>CM067331.1:83595000-84995000 GCA_034376525.1 Nicotiana benthamiana | reverse complement strand
TCTCTATAGAGTCATATTTTGCATATACCAGTGTCAATATAAATTCCACATGACATTCAATATGAAAAAATTTTAATGTTAGATGTTGCACCATTTCATCTATAATATCAACTTCAAACACCTCATCACTGAACACCCATATTTTATTGGAGATATTTGCAATTGACTGAGCAAATCCAATTCTTGTTCTATACCTCTCCAGCTTCCTAGCTTGTTGTATAGGTTCCATGAGTCCAAAGAACTCAAAGTGATGTTGTTTATTCATTGTAATGAGCCTTTCAAAAGCCTGCATGGTTTTTACAGATCTTATATTCCATAACAGACCATCCTTTACAGGTTATTTGATTTTGTAAGTGTCCTCTTTGTTTCTACTCCAATTGCAGAAACAATAGATGATTCCTTTATTGGATCCTTCACAGTCTTCTTCCTCTCTTTTGTTGCAGATTTTGCTTCGTCCATGTACCTACGAGATAAGTAACCTTATCTTGCTATGTTTCTGAAGTTTTGAGCAGTGACTCTTCAACAAAGTCCTTTCATACTCTTTCCATGTGTTCACCTGGTCCTTTAGCTTGTAGGACATCTGTGTCTAGTTCTCTAGCATGCACAGTAGAGAATATAGATTTATCCCCAAGCTGTTACTGCCTAATTTGGCTGTTATCCAGTATTGTTGATCATCTCCACATTGACTTGGTCCTTGACCTTCTGTTATTTCCAAATCTGGCACTTTCTCTTGTATTCATATTTGTCAGTTCAGGTACTATAGTAGGCTTTGCAGTTCCACCCCGATCTCCCATGTTCACATTAATGTCTTTAGGATTAACTTCAGCAGTACTAGGGTCCCCTGTTACAACAATAGGGATTCCTGTCTCATTATTAGTATTATCTACATCACCTCTTCCTTCTTTGTTCTTATCAGTAGTCTTTGGATCCTCCTGAGCTTTGCTGATCAACTCCTCCTGTTAATATTTGCCCCACCATATACACATTTCTCCTCTTCTTCAATATCAACATCCGAATCTCTTTCAACTTGCATAGCATCTGGAATGTCTCCTTCTTCTGAATACTGTTCGATTTGATCCTCCCATAATCTACCACCAGTGCACTTGACCTTTTCTGTTGATGTAAACAAATCATCACTTGCATCTGATTCTATGTGCTCTTTTTTTTGCTTCTTTGCTAAATTGTCATCAACCCTTGTGTCTTGAGATGGAATCTCCTGATAAGATGTATTAGTAGCTACAACATTGCCAACAAAACCTCTTTTTACCCATTGTGAGGTAGTCTTCACATTCAATTGTTCACCACTCATTATTCCAGCTGGAGTATTAGATACCCCTTGCTTTGCTGCTTCACTCCCTTTTGAGAATGGATTAAAGTTTGGGGCTGAAGGATTTAATCCTTTATTATTTCCAGTAGGTGATGCGTTTTTTGGGACTTCTACTACCTGAACCTCGATTCTTTTCCTTAGCGAGGAGAGATGTTTTCCACTTGAGCCACTTCTTGAGCTTGAGCAGACTCAAGAATAGCCAACTGATTTTGCTCATTCCCTTCCTCAATAGCATCCAAAGCTGCAAATTTGTTGGACATTTGCACCTTCTTTTCATCTTGCACCTGTCCAACAAATTTGCAGCTTTGGATGCTATTGAGGAAGGGAATGAGCAAAATCAGTTGGCTATTCTTGAGTCTGCTCAAGCTCAAGAAGTGACTCAAGTGGAAAACATCTCTCCTGGCTAAGGAAAAGAATCGAGGTTCAGGTAGTAGAAGTCCCAAAAATGCATCACCTACTGGAAATAATAAAGTATTAAATCCTTCAGCCCCAAACTTTAATCCATTCTCAAAAGGGAGTGAAGCAGCAAAGCAAGTGAAGCAACTTCTTTTCATCTTGCACCTGATGCCGTCTCTATTCTAGGGTAGGGGTAAGGTCTGTTACACACTACCCCAGACCCCACTAAGTGGGATTTATACTGGGTTGTTGTTGTTGTTGTTTTCATCTTGCACCTGCTGCCCATTGGTATTACCTGTTGGGACAATTTCTTTACCCTTCTGAACTGAAGCATCCATCTTCTTATCACCATTCTTGACCTTACCTTCTTCCGTTGTTCACCAGTT
This sequence comes from Nicotiana benthamiana, assembly GCA_034376525.1. Taxonomy (NCBI): domain Eukaryota; kingdom Viridiplantae; phylum Streptophyta; class Magnoliopsida; order Solanales; family Solanaceae; genus Nicotiana; species Nicotiana benthamiana. The sequence goes on along the minus strand of CM067331.1, from coordinate 84,992,891 downwards.
GCATTAACATTCCCAACAACCTTCCCACTGGAAAGAATCATTAAAGTTTTGCATCCTTTTTTATTTAAAAATTATTTGGAGTGGCTATTTGGTTTTCACTTTTAGCAATAACGTAAAGTTTCAAAGGATTATCGATTCATCTATGTTTAAAGATTGTCTAAGGAAGTTGAATATTGTTGTGTTGATTTGATGATTTATACACTCTTATGCTATTGCTGAAATCCTCACCCTCTTCTACTTTATTTTTACCTCCAGGTACTTCTTGGATCCTAATGATATATGAAGGGCAAATCTGAAACATGGAATTGAGTTGGAAGTTTAAGGATGTGAATATTAGCCTTGTTGAATATTAGCTTATGTTTCTTTTAGAATCTATCCATGTTTTCTGTATCAAACTAGCTTTACTATTTGGTTTACCGTATTCATTCATGATATTGATGGTACATTTCATTTTAAGTTTGGATTTGGCTTTTAGCTTGTCATGTCCGTTGTGGTTTGGCTAAAAACTCTTTCTGTTGAGTATATTGTGCTTGGACTATTGTAGTAAGGGTTTAGGGACATCTCATGTTGGATTTTGTTTAAATCTATTTAGTTTAGTAATGATGTTCAATCTAGGGTTAAATTCATGTCATAATTTTACGGTTCAGCTATTGACTTTAAGTATCTAAAGATATTTAAGAGCCATTGTTGAGTTCAACAGTAGCTAGTAGTAGTTCCAATTTCTAAATGCATATGGCCTGGAATTTATTGAGTGTATAGTGCTTAAACTTTTAGTAGTTTGGATCTAAATTAGATGTTGAACATATTTTATTGCTTTGATGAATTTAGATTAATTAAGATTAGTGTTTGAATTACTCATGGCATATCAAATAGTTGAAGGGCTGCAGAATAAGGTATTCCAAATTGTAAAGGTGCTTAATGGCATCCCTTAAAATGACCAGGCCTGTTAAATGACCCAAGTGAGACTGCCTGTTAAATGGCCCAATTCTCCTGTCGTTTTTCAGTATTTTTGGCCATCCGATTTCAATGGCTCAAGGGACTTGTATGCTGGCCTATTTCCTTGAAATAACCCATTGCCCAATCATCTTTTCAATTAATAACTCCATTAAGTTCGAATCATTAAATACAAACATCTCTAGGTCAAATTAAATATCACTCTTAAAAATTGGAGTGAGGTGTGCCATTTAATTATACCATCATGTTCCTCACAAATATTATTACTAGTTATTAAAATGAACCCTCGTAGAAAAGCCTTTAGGCGCATGTTTAAAGAATACAATTATGATTGTGTACACGTTCGCGTGACACAATAAGGATTCTATAAATCAAGTCAGAGTATGCGTCCGCGCAACTTCGGTCAAACTTTCTTAAGATGATTTTAATAGGCCGCCAATTTTAATTTAGTTCATATTGTCTGAGGTATGCCATCTACAATTTAATCATATATGATCCTCATATTAATTTCATAACCTAGATATAAAAATGACAAATGTTCATAGTTTGCTTTAGGCACGTCTAAAATACCATCGTAGTGGCGTACACATTCGCATGACATAATTACGATTCTAAAAAACAAAACCGGAGTATGTGTTCGTGCAACTTCGGCCAAGCTTTCTTAAAAATAATAAAGTGATTTTTAATTGGGGACATGCTCGTATGAAATAATTTTTGACACGTCAAACGAAATGAGTATACATACTAGTAACTCATTTTAGTTAATTTTTTCAATATGAATTATCAAGTGATTAATTACGGTAAAAGGTAAGAATGCACATATGTTATAAAAATGAGTTGTTAAACAACTTAAGCCAAGTATTAATTTGCTATGCGATCGTGTTAGGACCGTGGAACCTGTGAATGCCTAACATCTTCTCCCTGGTTAATAGAATTCATTGTCTAGAATTTATGATTCACAGACTTTTAAATAAAGTCAAAAATTTCCTTGATTTGGGATTTAAAAATAAACCGGTGACTTGGGACCCCAGCAATAAACTTATTCAAGTAGCGACTCGAAAAATAATCCTATATTGAATAATGACACTTTAATTGGAAAAAAAAAAACCATATACCTATTGGAGGTGTGATAGCTTTTGCCACTCCATTGGGGATAAACTAACCCAGAACTTCCGGTTCAGGATTCAAGAATTCGAGCTTATTAATGTGATTTTATTTGGATTTATTGTTAATATTATTGTATTTTGTGTACCAAATGTGCTAATTGCCATTTATTTACCGTATTGATATTACTTGAACTGTATTTAAATGTTTTCTTACACCTCCCTTCTAAGTCTTCTAAAAAAAGGTACTCACATTCCCGTGGCCCAATTTTCTATTAGAGTTATAACCAAATAGAACGGGTCTGGGCAAGCAACAAGGTCGGACAGACTTTCGTGCTCCCGGTACGTTGGCCCCCTCCTCGACTCGAGTTTGTCTGCTCGGGTAAGCCAGATCTAGAACACAAACCCCAGGTTTTAAACCTAAAATAATATAACCCCATGCCAGATCCTTAATAGGAACGATTATTTGCATCACGTGCATTTGACTTTGGAGGCTCAATACAGGGGTTGGATCCGTCTAAGACCGGTGTAATGATAACTACGGATTTTGATGTGTTTCATTCTCCTTCTTGCTTATGCTTTAATTATAAATTTTTACAAGATAGTCCCAAAAGGCTCATAAGTTGTGTTTGATTTCAGGTTTGATCGATAAAGTGACGAAATGTCAAAAATCGGCTCAAAAGGAGTGAGACATGCTCAAGTACCTAAGACGAGGAAAAACTCAGCAGAACAGGCCTAGTGTGACCGCACTACTCTTTATGTGGTCCGCCCTATAGAGATTCAGAGAGTTAGAATCTAAAGCTTCTAGCAATGCGGCCGCATACCATTCTGCGCGGTCCGCGGTGAAGGCTCTACGGCCTCACTACCATAATGTGCGGTCAGTGAAAGAGAAGTTTGGAGAAAGGGAATATACTTCAAGTCATTGCGGTCCGCGGTCATTATTGTGCGTCCGCATTGGATACCTCTGCGGCCGCGGTCCATTATGCATGGTCCATGGAGCCTGAGTTCAAAGAGCCAAGATTGCAAGTCTAAGAACTTAATGCGGCCGCAGTCCATTTTGTGTAGCCCGCATTGACCCTCGTAGGGGTATTTTTGTCCACTTTTTTCAGCTTACTATAAATAGAATATTTTGTTCATTTTTAGGGTATTAGATATTATAGAATAGTACTTGCCCTGGTGAGAAGTTATTTGTAGTCATTTTGGGCATCTTATCTTAACTTTAATAATAGATTCTCTGTATTTTATTTAGTTCTTAATTAATATGTCTTTTTCTTCATCTATTTCTCAATTTTATTCTTCAAGCATGAGTAACTAAACCCATTAGCTACGGTTGTGGCTCAACTCTAGTCTGGGTAATTGATGGGTGTTGCAATTTAAGACTAGATTGACTACATGTGTTTGTTATTTGGGTCAATTTTATTGTTTAATTTATGAATTGGTGATTGTAAACACTGGTTTGTGCTTAGTTGGCCTAGCTCTTCTTGAGAAAGAGAGCCTAAGTCTCCAAAATTGACCCAACAATGAATTGGGATGAACTCAAGAGAATTGATCCAATTAAAGGGTTAAATACCTAGATAGAGTAATTACCCGACTTGAACCCTAGTTGCTTGAGCAGATTTGCCTACCCATTTGGTCTTGAGAAAGTCAATTGGGCAAAATCATTCCCTCTACTGAGAGGTGTGAGAGTGGATAATATCGTGCAACAGATATAGCATATTTCCTCAAACATATCAAGCATTAGAAGTAAATACCCGTCAATTAGCCACCTGGGTGAAAGTCACTACCCTAGTGCCTTTTAATCAATTAGACAGAACTCTTAGAAATTTTCACTCAGCATAATTAGTTATAATTAGTATTTGATAAAATTATATTGTTAAAGAAAACCCAAAAGTTGATGAGAAGATTAATTAAGAAGACACCCACAATTCCAAGGTAGATAGATACTTAACTACAATCCTAGCTCTCTGTGGATTCGATACCGACCCAAAATCGGGTAAAAGCTATTACAACCCTCTTTTGCTACTCTTTAATAGTGCAGACTTGGCTACGATCAACTTTATTGCACCGTTTCCGGGGAGCTAACAGTTTTAGCTATCTATTTAGTTAGTTTTGTACATTGTTCTTCTTTCCTTCTTTGTTACTTATTTGTTTGTGTCAATTATTCAGGTACCAAATGCCTTTAAGTACTAATGACCCACTTAGAAATGTGATAGCGGGGGAGGAGGTAGATGATTTTAAGCAAGATGAGGTGCCTCTAGCACCTTAAGGACAACGGAGATGCCGGAATGCCAATGAAAATGCTATTCCAAACGATAATATTCTAGACCCTCCTCCGCCACCTCCAAGAGCGGCTCCCAAAATTGCAGAATCAAGGGTATGCGAGTGCTATTGTCCCTCCTAAAATCCGGGCGGGGAGTTTTCAAATAACCAAGGTGATGTTGAGCTTATTTGAGCAGCGTGGATAGCTCACGGGTGCTACAGATTAAAATACCTATAAACATCTAAAGGGGTTCGTAGAAACATGTTGGGGGAGCAAGGAGATGAATGTGTCCAAGGATGCACTGAGATTGAGACTTTTCCCATTCTCACTTCGGGGAAAGACATTAGATTGGCTTGAGAGACTCCCCAACCATTCCATCAGAACTTGGGATTAGTTGGCAGATAAATTTTATTGGCAAGTTCTTCTCACTGAGCCATATGGCGGCACTTTGGGATGAAATTTTAGCCTTCAAGCAAGGGCCAACATAACCATTGTATGAAATTTTGGAACGGTATAGGACCATGGTGAAAGAGTTCCTGAATAACGATATGACCGAGACGATGATTGAACAAACTTTTTATCGGGGCATAAACACTACAAATCAATGCATTGTGAACCAATTGGTTAGGGGCAATTTTATGAAACTTTATTATGACGAGACTTGTTATGTACTTGATGAAATCGCCAACACTTCTTTAGCATGGAAAAGTAGAGCAAATGTGCCCCGAGGTGACCCTACAGTCATCCATTTTCACAAGGAATTGCATGATTATTGTCAAGCTATTACCGAGCTCACTACTACTATGAACCAATTGGCAAAGACGTAATTGCAACAAGTCTAAAATCCACTCCAAATCAACGCCATGGAAAGTGTCAATATGCTTAAGAGAAGACAAAGAGGACAACAATGTCAAGGGAATTGTGAACAATATGACAATGATGGTGGCGGCCTTTCAAATGAGTGTTATGATGACCAAAGCGAGGAGGTTAAATATGTTAATAACTATCAAGGAAATAAAGGCAACTCTTCAAACCAACAATGGTGACCCCAAGGAAATTGGGGCAATCAAACCAACAATTGTTATGGTATGCTTTTTGAATTCTTAGAGTCGCTCCATAGTCATTCTTTTAGTGTCATTAGTATTATTTTACTATTAGTCTTATGTCGAGTATCGTTCTCATTTATCAAAGTTGGAGATAAATTAGATTCTCCGGTGGTTAGTTGGTAGTTTAGTTATGGTAGAGACGTATATTGGTTAATTAATAAGTTGTCGGTTGTTTGAATTGCTATTAGGGTGTTTGGTTGCTGATTTGAGACAGGAAAAAAATTTTGGGATGGTCCAAAAATAGGGGAAACTCGTCGATTTTCTATAAAATTACTTATGAGACTTACTTGGGAGCACTTGCTCCTAAATGCCGGTCACAATCCTAAATTAGGTCGTAACAAGATATTAGGATAACTTTTATGTTCTTAATGCTTATGTACCTTTTTTCTATATACTACTTATTTTACGTGTGATTTCACGTTTGAGAATTCCTCAGGAAAGATTTTAGGATAATTTTTTTCAAATTCTTTTTCAAAGAAAAACCTGTTTGGATAGTTTTTGCTTAATAATTTGTCCCGTCTTAGTTGTTTTGCATCGTAAATGAATGTACACTGCGGTGCAGTTATGAGCTAAATACAAAGAGAGAGTTGTGGTGGGTAAATGGCTAGTAGTAAAATTTCTCATATATCACTATAATAATATTGAGTTCATTAGGATGTAGAAATGAATTATTCCAAATGAAGGGAACATATATTAAGGATTTATATACTCGATCCAAACTAATTTGGATTGACGTGCATTTATCTTTTAGGCAATCTTTAACTTTTTTTAGATAAGCATATTGTTAACAGGTAAATTTTAATTTAAATCGGAAAAAAAAACTTATATTTGATTTATCATGTTGACCCTAGTTTCCACCAGGGCAATCTAGACTTAGAACTGAGCTAGAGCCTATTTTAACTTATTTCGGAGTTATATGGAGTGGTAGCGAGCAAATAAAATCCAATATAACCCTAAGCAGACTTTTGATATATTTCTCCCATCCGTTTTCAGGTTTGACGCATACCACATTGTTCAATCTGCCGATTAACTCTTTGTTTCCTTTACGAAACATTTGATGTCTTTGGCCTCTCAAACTCTCAAAATAGAAATATTATAACAAGAGACGAACAGTACAAGAAAAACACTATAAAGCCAACATATTTTTATTTTCTTGATGTCATATGGATGAAACCAAGGTTTTTCAAAATTAATACAACCAATATTTACATAATCCAACTAAGGTTTGCAAAGTCCAAAATTGGACATTTAAATCCTTGAAACCATCACAGCCAGCTGTTCCCTTCACATACAAAAAAAAAATTATTCCACAGTTTAATGTCTCTACAAATACTCTAAAGTCTAAACAATTACTGCGATATATATACCTCTGGAACCAAAAGAGAAAACTCGTTTCGGCTTTTGTGCATTTTAAAGAGCTAGAATGGGAGAAAATGGAGAAAACACTTGTGAGGTGGAACAAGCACCAAGTTTGAAGCCAAGATCAGTGGAACACAACGAAGAGATAGGTGCGAAAATTCTAAGAGAGGAGGAGGCCTATAGATTGTTTGCAGGATATGAAGCGAAGCCAACGAAAACTGAAGCATTTGGTTGGTATTTATATGGGATGTGCTCTTATTTCATTCACACAGTTCTGATTCCCATTGTTTTTCCTCTAATTCTGAGCCAAACTGTGTCCTGGCCATCACAGCCTCAACAACGTCTTGTTAAGAATTCCAGGGGTCTCGAGTGCATACAGAGGGAATTTCAACTGTAAGTACACTATATAATTGAGACATATCATGAGTGATACAAAAAATTATATGCATCAAATGAAAAAAATTTACTCGCGCTCGGTGTCATAGTTAATTATATTAATATGTATTATCACCTCAATTTATATTTAACCATGATAAACCCGTACATTTTTTGTATCAAAATTGGGTGTGAGTGAGTTCTCATTGTACCACGTGCAGGTCTAATTCAGTTAAAATAATATTTCAATCAATTCAGCACCCAAAAAAAAAACATCATAGGCTACAGATCTTACTACATTAGAAATTCTATAGCTAATTACTAATCTAAAAATAGTAATCTAGTATCACATCCAAATATTTAACTGGTTGATTTACTCTCAAGGACACTCTCTAAATTAAACAAGACATCTGCCAAAGGGAGAGAAATTTTTAATTGTTGCCATTGATGTTGTATAGGCAATGAAAAATTATCTTATTTTGTTGACTGCAAACTGATTGTGTCGCTAATTTAGAAACTACTATTGCATCGCATTTTGATGCAGGCTAAGAAATTTCCCCATGTTTAAATGGTTTCTATATATAGCGCTTAGTTTGTTCAATTCTTATTCTTAAAAATAATTTGATGTGTAATAACTGAGACTAATTAATTCAACCTGCTATTCGTCCATTATCAGGTATGAAATGTTAACAAATCATAAAATGAAGCTGTTCAGTGTTGATTTTTCAGCACTGGAGTGGACTTCAGTTTCTTGGCTAATAGGCCTGATACTAGCCGCACCAATTCTTGGTATTCTTTCCATCCACCTAGATTATGGCAGGAAACAACAGTTCATTTCTGCTGCAGTAACCGCCGTAGGTGCCGTCTTCTGCCTCCCTGCTGGATTTTTCAAGACTAGATGTATCTTTCCACCTTATATCGCGGCTGTTGTTGCAGCCAACACTATAGCTGGAGCTTGCCACGCCCGTCACCTTGGCCTAATGGTTCGCGGACTTGTTGGTTCACCTATACGTAAAAGCCAGTTTCCGGATAGAAGAGCTGTGGCTAGTTGGCTTTCTCTTCATTCCACTGCTGCTGGCTGCTTAGGAGCTGGCATAATCTCTGCTTTTACTTATCATATGCTCGGGAAATCTGATGATAGCTTCACTAGCTTGTGGGTTGTTGCAATATTTAGTGGTCTAATATGGTTTATTGGAATTGTTCATATTATAAGCACGAATAGACCGGGTCCAAATGCAGATGTTCCCTCAAATTCTGTCCCGAAAACTCATGTTATTTCCATTTTCGAGTACCCTCATGCAGCTGGAAGCCTTGCTGGAGTGTTTCTTTCATCTTTCACAACAATGTGCATTTTCACAGGAGGGATACTTTACTCAATTGGAGACCTATGCATTACACCTGTGAACATTTTATACATTTGGCTGACCTATTTCATATTCCCAGTGATTTCTCTTCCATTGGCTCATCCGCTGCAGTTAGTTATGAGGGCAGATGCTGTGAAAATGCAGCTTCTTGGTTTCATATTATCAGCAGTTGTATCGGGATTCGGATTCTATTATCACCATCAGAATTGGAATAAGGTTCATATACTTATTTTTGCCGCAGTTCAGAGTACAGCAACGGGGATTTTGCATGCATTTGGAAGAGTCCTTTGGTTGGATTGCTCACCAGCAGGAAAAGAAGGTGCTTTCTCAGTTTGGTTCTCATGGATGAGAGCATTAGGGACTTGTGCTGGTTTTGCACTTGCATCAGTTTACCCTGGACAAATCAGCAAGTCATTTGGGATAGCATTTTGTGCTGCAATTCTTGGGAAAATAATTCTCATATTTGGGAATATCAGTAATTTTGCAGGAGCTAAAGCAGCTGGACATGTGAGAGAGCATAGTGAAAAGGGTTCACCAATGGCTGCCTTGGGTAGTGGTGTTGAAATGAAGATACCTTTGTCCTCAGAAGCCCAGGAAGAAGTGAGAGTTCAGCTCTAGTTGCTTTTCCCTTTTTTGCTAAATTTTCTGTTGGATTATTTTAAAATAAGATTATTGCCATCTTGTGCATGTATCTAGTAAACTTTTCTATGTATTATGAATTTTGCTTTGAAATCTTCATTCTTTTCTTTGGAACATAGAGAAAATTCATGAGAAAAAATGTCTTCTTATTTGCTATATATGGCTTCTTGTTTGAGAGGATAAAACTGGCAACTACACCAATATTTGTTTTTGATATTTAAAAAGTTCCAGCTACTCTGTGAATGGATGTTTGATGAGAACATAACATATCTCATCTAGGAGTATACAAAGCAAACCGATAAATCGTACCAAACTGATAATCCGAGTCACATCGGGGGAAAAAAACTCAATTATGATTTGGTTTGATTTGATTTGGTGTTAGAAAAAAAATCGACCACAATTGGTTTGGTTTGTTTTAACTAAAAAGAGTCAAACCGAAACCAAACCAACCCGACATTACATGTATACAAATTTTTAAAAATATAATACATAAAAATAATTATTGTAATGTAATTTAGGAATATATTAAACTCTTTAGTTCTCTCTTTTAATGTATTATTTCAAGTTTAGACTTAGAACTTTTGAATGGTCAAATATGGAGAGAAATTCAAAAATAGCCATATTTACAAGTGGTCGTTCAAAAATAGCTCTGTTTCAAAAGTAATCAAAATTTAGCCACTTTTCATGTAAAGATAAATTTGAACAAAAGTACTGTTCAAAATCTGGAAAAATACTCCAGCATAATATACTGGAGCTCCAGCATAATATAGCGGTCCAACATAATATACTGGAGTTCCAGGGAGGATAGAACATAAAACAATGTAAAAAGAAGCTAAACACCTGAATATGTAAATATGATGGTAAATTAGCTAGGGTTACCTGCAATTGCTTCCTGTGCAATTTTCATCTGTTTCTGAGCAAAATCATCTTTAGCACGACATACCACCAGAGCAGAAGAAAGCTTGGCATTCACAACCTCCAGCTCTCTTTCTAGTTCAGCTTTATTTCTCAATAGTGTCTGCAACTAGAAGAAGAATACAAAAGCTGGTTCAGAGCACATAAAACTATCAACCAAAAAGCTAAAACACAAGTAAGCATAGAAGATTTCGTCAAGTTAAAGCAGGATCATCATTTCATCTGCTTCCAACAGCAGATACATCCTCATCTAATTAGGTTTGAGTTTCATGTCATGGGGGGGGGAGTGCAGAAGGTTATCGAGCCAGTTTGAACCCCCCCCCCCCCCCCCCTCCCACAAATCAGAAGAAACTACTATTAATGGCTTCTGTATGACTAGACTAGTTCCAAAGTCCCATTATCCGAAGATCTTGATTATTTCCAGTTATGTATTGCATGTCTTTCTCAGCTGAGACGAAAGTATACTTTAAGCCATTATAAACTCTCACATATTGGAAATGAAAGGATTGTTTGCATAATCTATAAGGCGCATATTCATCTACTTCATCACTTCCGAGTCAACAAAACCCCAACAAGTTACTGCAGCTTGTAGTTGGACTCTGGTCATTTAGTTAACTCATATCTCTAATCAATTTGCAGTCAAAAGCAAAGTTAGAGCAGTTTCTCAAAATTTCTGTTACCAGGGAAATGAAATATGTAATGGATACTTAGCCATGTGAACATGTGAGAGTCAAGCTTGAACAACAAGCTAAATAAGTTGGGCAATGAACAGAGAAGAAAAATTAAGATGACTATGTATTTTGTTACCTCTAGCAACGGTGTTTTTATCTAAGGGTTTTTTCTTCCAGGGCCATGATTTCTGATCCATTGTCTTTCAGAATATCTTCAGGTCAGTCTTATTAATCCAAAACGTTGCAGTTACTCAGTTCGTCTTATTAGCAATATTTATCTTATACAACTTGTTGAGCATTTTAGTATAATCATGACTCATCTCCTATTATTTTATATTATTTTATTTATATAGTTTATCCTTCTTGGACCTAAGAAGTATTAGAGCACAAATTATAAATTTTATGCTATGAAGATTTTGTCGAAAAGAACTGGAAAAAAACCCGAGAAACCCGTGATTTAAAAAAACCCGACTTGGTAATATATATACTATATTAAAAGTGGAAACTCAAACCTAAAAAGTTATATTACTAAAATAACCTTTTAGTAATATATATATATATATATATATATATAAAAGACAATAATAAATAAATACCAAAATGATACTGATTTATATTGTGTCTTTTCTAAATAGTTTTGTTTATTCATTAATAATTATTTATCCAAGAGGAAAGAACTGATTATAAAATAAATAAAAAATTAATCGATGCCTTGATTCGAAGGTGATCTATATTGTGTTTTTTCTAAATAGTTTTGTTTATTCATTAATAATTATTTGTCCAAGAGGAAAGAACTACTTATAAATAAAAAAGAAATAATCGATACCTTGATTCGAAGGGGTGTCTTCCTTCAGATAAATAAAATAGAGTTTTTAAATGTGTTCCTTCATGTTTGTTCGACCACACGTCATGGTAACAATCTAAAACGAAAACGAATAGTTGAATCAATTATGAGGTAGATTTCCTTATACATATCCTCTTTCTTTCGTTTGCAGATAGGTATGTATTTGTTCTACTATTATACTTTATGCATATTACAACTCTGATCTATAATTGATATCATGCAGACATTAATATGTAAACTAAAGGGCACTACTTATTTTTTTAACATCCAGAACTAGCAATCAACACTTTGATGTTATAATTGTATTTACTTTAAGAATTTAATTTATATTTGTTTAACCATGCTAAATGATTAATTTCTAGAGGCTTTCATTTGAAGTAAATAAAATATACGAGAAAAATACTTCTTCTTAAAACACATTATGCGATTCTTCATTAACGTTAAAGAATATATTTATTCTTCATTCTTAAATCTTATATTTCGAATCTAATTTTTTTTCTTGAGTTCTTATGTTAGAAGAAACTAATAAGGAATACAAATTTAGTTTCTTTAATAGGCATTTATTCTGAGTATCAAATTTCTGTAACACTATTTCCAAGTCTAGAGAAATTACTATTATTGGCAAAAGTATTGCTACATTCTTTCACATTCTATTTAAAATCCTTTACACAATTTTAATTTTAGATATTTTTTAATATTTTTACAATATGCAAGTGGTGATGGAAATGTGGATGTTGTTTAACAATAGCATGTTGATAATGTTATCCACTAATCACTACTACTATTTAAATACGGAAGAGGCATTGCAGCTTCGAGAAGAAATATTTGATCTATATTTATTTTCTGAACTAAGATACTTTTATTATCTTAAAATAACCTTAAAGGTTGCTTGAAATGTCATAAAATTATTTACTCCACTTTGAAGGGACTATGCGAGCAACTTTGATTTTGAATAGATAATATTTAAGTCTTAAAAAAATAGTCTTTTTTGGTAAATTAATTTTTAAATTTTAATTTATTAACAATTTATGCATAATTTTATGGGTTCTATTTTTTCTTAGATAATATTTGGTTTAAGTTTAGAAAATCAATATTTGAAGTTAAAGTTGAAGTTGGAAAGAAGTTTGAAATTTTGTTTGACATAAATTTCACTTCAGTAAGAAGTTAAACTTCTTATGTGAGTTAAACATTACTTCATATGAGATAATCAAAAACAAAACTTTTTGCTTCAAAATTTTCTACTTAAAAGTAAAGTTGAAACAATAGATAAAATTATAAAATAAACATTAATTTGCAATTAATGTGTGTTCAAAAATACCTTTACAAATCAAACAAAAATTCTTAAACTTGCATTTGATAAAAAAACAGTTTTTGACAATACAAAACATATAATAATGACAAGATATTAACGTGCATCGGATGTTATTAATTTACAAATGTGTGTTCAAATACCTTTATAAATCAAACAAAAATTCTTAAACTTGCATTTGATAAAAATTCAATATTTTACAATACAAATATATAATAATGATATGATATTAACGTGCATCGCACGTTCAGAGACTAGTAAATTTAAAAATGAGAGACAATTAATTTAGTTTGATAATTGAAAAATCTGAATCAACCCAACTTATGTACATCCCTACTATCATGTATGAAATTTTGTGTCTGTGTGTGTATTAATCATTGCACAGATGAAAGTTTGCATGTGAAAAAACTTTTGCTGGGAACAGTGTAGGGTTTTTAACTTAGGTTAACCACTTAGTTTTTCTTCGTTTTTGCTTTCTTTAGTTAGAAACTACGTAGAAAGCTTTGTCTAGTTACAACCATTCGTCAAGATTAAGCTTTATTGTACCTATAATTCTCTTCTTAATAAGTACTAGATTGAAATTGACATGAAATATAAGTGATAATCAATGGGAAACCTGATTGTTTATTTTTCCTTGGAATAACATTTGTTCATGTCAACTAGACATTTTTAATGAGATGGTTAGCAGTTTGACACCGAATACCTAGGGAAATAACACAAAATTATGATTAACAACCACATAATTTAACGATTTACTCCACATTTCCTGACAAACACAAACGATCGGCTAGAATGAATTTGTCATTGCTAAATTGCTTTATATTAGAGACATACTTTAACTTGCTCTCCTTTAGGCTCTTCAACATGTAAAATAAATCCTGCGAAAATTGCTATGCTTTCCTGACTCCTAAAAATATGTAAAATAATCAGTTTATATTTGTATCACAGTTGGAAAAGATAGTTAAAACTACCAGAAACATATTGAAGACTTCTCCACTTGAATATCAGAGAATATTGAAGACTAGCTCCTGAGATCATCTCTAGGTAAATCTTATTTGTTCTTAAGAAACCTCTCAAAATCCACTCATTTTGCCAGAGAATGTAAAAGCTTTGTTATGAACGACCTGAAACAAAAGATGTTACATGTTTGACTTAGAAAATCGTCTACACTAGTAGCTGTACCAGAGGAAAAACCGATAAAATGAGGAGTAAAAAAGCCTCTCAAGCGCAGCAAGGGCCTAGAATTACAAATGCTTCAACCACAAAAGTTGAGCTTCTTCATCACTTTTGCATAAGCCAAAGGGACAGTAGCAGGTTGCCTGAGACGACGTTTTGATTTCTTAGACTGCGGCAAGCAATAAAACTAGTTTAACACCACATCGAAGGTATAAGAATGCCAGTGTATAAACACAAATTACACAATACCATGCAGATAATTTAACACAGAAGATGGGAGCTTGACTTCAGTTAGGTGCTCAAGGATCTCTTTTGAATGATAATTGTCATTTTGTTGGTGTGTAAAGAGCACCATGGAGGAGGAGAAACATGGAATTCTACCTTTTTATTCTTAAAAAAAGTGTACTCCAGCATATTTGACCTTACTATATTTCTACATATCCAAGAATCTACTATAAAATCAACTTATGAAGTCCTTGATATCAGGAAATCCAAGATATTGCCTACCAAAACCTGTGTTGGTGGGAAATAGCAGGTAACCAGTGGAATAGTACAGGTATGGGCAAACTTGCCCCGACAACACCGTCATCAACAACTACTCCTCCATCCGAGGCAAGTTGGGACACCACTCAATGAAGGCATAAGAGTAAGAGAGATTCAGAAGCTGTGATCTTACAGCAGACTTCACCTTGTTAAGGAAATTTTGGACTTATTATTCCTCTTAACAAGCTGAATACTCTGCAGTTGAGCAGAAATCAAATCTAATTTAGACTAGTTCAGCCTGTCAGCTTGCAAGATTATGTTCCCACAGGACTTGAGGTTAATACATCCCATATCAAATACTGTATTACAGCCCCAAGATACACTTAGCTGTGATGCACAATATTGTAATTCACTAATGTTTAGAAGGGCCAAACAATTATTAATTAATTGGAGAAAGAAAAGCATTGCCAACTCATTAGTAAATGTTTCTATGCAATTCGGTTTGTAGTGGATTTTACATTCGATAACACATAGTAGTTAAGAAACAAATGACAACCAATGAATCATCAATCACGCCTAAAAATTCAATTAGTTGAATAGGCTATGTGGATCTTCTTTATCCAGTCTACTATATTCAGCTCCCATTCCAAGACTTAATAATTTGTATCTTGATGCAAATTAGTGGTTCTCTAAAACTTAAGGTTCTCTTGATCTTGCATTTATTTCCAGACATATAAGTCTAACCAGAACCAAAAGACTCCCAAAAGAACCAAACAAAACGTAAGTGTAAAATTAACAGTTAAACCTCAATCCTAACTAGTTGGTATAAGTATATTGTTCATTTGCTTTGATTGGGTCATCTTCTTGGCTAAGCCTATGTTAATCTCGAAATATTGTCAAGTCTTTTGAAATTTCTATCTCATCGCATTTTACCACTTTCTATCATCATATTGTCGCATTCCAAGTATAGACAGGTACATCTTAAGGTCTTACGTAGGACATAAGAAAGCCATCTTCAACCTCTTTGTTACTTCAACCTCTGTTAGATGTGATCATTTCTAACCTTGTTCAATCTCGTATGAGCGCATAACATCTTAGCATTCACATTTTCACAACATTTATCTTGTGAATTTATCAAATATGAAGATTTTTAAGGCAGTCTATAAGAGAAAAAGGAAGAAATGATGGAAATAATTACATGTACCCTCCTATTCACCAGGGAATGCAAAAACTTGGGCACCAACTTTCTTTGGGAACCTAAAGAAAGCTGATACAAGAGCAGATGGGGCAAAACTAGAAGTTCCATAGGATCACAATTCACCAGTGTAGCAACATCGTAGTTGTGGTCCTGTAGCACTCTATAATGCTTAGGTTATTAGTTCAGCTTCTATCTTTTACTTATTCTAGGCAAAATTTGATTATTTGGTTCCTAGTTTACTGGATTTCTTTTATATTATTTTCCTTCCTTTTATGTAGTTTGTTGATCTGCAATTTCTTAATATCAACTATTCATGCCTTCTATGTTATCTTCAAGGACAAGAGGGGCTTGCTCTGATGGTAAGCAACCCCACTTCCAACCGAGAGGTTGTGAGTTCGAGTCTCCCCAAGACCAAAGGTGGGAAGTTCTTGGAGGGAAGGATGCCGGGGGTCTATTTGGAAACAGCCTCTCTATCCCAGGATAGGGGTAAGGTCTGCGTACATACTACCCTCCCCAGACCCCACTAAGTGGGATTATACTGGGTTGTACATTATTATTATGTTATCTTCAAGAACGTGCCAAAAGGAACATCTTCAAGGATTTTGCGCAGTTTCCTCTAAGAAATAGGGCTTCAACAGAACCAAAGTGAACCTCTTCCCACTCTTGCTCCTCTTGTTTCACTACAGAACACAAATTGAAAATTCAACGTGCACTAGCAGCTGGTCAAGTTAACCAGCAATTCTGATTATTTTTTTATCTCTCTAGGTTCTTGAAAGCTTTTCAGTCAAGCATAGTGATCAAACTTTTATGATTGCATTTGTTTAATTGACTACCCTCTGTTGCCTAACCTTCAACACATTTCAGCATACTGGGACAACCTAAAAGACACCAAAAGACGCAATAAACCCCAAGATAAAGATTGCCCAGAATGCTCCTAGCAATCTAAAATTACAGAGAAACTTGGACAGAAAAATGAAGGTACGAGTGAAATCCTTCTAAAATACAACATGAACTTTAATAACTCAGATTAAGAAAATAAGTCAGATCTTTCTTTTTTGTGATAGGTATGAATTACAAATTCAGAGTTCCCTAACTTATAGAAATCTTCATTCTAAGCGTAATATCTGTATCACTTACAAAAAGAAAACGATGGCAAATTAGATTCCAGGTCATTCTTAATCTAGATTTAAGAAGTCAATCATTTCTAGACTCAAATTGATTTTGTTTTGAAAGTTACACAACAAAGCACTAGCTATGAAACATCTTTTTCGCCCTCTAAAACACTCGAGCTGCTTTTTGGGTTCGCCTAACCTTTCTCAGGCTTGATTCATAACTGGCTTTTAACTGAACATTGGGTTCCAGAATTCTTCCTTACTACATTTCACTTATTTTTTTATTTTTTTATTAGGAGCGTTTCCCTTGTTTATTGAAACTCCAACATCTGAAACCTCCAATTTGGAGGTCTCATAAAACTTCCGTAGTCCGTAACTTCATTCTCCTAAACAGGTGTCACAAATCATCAACTAATAATTAACAGACAACCCTACATTTGCACTAAGATTTTAGTTCTATACATTTTTGGACCCTAAATCAACTAGATTGGTAAACCATTTCAATGTATTGAGCAAAAAGAATCCTATCAATTCAATATGTTTAGCAACCTGCGATCACATGAGCTCATTTCAAGAAGTGATGACTACTTTACAAGTTATGCACCTATTCACAAACCTGAACAATTGTAATAGCAAGGTGTAATCTTCCCACTCCTTGCCAAAGAGTAACCAATTTTCTTGCATAGTGGGAAGAAAGATATATGCTTTCACCGAGAAGCATTCTTACCAGTTACCACACCCCCAGTGGGGTGGGGGTGGGGTGGGGTGGGGTGGGGGTGGGGCGGGGGGAGGAGACGTTCAGGAAAACAGTTAAAAGGGGGATCACTTATTGATCCTTATTCCTTACAAGTCAAGAGAATTTCTATTAACAGCAATAAGACAAGTACCAAGGAAAACACATAAGTGGTGGAAATTATTACCTAAAACACCACCTCAGAATCATAAGGTAATATAAACAAGAATAACAGGTCATGTATAGAGAATTTGACTTAATCAACCCCAACTTCCTAAGCAAAAGAGAAAAGCTGACCTTTAAATGTGCATTGTGTCGCTTCCCCTCCTTCCAGCGCCGAATCAGTCCATCTTTCATAACCCTAAATCTGTCCTTATAAGACCTGATCCAGAAACAAGTGTTACATCTCTTCAGTATCTCAGATGACAATATATAAAACAAATTGGTTAATGAAGACATATACATACGAGTAAAATTTCATTTTGATTTTCTTGACTTTTGATGTGACTGGAGTCATCGGTTTCCTGCTTTTCAATTTCCTTTTCTTCTGTTTTGCAGTGATGTACCGCACTTGCGTGAACTAGAAAATAGCAATCAACACTAAACAAGTAAATAACAGACAAATGCAATAAACATAGAACAAGCGCTACAAGACTTTTCAGCATCTGGAACTAGAAAAAAACATCAATCAACAATATACAAGTAAATAACAGACAGATGCAATAAGCACACAAAAGTTCTACTAGCATTTTCAGCACCATCCAAGACTGATCACCAATTAAAGCTCAAATTTCTATTAACCCCTTTACTTTTCCTTTCATTTTCCATCTCTTAGTTAAATAGCTGTGGCATTAGACTAGAGCAATTACATATAAATAGCAGTAGTATAGCACATTATACTATTTAAAGGTTCTGGAAAACCAAAAGATTTTATGTCATTGCGGGCTGCACCTTGTGAAAATGAGTGCAATTTAATATAAATATATACATGTACATAAATTTTCATCTAGATATAGTTCAAGCCCAACGCATCAGGTGCCCGACAAGTATCCACTAATTAAAAATCGTTTTTTTAACCAAAATTTTTCTCGATAAAGAAACAAATGGATGAAAATAATGCCAACTTACAGAAGAAGGGAGGAGAGAGGAGTGAGTAGAACTTGGGAATGAAATGGGGCCATGGGAAATGGGTGTAAAGCTGGAAGAAAATAAGGTACGAGTAAAAGGTCTGTTAATGGGAATAGTCGAAGTGGTGAGAAGACGATAGGGAAGAGGGTAATGGGTATTTGGAGTTGAACGGAGAGCGGCGAGGGATCGGAGCTTGGTGCACCATCTCTGCATCTTTGTTTTGAGACTTAGGTTTTCAGAAAATTTGCTTCGGGTTGTAAGAAGGGAGAGTGGACTCCGCTCTTTTCAGGGTCCGGACAGCTATTTAAATAATAGTCATCATTCACAATGTAGAGTATTTAAAATCTAGTCATTAAGTTTGGGTATTATTGGTTATGACAATTCAAACCTGGAATTTTGAAATTCCTAGAGTTTCACATATGAAATAAAATAAACTATATCAAGGCAGGTGACTTAGCATAGACCCCAAAGCCAAACCCTGCGATAGCCTATCAGGACAAACCAAGTCGTTCCCCTTTTCTCATTATTTTTTTATTTGATTAAAACAACAACAACCCAGTATAATCTCATGAGCTCTGGGGAAGTTAGTAAGTACACAGATCTTATCCCTACCCTTAAGTAGAGGATTTGTTTCCAAAAGGCAGTGAGATTATTTTCGGTAGACCCTCGGCTCAGAAAGAAAAAAGGAAAGGGGCAAAATCAAGCAAATAATCTGACAACCAAATCGAAAATACAAAACTAACACTAAGTACTGCAAACAGAAAATCGAAACAAGACAAAAATAAGAAATAACAGTGATCTAAGGGTAAAAAGAAAAACCCAAATGATGCTAAGAGATGTATGAAAGCTACTGTGACAAACAAGTTATAGGCATCAAATGTAAATCATGGAATACAGCATAACTCACACGCATATGGCATATGACTCACTCTAGATTGGCTTATCAAGACACTCTCTTCTGAGTATTCAAGTTAGTGACAAACATACAATTTAAGGCACTTTAGCAAAAATCAACTACTAATACTAAGCGTTACACTCTAGTATCTATTGTGTTTAGGTGTATCAACTCTAGGGGTTTCTCTTTTGAATTCAGCTCGTAGCCCATCAATTCTAACTAAAAACTTAAAAAAACTAAATAAAAACTACCTACACTCAGTTCAAGCTAAACCCTTGGAAAAGAACCGTAGCCCAAAGAAAAATCAAGGAGGAGTTAATACACTACCTAAAAATAAAAATAAAAAAATTTGGTCTTTTCTCTAGACTTACTTCCCTCAAGAAAATTGTCTAAAGGATCCGTCATCAGGAAGAGTTTCTATATTGCCTTTTTTTCTCGACTTAGTCCCTCAAGAACTCCGACGAAAGAGATCCGTTATCAAGAGAAGTCACTTACCTACTTTAAAATTACATAATGAAACTACTACTCAATCAACCAAAATAATTAAAGATAAATAAAGAAACATCAACCAGTCCAATTGCTACATATACATATATACATTAAAGTATCCCCTACCCCACACTTAAAATATAGACATGTCCTCATGGCATAAAAAGTTAAAGAACAGTAAAGTAAAGGAACCTCCCTGAAATATCACTCCTGATCGGAGACGGTGTCTGGGTTCATATTACAAGCGCGACCTAGTGCTCTCAACAGCCAAAGAATTTCTTTTCCCACTTCATCTGCCAGTTAGCCATCGCGTCAACGCGGGCGCCCAAATTAGTGATTGAGGTACGCAATCCAACCACCTCCTGCTCTAAAGCGGTGAAACGGGATGCTCGGGCAATTCCAGAAGATATTGCAGTCCCAAATGGTGGTGCAGCTGCTGCAGTTTGCTCATGGGCCTGTGGTTTGGCCCCTACGACCTCTTGCTCGGCCTCCTCTTCCTCCGAGTCATTAGAGCCACTACTATCCTAACCACTTACTGCCACCGGCTACTTACCCATAGTTACCTTGTAAACCCCAAACTTGCGGTCTTTCGGCACCAGCCCATCCACCGCCAGATTTTCCAACACTCGAGCTAGCCTGCAAAGTTTAGTGACCAAAGAAGTGAAAAAGAATCCATACCTTTTGACCGGACAGCAGATGAACATCTCCTTATGAATCACTTTGGCCACGTCAAAGTTGTGACCATTGATGAAGCACCAAATCAAGGCTGCTCGGGATCATTCACTTTTGTAGTGTTGAGGGACGGGATCAGATGATTGTTGATAATATACAACTAACAATTCCCTTCGAAGGTTAGTATCAAGTAGTGAAATTCTTATCATACTTCATCTAGATCACCTCTTTCCTGGGTACACAGATCGTCTCAAAGAATCGCCCCTACTGTGTGTGTGCTCGTCCATACCCCTCATAATAGTCCTCATAAGGATCCACATGAGGGGGCAGCTGGTACGCCATCCCTATAGCCTCAATAGAGGCATTCATTATCTTTTGGTGCACCGTGACCACGCTATTGTCATGCTCCTTCACATTGGCGTAAAATTCCCTAACAACCATGATATTGCCCTCGCCGGGCTCGTCAAGGAAAGTTTGTAACCCCCGCCTTGCCAACTCAGTGTACATGTGAGGGCAGTATAGCTGGACCAATCCTATGTCAATTCCCCTTTCCAGAATAAGATTTTTAGAGGCCTTATCCACAAAGTGGTCCTAAGCCTTGGTCGAGACAAATCTGTTACTATCAAAGGGGCGGGAAGGGGCTGCCCCCGTGTGCCCTAGACGAACCGAGTTGGCTGTTAGAAGAGGCACATGTGGCGCGGTGTTTTTGAGATGGAGCCATAGTACCTGAAAACTGGGAGCACATTAGCACATCCTAACACAAAATTGTGACGCAATGAGGTTACTCAAACTTCACTCGTATAAGTGGTCACAACTACACAATTACGTTCACTGGGGCAGTTACACAAACACCTTGTGGGCATTCTACACTCATACCCATTTCACATATGTTACAATCTCAACCCACACAATATCTTCCAAAATCACAAACCAAGTGAAGCAATACCCCACCAATCTTACCACCCACCAACACTATAACATATGTTACCAATTATACTACTCAAAAACAAAGCAAAACAACTACATAAAGGCAACACTAAAGACATACAAAATTCTCAAAAATATAAAAATAAAAAAGAAAACTAGAACAAGGGACTCATACTAGTAGTGATAGAGGATGGGGAGCAGAGAAGAAAAGTACTGAGGAATGTGGCTTGAGACTTGGGTAAAATTGAAAAAGATGAAAATTTGTTGAAGAGGGGAGTTAAAGGGGAAGGGGAATCACTGAAGAAGAGGGGTTGGGGAGGGTTTTGTTTTCCTATGTATTTTGAATTTGGGGAGTTGGGTTTGGGATTAAAGAGGGGGAAAGGGGGTTATTAGATAGGGGTTCATTTAGACTAAGGGAAAAAACAAAAATTAACATAAAAAATTAAAACAAATCAAAAAATATGTCAAAAAACTCGTCAGATTTTGGTTGGAACTAGCACGGTATGAACACGGCCACGCTAGCCCAGGCAGAACACAATGCCATATGCGCGGCTAGTAGCGTGGGCACACTAATATTTTTTAGCCCAGGCAGAATACTTGCCCATATACGTTGCTATTTTCATGTTTTTCACATGTTCTTACCACTTCCGATGGCCTTATCACCCGCCCATTGTCACCTACATTGGTTATCACTTCCTAAAACTCACAATTAACAACTACTACTATCATTGGGTTGCCTCCCAACCAGTGCCTTAGTTAGTGTCATGGCATGACAATTACAACAATTCAATGGATTGCCTCTCATGCAACGTCTGATTTAACGTCGCGGCATGATGCAGATAAGCGCATTACAGATCGCTTAACCTCTAAGGTCCGTCAGGTGGATCTCTAACACTTCATTTGGTTCTTTTATGCATATGTATAACTTCAATCTCTGCCCATTGACTCTAAATGTGTGAGAGTCTTTCTCTGAGGCAATCTCTACATCCCCTGAAGGGATTACTTCGACCACTCGAAATGGACTAGACCATCGTGACTTAAGCTTACCAGGGAAAAACCATAATCTTGAGTTATAGAGCAATACCATGTCCCCGGGTTTGAACTGTCGCTCAACAATGTTCTGGTCGTGCAACCTCTTTATTTTTTTCATATACAACCTTATGCTCTCAAAAGCAAGATGTTGGAACTCGTTAAGCTCATGCAATTCAATGATTCTAGTTGGCCTGCAGCCTCAATGTCTAAGTTTAGTTGTTTCAGTGCCCACCAAGCTTTATGTTCAAGTTCCACTAGCAAATGGCAGGCCTTCCCGAACACCAACTTATATGGTGATATACCAATTGGTGTTTTAAAATCAGTTCTATAGGTACAGAGTGCATCGTCTAGCTTTTTCGCCCAATCAGTTCTTGTGGTGTTCACTGTCTTGGTCAATAAACTATTTATCTCTCTATTAGACACTTCCACGTGTCTACTTGTCTACAGATGATATGGTGTTGCCACCTTGTAATGCATATCATACTTCGCTAGAAACTTCTCAAAGGCTCAATTACAAAAATGGGTGTCTCTGTCACTGATAATAGCTCTCGGTGTCCCAAAGCGGATAAATATGTTCTTAAAAAAAAACCCGCCACTACTCTTGTATCATTAGTGGGAAATGTTGAATCTTCTACCCATTTGGACACATAATCTATAGCAACAAGTATGTACTTATTGCCAAATGAGCTGACGAAGGGTCCCATAAATTCAATCCCCTAAACATCAAATACTTCAACCTCTTAAATCGGGTTCATATGCATCTCATGGCGACGGGAAATGTACCTGGTTCGCTAACATTCGTTGCATCTCTTCACCCATTGATGTGCATCTTTTAACATTGTTGGCCAAAAAAAACCGGCCTCTAGCACTTTCACAGTTGTCTCGACTCCTCCAAAAGGCCCTTCATACGTTGATGCATGACATGCCTGCAAAACAGAAGATTGTTTTATCTCGGGGACACACCTCCGTATCATATTGTCAACAAATATTCGAAACAGGTAAGGTTCATCCCAATAATACATGCGGCAGTCACGATAAAACTTTTTCTTTTGTACAGAAGAAAGGTCATATGGAACTATAACACTGGCTAGGTAATTTGCGAAGTCTACATACCATGGCACTTCCTCAAGACTAGCAGCAAGAAGTTGCTTGTCTAGAAAGGTTTCCAGAATATCCTCGACCTCAACTGAGTTTTTAGCTCCAGCACGCGTGATAGATAGTCATCGACTTGGTTTTCGGTGCCCTTGCGATCACGAATTTCGAGGTTGAATTCTTGTAGTAGTAGCACCTAATGAATTAGGCGTGGCTTAGACTCCTTCTTCTCAATCAAGTATTTGAGAGTTGCATGATCAGTGTATACAATTACCTTAGAGCCAATCAAGTATGATCTGAACTTGTCAAAAGCAAACACCACAATTAACATTTCCTTTTCAGTCACAGTGTAATTCGGCTGGGCTCTACTCAGCTTTCTACTGGCATAGTAGATTGGATGCATTAGCTAGTCTTTCCGCTGTCCCAGCACTGCCCCCACTACATAGGCACTAGCTTCACACATGAGTTCGAAAGGTTGCTCCCAGTTGGGGGCAACAATGATGGGTGCTATGACTAGCCTCTTTTTCAACTCCTCGAATGATACCTGCAATTATCAGAAACCAAGAAAGGATGATCTTTTTCTAATAACTTACAGAGAGGGTTGACAATTTTTGAGAAGTTTCTTATGAATGTCTGGTAGAAACAGGCATGCCCGAGGAAGCTCCTTATTGCCTTGATTGAAGTTGGAAGGGTAAGCTTTGCTATCACATCTACATTAGCACGATCCACCTTGATTCCTTTACTTGATACTCGGTGTCCGAAGACTATGCCCTCTTGTACCATGAAATGGCACTTCGCCCAATAAAGAACTAGGTTAGTCTCAATACACCGTTCAGCAACGAGTGAGGCTTCTAAGGCACTCCTCGAATGAGTTTCCCACTACTGAGAAATCATCTATGAATACCTCCATTATATCTTCTACCATGTCAGTGAATATGGCCATCATGCACCTTTGGAATGTGGCAGGTGCATTGCATAAGCCAAAGGGCATCCTCCAAAAAACATAAATCTCATATGGGCACGTAAAGGAGGTCTTCTCTCTGTCCTCTGGTGCAATAGAGATTTGAATGTACCCTGAGTACCCATCTAGAAAATAGAAGTGTGACCTCCCTGCCAATCTGTCTAGCATCTGATCAATGAAGGGAAGTGGAAAGTAGTCTTTCCAGGTGGCTAGATTTAATTTTCTGTAGTCCATGCAAATTCTCCAGCCCGTGACGGTTCATGTTGAGGTTAGTTCATTGTTATCATTTTTATCACCGTCATGTCACCCTTCTTAGGCACACATTACACCGGGCTGACCCAACTGCTGTTAGAGATTGGGAAAATAATTCTCGTATCTAACCACTTTGTCACTTCTTTCTTCACCACTTCCTTCATGTTGGGGTTCAGCCTTCTTTGGTGTTCCCTGGAAGGTTTGTGTCCCTCTTCTAGCAGAATTTTATGCATACAGTAGGCTGGGCTTATCCTCTTAATGTATGTCATGGTCCACCCAATGGCAGTCTTACACTCTTTGAGTACCTGTAAAAGTTGTTGTGCCTGCACATCTAACAAACTAGATGAGATAATAACAGGTAATGTGGAGTCAGGTCCAAAGAACTCATAACTGAGATAGGCGGGCAATGGCTTCAATTCCAGCTTTAGTGGTTCTTCAATGGATGACTTAGTTGGAGGAGTTTCTCTATTTTCTGAGTGTAAGGGCTCAAATTCAAAAGTTCCATCCCAGAACCCTCTGCCCTCTAATGCCAACACCCATTATCCAGTTCTTCTCCATTTACCTTATCTAAATTTATCAGACATGTAGCAAGAGGGTCCTCAATAGCCGGCATCTCATCATCAATTTCTACAATTACATCCACGACATCAATAAGAGAGCAGTTGGCGAATTCACTTGGTCGCCTCATAGATTTTTGCACATTGAATGTTATCTCTTCATCGTTTAATCTCATTTTGAGCTCCCCAGTCTCACAATTAATAAGAGCTCTCCCAGTGGTCAAGAACGGCCTTCCCAAAATTATAGGAATTTCTTCATCCATCTTGCAGTCTAAGATCACAAAATCCGCAGGGAACACAAATTTCCCTACCTGAATTAACACATCATCCAAGATACTAGAAGGTCTTTTTACAGTCTTGTCATCCAGCTGTAACAACATAGAAGTGATTCTAGCTCTTCCAATCCCCAGCCTCTTATAGATCGCCAGGGGTATAATATTTATGATGGCCCCTGGATCACAAAGTGCCTTGGCAAAAGTAAAATAACTAATGGTTTAAGTTTTTTAAACCTTTTTGGTGCAGGGAATTGTAAAGCTTCCTGGGTCAGATAGCTTCTCAGCAATTGGTCTATTGACCACTGCACTGCAAGTCTAAGAAAGAGTCACCGTGGCCAAGTCTTGGAAATCAAATTTTTGGGACATTACATCCTTCATCATTTTTGCATAACCAGGAATCTCTTTCAAATCATCTATCAATGGAATATTTACCTGGATTTGTTTTAGCGTCTCCAAAAATTTCTTGTATTGCTCCTCTTTTTGGTATTTGGCCAACCTCTAAGGGAATGGTGCGGGAGGTCTCTTCTTCCCAATGATTTGGGATTGCTCTTTATCAGTTTCCACCTCAACTACTTGTTCCTGGGCTGTCTCAACTTCTTTCTTAGTCTAATTCTAGGTGTTAGGTTCTTCCTGGGTAGGCTGTATTGTCACCTATGTCAGCTTCGTTGAATCATCTAGCTTAATAGGCACTGGTATGAGTGTCTCAGCCTGTCTGCTTTTTTGAGCCATCTCTTGCTGCACGTCCAAATCTCTGCCATTACGTAGACTCACTACCATCAGCTGCTTCGACTCTTGATCTTTTGGATTTATTTGGGTGTCTGCAGGTAATGTCCCATGAGAACGATTATTTAGAGACATCAAAATTTAGCCTATCTGCATTTCAATATTTTTGATAGCTGAATCATGTGCATCTACTCTTTCACTGATTTTTGCATTAGACCCAATGACCTGCTGCATCATTGCCTTAAGTCTAGCAAATCCATCTTCCTGTCGTCCACCATGATGCTGTTGAGGAGGATGATACCTATGATGCTAATTTGATTATTATATCCATGTGGCCTTGGATAAGGTGCCATATTATTAGGAGGTCTCATACCACCCATTTTTCCATTGTTGAACTGCCGGTGGACTGGCATGTATGGCTGATTTTGTTAGCCCATATTCTGACCACCCTGTTTCTGGCCACCATAATTAGACACATAGTTCATGTCTTCATGGTAGTGATGATGATCATGTTCTGTATTCCACTGGTTACCAATTGGCTTACTAATGCAAGATGTGAACAAGCCCCCATTGGTAGTATTTACAATGTGTACATGCTGCTTCTGCCCTGACTCTTCCACCTTTTTTGTGAGTATACTCATTTATCTCATTAACGTGGACATGTTTTTAACAAAAGTATTGGACGGATCTAAGGGCACTGAGTTAGCCACTGGATTAATAGGTGCATTCCTGGTTGTCCACCCTGAATTCTATGCCAGCTTGTCAAGCAGACTCTGGCCTTCTCTCCGTGTTTTGATCAAGAATGCTCAACCAGCTGAAGCATCAACATTACCCTTCACGTTATCTAACAATCCTATGTAAAATCATTGTCCCAACATCAGATATGGAATACCGTGGTGCGGACATATAACTAGCATTCCTTTTAATCGTTCCCATGTTTCATGCAGTGTCTCCATTGGTCTCTGTTTGAAACTCAGAATTTCATCAATTTGTTGAGCAGTCTTGTTGGGTACGTGGAACTTGTTCACGAATTGCTTGACTAACTCCTCACAAGGTGTAATGGAATTGATGGGGATGAGTTTAGCCGGGTCTGAGCAGCTCCTATCACTGAAAATGGAAACAATAACAGCTTGATTGCTTCCTGCGTTACGTTGGACTGCCATTGGGTTTTGCAGATTGACTGGAAATTCTTCAAGTGTTGTTGAGGATCTTTGACTTATGGCCTCGAGAATAGTCCCCTGTTCTGCAACAAGTGCAACATGTTATTTGTGATTTGAAATGATTCAACCTGTATCTGCGGGACTATAATTATTATGGCCAGATTTTCAGCTGTGGGTTGTGCCCAGTCATAGAGAGCAGCCTCTGGCACAAGAGGTTCCACATGCGCTACTGGTACAGCTGGGTCTTTTTCATGATCTCCCATGTCTAGTTTGATTTGTTCAATTAATTATTACTTTTTGCTTTTCCAGTTGGCCTGGTTCAAGGCCTTAAAAACTTTCTCGTGATAAGATAAAGCTTCGAATACTTCACCAGTTCGCGATGAGTTTCTAGGCATGCACCTGTACAACTAAGTCAACAAACATTAAAAAATCAATGTAAAGATTGGGTATAGAGAAAACTGACTACACTAAGAATTTTTGTATTTCGTTCAATTGTAATTGATAACACCATTATTCCCCGGCAACGGCGCCAAAATTCGATCACGCCTAACTATGCCTTATAAAAGGACGCACGAACATTGCAAATATAATCTGAGTATTTAGCCCATAGTCGAACCTATAAGGAATTAACCTATAAATTACTCTCGTTAGACTTACTAAATTCCACGGAATCAACTTTCCAAATATTGTGAATAACAAGTAGAGATGTTTCTACTAACAAATAATGAATGTAAATAAGCAACTGAAAACTAACTATGATTAAGTTATAAACAATTAAGAGAAGGTTCGAAGGTTATGATTTCCCCTATTGATGGAATCACTTCCGGTTATGTTTTACATAGAATTGCCTAATTATTTCCATCAACCATGAGCACTTTTACTACCATAAATCTCTCCCAAGTAATCATAATAATTTACTAGATGCACTCTCCCGAGATACACTAGATGTCTTTGTTTATTACATCTCATTTTAGATCGCACCCAAGTCTTTGGTATTTCTAATCTCGCATTTAAACGCTTAGTTATTGATCCCTCATATACTTTGAGAGTGATATTGTTCAACAATTACCTAAATATGCACTCTCTCCTGAGTTATGCGCACTAAATAGGCATAACTAATTGAGGATCCTATCAATTAACTACAACAAGCACATAGTTGAACAAATAGAGATTAAAATGGAAAAACTATATTAACATAACAAGAAGTTCATCCTTAAATAGGTTCCATCAAAACCCTAGACTAAAATATTTGCTACTCATACTGGTGTTCATCATAACAATATTCAAATTTATCAAAAATCTTAAAATAAAAGGAAGAAAGGAAGAACTCGATGTTGAATTATCCTCCTTGCCTCTTGCCTCTCTTTGCCTTGAATTAAGCTATGAAAACCTTGATAATCATCTCTTGGGTGAGCTAGACCTTCTATAGGTTAAGTGGATTTTCCCCTAAACTTTCAATTTTACCCCTAAATTTTACTTTTGCGAAACTGGGCTAGCGCGGTCACGCTAGTGGACGCGCTAGTGACCGTGCATATTCCCTATCATTCTACCTCGACCAACTAGGCTAGCACGGTCGCGCTAGCGGATGTGCTGATGATCTCTCTAGTCCAGGCCTTCATTTTAGCTCTTCTTTCTCACGTCTTCTCACGTACTCAGTTCCTAGGGGCGTTTCTTGCTTCAGTTTAGCTCCATTCATAGCTTTAAGTCCTCATATGTGCTATTTACTCCTACAACGTGTGAAATTCACGATTAGAGCCAATTTACCATCATTTAAGTATATTATCATACTGAAACATAATCAAGTTGGGGCTTAAACAATCACCAAATTACATAAATCTAGCCTATTATAAAATACATCACCTATTTCCAAAAGATGAAAGGGAAAAAGGCAAACATGATCCTCAAAATTGATCTTAAAAAGGCCTTTGACATACTTGGTGGTCTTTTATTAGGGACTCCCTCTTTCTCTTAAACTTCCCTCTTAAGCTAACCAACCTGGTCCTCTCCTATATCTCCACCTCTTCTATATAAATCCTGGTCAATGGAAGCCAAACTGAACCTTGCAATCCTACAAGAGGCATTAGACAGAGAGACCTAATCTCCCCTATCTCTTCATAATCTACATGGAAAGGCTTTCAAGAGACATTGACTAGGCAATCCTCAGAAAGGAATGGCTCCATATTACCATAAGTAGGAATGATCCTAAAATCTCCTACCTTTTTTTGTTGATGACCACACTCTATTTGGCAGAGCTACTAAGAAGAACAGTGAAGCGATCCTGACTACCTTAGAAGAGTTTAATAATCCTTCGGGCCAAAAGGTCAACTTCTAGAAATCTAAGTTTATCTTCTCAAAAAACTGCCATGAGGATTGGGCTAACACATGCAGCTCAATGTTAGAAATTAGGAAAAGCAAGGATTATGATAAGTACTTGGGCTTTCCCATCTTCAATAAAAGGTCCACTAACAGAGACGTCTATTTTATTCTTGACAGTATGAATACCAAACTAGCAGGATAAAAAACCAAAATGCTAAACATGGTTGGGCGTACATCTTTGGCCAAAGCAAGCCCGGGGAGCATTCTCATCCATGTTGTGAGTTACATTAAGCTACCATCTCACATCTTTAACCAGATTGATAGAATCCAAAAGAATTTTATCTGGAGAACAACTACGGAAAAATGAAGCTTCATATGATTAAATGGGATACCATCAATAAGCCTAAAATATTTGGGGGTCTGGAATCCAGCAAACACACATAAAAACACAGTTAACATGACCAGTCTAGCTTAGAGGCTCTATAATAACATTGGCACCATGTGGGCTAGAGGTTTGATTGGAAAAAACTGTAGTGGAAACTAAAGTAGAGCCAAACCAAAACTAGGACTTGGCGTAAATGTATCCAGGAACAACAGAAGGTTTTCCTTAAGGCCTTTAGATGGATTTTCCATAAAGGGGATAGAGTAAATCTCCTCTCTGACAATTAGATTCCAAAACTACAGCCCCTCAATAAAATCATCCAGGGACTATGACAGAGCTACGATCTAACCATCAAGATAAATTATATCCCCAGTAATGGAGAATGAACTTTTGATGCCATCCACTACCCCATTCCCATGGACATAAAGATTGTGATCCAATCAACTTTCATTTTCATATCCCCTATATCTGCGGACCAGGTCATCTGGAACTTTACCAGCGACGGGCTTTTCAGCTCAAAATCAGCATACAACCTGATTAGTTCCGAATCCACCCTCATTTCTAACCATGATGATACCTTTAGCTGGATATGGAAGCTAAGAGTCCCTAACAAGATTAAATCCTTTACCTGGATTATGCAACATAATAGACTCCCCTCTGCCATGCACTTAAAAACATAGGATTGATCACTTAAAAAATATAGGATTAAATGTCAATCCGCTTTTGTGGAAGATAAAAACCACATCTTCTTCGAATGCACCAAGCTAACGCATTCTGGAACTCTCTGACGCACACACCTTCATTTCTCAATGACATAATGGGAAGATATTTGGCACAAAATCAAGAACATGCATTTTAATAGTGCTATCACATGGAAATATCTACTACCATTTTACTTCTGGGAATTATGGCTAACTAGGAACAACAACCTTTTTGAAAACAAAAAGAACACTGTCCCAGTCAAACAGACCATTGCAAGAGCCACAAAATACTATCATGTTGCTGTGCAACATAAGGTTAGGACTGCAAAAAAATGAGATCCATATCAAATAGAGGTCACCCCCTAATAGCACATATAAACTCAATATTGCTGGGGAAGTATTCCCAATATCACGAGAAAGGGGAAAGGGGGGGGGGGGGGTATTTAGAAATAGCATGGGCGACTAGGTTATGGGCTATATGAGGGTCCTACATCATACCACAACCCTTGAGGCTGAAATTCAAGCCATTTGGCAAGGGCGAATACTAGCACTCTAGCACAAGCTCACACCACTAATAATCTCCACTAACTCAGAACATGTTATCAGATTGATAAAGGAAGGAAATTTATATTTTCACTTTATTATTCACGAATGCATACCTTTGATGAAGCAGCTAGCGAATCCAGCACTATAGCATAAATTCAAGGAACAAAATCAAGTGGGGGACCTCCTCGCGAACGAAGGGGAAGGGAAAAAGACTTTTGATAGGACATAAGTTTTGACAATTCCTTCGATGTTTGTAAACAAGCCTATGTGGGCAGACATCCTAAGAACCGTAATTTTCGTAATGTAAGGGTAAACATTTGTGTAGGACAAGACATTGGTAACGATAAAATAGGAATCATCAGCTTCCAAACAATGTTATAACTATTTTTAGTATGTATATATAATTATCTTGTTCACCAAAAAAAACATAACTTTCATATGTGAGCTGCTAATGTGACTTTTTTACATCTTTTTTTCCTCAAGTTTTCGGTACCACTTATGTTTTTTAAATATTTAATGAAGACAAAAGTACTTACTTTAAAAAAAAATACTAGTTTTAGTGTACATTTTGCACGTGTGGTTAGCGTCAACAATAAAATATGCGTATATGAAGAACATACAAACTAATGCTCCTATGCGCCTTTATTAACAAAAAAGGAAAGAGAGAAAAAAAGAACATGTAAATCAAGTTATCAAATGCTAAGTTTTAAAATGTCTACACTAAGTTAATATTTTAAGATAAATAACTCTATACAGAGAAAAGCATAAGAAATTATCATTTATTTGAACGAATACCGGAAAAAAACTAATTAATGGCAACTAACTTAGAATATATTTTTCTTCTAATGTTTAATTCTTATTATTTTTAGTGTTTGAATATTTAACATTTTGACTCTTACTACTATATTATAATTTATTTTATTATAAATTTTGAAAAGAATAATGTTTCGCAAATTAGTTAAAGCAGAGACTTTTTGGGTTAATTAGGATTGCTCTTAATATTAAAGAGGTTTTCTTTTTTGTTGTTGATTCAAATCTTAATAATAACTCATCAAGTTTTAAAGTGTAATTATAATTTTTATCTAATAATAATTTTACGTTCAATATAATAAAAAAACAGGGTACAAAGTAAGCTAGTAAAATACATCAAAAAATGGCTCAGATTTATATTTGAAAGAGTATATAATGTATCATTATTTTAGTGGAATTAATATTTAAATAATTCTAATATTGATTAACTCCATCTTCTCATTATATTTGAAAATAATTAGTTTTATAACCATTATAAAATTTATTTTTAAAAGGTAAAATGATCGATACACATTTCAATTGGAGAACACGTATTTCTTCTTAATTTGAAAGGCATATCTTTTGAAAAAATATTACGAAAATTGCAGTAATTCCTATAACATGATATTGACTCTAAAGCGATTGATATATTTATTTTTTATAATTAAATTTTGATATTTATTATATATTTTTATTATGATTCTTCAAAAGGCCATCAGTAAAAATAATTTTTTTTTGAGATTTGAAATAAAGAGGATCGGCATATAGTTTTTAGAAGAAACTGATTCTCACGTACAATAATTGAGCACATATATTTTATATTAATATGAAGGTCATATCCGTTGGAGTAAGCTTACAAATATTGTAGTCATTTTTGTCACATAATATTAAATCTAACATGATCAAAATCGTTATATATTTTTATTATAATTCTTCAAACAATCATCAAATTAACCTAATTAAAAAAGAGTATCTTTCTTTTAGAGCTATTAGAATGAACGGCTAGGTCATATAATTTATAGGAAAAAAATGAATAATCAAGTAACGATGTAAGGTCAAAAACTAACTAATATTGAATATGCATTTTACAACCAATAACCTATTACGTATAAATAAACCTTTAGAGGGCTATTTACTGAATAGATGAAAAATAAAATATAATTATAAATGTCAACTTATTTTGAATACTTATTTTTTCATTCTTATTTCTTCTATTTTGAATTTTAGCCAAGTTAATTTCTAATACTATATTATAATTGATTCGACTTTATTTTCTAATTTCTTTTATTATTAGTAGTCTTTTTTATTGATATATATCTATTTCAGCCAACATTTTTTTCAACATGAAGATAGTTTTACTTGTATGATGAATTTGAAAAATAATGAAATTAACTTTTTTTCTAATTAGCTATTTCAAATACTTAATTATTTATTTTTAGCAATAAAAGAAAATTATAATTGACTCAATTTTATTTTCTAACTTCTTTCATCATCGATGGTCTTTTTTATTAAAATATATCTATCTAAACCAAGACTTTTGTCAACCTAAAGATAGTTTTACTTGTATGGTGAAATTTGAAAAATAATGAATTTTTTTTTTTTTGCTAATTAAATTTTCCAAATACTTAATTGTTGTATTTTCATCAATAAAAGATAGTTACATTTTATTTATTTAAATTCTTAATATTAGGTCATACCAAATTTAAAATAATCGATTATAATTATATTTTACGGAATAAAAATTCTTTTGTCAAATTCTAAGAAAATCAAATGAGTGTGAAATAGTTTTGTATATTTTAAAGTATTTTAGTATATAAAAGAGTTTCACCTAAATCAAAACATAAAAAAAAGTTACGCTGCCATCTTCCAAGAACATCGTACTTTTCTTTCTTTTTTGATTGAATTCTTGGTATATGCTCAAAGGGATAAACTTCTAAATACCAAGTGGTTACGTTCTATTTGTTTGGTAGTTTTAGTTCTTTCTTTTTCTTGCCATCTATTTAAAATTTTATATAAAATAAAATGTTAATATTTTTGAAGTTTTAAATATCAAAAATTTTCTACGTAATCCAAATAAGGAAGAATGTAATATATAAAATTTAGTTGATTTTGTAGTCCTAAATATTAGGAAAATAATTAAATGAGTTTTCCTCCTATAAGGAAAATAATTAAATGAGTATTCATACATATAAGGAAAATAAGTATATGAATATTCCTACATATTAGGAAAATAACTAAATTAGTATTTTATCCAATGTAAATTCTAGTTTTAAAGGTTAAAAAAGGCGAATGATATTTCGCTAAGGGCCTTCGTGCTTTTAATATAATGTATAGATAATAAACTAAAATTACTCACAAATATATTTAAGGAATTGTTTTAAATCTAACCTAAACATAGGAAACTATATTTGTTATTTTCTCAAAAGATTTTCCGTCATACTATACATTTTCCGTTATTTTCAAATTCAGACCTTCCAGATGTCATGTTGAGAGAATTAGAAACACACCAGGAGAAAAGTCAAATAGTTATAAAATTAAAATATTTACAGAAAAAGAAGAAAAAAAACTTGTAAAGATTAAAGTAAAAGTATAATTTAGAAAAGTAGTTAATTTTTAAGTTCCCAGCAACGGCGCCAAAAATTTGTTTCGGCCAAACGCACACGCAAGTATACGCGATCGTCAAGTAATAAAGTGACTGAAAGTCGGATGTCGATCACACGAGTACTTGTGATTAACTATTAACTAAATTAGACTGTCCTAATTATCTATACAAGAATTACACCTAGAAGTATTTGATTCTAAACTGATTAAAATAAATAAAAACAAATAATGAACTTTGAACAGAGGAAGAACATATTTTTATGATATCAATGTAATGAAAACGATCTAGGGTTATGGGCAATCTAACATTCCTATTGTATTCTTCAATTGACTTGATTAACTAATTTATCTAGTTTATTAGTTGACAGAGTTAATATTGCTCATATGAATCTGTTGAATTCTTACTCACCTATTCAAGCTAACCTAACGCCTATATATCTTTGGAGTTAGAATCACAAGAATGCATTTATAATTCCTTTAAATCAACCAAGCAAGGCAATTAGGTATATGTCTATCCTAACCGCGCATCCGTCCTCCAATGCCCAGGTTGAAGAACTTGCTCTACTCAATCCTATAGGCAATCTAGAATTCCCACTTTCGAGTTCAACTCTAACTTTGTAGATAGTATTCAATTGGTGATCAAGCAATCAAATAATTCAGTCCAGGATTGAATAAATAAACAAATATGATAAACTAAGAAATCAAAATCAATATCCGAATTTAGTCATGAAAGAACACAACCCTAGAATGTGAAGTTTAACTCCACATAGACATGGTAACAAAATAAAAAATCATACAAAGAAACAAAAAAATTACTAAGTTAGTGGAAGAAAAAATGAAATCCGGCCTCCATCCGGCAGCTCTATGCTTGTGTTTTCCTCTCAAAAACGTCTTCCTCCCTCAAAATACTGTTTTTCCATGTATATATACTGTTGAAAACACGTTTCAAATGCAATATACTAAACGTGTGTTCTTTTGTAGGTTTTGATGAATGTCAAACAAAAAGCGATATATAGCAGTACTCAAGGACAAGCACAAAATGGATGCATTACAAGAAGCTCAAGACAAAGTTTAGAAATGTTATAATTGAGTCAATATTAATTGTGATCTTGATTCCTCAACTTGGCTCATAACATGGCTTCTCTACTAAAATTATTTTTCCAAAATCATGCATATTTAAATTAAGTGTCAAATGATTTTAAACTATGCATATTTACATTTGTTAAAATGTTTTCCAAGCATGCCTCAAAAATCTGGGCTAAGATAATCGATTATGTACTTATGATAATCGAGTATCTCTAAGCCAAGACTGCATGACAATCGATTGTGAATTAATGATAATCGATTGTGAGTAAGTCAGTTAACATCAGGTTTTTGCAAACTGCATAACAATCGATTGTGTACTTATGATAATCGATTGTTAACTGAGGCAAAGTTTTCAAAACTCATAAAAATCGATTATGAACTAATGGTAATCGATTAGAATGAGAAAAATGTCTCCCAGTGATTTTAAATAAAATGATAATCGATTGTGGCTTTTGATAATCGATTATATATGAGACAGAGAGTTTTGAAATTAATTAATAATCGATTATTCCATTTGATAATCGATTGTTGAAGCTGACCGTTGTCATATATTTTCAATTACCTTCAGGTAATCGATTGTTGATATTTAACAATCGATGTTTTGCTTAAAATCTGGAAAAGATTTTCTGAACGTTGTTAAAATAATCGATTGTTGATTTCCGGACAATCGATGTTTTATGCCAAAAATTGGAAAGGATTTCTTAACGTTATAAATAATTGATTATTGATTTGAAGTAATCGATTGTTGACGTAAAATCTGGGATTGAATTTTTAATCTGATAGGCAAACAATCGATTGTTTAGTCTTGACAATCGATTGTCACTGAGTAATTTCAGCAATCCTTAATTGGCAATTAGACAACGGTAAGACTGAGTTTTTCACCTATAAATACAGCTTCAACTCAGTGTTTTCACAACAACAACATATACACTTTGAGTATTTTCATTGCTAAAAGCTTTCTTACATTGATCATCATTTTCCATTCATCCATAAAGCTTTTTGAAGAGCCATTCTATTGAGCTAAGTTGTTGTGATCTTGAGCGTACTATTTCTACTCATATCTACTCATTAAGGAGTGCTTTGTAAAGTGAGTGTGTTTTGTGTTTGTAAGAGAATTGCGATTCTCGTTTGTTGAGGAACTTGTGATTCCTCGGTTGAAGTCTTTGGGATTGTTATCCCCGAGCAGTTGAAGTCTTTGGGATTGTTATCCCCGAGCAGTTGAAGTCTTTGGGATTGTTATCCCCGAGCAGTTGAAGTCTTTGGGATTGTTATCCCCGAGCAATTGAAGTCTTTGGGATTGGTATCCCCGAGCAATTGAAGTCTTTGGGATTGTGATCCCCGAGCAACTAGGTGAGGCTTGTGTCCTCAGCTGTAACGGTTTGTTAAGCACCCGTAAGCTTGACAAGTTTAGTGGAAATCTCGAGAGAGTCTCTCGGGGACTGGACTAACCACGTTTGTGGCCAACCAGGATACATCATTGTGTAAGTTTATTCTACTGCACTTGTTTTAATTTCTGCAAAGTTTTTAAATTCCGCACTAAAACGCTTAATATTTTTAAAACGCTATTCACCCCCCCCCCTCTAGCGTAAAGCGTATTGTCCAACAATTGGTATCAGAGCCATACTCTCTGAAAGACTTAACCGTTTGAGAGAATCTTTCCATGGCTTCTACTCTAGACTCTTCTGCAGGTATTGATGAAGGACAGTGCCCCACAAGACCTCCTTTGTTTAACGGGACTAATTATTCATATTGGAAAGAAAGGATGCAGATATTCGTCAGATCAAACAGCCCTTACTTGTGGAAGGTGTACACCAAAGGAAATGAGGTTCCTGTCAAAAAGGTGGAAGGAGAATGGGTGCCAAAATCAGAAGAGGAATTCAACACCGAGGATAATCGAATGGTCCAAAATAATTTTAAAGCTATTAATTTATTACTTTGTGCTGTTAATGCTAATGATTACAGGAAAATCTCCTGCTGCAAAACAGCGAAAGAAATGTGGGACAAGCTTGAGGTCACTTACGAAGGGACTGACCAGGTAAGAGAAGCTAAAATTGACTTTTTAACTCATGCTTACGAATTGTTCCATATGAAGGAAGGCGAAAAGGTAGACGAGATGTTTGAGCGGTTCTCATCAATAGTAAATGATCTCCACGCGCTCAAGAAGACGTTCACAGACAAAGAACTAGTTCGAAAAATCCTTAGGAGTCTAACACCGGCATGGCGATCAAAGGCCGATGCGATTCAAGAGTCAATTGGAATCATGAACGTCACCATAGACGCTCTTAGAGGTAATCTTAAGACTTATGAATCCACTATTCTTAACCCTGTTATTGATGAACAAAGAAGGCAAAAGATTGCTCTAAAGGCGAGCACAAGTCAATCACCAATTGAAGAGGATGGAGATAGCGAATTCGGACTCATCATCAAAAAGTTCCAAAAATTCATGCGAAAAGAATATGACCGCAAAGGGAAAAAGCAAGGTGAGCAAGTTAAATGTTATGAATGTGGTGAAACAGGGCATATCAAAACAAACTGCCCAAATCTTAAAAAGGAGAAGAAACCCTTCAAGAAGCAACGAGCATACATATCTTGGGGAGGAGATTCCGGAGACGAATCCAGTGAAGAAGAAAATGAAGAAGCGGCAAATCTCTGCCTCATGGCACAGGAAGAAAATCAAAGTGAGGTAAGTCAAATCTCTTCTCAAAATTTTTATACTCTTGATGACATGAGAAATGCCTTTGATGAATTGTATGCTGAATTTCTCAAAGTTACAAAAACCGTCACTAGTTTAAGAGAAAGTGCTTCTCTAAAAGAACAAGATTTTCAAAAACAGTTTTCATTAAAAGAAAAAGAATTAGAAAAATTGGTTTTGGAAAATG
Source organism: Nicotiana benthamiana (assembly GCA_034376525.1). Taxonomy (NCBI): domain Eukaryota; kingdom Viridiplantae; phylum Streptophyta; class Magnoliopsida; order Solanales; family Solanaceae; genus Nicotiana; species Nicotiana benthamiana. The sequence continues at coordinate 84,953,827 of CM067331.1, read as the reverse complement.
AGAAGCTACTAGAAAAAACAAGTTTTATGGGAAAAGAAGTTCTGACAAGCCCGAGAGTTCTACAAAAAATTGTGCTTCTTGTGTAGACCTTAAGAATGAAGTAGGTAGATTAAAAGGCACACTAGATAAATTCAACTCCTCTCATAAAAACTTGAATGTGGTGCTTGATAACTTGAAATCAACCAAGCATGGAATAGGCTTCATAAATGAAGAAGAGGTTGATGCAAAAACCCAACCACCTAGAGCTCAATCTAGGATTAATAACAAAAATGCCTTTCCTAAAACAAACATGCATGCTAGACAAAATATTAGGAGACCTAGACATGACCTTCCGCCTAGCAATCGTCACCATAGACATGATGCATATTTTAGGCACAACAGTGATCATGCTAGAAGATCCCGAAATGTTCAACCTAGAAATGATTATGGTGCTCAAATTAGGAGAAATGAAAATAGAGTAAACAATGTGCATTATTCTAGCTACTATGAGCCTAGACGCATGCATAATCCAAATGTGACATGTCATTATTGTAGACGAATTGGTCATATTGCTCCCGCATGCTTTACTAGACATAGACATGCTACTCAAACATATCATTATAGTATGCATAACCCTCAAGGACCCAAAATGGCATGGGTACCAAAAGAGCATTGATTTGTTTTGCAGGTGTGCTTGAAGGAATCAAGTGTAGTGGATACTCCAAACACTTGACGGGAGACGAATTCAAAATTCCTTAAATTAAAGCACAAAGAAGGAGGAAGAGACGGAAAAGTCGATTTAGGCATTTTTTTTCAAAATCGGAAGTATTTTCGAAAAATTTAAAAGACAAAATACAAGGAAGACAAAGGCAAAATTGTGGAAGAAGCTTCTTAAATTGAAGAATGAGCCAAAAGACCAAAATGAACGGAGGATGTTCAAAATCAGGTAATTGGCAAAGTCGAAGGGAAGGTAAGTACCCTAAACCCTCTTAAGAACATCCTAGGACAAAATTCTTAAGAGTTCACGTTTTTCACCCGACTACACTAGTTTCCAAGTTATTATTTCATTTATAGATTACTGACTTGAGCGTCGGAGATGTTTAATTCTATTTTGCAGGTATCCCCCAAAAGGTAAGAGGAAAGTATAAATTGTCTTGATACAAGAAAAATCGATCATAATCGATTATTTATGCTTACAATCGATTATCAGTATCAATAATCGATTATTTGTTGATTCAATTTTTTTTGTCATGAAATCTTGTTGAATGTTTACATTGCTTGATAGAATTAAGTCTCATCATTTTAGCATCCCCCTTCCAAACAATCGATTATTTGTTCTGCCAATCGATTATTTGCCAAAATCCAAACTCTCTGTGAGTGAAATAATCGATTACTATATATTGACAATCGATTATCTGTTTTAAACTTATGTTACCGTTTTGGCTCTACAATCGATTCCTGTCAGGTCATAAATATGAAAAACAATCGATTACCAAGTTTGACAATCGACTATCTTTTTCAAATTTTTTTTACCGTTCTGGCGTGTAATCGATGTGTCAGATTATTTTCATTAATGACAATCGATTATTCTATTCAAACAATCGATTATTGAACGGTCAGTGAATTTATTTTTACCGTTTCAGACTTCAAAGCTCTTCAAATCTTTTCAAATAAGTGTAAGATTCATTCCTTCTCTATATATAGGCTGCACATATGCTCTTGTATACTCACTCAAGCCTCCCAAGCATCAAATTATCTTGTTATCTTTGAAAAATCCTAGCACATCTTTTTCAAAAATGTCAAGCCGCAACTCCAAACGTGCTCATTCCAAACAAGGTGCTTCTTCTTCTCGCCATCCATATCAAGATGGATCGGTTCTATTCTTTGAATCCGATGAAGAGCTCACCCGTTTCTTAACCAAATTTGAGAAACGCCTTATTCTCCCTCCTCGCTTTTCAACAAACGCTCTTGTTGCACCATTCATTCCAGCCGCGAATATGCTAAGAGAGTGCCAACTTTTCAATTTCCTACTCCTTACTCACCCCTACTACAACATTACTTTGGTTGAAGCTTTTTACTCCAACCTTCACAAAGATGATGAGGGTGAACTTGTTACCAATGTTAACGGCATTTCCATTCTAATTTCTGAAGATAACCTCCACCTCATTGCCGGCATTCCGCATGATGGTGAAGACATCTACCAGTACATAAATGATGCCGGGGACATGATTGATGAAGCTAATCTCTTCCGCCAAGCCGGAGTCGCCTATGATGAGTTTTCTTCCCGTCGTCCCAACATAAAGGGTATGGACCCGAATTATCGTTTCATTCTCTATTTCATCACTCGTGTTCTCAAACCCCGTAAACTCAATCACACCACCATTTCCCAAGAGGATGCCAAATTTCTTCATGCCATTATCACCGGTGTTAAAATCAATTGGTGCAAGCTTATTCAATCTCATATGTTCAATGCCACCAGAGATGACATACCTCTCCCCTATGCCCTCTTAATAATGAAATTTCTTGAAGCTTCCGGGGTCAATATTGCTAATGGTCCTCTCAAAAAGAGCACCAAAATCTGGGAAATTTCGGAGTCTTCCTTTCATCATGATGGTGATCATGCTCCCGCTCCTCCTCAAAATCGACAAGCCCGTCGTGCTCATCCTCCTCAGGAGCCTACCCTCCGGACTATCTCTGACCAAATTACTCAATTAACCCGTGAGGTCCATGGTTACTTTGATCACGTGCATTATGCCTATGCTCAGGTGGTGCCATATCAAGCGCCTCCCAATGATGATGAAGGGGATGGGGGTGATGAATGATGAAATTGTTGTTTTTGATGATGTGAAATTGTTGTTTTTGATTTGTTTTTCCTTGGTTGGTTAGTTGTTGTTTGTTTTATTGTGTTTGGCTCCACCCATGTAATGTTATTTTCCAATAAATAAACTTTTGTTTATTTCATATGTTTTTTTTGCATATTCTTCCCTTGTATATATTTTTGCTAATGGCAAAAGGGGGAAGAAACGGGATATCAAGAAGTATGCTATATCACTCTCAACTTCATTCATGCTTAAAGTGAGGGGGAACATGAATTGAGGGGGAACATCAAATTGCATACTTTACACTTGTCTTGGATTATCAAAATAATTATTGCATATATCCCGCTTATGTTTGCCATTATCAAAAAGGGGGAAATTGTTGGAAACACGTTTCAAATGCAATATACTAAACGTGTGTTCTTTTGTAGATTTTGATGAATGTCAAACAAAAAGCGATATATAGCAGTACTCAAGGACAAGCACAAAATGGATGCATTACAAGAAGCTCAAGACAAAGTTTAGAAATGTTATAATTGAGTCAATATTAATTGTGATCTTGATTCCTCAACTTGGCTCATAACATGGCTTCTCTACTAAAATTATTTTTCCAAAATCATGCATATTTAAATTAAGTGTCAAATGATTTTAAACTATGCATATTTACATTTGTTAAAATGTTTTCCAAGCATGCCTCAAAAATCTGGGCTAAGATAATCGATTATGTACTTATGATAATCGAGTATCTCTAAGCCAAGACTGCATGACAATCGATTGTGAATTAATGATAATCGATTGTGAGTAAGTCAGTTAACATCAGGTTTTTGCAAACTGCATAACAATCGATTGTGTACTTATGATAATCGATTGAACTGAGGCAAAGTTTTCAAAACTCATAAAAATCGATTATGAACTAATGGTAATCGATTAGAATGAGAAAAATGTCTCCCAGTGATTTTAAATAAAATGATAATCGATTGTGGCTTTTGATAATCGATTATATATGAGACAGAGAGTTTTGAAATTAATTAATAATCGATTATTCCATTTGATAATCGATTGTTGAAGCTGACCGTTGTCATATATTTTCAATTACCTTCAGGTAATCGATTGTTGATATTTAACAATCGATGTTTTGCTTAAAATCTGGAAAAGATTTTCTGAACGTTGTTAAAATAATCGATTGTTGATTTCCGGACAATCGATGTTTTATGCCAAAAATTGGAAAGGATTTCTTAACGTTATAAATAATCGATTATTGATTTGAAGTAATCGATTGTTGACGTAAAATCTGGGATTGAATTTTTAATCTGATAGGCAAACAATCGATTGTTTAGTCTTGACAATCGATTGTCACTGAGTAATTTCAGCAATCCTTAATTGGCAATTAGACAACGGTAAGACTGAGTTTTTCACCTATAAATACAGCTTCAACTCAGTGTTTTCACAACAACAACATATACACTTTGAGTATTTTCATTGCTAAAAGCTTTCTTACATTGATCATCATTTTCCATTCATCCATAAAGCTTTTTGAAGAGCCATTCTATTGAGCTAAGTTGTTGTGATCTTGAGCGTACTATTTCTACTCATATCTACTCATTAAGGAGTGCTTTGTAAAGTGAGTGTGTTTTGTGTTTGTAAGAGAATTGCGATTCTCGTTTGTTGAGGAACTTGTGATTCCTCGGTTGAAGTCTTTGGGATTGTTATCCCCGAGCAGTTGAAGTCTTTGGGATTGTTATCCCCGAGCAGTTGAAGTCTTTGGGATTGTTATCCCCGAGCAGTTGAAGTCTTTGGGATTGTTATCCCCGAGCAGTTGAAGTCTTTGGGATTGTTATCCCCGAGCAATTGAAGTCTTTGGGATTGGTATCCCCGAGCAATTGAAGTCTTTGGGATTGTGATCCCCGAGCAACTAGGTGAGGCTTGTGTCCTCAGCTGTAACGGTTTGTTAAGCACCCGTAAGCTTGACAAGTTTAGTGGAAATCTCGAGAGAGTCTCTCGGGGACTGGACTAACCACGTTTGTGGCCAACCAGGATACATCATTGTGTAAGTTTATTCTACTGCACTTGTTTTAATTTCTGCAAAGTTTTTAAATTCCGCACTAAAACGCTTAATATTTTTAAAACGCTATTCACCCCCCCTCTCTAGCGTAAAGCGTATTGTCCAACATATACCAAGTATGATCGGGCCCAAATAATTATACCTTCTTCAATGTGAAAAAGGACACTTTTCCCGGGTTTGACTAGCGCGGTCGCGCTAGTGGCCGCGCTAGTGGCCAGTATTCTGCCTGACGAGCGCGGCCGCGCTATTGACGCGTACTTTTCACCCTATTCCGTTTGGAATTTGGAAAAACATATCCCTTTGCGTTAGCTTTCCAACCATATATTGTGGAGCCCAAATGAAGTTCTGAGCAAAACGTTATATCTATTTTACTAAACATTGTGCAATATGCCTACTCGAGTCTTCGTTTGTTCTTAACTATCAAAGTTGACCCCCAAACACAATCCCGGCTTAATTTCTTGAGCTTTTACCAAGACTTCAAAGCTTCAAATCATTTGAATTCATTTCATAACATCTATATAGCTTAGAATCACTCTTACAAGGCATAAAACATATAGTTAGTGCAAGACACTAGCGATTAAAGCTCAAACTCAATTAAGCATAAATATAATACAATTTAGCATTAAAACATCAAAATGTAAAGTAAGTAATGCACTAAAAATATGGAATTATAGCCAAACATCATTACCCCACACTTAACGTTGTTCGCCCTCGAGTGAACTAACACTTTACTCTGTCTTTGAGCAGTTAACATCTTAACACTTTTGGAGCTACACCAATGACCATGGTTGATAGCTACAATTAAAATTCTAACATATGCAACTATTCCCTTTTTTTCATTCTATTCTTAAAAATTATATACAACAAAGACAACATGCTCACAATAATTTTATCCTAAAAAACCGACTCAATGTCAAGATGCACTCATGGCTTGAACACCCAATATCCTAGAGAAGTCTAATAATGTTAAATATCCTTTGGAAAACCATGTGCCCTCACAACCAAAGCAAAAAAAGTAAAATCAATCCACACATGTGAATCTCATGCCCACATATATCAAATAAAATCGCTCACCCTCACAAAAGAAGTCACATGTATGTAATTGGTATCATAAACTTGGCCTTAATATAAATCTCTACTAATATAGGCTTCTCGATCTAAAATCAATTAGGACTTTTTCATGGTTATAATGTGGGCTAAGGGACGGGTAGGATATATTTAGGAATAGTGACTAACCCTCGTAAGAACTTTAGCGCACTACATAATCAACTTTAAGCATATATTCTTAATCCACTTCACTTTCATAAACAATGTTACCCAAAAATGCTTCCTTCTTCTTTAAGCACTACATTAATATTATATCCACTAGCAGGAACAAGACAACAATGTATTCATCTCTCTCTCTCTCTCTCTCTCTCTCTCTCTCTCTCTCTCTCTCTCTATATATATATATATATATATATATATATATATATATATATATATATATATATATATATATTCTCAGATTATTCTTTTTTTTCAATTTCCGCTAGTGGTATATTATTTTTAAAAAGATAAGTGCACCTTTCTTCCTTTTATTGGTTCCACTCAAAATCCACCCACACTTAGTTACTTCTTACTTCTTTTTGCGTTCAGCTCATAATTAAAGTGACTTAAGAGGAAAAGGGATCAAAACAATGTCAATTAAGAATAAAATGGGTATACGCTTATGTGGATGCCAAATAAAAGTCTATAGGCTCAAAAGGGTTGACTAGGGATAAATTTTATTTGTGGTAAGCAAGTAAGCTCAAAAAGGTCAAAGAAAGCCTAAAATTATTTTTCAAACCGAGCATCACCTAAAATTTCGCTTCGACTCACAAATCGGGTAGGTTCTAGACACAAGTACAACACATGGACTACACAAAAATCTCGCCACGCATGGCACATGACTCACTAAGGACGATCCCATTCCGACTCTCAAACAAATGCAAGTATTCACGGAGTCACGAGATATTAAGCATTATGCACAAAGTGAACATACGCCAAGTAAATGAGAAGTAGGCGTCACAAAATATACTATCCAAGTAAGCAAGACATCATTAATAATTTCAAATCATAGGGAAAATACTACACATGCCAAAACTTAAATATGCTACTATTAAACAAGTCAAAGGCGCCTAGGTTCATCATTCTTCCTCCATTTATTCCCTAAATTCTAATCTACTCTAAAAAATAAAAAAAATTATAAACGGAAAAACTACTACCCGGTTCAAATAACATCCCTTGGAAAAGAACCGATGTACAACGAAAAATCACAGGGGATTATTACTACCTAAAGAAAGCTAAAAGACATTTTTGTATTTTGTGTTTAGACTTTAATCCCTCAAGACAACTGTCTAGGAGATCCATCGTCGGGAAAAGTCCAAATTTTTTATTTTTTATTTTCTCGTAGCTACCAATATATTACACGACTACAAACACAAAAATAAGAAGTTAATATTTTTCTAACATCCTACTATTAATTATATAGAGAAATTCTTTTCACCTCATACTTAAAAGAGTGAAGTGTCCCCAATGCACAAACAAAGCAAAATAATACAAGGGGTGGTCAAGAAACTCCCTGAAAGGCCAAAAGGTGAAGCAATAGTGGCTTACCAGGTACTCAGACTTCCCCCAAGCATGGTCTTTTGTGGGGGCACTCCACACTTAGTTCTCACCATCTAACTTGCTTTTGCACTCTTCTAATGGCTTTGTTTCCTATGTTTATAATCCTACAAAACAAAAACAACAGTACAAAGATAATAGCAAAATAACAAAAAAATATTTTAAAAAAGCAATAAAGCTGGGTTGCCTCCCAACAAGTGTTAGGATTTATGCCCGTCACTAGAGGGGGGGGGGTGAATAGTGCGGCACGAGAATATTGATAAATATTGCAGAATTAAAAAATGCAGGAATAAAATAAATTCGGTAATAAAAATAGCAAGGAAAGAACACACGAATTTATCCTGGTTCACCACAACTTGTGGTTAGTCCAGTCCCCGAGAGACTCTCTCGAGATTCCACTAACTCCGTTAAGCTTTCGGGTGCCTAACAAACCGTTACACTTGCTCGTAGATGTACACTCTACAAGACTTCAACTTGCTCGAGGATACCGCACCTCAAGACTTCAACCTTGCTCGTGGATACCGCACCACAAGACTTCACACACTAAGACTTAGGGTACCTAGCGAACCCGACAATCAATGAGAAGATATGTTCTTCTCAAACACCTTTCTCTTTTACAACAAGAACTCTCTCAAAAGAGTAGATAAAGAGATACAAATTTAGCTCTATGAACAACTCAAAGTTGTCTCTCAAATGGCTCAACAAAAGCTCTAAAATGATGCTCAAATAATGTCAATATGTATATAAATATTGGGAGGTGTTGTGTGTTTAAAAGCAGCTCAAAAGACCTCTTTTTATAGGGGTTAAAGGGTGGATGTCCGTTGCTTAATTGGCAATCAATTATGCTGATTTTATGCAAGGATAATCGATTATTGGATTTGCATAATCGATTATCCTTTTACCGTTACATAATTGGAAGAGATTCTGCTCAAGAATAATCGATTATTTGGATGACATAATCGATTATTTTGTTCCAGTGTTCAAAACTTTGGCAACGGATACAAGATAATCGATTATTTAGAAATTATAATCGATTATATACTATCGATATACACTGTGTATACCACAGTATACCAAAATTGAAAACTTACTTCAAAAACCATTTTGGTTAAAATGAAAACGTTAAAATCATTTTGTTTGAAGTATATTAAAAATGTTTATGATATATATGATTTAATAAAATGTTAAAATCATTTTGTTTGAAGTATATTAAAAATGTTTATGATATATATGATTTAATAAGATGATTTTATGCATATTTATGATGACCTATGTTGAGCCAAAAGACGAGATAACTTAAGCGTTGCTCTTACATTGGTTCTACCTAACGACCTACGCCTTGGGTCTTCGGTCTTGAACATTTGAGCTCGTCTTTGGCTTGTCTATGCAATTCCGTCATCAATATGCTTCTCGGCATTCAATCTTGATTGTTTGTCATATAATAGCGTCGTTTGACACTTGACTTCATTGTTTGTCATTCATCAAAACCTATACTTGAAAATCATGCTAATACAACCAAAGCGCACATATCATACATAGAATGATTTTCTACAATTTCCCCCTTTTTGATAATGACAAACAACAGGAGATATGCATATTTGATTCCCCCTAAATTCATGTTTTATCTCAACATACAATTCATGTAAACAATTTAATATAATTAAATAGTCCCCCTCAATTAAAGCATACTAGAATGTGAAGACATTCCCCCTTATTCGATGCATATCGCCCTAAATTCTTCCCCCTTTTGGCATTAGCAAAAAGAGTATACCAATTGTTATTGAAACTATTGATGATACCAATTGTTAGATAAAAAAAATCATATCAACATCAAATAATACCAAATGTTAGTAAAAACATACCAATCATAATAACGGTCATTTTTCGCAAATATACCAACTGTTATTTAAACTAAAAATATTCATCAATCATTTAACATAAAAATAATTGATACCAATTGTTATTCAAAATAAAACTTATCAAAACATGAATCAATAATTAATATCAATTGTTAGCACATATCAACTATTACGTTTTTATCAAAAATACGATAACTAACCGACGTTCCCCCTCGATGCAGTAAGGTTTCGTGCTTGGTGCATCTACTACAATATCGTAGTCTTCAAGCACACCTGCAAAAGTACCTAAAAATAGGTTTTCGGTACCCAACTTCTTTTGGGTCCTTGGGGGTTAGGCAAATAATAATCATAATATGAATCTCTATGTTTAGCAAAACATACGGGTGTAATGTGTCCTACCCGGTTACAATAATGACATACAACGTCCGGGTTGTGCATATGTCTTGGTTGAGCCAAATGCGTTCTAGGTGATCTAAAGTTGTTATTCCTAGAAGCGTTGAAATTCCTAGAGTCATTTCTAGGTGATCTAAAATTATTTATTTTAGACTCATTAATAAAATTCCTAGAATTGTGTCTAGGTGGTCTAAAATGATTAGTTTTAGACTTATTAACAAAATTCCTAGAGTTGTTTCTAGGTGGTTTAACCTCATTTCTATCATCCTTTTTAATTACTTTACTTGTTTTAGAATCATTTACACTACATTTTTCTAGTGTATTTCTAAGTTCTACGTTCTCTATTTTCAAAGAACTACAAGAAGAACAATTTGAACTTTGAACAATTAAAGAGGCTTCATTCATCTCCTTGATTTTATTTTTGAGATCGACATTGTCATTTTCCAAAAATCTATTTTCTTCTTCTAAAATATTGATTTTATTTTTAAGAACAGTATTGTCATTTTCTAAAAGATCATTTTCTTCTTTTAGTTTTTCATTCTCACAAGTCAATTTTTCAAAATCTTTTTCTTTTTAAGAAGGTTGTTTTTCAAAATCTTTTTCTTGCAAAGAAAGTGTTTTCTCAAAATCTTTTTCTTGCAAAGAAAGTGTTTTATTCAATTCTTTTATGGTTTTGGAAGCTTTAACAAATTCACCATATAATTCATCATAGTCATTTTGTATTTCTTCAAACGAGTAAGAGTTAGAAATACTTACCTTTTCTTCTTCGTTTGCCATGAGGCATAATGCGCAGTTTCATCGCCCGAGCTGTCCGAATCCCATGTTACGCGCCTATGGTGTTTCTTCTTTTTCTTGTCCTTTGATTTTGGACAATGTGATTTGGTGTGGCCAAGTTTTCCACAATTTTGACATGAAGGACTTGGTTCTTCCTTCTTTATTTCCTTCTTCATAAACTTATAAAACTTTTCAATTATATCATTGGAAGTAATATCATCATCGTTTTCCGAATCACTTACCTCTTCTCTTTTAGAGGATGAGGCTTTGAAGGCAATATTCGAATTACTTCTAAGATAAGGATTAAGAATTGTGCTTTCATAAGCTTTAGGTTACCTCGTAGTCCATCAATTGTGACGTCCGTGATTCCTATAGACTCTTGGATAGCATTTTCTTTGGAACGCCATTCGGGAGTGAGACTCCGTAGGATTTTTCGAACTAGATCTTTGTTCGAGTATACTTTTCCGAGAGCATGAAGATCGTTGACGATCATTGAGAATCGTTCGAACATACTATCGATGTTTTCATCTTCCCTCATTCTAAAAAGTTCATATTCATGTGTTAGAAAATCAATTTTAGATTCTCGGACTTGAGACGTACCTTCATAAGTGATCTCGAGTTTATCCCACATTTCCTTTGCGGTTGTGCAACAAGAAATTTTCCGATAGTCGTCCGGATTCACCGCACAAAATAGTAAGTTGACGGCCTTTGTGTTTCTTTCAACCTTCTTGATGTCTTCGGCATCATATTCATTTTCCTCCTTTGGAACCATGATTTCCCCAACTTTCTTTGTTGGCATTTGTTCACCTTTCTTGATGATTTGCCATAATCGAAAGTTATTTGATTGGATGAATATTCTCATCCGCTCTTTCCAATATGTATAGTTTGTTCCGTCAAATAGTGGAGGGCTATAGGTGGAGTGTCCTTCGCTTATCATTCCTGCGTTCAATATTCTCAACAACAAAAATATATCGCTCTCAACCGGTTAAGGCTTTAAGAGAGTTAGGCTCTGATACCAATTGTTAGAATTTATGCCCGTCACTAGAGGGGGGTGAATAATGCGGCACGAGAATATTGATAAATATTGTGGAATTAAAAAATGCAGGAATAAAATAAATTCGGTAATAAAAATAGCAAGGAAAGAACACATCGAATTTATCCTGGTTCACCACAACTTGTGGTTAGTCCAGTCCCCGAGAGACTCTCTCGAGATTCCACTAACTCCGTTAAGCTTTCGGGTGCCTAACAAACCGTTACACTTGCTCGTAGATGTACACTCTACAAGACTTCAACTTGCTCGAGGATACCGCACCTCAAGACTTCAACCTTGCTCGTGGATACCGCACCACAAGACTTCACACACTAAGACTTAGGGTACCTAGCGAACCCGATAATCAATGAGAAGATATGTTCTTCTCAAACACCTTTCTCTTTTACAACAAGAACTCTCTCAAAAGAGTAGATAAAGAGATACAAATTTAGCTCTATGAACAACTCAAAGTTGTCTCTCAAATGGCTCAACAAAAGCTCTAAAATGATGCTCAAATAATGTCAATATGTATATAAATATTGGGAGGTGTTGTGTGTTTAAAAGCAGCTCAAAAGACTTCTTTTTATAGGGGTTAAAGGGTGGATGTCCGTTGCTTAATTGGCAATCAATTATGCTGATTTTATGCAAGGATAATCGATTATTGGATTTGCATAATCGATTATCCTTTTACCGTTACATAATCGGAAGAGATTCTGCTCAAGAATAATCGATTATTTGGATGACATAATCGATTATTTTGTTCCAGTGTTCACAACTTTGGCAACGGATACAAGATAATCGATTATTTAGAAATTATAATCGCTTATATACCATCGATATACACTGTGTATACCACAGTATACCAAAATTAAAAACTTACTTCAAAAACCATTTTGGTTAAAATGAAAACGTTAAAATCATTTTGTTTGAAGTATATTAAAAATGTTTATGATATATATGATTTAATAAAATGTTAAAATCATTTTGTTTGAAGTATATTAAAAATGTTTATGATATATATGATTTAATAAAATGTTAAAATCATTTTGTTTGAAGTATATTAAAAATGTTTATGATATATATGATTTAATAAGATGATTTTATGCATATTTATGATGACCTATGTTGAGCCAAAAGACGAGATAACTTAAGCGTTGCTCTTACATTGGTTATACCTAACGACCTACGCCTTGGGTCTTCGGTCTTGAACATTTGAGCTCGTCTTTGGCTTATCTATGCAATTCCGTCATCAATATGCTTCTCGGCATTCAATCATGATTGTTTGTCATATAATAGCGTTGTTTGACACTTGACTTCATTGTTTGTCATTCATCAAAACCTATACCTGAAAATCATGCTAATACAACCAAAGCGCACATATCATAGATAGAATGATTTTCTACAACAAGCGCCTAATTAAAGTCGCGGCACGACTTAAACCAAGTTTTTACCTCCACCTTGAACTTATAAAGTGTACCCCTAACAGGGCATCCATTATGTGGGTATGGTCCTTTGGTGGGGCTAGAAAGATAACCGGGCCAAGTAATAAATTTTTAACTCTGCATTTCTCGGACTTTAGATGAGGAATGTAATTTTTTCTTTTTGGCACAACAAATTCAAGAATATAAACACTTTTATACTCACCCTTTGACTCTCTCATAGGCTCAGATGGCTCGATTGCAATATTACTATCTAAACACAATGTTATAAAAATGATTGGAGAAGGTCTAATGCACCATAACTCATAAATTTTACTACTATTTACATCTCCATATTTACACACACTCAAGTCTCCCAAAATAATATTATCTACTCCCTCATCTGACTTTAGAGCACTCTTCTTAATATTGACATCCTCAAGAAAGACATGGTCTAGTGATTGGTTTTCTCGTTTTAGCTCCTCAATTTGGTATAGAAGATTTTTTTCAGCTTCACACAACTAATTATTAATTTGTTGGGTATCATACGCATCAACCTTTATGCTCAAATCTGCATCTAAGTTATGTAAAGCGAAGCAATATCAATTTATTGTGCAAGTTCATCTCTCTCCTTAGACCAATCATTCACCAACGTTGTCAGAAGACAACATCGTTCCGCATATTCGCCTAATCGAGAATATACGTCCCAATACCAATACTTACTTCCATATTCAAATTCAGACCTCCCAGATGTCATGTTGAGAGAACTAGAAACACACTAGGAGAAAAGTCAGGACTTGTGATTAACTATTAACTAAATTAGACTATCCTAATTATCTATACAAGAATTAAACCTAGAAGTATTTGATTCTAAACTGATTAAAATAAATAAAAACAAATAATGAACTTTGAACAGAGGAAGAGCAGATTTTTATGATATTAATGTAATGAAAACGATCTAGAGTTATTGGCTATCTAACATTCCTATTGTATTCTTCAATTTAATTGACTAATTAATTTATCTAGTTTATTGGTTGACAGAGTCAATATTGCTCATAAGAGTCTATCGGGTTCTTACTCGCCTATTCAAGCTAACCTAACACCTATATGTATATGGAGTTAGAATCACAAGAACACATTTATAATTCATGTAAATCAACCAAGCAAGGCAATTATGTATATGTATATCCTAATAGCGCATATGTTCCCTGATGCCCAGGTTCAAGAACTTGCTCTACTCAATCCTATAGGCAATCTAGAATTCTTACTTTCGAGTTCAACTCTAGCTTTGTAGATAATATTCAATTGGTGATCAAGCAATTAAATAATTAAGTGCAGAGTTGAATAAATACACCAATATAATAAACTAAGAAATCAAAATCAATATCTGAATAACAATAGTTAAGAAAGAACCACAACCCTAGAACGTGAAGTTTAACTCCACATAGACATGGTAGCAAAACAACAAATCATATAAAGAAACATAAAAATTACTAAGCTGGTGAAAGAAAAGATGAAACCCGGCCTCCACGACGACTCTATGCTTGTATTTTCCTCTAAAAACGTCCTCCTCCCTCAAAATATCGTCTTCCATATATATATATATATATATATATATATATATATATACCAAGCAGGGTTGGGCCCAAACAATTATACCTTCTCCAATTTGAAAAGGGACACTTTTCCCAGGTTTGACTAGCGTGGTCCCGCTAGTGGGCGCGCTAGTGGCTAGTATTCTGCCTGACGAGCACGGCCTGAGCGGGGCCACGTTATTGACGCGTACTTTTCACCCTGTTCTGCTTGGAATTTGGAAAAATGTAAAACATGAAAGTTGTATCCCTTTGAGTTCTGAGCAAAAAGTTATATCTATTTTACTAGACAGTACGCAATATGGCTACTCGAGTCTTCGTTTGTTCTTAACTATCAAAGTTGACCCCCAAACACGATCCCAGCTTAATTCCTTGAGCTTTTACTCAGACTTCAAAGCTCCAAATCACTTGAATTTATTTCATAACATCTATATTGCTCGGAATCACTCTTACAAGGCATAAAACACATAATTAAAGCAAGACACTGGTGATTAAAGCTCAAACTCAATTAAGCATAGATATAATACAATTTAGTATTAAAACGTCAAAATTTAAAGTAAGTAATGCACTAAAAATATGGAATCATAGCCAAACATGAGTTGTTCCTATTTTAATAGAATTTTTACCTCATATAGTAAAAGTTAACATCTTATTTATTTTAAATAACTACCATTTAAAAAAATATATTCTGTAAATACATTTTAATGTTTATAGCAAAATATCTAATGTTGGTTACCTACTACCCATAAGCTACTAAATAAGCTTTAAGTTAGCAACCTAATTTTATGTTAACATATTTCAATATATTTTCAACGTATCACGCTGTATTTTCATGTATTTTATTGTATTCATTGTCCTTTTTATTGTAATTCAATGTATCTCGATGTATTCCATGTATTTCATTGTATTAACTATCTTTTTTTATTTTATTGTATTCACTGTATTATATGTATTTTTTGGTTGAGAATCTTTTTTATAGCTGGAAATACAAAAGTTTTTTGTTATAATTGAGTTTGTTGAGTTATATTAGGAGTTTATTATGTTAATTGATTCACTTTCCGTTTAAAACAGTGTAATCCCCTGTTTCACGCCGTGAATACAGTCGAATACAATAATCTATCCAGCTGTAATCCCATGTTTCATGCCATGCATACAGTCGAATTCAAATACAACAATTGATTAGCTGGACTTCCCTGATTCGTGCCTATTTTTGCTACTGTATTCATGAATATAGTAGCTTGAATATATCTAATACATCTTATAACAACAGAAAATATATTTACAATCCATAATATTGCAAATGGTATCTACAGATAGCTAATTACCACTAAAAGATCATGCTTTATGAAAATTTCTCTATTTTAATTGAGTCACGTGAGAATAGTTGGGCTCCCTACTTTTTAGTTTTATAGCTCATATCTCAATTTATAACCAACTAACCCAAATATAATAGTCTAATACTCAACATTCAACTCCAGTATGTTCTTGGATTTACTATTTAATATTTTAAAAGGTTGCTCAATTTTTTAACTTAATTTTGAATCTGTAATTATGACTCAAAAATTAGTTCAGCAAACCAAATCCATTTGGATGGTAAAAATTAAATTTTTAACAAGCTTAAATATGTGCGTTTAAAATTCGAATTTGATTTTATGAGAAATTTGGAGTGAGTGTTATTTAGAATTGTTAGAAAGAGTATAAAGAGATTGTATATAAAATTTGGAGTAATTTAATAGAGATTTCGACTGGTTTTGAACAAGAATTGCAACTGAAAATCGTGAAAGACGTTCGTTTACAGAAGCTTATATAAAAGTGTATAAAAGTATAGAATAGTGTATAAGATGTGTTTATACACTTATTACACTATTATACAAGATTATACATAATTATATAAAAATCGACTTCGTCTTCTTCCTTGTGACTTTTTTGAAATTGTTTCAAATCTTGCTTAAAATCTACTTCAAATTTAAATTTTAAACTCCTTTTGATATTTTTAATCAATTGGAACAACACCTAATCCAAACAACTAATAAACTCAAAAAATCTTATTTTCGAAAGCAAAGCTTTTAATGGCCCTCAATGGTAGACTTCAACTCTTCAATTTTCTTACATTACAAAGGAGAAGTAGAAAATACACGGCCCCTTGACGCATATGTAGAAGATGTGAGAAGAAGAGATAGTGCAAGCAATGGTTGTGAGAATACAAATTTAACTCAATAGCTTTAAGAAGCAATGGTTGTGAGAATACAAATTTAACTCCATAGCTTTAAGAAGCAATAGTTGTAAGAACACAAATTTTGAATTTGCTAGTGCTATCAAAATATGTATAATATGGGCTAGGCTGGGTAAAACTTAAAACCATGGGCCATTTTTTTTTATGATGTGAAGTCAATGTGTATTTTCTTGTAGTTTGTTACTTTTAATTGGGTTATTACTTATTCTGTTCCAGTTTATGTGATCTATTTCTTTTTTTGGTCCATTCCAAAAAGAATGAACCATTTCTAAATTTGGTGATAATTTATCTTAAATTTCAATTCTACCCTTAATGAGAAGCTTTTGTAACTACACAAATATTCTGGCCCTCTTTTTGACTTGTTTAGGATCATAAATTCTAAAAATCTTAATTTTTTCTTAAATTCCGTGCCTACTCAAATAAGTTCACAAAAATTTAAATGAATAAAGTATTTATTAGACTAAATATATAAAAAATAAAAAAACTCGTGGAATACTACTGAAATGTTAAGTCTTCCGGTCACAATTATATTTGCGTGAGGTAGTGAAAACTTTATGAATCTTTTATGAAAAAATATTGTTATATGACATTAAAAAAAAATCATAATGTAAAATATACCAATTGTTTATATTTCGTATTTGGGAGGACGTGACATGTGAGTACACGAATACTCGAACTCCTGATTTGCCGGCGAATATTCCACGATGTCACCGACGCATCACCTCACCACACCATAAAGTTTATCATTTAATTATTATTAATCTTATATAAATTATAATAAATTAATACGATGTGATGTGATAAAGTGGTTCATTTTATCATCGAGCATTTCATTACTATTCATACACTACAAAAGCGTTAGATCGAATCTGTCATCCTTAAACCAAAAATGAAATTATATATAATTAGTTTTTCGATGTTTCCTCTCCGTGTCGTTTTCTCTATGAAATTGATACCACAACAAAGTATATATTATATCTGCATGTACCAATTATTACACACATTTTCATGCTTTGATATTGGAAATTTTTCTTAAGTGTTTTTCCCCCCATAATTTGTTACTATGTTAAATATGTAAAAGTATTCTTGTTGATATGTTTCAGGAGACACAAACTAAGAATCTCTGCCAACTTTAATATTACGTTGTACTCTTTCATTTTATAATAATAATAACCTACCAGAGGGGACATTTTTATTTATGCATGTAGAGTTTTTTGATTGGAACCTGCATTTGATTCTCTTTATTGATTTTACATCATTCTAATCATCATATCTTCTATGAACATAATTTCCGTCCTAATGAGAATTCTTGGAACTGTTCATTGTACTATTTAATAATTAAGTTTCAAGGCTACATTAATTATTTCAATCTTTGTCTTTCCCATTGACTTTTTGAGCTTTCTTGTTGCTCAAAATCACTGTTTTCTGGTCAGCTTTTGAGTACTGTCTCGAGATTTAGTGGGAATATATAGAGGTGAAGGAATAGAAAACAGTAGGTATGTATAATGGAAGTAGGGTGGGAGGAGGAGGAGGAGGTTTTATGTATGAGAATGAAGTGGTAATGACAAGAGACCCAAAGCCAAGGTTGAGGTGGACCGTTGATCTACATCAACACTTTGTCGATGCTGTCACTAAACTTGGTGGTCCTGATAGTAAGCCTTTTTTTTTGGTACTTTAAATCTTGTGTTTGTTAATAAATTAGCCAATTTAAGTTGCAATTGTCATACGGTTGCATTGATTTGTATGTATGCATTTGCTTGGCCATATTTTTCTACTTTTTGACTTGGGAATTACTGAAATTCACTTTGGTTCTGTAATACTTCAAGATCACTATTCACTAGAAATAAATCCAAGTTTGTTTACTTCTCTCAGAATTATAGTAGTGCATCTTTAAAACGGTATGAACTTTGATTCATTTTAGGTTTTGTAATGGCTTTCTGTAGGCTAATATATATAGGCTAGTGGTTTCTTGGCTATATATATGTTCCCAAGTCATTGTCTTGAGAAAGAAGCTAATTTTTCAGGGTTAGTGCTTTTCAACTGGATAATTGAAATAAGTATGAATTTTACATGTATTCTTGTGCCAAGTGATTTCCCACATTTGGAGTCAGTTTTGATATTTATTATGCTCTGCAATATTTGATAGAAGATTATGGATTTGCAGAAGCAACTCCCAAATCAGTACTGAGGTTAATGGGCGTGAAAGGTTTGACACTATACCATTTGAAGAGTCATTTGCAGGTATAATTTTGTTTGTTTCTGGACAGCTGCACTTGTATTTACCAATTTGTTCTCTCCTGATAACCCATTCCAATGGCTTTAATTTCTTCTTGTATATTCAGAAGTATAGACTCGGACAGCAGGCCAAAAGACAAAACGCAGCGGAACAAAACAAAGAGAACAGTGGTGAGTTATTTTTCTATAATTTGGAGAATCCAATTTGAAGTTTCGATCCTCAGAGAACATATATAATGGACTCCTCAACACTTTAGCTGTTCATATTTTTCTATTTCATTTTTGCACTATTGAAGGATTGCATTATTTTCTCCAATTAATCTCACAGGGGACTCGTCGGGACAATTTAATTTGCATTCCTCAGGCCCCAGTACCTCTTCATTAAGTATGAACTATATACAAGGGTAGGTGCCATGTATCTCAACTGTTACTTTGTTGCTTGTCATTTATCCTAGTTACAAGCCATAAGATACTGACTAATATTTGTCTTTACAGATCAATGCTTCTGTATTTTCAGTGCACTGGTTTACTTACAGTTGCATATATGTCTGCTTTTTAGGCTTTATGTATATTTGGTTTAACCATATGGACCTTATTAATTAGGCTTAATTTATCCGGCTAAACTAGTGTCTTCTCACTAATATTTTACAGAGATGTTCCAATAGCAGAGGCAGTAATGTGTCAGATTGATGTTCAGAAAAGATTACAGGAGCAGCTCGAGGTATATATGCATAAACTTATTTATTAGCACTATTTCATATTCCTAATTATGAGCGAAAACCATGAAAACACACACACACATACTATAAAGACTTAAGAGCTGATGGAAAAACTATATATTTTGTATTGAATAGCAAGCTGAGTATATATACAAGTTTACCTAAGACTACTCCTTGTATTAGGAGACTTATTTAACGTAAAGGCTATCAAAATAAACTAACTGATAGATACTCTCCCAATGAGAGGATAACGTTAGATCTACTTGTGTAACTAAAAGGATAAACATAAAAGATAAAGACTACTAGATGAGAATTCATAACAATCTGGTAAGAGGATTGGTGTTCCAATACGCCCCCCTCAAGTTATGCTATGTGGCACTAAGCCTAACTTGAATAGATTCCGGTCAAAGGCCGGCTTGGCAAGGGCTTTGGTAAGCGTATCAGCAAGTTGATCAGCAGAGTGAACATGAAAAACTCGAACCAGCTTTTCTTCAACATGGTTGCGCACAAAATGAAAATCCACCTCAACATGTTTCATGCGACTATGAAGGACACGATTCTTGCTTAGGTAAGCGACACCAATATTGTCACAGAAAATTGTAGAGCTATCTCTGACTGGGAGCTGCATCTCAAGCAATAGGTTTGTAACTCACATAAGTTCAGCAAGATCATTGGCAACATCTCTACATTCGGCTTCAATTGATGAGCGAGCTAGAGTCTTTTGCTTTTTCGAAGACCAGCTGATGGGGTTTGTGCCAAAAAACAAAATATAACCAGATGTTGAGGATCTTTCAGTGAGATCTCCAGCCCGGTCGACATCAGAATACATGTGCAAATTAAAGTCAAACTTGGGGGACACACGCAAGCCAAATTGAAGTGTACCACGAAGGTACCTGAGAACACGTTTCACAGCCTTCCAGTGAAGATCAGATGGTGATTGTATAAACTGGGACAGTTTATCTGCATAGGCTATGTCGCGCCTCGTAAAAGATAAATATTGAAATCTTTCTAGGACTCGGCGATAGCGAGTTGCATTTGTTAACTGAGCCCCATCATTAAGTTTGAGTAACTCAGAGGCACTCATTGATGTTTTCGCACTCTTGCAGTTAGACATAAATTCATCACTTAGGATCACATTGACATAATTGGCTTGGGATAGAATAATTTCATCAGAACTCCGAATCACCTCAACACCAAGAAAATAATGAAGATTACCCAAGTCTTTAATTGAAAAGCGAGAGGCAAGAGAAGCTATAACCTCATTCACAATGATAGGATTGCTGCCAGTAACTATAACAACAACAACAACAACTACCCAGTATACTCCCACCAGGTGGGGTCTGGGGAGGGTAATATGTAGGCTGCCAGTAACTATAATGTCGTCAAAATACACCAAAACAAACATGAGTCCAGCATGGTTGTGCCTAATGAATAAGGAGTTATTCGATTTAGTCTTGACAAATCCCATTGAGGAAAGATAGCTTTTGAGTGCATTATACCAAGCCCGAGGCATTTGCTTCAGGCCATATATGGCCTTGCGCAATTTACAGATATGGGTTGGATAATTATCACAAGTAAAGCCCGGAGGTTGCATCATGTACACATGCTTTTCAAGGTCTCCTTGAAGGAATGCATTGTCAACGTCGAGTTGATAGAGAGGCCATTGAAATCGAAGGGCAACAACAAGAATGATTCGCAAAGTAGTGGATTTGACCACCGGACTGAAAGTCTAGTGAAAATCAACACCAGGCCTCTGAGTGAATCCTTTCGCAACCAATCTCGCTTTATAGTGATCAACTGAACCATCCGCCTTCCTTTTAATCCTGAAAAACCACTTGCAAGAACAATACTTTTAGATGGATCATTCAGAACTAATTCCCAGGTACTGTTATTCAGAACTAATTCCCAGGTGGGGTAAAGAGATGTCCGATACCATGAAGAGAGATATATGGATCAGGACTTTTATATTCTCCTCCACCATTAGTGTAAAGTGATAAAATCTTGGTGTCGAAATATCTTTCTACCAATGGGTGAAATTTTTGAAAAAGCTCTTTGACCTCACTTTAATTTTTTAAGGTGTACAACCAAGTATATCTCATGCATTGATCAACAAACAATCAGTAATACAATTTTTTGTCAAGAGATAAAACTGGGGAAGGTCCCCATAAATCACTAAAAATAACCTTAAGAGGTATAGAGCTATTTAGAGTCAAGGTGTGAAACGGATGCCGATGTGCTTTATTAGACGAACATGAATTACAAAAAAATTATTTTTCTCGCTCAGAGAAACGAAGAGAAAATTTATTCAAAATGTACTTAAGAACTCTAGAATGTGCATGACCCTGTCTTTGATGCCAAGTTGTCATGGAATCTACAATGGAAGGGCATGTGAATTTGTGGAGTCAAATTGGGCCATTCGTACAATCCATTTTTACTCCGGCCGCACACCAGTGGTACCTGCATTTTCAAATCCTTCACAAGAAAACGAAAAGGAAAGAATTCAACAAATGTTAGATTATCTTGACAAAATTTAAAACAGAGATGAGGTTATGTTTAATAGTTGGGGCACATAAAGTTTGAGTAAGCTTAAAAACATTATTTGATGCCTTTAACCGAGTGGAACCAATATGAGTTATGGAAATTTTGTTATCGTCACCCATAGAGAAGTCCTCATTGCCATGATATTCTTGAAAATTATGCGGCGCAATAGTGTTATGGTGAGTGGCACCGGAATCTACAATCCACGGATTGACTATAGTGGTGAAGCCAAATATGTAGTTGGCTTTAGCCTCAAAATGATTGTGAGACTTGGATCGGCAGACACTCGTGACGTGGCCAATCTTGTTGCATAGCTGATAACGAATAACATTGGTGTTATCATTATTCAGGGGTTGCCATTGTGGTGGGGCATCAGAGATGTATTCGACGCCATTGTTGATTGCTGTTGTTCTGGCGATGATTGTTGTTGTTGTTATTATTGTTGTGTTTGTTGTGAGTGGCAACTGCAGCAGTGATCGTACTAGAACTTTTCTCATGGAAAACGAAAGAGTTCATGATCAAGCAACTTTTCACATAGTTCTTCAGAGGTGACATTGGTGTCACACGAGCGAATAACAGCAGAGATTTCACGAAACTCAGGACCAAGACCGCTAAGGATTTTGACAATGAGCTCGGAGTTTGACATAGAGACACCAGTAATGGCTAGTTCATCTGAAAGAGACCGAATAACTTGAAGATATTCGGTAATGAAGCGAGAGTCTTTGGTGATCCGGGCAAGTTGATCACGCAGGCTAAAGATTCGGGTTTGGGGCCTATTTGCATAAGCAGTGTGCAGTGTGCAAAGCGTCCCAAGCCATCTTAGATGAGTCTACCGCAGCAACCGCGGAGGCAATGGTGGGGTCAACAGAAGAGATACGGGCATTTTGAATAAGTTGGTCTTGACAAAACCAAGGTGCGTAGGCCGGGTTGGGTGATATGTTTGTACCAAGAGTGATAGTACGGTTAGGAGTCGGGCTTAGATCCATCAAGGTGACCATAAAGGTTATGGCCGTGCATAAGCATGGAAAACTGAGCTTTCCAAGTGGCGAAATTGTGGCTGCCACTAAGTTCGATAGGTAATTGGGAGGCAGGATTGAATTGAACTATGGTATTGTTGCCAACGGTTTGTCCGCATTAACAACTCTGAGATTGTTTTCATTGTTTGCCATTGAAAAAGGAATCTGGTGTAGAGAAAAAAAATTGATTGTACTCATTAGAGCTGTATAGGCTACTCTTTGTATTAGGAGACTTATTCAACGTAAAGGCTATCAAAATAAACTAACTGATAGATACTCAATGAGAGGATAACTTTAGATCTACTTGTGTAACTAAAAGAATAAACATAAAAGATAAAGACTACTAGATGAGAATTTGTAACAATCTGGTAAGAGGAATTGGTGTTCCAATACATATAATGGTGTTGCGCGATGGTCTGTGAAGTAATGATCTTAATCTTGTCTTACCCTAACCCCCAGCTTTCATTTTGACATAATCCTCATCCTAATCGCCAGACTAATTCTCTGATCTAAACACAGGTGCAACAGAAATTGCAAATGAGAATAGAGGCACAAGGTAAGTACTTGCAAGCAATATTAAGTAAAGCTCAGAAGAGCATTGCAGTCAACATGAATTCCCCTAGTGCAGTGGAAGCAACAAGAGCTCAGCTTACTGATTTCGATTTACCTCTGTCAAATTTAATGGATTACACAAATAGAGAGAACCGGGATGATAACACTATCGATAAAAGAACACATGATAATATCAATGGGGAGCTACATAGATCTAATTACATTGTCGAAGAAGAACAAAAAAGCAATATTAATCTTAAGCTTAAAGAAGCTTCCATTAACTTCGATTTGAATTCCAGAAGTAGCTATGACTTTGTTGGTGCAAATGCAGCCGTATTGGAAGCCAAATCACTTTCACATGGAAGATTGGACACATAGCGCATAGTCAAGTTACCTTTTTTAGTTATGCTTTAAAAACATTAAACTTGATATCATATGTTATTCTTCATCTTTGTAATTACAAAGTTGATTTGTAATGAATAGAAAGTTAAATAACAGTAAATGATATCTGTCGTGATAAGTATTGCAGAAATAACAGAAGATTATCATTGATTGTTCTCTTCAGTACACAAGATTATTATACAAGTACATTTTTTGCTGTAATTTTCTGTGAACTCCAAATCAAACATATACTTATATTATATCAAAAAGAAAGTTAATTAAGATAGCGTTTTAGATATTCATCCATACGAGTGTAACGAACTTCAGGGTAAATTTCAGAAGCTTCTTCTGCATTTTCTCCAATTTCAAAGTTTGTTAAACAACCTTCGTAGAATATGTGGTAGAAATGTCCAACTCCTACCTGTCCAGCATAGTCCATTCCTGCAATATTACCATTTCTCAAATGTCAATTACATGAATCCTCTCCTTTTATTTTTGTGGGGACCGAATTTTTTTGAATTATATTAATACGGAACAACAATACTGAATCTTGTATAATTCACCAAGTGGGGTCTAGAATGATAGTGTGTACACATGCCATATCACTATCTCTAAGAAGGGAGAGAGAGACCTCGGCTAGAAAAGGTAAAAAGAAGGGCAACAAAAATCATACCAATCAAAAAACCAAAGCAAAAATATAAAACTAACACTAGATACTGTAATCAAAAAGCCAGAATGAAAGCAACAACAAGTAGTAATAGGAAACAAAGAATACGACAACAATTAGTAACAGGTATCAAAGAATATGAAAATACACAAATGACAATATGACATGTACTAAAGCTACAGACAAGGACATTTTGAATTATTGTATTAAGGTTAGAAAAAGTGAGTACTAAGTTTATTCTTTTACTACAAAATTAACCAAAAGCATAAATAGGATCAATTTTCAGAGTCACGATCTTCACCAAATTCTGTGAACTAGTTATAAAATATGCATCCAATCTTTTGAAATAATATTTACATATTCAACTACATAGAATTTACTACTGTATAAATGTTTATAGTTCAAGAGTATTTAAAAAATAACTAATCGCCAACAAAAAATTACTCCACTAATTAATTCCCAGAAAATTAAAGGAATTCTTTTTGGATAGAGGAAGTACCTTTCATTGAAGATAGGAAGTCTTGTTCAGAGATGCTAAATTTTTCAAGGTCTATTCCTTTAAGCTTTTCCCACTTGGCTATCAACTCCCTTTGAGTCAGAATGTTTTCCGGTGGCCTAAGGTAAACTGTCTTGTTCAGTGTCCTTGGATCATCTATGCTTTTAATAGTGTATGTTGCTACATCATCTTCATCCATATACACCACTGCATATAATTATTACAAAATTAATCATTTTCTGAAAAGAGTATATATCCTAAAGTTAAAAGAATTAATTCAGAAAAATTAATGTGTTTACCTTTAACATTGCCATGTCCATAGACACAAACTTTGTGTTTAGGAGGAACAAGAGTTCCAAGTTGAGAGAGGTTGCCAGCAAAGTAACCAGCAAAGCAGTTAGCAGAGATGTAAGTACAAGGAATGTGAGCTTCTTCTATCGCTTTTCTCACTTCCATCTTCTCATCAAATGTCACTCTTCCTGGTTCTATTGCATCTCTCATTATTGCTGGATCCATACCAAATTCCGATGGCAAGAACCGCTGCCATTTTTATTTCTTTAATGTGTGTCCAAAAAGAAAAAAAGTAGCAAAATTATAATTCCATACCGCCACAGAGGTGGACCCAGAATTTAGTTAACGCGACGAAGGTATCAGTATGCTACTCAATCAGTGTACCCCTAAAGATTTTTAATGTTCAGAATGCCTAGTGATTAAGTCATTAATTTCAAAATATACACATATAATAAGGTTTTTACCAAGTTTAAGAACCCAATAACCGAAAAATCAGGTGTGATGCGAAAGTTAGTAACGCAAATTTTGAGCGACGATAAATTCAACAACAAAAGAGAAATCTACCAAAAGAAATACAAACACTTAACGTGGTTTGGTCAATTGACCTATATCCACTGCGGATATGAGCAATCTACTATATAAAAAGCGAGTACAAAATATCTATAGAACAACCCCACGAAGAGGCAAACACAAGCGACATACTAATCTTGTCCCGTAAAATTCTCCCCCTAAACACTACTCTTAAGCCCCTTATGGCTATATTGTGGATGCTACTGAATGAGAAGGAATAATATACTCAAT
Source organism: Nicotiana benthamiana (assembly GCA_034376525.1). Lineage (NCBI taxonomy): Eukaryota > Viridiplantae > Streptophyta > Magnoliopsida > Solanales > Solanaceae > Nicotiana > Nicotiana benthamiana. The sequence continues at coordinate 84,927,329 of CM067331.1, read as the reverse complement.
TTATAAAAGTTCAAATATTTTCCTACAAGAAAAAGAACTAGCCAAATATGAGAGATTTATAATTGTCTTCTATGAAAAGAAAAATTCAGTTAAAATAATTAATTATATTATCCTTTTCTTTTAACAAGTAAAAAAAATCAAATTATGATAAAAAAATCCGAATAATCACCAAACAAAGGTTACACAGAGTACCTCTGCATACAGGAGTTCTGAATTTGATCATGCATGTAATACTCCATTGGTTTAATTTTATTTTTATGGTTTGTCCTATCTTGATGATTGTAGCAAATGTGTCGATGAGCACATGGTACGTAATTGTTGGATACTAAAAGGTTACCTATATCGAAAGAAATATATAATAGAGAAATGGATTCGTATCTTTACATAAAATACGTGGAAGAATATTATACTATCTAATACGAAAAGAAATAGTACGAAAAGATGAGTTTGGCATGATGAATGACGGGAGTAAGAAGGGGAAAAAAGAAAATAATACGGAGTTTTACTTTTTCTGGTATAGAAGAAATAAACTTTGCATATGTGCACTTAACAGTATTTTTTATATTGTTACCTTAATAAGAAAATTTTTACCATACAAATATTTATGACTTGACTTAAACCATAAATTTAAAAATAATTCTTTCTTTTTTAAACTCTATGCTAAATTAAACATCACATAAAATAGGATGGAAGGAGTACTTAATATAAATAAGCATGTATGTCAGATTCATTAGGGTAGATTCTTTAGGGTAGTTGCAACATATTTTAGCTAGGAAATATTAAACAGTCAATGTTGTAGATTTAAAGTAAATAGATAAATAAATATGTTCGTTGCACAATTTTGCTTTTAAATAAGACAATAACTCAATCAACATAATATTAGTATAGTTTGAGATTTTCGAACATTTCAGCAATTAATCAACAATCTATTTTTTATTTTTTTTAGTTTTTATATTAGCCTATGAAATGTGCAAAGCATATATAAAGATGAACTAGTTAGTTTGCGTGACGTAAGAATGGATTAATCTGATGAAAGCGTTGAACTTGAACATCACATCTAGAAGCTGGAGAATTCAATTACAAAGTCGGTCTATGTCGACTATTACAGAAGTACGATTAAGGGTGAACAATTATTACTCCTTCCGTTTTGTAAGATAATTTGACCGTCATAGAATTTAAGATTTTTCTTGTTAAATTTATAATCTTAAAAACTTACGAGATAAAAGAATTGTGGGATCATGATATGTATGATTATAAAAATTTCTCATTAAAAATAAATAAATAAATAAATTTAAAATTTAAAAATATATTATTTATGAAATATATTAAGAGTATCTTATAATAATTAAATTAACCATCCTTATGAGTCAAGTCAAAGTTTCATCATGAGATAGCAATGTTCACTGCTCCCTATCTTAACCAACTTTTATCTTTTCCATTTTTTTCCTTTTGTTCTCCTTCTATGGCTTTCACACTATTGCATTTCTTCTTTATTTACTATTATAATTTTACATGCTTGCTTGGAGCAGAGAGTTTATTTAAAACAAATTTTTACTTGCAAAAATTATGTAAGGTTATGTACACATTATCTTTCAAAAACTTATTTATAAATTATATTAAATTTATTATTATTATTATTATCGTCAGCCTTTTATTTTCCTTAAAAACATTTACAGAATGAATTCAGTAAAAATAGTCATATTGGAATTTATATCCTTTCTATGGGTTAATTGGACAGGTAGGTAGGCTACATGAACTTCTACTTGTGGTGAATGGTGAGGACTTGATTGCCCATTTTATAATTTTATCACCAATTTTCCTAATATACAGTAATAGAATATTTTTAAAGGAAAAAGAAATGGACAGGTTACCATTCGAATACAGTGCATTGCAAATATTTTTTCAATTTTTCACCGAGTAAAATAACATGGACAGCTTACCCTTTAACTTTACTAATCTCTGTGATCCTAAACCTGTTTTTAACCTTCGATAAAGACGTTAAAACTAGATCATATATGGAATATTTGAAGTAACATATTCACGTAAAATTTTATTAGACATGAACAACAAAATCAAACGAGAAAAACAAAAGAAAATTAGCTAGCCAAATAATCAGAAAAGAGAACAACCCCCCCCCCCCCCCCCCCAGAATTGGGTATATAATCCATATTTATTAACATAATTTTATATTTGGATGTAAATATATAAAATGAAAGCAATGACATTAATGTGACCGATACTTTAAAGGAGATGAGACATCCTAAAAAAGTTGGAGAAGTGTTTTCGCAAATTTTACTTCTTTAACTATGGGCTATGGCTTTATTGATCTAGACATTTAACATTCGACTTGAACAAGTGTAATTCATTCAAAGGTGCTAAAGAAAATGACAGAAGGTGTAGTAGAAAGAAAGTGATTTTTTTTTTTTAATTATCAACTTTAGAGTGCATGCTTATACATTTATTAGTTACCAAAATTATATTATGAGCCAAAAACAGAAACACTTTAATCCCAAGATTAGGTTTTTCATCATTTAAGGTATATATAATATATAGATGTATATCTCTCTCTTTCTCTATATAGGGATACACACAGAGACACACAGAATTTTTTTTTTTTACAAAATTAAATATGAGATACAATTTACTCGTAACTAGTATATCACATAATATTTTTGAAGTCTTTATAAACCATATGACAGTTATGACGTAATTTTTGGTACGTACAGTAGTAATTAATAAGCCTAATCGAGTTTTCTGGGACGGATTGATTCTCGAGACTGAAGATATATGGAAAAATGTAATTTTCTGGTGGATTACGTGGCAATCTGTGTATAATTTGACTACGATCTATGTAAATTTCTATCGAAGAATGAACTTTAACATCAAGAGAATTTGAACAATATATACCTTAATATTTCCTGCTTCTTTAATGGCGTCAACCAACTTGAGTTGCAACAAGATATTGTGACTTCTGAAATGCACACCAGACATTGTGCATATAACAACATCCACCTGTTTGACAGCCTCCACAAGGCTCCGGTGGTCGGAGAACGAGGCCTCGACAAGTCGAGCACCTTGCTCCTTGAACGACAACAACATCTGCAGTTTGTCGATATCGAGGCCGATCTCCGGCCGCTGCAAGACATACGTTGTATGTCCCTGAGCTAAGCTAGCTTTTACAATCCTCTTGCCAATATAACCGGTGCCACCTACAACAAGAACCTTGCTTTTTGCCATTGTTACTTCTTAGTATTGTGTTTTGAGTTCTCAAGAGATGGAGAACTAAGCCATTTATATATATAGGAGAAATTTGCTAATGGCTCTATTCTATTAATTTATACTTGGTTTAACTTCAAAGGTGTATGTGTGAAAAATTATACATGAAGTATACGCTCTTAGTTACATTTGGCGTAGTGTCTTGTCATGAGTCATGACTATTTGGTACATAGTTGAAAAAAATGTGTCGATCTTCTCAAATTCATTTTAAATACATGTCCGACAAAAAGAAAAGAAAACATGTCCGTCATCTTTTAGATTTTTAACAAAGAAAGTCAAATTTTACAAATATTAATTATTCCCCCTGCCCCTTATATAATTCTTTTGCACATTATTACCCTTAAATTAATTATCCACAAAGACGTCAAGACCATACCATTTTAACAAGGTTTTAGGCTCAAAGGACCACAGTTTCTGAACAAGAAAGAGAAAATGTAAAAGCACGATCACTTTATATTTTCACGAGCTTTAATCCCTCCGTTTCTTTTTAATTATGCAATATTAATTGACTTGACTAGTAATTTAAAGCAAAGATTTTAAAAAAAAATGTGGTCCTTAAATATAACAAAAGATTTAAGTGATTTTAATACTTTTGGAACTTGTGATCTTGAACATACCATAACAACTTATCATTAAAGTTAATATTTTAAATTTTTAGTTAAATTATTTTCAAATTAAAAAAGATATTATTCTTTTATGCTAATAAAAACTCAAAACATGGAAAGTAGTTGGATACTACCCTCCAAAGTTTCGCTAGCCACTGAATGGGACTACTAAAAGACCCCATATACATTTCCTCTCTAAACCATAACGAAGCTTAAGTTTCGTGCTCTAATAGTGTATATCTTTTACATTATTATGCTAAGTCAATTTATACTAATGATTAATAATTTATGACAAAGGAAATTACTTGAAAATAAAACAATAATCTGTTGTATTTCATTATGTTATATTGACAGTATAAAATATATTCGGTGTCAATATATATACACACATAAATCCGTAGAAATATTTTGTGGTCAAATTCCAAGATTAATGTCTCCAAAGAGTACTGTTGTAGCTTTGTAGGCACTTTCAGCTGTTAAAAACGAAGGGCATGTTTATTTGAGGAAAATAAACATACATGGTTTGGTGTTCAAAAATTAAAGCAGAGCAGAAAAGTTAGGTGACCAATTTGTGTTTCTTGGAAGTCTATCCTTTTTGCTTACCAGATACGTACACAGATGCGAACTGTCAATGCGTAAGCCAATTTTGTTTGGTGGGTGAGAATAGATAAACTTTATTAGATTTCCTCCCTTTAGATTCTTCTATAATCTATATGTATTCTGACGGTTTAACTAAAAATTAGGATTTCGTTCGAAGTTTATTTTAGAAAAATTTGGATGGCTGATAATCAAATGAAAATAAGAATAATTAAAAATGGATAGCAAAGTATATTAGTATATTTCAATAGTATTTCGTGTCATTATAAATGCTCATTCCTTACCTTTTATAGCTATTTGTCAAGGATACATTTTTCTCTTTTCATAATGAAATCATTATAGACAATTAATAGCATCTAATGTAACATTATAATTGGTAATAATAACTGATTCAATACAGATTCTATAACATTTTCTATAATTCTTGCCTATTAATTATCAATAATATGTATCTATATTCCTTTTGCTGACATATAGAACATATCCAACATTGTGTTAAAGCGAGGCAATAGAGACCTAATCATCTTTCCTATAGAATTTAGGGCTTGCTAAATCTGGACAATTGACAAATAACAAGAGCATAGTTTTATAGTTTGCCGGATATCAGTCGCCCTACAGACTTGCCTAGGCGTGTATCAGTGATTTCCTTTGAACATGGTATCTAGTCATTAATTAGAAGTGCAATAAACCATTAAACAATTTTAAGCAGATAGTTTGATTCATTAGATCCTATAGGCATGTTGTCTAGGTGTAGAAATGGATTTTAGAGACAATGGTAGCTAAATGGAGAAAGTGGTTTTAAAAACCAAATAGACGTGGCATCTAAATGCAACAAGTAGTTTTGAAACCTTATTGATATACATAAAACTGATTTAAACTTTGTCGTCATGTAGAGATAGATTTTTAAACTTACAAGCACGACGTCTAAAATGCAAGATTGATTTAAAACCCTATAGGCATAGTATCGAGAATGCAAGATTGATTTATAGGCATGGTGTCTGAGTGTACATTAGCAAACATCGCAACAAACTTATGGGTATGGTATCGAAATAAAAAAAAAATATTGCAATAACCCATAGGTATGATATCTAAATAAATAGATATTACAATAACCTATAAGCATGGTATCTAAATATACAGACATTGCAATAATCTATAAGCATGATTTCTAAGTAAACAAATATTGCAATAACGTATGTGCATCATATTTACCCTTTTCCCAACAAGATATGTATAAGAACCCCCCCTCCCTTCCGTTTTACTAATATCCCCAATATCTGTATATAAAGAAATTATTATTACAAACCAACATACATAATGAATTGCAGAAATGAAATGGCTAGAACTATGTGGTTCCTGAACATGCACAAATATTAAATTGAAAAAGTCAGGCCTTGAACCAAGTATGAGAGTGCCAATACTCTGATAATATACCCAATGGTATCCTGGTGTGTCAAAATTGCCAATGGCCTCAGGGTCCCCAGGCAATGCTCACACCAGAAAACATTCAAAGCAACCTTTTTCTGACAAAGTTTTCAAAGCCATTCTCAATGTGTCAAAGTTCAGAGGAGCCTCATGGACTCCTAGGCTATGCTCATACTGGAGGGGCAGGACCCTAGTATTCTAACAGTAGGAGTTAACATTAGAAGATAGTTTTAAGAAAATAATTTTGGATTCTCAAGAAGTAAGGAGCAAATAGGGTTATTTTAGTTCTAGTGACTCAAAGAAAGGTTCCAGTAATCAAACAATATATAGAAAAATGATCACTTAAAGTTTCAACTTAGTCTATTAGTTGTTACTAGGTGACCTGAGACTAAACAAAGGCATAACATTCTGCGATTAATCAGACAAAAAAGGTAGAAGGGATAGAGGGCAATATTGGTCATGAGTCTGTGAGAGGTGAACATGATAGAAAGAACATGTTGTGAGCATGTGATTGACCGACCAAACTACTCCCACAAAATCACAAAATAACTTTTTTATAGTTTACTTCACTTTCACAGAATCTTTAGGAATATTTTCTTAATTGTTTGTATTTTTTTGCATATATTAAAAGCATAGAAAATTCCTGAAAAATATGTTTATGTATCATGTATTGCAGTCTTAGATTGATAGTTGAAATTTTAATTTAATTGTCATTCAATTGCATCAATAAAATAAAACCAAAAATTATATAAATTATCCCGCATTTTGGTTTTAGTTTTATAAATTAGTACCTTTTTTTTTCTAAATCAATTAATTATTTTAGTAATAGAAATAGATAATGAAGTCAATTTTAATTTGCTAGTTTTTTTTAGCACTTAATTTGGATTTAAGTAAGTTTGGTAGTATTTAAATTGGTATTAAAAGAAATTAAATCAAATCAATTCAATTGAATAAACAAAGAAGAAGAAAGAAAATAGGTTTGGATTCGGAATTGGGCCAAACCATCTCTGAGTCCAACAACCACTTATTCGGTCCAGCTTACACCCATAACCCAAATGGTGTCATTTCTTTGCGTTTAGATTTGAGTCATTGATCTCATTTAATTAAGGGATTTTTACATATACATCCCATATAATAAATCTTATAACCACTTATGTTTAAGGTTAGTATTTATTACATTTAAGTATACCATATTTCAATATATGTACCAAGATTGAATTTTAAGTTTTAATTACCAATCATTAATTAGGGGATTTATTTGTGGAACAAAATAATATTTCCATATCTTCTTTCCCCAATTATATACTTATTAATTGTAATTGATTATCCCTTAATTATAGCTAGGTAATTCCATTACAATTAAGCAAGAAGACCACTCCCGGCCATAGATAACTAATACTCCTATGATTCAATCAAAAACTAAAGAGGCCATTTCACCAGGCATCAAATCCTTAAGCAACAGAAGCCATATGGCAGATCAAATCAATCACACGAGAGCTGTAACCCCATTCATTGTTCATACCACGACACAAGTTTCACAAAGTTCTTGCTCAAGGCAATTTCAGCCCACCGTCCGGCACCGGAGTTGAAGCATCCCAGAGAAGCTCACGCCTTCCCAATCAGTAACAATGCCGCCGGCGCCCTCAACCACCGGAACAAACGCGAGAAATTTTATGAATTACATCAACCACAACATCAACAAATTCTATTTTATGAATTACACCATTATTTTGACCTTTGAGATTTTATTTCTTTATGGTAGCCTTTTAAATATCTATTAATCCTTTCATTCATTTGTATAGAAATGTATTTTTGGTATCACGCCAAGCATAAACTGATGATGAGACTTCTACAATATTACAGTCCCTTGGTGAAACTACATAACATACATGTATAATATCTAATTCACCATAATATACTTAATTCTATAATAATTTTTGTTATGAAGTTTCGCATCTCTGTGGAAGTCAACGGACCTGATGTATGGGTTTACGTTAGGATTTTGTTTGTAAAAGGCTGTCTTTGTTCAGGAGGTTGTTGATAGAAATATAGTTGGAGATAACGATGTCTTTATCTCATGAATATGAACTACAATGTTTTATCTTTATCTACAACCTTTTGTCTTTATCTATTATGAACTACATTTACCTATATTTGACTACATTTTAAAAATTCACTAGAAACACTTCATATAACCTTAACTACATTTAACTACAATTGTCTACATTTTTAAAACTCTCTGGAAATACTTCATATAACATTAACTACATTTAACTACAATTATCTACATTTTTAAAACTCTCTGGAAATACTTCATAAAATATTAACTACATTTAACTACAATTGTCTACATTTTTAAAACTCTCTGGAAACATTTCATATAACATTAACTACATTTAACTACATTTGGCTACATTTTTAAAACTCTATGGAAATACTTCGTATAACATTAACTACATTTAACTACAATTATCTACATAAATTCACTATTTAGGAATAGAACTATACTTCCGCCTGTCCATCTATTTTATATGTTTGTCGAAAATAAGTTTTCCAATATATTCTTGTCGTTTTAGAAAACAACGAAAATATTAATGAATTTCTTCAATTTCACTCTTCGCAATAAAGAATAGTATTCAGTGGAGAGATTGATGCGCTGAAAGATGAAAGAGTAAATTAATCAAATAACATTTATTATTAATATTTTTTATAAAATACGTGTAAATAAAAATATGACAAGTAACATAAAAGAAACATCATTTCATTAAAGCCACTCCAGGTCTCTTCAACGATTTTTTGGTTTTATGATTTGGAGTGATTAATATATTCGAGAAAAATCTACTTTTACGTTTGTTTGTATATATAGAATTCATATGGAGTGATTAACACTGCCAAATTTAGTTTACAGGAGATATTTTGAGCATCACATATGTTACCTTACTTGATTTACAATTTAAATGTAGAAAATCAAACATTAATTATCAATCATAATGATAGGCGTTATTTTTGGTGTCTCTTTATTAAGTTTCGGATTTTGCCTTAATTGTCTAGTGTTAATTTTGGATGGAAAATCAGCAAATATCTTGTTTGGTATATATTATGTAACAAAAACATGGGATATGAGGGTAATAAACAAACAATGCACAATAATGGTAGTAAAGTTTGTTATATGGGATGTATAGGTAAAAATCCCTTTAATTAAACGATTCGAAAAAAATTTATATCCCCTCATATACTGTCCTAATACCCCCCCTCCCAAACTAGAGACCACTCCCATTCTTCTCCAACTCTCTATATATATAAACCCTAGCCGCCTTGTAACCCTTCATTGTCTTTGCCACCTTCCGCCACTAGAAATTACCTCACGGCGGCAGTGACACCCCAAATCTGGCCAAAATAGCTTCATGCACTCCTCATTTCCACCTCTTTACAAATCCCTCATTAGTTTTTCCCAAAACACCTTACTGATTCATCAGATCCATATTTGAAACCAAACCCTAATTCACCCAAATCGCACCTAGACCCACTCATTTTCACACCCCATAACCTCCACACCCCTCTAAACTCAAATCCCTTAGTGATTGCTGCAAATGACCCGCAAAACCCCAAAAAATTCGGATCTATAAATAGCTGAGGAGTTGTCTATGTTTTTCCATATCATGAGTCTTTTCTTTCAAGGAGATCCGATCGGAGCCCATGCAAGGCCGGATCCCTTGAAGGAAAAGACCTTTGAATAGTCAATCGTAGCGAAGTAGGCTGTCACAATCACCCTCGCATTTTCTTCCACTTATGGGGTAATATCACCACTGACCTTTCTATTTTCTTCTCTTTAGGTCGAGCCAGTAATTTTTTTTTGTAGTTTGAATTTTTTGTTCAACCAGCTCTTTTGTTAGGGTTTGTTAATTTAGTATGGTGATTTGTTTAATTACTTAACTTTTAAATTAGTTTAGTTTATTTTTGTATTTTTAGGTATCGTTGTTGTTTTGATTTGTTAGTATGCTTAAAATTGCCTAATTAGTTTCACTTTTAAATAATTTGGTTTAATTAATGCCTAGTTAGCCTAAGGTTAGCTTTATTTCACGTTTGTTGTTTAACTCGACTGCCCATGATAGTCATCACACATGGTCATTTCTGAGGAATCATTGTGGGATTCATTATGAATTTGGTTCATTTTAGAGGTTAAGTTTATTTTAAGTTTTCAGACGTTCACACTTTTGGCTTTGTTGTTTGTTGTTTGATTCATTTACTGATATTTGCATGTTTGTTTCTGTTTGCCACAGTTTGTACGTCATTAAGAACTTGTGAGGGGTTAATTGAATAATAAAGAAAACTTAAGAGGTTTGTTTGAAGGGTGGGTAAGTATAAAATGGGATAAAACCACGTGGGAAGGTTCTAGAATATGGCAGCTGGCCTCATTTGTTTAGCACAAAATACTGAAACCAATGCGGGACAACCAACTGTCCAAGTTTGTTAGAAAATGCTTTTGTGGTTGAACAGAACAATTCCCTGATTTCCGTTTCAACGGATGGCATTTTAGATGCTTATAAAATAGAGCCCTTCTTGACTGATTAAGCAAAGATTTTCGAACCTAAAAAGGCTCAAAAAGTTATGTATTGTTCCATTGAGAGCTGATTTTTATTTTCTTCTGATTTTCTTTAGCAAGACTTTAGAAAAATATTCTCTGGATCTCTAGTTTTCTGGGCTTGATTATGGATTAAATTGAAGCTACTATTGATGTTGACTAACTGCTGATCTATACTCATATTTAGCTTGAAATTCTTATTTCATTCTCTTTTGCGATATCCAGGTATGTTCATGAGAGTGAGAAGATGGAATTGTAACATGTTGATTCGGGATTTTGACTCCTGATTTATACTTAGCTAGATGTTTTCTATTGTTCTTCTTCATTTGAATTTGTAACTTCTTTTCAGTCTTGATTAAATACTGTTGATGCTGATGCTAGTGTATTCGGATTGTTTAAACGTCAAGTTAGTTTAATTCATCCATGTGTGGTTTAAAAATTTATTAGACCTAGTAGTTGTAATTATTTGAAACTTTTCCAAAGGTTATTTAACATACATTGTACTAAGTTCGAATTGTTGAGTGTAATGGCATGTGTAGATCTAAGTCAGTCCATGAACAAGTTCAGGAGTTCATCTCTTGTTGATTGATGATAGCAACATGGTTTAACAAATTAATTTATAATAGTTGACTAATATCTTCAACACATTTTTTCTTAAATTTTCTATTAATATATTAAATGTATTGCAACATTGAAAGCCTATCTTTAAAAGATAGACCTAATACTGGCCCAATGGTATCCGCCGCATAAACCAGGCCTGTCTTGTCCATTTTGTCATCAATTTTGGGCTCCACTTCGAGCCCAGTGCCTACCAGCCATTGTTTTTCCCTTAAAGACTTCTCTATAAAACAAATTGGGCATGTTGCTGGCCTATTTCTTCTCAAAACAATTAAAAGCCTCCAAAGCATATTTACAATTAGTATTTTAGATTGAAATTTAACTTAGATTAAACATGACATTTATTGTTTGCTTTAGGCGCGCTATAATAAAATTACCATAGCTACAGGTTCGACTTCGGTGACGTAGTTGTGATACATAATTTTCAAATCTGGGGATATATTTATGTGACCTAGTCACAACAACTAATAACGTTAATGATCTCAACATGTTGTAAATCGTGGGTACAATTTTTGTGACACGATTCGTAATGCGTACCAAATAGACAAGGGTACGACAATCGTAACTTGTTCCAGAATATTTTCATAAATATTTTAGAAGTGGTCAAAAGCTAGAAATGCACAATAGGTATAAAACATGTAATTAATCAGAAATTAGGCCAATAAAAATAGTTGAGTGAGTGTGCTAGAACCAAGGAACCTGGGAATGTCGAATACTTTCTCCCGAGTTAACAATACCCGAATTCCTATGTTCGCATACCATAAATAAGAGTCAAACTTTCTGGACGCAAGATTTTAAATCGGTGACTTAAGACACCATAAAATATCCCAAGTGGTGATTCTGAACTTAAATAAATAACCATATTTCAATTATTGTCACTTTAATTAGAAAAACTTCCTTATACCCTTTCGGGGGTAGAAAAAGGAGGTGTGAAAGCTCTGGCAACTCTGCTAGGGACAAGAACCCAGAATCTCTGGTTCAGGGTTCAAGAATTCTAGCTTAGAATAATTTTTATATTTGGCTTTTATTTGTTATCGGACTTTTAATACATTTTTGGGCCTAATATGCTAAATGTCGCATTTGCCATTTTGATATTATTTGAACCGTATATTAACTGTTGCGGAACCCCTTTCTTCTAATATTCTGGGAAGTGCACACTGGCCTGGCTTTTTTTTTTTTCTGTTAGTGTCATACCCTAATTTAGAACAAGGTTCGGATAAGTTGCAAAGCCAGATGATCTTTTGGTTCGAAGTGTCGTCATTTTATCATAAATAAAGTGGGTGATGTCGTTTTTGTCTAAATATCAAAGTGTCCCAACGTGATAATGGAAGTTGGTTTTGCAAGAATATCCACCGGTGGTTTCTTTGCCAATTTTTTTGGCTACCTAGCAAGCACAACCCTTAAATCTTCCCTTCTGAAGTATTGAAAGGTCGTATTTGCAAAAGTGGCTGTGTCTATTTGAATTTGTAAAATGACCCTTTTTATCATCTTTAATGAAATTAAGTGTATTTTAAAACAATCACCTTAATCTAAATGTGCAGAATGAGCACGAGTCAAAATTTACCAATGAAGGTCATGTCCAAGAATCCGTTAAAACTACACATGTGGTGGGAAGATTTGGATAAGCAAGGACGAGAACTAGTCAACCATTATTTGGGGGCGCTCACTAGGTTATTAAAGATCAGGGCTAGAGGAAACATAACAAAAGCACTGGTGACATTTTGGAACCCAGCTCACAACGTTTTGCATTTCTCGTTCTTTGAACTCACACCTCATTTTCAAGAGATAGCGGGTTATGCTGGGAGTACCGAGTGTCTAAGACATAAATACCTGGTTGCTCCAAGGGCCGTCACCCCTCATAAGTTTCTAGATTTTCTAAAAATAAGCAGGCAGGTCCAGTGTGTAGATTTGGCGGATGGGTTTGCTACTCTGCACTTCATTTACCAGTGATACAGGTATGTAAAAGGATTTGACAACCCAAAAAGTTGAACCTGTAGCAAAGGGAATCGATAAAAGTGGGAAGTGCATAGGTGCTTCACTTTCTTGATGGCATTCTTCGGTCTTCTAGTGTTCCCTTGGAAGGATAGGAATAACTATCTTCAAGTAGCTGGAGTCATCAATATTTTGATTACCAATGCCAAGAGCACCCTCGCTCCTATGATAGTATATAAGATATTCCGAGCTCTCATGCGCTGCAAAGCGGGGGTAGGTAAATTTGTTACTACAAATATGGATGATTGAGAATCTGTGTCATTGTCCTCGATATATGAATTATGGATCTACAAGGAAAAGCTGCATTGAAGAGTTCAGCACAAGGATCTCATAGTTCAAAATGCCAGAAGGAGTTTGAGATTGGATATCCCGCCATCGTTCCATAACCGCAGGGCAGATATAATGCATATTAGGTTGGCTTCCTGTTGAAGAAATTGTCTACATGCCTGCCACCAGTCCTTACTTCCTCCCATTGGGCCTTTAAAGCATTAAGCCTTATGGCCCATACCAGGTGTTGAGACAGTTGTGAAGATGCAAGGAAGATTCTCCAGGAAGAAGATCGTAGTGTTCATGAAGTTGAAGTCTGCTCTAATGGCCAGTTTCATGAAAAAATACTTCATCATATTTGGAATGAGTGCAAATATCTAACAGGAAACACCCGAGTAGATGACTTGTCTAGTGGCGAGGTCTTGCCTGGTTATCTTGCTTGGTATGGAAAGAAGGTAACTGCGAGGGTCAAAACTAAAAGGCTAACCAAATGGCCTCGCATCCAGGAATTTGTTGAAGCTTCGCAAGAACAATGGACCTGGTTGACCAAAGAAAATGAGTATATGGCCACCATAAACAAGTTAGAAAAGCAATTTAGATATCTTCCATTTGATAGTGGTTTACAAGCCACTACGGATGAGGGTGAAAATAAAAGATTGGCGCAAGAAATTGAAGACCTCCGAGGTAAAATTCAGAAAATGAAAATAGTATATGAGAATCCGTCAAGAGCGGAACAGATGAAAAACTTATAAATGGTCTTAGGCGAAAAATGTGTGACTTGGGGGATGACTTGGAAAAGACTAAGGGCAAACTAGAAAAGGTCTAAGCAAAGTTGGCCAGGAATGTAGAAGAGCGGGCAAGTTTCATTCGGCAGTTGAAGGAAAGGTATGACAGGAATCACGGGTCTGAAGAAAGAGCTCAATACCCTTAAGAGTGAAATGACCAAAGAAGCAAAGAACTTCAAAGCAAAAAGAGAGCACAGTTATTCATTGATGTCACAATTAGAAGAGGACCTGCAACAGTTGCAGGAGCAAAATCATACGGCCAGACAAGTTTTGGAGGCCAAATCTCAACAAATTGGAAGTCTATGACAAGAGAAGGGCATCATAAGGGAGAGGGTTAGAAGAATTGCTGACTATATTTTGATGAAGTGTAACGAATGCAAGGACATGACCAGGTCCATGTTCTTCGCTATAGTTATAGTTTTTGTCCGTCAGACAATGGATGACCCATATCGCCTCAAAGAATATATGGCACGTAGTCCCGCGGCGAGACCGACTGATGTCCCGCGGGCCTCAAAAGCAGTATTGGAGACACTTATGTATTCTTGATTTTTTTTCCGACTCTATATTGCAGTTTCTTTTGGATTCTGTTAGTCCATTTTGAGTCTTTTTAGTTTTTAAAATGTTTAAGTCTGTAGGACAGAGTTGCTGTAATAAAGGAAAATCGGGATGTCTTTATTTAATTAAAATTTGAAAACCCAAAAATAGCTTTTTCTTTTATTTCGCATTTGTTTCGTGAACTACGTAATGATCTAATTCATGTGGAGTTATGATACATAGGGAATCCTTATTAGATTCGATCATAACCATAAAATGAAGAAGAACCAAAAAAGAGAAAAAAAAGAAACTCAGTAGAGTAAAAGAATGGGAAAACGAGGGAATGAAAGCGAGTGCAAAAATAAAAAAGGAGCAACGAGAAACAAGTGGAAAAATCAATAGTGACTAATGAAAGGCAGGAGTGAAAAGGAAAAGAAAAGAGAGAAGAGAAAGTGAAAAAGTTAGTTAAGGCCGGGATGAAGCATGCAACTATTCAAATACATAATAGAAGCAGTTAACTGTTCAGGTGCATTGCATCCCAAATGTGTGGTTGCCTATCTGTTGAACTCATAAACATTAACAAATTTGTTGTTGTTCTTGAGAACAGGAAGGTGGTTAGTTTGTTTGACATTCTGGCAACCCACCCATACAATACCAGGTCTAAACACAAGGCAATTATAGCTGGCAAAGAATTGGACGCGAGTGTTATTGAGCCGCGGAGAGAGTAGGAAGAATCTGAGTCTCTTTTGAAAGAGGAGTTACATAAACCGAAGCACCAAATGGCCGAAATGTACTAGGCATGGATGAAAGGTCATCTCCACCATCATACCCCACCAATCTTGCCTTCAATCCACCACATGCTCAATCTTAAGAGCTGCCACTGTTGATTTATCCCCTCAACACGCACCAAGCTTCACCCCTTACCACAATAATCATGGTACCACTGCTCAAACCATCCAAGCTCCACCACCCAAAGCAACCACATATCCCGTTTCACTAGCTACACCTATTTTTGTAGCACCTCCACGGTCTTTACCCAGTCGATCTTCCAGTGAGCCGGTATTACAAGCCCAAGATAATCAGTACTATCCCCCAGAGCCTACCTTCAAAGTCCTGGATCACTACTCCTACACTCCCCACTTTGAACTTCTTGTCGAAACTATGAAGCCACACAAAAACATGGAGCAAGAGCAGATATTTAGGAAGGTAAAAAGCTTGGAGCAGTCGCTGAGAAATATGCAAGGTTAGGGGGCCAAGTGAGCGTGGCTTATAAGGATCTGTGCTTGTTTCTTGATGTCCAGCTATCTATTGGATTCAAAATGCCCAAATTGGACTTGTATGACATGCATGAAGACCTCGTGGCCCACTTGAGAGGCTTTCGCAGCAAAATGAGGGGAGGTGATGGGAAAGATGAGCTATTGATGGCATATTGAGTGGTACAGCATTGGAGTGGTACACCCGTCAGAATAGTGAATAACTAATTTTTGACCACACCGAATTCTATACTATTTAGTGTAAATAATTCTTTTAGATTCAATCTTAATATTTAAACTGTTACCACTCTTAATATATTTTACTTAAGTATATGTATATATATATACACGTGTGTGTAAAAGTTCTTTTAATTATCTTTTAAAATAAAAGACAAAAAAATTTGAAATGAAGTATAATCACATTGAAGTAAATGAAGTTTGTTATCCAACTTGATATAAGAAATTTTTATTTTTATTTTAAAAGTATCTATATATATATATATCTTCGTCATGATATCCCCACTTTCCCACTTGACTCATGCCTCACCTCCTCTTCTTCACATTTTCATATGCGAGCACACACACAGTATAACGACGTTCTCCACTCCAATTGGGGGAACTATAAACTACTAAAATTATTTACTTATAATAAGAAAAATAAAAAGAACAAAAGAGAAGGGAGAACGAACAAAAAGAAGAAAAAGGGAAAGAGTAACACCGAAAAAAAGAAAGAAACAGACGGAGGCAGAGAGCGGAAAAAAAAACAAAAGAGAAAAATTGTGCCAGAAAAAAGGAGATTTTAAAGATGGAGTTTGAGATTTCGTTTGCGATTGCGAATTCAATATTTTAGAAAAGTTAGTGTTGCTAGCTTTTGAAATCAGTAAATTATGGTTGTGATTTTATTGTAAAATGCTTCACAAAATAGGTAATATTTTAATTTTCATCATATACATAAAAAATAGTTTTATTGGTTCTGATTAATTTTGGTTTCATCGTTTTGTTTAATTTCTGTATTCTTTGAGTTGTGGGGAATATTTTTTTAATAACTAGACTGAATTGAATATTTATTTGGATGTCAGTTCAAGTTAAATTTGATTACCAAACTTTTACTCATGACCTAAAATAATATTTCCATTGATAGTGAAGTTTAGATCTTTTAGGAATTCATATTAAGGTGACTTAAGAACGAATACTATTGTACAAAGGAAGATAGGATCATGCAATTTGTCTGATTTCTAAAATCTGAAAATTAAAGCTTTAGGAGTTCTTTGTCAAGATGTGTTAATTACATAAAAGATAATGAAAGAAAACGTTAAAGTAATACAAAATTTTAGTTTAATAGAGAAAGTATCTTATCTAAATTTGAATTTGATTGATTAAACAAATTTTAATTCCTTTTAAGTACCTGAAACTCATATCACTAATATTATTAGTAGTGTTGGCAATGATCTTGGGATGTCCACCTTTAGATAATTTAGTTTAATTCAATCAAAGCTTCCTATTTAGCGGGTGTTCTATTAAAGATCAAAATTTTCCAATTAATTCAAATGAAAATCTATTTTAGTGTGAGATGCTTCAAGTTAGTGTCTATTTCATATTGGATGACTTAAATTTCTGGGTTGGATAGTTTAATTATTGTGGCCTACGTAATAATAAGTTTAAAGCTAGCTCGTCTTTCATGATAGACCAAATATTCTCATTTTTTAATACTCGGGTTACATGTTATTGTTCATCAAATTAATTTCAAGATGTAGAATATAGGTAATTTATTAAGTTGCAAATAATTTTAAGGTTGATTAAGTTATGAATAGTTATTTAAATGATACACTTCCACAATAATTGTATATTCGATAAATCATGACCTCCACCCAACCTCAAGTTACTTTAGGAAAAGAACTCTAAATACACTAGAAAAACTTTAAATATGCTTTTAATATTAACCCATATATTTATACCAGAATCTTGGATTGATACGCTTAAATAATAAAAGTATCATGTGAGCATTTCAGAATCACGATGCCTTTAAATTTAAAATAATTAGGTTTTAACTATGTCTACATTCACGTACCTTAGTTTAATATCCAACTTCAAAGAAGAGTATCTTGTGTGTACCACACCTAGGTAAACACATTAAAGAAATACAATAATTAATTAAGCGGTCCATAACCAATAAAATACAAGAATAGCTAAAAAATAATTTAAGCCTTACATTAGTCAATAAAGCGACCGTGCTAGAACCACAGGACTCGAGTGGTGGCTTACACCTTTCTCTCGGTCAACAGAATCCCTTATTCAATCTTCTGTTTTCGTAAACCATGAATTAGGAGTAACATATTCTTTTTGATAAGGGATTCAATAAAAGGTGACTTGGAACACCAGAACTCAATTCCAAGTGGCAACTCTAAATAACAAATTGTCCCTTTTCAAAAAGTCACTTCAATCGGGAAAACTCTTCTAACTCAACCTCATAATAGGGTTGCGTGGCAAAAAAGAGGTGTGAAAAGGACAACAATAAGTAGTACACTTTTGATGATGTGGCACAGGCTTTCGCTCGGCATTTCCAGTACCAGTAGAGAATGTCCCGAATTGCCTGTCTTTGACTAAGATAGAGAAAAAGGCCAGTGAGAGTTTCAGGGAGAATGGTTTTCGATGCAGAACACGCGGCACGAGTTAACCCTTCAATGGAGGAAGATGAAATGGTATAGTACTTTTTTCAATCTTTGGAGCCTACTTATTTTTGTTATCTGATCTCTGCCATAGGTAAGTCTTTCAATAAAGTGGTATGAATGGGAGGAATGGTAGAGGAAGGACTCAAATAAAGCAATATCATCAGTTACTTTTCCATCAAAGCAACTACACAAGCGATCCATAATTGCACATGGGACGTGTTAGGGAAAAATAAGAAAGAAGATGTTGCTATGGTCATCTCAAGATCGTGGCATGGCCCAAGGGGCTCCCCTCACCATTACACCCAGCCTCGACCCCAGCGTCATACCTACACCCAAACTACATATAATCCACCCCAGCACTACTTCTGACCACAAGAACATTAGTATTCAGTCGCACTACCCTAATACTATGTCCATCACGCACAGTCATATGCTCAACCCCTCCTTACCTGCAATGGCGTGCCCCAACTCCAAAAAACTCTTATCCACCTTCAAGAACATACAGAAACCCTACTCGTCCCACCTTTTGACCCAGGCTGGAGTACAAAAGGGAAAGGCAGCAGAGGAAATAAATTTTCACTCCGCTTGGAGAGTATTACGCCAATTTGTTCTAGAGGTAGAGGCAATTGGATGTTCTAAGGCTGTTGAGTCGAAATGACCAAAACCCCATCCGAAAAGCCTGGATTATTCCCTTAGATGTGCATATTATTCTGATGCTCCGGGGCACGACACAGAAAAGTGTTGGCATTTGAAGAGCGTCATCCAAGAGCTTATTGATACAAACCAATTTGTGGTACAAAGCCAAGAAGCACAAAATATCAATTAAAATACATTACCAGCCCATGTTAAAATGCACATGATTGAGATAGTGTATAAGGATGGGGAGCCTAAGAAGCCTTCAAAGTCTATTATGATGATTTGTGCCAGTGAAAGTAAACCTGTCAAAACCCCAATTGTTACAAAGGCAAAATCTTCGTCGGCTGAAAGGGCTGACCGACAAGCTAAGCACGCCCAATGATAAACCACTTGTGGTAGTCGCGAAGGTTCATGGATGATGTTGAAACAAAGCAAGGAAATCTATAACTAGTCATGTCGGGTGTCGCTAGTAAGCCTGTCATTATCTAGAAGGGGCTTGCATTGACCAGTTATTATTAAACTTGTGATCCAGCTACCGATAGATGACACCAAGGTTGTTCCATGGAATTACATGCTAGTGATAGTAACTTATAAAGGGAAAGAAGTGGAAGAGAAAGCTGATGAAACTCAGGGTTTGACTCGGTGGGGGAGGTGCTTTAGCCAAGAGGAATTAAGGAATGCTAAGCCACTGAAAAATAGTTACATTCTAGTTAAGAAACAAGTCACTGAAGAGGAGGTACAAGAATTTTTTAGAAAAATGAAGGTGCACGATTACTCTATAGTGGAACAATTGAGAAAGACCCCCGTTCAAATTTCTCTTCTATTATTGTTACTACATTCAGACGAGCACCGTCAGGCCATCATGAAAATTCAAAGTAAAGCTCATATCCCAGACAAATCACAGTGAACTATTTGGATAATATTGCCAACAAGATATTTGAGGAAAACACGATCACTTTCTTTGATGATGAGCTAACCCTGGAGGGTAGGCAACACAATCGAGCTCTTTATCTCACAATGAATTGCATAGATTCTATGGTCACAACGGTGCTAGTTGACAGTGGGTCCAGTGCAAACATCTGCCCTCTCTCCACCCTGCACAAGTTGAAAATTGATGCTGAGAGGATCCACAAGAACAATATATGTGTCCAAGGTTTTCACAGAGGAGGAAAGGACTCTGTTGGTGATATCATGCTCGAATAGACAATAGGACCAGTTGAATTTACCATGAAGTTCAATGTGCTAGACGTGTCTGTTTTTTACAATTTGCTATTGGGTAGGCCCTTGATACATATTGCCAAAGTAGTCCCGTCTTCTTTGCACCAGATAGTGAAGTTCTAGTGGGATAGATAGGATATCATTGTACATGGTGATGAGAACTTATGTTCATACAATGATACATCCATCCCGTTTATTGAGGTTGAAGATGATAAGGGGACTTGGGTGTACCAATTTTCTGAAACAGTGTCAGTTGAGAAGGTTTCCGGAAAGGGAATACATTCCAGGTCCAAAGCTAGATTCTGCGACTGTCATGGTAGAAAATAAAATGTTAAAGAATGGTTTTATGCCGGGCAAGGGTCTAGGCGTATCTTTGCAAGGTATCGGGCAGCTAGTGTCACTACGTGTAAATTTGGGTACATTTGGCATCGGGTTCAAGCCCTAGGGGGTGATGTGAAGAAGGCTAAAATTGTTAAAAAGAAGGCATGGTCGCACCCTAAGCCTATCTCATGCCTTTCCAGGTCTTTTGCCAAGTAAGGGTAGTGAAGCGTCCGGTGTCAGCAATTCCAAAACCCGTGGTTGACTTTGATGAATAGTTGATTGAAAGGTTCCAAATTCTATTTGATGAGGTGAACATGGTAGAAAATGGGGAAGGTTCCAGCAGAGCAGACGTGCAGTACCAAAAGTGAAGTTTAACAATTAGAATGCTACTCCTCTCCGTACTCCAAAAGAATTTTGGTAGTTTGGTTTGTTTTCCTTTCTATTATATGGATTATTCAAGGATTGTAATCCATATTTTTATTTTCTACTTGTTTTGATGTACAAATCCTTCTATCCTTTGTTTTCAATGAAATGCAATTTTCCTTTTTCTATTACTCCTGATAGTGTCATTTTTGTTTTTCTTTGTACAGTTCTTTTTCTGCTGGTTTCAATGATATGACATGCATAAGGAATTTTCGGCAAGTCTTTAAAGCCAATCTAATTGTGAAATAATAATCCAATAAATAGAGTGTGATGATGAAACAGAATATGATGAAGAAGTGGCATTTTAGGAAATTAATAAAGAAATAAATTATTTTGAAGAGAACCCAAGCCTTATTTGAACTAAATTGAAGCAATCAATTAAGGGGATCTAAATAATATCAGGGAAACCAAGATAAATGTACACTTGGAACCACAAATCAATGAAGAAAAAAGTTTATAAGAAAACCTTGCAATCAAACTGTAAATTAAGAAAATCAGGATCAATCAAGAGAGAATCATGATTCTTCACTTTGACATATAAATAAAGAAGGGCAAACAGACATATTAGACATGCAAGGTCAGCCATATCAACAAAAAGCAGCAAGAGATGAACAAACTAAATAAACACAATCATACAGAATTGATACGAGTAGGCTAAGGACTCAGTAGTAAAAAGAACCCACTCGAAGCATGGTAATCAATAGAAACTTATCAAAGTTAAGTAGTCATGGATAACACATACGACTAGAGTGAAGAAACCAATCTAACACACATCAACATGTAAAGAAGATCAGGCCAACACATAGAAACAAGTAAAGAAAGTCTTTAAAACTAGAAGTAACAAGTGAAGAAACTTTAACAAATTAGGGGTTTTAATAGAGTTGATATAAATGGGGTAAGAACTTATAATCGGTTAAGATAAAACAAATAAAAAGTGTCTAATCATAAAGAAAGCGAAATAGGTATACATACAATTCAAATAAAAAAGACAATTCCAGAATCCCGGATAAAACCAAAATAATCAGTGTTTTTTACGTGATGAATTAGGTAGAAGAAAAACATAAATAAATCATTTAAACATAGTAAAATCATATGATAATACTAAAAATCAAAGGATAAGTCATTGTTTTAAAAAAGGTTAAAAACCCTAGTCTTGAAGACGAAAAATCACTTTGAAAATAATTGGGAAAAACTTTTGAGGAAAACACCAAAAGCTCACAATATACACAGATCTAAGACAGATCAAAAAGAAAATCGAAAAATCTTTAGAGTTAGGGTTTTGGAGAAGCCATTGAATGTGAGAAAACCTTAAAATATTATCTATTTTAGCCGAAAGAGTCATAGATCTTACACGAACCGCCATGGATAGCCGGAAAAAGGCATGAGAAACCATGGGAGGCGAATGAATTGCCTCTGGTCAGTTGAAGGCCTCAAAATGATGACATACATTAAAGAGGGAGCTATAAGGCTGGTAGGTGGCGACAACACCATGTATTCCGGCAGGGAGATGGCCGAAAAAGGTGGATAAGGTACATCGAAGAAGATGTGAGAAGAGAAGGTTCTAGAAAGAACCACAGATAGAGAGAGAGATATGAGAGACTAGTTGATAGGGAATGAGATGTGGAAATGAGAGATGGAACGGGCAGTCTTTAGGGTTTAATATGGTAAGAGTGAATCTGAACCGCTGATCACAATTGATCATCGGCCAGGATCAACTCAGGTCTGGGCCGGGTATGGTTTGTATTTGGGCTTGGGTTGTGTAGGTTTTTTAATTGGGTTACGGGATCTGTTAGATTTAGGGTAGAATTGAAAACCAATTTTGGCAATAAGTTAAATAGCCATTCTTTCCCCGTTTAATTTACAGAAAATAGAAGATAATTTCTAAAAAAATTTAAAAATGCTAAAATTATTTAGAATACATAATTATAAATTTAAAAATACAGGATCCAATTTTATGCATATAAAATACATTTAACTTAAAAGGGCTAATATTGCAATTATGTGCAATTTAGCTTTAAAAATACTAGTGTAATTATAAAAATTACCTCAGCCATATTTTGGCATAAATATAGAAATAAAAAATATGAATTATCAAAAATATACTTTTGGAAATAATTATTGGGGATTTTATGAATAGAAAGGTGTCGTTTCGTCGAGGTTCTGGTCCGCGGTCCTGTTATTACATCAAAATCAAAAGAAATGAAAAAGACAAGCTTATCAACTACGAGTTACATGATTCCTATCTATAAGTCTTCTGAAGCTTGGTCTTGAGTGGTTCTTCATACAGACTTTAGATTTCAACCTTGATGCTTGTTAGCTGCAGATGCGAGCTCATTCTTCTTCAGCTTTTCAAATTAAGGCGGGACATGTCGTGCTTGTGACCTCAACCATGTCTTGAGAAGATCACATCCTTCATCAACTTCTACATTTGGATTCACTTCTTGCCTTCCTCTCTCTCTCTCTTTTTTTTTTTTATCGTGACTAGCTTTTATTGATCACATTGGACTATTCACTCGCGTTCTCACCAAGAGCTTCTTTTGTTACTGACTTGAATTGCATTCTAAAGTAAATTTCCTTATTCTCCAGGTAGGCGCCTGATTGCCAATACTTGAACTTTCTTCTTTCGAAACTTGGACTGCCTTCCTTGAAATCTGTGTTATCTTCCTTCGAAACTTGAATTATTTTCATTTATTTTCCAAGTGGGTGTCGTCTTGCTGAAACTTGAATTGTGTTCCCTTGTTCTCCAGGCGGGCTCCTGATTGCCAAAAGATGAACTTTATCCCCTTGTTCTTCAGGTGGACTCCTAATTACCAAAACTTGAATTATATTCCCTTATATTCCAGGTGGGTGCCTGATTGCCAGAACTTGAACTGTATTCCCTTGTTCTCCAGGTGGGCTCCTGATTACCAAAACTTGAATTGTATTCCCTTATTTTCCAGTTGGGCGCCTGATTACCAAAAACTTGAATTATATTCCCTTGTTCTCCAAGTGGGTGCCTGATTTCCGAAACTTAAATAATATTCCCTTGTTCTCTAGGTGGGTGCCTGATTACTAAGACTTGAACTGTATTCCCGCGTTCTCCAGGTGGTCGCCTGATTACCAAAACTTGAACTGTATTCCCTCGTTCTCCAGGTGAGCACCTAATTACTAATACTCGAATTATATTCCCTCGTTCTCCAGGTGGGTGCCTGACTGTCAAGACTCAAATTGTGTTCCCTCGTTATCCAGGTGGGAGCCTGATTAACCAAAACTTGAATTGTATTCCCTTATTCTCCAGGTGGTTGCCAGATTACCAAAACTCGAATTGTATCCCCTTGTTCTCCAGGTGGGTTCCTAATTACCAAAACTTGAATTGTATTCCCTTGTTTTCCAGGTGGGCGCCTGATTACAAAAACTTGAACTGCATTCCCTCGTTCTCCATGTGGGTGCCTTATTACCAAAACTCGAATTATATTCACTCGTTCTCCTGGTGGGTGCCTGATTGTCAAAACTCGAATTGTGTTTCCTCGTTTTCCAGGTGGGTGCTTGATTACCCAAAACTTGTAATGTATTCCCTTGTTCTCCAGGTGGGTGTTTGATTACAAAAACTCGAACTGTATTCCCTTGTTCTCCAGGTAGGTGTCTGATTACCAAAACTTGAACCGTATTCCCTCATATTCCAGGTAGGCAGCAGATTGCCAAAAATTTTAATTGTATTCCCTTGTCTTCCAGGTGGGCCCCTGATTGCAAAAAATTGAACGGTATTCCCTTGTTCTCCAGGTGGGCGCCAGATTGCCAAAAACTAGAACTGTATTCCTTTGTTCACCAGGTAGGTGCCTGATTGCCAAAACATGAACTATATTCCTTGTTCTTTAAGTAGGCGCCTGATTGCCAAAAATTGAACTATATTCCTTTGTTCTCCAGGTGGGCTCCTCATAACCAAAAACTTGAACTGTATTCCCCTGTTCTCCATGTGTGCGCCTGATTGCCAAAAATTGAGCTGTATTCCCTTGTTCTCCAGGTGGTTGCCTGATTACCAACACTTGAATTGTATTATCTTGTTTTCCAGGTGGGTGCCTGATTTCCAGAACTCAAACTGTATTCCCTTGTTCTCCAGGTGGGTGCCTGATTACCAAAAATTGAACTATATTCCCTTGTTCTCTTGGTGGGTGCCTGATTACCAAAAATTGAACTGTATTCCTTGTTCTCCAGGTGGGCGCCTGATTTCCAAAACTCGAGTTGTATTCCCTTGTTCTCCAAGTGGGTGCGTGATTACCAAAACTTGAATTGTATTCCCTTGTTGTCCAGGTGGGTGCCTGATTATCTAAAATTGAATTGTATTCCATTGTTTTCTAGGTGGGCACCTGATTGCTAAAACTTTTAACTGTGTTCCCTATTTTTACAGGTGGGCACCTGATTGCAAAAAATTTGAACTATATTCCCTTGTTCTCCAGGTGGGCGCCTAATTGCCAAATATTTGGACTATATTCCCTTGTTCTTCAGGTGGGTACCTGATTTCAACAAAAATAGACAAAAGGAAGAAATTTTTTGCCCCAGTTTTGTAGCTGGGTACATATGTGAGTGTTAAACTGAATCATATTACCAAATATTCTATGAATTTTAAAGCTACATCCCATTATCCAGAAAGGTCCTGACTACTCTTAGTTAAATGAGAGTTTTTAAAAGCTGAATTATGTTTTCTAAAGGTATGACTTCCCTAAGTCTGGTTATCTAAGAAGGTCTTACAACTACCGCCCATTGTCTAGAAGGGTCCTGACTACTCTTAATTAAACGAAAATTTTAAATCTAAGTTATATTTTCTAGGGGTATTACTTCCACTATATCTTGTTATCTAAGAAAGGATTAAAGCTACATCCCATTATCCAGGAGGGTCCTGACAATGGCAATTTTAACACTAAGTTATATCTTCTAAAGGTACAACTTTCACCACATCTTGTTATCTAAGAAAATATTAAGGCTGCCCCATTATCCAGGAGGGACTTGACAACTCTTAACTAACGACAATTTTAACACTAAGATATATCTTGTAAAGGTACAACTTTCAGTATATCTTGTTGTCTAAGAAGACCTTAAAGCTTTGTCCCATTATCCGAGCGGGGCCTGACAACTCTTAGCTAACGACAATTTTAACAATAAGCTATATCTTCTAAAGGTACAACTTTCGCTACATCTTGTTACCTAGGTAGACCTTAAAGCTAGGTCCCATTATCCAGATGGGTCCTGAAAAACCAAATCAAGTTTTATCATACTTCCCTAAGATAGAACTTACGATAAATCTCGTTTTCTAATGGAAATCTTAAAGCTAAGTCCCATTATTCAGAAGGGTCCTGGCAACTCTCAATTAAATGCTAATTTTAAGTCTAAGTTATATCTACCGGGGACCGCTAATTAAATCTACATCCCATTATCCAGGAGGGTCTTGAAAATCCAAAGTCAAATTTAATCCTAAGAGTGACAATTCCTTACGACTGAATTATACTTCCCTACGACAGAACTTAAGCTAAATCTTGTTTTCTAATGGAATCTTACAGCTAAGTCCCATTATTCAAGAGGGTCCTGACAACTCTCAATTAAATGCCAATTTTAAATCTTAGATATATCTGTTGTTGACCGCCAATTAATGTTACATCCCATTATTCAGGAGGGTCTTGACAATCCAAAGTCAAATTTCATCCTAAGAGTGACAATTCCTTACGGCTAAATTATATTTCCCTACGACAGGACTTACGCTATATCTTGTTTTCTAATGTAAATCTTAAAGCTAAGTCCCTTTATTTAGGAGGGTCCTGACAAATCTCAGTTAAATGCCAATTTTAAATCTAACTTATATCTTTTGGGGACAACTGATTAAAGCTACATCCTATTATCTATGATGGTCCTGACAATCCAAAGTCACATTTCATCCTAAGGGTGACAATTCCTTACGACTGAATTATACTACCCTACAGTAGAACTTACGCTAAATATTTGTCTAGTGGAGATCCTAAAACTAAGTCCATTATTCATGAGGGTCCAAAAAACCCCCGACTAAATCCTATCTCGAAACGTGCAAACTTTGATACCAACTTGTATTCTCTCGGGGTATAGTTATGCTATATTTTGCTTGTCATTATTAAACACTAGGTCCCATTCTCCAGGAAAGTCCCGACAACTCCTACATGAATCCTATCTCCAGAAAAATTTTTGAAATCGATTTATATTTTTTGGAGAACATTTATGCTAGAGTATACTACCTGTGATTGTCTTGAATTTTAAACTAAGTCCCATTTTCCAGGAGGGTCCTAAAAATTAAAGTCATACATGTCTGGTGCTTTCCTTTCCTTATGGTGGGTTTCTCCGAAATAAATGAGATTTTCTGCCCCTGTTTCAAATCAAAGAAAAATCTTGTCAGTTTAAAATGTGGTGGTTGGTTTGTGGCCTTGTCTTTGAGGGCTATTGGTCCTTCACTTCCCATAACAACTTTGATTTGCATTTAAAGGCCTTGCTTGTTTATTGACTAGCCAATTTCTTTGTCACCCTTATCACAGAAAATACCTTTTCTCCATTCAAACCCAACACATTCTATCCGTTGTGTTGCTCCTGGACTGACATTTACCAACATTTGTGTCTCACATGACCCCCAAAGCATGACACTTTTCACCCCCTCATTGCGTATGCTGTTTTCTTCTTGACTTAAACCATTGATCCTGTCCTTGAGGTCTACGGTTCCCTCATTTGCCATGATAACTTTGATTTCTGCTTGAAAGGTCTTGCTCGTCACTAGTTTGCCATCCTTTGTCAACCTTATCACATAAAATACCTATAATATGTTCACCCTAGCCCTTCATCTATTGCATTATTCATGAATTGATATACACCAAGCCTTTGCATTTCATAAAGATCCCGAAGCATGTTGATTGTTACCAACTCAGTGTGCTTGTTGTTCTTTCCTGACTTATGACGTTTTGATGTGATAGCTAGATCCCGTTTTGTAAAATCAGAAAGCTGGTTGTAAATTTTGAAGTCATTTCTCGCTTGTTCTGACAAAACAAACTCAGCAAGAGGAAATAAACAAGACAAAAGGAACAAAGTACAGGACAAAGGAAAGAGATGATTCTTAATAGGAAAACTATAAAGTAGAAACCTATCGGATGTGGATACCGACTCTAATGACCATGACATGCACATGCAGCCTATTCTGTTAGGCAAATCAGATGTTCAGTTCTTGTCTTAGCCCCAAACCATGAAACTGGGCTTCGATGCTCCGTCGTTAGTCATCTTTCAAAATCTTCGTCTGGTGATTTCCCATCTGATTCTCAATCCTTATTCGACTTGTAGTGCCCGAAGGGTTTTCACCATCAAGCATCTCTTATTCTGTTCTTTCTCTCAAGTTACAGTCGCCTTTTGGTGCCCGTGAAGGTTTTCACTAATAAGAAATTCAAATGGATTCAAGATTACAACTTTCGGAATCGGATTTCTCACAACAAACACAACTCTTGCCCCAGTTCCTTGCTTGGGGACTTTTGGATTTTTGTTTTGATGGGACCAAACTGTGAGGCTGCCTACGCATCCTTTAAAGGGATCAGGTCGAACGTAGTTTTGTCATAGGAATTGCTTTGTTTTTTTGTGCTTTTCTATTTTTCTTTCTTTTTCTCTTTTTTCTTTTCTTTGCTTTTTCCCATTTTTCTTTCTCTTTTTCTCTTCTCTTTCCCTCTTTTCTCTTTTTTGCTGTATCTGCATTTCTAAACTCTGCTTCTGATGCCAAAAGAGGGATATGAAATAAAATAAATAAGGCTCAAAGGGGTAACAAATGATAAAGTATTTAGATAGCAAAATAAAATACCTTCGTCATTCCAATCTTCAAAGCATGTCAGATACAAACAACACAATTAAACTAACCGAAGAAATCACACATAATGTCTTTTGACTGCACCAGAATTGATAGCCATATCCATATATTTGCCTTCTATATCTGTTAAATAAAAAATACCATCAGACAACACTCTCATTACCCTAACAGCCCCTGCCAGTTAAGGACAAACTTGCCTTTAGCTTCAACCTGATACGGCAGGATGTGTTTCAATAGTGTTTCTTTATGTTCTATTTGCCCCAGTTTAACACAATTCGGGCTTGAAGTGATCTCAAAATGCCTTTACTTATTTCCCTCAAATGTCCCTATCATCTTCAAAACTATTTCATTGCTTCATGACTAAACTAATGTTTTAAGACCAGGCTGAGAATTATGCGTGCATGTCATGTCACTAGATTTAATATGAAAAAGTCTATAAAAGGAAAAGAGAACTAAACAAAAATGATTAAAAATAACAGAAAACAAAAAATTACATTAGATAGATGGTGAAAGTATTTGAACAACAAAACAAGCAAACTAAACTGGGGTTACAACCTTGGAACAAACCTAGACAACACTAAACGAGCTACTATGACTAAACAAACTAAGCAAAATAAAATGATAGAAGGAATTGAGTCACAAGACAATATCCAGATTACAACCCTGAAAATAACCAGGACAATAGAAATGACAACAAAATAAACCACAAAAGTTCCTCTCTAGCTGACCAAGAAATGAAACGTCTTTCCAATTACCAAGCTCTGCATCTTAGCCACTTAGTTCAACATCAACATTGCTAGAACCTTCACAAGTCTTCATCTTATTTTCCTTAGCAATTTGCTTTTGGGTCCCTTTAGCCAGCTCGTTCTTATGATCAACTTTCGAAACCAAGGGTGATAGCGCTGAAAGCTTTGCGGTAGGTGGCCATCCGAGGATCTTAGAATAGTTCTTACATTCCTCTTCCACACAAATCATGTCCTCCATATGCGTCTCATTGTGAACAGGCAATGAACTTTGGCTAGTAGCTGCTGCATTTGGGTTTTGCACGGTAATGTCACCTGCATCAATAAGCTTCTGGACTGCTCCATTCATATGCCAACATTTCTCTATGTCATGCCCCGGGACATCTGAGCAATATGTGCACCATTAAGAAAAATCAAACTTCTTTGGAAGAGGGTTTCTCATTTTTATGTGAATCGACTTCAACATGTCTAATTTCCTTAGCCTCTGGAACAAACTGGCATATGAGTCTCCTAATGGAGTGAAGGTTTTTTTCTCTGCAACCTCTCATTCTTGAATGCTTTATTGGGCCGGAAACCTGATCCAAGAGGGTTTCGGTAGGCTCATGGGGGTAGGTAAGACATTTTTGGACGTGGTGCGAGCCATTACGAGCCTTGTGGATGTGGAGCATATAGTGGTGCATTAGGGACGGGGTATCGAGAAAGTGATGTGCAACTTTGGGGGTTCTGTAGAGAGAAGTAGCAGGGAGAGGAAGACAAGGATATCCACGGGGTCAATATTAAGGCTAGAAGTGTTTAGCAAGAATGCCCACCGGATCCTGTCATTGGCAGGGCTCAACAACATCTTTTCTATCAATGGGAGGACAGTCTTGAGAAACTTGTTCGTTTCGTCTGAGCCAAAAGTTCCTAAAACTTTCCTTGGGTTTCTTTTTCATCGGAGATAGGGAGGAGTGATCTGGGACAATGTCTATGTTATACTGAAAGTGTCGCACAAAATCTTGAGCCATGTCGCCCAATGCAGGCCACTTACCGGCATCTTGATGATTATTCCATTCCAAAGCTGCCCCAATCAAGATCTTACTGAAATATGCATTCAACAAGTCATCTCTCTCTCCAACACTTCTCATTCACTGCAATAAACCTTCAACTGGGCTACCGGTTCTCCACACCCATCATACAAGTTAAACTTTGGCACTCTAAACCCTATTGGCGGGTGGACATCAGGGAACACAGACAGTTCTTTGTAAGCCATGCTACCCTAGTCTCCCATTCCTTGCATGTTCTCTAAGGACTATTCTATGCCTTTCAATTTCCGGGGTATCCCATCTCGCTCTTCTTTTCCTGTGAACTTTTCATTTTCTACATGAGGCTCATCCTGGGGGCCTTTCTTGTGTGAGTTGTGAACCTTGTGGGCAACCTCTGAGTGGTAATATTAGGCATCATGAGCTTTGGGTGGGTGTTCCTTGTCATGGATAGTGGATGTGACAGGAGGGCACTTTTGGAAAAAGATGGCTGGAAGACGAGTGATGGAGCTACTAGGGTGGTTGGGAAAACTGTGATAAGCGGGTGGAGAGTATAAAGGATCATCTGGCATTGTATCCGGAGTTTTGGTAAGGGCAGCATCTAGGAAGCTAGGTGATGGCGGGGATGGTTTCTTCCCCGTCATCAGCCCGCTACATGTCCGCCATGTGTTGTATTAACATTTTTACCTCTTCAACCAACCTATTGTCCCATTCAACCAACTGCTTTCCGGCACCGGTATCAACTAACTCAGTTCTATTGTTGTTTGCTATTGTCTTTTGACTTATGTTGTAGAGAAGAGTTACCACTTCAAAAACAACAAACCAACCACCATGCTGCTATGAATATAACAAAATGAAGCCATCCCATTAGCGTTAGGGCATTTAACATAAGATATTATACTTTATGTGCAACGCACCTAGCCACAGTTACCGATTCTAAAATAATTTCGAGGGTACAAAGGTTAGTCGGCATCATCCCAGTTTGTTCATTTCAACCTCTTTTTTCTTTTCTTTTCTCGCACTTCTTAGCTTGCTCATTTTCCTTCCCTTTTTTCTTTCTGATTATCGCTCTTTTCTTCCCTCTCATTTCTCACATCCCATAATTTCACTTGTTTTTTTTTATTTTTCTTTTTCTCTTTTTTAATAAAATATAAAACGATTCGATCGAACCATATGTAGGTTGCCTACGTATCATGACCCTGCATGAATCGGATCTTTGCTTAGTTTGGGAAGATCGTAAATAAAGTAAACAAACTAATATTGTCATTTTTCTTTTCTTTTTCTTTTTTATAACCTTAACGATTATTCTGATGAGAAATAATAAATAAAAGAAGAAATCCCTTTTTTTTGAATTTTCTAGATTTAATATTCTATAACCTATTCCAAACTCAAGCTTAACGAGCATATATTTTGCTCTTTTTATTTTTATATGAAACAAACACTCTATGAGAAATTATTAAGGAAAAACCCTAGAAGAGAAAAAGTATTTTTTTTTTATTCTTTTTTTCAGGAAGAAAATCTAAAGAATAAACCATAGAAAGGTATTTGAATTTTTATTTGATATCATGACACGAGATTTTGAAACAAGCAATAAAAAATACAATATTTTTGAATTTCAATTTTGATTGCCTAAAGGAAAACTTCTAATGATAAACGAAGATAAAGTATTTTTTCTATGTACAATATCCTAAAGTTCTAATGAAAATAAAAAGATTTTTTTTATTTTTCACTAATTTCCTAAAGAAACACCTCATAAGAAAATCTTTTTGGATTTTGGATTACTACCTTAAAGAAAAACTTATAAAGAGGTACTAAAAGAAAATTCTCTTTTTTTTTGGAATTTTTAGTCCTAATATACTAAAGGAAGTATAAAAATAAATTTTTTAATTTCTAGATACTAATTTCCTAAATTAAAACCACCTCAAAATTTCTTTTCTTTTCTTTCTCTTGATTTCTAGGAGTAATATTTCTAAAGAAAAATTCTAATGGACATATAAAAATACAAAAAATATATATTTTTTAGTTTTGAGTTACACCACATCTTTCAAATACAAAATAAAAGTACAATAACTAATATTTTGACACTATTGTGCAAAACTAGAAAGTAAAAAACGGCATAAAAACATACTCAAAAAATAAACATAAAAATAAAAATAAAGATAAATCTTTTTAAGAAACTCCTGAATGCAGTGGTCCTGAGGTATTTGTTGTGAGACAATAACATTCCCTATTAGACACATGCAAGACATGGTTGCGATTATTTTTTGCAAAATGACTTATTTAGCCAAAAGGTAGTTGGAAGTGTCAAGTTCGATTGAGACCCGTAAAGCCTAGAACCTAAGATTTACTAGGAAGACCGAACCCTATGTGGGTTGCCTACGTATCATGCCCCGAAAGACGAGAATCAAGTTTGCCTAGTTCGGGCAGATTGGTTGGATACTGACGAGAATTAAAAAAAAACAACTACTTTAGGGAAAACGTATTTTTTGCTTTTTCTTGAAAAGTGATGAAACATGCAAAATCTTTTTGGATTTTCTTTTTCCCTTTTTCTTTGATTTTCGAAAAATAAGAAAAAGTGCAATTTTTTTTGAATTTTTCATTATTTTCTTCTTTCTATGTTTTTCTTAATAAAAATGTGACAAAAAACATGATTGAGCTCCATTCACTTTACCTTCACACTTCACCCTCTCTTTTTCTTTTTTTGCCTTTTTTTTTCGATTGTTTTTTTCATTTTATTCATTTATCCTCAACTATCATTGGTCCGCTAACCGACCCTTTTATCCTTGAATAAATGCAACATGTAGCACATAAGATGCATCAGGATGGTCTTTTATTTTTGGGGTATACCTGTCCTAGACGGACCAAACCCCTGTGTTGAGTCCCCTAACTCAAGTGCACATGATACAAACAAACGTTCGTACTGGGGATCCGACATGAGGCTGAGTCATTTTATGTTCAAAACATGGGCATTTGTTCTAGACTTGTGTACCCGAGCGGACAACTCGAGCCGAGGAGGGAGCTACGTACCTGGAACCAAAAGGCCAGCCGACTTAGTAACTTGTTCGACTCTTTCTTATTTCAAGGTATGACACTAATAGAATAGGGAGTCTCGACCAGTGAGCACATCCCCAAAGATGAGAAGACAAGGATTTCGTAGTAGTTTATATACAGTTTCAGATAGTATCAAAGCGGTAAAAAATAGTATTTTGCACATTAGGCCCAAACATATAATAAAATCATATAATAAACAAAGCCAATATAATAATTATTCTAAGCTCGAATTCTTGAACCTTTAACTAGAAGTTCTAGGTTCTTGTCCCCGTCGCCAGAGCTGTCACACCTCCTTTTTACATTACACCCCGCAAAGGGCATAGAAAGGGAGTTTTCCAATTAAAGGACAATCGAAACGGGATTTATTTAATTAAAAAATCAGAGTTTCCACTTGGGATAATTTATGGTGTCCCAAGTCCCGGTAGAAATCCCAGATCGAGGAAAGGGTTGGCTCTATATTAATATCTGCGAACCAGAAATACGGGTAAGGAATTCTGTTAACCGGGAGAAGGTGTAAGGCATTCTCGAGTTCCGTGGTTCTAGCACGATCGCTCAACTGTTATTATTGGACTATTATCTGATTTTAATACGTATTTTAGCCTATGGTTTAATTTTAACTTTATCCGCTTTTTCTTTAATTATTTTTACGGAGAAATGCAATGTCATTTAAAATACGTCTTGAACCACGTCACATAAATGCACATGCGGCTCTTGACATGTTTTATTTAGCGTTGATGAAATTTGAATTTGGGTTACATAAATGTACACACCTAAATTTAGAAAGGTAGACTATAAAAATAACGCACCTAAAGCAACTCTACACTCGTTAATTATTTTAATCTAGCAAATCGAACCCAGCCCCCAAAGTTGGCCAGTTATGCTCTAAGAAAATCTTTAAAAGAAATCATTTGACCTTAGCTCCTTCGTATCATTATTTTATGGCTCCTAAGATGAATCTAACGAGAAAACGAAATGATAAAATTGCCAACGAAACAAATAACAGTGATAACATAAGCCCACTTAACTTAATTACGTCTAGACACCATGAGAAATAATGTTCTCAAAACAGTAATAAAAAGAATAGTTTCTCTAACATGGATAAACATATCAGCTAGGATAAAAAATTATAAATAAAAAATAAAACAACTAAAATATTGACATACGAGGCATCATGGAAATCAGCAGACGAGTTGTTAAGGAAGAACAGGATGGACCTTTTTTTTGAAATAAACTTTCTTCAATTTATTGATATAAAACTCTTCCAAGTTCAATTACAGAAGGATGGCACTGGAAACAACTTGAAGGCGGACAGGACGTCGGGACGGAGCTCAAATAGCCTCGACGAAGCTTCGAGCCTTGACTGAAACTCTTGTGTTTTGGTGTTTGGAGCTGCTGTTTTGGGTTACTCTTGGCAGCATTTCTTGATGTTTTGCAGCTATTTTTGGACAGTTTCTGGGCTGGATTTTAGATAGTTTTCAGCTGGTTTTGTAGCTGATTTTCAGTTGGTTTCATAGCTAATTTGAGCTTGTTTTTGTTGTCGTTTGGGGCTATTCTTTTATGACGTTTGTGTCTGCTTCAATGGCGTCCATGGCTGGAAGTTTTATGGTGGTCTTGGGGTTATTCAAAGATGAAGTTTTGGGGTTGTTATGGACGGAGAAAAGGGCGGCGGCGTCTAGTGTTTTCAGGTTGCCCGAAGGAGATGAACGGCGGTCGATTTTGGCGGTTGCTGGAGCCGCAGCTTTCTTGGATGATGGAAGGTTGGGCGGCGGGTCTGCTGTGTGTTAAACGGCTCTATGGAGATGGAGTTTATGCTCGGGTTTTTGTGAAGAAGACCATCAAAATCTCCTGAGGGTCTTAGAATTTTGTAATCTGAAGAAGATAAAGTTCAAAGAGGGAGGGGTTTCCTAAATTGCGGCACTTTTTTTTGAGTCTTTACGGCAATCAGCCCCTTTTCGTGTTTCCTTTGTGTTATCTTTATAGGTAGAGTGTACATTTAGGGTATTATTTTTGTGTAATTTTCAATTAGCTTCTAGGTCTTTCGTGCTAAATCCTTAGGATCTTTTTATCTATTTATTTTTTTTTCAAAGAAAAGTCCAGAAGTATCTTTAGGGTTGGCTTAATGGCTATTGGTATTGAGCCAAAAATTAAAAAGCTACAAAAATCATAAAGACAGGATGAACCGACCCAACACTAATTTCTCTTTTTTAAAATTATACAATTATAGTATAGAAATATAAAACTAATTTTATGATTAAACTAACTATATTAAGACATGAAACTAATTTTGTGTTTCAAATTATATATACTACGTTTGTATTATTATTTTATTTTTAAATTTATGAAAAATGAGTAAGCTAAAATATTTTTATTTTTTATTTTTATGACGAAAATAAAGGAAAGAAGTCAAAAATAGTTGAAATAGCAATATTAAGCCTAAATTAAATATTTACGTACTAAAATATGAAAAATCTTGGGGGGGGGGGGGCAGGAGGGTCAAAAATAACATGTATACACATTTAAATCCTGCATCGACTGAAAGATCACCATTTTCATTTAAACTTTGTATGGCCGAAATATCGCCACCTTTTGCATTTCATGGGCTGAAAGATCTCCAAATTATCCAAGGGCTCATTGTTCGGAGGCACCATATGATAGCCCGAGACCATGCCATGGCCTGATGACTCCTTTATCTCTAGCATATCGTTATTCAAAGGCATCATCGCTCAAAGGACTCAAAGCCCGATAGCATCATTTCATAGCATGCGAATCCTTTATTGTATTCTTCATGGCCTAGAACATCATGGTCTAAGGACATCATCCTAACTGTCCAAAGACAGCATTCATGGTCCAATGGAAACGTGCATCGCGTTTAAATTTATGCACAATATATGTTCGTATTACTCATTTACAGGTAAACCGGCTAGCAACGGCATCTCAGCAGGAGTGATCCCGCTCCAGGAAGGATGAAGAGTTGTTGGGTAAAGACATGATGACCAATTTTGACCGAGCAAAAATGGTTTGAAGGACTTTACGGTGCTCTGATTTCTGAGCTGCCTACATATCCCTGGTCTTATAGGATCGGGCCGTATATATTTTAGGATCCATCAGTGGAGTGTGCCGATGGAGATCTTTCAAGAACGAACGCGATATTTCGGTTGGGGTGGATGGTTATAGTCTAGTAGGGCTGCGGGAACCGGGTAAAGAGGGGCAGCTGTTGATACCCATTTTTTTCCTATGTATTTTTATATAAAAAATACTTTCAACATACATATATATGCATACATAAGTATACCCGAGTTTTTTAGTATTTTTCTCAATTTTTATAGATTTTAAGAATCAATTTATTGTCAATTTTAGCCATACAAAAATCTAATAATTATTTCCCAGATTATCATGGTGAATAACTTATTTTATTCTCATATTTATTCCAAAATATAGTTAAGATAATATTTTTATATTTTTACAAATTTATTTGGCATTTTTAAAGATAAATTGCATATAATTGCAATCTTAGCCTACTTCAAGATTACTAGCATTTTTGTTAAAAAAGAAATTGGTCCCAATATTTTTGAATTAATATTTATGTATTATTAATTAGTTCAATACTTTTAGTTTACTTATATAATCAATTTTACTATTGTGAACACCTAATTTTTTACTTCACCCAAATTCTATACTATTTTAGTGTAAATATTTAAATTTTAGTATATAAACTTTTATCTTTCTCTTAATAGGTTTCATTTATAAAAAAAATACATAAATAATTATTTGCAATTTTAGAGTATAACTTTTGTTCCTATTTTTAAATAAAATAAAATTTACAAAAAAAGATATACATTTGGTTTCTTCTAATTTTAAATGTAAGCTATAGTATTTTTTAAGTATAATTTAAACTATAATGTAAATATTAGGTTTTCTTATAGTTTAGTTTAAATCTAAAGTAAGTTTTATATGCGTGTGCGATTTTTTTATTTTCTTTTATTTAATTAAATAAGGGGTTAGGAAAATTTAAATAAATATATATAAATTTTAAAAAATATAAAAAAACAAAATAAAATAAAAAAACCCAACTTCCCCACTTTCCCACTTCACGTAACTTTCATTCCCACTAACTCTCACGTTCCTAACTTCCCAATCCCCACTTCCCCACTTCCTTAGAAGTTATAAAACTACTCATACTCATCCATATAAAGAGAAAGAGACTTCTGTTATAAAAAAAAGGAGAGAGAGGGAACGAAAGAGAGGTCAAAAACAGAAGAAGAAAAAGACAAAGGGAGTAAGAACTTGGGGAGAAGAAAGGATAGAGAATGAAAAAAAATCGAGAAAAATTGTGCAAGAGAGAAAGAGAGTGCAAAGATAGAGTTTGAGATTTCGTTCGCGGTTTCGAGTTTGAAGATCTAAAAATGTTAGCATTGCTAGCTTTGGAAATCAGTAGATTGTATCTGTTTATCAATTGTGAAATCTTCGCAAAAGGTAATATTGAATTTCCTTGCTAGTTCACTGATAATATCATGAATTAGGCCTGTATGTGTGTTAATATCTGTATGAATTTTTTTAAGAGCCGAACACAAGTATTGTTTTGTGCTTGTCTGACCTATCGCCGTCTATTTTTATGATTTACTATATATATATATATATATATATATATATATATATATATATATATATATATATATATATATATATATATATATATATATATATATATATATATATATATATATATATATATATATACGTAGATAGCAGTCTAAAAATTTATCTTTTGTCTTTGTTAATTTAAATCATCTTCGAAGTTCAATCTGTAAATTTGTCATGAATGAATCTAGGCTTGAATGCTTGGTTGAATTAATACATGAAGTCATCTTTATATTAATTTTGCCCAATCATTCTTGTAAACATGCCATAAATTATGATAAGTTTTTTTTATAAGATTATAATATGTTTCCTCTAAAACAAAATAATCGTTCTTTTTGGAATACACGTTTACGCATGTTTGATTACTTAGCCATGAAAGCTGAAAATTATCAAGTGTTAATTTATTATGACTATTTTTACTTTAAAAAGATAAGAAAAATCGTGAATTATCTCACATTTTCTACCTTATAACTTGTTGTATTAGTTAAGTTATTTTAGCAATTATGTTAGTTACTTATAATAGTCTAAGGATGTAGATTCAATCTTTGTTTTACTACTGAAGTATAAGTTGGAATATTCATGAGTTATTATCTTTATTTGTAAATTTTATTTGATTTACTGTTAGTATAAATATGTTTCTTGATTAATAAATCTAATATTTGAGGCTAAGCTATTAATTACGTTTCTTTCATATTCCAACTGAAGGTCGGGTCATGCGAGAATATAATTAATTGGGGCTATAAATATTTCAAGGTCTAATACTAGAAAATAATTGTGAACAAGCAAAAAGAGTCATGAATTAACTCAAGACTCGTTCTAATAAGCAAAAGAAACAATAATAAAAAATATATAAATATATGTGTTGGTTTAGAAATATATAAATAAATCCTCTAAAAATACTAGAAAAGATATTAGATGTGCTTTCAATATTAGCTCATGTGTTCATATCCAAATCTTGGATTGATATGTTTGAATAGTAAAAAGATCATGTGCATATTCTCGCGTCTTGATTCCTTTCAAATTTAAAATAATTATCTTTTGACCATGTGTACATTTCGTACCTTGGTTTAATATCTAACTTCAAAGAAACACCTTCTGTGCGTACGCATCTAGGTCCAGACAATTAATAAAAATATAATTATCAAGTTAAGCGGTAATAGACAAGCCATAACGAATAAAATACAAGAAAAGCCAAGAATTAATTTAAGTCGAACATTAGTCAATAAAGCGACCGTGCTAGAACCACGGGACTCGAAGGGTGTCGTATACCTTCTTCTCGGTAAACATAATTCCTTACTCAGTCTTCTGTTTCGTAGATCATAATTAAGAGTCAAACCTTCCTTTTGAAAGGAAATTCAAATAAAAGGTGATTTGGAACACCAAAACTCAATTCCAAGTGGCGACTCTAAATAACAAATAATCCCTTTTCAAAACGTCACTTTAATTGGAAAAACTCTTCTAACTCAACCCCGTAAAAGGGTACTTCGGGGGTAGAAAAAAGAGGTGTTACAACTATTTTTATAAAATAAAAAGGAAAAAACTAACTATTTAACATTTAGCCTCATTTATTTCAGTTAATATATATTTTACATTTTCAATTGTAGCCCTTACATTGACCCAATTCTACCCCAATTAAATCAACCTAATTGCATTTTTTACCCGGTCTCGACCCAATTTAAAAACCTGCCAGATTCCCCTTCCCATTTTTAACCCCAATGACCAACCTTAATCCCTCATTCTCACTTGGCCCGCCGCCTTTGAATCCCAAACTCTCTCAAATCTTCTCAACACTCTTTGAAACCCTAGCCTCCTCACACCTTATTTCACCATGTTTTCACCGGGATTCATGGCTTCCTAGGCCATGGATGGTTTGTAATATTCCCTCACCAACATTAGACCTTAGGTGTTCGAGGTTTTGAAGGCTGACCTCAATGGTTCTCTTTTCAGATCTTCCCAAATCTGTAGTTCTATAGCATCTCCAGCCATGCTCCAGCATACTCAAGCATTGGGAGCTTGATTCTTGACCTTTTTGACCCATGATTTGATCTATCTTCCAAGCCTTTCTCATTTCTAGGGTTTTTCCGAAACCCTAAGCTTTCCGAGGCTCTTCTCTATGTATTTTCTTAGATCTATGATATGTTTGTGTTCTATTGGGCTCCTATGTGTTTTCCCCAAATTTTCTTTTCCAAGCCTTTCTATTTGATTCTATCTGATTCTTTCTTTATATGTCTTTGTCTGTGTTATGCTCGTATGGCTTCTTCACTATGCATGTACTGTCTTTCTACTTTTCTTTTTCTATACATGTGCTCACATGTTAATCCGTCTTATTTTTTCCTTCCTCTTCTACTACACGTGTTTAGTGTTGAGTCTTTTGATTTGTTTTTGCTTTACTAGACCCTGTTCGTGTTCTTGCTAAATAGGTTTCATATATTTTTATTTAGGTTTGTATTACCTCTTTCTTCTGAACTTGTTTAAGTTTCAAGTTTTCTCAAACATGATCGCCATGACCTTGAATCTGTTTTTTCTTTGTATCATATTTGTTTGTTTTCTCATAAGTCTTTGGAAAAGACTTTCTGAGCCTCTATCAAGTGGCTTGCCTTCTCATCTCTATTGTCTAATTCCATTTGAAACCCTAGTATTTAGGATTTCCTTTGGCAATTTTGATTTTTGTGTTCGAGTTAGGGTTCCACTTTGTCACCCTGGACTCTCAGACTCACTATGAGTATGCAAATTGAACTTGTATCTCTTGGCTTATGATTCTGAACTTCTCTTTTATTAAACTCTCTTCTAAATAACTTGGCAGTCTCTTCTTGATTCACATATTTGTGTGTTGTATATATGAGAACTCTTCTTTCAAAAGGTTTTACCAACTAATTAATTGATTCTGAAGTCCTCTAATGGAGTTCTATTGATTGCTACTGATTTTCCCTAATTGAATCCTCTTTACCTATTCCTGACTTCGTCCAAATGAGATAAGCCTGTAATTTTTATTTTTACTGGTTGTTTGATTGATTCCTTTTCCTTTTTCTTACAAACCGTGTACCATTGGGTTTTGCCTTAAATAAATTATATGTAATTACCCTTCATTGTACTTCTTGGAAAATATTTTTTGGTTAACACTTTGCTTAATTGTCTTTCACCCGTTGGAAATTAGAATCCCTTAATTAAAGGGAGATTGATTTCAATGTTATTCCCTTACCTTTCTTACTCGTTTCCTGCACTATGAAAGGGACTACCCTTCTGACAGCTGTCTAGATAATCTTGGGGATCCTCAGAAGATGCATCGCTGAAAGTAGTAGGGAACAGCTTGGTGAACCTATCCAACATCCACAAAGCATCGGCAGACATTGGTGCTCCATCACTGGTCCGAGATACCCCTCCCAACTGAGCTGCTCCGACTGGCTGAACTGCTGGAGTCTAAAACTGGGGAACTACCTGCTCCAGAGTGCGAGTAGCAGGATTCTGGGCTCTTCCTCCAGCCTGAAAGACGGCTGGTGCTACGGGAAGCAAACCTACCCAGGTGACACTTTCCATAAGGCCCACTATACGGACCAGAGCATCCTAAAGAACTAGGGTGGCAATAAACCCCTATGGGACCTGAGCTAGGCCCACCAAAACTGATAGGACTGGAACTCATCACCACAATCAACCTGAGGCTCCACTGCAGGTGTTGCTACCTTGGACTGACCTCTACCCTACCTCAACCTCTAGCACGACCTCGCCCTCTACCCCTCGTGGGACCTGCTTCTGGGGGCTCGATATGCTAGTCAGTGGATGAGGAAGCATGCGATCTCGACATCTGTGAGAGAATAGAATAGAAATTCAATCAGTATTGAGAAACCAAACTGCACGACAAGAAAGAATAAATGTGAAGTTTTCCTAACTTTCTAGCCTCTAAGGGATAAATATAGACATCTCTGTACGGATCCCTCAGACTCTACTAAACTTGTTCGTGAATTGTGAGACCTATGTAACCTAGTGATCTGATAACAACTTGTCACGATTCGGATTTCCCACCCTCGGGGTCGTGATGGTGACTTCTCGTAAAAGCTAGGCATGCCACGAAATGTAAAAATTCAAACTCATTCATTTTAATATATTTTAACAACTTTAATTAATAGGTGATCAACATCTAAAATAATAGAGGAAGATGAAATCAAGCGGAAGACTTAGTCAAATTAAAAACCAAAAAATCAGTATAAGAATGCCAATATATGCCTCTACCTAGAAACCAGTGTCATAATACCCATGGACTATCTATAAGTGCTACATACAATGTCTGAAAAAGGAAATACAGTCTGTCTCGAAAACAAGTGAACACAGAACATATAAATAGATAGAAGAGAATGTCGGGCCTGCAGACGCTTGTAGGACTACCTCGGGCTCTCAAGCTGGCTTCCCCAGAGCTATTGACCAAATGCTGCTCCGATATCTGATAAATTGGTTTTTAACCGACTTATCTTGCCTTTAAACTATACTTTTGCTATGTTTATGGTGATAAAATCGTGCATTTAATGTCAATTACTTCTACTTTACTGGGTGAATGTGATTTAGAAGTGATGTCGAAGAAACCAAGTGAAAACAACTCAAAATGAAGCCAAAAGAAGGGAAAATCTGGACAGGGCCCTCTGAGTTCGCAAATGCAAGATGTAACTTGGAAATGCGAACCCAAGAGCAATAGGGAAGCCATCGCAAATGCGAACTCCACTGGAATTTGGTAGCCTTCGCTCATGCGAAGTAATGTTCACAAATGCGAACACATTGTAAAAAGGGGCGGCTTCGCAAATGCGATATGAATCTCGCAAATGCGAGATCAGCTGGGATTAGAGTACTTTGCAAATGCGAAGAATTTATGGCAAATGCGAACTCAGGCTTCCTAAGGCAATGTTGGGAATTGCGAACTATTGCTCACAAATGCGAAGTGCGTGCTTCAGGCATGGGCAAATACCCCAAATCATTTAATACCCGACTAGGGTCATTTGTAAAGCATCTTTGGCTTCTTTATAGTCTCTTAGACTAGAAAGAACAAGTTGGAGGCTAGGGTTTTGCACAAACACACTTGGGTTGTAAAGATTAAAGCTTGTGGTTAAGGTTTTCTTACCCATTTATGTTTGATTCTTCATTTCCTTGCTTTGTATTGAATATTTATGTGTGTAGTATTTTATCCAACACTTGAATCTTGTTTATGGGAATATTCATAATTAAAGTGTGGATTTTATACCTTGTTGTGCTTATGTATTGAATGATTTTTCTATATTTATGAAGTGAGTTGTTGTTTCTTTAATTATTCTTGTTCTTTGATGTCTCCAAAGGGATTAGCTAACCCTAGGACTCGCCCATTAACTCTGAATTAATTTTGGGAAAAATAGTTTGGGGTTGGGAAAGATTAATTAACAAGAACTTGAGGCGTTAACCCTCATTTCATAGATTCTACATAGGGATAGGATTGAACTACTTGTAGCCTTGCGGGTGCGCTTAATCTTCTAATTGTGATTAGGAATAATTCAATTAGGAAGTCTTGTTAGTCTTCGAAAGAAGCTAATTAAGAATTATTATCTGTGGCTAATTAACATAAACTCGCTCATATTTGGAAAATCATGAAATACATTGGATCATTACTTGAGTGTAATTCTCGATGCTTTCATACTTGTAGCCATTGATAATTTTACTTGCTTTCTAGGTTAGTTTACATTTCCGCATCTAAGATTTTGAAACAATTTTCAACCCAAAATTCTTATTGTTTGGCACTGCGCGACTAGCGATAATTTTCAACCCCGACTCATAGTTGGGTAATTATATTGCCGCGACCGTATATATTTCTTTTTAGCGGTGGAATTGGACATCACCTAAATTGGCACCATTGCCGGGGAACAATTTGGCGTAATTTAGGTTGTTTGAGAAATAAGCAAAAGTGCTTTGATCCAAACTTTTTAATACTTGTGTAATTATTTTTCTTACCTTGGGTCTATCTTTCTTGTTAGTTTCTTGTTTATTT
Organism: Nicotiana benthamiana; assembly: GCA_034376525.1. Classification (NCBI taxonomy): domain Eukaryota; kingdom Viridiplantae; phylum Streptophyta; class Magnoliopsida; order Solanales; family Solanaceae; genus Nicotiana; species Nicotiana benthamiana. The sequence continues at coordinate 84,882,854 of CM067331.1, read as the reverse complement.
TATCATTCTTGAAAAATGTCATCATATAATGAAAATTGGTCGGATGGGAGTTGTTCATATTTTGACAACCCTTGTCTTTATTGTGGTGGACCACACTCATGGCAACATTATTTAAATTCTCCCTGGGGTAGATTGCGCGGAAAATCTCAACCCCAACATTGGAGTATGTGTGATAAGTGTGGTTGACAAAATGGTCATTGGGATTATTGTGCAAATTTGACATTCCCTTCCCCAAGCCCCTACTATGATGAGTTTGCTTCTTGTGATGAAAACTACAGGGCTACGGGAATTGAAGAAGTTGAGCTTGGCAAAAATGGAGAGTTCAAACTAATGTTGGAGTGTCTACTTGAGGAAGGAAACAAAGAGCAAAATGCCTTGGAGCATCTTTTGGAGACTAGTCTCAAAAATGACTTGGCACTTGAATGGTTGCACTGGCAAATGGATGAGTTGATAGAAGCCTCAAGGGCTCAAAAAGCATCGGAAGTGAATGGAAACCAAGAGTCTCTCTTGGAGGTCGAAAATGAAAATCCTTCCTTGGAACTTGATCAAAACCAAGAAGAAATCCCAAATGATTAAGATTAGAAAATAATGCTAATGTTGGAGACCATTCTTGAAAATGAGGAGAACCACTGCACTCGAGGACTTGAGTCAAGGCTTGAATTATAATGATGAACACATCCGCACTTTGGAAAACCAAATGCAAAAATTGGTTGAGGCTCACTATGCCCAACAACTAGAGTGTGTGAAAGAAAGCCAAGAAGAGTCCAACTCCAAGTAAGAATGTGATCTTTACTTTGAGGAATCAAGAATTGAACTTCCGCCAACCGACTCAATGAGTGTTATTGATGCCGACAAAAATATGGAATTGGAGTGAACCAGTAAAAATGCAATATTGGTTGATGTTGACTCTAATCCGAGGGAAAAAGAGGATGTCAAGAACGAAGAATTGCAAAGTGAAGGCTTGAAATCACATTCCAAGCATTTTTCAACATTGGAATTGTGTGGTGACACGGAAGTTGAACCTCACGAATCAATGAAGGAGTGAGAGGAGGAAAAACTCAAGCCATACATTTTACAGTTTGAGGAGACAAGGAATCAAAACGACATCCCTCAGTTGAAAGCCAAGAAGTGCAAAATGAAGATTCTAAGCATTGTCTCAAACATCAAATTACCATCCCCTATCGCTCGTGGTCACTATCTTGATTCCAAGCTAGGTGCCCAGTTCATATCATCCAAGTGGCGAGAAAAGTGATAATGTTATTTGCGTCGTGCGACGACGTTAAATCAAGCGCTTCATGGGAGGCAACCCATGGGTGGTAACACCTTTTCTCTTTTACATTTTTCAAATTTTTTAGTTTACTGTGTTTGTTGGAATGCAGGGAGTTCAAAGGATCGAAAAAAGAGCAGCATGCAAATTGCGGTAGAGATGCGGTCGCAGAACTGATCTGCGGTCCGCAAATCCATCGTAGAACAAATCAGAGAAGAGGCAGAGTTGGAAAGTGGAAAATACGGTCGCATAAACTGATCTGCGAGCTCCGAAGATCCACCGCAGAAAAGGTTAGAGAAATGCCCAAATTGACATTTGAAAAATGCAGCGAATAAGGTCACTCTGCGGTCCGCATGTTCACTATGTGACCGCAGAATAGATCGCATTTGAAGCTTTCTAAAAATCCTTCAAGTCCCGCATTTCAAATTTCTCATAATTTTTGAAATTTTCTTTTTTAGAATAGCTTAGAATATTATTTGTAACTAATCTTCCAAGTTTGAGAATTTTTGGAGTTGATTTGAGCAAGTTGGGATGACGCGTTGGCAAAAACCAGTAGCTGACTGAAAATTGCAGGGCAGGGTTCGCATTTGTGAACAAAATATAGCATTTGCAAACTTGGCTGAATAGTGGGAACTTTGCATGTGCGATTATAATTTCTCATTTGCGAACAAGCAGAGAAACTTGGGACTTCGCAATTGCAATGGTCCCAGTCGCATTTGCGACTTCTGCAGGGCTTTAATGCTGCCTTGCCCATTTTGAACCAAAATCAGCTCTCACTCTAAAAACTCTCAAAGTCTTGGTCTCTCCTCTCTCATCATTGTAAAGGCACAAAAGCTTCATCTTTCATCACAAAAACTCAGGTATGAAAGCTTAAATCTCTACACTCCTTTCTTCTCCATGTTTACTCTCATGTTTATCTTGTTGGGTATCATGGAACCGTAGAATTTTAATGGGTCATTCTTGCCCGAAATGGTTGAAAATTTTTCAAAAATTATCTGTGATTTCTGGGCGAGGTTTGGTTGAGTGTATGTGATTTTGTTGGTTGTAAAAATTGGGGAAGTCTGGGTACCCAAGCTCTTGTCAATGGAAGTAAAAAGTTTGCGTCTTTAATGTGTTCAATGTGAGGCTCGAATGAAATTCGTGGCCAAAACCATTGTAAATTCTTGATTCATGGTCGTTTATGAAGTGTAATGCATGATATATGCTCGATTAATGATTGGGTTTGCAAAATAAGGCTTGGAATGGAAATTTTTGGGCTGAGGAACTGAACTCTGGAAGAGGGGCTGCCTGGGATGATGGGACTTCGCATTTCCAATGATTTTTTCGCAATTACGAGATCTGTCTGTCCCTGAAGAACTTTGCAGATGCGAAGTTTTTCTCGCATTTCCCTTAACTATCAACTTCGCAATTGCGAAGAAAGGTTGGGATTTGCGACATCTGCAGCCCAGCTGCTCAAAAGCTGAAAATCCTGGAACTTTTTCTAAGTCTGAGTTTCAACTGTCCGGTTATTCTTTTGGCATAATTGTTTCATTTTGCACTGTTCTTCATAGCCATACCGTGCTTTCGCTCTTATCACTTTTTGATAGGTAGTATAATGGCGGAAATGGACCCAAAATCTGAGGGATACCCAAGCAAAAACCCTTTTGAAGAAGAGCAAGCCTTTGATGAGCATCGGTTCCTGAACATGGAGTGCCAAGAACGGTACTACGAAGAACCGATTTCAAAGAAGGTGGTCCCGGAGAGTCGAATTGTGATGGATGATGTTGCAGAACGTCTCCCCGAGTTCTATCAAAGGCTAATGGGCATGGGATGAAATTGTTTTGCCCCTAAACCTTGCCGAGACAATGAGCAATAGGTGAGGGAATTTTAGGCCAACCTCCCAGCAATCAAATTGAAAAAGCCCAAGATGAGAATTTGGGGTCAAATGGTGTGCTTTGGGGCTGAGGATGTGAACAGGTTCTACAATCTGCCCGACCATGACATGGATCCTTTCAAGGAAAAAGACTGTGCTTCAGGAAAGTGGTTTGCCTCTAAACTGTGTCCGGGTGTAGATGTTCCTTGGGCAGCTGAAAAGAAGGGGATAACATCAAAATAATTCACTACAGAAGCAAAGATATGGCTGGTTATCATATGCAGTCGTGTCTCCCCTGTGACCAACATATGGAACATCCCAATTACTCGAGCGCAAATGGTAACTTGCATCCTTGATGGCATTCAGTTGAACGTGGGAAAGATCTTTATAAGTGAGCTGAGAGAGTATCGGATTCAAGACAGTGCTTCATTGATATTCCCTTCTCTCATCACTGAGTTGTGACAGCTGGCCGGGGTGGAATAAGCTCCAGGGGATAATTGGATAGAGCCGGGAAAGCCTATTCACCCATTGAAGAAAAGAGGAGAGGGTGGTGCAGTGAAGCCCAAAAAGAGGATGACATTTTCTTCTTCTCATTGTGATCTGAGCAGTGTACCATCATTTTCAGCAGGAGGGCGATTTGCTGTGATCAGTCAGGAGATGCGAGTGATTCGCGAGCTAGTGTCTAGCCTTCCCCAGGGACCAGGGGAAACATCTGAGGGATCTTCCAACATCTCAAAGAAAGAATTCCAGAAATACATTGATGATCATAAGAAGCAGGGGGATCACCTCAAGGCACTGGAAAAAGCATACACTGAGCAGGCCAAGAAACATGGTGAGTTGAGCACTTCTCATGGTGTTATGCAACAGTCGCACGCCCGGATGGTGAAAAGAGAGAAGAAAATAGATAAATTCTTCACACTGATGTGAAGGGTATGAAGGGCATCTTCAAGGTCCTAAAGCCTCAGGACCGTATACCATCGCGCAGAGCTGTGGATGATGATGATGTTCCTGTTGAGTGGCATGAGGAAGAAGGAGAGGAAGATGAGGATGAGTCCGAGTCCTAGAGCAAGGAGAGCAATTGATGCAGTATACAGGGAGCATTCTCCACCTTTTTCTACTATATCATGTTTAGTTGCATTGGGGACATTGCAACATCTTTGGTTGGGGGTGGCTTCTTGCACAACTGTGATGTTTTGTTGGACATTTGGCAGATTAGTACCTTAATTGTTGTTCATGCTTTTCATTTTTTTATTAGTATGTTTTTATACCATGTGTATATTAGTATGTTGATATGAGTTTGTTTAGTAGTTGTTATTAGTTAGCTTCTTAATTTATTTATATTAGTACGTTTTTTTGTTTTATGGCGATATCCTTGGTTTTCTTTATGCCATGTTCTTTTTCCAAGGATGCCAATTTTTCTAGTTGAACCAGGTAATTGTAGAAAGGTTTTGTCGACTTTTCCCGATGATGGATGGATTGACAACTTTCTTAAGGGAATTAGTCTTTTAGTTAGAATTTGTTTTTGTTAATTGAGGGTATTAAATGGTTTGTGTTGGGATTGGTGCCCATTGGTTGTGGCTTTCTTGGTACCAACATAGTTAATCATCGGCATATGAATTGTTGATTGTTTAAAAAAAACACAAAATATAATAAATAAAGTAGTGAGGTCATGACGTTTACACTCAAATTTCAGCTCTTTGATTTATAATTTAGTATCTTATGCTATATGCAACCTCTTTCAGCCATTGATTCCAATTGGATTTAGGATTGATGTTCCATTCGAATGTTCATGTGCCATATGTGGTGAGATTATTTGTCAAGTTCTTTTGCATTGCTTGTAGTCTAGAACTTGCCCGGAATGTGCTTCAAGGCGAAATCATAGATTAACTTGGTTTGAAAAATGATAGTAGGCCTTTCTTGGACCGCTAGTATGCCTAAAAATTCCTACCCGTAAATATTTTCCCTAGTCAACCAATTTTAAGTCTTTAACCTTATTCTTTGGCAACCATGTTACGAGCTTAAAGCCTTTGATCTTAATTGATATACCTTTTGGAACCTTACCTCCCGAAGTACTTTAAAGTGCAAGCATAGGCTAAAAGCCTAAGTTTGGGGGTGAATGGTGGAAAAGTTGTGATATAAAAGTTATTGAAAAGGTGGAAGGTAGAAAACAATGATAAAAAGTCAAAAAGGAAAAAGGAAAGAATATATATATAAGAATATATATATAAGAATATATATATAAGAATATATATATATATATATATATATATATATATATATATATATATATATATATATATATATATATAACAAAGTGAATAAAGAATTGAATAAAGGGAAGATTAGGTGTGAAAACAAAAAGTGAAAAAAGGGTGGAAAATGTTTTTGAAGGAAGTGGACTTTAATTGTAAATTGTGTAGTGCTTGGGGAGGTTTTGAATCACTTTACCAAAATTGAACCATACCTTATCCAAAATCCTAAACTACAACCCTTAAGTCCTAATTGATTTCGAACCGAGTTACCTACATTAGTGGAGGAATACATAAAGGGCAAGCCTATGGTACTACGTGTGTGCATTTGAAAATCTTTTTGAGAGAGTGAATTCTTTCCATTTGATATGCTATTGTTTCTTTGAAATAACAATTATGAGTGTGGGATCCTTTCTTAAATGTGAGGGCACATGAAGTTTGAGTTGTGAACTTAATCCCATTTTCAATTGAGAAGATTGACCAAAGAAAGTTGATTGTGATGGAGAGGCAAATTTTGAAGCTTTAGTGTCATGATCTGATTGCTACTCTGATTCGCATTGGTGCGTGAGCACTTGATTATGCGAAATGCTTGATAGTTCATATGTTTTGGAATAATCGTTGGTACCAATCGAAGTCATGCATTTGTACTTAAAGTATATCTTCTTGTTGGCTTGGTGTGATAAGGATATGAGGCTGTTTAACCACTTGGGAAGAGGTTTTGTTGCTTTCGTTGCTTGAGGACAAGCAATAGTTCAAGTTTGGGGGTGTGATAAGTTGGTATTTTACCGACTTATCTTGCCTTTAAACTATACTTTTGCTATGTTAATGGTGATAAAATCGTGCATTTAATGTCAATTACTTCTATTTTACAGGGTGAATGTAATTACGAAGTGATGTCGAAAAAAACAAGTAAAAACAACTCAAAATGAAGCCAAAAGAAGGGAAAATCTTGGCAGGGCCCTCTGAGCTTGCAAATGCCAGATGTAACTGTGAAATGCGAACCCCAGAGCAATAAGGCAGTCATTGCAAATGCGAGAATAAACTCGCAAATGCGAACTCCACTGGAATTTGATAGCCTTCGCAAATGCAAAGTAATGTTCGTAAATGCGAACACAGTGTAAAAAGGGGAAGCTTTGCAAATGCGATATGAATCTCGCAAATGCGAGATTAGCTGGGATTAGAGGACTTCGCAAATGCGAAGAATTTATGGAAAATGAGAACTCAGTCTTACTAAGGCAATGTTGTGAATTGCGAAGTATTGCTCGCAAATGCGAAGTGCGTGCTTCGGGCATGGGCAAATATTGAATTTCACATTATTGATCCCCAAATCATTTAATACCCGACTAGGGTCATTTGTAAAGCATCTTTGGCTTATTTTAAGTCTCTTAGGCAATAAAGAACAAGTTGGAGGCTAGGGTTTTGCACAAACACACTTGGGTTGTTAAGGTTAAAGCTTGTGGTTAAGGTTTTCTTACCCAATTATGTTTGTTTCTTCATTTCCTTGCTTTGTATTGAATATTTAAGTGTGTAGTATTTTATCCAACACTTGAATCTTGTTTATGGGAATATTCATAATTAAAGTGTGGATTTTATAACTTGTTGTGCTTATGTATTGAATGATTTTTCTATATTTATGACGTGAGTTGTTGCTTCTTTAATTATTCTTGTTCTTTAATGTTTCCAAAGGGATTAGCTAACCCTAGGACTCACCCATTAACTTCGAATTAATTTTGGGAAAAATAGCTTGGGGTTGGAAAGATTAATTAACAAGAACTTGAGGCGTCAACCCTCATTTCATAGATTCTACCTAGGGATACGATCGAACTACTTGTAGCCTTGCGGGTGCGCTTAATCTTCTAATTGTGATTAGGGATAATTCAATTATGAAGTCTTGTTTGTCTTTGGAAGAAGCTAATTAAGAATTATTATTCGTGGCTAATTAACATAAACTCGCTCATATTTTGAAAATCGTGAAATACATTGGATCGTTACTTGAGTGTAATTCCCGATGCTTTCATAATTGTAGCCATTGATAATTTTACTTGCTTTCTAGGTTAGTTTACATTTCCGCATCTTAGATATAAAAAACAATTTTCAACCCAAAATTCTTATTATTTGGCACTGCGCGACTAGCGATAATTCTCTTACATTCCTGATCGCCTACACATTGTTCTCTGTGAGATTCGACCTCGACTCATAGTTGGGTAATTATATTGCTGCGACCGTATCTACTGCTTTTTAGCGGTGGATTTGGACGTCACCCACATAGTATAGAGTGTAGTATCAACACAAGCATGTTTGGGTAAGTTCTTAGCCTAACCCCAGTGAGGTAGTGACATGGCTAGGATAAAATACAGATTAACTTGTGCAGTTATAAAAAATATACAGTGGAAGTAACTAGAGTAACCATTTTAAAAGGGATGGGGCACATGCTGGGGGGGGGGGGAATGTCAAATCCGACAGGAACTTAAGATAAATATGAGAGAACAACCCAAAATCTACAACAAAGCAATGAAAATATTGTTGTGGCGCACAACTTGATCCCTTATCATTTAACACTTTTGTGTCGTCCAATCTGATCCAATATACCATTTGTTACAGCATGCAACCCGATTGATATTTAGACTTATTGCGGCATTCAATCCGATCTATGTTTAATATTGTTGCGGTGTGCAACCCAATCCATATTTAATATTGTTGGGGCGTGCAACCTGATCCATATTTAATATTGTTGCAACGTGCAACCTGATCCAATAATATATTTATTGCGGCGTGCAACCTGATCCCTATATTTATATACCTTTAGCAACAACCATACCAAGTGTCTCAGCAAGGGGTCAACAATAAACTAACTATCCCAGCAAGGGATTCAACAGTAAAAGTAAATATGTCCCGGCAAGGGAAAATAAATTACATTCTTATCTCAACTTCTACTCATCTCAGCTAACACCAATACTCAACTATATGTAATTTCAATGAAAACAAACATATTTCTTTCCTAGTATCGAGAATCATCAATTAAAGTATTCGTAGTATCATTTAAGTACACAACAAATTTTAATTTAAGACTCACGGTCATGCTCGATACCAACGTATAGATACTCGTAACCAAGCATATATGTTGTACTCAAAAAGAAGCAAATAGCAAATAGGACTCAATCCTAATTCCTCAAGCTAAGGTTAGACCGAACACTTACCTCGAACTTCCACAACCAACTCAAGCCTCAAATACCATTTTCCCTTTCGAATTTGGCTCCAACTCAATCGTATCTATACATAATCGACTTAATAACATCAATAAATGCTCAATAATTCAATTCCAACACTTAATTATAGCTTTCTACTCATTCTTCCCAAAAAAATAAAAAAATTTGACCCCGGGCCTGCTTGGTCGAAACACGAGGTTCAGACCAAAATCCAGTCACCCCTTCACCCACGTGCCCGAATATGTAAATTTGTTTTGAAATACGACCCCAAAACGAGATCAAATTCCCAAATAATAAAAAATCCCTAACTCTACCCAAATCCTTAATTTTCTACCCTAAATTCTATTATTTAAACCTAGAAATCTAATAGGTGGTGATAAAAAAAATGGAAGAAAACAAGCTTAGGATTACATAGCTATGAAGCTATGGTGAAATCCCCTTTCAAAAATTGCCCCAAAAGGTGTGGAGAAGAAAAAATTATGGAATTTTGTGAAAATCATGTGTGGCTACTGTTCTGGACTTATTAAAATAACTGGGCAAATTTTGGTCTATTCGATCGCGGACAAGGGCTTATGATCGTATAGGGTAAAGGATGCTGAGCACTACGATCGCAGACAATACCATGCGATCACAGACAATACCATGCGATCGCATAGAAGAAATTTAAGGCTAGGGCTAACACATTGCGATCGCGGAGGAAACAGTGCAATCGCATAGAACAAAAATGGACCTCTCAGATATAGCTCTACGCGATTGCGGAAAGATGTATGCGATCACATAGCACAAAATAGAATCCCTGAAAATTACACTATGCAATTGTGGACTTTGTTAGGATTTATGCCCTTCACTAGAGGGGGGGGGGGTGAATAGTGAGGCACGAGAATGTCGATAAATTTTGCAGAATTAAAATTGCAGGAATAAAGTAAGTGCAGTAATTAAAAGAGTAAGGAGAGGACACACCGAATTTATACTGGTTCACCACGTGTGGTTAGTCCAGTCCCCAAGAGACTCTCTCGAGTTTACACTAACTCCGTTAAGCTTACGGGTGCCTAACAAACCGTTACACTTGCTCGTAGATGTACACTCTACAAGACTTCAACTTGCTCGATGATACCTCACCTCAAGACTTCACAATGCTCGTGAATACCGCACCACAAGACTTCACACACTAAGATTGAAGGTACTTAGCAAACCCGACAATCAATGAGAAGATATGGTCTTCTCAAGAGCCTTTCTCTTTTACAACAAGAACTCTCTAAGAAGAGTAGATAAAGAGATACAATATAAGCTCTACGAACAACACAAAATTGTCTCTCAAATGGCTCAACAAAAGCTCTAAATATGATGTAGAAATGTTATCAATATGTTCAAGAATAATGAGAGATATTGTTCATATGAAATGAGTCCCAAAGACCTCTATTTATAGGTGGTAGAGGTTGTATGTCCGTTGCTTAATAGGCAATCAATAATGCTGATTTTATGCCAAGATAATCGATTATCTACTTTACATAATCGATTATCTTCTCAACGTTCATAAAACTGAACGTTGGAAGGCAACGGTCAGTGAATAATCGATTATTCTCTAGAGGATAATCGATTATTGACCCTCGCGGAATTTCCAGTTTAAGCTGGAAATTGGAAGATAATCAATTATCTTCATAGTGATAATCGATTATGCAGCCATGCTGGAATTTCCAGTTTTGCTGGAAACTCAGCATAATCGATTATCAGCTTGAGGATAATCGATTATCTGACTGTTCTGTCCAGAATCGAAAACTTACTTCAAAAACCATTTTGGTTATAATGAAAACGTTGAAAATCATTTTGTTTGAAGTATATGAAAATGTTTATGATATTTATGATTTGATAAAATGATTTTATGCATATTTATGATGACCTATGTTGAGCCAAAAGACGAGATAACTTAAACATTGCTCTTACGTTGGTTCTACCTAACGACCTACGCCTTGGGTCTTCGGTCTTGAACTTTTGAGCTCGTCTTGGCTTTTCCATGCAATCCCTTCATAAATATGCTTATTGGCATTCAATCTTGATTGTTTGTCATATAATAACGTTGTTTGACACTTGACTTCATTGTTTGTCATTCATCAAAACCTATACCTGGAAATCATGCTAATACAACCAAAGCACACATATCATGGATAGAATGATTTCCTACAATTTTCCCCTTTTGATAATGACAAACAATAGGACATATGTATATAGGATTCCCCCTAAATTCATGCTATATCTCAACATACAATTCATGCAAACTATTCCCCTTAATGATAATTCCCCCTCAAATAAGGCATACTGGAACGTAGATACATTCCCCCTTATTTGATGCATATCGACTAAACTCTTCCCCCTTTTGGCATTAGCAAAAAGAGAGTATACAAAGGCCCCTTTCTCCTTTCGACACTTCCAACTTTTGGGAATACCAACTGTTAGTGTCAAACATAAAATAAGAAATACAATGAGGAATATACATGATGACGATTTTCAAAAAAATCATACCAACATAAAATGATACCAAATGTTAGTAAAAACATAACAACCATAATAACGGTTATTTTTAGCAAATCATATTACTTAAAAACATATCAACTGTTAATTTTTAACAAACCAATAGTTGTATTAAAAACATAAATCATTTATTTTTCAAGATTATACCAACTGTTATTCAAACCAAAAATAATATTCATCAAAACATGAATCAATCATTATTTATAACACAAAAAATAATTGATACCAATTGTTATTCAAAATAAAAGTTATCAAAACATGAATCAACAAAAATAATTGATACCAATTGTTAACAAAGACATATCAATCGTTAACATATATCAACTATTACGTTTTTATCAAAAATATGATAACTAACCGAAATTCCCCCTCGATGCAATAAAGTTTCGTGCTTGGTGCATCTACTACGTTATTGTAGTCTTCAAGCGCACCTGCAAATGTACCTAAGAATAGTTTTTAGGTACTCAACCATTTTTGGGTCGTTGGGGGTTAGGCAAATAATAATCATAGCCAAAAGATAAATCCCTATGTTTTGTGAAACATATGGGTGCTATGTGTCCTACCCGGTTGCAATAATGACATGTTACGTTCGGGTTGTGCATGTCTCTAAGTTGAGCCAGTAACTTTCTAGGTGATCTAAAGTCGTTATTCCTAGAAGTATTGAAATTCCTAGATTTATTTCTAGGTGGTCTAAAATGATTCATTCTAGACTCATTAACAAAATTCCTAGAGTCGTTTCTAGGTAGTCTAAAATGATTAATTATAGACTCATTGATGAAGTTTCTAGAATTATTTCTAGTTGGTCCAACCTCATTTCTATCATCCTTTCTAATATTCTTCTTACGCCTTTTATTTTTCCTGGGCTTTTTCTTCTCAATTTCTTCAATTTCTTTAGGATCATCTACACTACGTTTTTCTAGTGTGTTCCTAAGTTCTATGTTCTCTATTTTCAAGGAATCACAAGAAGAACAATTAGAACTTTGATCAATTGAAGAGGCTTCATTCATCTCGTTAATTTTATTTTTAATATCAATATTATCATTTTCCAAACATTTATTTTCTTCTTCTAAAACTTTAATTTTAGCCTTGGCCTCTTTGGAGATTTTTGAAGTCTTTTTCATTTCACCATATAGTTCTTGAAAAGCTTTTTGTAATTCTTCAAAAGAGTAAGAGTTAGAAATACTTACCTCTTCTTCCTCGTTAGCCATGAGGCATAAGGCGGCCGTTTCGTCACCCGAGCTTTCCGAATCCCATGTCACACGCCTTTGGTGTTTGTTCTTCTTCTTGTCCTTGGATTTTGGGCAATGAGATTTGGTGTGGCCAAGTTTTCCGCAATTATGGCATGAAGGACTTGGTTCTTCCTTCTTAATTTCCTTTTTCATAAACTTATAAAACTTTTCGATCAAGGCATTGGAAATATTATCATCATCGCTTTCCGAATCATTTACCTATGCTCTTTTGGAAGATGAGGCTTTGAAGGCAATATTCGCATTCTTGTTTCCAAAAGAAGGTCTAAGAATAGTGCTTTCATACGTTTTGAGGTTACCTCGTAGTTCATCAATTGTGACGTCCGAGATTCCTACCGATTCTTGGATGGCATTGGCTTTGGAACGCCATTCGGGAGTGAGTTCGTAGGATTTTTCGAACTAGATCTTTGTTCGAGTATACTTTTCCGAGAGCATGGAGATCGTTGATGATCATTGAGAACCGTTCAAACATATTATCGATGCTTTCCGGCTCCTTCATTCTAAAGAGTTCATATTCATGTGTTAGAAAATCAACTCTTGATTCTCTGACATGAGGCGTACCTTCATAAGTGATCTCAAGTTTATCCCACATTTCCTTGGCGGTTGTGCAGCAATAAATCTTCCGATAGTCATCCGGATTCACCGCACAATATAACAAATTGACGGCCTTTGCGTTATTTTCAACCTTCTTGATATCCTCGGCATTATATTCATCTTCCTCCTTTGGAACCGTGGTTTCCCCAACTTTCTTTGTCGGCATTTGTTCACCGTTCTTGATGATTTGCCACAAGCGAAAGTTATTTGATTGGATGAAGATTCTCATCCGCTCTTTCCAATATGTGTAATTTGTTTCGTCAAATAGTGGAGGCCTATTGGTGGAGTGTCCTTCGCTCATTATTCCTGCGTTCAACATTCTCAACAAATATATGGGACGTTCTCTCAACCGGTTAAGGCTTTTAGAGAGTTAGGCTCTGATACCAACTATTAGGATTTATGCCCTTCACTAAAGGGGGGGTGAATAGTGAGGCAGGAGAATGTCGATAAATTTTGCAGAATTAAAATTGCAGGAATAAAGTAAGTGCAGTAATTAAAAGAGTAAGGAGAGGACACACCGAAATTATACTGGTTCACCACAACGTGTGGTTAGTCCAGTCCCCGAGAGACTCTCTCGAGTTTACACTAACTCCGTTAAGCTTACGGGTGCCTAACAAACCGTTACACTTGCTCGTAGATGTACACTCTACAATACTTCAACTTGCTCGAGGATACCTCACCTCAAGACTTCACAATGCTCGTGAATATCGCACCACAAGACTTCACACACTAAGATTGAAGGTACTTAGCAAACCCGACAATCAATGAGAAGATATGGTCTTCTCAAGAACTTTTCTCTTTTACAACAAGAACTCTCTAAGAAGAGTAGATAAAGAGATACAATATAAGCTCTATGAACAACACAAAATTGTCTCTCAAATGGCTCAACAAAAGCTCTAAATATGATGTAGAAATGTTATCAATATGTTCAAGAATAATGAGAGATATTGTTCATATGAAATGAGTCCCAAAGACCTCTATTTATAGGTGGTAGAGGTTGTATGTCCGTTGCTTAATAGGCAATCAATAATGCTGATTTTATGCCAAGATAATCGATTATATACTTTACATAATCGATTATCTTCTCAACGTTCATAAAACTGAACGTTGGAAGGCAACGGTCAGTGAATAATCGATTATTCTCTAGAGGATAATCGATTATTGACCCTCGCGGAATTTCCAGTTTAAGCTGGAAATTGGCAAATAATGGATTATCTTCATAGTGATAATCGATTATGCAGCCATGCTGGAATTTCCAGTTTTGCTGGAAACTCAGCATAATCGATTATCAGCTTGAGGATAATCGATTATCTGGTTGTTCTGTCCAGAATCGAAAATTTACTTCAAAACCATTTTGGTTAAAATGAAAACGTTGAAAATCATTTTGTTTGAAGTATATGAAAATGTTTATGATATTTATGATTTGATAAAATGATTTTATGCATATTTATGATGACCTATGTTGAGCCAAAAGACGAGATAACTTAAACGTTGCTCTTACATTGGTTCTACCTAACGACCTACGCCTTGGGTCTTCGTCTTGACCTTTTGAGCTCGTCTTGGCTTTTCCATGCAATCCCGTCATCAATATGCTTCTTGGCATTCAATCTTGATTGTTTGTCATATAAAACGTTGTTTGACACTTGACTTCATTGTTTGTCATTCATCAAAACCTATTCCTGGAAATCATGCTAATACAACCAAAGCACACATATCATGGATAGAATGATTTCCTACAGACTTAGCTATGTGATCTCATAGCACAAATATCTGGACGCCAGCAGACAACAGATTCTGCAATTCCTATGTCCAAAAACACTCTGACGCCTATCCGAAACGCACCCGAGCCCTCGAGGCTCCAAACCAAGCATACGTGTTGATACCCAATTTTTTCTATGTATTCTTTTATACAAAATACTTTCAAAATAATATATATATATATATATATATATATATATATATATATATATATATATATATATATATATATATATATATATATATATATATATATATATATATATATATATATGAATACATAAGCATACCTGAGTATTTTAGTATTTTTCTCAATTTTTGAAGATTTTAAGAATCAATTTATTGACCATTTTAGCCATGCAAAAATCTAATAATTATTTCCAAGATTATCATTTTGGTGAATAAATTATTTTATTCTCATATTTATACCAAAATATAGTTAAGGTAATATTTGTAAATTTTTACGAATTTATTTGGAATATTTCAAGATAAATTGCATATAATTGCAATCTTAGCCTACTTCAAGATTAATAGCATTTTTTTTATTAAATTGGTCCCGGTATTTTTGAATTAATATTTATATATTATAATTAGTTCAGTACTTTTAATTTACTTTTAAAATTATTTTTACTATTTTAAAAAAAGAAAAAACTGGCTATTTAACAATTAGCCTCATTTATTTCAAATACAGCCTATTTTACATTTTCAATTGTAGCTCTTAAATTGAACCAATTCTACCCCAATTAAATCAGCCCAATTTCATTTTTTACCCGGCCCCAACCCAATTTAAAAACCCGCCAGGCTCCCATTATTGATCTAGGTAGTTGATCATTTTGGTTAACGGTTATAAATCCCCCTTACTATTTTTAACCCCAATGACCTATCCTAATCCCTCATTCTCACCTGGCTCGCCGCCTTTCAATCCCAAAATCTTTCAAATCCTCTAAATAGCTCTTCGAAAACCTAGCCTCCTCTTACATTATTTCACCATGTTTTCACCAGAATCTATTGCTTCCCAGGCCATGGATGGTCTGTACTAACCCCTCTCCACCATTAGACCTTGGGTGTTCGAGGTTTTGAAGGCTGACATTGATGGTTCTCTTTTAATTCTTCACAATCTGAAGTTCTATGGCCTCTTCGACCGTGTTCAGGCATACCCAAACATTAGGAGCCTGATTCCTGACATTTTCAACCCAGGATCTGATTCTTCTTCCAAGCCTTTCTTATTTCTCCGAAACCCTAAGCTGTTTGAGGTTCTTCTCTGTTTACTTACTTAGATCTATGGTATGTTTGTGTTCTACTGAGCTCCTAAAGTATTTTCCCCAAATTTTCTTTTCAAAATCTTTTCTGGAAAAGTTTTCAAAAGATCTTTTTGATTCTATCTGATTCTTTCTTTATGTGTGTTTGTCTGTGTTATGCTCATATGGCTTATTTACAACGCATGTACTGTCCTTCTACTTTTCTTTTTCTATACATGTGCTCAGACGTTAATCCGTGTAATGTTTTCCTTACTCTTCTACTTCATGTGTTTACCGTTGAGTCCTTTTATTTGTGTTTGCTTTATTAGAGCCTGTTCGTGTTCTTACTAAACTAGTTTCATCTATTTTTGTTTAAGTTTGTACTACCTCTTTCTTCTAAACTTTTTTAAGTTTCAAGTTTTCTCAAACATGATCCCCATGACCTTGCATTTTTTTTCTTTCTTTGTATCGTGTCTATTTTTCTCTCATAAGTCTTTAGAAAAGACTTTTGAGCTTCTATCAAGTGGCTTACCTTCTCATCTCAATTGTCTAATCAATCAGAAGCCCTTGTATTTAGGGTTTCATTGGCAATTTTGATTTTTGTGTTCGAGTTAGGGTTCCACTTTGGGACCTGGACTCTCAGACTCACTATGAGTCTGCAAATTGAACTTGTATCTTTTTTTTTCTTATGATTATGAACTTCTCTTTGATTAAACTCTCTTCTAAATAACTTGATAGGCTCTTCTTGATTCACATATTTGTGTGCTTTATATATGAGAACTCTTCTTTCAAAAGGTTTTACCAACTATTAATTGATTTTGAAATCTTCTAATGGAGTTTGATTGATTGCTACTGATTTTCCCTAATTGGATCCTCTTTACCTATTCCTGACTTGGTCCATTTGAGTTAAGCCTGTAATTTTAATTTTACTGGTTGTTTTATTGATTCCCTTTCCTTTTTTTACAAATTGTGTACCATTGAATTTGCCTTAAATAACTCCTACGTATTTACCCTTCATTCTACTGCTTGGAAAATATTTTTTGGCTAAATCTTTCCTTAATTGTCTTTCACCCGTTGGAAATTAAAATCCCATAATTAAAGGGAGATTGATTTCAATGTTCCCTTGCCTTTCGTACTCGTTTTATGCACTATAAACGGGACTACCCTTCTGCACTTTTGAGAGGACTTCAAGTTCAATACCTCGAACCTTTAGTTCAATACTTTAAACTTACTATACACTTTCAATACTGCTTTGAGTTCAATACTCTCACAACATTCTATTCATTCTGAGATCTTTTGGGACTGTTTGCTTGCAACTTGGCTTTTTAAGACTACTATTTTACTTATTAGTTTTTTCTGAAACTGGTATGTTCTAATTTAACTTTCCTGCCTCACCCCGATGTGTTTATTTACAGTTTTCTACAATCCTATTTACTCAATTGTTCATGTTCAGTGATTAATGTTAACTATGTATGTTCTTTCCTTGCATCGGTTGAATCCCTACCCTTATTTCCTTCTATGTGTTTGAGTTAAGGCTCATGGCCTGACAGTTTCCATATTGATGCCCAAGTCTAAACCTGATCCTCAATGGATCCTAACTCCCAACTTTGGCTAAACAGGCTGGTCAGGGGTGTACCAGCACTGTTAATTGTTGGGCATGACCACCACCCTGCGGTGGCCTTCCCTAATTCCCCTCTATGCACTTACACTTACTCTTAGACTTTAAGTTCTACCCTCCTCATATGAGCCTTGCCTTGGGACCTTGAGTTTCCTCTAAACTTGGACATTTGAAGGTTGGCCCTTTCACACTGCACTATATTCTAATTCTGCAATGTATTTGGAGTGTAATCACTGTCCGAAGTCCTCTTGAGGCTCTTGGGAACTTTGACACACCCCTAATAAGAGAAAGGCTTTGGAAATCTGATCCTAAAAGTTGGTTTATCTCATATTGTTAGACTAGTATCTGAAGTCATGCTAGACAATTTTCTTCTTTTTGAGGAGGCCTGCTTGAGCCTTTTTAACTGCTATGTGTTTCCCCTAACTTCTTTATGTGTTTTGTTTGTCGCATTAGAATTTTATCCTTTCAAACTTCTAAAAGCCCCAATCGCCTTCCTTTTTAAGACTAGCAGTCCCAAATGCCTCACGGACTGATAGGATTGCGGCGGGTAATGGCATGCAATAAGTAACAATATTATTTCGCGTTCAATACCTTAACGGTGTGGGAAAGGGCAGATATGGATATGAGGACCACGCGATAACACCACGTGTATAAACGGTTACCGGGTGTTGTGTAGGGTGATCCATATTGTTTATAACCTAGGACCCTCCCCCCTCACTTTACTTGTTTGTTTTATCCAGAATTTCAAAACTGCTTTTTCTCAAATTTGAGCTTCTTTAACTGCTTTTAACTTCAATTACTTGTAGCAATTATGTGAAAATTTTCCCCTTTTTTACTCACTTATTCTGAATTTTAAAATTGCTTTCTTCTCAAATTTTTGCTTCTTTAACTTCATTTTAACTTCAAATTACATGCAACCATTATGTGAAAGCCCCCTCATATTTGCTACTCTTATTTGTCCACTTGTTGTTTGCACATGAAGTCACAATTATAGCATAGCCGGGAACCACTTTAGTGGATCTTGATGGGTGCCTAACACCTTCTCCTCGAGATAATTTCAAGCCCTTACCCAATCTCTGGTTTTCTAAATCAAATTTCTTTTTAGTGTCCTAATGTACTTAATCATTAGGTGGCGACTCTTCAATTGCAAACCCAATTCCCAAAATGAAATGAGTTTTCCGTCCAAATGTCATAAACTCGATTTCGTGAGAAAAAAGGGGCATCGACATCATGGCGAATCTGTTGGGAATTTTCATTAGGCTTTTACCATTTCATGATACTTGTGACTTTACTGCTTCTTATTTGACTTTATTTAATGTCTTTATCTTTTTTCTATTACGAAGCTGACTTGGCTCTTTGTTTCTTTGCTTTAATACCTTATTTTACCACTTTCCCTTAATACTGTTGTAACTATGAGAAATTATTATAATCATTACTTTATGAACGTGCAAATACATGACAACCTGTATAAATTCTTATAACTACCTATTCAACATCATATTCTGCTCGTGCCAAACAATATACCATAGAAACGCTTATAATGAGTGGTTGCGCCCTTTCGATATTATCACCCCCCTAAATTTGGCAAAGGCATATTTGTGGTAAAACCACTCGATCAACGGTATAGTCGACGGTTCCGTGTTTTTCCCTCTTGAGTTGACCGCTCAAGGGTACCGGTCTAGTCCCCCATAGAAACCTCACTCCGTTCATTTGTGCATGCATCATGGTCAAACGTAGCCGAGTCAGTTTTGTTATTGGCATAATGACTCTTTGAGATAGCCTTGTCTAAAGTCCATTGGGTTACTGGAACCCAAACGAACACTACCACATTTGTGCATTTACTTGGAGAACTAAATGCTGCTTATGCCAGTTATTGATATTTAAATAGTAGAGTCTGGCAGGAGTAAGGGCCTAACACTTTGTTTTGCAGAAAATAAGGCACGAAGTCCCCAGATTCGGCATGGTAACAAACATCCACCCAAGGTTGCTAAGCTGGTGGGAAGACCTTCACTCCAATGATCAGACTCTAGTTCGCAAATATTTGGGAAATTTGCCTTCTCTCCTGGAAATCCAACCCAACAACAAAATCGTAGAGAATGCAACCTTGTTCTAGGATGGAGATAGATCTGTTTTCCGCTTTGAGGACCTTGAAATGACACCTTTGCTAGAGGAAATAGGAGGGCTAGCTGGTATCCCATGGGAGACTCTGGGTTTGCTTATACCGAAACATCGAAAGGGTAGGGGTTTTCTCAAATTGATGGGACAAAAGAAGAACCCTGACTTGACCTGATTGAAGGATTCTTACATTCATTTTGACTATCCGTACGAGAGGTACGGCCATAGCAAGTCCTACCGCACTTACCCGGATGAATTCTCCCTTACACCATTTGGGCATATCCACATAAGGGTCTTCGTCTTTATGTTCTGCTTTTTGGGGATGATAGTATTTCCTATGAAGAAGGCTAGGATCCATACTAGACTAGCCAAGGTCACAAAACCTTAATGGAAGGAATTAGCGGGCAGCCTATTAGCATAGTACCTATGATCGTTGCGGAGATATACTGAACCCTGGAGAACTGTCAACGAGGGGCCAAACACTTTGAGTATAGTAACTTACTGCTCCAACTCTGGCTCGTGGAGCATCTCCAAAAGGGTGAGTATCGGCAAGAGATTCTGCACAAGGATTGGAATGATCGTATTGCCTTCCATCAGCCAAGGCGAATGAACTATATGCCTAACATGTTTGCTCAACTGGAAGATGCTAAAGGGTAGGTAGAGTTGTTCGAAAATTTGAAAGAGGACCAAGTGCAATGGATGTTCGAATGGTTCCCTACTGAAGAGTTCATTGTCCAATCTCGGGATGCATAGTTTATTATACTTATTGGTCTAAGAGGAACTTATCCTTATGACCCTCTCCGAGTCATGAGGCAGGCCAGCAGAAAGCAGGTTATACTAGGGGTTGATAAAATGAGTCAATTCAGCGCCGACTTTCAGGATGACGATAGCCCTTACAAGTGCAAAGAACAACGCATATGGCACTGCAAAATCATCATAGGAAGAGATACTATTGAACCAGACAGGTACCATATTGGTTATACCCTATACTACCCAAGCTAGTTGAAGGACGATCATAATGTGTTAGGACAACCCCAGTTTGTTCGAGGTGACAGGATTATCGATGAAAGGGATGAAGTAC
Source organism: Nicotiana benthamiana (assembly GCA_034376525.1). NCBI lineage: Eukaryota > Viridiplantae > Streptophyta > Magnoliopsida > Solanales > Solanaceae > Nicotiana > Nicotiana benthamiana. The sequence goes on along the minus strand of CM067331.1, from coordinate 84,862,103 downwards.
ATGTTAAATACAACCAATTGCGCAAGAGGATTCAGGAATGCGAAAGTGAGAACCGGGAAATTCAAGAAGCCTATCACAAGTTTATTGAAGAATGGAAAGACATGGTTGTCAGCACCAACAAGCGACTAGGATATTTTGAGTGGGGTTTAGTAGAGCTAGAAAGGAAGTTCATCCAGAGGATCAAAAGATGCCAGAATGTTGAGGGAACCGAAGGAGGACACTTGGCTAGAGCCTGCTTGCAGCTGGGACTACGTGAGCTGATGAAGGTGTTCGATGGAGCTAAAGATGCTGAGTCCGGGGAAGGTCCTTCTGGGACCAAATAGATAGGATTCTTTTCTTGTTACTTTAAATGTAATAAGGCCAGTGGCCATTAACGACATTTTTTTCTGCTATTTTAGTGTCATTTTGTGACTCTTCTTATCAACAAAATGAGGCATCTAGCATTGTATGTTCTCAAAATCAACTTGTTGCTAGGCCTACCTCGGGCATGATGAGGCTCCAAAATTAGGACACAAATTATGTTCTTGCACTATGTGTTTAAATATCGCAACTTCTTTTTCTTACAACCCACACTAACTTTTTACCTTTTTTTTATTTTTTGTTTTATTCCCCTCCCCAAAGGTTAGTTCGTGCACTATGGTATCGTCATCATACTCCACTAGATCCCAGGACCCTTCACCTACTCCTCTTCCTAGTCCAGTCAGAAATAGGAACAAGGGAAAAATTGAAGATTTGAGCAACATCATAAAGAAGAACTTAGTTGAACGGGTAGAGGTTACTCAGGGTATTCAAGTTTCCAAGGAAAGTGCTTCCCAACTCGAGTAGAAGTTCATAAAATTTCAAGAAGAACTGGACCAAGTTCGGAGCTTGGCAGGCTTGTCGTTTTCCCACACTACCCCAGATGTCAACTTTCCCAACACTCAAAACCCCACACCTCAAAAACACATCCCGAAACCACAAAACCAACCCGCTCCCCATCACCATTGTAACACTTTCCACACTTCCAGCAACACCCCACTATGCATCCCCTGAACCACTAAACTCCACAAATAATCATCTCCACAATACCCCCATCTATGTGGAAACAATAATTCAACCCACCTCGAGCATACCGGAGTCTGATGACAAAGAATCACTTATCAGGAATCTGGTCACAGAACTCAAGAAGCTGACTAGCCGAGTTCAGGGTGTTGAAGAAAGCAAGGGGATCGAGGGACTGAATTATGAAGACCTTAACATTCAACAAGATGTCAAACTGCTCGAGGGGTACAAACCTCCCAAGTTCGAGATATTCGACGGCACCGGGAATCCCAGAGTTCATTTGAGGACATACTGTGACTAGTTGGTCGGAGTAGGAAAGGATGAAAAGATTCGTATGAAGCTTTTTATGAGAAGCCTGAAAAGAGATGATCTGTCTTGGTACATTAGCCAAGACCCGAAGAGGTGGAAAAATTGGGTAAGTATGGCGTTCGATTTCATGGATAGGTTCAGATTCAACGCAGAGGATGTGCCAGATATATTCTACATCCAGAACCTTAAAAAGAAACCTACGGAGACATTCCGCGAGTATGTTACTCATTGGAGATAAGAATCTACTAAGGTCTGGCTGACTTTAAAACACGAACAAATGAACAGGTTTTTTATCCGGGCTCAAGACCCACAATACTACGAAATGTTGATGTTGATTGAAGGCCAGAAATTTTCCGACATCATCAAGCTAGAGGAAAGGATCGAAGAAGGTATTAAAAGTGGTATGGTCATAAACCTTGAGGCTTTGCACGCTACCAACAAGGCTCTACAATCTGGTAGCACGTCCAAGAAAAGGGACGTAAGCGCCGTGATGGGTGCACAGAGAACAAAATCTCCTATAAAATATCAAACCTACCCAATATCCCCTTTCATATATGAACCTACCCCAAATTACCAAGCACATTTTCCTTCTTACCAAGATCTACCATCTACTTACCAATCGCCTCCACAACCCGCATATCAACCTACTTCACCTAAATATTCTTAACCTGCACACGTCTACCTAGCCTAAAACACCCAACAAGCCCACTATCAATCACCTCCCCTTTGCCAAAATTTCCCTAGACCCCGAACAAACTTCAACTGCAAACCTCCCAAACAAAACACCGCCACTGCTGAACCTATTGACCAGCTGTATGAAAGGCTCAAAGTTGCTGGTTATATCACCCATATCCCTATCATAAATCTTGAAAACCCCTCCCAGTGGGTAATCCCAAATAAAACTTGTGCATACCATTCCGGCATGAAGGGGCTTACCGTTGATAAGTGCCGCTCTCTGAAGGATAAGACCAAGCTTTGATTCACAACAAGATCATCATGGCAAAGGAGCCTACTTCACACCTCTGCACCAACCCTCTACCAGACCACAAGTGTAGAGGTGTTTATATGATTGAAATAGAAGATGATTGGGATCCCAAATGATCAATTGGTTTGATCACGGAAGGTGACGATCAAAAGGAACCAATAGTCACTCTTAATCCGATTGTAGTCCAAATTCAAACTTCTGAAGATGCTGAGCTAAGCATGTCCATGCCGTTTGAGTTTGAAGTACCAGCCTCTACAAAGACGCAACACCGATCGAGGTCGAGTTTGGGTCCCCAATGGCGCATGAGCCCTTTGAAGTCACTGTAGTACCTTCCAAAACAAGGGTGCCTATTCCAGTAGCAATGAAATTTGTAACACCATTTCACATAAAAGCCATACAATGGGACTACACAGCTGAGGAAAGAAGGAAGGGAAAACCCAAGTTCAAGGAAACAGTTGTTGCGCAGGGTATTACAAGAACCGATAGGGTTTATACCCCAAAACACTTGGCTGAGTCAAATAAGTAGTCCTCTGGTCGGCAAGCCATCATTAACACTGGACTCTATGATCTCTAAAGAAAGATACAAGCCAAGGAATACTTGGTCATTGACCAGCTGAGCAAAACACCGACACAAATCTTTATATTGGCTTTGCTACAAAGTTCTGATGTATACAATAATGCATTGTTGAAGGTGTTGAGTGAGGCATATGTACCCAGAAACATCACTAGAGGAGAATGGCAAACATGGTGGGTTAAGTATTAGAAAGTCATAAAATCACCTTCCACGAGGATGAGCTGTCGCCGGAAGGATTGAGCCATAACAAATCATTGCATATCATTGTGCAGTGCGAAGATTATTTTATCACCCGAATACTGGTCGATAGCGGGTCCAGTCTCAACATTTGTCCTCAGGTAACACTCAAAACATTGGGGAAAGTTCTGTACGAGATCAAAGACAGGGCCATCAACATCAAAGGCTTTGATGGCTCCCAAAGGTCCAGTATTGGGGAAATTAGCCTCTGGTTACAAATGGGACCTACTTTTGATGTTGACTTTCAAGTGATAGACGTGCCAGCGTCTTACAACTTGTTGTTAGGACAGCCTTGGATTCTGGGGCTGTAGCATCAACCCTACATCAGGCAGTGAAATTTGAGTAGAATCACCAAGAGGTTATTATTCAGGGCGACATCAGCAATCCCATATACAGTCACCAGACCATCCCTGTAATCGGAGGAAAAAGGAAGATATGCAGAGAAATCTACCATCACATCGAGCAAGTCAACGCTGTAGACAAGGATAAATGGTGGGACAATAAAATCAAAAGCATACAGAACTGGTGCAGGTATGAACCAGGCAAAAGAATTGGAAAGAATCTCCAAGGGATCTCTAAGCCTATCAAACTGAAGAAATACGATACCACTTTTGGTTTGGGATATGAGTACACCTAGGAGGAGTCAACCACTGGTTGCCATCTTGGCGCAGTCCTTATTACCCTCTAGAGCAGCCGATACATCGCTTGGAACAGACTTTCCAACCAGTCGATGTTATATATGGGTGGAAGAAAAGAAAGCACTGGCAGCAATAAGGAGTTTGTTTTTGGAAGATGATAACATAGATTGTTGCGTCATTTTCGAGGAGGAGGGGGAAAGAGGCCCTTCCACACAAGCCGTGAGCCGAGGAGAGCACCTCAACAATTACTCCATCAGAACCACCAGAACCCCACGTGCCTTGAGGTAGCAAGGCTGAACAAAGCACCACGCACTATTTTGCTTTACTAGTTTATTTTCCTTTGGCATTTTTATTTTTTCGCAACAAAGAGCTCCGATGTTCAAAATATTTATGGAATTTATTAAATGTATTTCCGTTTCTTATAAAACTTACGCTTATTATTTTTATTAATTTACTCAAAAAGTATTACCATTACTTATCTTGATGAACCAATGACTATGACGCACAACGAGATAACACAACAAACGGACATAGATCAGAGAAAGATGATATGTCGGACGAGATTGTTAAGGAAGTTGAGAATTTAGAAAATAGGCCTAATTCCAACTTGGACGAGACAGCGATTGTCAACGTGGGAGAGGCAAGAAACATCAAAGAAACACGAATCATCGTCCATTTGTCGCCGTCAGAAAAGAAAGACTATACAGAGTTCCTAAGAGAGTATGAAGGCATATTTTCTTGGTTATATGACGACATGACTAGTCTAAGCATATCCATTGTGGCTCACAAATTGCCAACTAATCCGGCATTTCTGCCACTGAAGTAGAAGCTCGGAAAATTCAAGCCAGATATGAGTCTAAAATTCAAGTAAGAAGTCACTAAGCATGTCAAAGCTAAGGTTCTTAGGGTAGTATAGTATCTGACATGGTTAGCCAATATTGTGTCAGTACCAAAGAAGGACGGGAAATTTAGAGTCTGTGTCGACTACCGAGACCTCAACCGGGCCAGTCCTAAAGACAACTTCCACTTGCCAAACATACACATCTTGATTGACAACTGCGCCAAGCATGAGTTGCACTCATTCATTAATTGTTTTGCTGGATACCACCAGATATGGATGGATGAAGAAGATGCTGAGAAAATGGCCTTCATTACACCATGGGGGATGTACTGCTACAGGATGATGCCATTCGAGTTAAAGAATGCAGGGGCCACGTACATGAGGGTCAAGACTACCATTTTCCACGACATGATACACAAGGAGATCGAGGTGTATGTAGACGTCATCATCATTATGTCCAAGAAAGCCGCTGATCACATGGACGATTTAAGGAAATTCTTCAATAGACCGAGAAGATACAACCTGAAACTAAATCCTGCAAAATGTGCATTCGGGTTTCCAGTTGGGAAATTTCTTGGGTTTGTTGTGAGTCATCGAGGGATAGAATTGGATCCATCAAAAGTCAAAGCTATTCAAGAATTGCCACCGCCAAAGAACAAGAAAGAAGTAATGAGTTTCTTGGGCAAACTTAACTACATCAGCCGGCTTATAGCACAATCTACTGTCATTTGTGAGCCAATATTTAAGATGCTGAAGAAGGATGCCGCTACCAAATGGATAGATGACTGCCAAAAGGCCTTCGACGGAATCAAGGAGTACCAGTCAACACCGCCAGTTACGCCCGAATCGGGTAAACCCCTACTACTCTACCTTGCAGTATTAGATGAAGCATTTGGTTGTGTTCTGGGGTAGCATGATGAAACGGGGAGAAGCATTTGGTTGTGTTCTGGGGTAGCCCATGATGAAACGAGGCCCAATATTCTCTGTTGGAACACACTTGTTGTGCTTTGACTTGGGTAGCCCAGAAATTGAGAAATTATTTCTCTGCTTACACCACATATCTCATATCAAGAATGGACCTATTAAAGTACATCTTCAAGAAGCCCATGCCCGCCGGCAAGCTAGCCAAGTGGAAAATCCTGCTAAGTGAATTCGACATTGTTTACGTGACTTAGAAACAATCAAAGGATAGGTACTAGAAGGATCACCTTGCGGAAAACCCTATGGATGGAGAATACGAGCCCCTAAACACATTTTTCGGATGAAGAGGCATCATTCATAGGAGAAGACATTGTAGAGTCCTATGACGGTTGAAGAATGTTTTTTGACGGAGCAGCAAATTTCAAAGGAGTTGGCATAGGGGCATTCCTAGTATCAGAAACTGGCCAGCATTATCCAGTATCCACCAAGCTCAGGTTCCTATGCACTAACAATATGGCTGAATACGAAGTTTGCATCTTAGGGCTCAAGATGGCCATTGACATGAACTTCCAAGAGTTGCTAGTGATTGGAGATTTAGATTTGCTTATACATCAGGTCCAAGAAGAATTGTTAACTAAGAATTCCAAGATACTCTCGTATTTGCATCATGTACAGGAGTTGAGTAAGAGATTCACAAAGACAAAATCCCAGCATGTTCCCGGAGTCCAGAATGAGTTTGCCGACGCATTGGAAACCCTATCATCTATGATTCATCATCAAGATAAGAACTTCATAGACCCTATTCCGGCGGAGATTCACGATCAACCAGCTTATTATGCTCATGTCGAGGAAGAAGCAGACGGAAAGCCTTGGTTTCATGATATCAAGGAATATTTGACAAAGGGAGAATACCCAGAACTTGCAAATCTTACTCAGAGGCGCACACTCCGGAGGTTATCAAACAATTTCTTTCATAGAAGGGAATCCTGTATAGGAGAACTCCTGATTTGGGATTGTTAAGGTGTGTCGACACAAAGGAAGCATCTAAATTATTAGAAGAAATATATGCTGGGACCTACGGTCCACATATGAATGGTTTTGTCTTAGCCAAGAAGATACTCCGAGCAGGTTATTTTTGGATGACTAGGGAAACAGACTGCATCCAGTATATCCAAAAGTGTCATGGCTGTCGGATACATGCAGACATGACAAAGGTACATCCAAATTAGATTACTGCAACAAGCTCTCCATGGCCATTCGCCGCTTGGGGAATGGATGTCATCAGATCTATCGAGCCCGCCGCATCAAATAGACACAGGTTCATTCTATTAGTAATTGATTATTTGACCAAATGGGTTGAAGCAGCATCATACGAAGCAGTGAATAAGAAAGTTGTGGAAGACTTTGTCCGCGACCGCATTGTTTATCGATTCGGGATTCCAGAATCGATCATCACTGGTAATGGTTCCAATCTCAACAGTGATGTGATGAAGGCCATGTGTGAAACTTTAAAGATCAAACACAAGAATTCTACAGCTTACAGACCTCAGATGAACAGATCTGTAAAAGCCACCAATAAGAACATCAAGAAGATACTAAGGAAAATGATAGAAATGCATAAGCAGTGGCATGAGAAGTTATCATTTGCTTTGTTGGGATACTGCACCACAGTTCATACGTTAACCGGGGCAACGCCCTATATGCTGGTTTATGGTATAGAGGCAGTCATTCCCTCCGAGGTAGAAATTCCTTCCTTGGGGATCATAAAGGAAGCAGAACTCGATGACGCATAATGGGTAAAGAGCCACTACGAGCAGTTAGCCCTTATAGATGGAAGAAGAATGAATGCAGTTTGTCATGGTCAGCTTTACCAAAACAGTATATCCACAGCCTTCAATAAAATAGTCAAGCCGAGATGGTTCACACTAGAACAGCTGGTGTTATTTTCTGCATCAAGATGAAGCTAAATGGAAGTTCTCTCCCAATTGGCAGGGCCCGAACATGGTTCACCGGTTCTAGCAGGAGGAGTCCTCATACTTGCAGAAATGGACGGAGAAGTTTGGCCAAAGCTGATCAATTTAGATGCAGTCAAATGATCCTATGTATAGCATTTATGATTTCCTTGTATGATGTAATTTGAACTATGCTTAACCTGATTCTTGTTTAAGAGGGGATACATAGGCAGCCTTATAGGTTCGGTCAAAATTCAATAAAATTTTCATTTCCCCTGCAATTGGAAACAGGAGCAGAATTTTGAGGAGGATCGTCGCAAGCAGCCGTCGGAAGCAGCAACACAATAAACTGGGGCATAGTCTGTGGAGGACCCTCAAAATTTCTGAGAAAAAGATGTTGCAATGTCTTGAACCGCGTCGCAGTCGTTGGTTCATATAAAGTAAATTATTTTCAACTGTGTATTTATGTTACACTTTACTGAACCATGCATATCTATTATCAAATTACGTTATTTAGCGACGCTACCCCAATGATACACAACATTACTAAAAAAGATCCAAGCAGGACAAGCGAAGTCCATGGAGAATACGAATTAACCTTTTCTCCTATACAAACTTATGATTTTCTTTGGATACATGCACCCAAGTTGCAAATCACCGAATACATTTGTACACTCATACTTTTTGGGAATACGACCCTGAGAACAATCACCTATTCACATTTGTTATCCGCACACAACATCCCCAGTGGCCACAGTATCGTAATCCACTATCAGCTATCAAGCCATCATCTGAGAAATTTTACTATTGTTCGCATTTTCTGCATTGCATAAGGTTACTATTCTGCCTTCCGAGGTTAAATGCTACCTTAATCTGCATTTTCTGCATTGCATAGGGCTACTGTTCTTCCTTTCAAGACTAAGCTCTGTCGCCATCTGCATTTTTTTGCATTGCATAAGGCAACTATTCTACCTTCCAAGAGTAAGCTCTGTCTCCATCTGTATTTTTCTGCATTGTATAAGGCTACTATTCTACCTTCCGAGGTTAAGCTCTACCTCTATCTTAATTTTCCTACATTACATAAGGCTACGATTCTGCCTTCCGAGGATAAGCTCTACCTCGATCTACATTTTCTGAATTGCATAAGGCTACTATTCTGTTTTCTTAGGTTAAGATCTACATCTTACAAATCATGTACCATTGGAGTTTGCCTTAAATAACTCCTATGTATTTACCATTCATTTTACTGTTAGGAAAATATTTTCTGGTTAACTCTTTCCTTAATTGTCTTTCACCCGCTGGAAATCAAAATCCCTTAATTAAAGGGAGATTGATTTTAATGTTATTCGCTTACCTTTCTTACTCGTTTTCTGCACTATAAAAGGGACTACCCTTGTGACAGCTGCCTAGATAATCCTAGTGATCATCAGAAGATGCACCGTTGAAAGTAGTAGTGAACAGCTTGGTGAACCTATCCAACCTCCACAAAGCATCGACATACATTGCTGCTCCATCACTGGTCTGAGATACCACTCCAACTGAACTGCTCCAACTGGCTGAACCGCTGGAGTCTGAAACTGGGGAACTACCTGCTCCGGAGTGTGAGTAGCAGGAGTCTGGGCTCCTCCTCCTGCCTAAGAGACGGCTGGTGCTACAGGAAGCAAACCTGCCCGGGTGACATTCTCAATAAGTCCCACCATATGGATCAGGGCATTCTATAAAACTGGTGTAGCAATAAACCCCTCTGGGACCTGAGCTAGGCCTACTAAAACTGTTGGAACCCGAACCTCATCATCATAATCAACCTGAGGCTCCACTGTGGGTGCTGCTACCCTGGGCTGAGCTCTGCCCCTACCTCAGCCTCTAGCATGGCCTCGCCCTCTGCCCCTTGTGGGAGCTGCTTTTGGGGGCTCGAGTTGCTGGTCAGTGGATGAGGAAGCACGCATTCTCTGCATTTGTGAGAGAATATAATAGAAATTCAATCAGTATTGAGAAACCAACTGGACGACAAGAAAGAATAAATGTGAAGTTTTCCTAATTCTCTAGCCTCTAGGGGATAAATACAGACGTCTCTGTACTGATCCCTCAGACTCTACTAAGCTTGTCCGTGAATTGTAAGACTTATGTAACCTAGTGCTCTGATATCAACTTGTCACGATCTAGATTTCTCACTCTCGGGGGTCGAAGCTATGCATGTCACGAAATGTAAAAATTCCAACTAATTCATTTTAATCTATTTTAACAACTTAAATTAATAGGTGATCAACATTTAAAATAATAGCGGAAATTAAATCAAGCGGAAGACTTAGTCAAATGAAATACCAAAAATCAGTATAAGAATGCCAATATATGCCTTTATCCAAAGACCGATGTCACAATATCCACGGACTGTCTATAAGTGCTACATACAATGTCTGAAAAAAGGAAATACAGTCTGTCTTGGAAACAAGTGAACACATAATATATGAATAGATAGAAGAGAAAGTCGGGCCTGCAGACACCTGCAGGACTACCTCGGGCTCTCTGGCTGGACTGAAGGTTGGCTCCCTGAGAGCTACTGACCAAATGCTGCTCCGGTATCTGCATATATTGCAGAGTGTAGTATCAGCACAACTGACCCCATGTGCTGATAAGAATCCAGATAAACTTATGCAGTTATAAAATATATAGCGAAAAATACTAGGAGTAAACATTTTAAATGGGATGGGGCACATGCTGCGGGAAAAAAATGTCAAATCTGCCAGGAACTTATGAGAAATATAAGAGAACAACCTAGAATCTACAATAAAGCAATAAAAATATTGTTGCGGCACGTAACCAAATCTCTTATCATTAAACACTGTTGCGCCGTCCAATCCGATCCAATATACCATTTGTTATAGCGTGCAACCCGATCTATATTTAGATTTGTTGTGGCATGAAAACCGATCTATATTTAATATTGTTGCGGTGAGCAACCCGATCCATATTTAATATTGTTATAGCGTGCAACCCGATCCAATATAATATTTGTTGTGGCATGCAACCTAATCCTTATATTTATATACCTTTAACAACAACCATACCAAGTGTCCCAGCAAGGGGTCAATAATAAACTACACTATCCCGGCAAAGGATTCAACAGTAAAAGTAAATACATCCCGGCAAGGTAAAATAACCTATAACCAATCTTAACTAACTTCTACTCATCTCAGCTAACACCAATGCTCAACCATAAGTAATTTCCACGAAAACAAACTCAATTATTGCCCAATATCGAGAATCATCAATTAAAGAACATGTAATATCATTTAAGTACATAACAAATTTTAAATTAAGGCTCACGGTCATGCTCGACATCAATACGTTGTACTCAACAAGAAGCAAATAGCAAATAGGACTCAATCCTAATCCTTCAAGCTAAGGTTAGACCGAATACTTACCTCGAACTTCCACGGCCAACTCAAGCCTCAAACACCGTTTTCCCTTTTGAATTTGGCTCCACCTCAATTGTATCTATACATAATCGAATTAATAAATTAATAAAGGCTCAATAATCCAATTCCAACACTTAATAGCTTTCTGCTCATTCTTCCCAAAAAGTTAAAAATTGACCCCGGGCCTGCTTAGTCAAAACACGAGGTTCGGACCAAAATCCAATCACCCATTCACCCACGAGCCCGAATATATAATTTGTTTTGAAATTCAGCCCCTAAAAGAGATCAAATAATCAAAAATCCCTAACTCTACCCAAATCCCTAATTTTCTACCCTTAATTCCGTGATTTAAGCCTAGAAATCTAGTGGGTGATGATAAAAAATGGACGAAAACAAGCTTAGGATTATATATCTAAATGAAGTTATGGTGAAATGCCCTTTCAATAATTGCCCCAAGAGGCGTGGAGAAGAAAAAATTATGGAATTTTGTGAAGATCTCGTATGGCTACTGTTCTGGACTTTTTAAAATAACAGGGCGGATTTTGCTCTATTCTTCGCGGACAAGGGTTTGCGATTACATAGGGTAAAGGAGGCTGAGCATTGCGATCATAGACAACACCATGCGATCGCATAAAAGAAAGTGAAGGCTGGGGCTAACACACTGCTATCGCGGAGGAGACAATGCAATCGCATAGAAAAAAATGGACCTCTCAAATTTAACTCTACGTGATCGCAGAAGGATGTATGTAGTCGCATAGCACAAAATAGAATCCCTAAAAATACATTATCCAATCGCGGACTTAGCTGTGCGATCGCATAGTACAAATACCTGGACACCAGCAGACAGCAGATTCTGCAATTTCCTAAGTCCAAACCACTCCGACGCCTATCTGAAACTCACCCGAGCCCTCGGGCTCCAAACCAAACATACGTGTTGATACCCAATTGTTTCCTATGTATTTTTATATACAAAATACTTTCAAAATAATATATATATAAGCATACCCGAGTGTTTTAGTATTTTTCTAAATTTTTAAAAACATTAAGAATCAATTTATTATCCATTCTAGCCATAAAATAATCCAATAATTATTCTCAAGATTATTATTTTGGTGAATAACTTATTTTATTATAGTATTTATACCAAAATATAGTTAAGGTAATTTTTGTATATTTTTATGAATCTGTTTGGCATTTTTTAAAATAAATTGCATATAATTTCAATCTTAGCCTACTTCAAGATTAATAGCATTTTTTGATAAAATTAGTCCCAGTATTTTAAAAATTAATATATATATATATATATATATATATATATATATATATATATATATATATATATATATATATTATTATTAATTAGTTCAGTACTTTTAATTTACTTTAAAATCATTTTTACTATTTTATTAAATAAAAAGAAAAAAACATGTTGTTTAACATTTAGCCTCATTTATTTTAATTACAACCTATTTTACATTTTCAATTGTATCCCTTAAATTGACTCAATTCTACCCCAATTAAATCAGTCCAATTTCATTTTTCACCCGGCCCCGGCCCAATTTAAAAACCCGCCAGGTTCCCATTATTGATCCAGGCAGTTGATCATTTTGATCAACCAGAATAAATCCCCCTTACCATTTAAAACCCTAATTCCTCATTCTCACCTGGTCCACCGCCTTTGAACCCCAAACTCTCTCAAATCCTCTCAACAGCTCTTCGAAACCCTAACCTCCTCCTACCTTATTTCACCATGTTTTCACCGGAATCCATGGCTTCCCAGGCCATGAATGGTTTGTACTCACCCCTCTCCACCATTAGACCTTGGGTGTTTGAGATTTTGAAGGTTGACTTCGATGGTTCTCTTTTCAGATCTTCTCAGATCTGTAGTACTATGGCCTCTCCCGCCATGCTCCGGCATACTTAAGCATTATGGGCATGATTCCTGACCTTTTCAACCCAAGATCTGATTTTTCTTCCTAGATTTTCTCATTTCTAGGGTTTCTACGAAACTCTAAGCTGTTTGAGGTTCTTCTCTATTTCTTTTCTTAGATCTATGGTATGTTAGTGTTCTACTGGGCTCCTAAAGTGTTGTCCCCAAATTCTCTTTTCAAAATCATTTCTGGAAATGTTTTCAGAAGACCTTTTTTATTCTATCTGATTCTTTATTTATGTGTGTTTTTCTGTGTTATGCTCATATGGTCTTTTTACTACGCATGTACTATCCTTCTACTTTTCATTTTCTATACATGTGCTCACACGTTAATTCGTGTTATGTTTTCGTTACTCTTCTACTACATGTGTTTACTGTTCAGTCCTTTGATTTGTGTTTGCTTTAGTAGAGCATGTTCGTGTTCTTGCTAAATTGGTTTCATCTATTTTTGTTTAAGTTTGTATTACCTCTTTCTTCTGAACTTGTTTAAGTTTCAAGTTTTCTCATACATGATCGCCGTGACCTTGAATCTGTTTTCTTTCTTTGTATCATGTCTCTTTGTTTCTCATAAGTCTTTGGAAAAGACTTCTGAGCCTCTATCAAATGGCTTGCCTTCTCATCTCTATTGTCTGATTCGATTTGAAACCCTAGTATTTAGGGTTTCCTTTGGCAATTTTAATTTTTGTGTTCGACTAGGGTTCCACTTTGGGACCCTAGACTCTCAGACTCACTATGAGTCTTCAAATTGAACCTGTATCTCTTTGCTTATGATTTTGAACGTCTCTTTTATTAAACTTTCTTCTAAATAACTTGACAGTCTCTTCTTGATTCACATATTTGTGTGCTTTATATTTGAAAACTCTTCTTTCAAAAGGCTTTTACTAACTAATTAATTGGTTCTGAAATACTCTAATGGAGTTTGATTGATTGCTACTGATTTTCCCTAATTGAATCCTCTTTACCTATTCCTGACTTGGTCCATTCGAGTTAAGCCTGTAATTTTATTTTTACTAGTTGTTTTATTGATTCCCTTTCCTTTTTTTACAAACCGTGTACCATTGAATTTGCCTTTAATAAATCCTACGTATTTTCCCTTCATTGTACTACTTGGAAAATCATTTTTTGTTAAATCTTTCCTTAATTGTCTTCACCTGTTGGAAATTAAAATCTCATAATTAAAGGGAGATTGATTTGAATGTTATTCCCTTACCTTTCTTACTTGTTTTCTGCACTATAAAAGGGACTACCTTTCTGCACTTTTGAGAGAACTTCAAGTTCAATACCTCGAACCTTTATTTTAATACTTTCAACTTACTACACACATACAATAGTGCTTTGAGTTCAATACTCTTAGAACATTCTGTTCTTTCTGAGATCTTTTGGAACTGTTTGCTTGCAACTTGGCTTTTCAAGACTAATGTTTTACTTGTTTGTTTTTCCTAAAACTGGTATGTTTTAATTTAAATTTCCCGCCTCACCCCTATGTGTTTATTTACAATTTTCTCCAATCTTGTTTACTCTGATGTTCATGTTCAGTGATTAATGTTAACTATGCATGTTCTTTCCTTGCATCTATTTCTGTTGTGAATCCCTACCCCTATTTCCTTCTATGTGTTTGAGTTAAGGCTCATGTCCTGTCAGTATCCATATTGTTGTGCAGGCCTGAACCTGATCCTCAATGGATCCTAAGTCCCAAATTTGGCTAAACAGACTGTTCAGGGGTGTGCCAGCACTCTTAATTACTGGGCATGACCACCACCCTGCCATGGTCTTCCCTAATTCCCCTCTATGCACTTACACTTACTCTTAGACTTTAAGTTCCGCCCCCTCCTATGAGCCTTGCCTTGGGACCTGGAGTTACCTCTCAACTTGGACATTTGAAGGCTGGCCCTTCAACACTACACTATAATCTAATTCTGCAATGTATTTGGGGTGTAAGCACTCGCCCGAGTTCCCTTGAGGCTCTTGGGAACTTTGACACACCCCAAATAAGAGAAAGGATTTGGAAATCTAATCCTGGAAGTTGGTTTATCTCATATTGTTAGACCTTGAATCTGAATTAGGCTGTTTGGTTGTAGCTTGAACTTCTGATGTAATTTTACTTTTCTGATTCATCCGGGTCTATAATAATAATTAATAACCACGGGGTTCTAGTAAAAGGGGAGGGTCACTCATGTATGAATATAGGTAGACATCATGCTTTAGGTATTTATTGTTGCAATCACAACGTGCTCTTTCTCTTATGCATTTCACATAGAAATCATGTCTATAAGTATGCATTACATGTAGAAATCTTGCCTATAAGTTGTTTCATTATTGCATGTAGAAATCATGTCTATAAGTTATACATCACATGTAGAAATCTTGCCTACAAGTTATTGCATCAATGCATATAGAGACAATGCCTATAGGTTTTATGCACACATAAATCATGATCCTAGGTTTTCTGCACTCCTGCGTATATTCCTAGTATTAAGGAAACATTTTATAGGTTAAAGAATAATCAATTGCATCCTAAACAGCATGCTTATAGGACTTCTATATTTACGTAACCTTTTAAAATCAGTAACGCTTAAAATTCATGCCTATAGGAGTAATCGTTTAAATCTGATTTGTCCGCAACTCTAAAATCAGTAATAATGTCGTTTAATACTTGCAGAATTGGTTTATTTCTAAAAACAGTAATCCTTCCTTAAAATTAGTATACTTTACCTTGTTAGATATCATGCCTATAGTCTCACCTAAGCAAACCATTAGGTAACCAATTAACTATACCAGCCTTTAATAATTACAACCAGCAGGCATGTCTAATTTGGACTTTTTATCTGAAAATATATGATAAATCAGCCACCCCTTAACATTTAAGTTTAATTTAGACTAAATTGGTATATGAAGTCATGCTAGGCAATTTGCTTCTTTTTGAGGAGGCCTGCTTGAGCCTTTTTAACTGCAATGTGTTTCCCATAACTGCTTCATGTGTTTTGTTTGTCGCATTAGAATTTTATCTTTTCAAACTTTGAAAAGCCTCAATCTCCTTCCCTTAATGCACTTAATTGCCCCATTAGTATCCTAATGCACTTAATCATTAGGTTGTGACTCTTCAATTGCAAACACAATTCTCAAAAGGAAATGAGTTGTCCGCCCATATGTCATAAACCCGATTTCGCGAGAAAAAGGGGGCATCGGCAATACGTACTAATTCAAAAATATCATACGGACTTATTCATGTAATCAAATCACAAAAATAACACACGAACATCGAATTAAACCTCAAGACCTATGAAATATTTCAAAACTTCTTAAAACATCAAATTTTGCATTTAAGGTCCGAATAACATTAAATGGATACCGTTTCTCAACAAATTTCACATAATCATCTTAAATAATACATAAGACCTCTACCGGGTGCCGGAACCAAAATACGGTCCTGATACCTCGAGTTTTAATCAAAATTCATTTTCAAATCCTTTAAACAATTTCAGAAAATAATTTTCTTTAAAAATTCATTTCTCATGCTTGGGACTTCGGAACTCGATTTCGGGCATACGCCTAAGTCCTATATTTTCCTACGAATCTTTCGGGACCATCATATCAGGGGTACGGGTCCGTTTACCCAAAACGTTGACCGAAGTCAAATTAATTCATTTAATGGTCAAAATTTATCATTTTTCACAAATTTTCTCATCACGTCCGGACTGCGCACACAAATCGAGGTAATGCTAAAAGAAATTTTTAATGCCTCGGAACACAGAACAAAAACATAGAGAATGACAGCTTACAATTACAATATTCCCTCCATTTCAATGTACGTGATGCAATTTGAATTTCGAGGATTACATTTATAAATTTTAATAGTGAATTCGGATATAGAATCTATAAGATTTTTTAAATAAAATTTGAATATTAAAAATCCATATAAAAATTGCGGTCAAAGAAATGTAGCTGACTCTCAACATTCCAAAATCATAACATAAATTGGGAGATAGAATGAGAGTATATGTTAAAGGTTGAAACACAATGGTGTGCACGAAGTGCTGAAATGGGAAGTATTTTGGGTTCGGGGTTTTAGGGGCAAAGAGAGTGTCAACAAGTAGAAGGGCTATTACCAAAAATAGTAGGTCGCTTATTCGAACCGCGGCCACCTATTAGAAATTAAAAACATTCTAAGGGACATGAATATCTATGAAATGTGTCCTCCACTACTCTTTACTAGAAATTTCCAAATTGTCCTAACAATTGACTGTAAAACTGGAACTCTCTCAACTAAGAAGGATTGACAGAGATTTCTTAGTTCAAGTGGAAAAATAAATCACCCAATGTGACATCAAAACGCCGAACATATTCTGATTTTTCTTATTAAATAAAAAGTCGAATTTTTTTATTTATCATATGAGTTTTCTATTTCAATTTCAAGTAATTTTAATTTTTTATACTTACGGTAACTTTCTCACGATAATTATGATTGTGTTTGTTGTTGGAAAATATTTTTCAAAATGCTAAAATCAATCAAACATAACAAAATAAATACTTTTCAGAAAATGCTTTCCTTCCTACCACAAACACTTAGGCCTTAGTTAATAGTAATATTTAACTCTTGATATTTATATAAAAAAAGGAGTTGAAATAATATTAAGAAAAATTATATTAACTCAAGATAGTTGCTATACGTATGCTTTGAGTTTCGTTCTATAGTCTCCCTTAAAATAGAAATTAGTAAATTCCTATATTAATCTCATTTGCATATAATGTATCTGTATTTTTAATTTGTTTATACATGAAAGATTTTAAGGTGTATATCCTGAGGTAATAAGTAATTCGAAACTATTAGACTATAAATAATTGATTATGAATTTGGTGCTTAAAAACAACAAATAATTCATCTCAAATTATTTTTATAAATCTTCATGCTTTTAAAGTGTATACTGTTTACCTCGAAAATACAAGTAACAATTAAATTTGAATTGTGATTTCAAAAATACGTGATTTAATTCAATATTAATTAATAACTAAGAAGTACAACGTATAAATAAAAGAAATAAGAAAAACCAACCCAGAATGTAGACCAGTCTCGACCTCGAGCCAAAGTGGCCTCGAGCCAAATCAAGAAAAGTAAAGCAAGACGATAGAAAGCTAAATGACAATCCTGATGAACAATGAGCGAAAAGTAAGAGAATATATTCTTTCCAATGATTGATGATGTTTACAAATGATTGGGGTCCCCTTTATATAATAAGGGAAGCTTAAATAAGATATATTTTTATTTACAGTAAGGGATCATATTTGGACAGCTGTCTAACCACCTATTACGGATTCATACTAGATCGTACGAGCAATTCTGAAATTTACCCACGATCTTGGGGACGTGGCGGGAATCTTGTCGTTCTATAATAAACTCATAACGGCACCATCTCGGAGTCAGTCATTCTTGACTCAAATTTCCCTCGAGCACTTAGATCTTCGAGCCTCTTATACCGCCTTCGAGCCCGAGCTTTTGTCTATATCGAACTTTTATCCTCGATGCGACCTCTCTAGCCTACAAAATGAGAGGCATATGATTTTGACCGTATACATATAGTCCCCGCGTTTTTTAGATTAAAATGATAAGAAACCATTTGATTCTCGACCTTTCGATGCCTCGATCATGATGTCAATCTCATGACATCAGCGGCTGAAGTGACTGAAAGGTCACGTCTGCATAGTTCCCAAGACCATCAATTGAAGGCTGTTGATGGTCGGCTGTTGGTTTTCCCAAACCATTTAAGGCGGCATCTATAAATAGGCCAATCTCACAATTTTTATATATTCTACTTCTCTAATCACTCCTAAAATTTCACTAGTTTCTTCATCTTCTCTGAGTTTACTCCTTTCCCAATTTGTTCTTGCTACATCATCAACTCTTTCTCCTTTTTTGAATTTCTCAACAACAATGGTTAAAACATCTAAGACCATTCCCCAGAAAGAGAAAACTTCTTCATCATCGCGGCCAACAAGAGGTAGAACAGTGGTGCCACCTCGTATCAAGGAGTGCACTCTTGGGCCATGCGAGATAACTTCAAATTTTAAAATCGATAAAACTACGACGACGCCAGGCCAGTGTGAGTCCATCTCTCGATACATCTGCTTGATCACTTAAGATGAACTTGAGCAGGTGAAAAGGGACTGCAATTGGGAGAATAAGGATTGGTGATACCTTCCCCCAAAAGAGGACATCACCACCCATAAGGTAGGATACTTAAGCGTCTATACCTACCATTTTACATTGGGTCCCGTAGTTCCATAACTAGGCCCCGTAGACCCAATCATTCTTGATTTTTGCCAACAACACCAGGTGACATTTGGCCAGATTTATCCTTCTTTTTGATGCATCGTCCATTTGGTTCAGTATTTCTGGGGCCAGGTCGAGGGGATGCCTTTTACCCTCGACCACCTGATCAGTTTATACAGCCATCGCCTTTATCGAAGTGGTCTAATAAAGCTACAGAGCCGATCTTGGAAATCTCTTTTCTCCAACATTGATGAGGACAAGGACCGGGGATGGATGAGTTGGTTTGTCCAAATCAGAATGTCATGACCCATTTCTGTACTGGGTCATGAAGGCGCCCGAAACCATTGCCAGGCAAGCCAATGCAGAAAAATTTCTAAAATTCTTACTTTACTTTTATCAGGAATAAGTAAAATAAATACTCAAATTTTTTATTTGAAACTAGAAGCGACCAATAATGTACATAACGGGATTATACAACCCGAAATATAAGTCTACCAATGTGTGTGCCAAGACCTGGAGTCACAAGTATGGGCATCTAGTAGAATATACAAAAGAATATCTCTATCCTACTGTCTGAGATAGAAAAGACAGCAAAAGTAAAGAAAAACTCCATATGGCTGCTGAGTGGTATAGAAAGGAAGAAGCTTACCGTGGAAGTCTCAGTCACTAGCTCAGGGGCACACACCGGACTGGTAACCAGATGTATCTTCCTCAGATCCTGTATAATTAAGAATAGAAGTATAGTATGCGTACATAAATAATATCCATCCAGTAAGATCCCGTCTAATCTCGAAGAAATAGAGACGAGAGGTTGACCTTATACTTACTAGGGTCAATAAATATATCAAAATTTTATGTCAAGCATGGAAATCACTAGCAACCAACAGTTTATAACAAGGAGTAAAAATTATGTTCTTCACAATATTTCCAGTACGCTACTTACATCTCAAAATATTAGCAAAACAATGAAAGTATAAGTTTAACATGCACACAATATGCCAAGGCAATGGCCCAATCCAACAGAAATAAACTGTGCACTTGCTGAGGGTCGACGGCGCGCTATAGATGCATCTATTCATACCGAGGAAATCGGCCCGATTCACAAATAACAAGCAATATCAAAAATACACATTAAGGCACATTAATATTCAATAAGGCCATACAAGAGTTAAAAAAGTATACAAGTTCACTCCTATTCCCTTTCAAGTCTCTAGCATATCTTAAGTAATCATATTAGTAAGACCATATAGAGATTTTCATAAATAAAGCATGATATGAGTCCTAAACTACCCGGCAATTAACATAATAGTAGCTACCCACGGACTCTTGTAACCTAGTGCGTATGTAGCCCCCGCATTTAGCAGCAATTACTCAATTATTATTCCTATAGGGACAATTCTCTCTTACAAGGTTAGAAAGGAGACTTACCTCGCTCCAAAGCACACTTCCAAATATCAAGAACAAGTCCAATCCTTTAATTCAGAGCCGAACACTCCAAAACTAGTTAAATAAAGTAAGAACTAGTCAATATAGACTCACAAGATTGAATTTTAGCTTTCTAAGCAATTTCCCAACCTTTTACACATGTTTCCTAAATTCCGACCCTGGGCCCACGTGCTCGGATTCTGAAATTTTTCAAAAGAAATTGTTCTCTATAACCTAAGGATCAATAATATATGATTTCTAATTTATTCCATAATAAATTTCATGGTTAAATCTTACTTTTATTAAAACCCTAGGTTTTCACTCAAATTCCATGATTTCCACTAATTTTAGGGTGTTAATCTACCCAAAACCCAAGTATTAAACTCATATTAAGTAGAATTAACTTTCCTTATAATGCTGTATTGAAATCCCCTATTTGAAAGCTCCGAAATCGCCCAAGTGTAGAGATAAAATGAAAATAAATGGTCTAAGTCCCATTTTTAATAGTTCTGCCCAGGCCTCAGATGACACATTTGCGATACCTGGCTCGCAAATGCGAAGTCACAATTGCGACAATATGCTCGCAAATGCGAACTGGGCCTTTTCCTGCCTTGATCGCAATTGTGATAGAGGGGTCGCAAATGTAGACCCTGCTGGGTTCGCAAATGCAAAGCAAAAAAATACCAGAAAATTATTGTGCTTTTCTACACCCAACCATGCCCGAAGCTCACCCGAGCCCTCGGGGCTCCACTCCGAACACTCACACAAGTCCTACAACATTGTACAAACTTGTCCAAGTAATCAAATCGTCGCAATAACACCTATAACCACGGATTCAACACCAAAACACATGAAATCCTTAAGAACATTCAAATTCCTATCTTTTCAACTGGATGTCCGAATAACGTCAAATCAGTCCTGTTTCTCACCAAATTTCACATACAAGACTAAAATATAACCAAACCTGTAGAGGCTCCGGAAATAACATATGGGCCCCATACCAAAATAATCAAGCATATTTCCTTTTTATTAAACTCTTAGAATCTCAATTTAACAATTCTTAATAAAAATTCATTACTCGGGCTAGGGACCTCGGAATTTAATTTTGGACATACACCCAGGTCCCATATTTTCCCACGGACCCTCCGGATGTGTCAAACCATAAATCTAGATCCGTTTTCCCAAAAAGTTGACCGGAGTCAAACTTGGCCTTTTAAGAGAATCCTAAGGAAACAAATGGGACATATTTCATTCAAAACTCTTCCAACTTCTGAACCAACCGCCCCTGCAAGTCGTGAATTAGTTAAAGCAAGAACAGGAAGTTTAACTTAAGGAAACAGGGTTCAAAAAGGAAAAACGACCATTCGGTTCGTTACATTCTCCACCTCTTAAACAAATATTCATCCTCGAACGGACATAGAAAAGTACCTGAGTTGCTGAATAAGTGAGGATATCTGCTCCGCATATCCTCCTCAGACTCTCAGGTCGCCTCCTCAACTGGTTTTCCCCTCCACTGGACCTTTACCATAGAAATCCTCTTGGATCTCAACTGGCAATCCTGTCTATCAATAATGGCGACCGGCTCATCCTTATAACCCAAGCTCTCATCCTGCTGAATAGTTTTGAAGTCTAATACGTGGGAAACGTCAGCATGATATTCTCGAAGCATTGACACATGAAAAAGTAGATGAACTACTCATAATTCCCTTCATTGGCGAGATTTTCAAGAGGACCTTCTCGTCAACCATAAATGATACATCGTACGCCTTCTGATCTGCATAACTCTTCTGTCTGGACTGAGCTATGAGAAGCCTCTCTTGAATTAACTTCACCTTATCCAAGGCATCCTGTACCAACTCTGTGCCAAGTAACTTATCCTCACCGGGATCAAACCACCCGATAGGAGAACGACAACACCGACCATATAAAGCCTCGTACAGAGCCATCTCTATGATGGATTATTGTTGTATGCAAACTCTGCTAAAGGACAGAACTGATCCTACTGCTCTCCAAAGTCAATCACACATGCTTTAAGCATGTCCTCTAAAATCTAAATAGTCCGCTCCGACTGCCCGTCGGTCTGAGGGTGGAATGCTGTGCTAAGCTCTACATATGTCCCCAACTCACTCTAAATGTCTCACCAGATATTGGAGTGAACTGAAGGCCTGTGTCTGATATGATGGAAACCGGCACGCCATGCAACCGAATTATCTCCTGAATATAAATCTTGGCATACCTCTCCGCTGAATAAGTAGTCGCCACTGGAATGAAGTGAGCCGATTTGGTCAACCTATCCACAATGACCCATACTAAATCAAACTTCCGCAAGGTCCGCGGCAACCCAACTATGAAATCCATGGTGATGCGCTCCAACTTCCATTTCAGAATAGGCATCTGCTGAAGTAGGCCACCAGCCTCTGGTGCTCATACTCAACCTGCTGGCAATTTAATCACCTAGCTACATACTCCACTCTATCCTTCTTCATTCTCAGTTACCAAAAATGCTGCCTTAAGTCATGATACATCTTCGTAGCACCCGGATGAATGGAATACCTCGAACTGTAGGCCTCCTCTAGAATCCTCTCCCTCAGACTATCAACATTAGGAACACATAGACGGATCTGAAGCCGCAACACACCATCCTCACCAATAGAAACCTCCCTAAAGTACCGTCTCTCTGAGAACCGCCAAATGTGGATCACCGAAATGCCGGGCCTTGAACCGTCCCAACAACGATGACTGAGCAACCATACATGCTAGAACTCGGTTGGGCTCTGAAATGTCCAACCTCCCAAGTCTATTAGCCAAGGACTAGATGTCTAAAGCTAGTGGCCTCTCCTCTGCAAGAATGAAGGCCAAACTACCCATACTCTCCGCCTTTCTGCAAAAGGCATCTGAGACCACATTTGCCTTGCCCAGATGATAAAGCATGGTAATGTCATAATCCTTTAGTAACTCAAGCCACTTGCGGTGCCTCAAATTAAGATCCCTCTGCTTGAATAAATGTTGCAAGCTATGATGATTGGTGTAGACCTGACATGACACCTCATATAGATAATGCATCCATATCTTAAGGGCCTAAACAACCACGGCCAACTCTAGACATGCACATGAAAACTCTTCTCATGAACCTTTAGCTGACGCGAAGCATATGCAATAATGTGTCCTTCCTGCATCAATACACACCCCCAAACCAACGCGTGAAACATCGAAATATACCATATATATCCCCAACCCATAAGGAAACACAAGAACTGGTGTTGTGGTCAAAACTGCCTTGAGCTTCTGGAAGATATTCTCACAATCATCGGATCAGCAAAATAGAACACCCTTCTGGGTCAATCTACTCAGAGGTGATACAATACATGAAAGCCCTGCACAAATCGTCGGTAATAACTTGCTAGCCCTAGGAAACTCCTGACCTTGGTCACCGAAGTAGGACGTGGCTAACTCTGAACTGCCTCAATCTTCTTGGGATCCACCTTAATACCCTATTTTGACACAACATGCCCCAAGAATGCCACTAACTCTAGCCAAAACTCATACTTGGAGAACTTAGCATACAGCTTCTGCTCTAGCAAGGTCTGATGCACTACTCTTAAATGTTGCTCGTGCTCCCCCAATCTACTTGAATATATCAAGATATCATCAATGAAGATGATAATAAAAATAAATACAAGGCCTGAATACCCTGTTCATCAAATCCATAAATGTCGTCAGAGCATTAGTTAAGCCAAAGGAAATCATTAGAGACTTATAATGGCCATATCTAGTCCGAAATGCAGTCTTCGGAACATCTGAGTCACAAATCTTCAGCTGATGATACCTAACCTCAAGTCGATCTTAGAGAACACCTTAGCACCCTGAAACTGGTCGAATAAATCATTAATACGGGGCAATAGATACTTGTTCTTGATGGTGATTTTATTCAATTGGCGGTAATCAACGCACATCCATATAGCCCATCCTTTTTCTTCACAAATAACATAGGTGCACCCCATGGTGACACACTGGGCCTAACAAACCCCTTCGCCAATAACTCCTCAAGCTGATCCTTCAACTCCTTTGGAGCCATATGGTACAGTGGAATAGATATAGGCTGGGTGCCTGGATCCAAATCAATACAAAAATCAATATCACGATCTAGAGGCATGCTCGGAAGATTACAAGGAAAAATGTCGGCAACTCTCGAACTACTAGGACTGACGAAGACTCTAAGGTGATGTCTCAAACATAAGCTAGATAAGTCAAATACCCCTTCTCGACCATATGCCGAGACTTTAGAAAAGAAAGAACCGAGTAGGTGTATCTACTATGGATCCCTTCCACTATAACCTTGGCAACCCTTGCATCACTAGCGACACAGTCTTGGCATGGCAATCTAGGACGGTGCCATATGGAAATAACCAATCCATGCCCAGGATCACCTCAAAATCGATCATATCAAATAAAAGGAGATATGCTCTAATCTCAAAACCACAGAACGTGACCATACAGGACCAATAGATCTGATCCACAACCATAGAATCACCCACTGGCATAGACACATGAACATGAGTGCTCAAAATCTCAATAGAAATAACCAGGAAATGAGCAAACAGAGATGATACATATGAATGAGTAGACCCTGGATCAAACAATACCGAAGCATCCCTACCACCGACATAAATAGTACCTATGATGACGATATCTGAGGCCAATGCATCTGGCCTGGACAAAAGAGCATAGATCTGGATGAAGCACCGGCTCCCTGGCCTCCACCTGACTGAGCAACAGTTGGCTGACCTCTCCCTGCCTGACCTTTACTAATAGGACGGCTTCTACCAGGCTGCCCTCCACCCCTTGGTGGCTGAGTAGCTGGTGCTGAAATTATGGGTTGCTGACCATGCTGCACTGCCTTGCCCCGAAGTTTGGGGAAGTATCTCCTCAAGTGACTAGGATCTCTGCACTCAAAACAACCATACGGTGTAGTGACTTGCTGCCCTGATGGCTGACTCTGATAACCCATAGATCTACTAGAAGAAGCCTGGATAGCCGGTAGATGACATGAACTCTCCTGCATAGCAATGAAGTAGGAACCAGAAGAACCCTGAAGACTTGAATACCCGCTAGAAGAACCCTGAATAGCTGGCGGGTGATAAGAACTCTCTGGCATAACACTGAAATAGGGGCGTGTTAAAGCACCCCGGGCAGGAGGTGGTGCTGAAAATGGGGACCTACTGGGCTGACCCCTCCCAAACAAACCCCTGCCCTGGGCCACCTTTGAACTCTCTGAAAAATCTAGCACTCTTATCTAGATGTATCTTCTCTCTACCCTCTGACGATATACCTAAATCTGCCAAGCAATCTCGACCACTAGCTGATACTATGTACCCATCTCCACCTCTCGGGCCATACCCGATCAAATACCAGGTTGAAATCCTACAACAAACCTCCGCACTCTCTCTGCATCTGTAGAAAGTATCATAAGTGCATGGCGGGACAACTCAGAAAACCTCGCCTCATAGTCGGTCACAAATATCTGACCCTGCTCAAGATGCTCAAACTGATACCACAGCTCTTTCCTCTCAGAGGGCGGGATATACCTGTCCAAGAACAACTGCATAAACTGACTCTAAGTTATGGGAGGAGAACTTGCTGGCTTGCCAAGAACATAAGACTGCCACCATCTACGAGCCCTGCCCTCAAGCTGAAAAGTAGTGAATTCAACTCCCTGCGACTCGAGTATCCTTATGTTGTGCAGTCTGTCCCTACACCTATCTATGAAGTCCTAAGCATACTAATGACAATCACCCCCGAATATTGGAGGGCAAAGTCTAGTCCATATGTCAAATAGCTTCTGCGGGTCACCCTCCGTAGTTGGTCTGGGATGGGGTGCCACTGCGCCAACTGGCTTGACCCCCTCTGCGGGAACTACACCTGGAGTCTGATACACTGCAACTGCATGACCAGGAGCCTGGGCAGTAGGGGTCTATGCTCTTCCTCCCACCTATGAAGCAGCTGGATCTGCTGGAAATAAACTAGCATGAGTCATCGTATACGTGAACCATAGCATGAGACCCATGACCTCCTAAAATCCCGGTGCTGTCATGAAATCTTCTGGGATAGGCTCAGCTACAGGCACCTTTCCCTACTCCTCAATAAAATGATCCCTCATAGGATCTGCTGATGGTTCTATTGGAATAGCTCTGGGATGCCCTCGTCCCCTACCACGGGTCGGTTCCCTCCCACGGCCTCTGCCTCAACCTCTAGCAATAGGGGGAGCAGCTCCGCCCGCATCTGGAATATCAGTCCTCCATATCTTCACCATTTGCGAGAAATAGAAGAGGGAAATTTAGTATACCAACCACTGCACGATAGGAAGTGAATAAAAAGTAGTCTTTCCTGATACCATATAGCCTCTTGAAAATAAATACAGACATCTCCATTCGATCTACAAGACTCTATTAGGTCTATCCATGACTTGTGAGACCTACGTGAACCTAGTGCTCTGATACCATGTTGTCACGACCCATTTTCGTACTAGGTCATGAAGGCGCCCGACACCATTTCCAGGCAAGCCAACGCAAAAAACATTTCAAAAATTCTTACTTTACTTTTATCAGGAATAACTAAAATAAATACACTAATTTTTTTTAAAGCAGAAACGATCAATAGTCTAAATAACATGATTATACAACCTGAAATATAAGTCTACCAATGTCTGTGCGAAGACCTGGAGTCACAAGTATGGAAATCCAGTAGAATATACAAAAGAATATCTCTATCCTACTGTTTGAGATAGAAAAGACAGCAAAAGTATAGAAAGACTCCATCCGGCTGTTGAACATCATAAGAAGGAAGCAGCTCACCGTGGAAGTCTAAGTCACTAGGTCAGGGCGCACTGGAGTGGTAACCAGATGTATCTACCTCAGATCTTGTACAATTAAGTACAGAAGCATAGTATGAGTACATATACAATATGCATCCAGAAAGTATCGCATCTAATCTCGAAGAAGTAGAGACGAGAGGTCTACTTGATACTTACTAGGATCAATAAATATATCAAAGTTTTATGCCAAGAATAGAAATCACTAGTAACCAACAGTTATAACAAGGAGTAAAAATCATGTTCTTCATAATATTCCAATTCACTACTTACATCTCAAAATATTAGCAAAATAATGAAAGTATAAGTTTCCAAATAGATAACATGCGCACTATATGCCGAGGCGACGGCCCGATCAAACAGAAATAAGTTGTACACTTGCAGAGGGTCAATGACGTGCCTATAGATGCATCTATTCATACTGAGGCGATCGGCCCGATCCACAAATAGCAAGCAATATCAAGAATACGCATGAAGGTACATTAATATTCAATAAGGCCATACAAGAGTTCAACAAGTATACAAGTTCGCTCTTATTCCTCTTCAAGTCTCTAGCATATCCTAAATTATCATATTAGCAAGACCGTATAGAGATTTTCATAAATAAAGCATGATGTGGGTCCTAAACTACCCGGACAATTAACATAATAGTAGCTACTCACGAACTCTCGTCACCTAGTGCATACGTAACCCCCGCATTTAACAGAAATTACTCAATTATTATTCCTATGGGGATAATTCCTTCTTATAAGGTTAGAAAGGAGACTTACCTCACTCCAAAGTGCACTTTCAAATATCAAGAACAAGTCCAAGCCCTCAATTCAAAGCAAAACACTCCCAAACTAGTTAAATAAAGTAAGAACTAGTCAATATAGACTCACAAGATTGAATTTTAGCTATTTAAGCAATTTTCGAACCTTTTACACAAGTTTCCTAAATTCCGACCCTAGGCCCACGTGCTCGGATTCCAAAATTTTTTGAAGGAAGTTGTTCTCTGTAACCTAAGGATCAATAACATATGATTTCTAATTTATTGCATAACAAATTTCGTGGTAAAATTTAACTTTTATTGAAACCCTAGGTTTTCACTCAAATCCCATGATTTTCACTAATTTTAGGGTGTGAATCTACCAAAAACCCAAGTATTAAACTCGCATTAAGTAGAATTAACTGTCCTCACAATGCTATGTTGAAATACCCTCTTTAAAAGCTCCTAAATCGCCCAAGTGTAGAGATAAAATGAAATAAATGGTCAAAGTTTACCCTGTTTATAAAAGTCGTGCCCAGGCATCTAATGTCGCATTTGCGACACCAGGCTCGCAAATGTGAAGTCGCAATTGCAATAATTTGTTCGCAAATGCGAACTGGGCATTCTCCTGCCTTGATCGCAATTGCGATAGAGGGGTCGCAAATGCGGACTCTGCTGGGTTCGTAAATGCAAAGCAAAAGTCGCAAATGCGACCACTGCCCTCAGTCGGCCTACTCGCAAATCCAATGCTATCCTCGAAATTGCGAGTGTTCTATTGCGATGAATACCTCGCGATTGCAAGATCTCCAGCAGCAACAAAAAAATACAAGAAAACTGGTGTGCTTGTTCTACCCCCAACCATGCCCGAAACTCACCCGAGCCCTCCGGGCTCCACTCCGAATACTCACACAAGTCCTACCACATTGTACAAACTTTTCCAAGAAATCAAATTTCCGAAATAACACCTAAAACCATGGATTCAAAACCAAAACGCATGAAATCCTTAGGAACATTTAAATTCCTTTCTTTTCAACCGGACGTCCGAGTCACTTCAAATCAGTCTCATTTCTCACCAAATTTCACATAAGAGACTAAAATATTATACCAAACCTATACCAGACTCCAGAACCAACATACGCGCCCGATACCAATATGATCAAGCATTTTTTCTTTTTATTAAACTCTTAGAATCTCAATTGAACAATTTTTAATAAAAATTCATTACTCGGGCTAGGGACTTCAAAATTCAATTCCGGACATATGTCCAGGTCCTATTTTTTCCCACGGACCTTCCAGTACTCTAAAATCATGAATCTTGGTCCATTTTCTCAAAAAGTTGACCGGGGTCAAACTTGGCCTTTTAAGAAATCCTAAGGAAACAAATTGGCATATTTCACTCAAAACTCTTCCAACTTCTGAACCAACCATTCCTGAAAGTCGTGAATTAGTTAATGCAAGCACGGGAAGTTTTATTAAGGGAACAGGGTTCAAAAAGGTAAAACGACTAGCCAGGTCATTACACAGAACCTCTGGTCTGATTCTTGCTGAGAGGATACCATTCCTTAAGGAATGGAACATGAAATGTAAGTACAAATTTATCTATGATGACTTAATATTCTACTTTCCCTACTCTTTCTTGATCTCATCCTTTACTCTATCTAATCCCTTTTTGATGGTGAAGCTGTTTCTTGGTTTCCTAAAAGGATCCCGGACTTTGCAGGTTGGTGTGGCAACTGGCCTCCACTTCTTCATACGTGGAATGCAATTGGCATGACTTGGACAAGGGTCGATGAGAAGCTAAAAACCATGGTGAGTAGTCTTATTCACAT
Organism: Nicotiana benthamiana; assembly: GCA_034376525.1. NCBI lineage: Eukaryota > Viridiplantae > Streptophyta > Magnoliopsida > Solanales > Solanaceae > Nicotiana > Nicotiana benthamiana. Next base: position 84,832,124 of record CM067331.1, on the reverse strand, counting down.
GTTTATGCTTTTTAGTGAAGTACTTACTTTATCATTATGTAGGCCTCGGAGACGTTGTTGCTATGCGGCCACCCCCTTCTAGTTAAGAAGAAATCCCAAAGTCCGCCAAGGAAAAGAATAGGAAAAGGGGGTTGCCTGCAAGTTCCCCCAAGCTAAAGAAAAACAAGGCTCGAAAGCCTAAGGTCGATTCCGTAGCCCTATCTCACAAAATGGCCCAACGCCTTCGACATGAGGACGAGAAGGGGGGAGATGATGGTTTCCTATTGGTAGCTCGAAAAAAAAAAAGAACTGACGCTTCAAAGACTGTTGAACCAATGGTGGCTGGTGCAGATCAATCTCGAACCTAAGAAATTTCAGGGGGGAGCTCGAGAAAAGTCCCCGAACCTTCAGGTGGAAAAAGTGTCTCTTCCCGGGGGACATTTGGTGGGCGAGCTCGATTCAAGGCCCTCCAAAGAGAGGATAATATCCCAAGTGAATCAATTGGGATAATCAATATAGATGGCTCGCCGAAAAAGGCCCAGTGTTCTCCGAAGGGCAATTTTGGGATACCCGGGCCATGAGGACTCCTAATGTAGGAATGACCCATGAAGGGAGTGATATTTTTTGGGAGTGCCTTATGGGGATCAAAGATGGTCCTAAGCTTGATACCTCGGTTATTTTTTATGAGGCCCAAAGACTTCTCAAACAAGTAAGTCTTTGTCTTCATAATTATGCTTCGAGTTTAATTCTCATAATTCTAAGTCTAACTCCTTTTCTTTGTGAGAAGGCCATATTGCTTCACCGACAAGCATTTACCAAATCCAGGCCAAGATTTCCTGATGCGAATCCGAACTCAATAAGCTCATGGAAGATAGGGATAGCCTTAAGATCCTCGACATCAAAAAAGAGGGGGGAGATCAGTTATCTCCAAGTCAAATTGGCGAAGGCTCATCAAGAATAGACCGAGCTTATTGAAAAGGTAATATAGCCTTTGAGGGTCTGTTATGCATTTACTTGATTTAGCGACTAACACTTCAAATTTGCAAGCCCAACAGGAGCTTGAGCTAGTGGAGCAGGTTCGAGAAGAGCTCAAGGCGAAAAAGGCTGAGACCCTAGGGTGGAAACAACATATGGACCTTCTCGCCTCAGAGAAAGATACACTTTCGAAACAGCTGACTTCAATCAAACGCCAACTCAAAAATGCAAAAGGAGGAAAGCTTGTCCCGAAGCCGCAAAATCAAGAAGCTCAAAGCTAAATCAACCGTTAAGCTTACAAAGGCCAAATCTAAGGCAGAGGCATTTGTGTCCTCATACCGAGTTGATGCCGAATGTGCTAACTCTTGGGCATAGAAGAACTCCATTACGGCTTAAGCTAAGTTATCATGTGCTCTCGGCCATTCCAGGCGACAGTCTCGTGGAGAAACTCTTAAGGAGATGCACGCTCGTGGCTTCGACCTCTCAGCTGATATTGAAAAGCAAAAAGTTTGGAGGAAGAGGCTGCCTATTTTCTCTCCAATGACAAGGATTCCACTAGGGGCTTCGAGAGCGTAGGAGATGAGGAGAAAGTCCTCGAGGAGAAGATTCCTAAAGATACAACTCCCAATGATGCGACTCCCGAGGATGTAGTTTCTAATGATGTGGTTTCGGGGCATTAGCATGTGTTTTTGTACCCGTTGGGTTTTTTGAAGGTTCTATCAATCGAAACCTCATTCATAATCCGTTTGTGTTACAATAATTGAATACCTTTTGAAGCTTTTTTGAAGGCTGATGTTATTAAAGCCTTTCAGTTATTCGAGGGATGATTTCCCTTTTTTTTATTTGCTTTTGCCGAGGATAGCCTGAATTAACAAATTTTTTCAAAGTATTAGAAGGCCTTTAACTTATGGTAGAAGTCGGACGTCTCCGAGCCACATTATTTAGCAATAATCTTTTTTATATGGAAGTGGACTTTAATATGGTCGTAGCCTCACATATGTCTCTTGGACTCATTTTTCGATAACCTTTCGAAGTTGTTCGAAAGGTTAGTCCCTGAGTATGATGGCCTTGGACTTTATGTCTAGGGGATGCCTCTTGAGGTCTTATGAATTCAAGTTTAGGTGACTCGAATGTATTGATTGTCCATGACAGTCCCCGAGTATTCGATGTATGTTTGTGTTTTGACCATTGAGTCGTTTCTCATAGAACTACTAGTATGTAGCTCGTATAATAGTTGACTTCTTTGAGATACAAAGTGTTTTTATATATACACAAAATGCTTCTTTGAACAATTTGGTTCATGCGTACATGTTTTGTCGTAGGTGCGCGAGACACGATTAATCTGACTGTTTGGTAAATTACAAAGTTTTCCTATCAAGGCTCTCTTTGCCATAAACTATTTTCCTCAAAAATATAATCTCCGAGGGTGATACCCCCCCCCCTCTAATATTCGAGGTTCATTGAAAAGAAGCCTTGAATATTGTTGAGTTCTCCTTAGGTAGAACATAGTTGTTCCTCGTTAAAAACCTCGCCAGTAAACCCATTTGGGACAAGATACGATCTATGGAAAAATAGTGCAACATGTGCTTTAAAACCTAAGGTATTCGTGCAAAGAGGTGCCCTCGATATCTTCGATTGAACACCTATAATGAGTTAGTTTTAAATCCAAACTAAAAGGGGAGAAAGTCATACTTTAACAGAAGTATCGTTTGAGTAGTGATACATTCCAATTGTTCGACAGTTGTTCACCTCCCTTCGTGCAAAATTTGTAAGATCCTCTATCGACAACTCTGATGAGTCGACACGAACCTTCCCCATTCAGACCCTATTTCCCTTCATTCAGGTCTCGAGTATTGAGGGTGACCTTCCGTAGAACTATGTCTCCGATTTAGTAGTGTAAAAGGTTAGTCCTTCTATTATAGTACCTCTCGCTTCTTTTCTTCTGTGCCGCCATCCAAACAAGTGCGGCCTTTCATTTTTTATCTAATAGCTCAAGGTTAGTATTCATAGCCTCATGATTTGACTCCTCTAATGCATATCAAAACCTGGTGCTGGGTTCTCCAATCTCGACCGGGATTAAAACCTCAGAACCATATAGTAAAGAGAACTGAGTAGTCCTCGTGCTGAACTTTGATGTCGTTCGATATGCCCAAAGGACCTCAGGTAGAAATTCTCTCTATTTTCCTTTTTCTTTGTCCAACCTTTTCTTTAGGTTTTGAGTTATAGTTTTATTTGTTGACTCGGCCTGTCCGTTCCTCGTTGAGCGGTACGGTGTTGATAAGATCCTCTTTATTCTGTGTGCTGCAAGGAACTCCATTACCTTATGCCGACGAATTGATTTCCGTTGTCACATACAATCTCGGCAGTTATCCTGAACTGACATACAATGTGGTCCCAGATGAAGTCGGTAACTTCCTTTTCCCTAACCTTTTTTAAGGCATATGCTTCCACCCATTTACAAAAATAATAAGTCATAAATAAAATAAAGTTAGCTTTACATGGGGCTATTGGTAGAGGACCAACTATATCCATTCCCAATTTCATGAAAGGACACAGGAACATGACTGAGGGCTAATGAATCATTGGTGCAAACCTTTGACATTTACCACACCTTCTAACAAACTCCTTAGTGTCTTTTTCCATGTTATCCCAGTAATACCCTACTCTAATAATTTTCGAATCAAAGACTCGGCGCCAGAGTGATTCCTACAAGTACCTTCGTGGATTTCTCGTAGAGCATAATTGGTATCCCCCGGACTAAACACACCTCCAATGTTCCATCGAAAGTCCTCTTATACATGTTCCATCTTCATCCGAAATGAACCTAGTAGCCGTGGTTCATAGAGACCTTGACTCCTTATGATCTGATGGGAGCTTTCTATTTTTAAAATAGTCGATATACTTATTTCTCCAATCCCAATTCGAACTCGTAGAATTTATTTCGGCATAACCCTCTTTGACCACGAATCTATATAACTAGATGACAGTCCCTGGGAAAATGTCGTCTTCTTTGACCAATGATCCTAGATTTGCGAGCGTATCGACCTCACTGTTTTGCTATTGAGGCACGTGATCCAGGGTCCATTCCTTGAAGTGGTGCAATGTAACCTGTAATTTGTCCAAGTACCTCTGTATTATATCCTCTCGAACTTCGAAGCCTTTGTTTACTTGGTTCACCACCAATAGAGAGTCACATTTGGCTCCGATAACCTCTGCCCCAATCTCTTAGCTAGCTCGAGGCCTGCAATTATGGCCTCATACTCAGCTTCATTGTTAGTTAACCTAGAAGCTTTGATAGATTGTTTGATAGTATTTCATGTGGGTGGCTTCAAAAAAATATCTATCCCGGACCCTTTCACATTCGAGGAACTGTCCATGAAAAAGGTCCATACCCTCGATGATGTACCTGATTTTAACAGAAGTTCTTTATTTACTTCGGGTATGAGGGTCAGCACTAAAATCGGCCACGAAGTCAGCTAATATTTGAGACTTGATAGCCGTTTGGGGTTGATATTCGATATCGTACCTGCCAAGTTCGATTTCCATTTGGCCAATCGGCCTAAAATTCGGGCTTATGTGAAACATTTCAGAGAGGATAAGTGGTTAATATACATATGGATGACATTGAAAATATGTCTTTAACTTTCTGTATGCGCTTATTAATGCAAGTGCTAATTTTTCTAAGTGAGGTATCTAGTTTTAGCATCTCCTAGAGTTCTACTTACATAATAAATAGAGAATTGTGTACCTTTCTCTTCTCGAACTAGTACTCCACTTACCGCTATCTCGGACACTTACAAATATAAGTAAAGTTTTTCATCTACCTTCGGGGTATGAAGTAGAGGTGGGCTCGATAAGTATCGCTTTAATTCTTCTAAGGCTTGTTGACATTCTGGGGTTCGTGCAAAATCCTTTTTCTTTTTGATTAAGGAAAAGAACATATGACTTCAATTTGATGGCCTTGAAATGAATTGACCCAAGGCGGCTATTCGTCTTGTTAGCCTTTGCACAGCTTTCATGCTATCCACGTTTGTGATATCTTCGATGGCCTTGATCTTATCGGGGTTGATCTCGATTTCCCGATTTGACACCATGAAGCCGACTAACTTGCTCGAGCCGACTCCGAAGGCATATTTTTCTAGGTTAAGCTTCATGTTGTACTTTCTCAAGATTATGAATGTTTCCTGCAAATAAGTTAAATGGTCCTCTGCATGCAGGGACTTAGACAACATATCGTCATTATAAACTTCAATTAATTTACCTATCTGTTCTTCGAATATTTTTGTTAACTAGGCATTGGTATGTAGCTCCTGCATTTTTTAGCCTGAAGGGCATTATGTTGTAATAATAAGTTCCAAATTTAGTGATAAACGAGGTCTTCTCATGGTCCCCCAAGTTTATCTGAATCTGATTGTACCCCGAGTAGGCATCGAGAGAGGTAAAGATCTCGTGGTCGGCCGTGGCGTCGATCATGCATCGATGTTAGGCAGTTGAAAAGAGTCTTTAGGGCATGCTTTGTTTAAATCCTTACAATTTACGCACATTCCAAGTTTGTTTCCATTTTTTGGAACTACAATTAAGTTGGCTAACCACTCGGGGTATTTTACCTCCCGAATAGACCCTATTTTAAGAAGATTGGTTACATTATCCTTTAAAGATTCATTCTTCACCTCGGACTGGGCCTCTTTTTTTGCTTTACTGGTTTGAACCTTGGGTAGATGCTTAGCCAGTGCGTTGTTATTTCTAGCGGAATCCCTGTCATGTTTGAATAGGACCAAGCAAAACAATCCATATTACCGATAAGAAATTGAATGAGCTTTTTCCTGAGTTTGGGGGTTAATCTCATTCCCAGGCATACCTTTTTTCGGGCATGTACTCGATCAATGTGAACTATTCCAGTTCCTCGACCGTTGACTTGTTGCGTCTGAATCTTTGGGAACAATGAAAGTTCGAGGAGTAAGGAAATCCTCTTCTTCTTCTTCGACTACTTGTTCCTCGGCTCGATTAGGACTATAATCGGTGATTGCTATTTGGCCGCCTGTTTATCTTTGGCCCCAAATTTTTTCGAGGTCAGAGGCACTAGAATTGGTGTCATTTCATCTATTGCAAAAATTTCCTTTGCAAAGTGTTGTTCTTTATAGACCGTTTACACACCATCTGCTGTTAGGAATTTCATCATCTGATGAAGGGTTTAAGGTATAACTCTCATGTGTTGGATCCATGGCCTCCTGATAAGTGCATTATACCTGATGTCTCCTTCGATGAATGGAATTTTTTATCTTGGATGGTTTCGGCCACGTTCATTAGTAGGATTATCTCCCCCTTCATTTTTTTGCTTGCCATGTTGAAGCCATTTAGGACTTGGGATGCAGGTATAATTTTGATCATGTAGGCCGAGCTGCTCTACAACCCTCGATTTGATTATGTTTGCTGAGCTACCTGGATATACTAGAACACGTTTAACTTGAATTTTATTTATTAAAATAGAAATTACCAGGGCATCATTGTGCGACTGGATATGCCTTCTTCTTCCATGTCATTGAATGATAGGACGCCCTCGGGCACATAACTTCGAGTCTATTTTACTCTAGTGTTCGACACCTTGGTGCGTTTGAATACATGCCCTTGTTGAACATCAATACCGCCAGCGATTATATGGATTACATGTTGTGATTCTTCTTGCTCATATTTTCTATTTGCATCTCTTTCCCTGAAGTGTTTCTTAGCTCGATCACTGAGAAATTCTCAAAAATGACCCTCGTTAAACAATCTAGCTACCTCCTCGCTTAGCTGTCTGCAATCTTCAGTTCTATGGCCATGCGTGCCATGATACTTATACATCAAGTTTGATTCCTTTGAGAAGGATTGGTTTGCATAGGCCTAGGCTATCTGGTGTCTTTGATTCTTCCAATAGCTGACACAATCCCTAATGCATATACACTGAAATTATACTCTAACAATCGAGGTGCTTCCGTAGGGTCGGTATGTTTATTAAAACCATTCTTTCTCATGTGTCCCCGAGAGCTTTGACCTCTATCATTTCTCCGATCATTCCAAGGAATATTATGCCCCGAACCGTTGTTTCTACAATCTATATACGGCTGATAACGTTCCTTGTTTGATCTTGATTCCCTATCTGCATCCCTCAGGGGCTTAGCTTCCAATCTATTAGGACGAACAAAACTCGAGGAGGCTCCCAACTGGTCATCCTCAGCCCTGATGTTCAATTAGTAACGATTATGCACGTCTGACCACGTCACAGTTGGATACTCGATAAGATTCTCCTTCAATTGGCAAGACGCGATTGAACTCCACTCGTTCAAACCCTACATAAAAGCATATACTGCCCAATCATCCTAGACCACTGGTAATTCTATTCGCTCCATTTAAAACCGGGATACGAACTCCCTTATCATCCTATCATTCATCTGTCTTATCTTAAAAACGTCTTATTTTCTCGTTGCCACCTTCATGGCCCGTTATGTGCTTTTACGAAGGCATCTGCTAACAGAGGAAACAGATCGATAGAGTTGGGGGGCAAGTTGTGATACCAAATCATGGCTTCATTAGACAAGGTTTCCCAAACGATTTCAATAATAGTGATTCGATCTCATCATTATTCAAGTCGTTTCCTTTAATCTAGCAAGTATACGAGGTAATATGTTCGTTGTGATCAGTTGTTCCATTGTATTTAGGTATATCGGGCATGCAAAACTTTTCATGAATGGACTTCGGAGCCGCACTCAGAGGGAACGGCTTTTGTATGAACTTTTTGACATCCAAACCTTTCAAGACCGGGGGTGCCCCCGGTATTTGATCAACAATGGATTTAATAGTCTCTATTTTTGTCATTATCCTCAATCTTTTTTTCCCCAGATTCAATTCTCTTGGTGAGTTCTTCGAGCATCCTCATAATTGTGGGATCATTCCCACGGCTGTTACCCCTTAATCTTCCGGTATCGGCACAGTATGTTGAGTGTTTCCTGGTTCAACTATACTTGTAGTTTTGTGTTGATTCTGAAGCTAAGGGATAGCAATCTATTGAGCTTGTAACATCTCGAATATTACTTGGAGGCTGACTCCCTCGTCTCATATACCTTATGTCCCTTGGCCACCAGATCTAACTTCCCTGCATACACCCGTTCCTTGGTCTGTGCCTAGATCCGTATTCAAAGCAATGTGTGAGCTAACATCAACTGGTTCCACATTTGGCACTTCCCCAAGGTTTATCGGTAGTACATCAACCCCTAGAACAATTATGTTGTCATTTTCTCTGTGGAACCCAAGACTGTCATCACCGTGTACGGGCACATTCTGTGAGTTTGACATGTTTTATCCTGAAATCAATGAATCTTTGACAAGAATAAGTGTAAAAATAATATGTGTTATACGAATCAGTATCGAAATAAACACTATTATCTTTAGTCCCACGGTGGGTTCCAAACTGTTTACCTCGAAAATACGAGTAACAATTAAACTTGATTTCTTGTTTTAAATATATGTCATTTAATTTAATACTAATTACTTCCCTCCATTCCAATTTATGTGAATCTATTTTCTTTTTGGTCCGTGCCAAAAAGAATGACCCATTTCCTTATTTGGAAACAATATACCTTTATGCAATGATTTATAGCCACACAAAATATATGTGCCTCATTTTACACCACAAGTTCAAAATTCTTATCTCTTTTCTTAAACTCCGTGTCCAGTCAAATGGGTTCACATAAATTGAAACGGAGGGAGTAATAACTAAGAAGTATAACGTATAAAATGAAGCAAATAAGTAAAAATCAAACCCAAAATGCAGACCAGTCTCGACCTCGAGGTGAATCAAGAACAGTAAAGCTACAAGACAATTCTGATAAATAATGAGTGAAAAAGTAAGAGAGTATATTCTTATTGGGGTCCCCTTTATATAATAGGGAAACCCTAAATAAGGTACATTTTTATTTACAGTAAGGAATCTTATTGGGATTGTTGTCTAACCGCCTAGTATGGATTCATACAACGCCGTGATCTTGGGAACGTGGCGAGAATCTTGTCCTTCTGTAACAAACTCATAGCGGCACCATCTCGGAGTCGGTCATACTCGACTCCAATATCCCTTGAGCACTTAGATCTTCGAGCTCTTATTCTGCCTTTGAGCCCGAGCTTGGTCTATATCGAACTTTTATCCTCGATGCGACCTCTCGAGCCTAGAAAATCAAGGGCATATGATTTTGACCGTATACATATACTATTAAGTGTGAAATAATTCTTTTCTTGATGATTTAACAGTAACGTGCAAAAATCAAGAGGAAGATGTAGTAATTTTCATTAAAAAAAATTAGCGTAGTTCTTTTGTACTCCAAATTTGAGTAAAAGTTTACTAATGAATGACGTTCTTCGCTATGAAAAAATTTATCATCGAAATTTGTGAGAAGCCTAATATCTGGAACATATAAAAAATAGTAATTGGCAAAATATTTAGAATAATCCTATTAACAAAAGAAATTTGTTATATTTGTGTTATTTTTTGGCCATTTGTCTTCCTAAAATTACAAATAATCAAATTCGTTAACTGACCCTAGTCTCATTTGAAATAATATATTTGCATTTTTATTTTTAAAACAAGAAAAAGTTGAGGTAGCGTAAAAAATGAATAGGGCTGTAAGTAAAAATACGAAAGTAAGAATCCTACTTAAGTAAGGATTGGGATGTCGTAATATTCATCAACTTCACCTTATAACATAAGGGTACGAAGCAGCAGCAGCGCAGTCAGTAGACGTTCCCAAATTACTTTCAGAAATGGCTTCACACTTGTGGAAGAGACTGAGAATACTGGGTAAAGGTGGATTTGGAGTTGTTTCTTTAGCTTCAACGTCGGATAATCAACCTCCCACGTTAGAGCGTCTTCCACCTCTCATCGCCATAAAATCTTGCTTACTCCATCGCTCTCAACCGTTGCAAGAAGAAGAGGCATTCCTCAGCATGTTTGCAGACTCGCCTTACGTAATTCACTGTTTCAGGCCTAATATTGAACTACAAGATGGCATCGCCGTTTACAACTTACTGCTTGAATATGCCTCCGGTGGAAGCTTAGCCGATCGTCTGCACAACTACAACTCAGCGAAAGGACTATCAGAGTTTGAAGTTAGAAAACACACGAGGAATGTTGTTTTAGGGCTCGTTCACATACACAACAGAGGAGTTATTCACTGTGACATAAAGCCAGATAATATTCTTCTTGCCGGCACCGATGAAACAGCCAAGATCGCAGATTTCGGGCTCTCTATGACTTTGGAACAGAGCAAGGCAGAAAATCAGGGACTAAAGGGAACTGGAAGGTATATGGCACCAGAATCCGTGGCTGACGAAAAGTACGGAACAGAAGTTGATATATGGGCTCTCGGTTGCACTGTCTACGAGTTGATGACGGGGACACCTCTATGGGAATCAGATGAGGATAGTCAAGATTCGGGTGTTTTATACAGAATCGAGTTTGAGGAACCAATGTTTCAGAATGCAAAGTTGTCACATGAAGCACAAGATTTTTTGAAGAGGTGTCTAGTCAAGAATCCCAGATCACGTTGGACAGCGGAGATGCTATTGAACCATCCGTTTCTGAATTCATCCGAAGTAGCAGACAATAATGTACAGCCTGCAACAAAGACAACAAAGAGGCTAAAGATTATTTTACGCAGACCGCAGCAGAAGATAGCATTCAAGAATCCCAGTTCACGTTGTACAGCCGACATGCTATTGGACCACCCGTTCCTGAATTCATCCAAAGTAGAAGACAATGTCCAGCCGGCAACAAAGACAGCTAAGAAGCTAAAGATCATTTTACGCAGACCGCAGCAGAAGATAGCATTCAAGATACAACCACATAACCGTGATCTGATCATAGGACATTGATGCAATAATCAAAGAAGAGAATCTAAAGATATTAGACAAGGGAACTCGCGGTAGACTGCTGGCTATTTTGAAAGTAGATACTCAGATTGATAATTGATTTGTAATATATGTAAAAGAACTACGTATGGGCTTACTCCCTTTAGGATTTGTTAGGGGTACATAGGCAGCTTGCAATCAAGATGATCAGGTGCAGCCCCTTCTTAGTTAAAAAAACAATACAATTGAATACTGTATATGTAAAAGAACTACGTGTGGGCTTGATCCCTCTTTAGGATTTGTTAGGGGTACGTAGGCAGCCTGCAATCAAGATGATCAGGTGCAGACCCTTCTTAGTTAAAAAAATATAATTGACTGATGCACATATGCTTATAGTTAGTCAGTCAGCACTCCTTACAGAGAAAAGGTTTTCTTTTGTATATGATTTTTGCCATTGATGAGTGGCACCAGTTTTGCAATACATGCCTCAGTAAAATAGTTACATAGTTCTGCTTTATTTCATTCATTAATACTGCTAGTCAAACGGCAAACTTTGTTGCAGATTCATATATGTTGTTATCTTCTGATGTTGGCTTATACCAATCATAAAGTTGAATGAAATGTTTCGAAGCTTGTTCTTATTCCTTCTTTGGACTTTGGTGTGTTGCCTCTTTTTGTCATCCGAGCTCCTGTATTTGATGCAGCAGCCAGCCTTGCATAAACACTACTCAGTTTTTGAGTTTTTTTGTTAATGTTGATCTGCAATGTTATTGGTTTCTTTAATATTGCTGATCTTCTACGTTTTTAGTTTCCATATCTGTGCTCGCTCTTTTGTTAACCAATTTAGATAAAATGCTTTTACCTGTCAAGTACTACATTGAAACGTTGTGATTTAAATGAAACGGAATGGAGTGCTTGTATTCTGGGCATGACAAATATAATTTTGATATAAAGATGAGTATATGATGTAATAGACATGCATGCGTCAGTGTCGTTTGATTTTCGTACGGAAAAAATTGAAGTACACCCTTCTAATGATTGGAGGTTGAGAGATTTGTGTTGTTAGAAACTAGCTCATAGTAAGGATCTTGGAATGACTGTTATTGAAATATGTGTCTCCTTACAAATGTACACAACATTTCATCTATAAAACCACCACAAGAAAGTACTCTTCTTGGATGTAGACTATGTAACTAATCAGCACTGCAACAGTAATACCTTAGATTCTAGACCATCAAAAGAATCCTATTATAAGTCAAACATATCTGATCTGTTGAAAAAAAGAGAGACAAACTCGAGCTTATCCAGGGCACACTCTATATATAGGACCTACAAAGACATCACTATATATAATCTCAGTTCATCTGCAAAAAATAACTTGTACACCTTCAGAAATCTTCACCGTAATGAACATGTAGATAGGTGATCAAGACTGGGCATGGTGCTTCGCGAGCTTGGCAAGGACACCAACAGCCAGAGAATTTGTATATGTTGTTGGCTCAGTCATGGCTGAAGTTGAACGACGATCTTCGAAGTTATCATATCGATCAGGACCACCAACAATGGCGCCTGTTAGCTCATTAGGATTGGGTTTTTCTGTGTTATACCAGTATACAAAACTCATGGAGCAGTCCACCAGTTTGTTTGCAGACATTTTCGGGACAGAGGCACCTCTGTGATGAGCTTGAGTTGGAGGTTTGTTCCCAAAACCAACCATGTATGATTTTCCTCTTGGGTTTTTCCCTAGTATATAATCCATCTGCATTTTTTAATCACTTATAAGAAACTTTGTGCTTTCATTTTATCTCATGATGAGCATATATATGTTTTTTGAAACAGCTAGTATATAATAAAGAGTATTGTCCTACACCCACAGAAATGCCTGACCATATTTTTGATAGAAATAGCTCTCATGAGTATGACGCGTTAGAAATCTTTAGCCAGGGCTGGCCTATTGCTAAGATTAAAATTGCGAGAAGCATCAGAAAAGAGCTGATATATATTACCTGTTGCTTGGCAAAGGCCATGAGGTCAGCAGAATTAAACTGTTTGTTACCACAGCTGACCTTTTGCTTATGGTTGGCTAGATAATCACTATAAACACTAAACAGAAAAGCTGTGGCAGTAACATATTGAGTATTAGCTCCATCTCTAAGGTGAAGCAGACCCCCTGATAAATTACACATTTGGCAGTTGAACTTGTTAAACCATTGAAACAAGCTCAATAGATGAAAGACATGAATTTTTCTATGTACAAAACAAAGAAGCACCTGGAGATATATAAACCTGGTGTTGGGGGCTATGTGGAAGTATTGAGCAAACATAACCATCAGCCTGTTGCTTAAAATTCTGTAAATCTTTCTCCCCTTCAAAATAGAACTGCATATTATGGACCGAATATCAGCACTTTTGTTCGACCCCAATTGTGCCCTGGTGTGGCTGCATGACACCACAAGTTTGCGTCTATATAAAGAAAGAGTTTTAGTTATTACCTTAGAGAGGAGTATTTGAGCTCCAGCATACTTAAGGTCCCAACTAAATTCAGCTACAGTTGCAGTAGTAGCCTCTTCTTGTATGAATTCCAAGTATGTTGGTCTCCTGGTTGCTCTATATAGCCATGTTGCTGCCCACAACAACTCATCCTACATTTTTTGCACATTTTAGGGACAAATTACAATAACTTGCATGTATTAACCATATAATAAAATGAACATAAGGGAGAGGGATATTACATGAAAGCCAGAAAAGGAGCAATAGAAAGGGCATTCCCCATCATAAGTTCCTTTATGGCTTTTGGCAAACTGAAATAGCTGAGCCACAAACCCAAAAAAATACTATGAGCATATATTTAGGAGCTAAATGATATAAAACATCACACAATGAGGATAGAATGAGTACCAGTTTGGCTTTGTTGAGAAGTTGACGGGCATAGGTACGATTAGTTCCACGAAATACAACAGAAGCAGCAGCCATTGCTGCAGAAGTCTCAGCAGCAATCTCTGTTCCAGGATTATTCTGGTCTATCATTAGTACAGTTCTCGGCGTTTTCATATTCTCTGGCCTTGTCCAACATTGATGATCTTTCATTGGATCTCCAACCTTCAAAGAAAATATAAAATTAACAATTAGATCTTGATAAATTTAGACCTACATTAATTTTCAATATTCTTGGAAACTATTGAGACCAACCTGGACATAGAGGCGATTACGCTTAGAACTGGCTTTCAAGAAATAATCAGTGCCCCATTTGATAGCAGACTGAACATTTTTCAATTCTCCAGCAGCTTGGAGCTGTGATTGATACGCGATAGTAGCCCACGCTAAGGTTGTAACTGTGAAAGCCATTGGAAGACCATATTTTACGTTGTCTCCAGCATCATAGTATCCTCCTACAAGGTCAACCTATATATAAAAAAGGCAAACATTTTCAGAATTACGCAATTAATGTCAGCCCATGATTTGCGAGCACATACATAACATAACATCTTATTATAATAACATGGGAAGGGGGAAGAGAGAGTTATACATTTACACTACTGCCATCTTGAAGAGCAGAATCTCCTCTCCATAAGGGCCTGTGATCAGAAGGAAGTTTTCCTGATCGTTGTGCCTCGAGAAAAATAATCGATTTGGTAAGAGCTTCTTGATAATTAAAATCTCCATTTACAACCACAAAATGACCTTGAAATATAATGAACCATGCAAGAAGAAAGGTTCCAAATGCCTTTATTAAAGAAATGTTCATGACTAATAAAAACGATTTCTTAAGCGTAGAATATTGCGATTGATGAATAAGCTAAGCACCAAAAAGGATTAGAAAAAAGTTTGTTCATTTGGAGAAGTAAAAGAGAGGAAATAGGGAACAATAGGTACAACCCACTCACTAGGAAGTTAGACAATAATGGTGTTTGTTTAAGGTGTTTTTTCCTGAGGTGGATAGTCAACGGCTAAAACTTTTTGGACTATGGCATTGGTAAATTAGAGTTTTTTGGAAATTATAATGGCGGGAAATAACACAAAGTTAGTTATGGGCTTTGGACAGTTGTTAATATCCAAAAATTAGTTATTGAGGGGCTAAAAAACAAAAAGTAAAAATTCAACGTCGCCTGAGAGATTCGAACTCTCGCGGGGAAACCCCATGTACTTAGCAGGCACACGCCTTAACCACTCGGCCAAAGCGACGAAGTTGTTAATAGCCCATTAGGAACCTAATACTATTATAGTTTACAAATGTGAGGTTATTTAATCCTTGTTAGTGTATTTTCTTGATATGGTATAAACAATTAAGTGATTAGTTATACCATAATTTTGGTATCATTTTGATAATTATATTCAATGTTGGATAATAATCTTGAGATAAAACAACCAAATGACAAAAGTGTCATTCTCCAAAGCTCTTCCTCAAAGTCCTTTAAGAAGACTAAGATTAAAGTTGAAAATAATAGTTTATCTATTATAAAACCAAACGCATGCTTTTATATTATATTCATATATTTCATTTTTTATCCAACGAACCAAACGTTTCAAAAAAATATATTCACCAAATAATTTCGTTATTGTTTAAGTTTGAATTATAATCTTCATCACATTATAATAATCATGATATAATTTGTTTGCAAACCTCAAGTGTATTGTTAACGACTTTTGTAGCTAGACAAATCCCACGCTTTAATAATTAGTAGTCGAATGTGAGATTAGTGGATATGAATATGTATTAATTTTTCATCAAGCTTGATAATATTTTTCTCTTGAACTTTTAAAGCTATATCATTACATATTTTAACTTTTCGAGTGACTCACCTAGGGATATGCATTCGATTATCGAATTCAATTTTTACACTTATCGATAATCATTTATCGACTACCGATTTATACATATGCTTATTGTTACCGTTTCAATAATATTTTAATTTTTTCGATTTCGATTTATCGATTTTGGAGTTTATCGATTACACCAATAAGAAAATTTGCAGGATTGTATTGAAAGATATAAACACGCCTAACTAATATGGACAAAAAGAAGCTAAAATAAGATGAAGATCGCTTATAACATAATTGTGTCAGCAAGCACATGCAACGAAACTAAAGTAAGGGATCAAATGTATACAACCAATACTCCAACGGTATAAAAAAAATACATTATCACGACTAATTCTATTTTTCATTAATTTGAACTCCATTCCCTTGAGCTTTAAATATGATCATTCATTAAATATGGTAGATGAAATAATAGGGCTAGGAACCTAGGGTAAAGGAAATGATATTATGTAATAAGGGTAAAAAAAGTTGCCTATCTTATCGGTTTATCGATAAACCGATAATTGATAAGGACAAAATCGAAATCAAATCGATAACTCGATAAGAAAAATTTTGAAATCGAATCGAAATCAATAAATTGAGCGGTATTAATAAACAATAATAAATAATCAATTCGATTTATCGATAAACCGATTCGAATGCACACCCCTACTCATTACTCACCTCAACTTGTAAAAATATAGTCAAGATAAAGTCTCTTGGTTTAGCTGTTTTACAGCCTTAAATGGAACTATTTTAATTAGTCAAGCAGGAAAAAGCCACCAGTAGTTTGCTTTTTTTTTTTTTTTTTTTTTTTTGGCATTGAATTACCACATTAATTTTGTCAGAAAGATTAAGACATTCGTTTCGTTTTTTTTCACGTACTGAGTCACTCTCAAAACAACCTGCTCGGAATAAGCAATTTCCCCTTAAATTGCTAGCACCTTTACATTCCAATCACACAGTAGGAGACTGACTTTAACTCAACTGTAGTTAACCATATGTAACATGTGAAGATCCTATTCCATTAAGTACTTGTTTGGAGGACAAGTCCGTAGGCTATCTTTAGCATGGACCATTTATTGTGCAATATCTCGTTATTGTGCAATATCCCGTTTGTTGCCTGTGTGAATAAAGTCCTATATTGGTAGCTGAATAAATTAAGAATATACATATAAGGTATAGAAATCTCTGAATGGTGTGAGGCCTTTTAGGGAAAATTGTATGAACTTCGCTCAAAGAGGACAATATCACACCATGTTAAGAATTTGGGCTAGTTTAGCCCAATAACTGATATTAGAGCCCAGATTCAGCGGGACGAGTATGGATATGACGAAGTGATGGTGCGGGGCGGCACGCACACAAGAAAAAGTTAGTTGTGGGCTTCGGTTGCGAACAAAGTCCCACTTCGATAGCTGAAAAGATTGGAAATCTATATATAAAATGTAGGAATCTCTTAATGGCGTGAGGTCTTTTGAAAAATCTTACAACTTAACCCAAAACGAATAATATCATATTATGTTAAAAGTATATTTGGGCTAATATAGCCTAACACCGTCCATAACCGGAGATGAATTTAAAGTTCAAGTTAGAGGTACAATAATTCCTGTTCATTAGAGTACTTGCTTTGCTATTCGGGCTATCGGTTGTACACAACATTCGTTAGAGTACGTGCTTTGTTGTCGGTTGTACACAACAACACTCTCCTCTATCACCAGAAATAGATCTAGAATTTTATTGTTTTAATTGTCTAAATACTTCCTTCACGCGCTTAATGAAATGTGATTAAAGTGCCCCGAGTGAATGTTTTGTGTTAGGTGTTATTCAAACTTTTTTTATTTATTAAAAAACGGGCAATATATTTATTTTAATATGATTAGGAAATCTCTCATATTTAGTTAGTTTTTTTTTTTTAGAAAAAATTTGGATTTCCATAAATTAAAGTGCCCCGAGTGAGTGTTTTGTATTAGGCGTTTGTCATAAATTTTTTATCCTATTTGATTTTCCTATTTATTGAAGGAAAATGACAATATATTTACCTTAATAGAGTTTTCCTTCTTGTAGAAGGAATTATCTCATATTTGGCTAGTCCTTTTTTTGTATGAAAAAGTTTGGACTTCTATAATTTGAGTATATTTCTTTCTCATTCAGTAGCATCCATAATATAGTCATAGGGGGCTTGAGAGTAGTGTTTAGAGGGAGAATTTTACGGAACAAGTGTTAGTGTGTCACTTGTGTTTGCCTCTTCGTAAGGTTGTTCTCTTCATATTTTGTACTCTCCTTTTATATAGTGGATTGCTCATCTCCGCAGTAGATGTAGGTCAGTTGACCGAACCATATTAAATGTTTGTGTCTCTTTTGATAGATTTCTCTTTTATTGTTGGATTTATCGTCATTCAAGGTTTATATTACTAGCTTCCGCATGACACTTGATTTTTCTGGTCCTAACATTTTGGACTAGAAGCAGTAGAAAAATGAGCTCCTGATTACCATCACAGACTAAATACAGGTCATCTGTTAATCTCATCAGCTAGTCCTGATTACCAATGAAATCCAGATTAATATTTTCAACCTTAAAACCGCAAAGAAAGTACATGTGCAATCAGTAACAATTCCATTTTTCTTTTTCTCATGAAAATTTGAACAGAATAATTTCCAAAAAAACCAACGCATACCAAAAGTATGGAACCCGATGTCGCTACCATAAAACTAAAGCTAGTATTCAATTGCTCCAATAGTAAACAAACAAGAAAAAATTAGTTGAAATTTCACTAAGGAACTGTCTAACAGCAAAGCTACCATCAGTTCAAAACTGATTGTACAACCTCAAAATTAATTCAAGTCTAATGCTATAAACTTCAGTAATCCCCTAGTAGACTAATATTAATTTACCTGAATAACCTTCTTTCAAAATTACCAACTAATGCAAAAGGCATTCATTTCAACTGTGTACTTTTCTTCACATATTGTAGTGCACAACAATGCAATTATGCTACGAACTCCTAGCACGCGATTTGAATTATGACATTTTGATAACTGAACTATCCGTTCAACTGTCAACTGCTGAAAAACAACTCCGAGATCTAGCCAAACCGTGTCTACTCGCCGGACTTGATCTCGGCGAATCCAAACTCCTTAACATCAGTTGTTTCACTGCCGATATCAGTTCCTCCGTTGGACTGGGCGGCGGCCTTAAAGCTCTGAACATCTTGCAGAAATTCATGTGCCGAATCAGAGCCTCCTCACTCCCAATCCTCAACTCTGATCTCATGATCTCATCTTTCACTGCCTCCGCGCACAGCCCGCAAATCCACCGCCCTCCGTTCCTCTCCCGAACTTTAGCTATATACGCCACCGTGCACTCCTCCGTCAATCCGCAACACTCGCATTTCACCATCTTCACTTCAATTTCGGTAGCTTCCACGCCCATTGCTTCCGTTGCTCAAATAACTAGCCTGAAACTTTTACATTTCTTTTTATCACATATTCGTAAAGACCGTTTCGAAATTTTGAAATTCAAATCACAAAATCAGCATTTACTATAATAATTCTTCATCTGAGTCGTTAGGCCGATCCGGCGCAATAAGTGCACGTATACCAACCTCCTCTTGTAAGGATTGAAGATATATATACAAATTATATTGTAAGCCCATTGGCTTTAAATTCTAAGTCCGCCTATAATTATGAAAGACAGATACAGTACAAATCTGGCAAGAATTTTACAGTTGCAGCTTGAATTTTGCTAATGAAAGTGATGAATCCACAAATACTCAATATCTAGTACCTGAATTTTTTCCCCCGGAAAATAAAATGATTCTCCGAATATATAAAAAAAGCGTCTTGTTGTAGAATTTATGTTTCTCTTTCCCACAGGACTTCTTCTTCAACAATATCACCACCAATGATCAACAGCTTGAATACTACATACATTTCATAGAGCCCTGTTTGGCTCGAATATATCCTCTTCTGATTTTTAATACGGAATCCAGCTGAAATTCACACCTGAAAATTACGGTCGAACAAACACGACTTTTGTATTTGTGAACAGAGAAGAAGATTCGGGAAGTTGATGTTAAACTATGTTCTTGGAATATTAGTTGTTTACATGAGATGATAAGGTATGTAAGGGAGAGATTATGGTAATTTTTTATTAATATTGCTTCGTTTTTTATTTTTTCTTTTTAAGAAACAGACAAAACATGAGTTATTATTATAATAATTGGAAGTTTGTGTAAGACGGTAAAAGTTGTTCACGTCAACGTTTACTAAAACTTGTTGATATTTGATACTTATCAACATAATCAGATCGGATGGTGTAAAAAATTAGCTCAAGTTAAACAAGTTTATATAACGTGATTAATTAAATTAATGTTTGACCGTTGGATGCGTGATACTATTAAAGATTACCACATTAAGATGAGAAATGAGCAGATTAAGTTGATCAAATTTAAGCACTGAAAATACATGGTTAATGAAGATTCGTATAATAATCCAACTTATTTCGAACCGAGGATAATCGTTATTAATATACTCTTTCATCTTCTATTAACAATTGAATGATTAAAACATTCAAATTGTTCTTTAACAAAAACCATTAATCAAATTACTAAAATCACCAAATGAACATTTGACTTTGGTAAAATATGTCTGAAGAGATTGAATCAAATTCATTTTGATGTTGATATGCATGATGTAACAGTTAAACTTCAAATATAAGTATCATTTCTAGCAAACTATGTACAGTCTAATACATATGCAAATTGTTTAATCGCATCCCATGCGAACCACACCTATATAAAATATTATCATTGTTAATTAACGAACAATGATGCAAGTAGGTCATTATTTGGTATATCCCTGATCTTGCTTCTTTATTCTTCTCAATTTATCGACACGCTAAGGAAAAAAACGTGCTTAATACTGTACTGATGACCATGACTTATTATAAAGACAATAATAACTTATTATAGTTGCTTAACATATTAAACAAATCGAATTCAGACGTGATGAGATTACTGTAAAGGCACGTATACTGCATATTAATGTGAACGTCAACATTGCATATTTGGCCACGAGCGATTATTACGGATCGTCCAATTGAGTATTACGGGAAAGATATGACCAAATTACATTAATTATTTTAAAAACCACACGAGGAAAACTATATATATATATATATATATATATATATATAAAATCTTTTCGACAGTGAAAAGATATAGGACAAAGCAAAAAGAGAAGAAAAAGTGAATAGAAATTGAATTACAAAAATATAAGGTAATAACTAAAACATTCTAAAATGAGATTTCCAATTTCACAAGAATTTAAACTAATAAAATTTCTTCAAAGGAATGTAAAAATTATGTAAGCATGGACACTTCTTATGAGGCCCAACTAAGGGCGGAGGCCCAACCTAGAGACATCAAGGGCAAGGCCCAATTATAGATAGTCATTTTAATATACTTGTACACGGGATAATATAGGGTAATTTTGGTTTTCTTTTTCTTGACGTATATATATTATACGTGAGAATACAGAACATTCGAGATACGGAAATAAGAAAATATCTTTCTTTCTTCTCTCTTTCTCTTGAGCTCGAACTAGGTTATACTTCATCTCTGTTTTGCTCCAATGATGAGGCTTGGTTGCTCTAACATGGTATTTCAGAGCCGGAATCTTGCTTGCTCACGATCTCCGCTTCCGATCAATGTTACCCTCGTCAATTTTCTTTGGAGAATTTTACGATGCCTTGTACGAATCCCTCGCAAAAAAATTAGGGTTTTTTCTCTTTTTCACCTCCAATCGAGTTGCTTCTTCTTCTCTGTTTGGCTAGGACACTCATATTCATAGATTCTGCAAAGGACCTTACTTCGTTATGTTATGAAAGAAGACGATACAATTTCTTCATTATTTTCTCTATTTCTGTTGTATTTAGTCGTAGAAATTTTGTGCGGAGTAGAAAAATCTATTTAGGTGTATAACTATAGAATTGAACATAATGGGAAGTACTCCTGGTTTGACATGTACCGGTGTTCCTAGTACTCAAAGCACCGATGGTTTCACTATCTTCTTTGTTGATCCTTCACATCCCTTCTATATTCATCCATCAGATAACCCTTATACCCCTCTAGTATCTCCTCTCTTCGATGGTCGTGGTTTTTTAGCATGGCGAAAGAATATGCTAGTTGCACTTTCGGCCAAAAATAAACTCGGGGTGATAACGTGAAGAAATCCTCAACCAGAACCAAACTCTCCTTATTATTCTGCTTGGGAGAGATGCAATGACATGCTCATTGCATGGATGATCAATTCTTTGACTAGAGAGATTTCAATTAGTATTATGGGATTCAATACTGCTAATGATATTTAAAAAGACATAAATGAAAGGTTTGGTCAATCTAATGGGTCAAAGTATATTCAGATTCAAAGGGACATTAGTGTTTATACCCAGGGATCTTCAGACATAGCAACATACTTTACTAGGATGAAAGAGTTATAGGACGAACTCAATGTTGCTTATGTGGGTCCAACATGCACATGTGGGGCTTTGCCTAAATTCATAGAAGATCAACAACTCTTTCAGTTCCTTAGTAGACTAAATGACACATATTCCTCATGTAAAACTAACATCATGATAATGTCTCCCTATCCTTCCATAAGCAAAGCATATTCCATATTTCAGCATGATGAATATCAAAAGGAGAATACCAATCACACTCCCAACTTCTCAAATGATTCAGCTTCTTTTTCTGCGTCTATTGGACAGAGTTTCAATATAGGTTTTTCTCTCAAAAAGTTCAATTTGATTCAAAGAAGAAACCTTCATCTTATATTTTTTATAAATACTGCAAGAAGCAGGGTCACATTATTGACAAATGCTACAAACTTCATGGCTTCCCCTTTGACTTTAAGTTCACCAAGAGCAGAAAGGGATCAGCTTCTTGTGTACAGAACACAATCATTGCTCCAGATCCTGATGATCAAAATTCTGCTCCTCATGGTTTCACTAAAGTGCGGTATCACCATTTTCTGAGTCTTCTTCACAAGACACATGTCACACATAATCAACATACACCTGGTTATCCTGCCCCTGGATTCACTCCTGATACTTCTATTGGTGACAATGCTGCTTTTGCTAGCTTTGCAGGTGCGTTCTGTTCTGTAGTCAGTAGTACTGATTTTCATGTTTATGTATTATCAAAATATGATATAGACTCGTGGATTTTAGATTTTGGGGAAACTAATCACATACACCACCCAAACACTTCCTTCACAATCTTAAACCATTGTCTGTTCCTTTCCTAATTACTCTACCTAATGGTTACAAAGTAAAGGGGTAGACATGTGATTTTGACCCTCCCCAAGAATTTTTATATTTTAGCACGCAAATATTTAATTTAGAGCTAATATAGTTAATTCAACTCAGTTTGACTCTTTTACTTTATTTTTATTACAAGAAAATAAAAATTACAAAACTTATTTTAGTTCATGTATTTTTCATAAAAGTTTTTTAAAAATAATCATATATAAGAAGTATTACCTTATTTTTATCTTTACATAATTTCGAAAATACAAAAATTAACTTCATGTTCAGTTTAATTAGTTAGGATTAACTTTGGATTGTGTATTATTTATATCTTATTTTAAAAGGCATTGTGTAGTCTAAGGAACCTTCTAGACTCTTCTTTGGACAAAATAAATAAAATAGCCTAAGGACCTAATACACAAAATACCTAGGACTAATTTGCAAAATACACAAAATACACCCTAAACCTACACTCTACCTATAAAGATACAAAAAAAATGCAACTACAATGGAAAAAAAGGGCAGCGCCGCTGAACAAAAACAGGGGTCATTCCCATCCTACTTCTTCTTCAGGTTCTAAATATATGAACCCAAAATCGATGGCTTCTTCTCAATAGAGACTATACGAAATAGAGAAAAAGAGAGCTTCTCTTCAGCTTTGACACCCAATAACAAAACCAGAACCTTGAATACGCTATCTCTATCTTCTCCGACATCAACAACTGTCACACCTCCTTTTTTACACGGCTACCCTGAAGGATATAACGTATAATGGAGTTTTTTCAATTAAAGTTACATTATTCGAAATGGGATTAATTGGTTATTGAAGAGTCGCCACTTGGTATAGGTTTGGCTTTCGATGTCCCAACTCCCAAGTCAATGGTTTATTTGGGATCCAAATTGAGGAAATTTTTGACTGCCCAATTGGAGTCTGTGAACCAAAAATTCTTGAGTAAGGAATTATATTGACCCGAGGGAAGGTGTTAGGCACCCTCGGATCCAGTGGTTCTAGCACGGTCGCTTAAACTACTATAAGTGGCTAAAAATCTGATTTGTTATACATGTTCAAACCTATAGTACCATTCTTAAAGTTATTAACCGCTTCGTGTCTTTTTAGGAATATTTACAACGTCATTAAAACACGCCTCGAACCACGTCACATAAATACACCCGGGTTCTCGATATATTTTAATATCGCTGAGACACGGATTGGGTCACATAGATGCGCACCCGAGTTTTGGAAGATATTATATTAATAAACTCCCGCCTATAGAAACTATGCGTTTAGAAATTCGTGGAAGGCCGGGAAATTCGCTAAACTGCGCTTCCAATTTTCTATATATTCATTAAGTTCAGGAGCCTCAGGTAGTGTTTGATTAAGTTGGGTGTTGCTCACTTTATTTTATAAAGGGAAAACTAAAGCATATTAAGTTTTCTATTATGCATGTATCTAAAATACATCCTAATAATTTATACATGAGTAATACATTTGGGGGAATTCGGCACTTGCATTTTTCAGCCTCATTCGTGGCTAATTATGCGCATTAGGCTTCATTTCTATAGCAAGCCCCAGGAATATGTTTTTTTATGCCACAACTGATAGCCATTGGGCCTTCCAATTGGGCCCAGATGTTGGAAACACGTTCTCAAGGCTTTATACTAAAACATGTGTTCTTATGTGTAGGTTTTGAGGAATGACAAACAAGCGCAAATTGATATATGACGAAGTTCAAGTACAAGCGCACAATTGGTGGATAACGAGATTCAAGCACAAGACAAAAATTTATAGTTTAAATGAGTCGCTCTTAATTGTGATCTTGATCCGACAACTTGACTCATGACATGGCTTCTCTCGTAAAATTACTTTTACAAAATCATGCATATTTAATTTAATGCTAAATGATTTTAAATCATGCATATTTACTTCAGTCAAAATGATTTTTAAACATGCCTCTAAAATATGGACTAAGATAATCGATTATGTACTTATGATAATCGATTATGTTAAGCCAAGACTGCATGACAATCGATTGTGAACTAATGATAATCGATTGTGTTAAGGCAGTGAGCATCAGGTTTTTCAAACCTGCATGACAATCGATTGTGAACCTTATGATAATCGATTGTGATGAGGCAGTGTACATCAAAGTTTTTCAAAACTCAGAATAATCGATTGTGAAGCTAATGACAATCGATTGTGAAGAGACAGTGTCCATCAGATTTTTAAAAGTCACAAAATAATCGATTGTGAACATATGACAATCGATTGTGTTGAGGCAGTGTCTTCCGGACTTTTTCAAAATTATTAAATAATCGATTGTGAGTATATAACAATTGATTGTCAAGAGGCAGTGTCTAAAATGTTTTTCAAAGTCTGATAAATAATCGATTGTTAACATTGCACAATCGATTGTGAAGCTGACCGTTGTCGTAATATTTTCAAATACCGTCAGGTAATCGATTGTTGATTTTGTACAATTGATTGTTGAAATTAAAATCTGGAAAAGATTTTTTGAACGTTGCTGAGTAATCGATTGTTGATTTTATACAATCGATTGTTGAAATTAAAATCTGGAAAAGATTTTTTGAACGTTGCTGAATAATCGATTATTGATTCTGTATAATCAATTGTTTTACGTAAAATCTGGAAATGATTTTTTGAACGTCGCCAATAATCGATTGTTGATCTTGGATAATCGATTGTTAAGCGTAAAATCTGGGATTAATTTCTGGAACGATTGGCAAACAATCGATTGTAGCTTCTTGACAATCGATTGTCACTCAGTAAAATCAGCAACTCTTAATTGGCAATTAGGCAACGGTAATGCCAAGTTTTTCAACTATAAATACAGCTTCATTTCAGTGTTTTAAACACAATAACACACAACAACTGATCATTCTATTGCTATAAGCTTGCATACTATTGTTTATCATTTTATATTCATTTCATAAAGCTTTTGAGAGCCAAAGTCTTGTCCATAGTTGTTGTGATCTTGAGCTTACTTCTTTTACTCATATCTACTCATAAAGGAGTGTATTGTTTGAGTGTTTAGTGTTTTGTACACTTGAAGAGAATTGTGATTCTCTAGTTGTAAGGAACTTGTGTTTCCTTGGTCGAAGTCTTGGAGTGTTGTATCTCCGAGCAAGATTGTTGAGGCTTGTGTCCTCAGATTGTAAAGGTTGGTTAGGCACCCGTAAGCTTAACAATGAAGTCTTGGAGTGTTATATCTCCGAGCAAAGGTGTTAAGGCTTGTGTCCTTAAGTTGTAAAGGTTGGTTAGGCACCCGTAAGCTTAACAGTGAAGTCTTGGAGTGTTGTATCTCCGAGCAAAGGTGTTAAGGCTTGTGTCCTTAAGTTGTAAAGGTTTGTTGAGCACCCGTAAGCTTGACAAGTTATTGGACAATCTCGAGAGAGTCTCTCGGGGACTGGACTAGCCACTTGTTATGGTGAACCAGAATACATCGGTGCGTTCTTTCCTTTTGTTTATTTAACGCACTTATTTATTCCCTGCAAATTTTAATTTCTGCATGTTTACGCTAAATTTTATTATAACGCTATTCACCCCCCCTCTAGCATTAAGCGTATTATCTAACAATTGGTATCAGAGCCCAACTCTCTGAAGACTTTACAGTTTGAGAGAACCATCCATGGCTTCTACTCGTGACTCTTTTGCAGGAATAGGTGAAGGTGATTTTAACATGTTGCCCCCAATATTTGATGGAAATAATTACTTATATTGGAAAGATCGGATGAGAATTTTCATCACAGCCAACAACTTTTATCTATGGCAAATCATCAAGCATGGTGATCAAATGACAACAAAAGTTGGGAAAGCCAAGGTAAGTGAATACAACACTAATGCAATAAATATATTGTATAGCGCCTTGAATCAGGAAGACTATCAGAAAATTTCCCACTACAAAACCGCCAAAGAGATGTGGGATAAGCTGGAGAAAATGCATGAAAGCATGCCTCAAAAAGCGGACAGCTCAACTGGCCAATGTCTCATGGCAAACGAAGAAGAAGAGGTTAGT
Source organism: Nicotiana benthamiana (assembly GCA_034376525.1). Taxonomy (NCBI): domain Eukaryota; kingdom Viridiplantae; phylum Streptophyta; class Magnoliopsida; order Solanales; family Solanaceae; genus Nicotiana; species Nicotiana benthamiana. The sequence goes on along the minus strand of CM067331.1, from coordinate 84,805,160 downwards.
ACGTCCAACTCTCACTCGCTTGAAGAAATGCAAAATGCTTATAATAAATTACATAGTGAGTTTGTTGATGCTTCCAAGACTATTAAAGATTTGCAGAAAACTCTGTCGTTGCAAGAAAAAGATTTTCAAAAACAACTCTCTCTAAAAGAAAAAAATTTTGAAAAACTGATTTTAGAAAATGAGAAGTTGAAAGAGGAAAACAAGTTTTTCGGAAAAAGAAGCGCCGATAAGCCCGAAAGCTCTATTAGAAAGTGTACTTCTTGCTTGCATCTCAAAAATGAAGTAGAAAGGCTTAAAGGCACATTAGATAAGTTTAATTCTTCGCACAAAAATTTGAATGATGTTCTTGATAATTTGAAGTCAACCAAGCATGGCATAGGGTTTACGAATGAGCCTAAAGAAAAGGTTGAAGCTAAACCCCAACAACCTAAGGCTCAACCTAGGACTAATAATAAAAATGCTTATCCTAGAAATATCAATCCTAGAACCAATATGCATGCTAGACTAAATGTTGAACATTTTAGAAGACCTAGCAATGACTTACCACCTAGAAATAACTACCCTAGAAATGATGCATATTATAGGCCAAATACTAGAAGGATTTTTGAACCCTTTAGAGCACCTAGAAATAATTTCCAACGTAGAAATAATTATTCTAGAAATGCCGCTCATAGTAGGAGAAATGATGTTCATAAAGCGCGCAATAGTCATAATGCTGAAAATAGAGTAAACCATTTTCGTCCGTCAAGTTACTATGAACCTAGAAGGATGCATAACCCAACGTGACTTGTCATTATTGTAGACGTATTGGTCATATTGCTCCTGCATGTTTTACACGACATAGACATATCACTCAATCGCATCATTATGATATGCCTAACCCCCAAGGACCCAAAATGGCATGGGTACCAAAAGATCATTAATCTGTTTGCAGGTGTGCTTGAAAGGCTACAGTATTGTAGTAGATGCACCAAGCACGACACCTCATTGCATCAAGAGGAAATTTTGGTTAGTTATCCTTTTTGACAAAAACCGAATTGTTGATATGTGCTAGCAACCAATATTAACTTATTTGTTGTTAATTTGGTTCCCTTATTGTTGAATCTTTGATAAGCTTAGTCGTAATAGTTGATGCGCGTTAACAATTGAGATATCCTTGTCAACAATCAATATCAATTAGCTTTGCTGATTCATATGTTGAAAACGTGTTGCTAAATGACAATTGGTGTAAATTAGTTTACTTGTTAGTTATCTGTCTTTAAAAGATCAAAACTGTTGATATGTATTAACAGTTAGCTTGATAAAATCATTTCATTCATAATTTGATAATTGCTATCTGTGGTTTAAATAACCGTTAGTATACTGTGTGGTGTGTATTATCTATTAGCATATTCTTCAAAAAGTTTTCACTCGCGTTTTTTTATGAATGCTATCCTCAGCTTTGAAAAATAATTGAGATGTCTCATGTTTCTAGCAATTGACAAAAATCCTTCTGTTAAAAATCGTCTCTTGATGAACACATCCTTTGGTCTGGATAATGGTTGGTATGTTCTTCAAAATTCGATGTATGGTTGATCTGTTAACAGTCAACACTCGTTTGTAATATGCTTTACTAAAAATAACAATTTGTATCACTGTTAATAAAACAACTTTTGGTACACTTGTTATGTCATCCAACAAATGGGTTTATCATTGTTTTATAACAATTGGTATATCTATGTCTTGTTGGTATGTCTTGATAAATTTCTGATTAAGGGGAAGTAGATTGCATGAAGTTTACTATCTTTGTGATGACAGAATTTCAAAACAATTCTCTATATTGGCAATGTTATTTTCTTTAAACTCTCATGCCACTAATATCTTGCATTCCAAATCTTGTGGAAAATGATATCTTAGAAAATATTTGTATTACTTTGGAGCAACTAATAAGTGTCATGCAAGGAATCTGTAAATCGCACTTGAGATATCATTGATAGACATGCTTAATTTCTTCTTGGAGCTGCAAATTAAGCAAGTGAAAAAGGGAACTTTCATTTGTCCATCTAAATGTCGCAAGGAGTTGCCAAATCAATTCGAAAAGAGCAACACCAAACCAATGGTCACTTCAATGAATTTAGATGACCATCTTGACAGAAATGTGAAAGGTAAGACGAGCAACACCAAGAACTACACAGGTATGATCGTTCCTCACTTTACCTTATTGCTAGTAGACTTGATAAAATATTTAGCGTTTAATGTTGTGCTAAATATAAATCATGTCCAAATGAAGTATTGAATGCGGGTAAACGTTGATCTAAATGCATACATTTTAGGTTGCATTTATATTTTAATTACTGACTTGAGCGTCGGAGACGTTTAATTCTATTTTGCAGGTATCACCCTAAAGGTAGGGGGAATTATTAAGTTTTGGCACAGAACAATCGATTGTTCCAAGCAAATAATCGATTATCTTACTGTGCAGAAAATCGATTAGCAGTATCACTAATCGATTGTTTATGGTTTATGTTTATTATGCAGTTTTGTTAAATAATTGATTCTTTAACTGCAAAATCGATTTCCGTCTCAGCCATTCAGCAATGCTTTTCTAAAACAATCGATTGTTTCAAAATATAATCGATTATTTTCCCAGTCAGAAAATTTCTGTACTCACTGTAACTTAACAATCGATTACCATATTTGACAATCGATTATTTTCTGTCAGTATTTCAAAAATTTGTTACCGTTTGGCTTCTGAAGATTCCTGCAATCGATTTGTGTCAGTTCCGAGATTCAGTCAAATCTTAATGACAATCGATTATTTCATTCCAATAATCGATTGTCTAACGGTCAGTGAAATTTATTTTTACCGTTTCTGACTGTTTCAGCTTTCAATTTTCTGCAGATTCTTCCATTAATGAAATGCCTTTCTCCCCTCTATAAATAGGCTCCATATATGTTCATTTTTATTCACTCAAGCATCAACTTTAGCTCTCAAACTATCAAAATTCTTTCAAGTCTCTTGCAAATTCCAGCAATACTCAGTGAAAATGTCGGGCCGTCACTCCAAACGTTCCCGTTCTGCTAGGCATGGTGCATCCTCCTCTGCTGCTCCAAACTATCCTTACCAAGATGGTTCCGTTCTATATTTTAATTCTGACATCGAGCTTACTCGATTTTTAACAAAATTTGAAAAGCGCGACATTCTTCCTCCTCGCTTTTCAACCAACAAGTATCTTGAATCTTATGGCCCTGCTGCAAATATGCTCAAAATTTGTCAACTTCTTGACTTCTTACTTCTTATCCATCCTTACATTAATACTACATTGATTCAAGCATTTTACTCAACCTTCATGAGGATGATGACGGTGAGCTTGTGACAAATATAAATGGTGTTCAAATTCTTCTTTCCGATGAAAACTTTCATACCATTGCCCGTCTTCCTCATAATGGTGAAGACATTTTTCGGTACATCGGAGAGGCCGGAGCCCTTTTTGATGAAACAGCCCTCCTACATCAAACCGGACTTACTTCTTATGATCCAAATCTTTCTTCCCGTCGTCCTACAATTACGGGAATGGATCCCAATTATCGGTTGATTTTCTATTTCATCACCCGAGTCCTCAAGCCTCGTAAGCATAACCATACTACCATTTCCCAAGAGGACACCAAGCTCATGCATGCCATAATAACCGGAGCTAACATCAATTGGTGTCGGTTCGTCAAGATTCACATGCGTGACGCTATCGGAGATGATAGGCCTCTTCCTTATGCTCTCCTCATCATGAATTTTCTTGAAGCCTCCGGATTCATCACTTCCAACGGTCCTCTCAAAAAGAGTACCAAAAAGTGGGAAATTTCAGAATACTCCTTTCATCATGACGGTGATCATGCAGCGCCTACTCCTCCTCCAACCCGTCGAACTCGTCCGTCTCAAGAGCCCACTCTCCAATCCATTTCCGACCAAATTGCTTCCTTGACCACCTCTGTTGGTCAATTGACTCATGAGATCCATGGATATTTTGACCATGTTCATTATCCATATGCGGGTCTTGTTCCCTTCGAAGCAGTACCGGATGATGAGGCGGGAAATGATGATGAATGATTCTTTTTTATTGTGATATGTTTTATTGTCCCCTCCTTATGTAACTGTTTTCTCTTTCCAATAAATAAACAAGTTTTATTTACATCTTTGGCATCTTCTTATATTATTTTTGCTAATGGCAAAAGGGGGAAGATAACGGGTATGCACTCTCAATATTTATAAGCTTAAATTGAGGGGGAATTCATATATTGAGGGAGAACAAATTGCATACTTGTTGATGCATATATAGAACAAATTGCATACTTGTTGATGCATATATATACTTGTCTTGAATCGTCATTATAAATTGTTTAATTTGCATAACCCGCTTAAAGTTTGCCATTATCAAAAAGGGGGAAATTGTTGGAAACACGTTCTCAAGGCTTTATACTAAAACGTGTGTTCTTATGTGTAGGTTTTGAGGAATGACAAACAAGCGCAAATTGATATATGACGAAGTTCAAGTACAAGCGCACAATTGGTGGATAACGAGATTCAAGCACAAGACAAAGTTTTATAGTTTAGATGAGTCGCTCTTAATTGTGATCTTGATCTGACTTGACTCATGACATGGCTTCTCTCGTAAAATTACTTTTACAAAATCATGCATATTTAATTTAATGCTAAATGATTTTAAATCATGCATATTTACTTCAGTCAAAATGATTTTTAAACATGCCTCTAAAATCTGGACTAAGATAATCGATTATGTACTTATGATAATCGATTATGTTAAGCCAAGACAGCATGACAATCGATTGTGAACTAATGATAATCGATTGTGTTAAGGCAGTGAGCATCAGGTTTTTCAAACCTGCATGACAATCGATTGTGAACCTTATGACAATCGATTGTGATGAGGCTGTGTACATGAAAGTTTTTCAAAACTCAGAATAATCGATTGTGAAGCTAATGACAATCGATTGTGAAGAGACAGTGTCCATCAGATTTTAAAAGTCACAAAATAATCGATTGTGAACATATGACAATCGATTGTATTGAGGCAGTGTCTTCCGGACTTTTTCAAAATTATTAAATAATCAATTGTGAGTATATAACAATCGATTGTCAAGAGGCAGTGTCTAAAATATTTTTCAAAGTCTGATAAATAATCGATTGTTAACATTGCACAATCGATTGTGAAGCTGACCGTTGTCGTAATATTTTCAAATACCGTCAGGTAATCGATTGTTGATTTTGTACAATCGATTGTTGAAATTAAAATCTGGAAAAGATTTTTTTAACGTTGCTGAGTAATCGATTGTTGATTTTATACAATCGATTGTTGAAATTAAAATCTGGAAAAGATTTTTTGAACGTTGCTGAATAATCGATTATTGATTCTGTATAATCGATTGTTTTACGTAAAATCTGGAAATGATTTTTTGAACGTTGCCAATAATCGATTGTTGATCTTGGATAATCGATTGTTAAGCGTAAAATCTGGGATTAATTTCTGGAACGATTGGCAAACAATCGATTGTAGCTTCTTGACAATCGATTGTCACTCAGTAAAATCAGCAACTCTTAATTGGCAATTAGGCAACGGTAATGCCAAGTTTTTCAACTATAAATACAGCTTCATTTCAGTGTTTTAAACACAATAACACACAACAACTGATCATTCTATTGCTATAAGCTTGCATACTATTGTTTATCATTTTATATTCATTTCATAAAGCTTTTGAGAGCCAAAGTCTTGTCCATAGTTGTTGTGATCTTGAGCTTACTTCTTTTACTCATATCTACTCATAAAGGAGTGTATTGTTTGAGTGTTTAGTGTTTTGTACACTTGAAGAGAATTGTGATTCTCTAGTTGTAAGGAACTTGTGTTTCCTTGGTCGAAGTCTTGGAGTGTTGTATCTCCGAGCAAGATTGTTGAGGCTTGTGTCCTCAGATTGTAAAGGTTGGTTAGGCACCCGTAAGCTTAACAATGAAGTCTTGGAGTGTTGTATCTCCGAGCAAAGGTGTTAAGGCTTGTGTCCTTAAGTTGTAAAGGTTGGTTAGGCACCCGTAAGCTTAACAGTGAAGTCTTGGAGTGTTGTATCTCCGAGCAAAGGTGTTAAGGCTTGTGTCCTTAAGTTGTAAAGGTTTGTTGAGCACCCGTAAGCTTGACAAGTTAGTGGAAAATCTCGAGAGAGTCTCTCGGGGACTGGACTAGCCACTTGTTGTGGTGAACCAGAATACATCGGTGCGTTCTTTCCTTTTGTTTATTTAACGCACTTATTTATTCCCTGCAAATTTTAATTTCCGCAAGTTTACGCTATATTTTATTGTAACGCTATTCACCCCCCCCCCTCTAGCGTTAAGCGTATTATCTAACACTAGAAACGTTGGACTAATGAGTCCATTATCGGAAAAAAACAGCGGCCGCTTCAGCCGATTATACCACAGTCATTAAGATTATACACATGATCATTATAAGGTATACTGAAGGTATTTTAAATATGGAAGATACTGAGAAGGATTTCATGTTAATAGGTGATAAATCAAATTTCAACCTTAATATTTGAAGAAACAATTTGAAGTACTCATCATTCAGAGTATATGTATATTCAGTTGTCAAATTTATAATATAACTCAAATTACAAACGCTAAGCTAATTTTGGATCAAACTATCTTTAAATATATTGGAACTACGAATTAATATCACAGTCCTAATACAGTCCATAGTTAATACATGTTCGTGTTTATTACAACGCCAAAAATGCTACTAGAAAATAAATAACAGTCATCGTATGAAATTGTAACAAAAGTGTTATCGTCTTCATGATCAGCTACAAACTTGAATATATAGGGCTATAACTTCAGATTTTTGAGTAAGGACCGCTACCTGGAGTGTCAACAAGAAAGAAAGCATGTGAGTAGATGAAGCAAGTAGCAAGCAAGCAACAACCAGTCAGTCAGTAAACACCCTGAAATTCAGGAAGTTTTGAGAAAAAGCAAATAGTACGAACTAATCTCTAGAGTAGCTCAATATGCACATTCAGTCTATTGTCTACTTATCATCAAGGAAAGTTCAATCAGAAGAAAACAACTCCTAATGATTTCTGAAGAATGTATAAGAGACTAATATGTATTTTATATATCCTAATTCATTAAGAGCTTGAAGGAAAAATCTGCTCGAAAAAATCAAAGTCCAGCCCCTTGAAATGATCAGATTGTTTTCTTTTATAATTGAAGCCTTAGGGAAACATCAATTTCTATGTTTTCCTTTTAGTCACTTATCCAATTTTCAGTTTTGCCTAAATTGTCCTTGGTTTTCTGACTTGTGCCTCAAGTTTGAGATAGAAATTATACTTAAACCCCTCACTAGAATGTTCTAGAATTTTGTTACAAGATTTTTTGTATTCAAATACCCTTAATACCCCTGTCCCTTTTCCTAATTACTGACCTAAGATTCTTTAACTTTGGTTCTCATTTGTTTGGTCAAATCTGACCCTAGTTAGTTGCATTCAGGTTATGAGCCAAATTCAAGGTCTGAACAACAGACTCGATTATGTAAAAATAAGCAATCAAAGAGTTTAAAAATTAATCAATGCAACTCATGGATTCAAGCAAGCATCTCAATGTGAATTTTACACTATTTAGTTACAAGGGAAGAAACCAATTATCACAACTTTCAGGATCATTTGAATATTCATGAAAACTAAACAACTGATAGGTAGGCATGCATGTTTTTATATGTCAAAACCAATGAACCAAAACAATCAGAAAAGGCACCTAATCAACTATGCATGACTTATAAAAATGACCAACACTCATAAGAGAACTAAAAGTCAAGAAATGGGTAGCGGAGATTATATACTCATGATATACGTGAATAACAACCCAAGAAATTAACAAGACTAGTATCAGAGGTTACAATATTCAGAAAAGTTAGCCTAACAAATGCAAATTAGAAAAGAACCATGAAAGGTATAAGATTCTAAAAGGAGACACATACCTAGAATTTTCAAACATGATGTAAAATAAGATCAACAAAGATGAGCATTTAGCAACCATTCATAATTTTCACGGATGAACAAACAAAAGTCATGAGACAAGGATGAGCATGAGATCAGACTACTCAGAAGATCTTGAAGGTGAAACATAGAAGACAAATGAATTCGAGCCAGTACACTAAAGGGAACCAATAGAATAGCAGGCAGGGATGACTACTCAAAACACTTTAGGATGAGAATGTAGAAATTAAGTAAACTTTAAAGAAACAAAGCAATTAAACAAGAAATATATACAAAAACACAAGCTTTGACAGCAATTAGAGCACGGGACACTTAGCTTTCGTGCATACAACCCTAACTTGGAACTCTTCCAGTTCCACGATTCTCTTACCCCTTTTGAGAGGTCTTCTAAAGCTTTCTCCTTGAGCGTTGAAGAGGGAAAAAGGGTTCAGGGGGGTCGTTGATTTTGATACAAGGTGAGGTCTCAGACTTGGTGTTTTATTGTTCCCAGTTGTGTTTGAGGGGTATGGGTGGTAGGGTTGTGGAAAGGAATAGGATATGGTCATCTGGGACCAATTTGACGGGGTTCTGGTAAATTTTAGGGTTTAGGGTCAGTTTTGATTTGATATTCAAGCCGGTCTATTAACATTTGAAGGGTGTGTTTTAGACGGTTGGAAAGAGGGAGGGGAGGTGGTTCAGGGGTGTTGTTTTGGGTGGTTTGGGGTTAGGTCGCCGGAGACGGTGGTGCCGGCGAACCTTCTTTCGAATATTCTAGGAATTAGGGGCTTGTTCGAAGAAAGCTAACCACGGGAAGGGAAATGGGGGTCGAGGTGGTGCGGTGGTGTAAATCTGAGGCTGTTTGGTGACCGGCCGCCGCCATGAGGTGATTTCCGGCGACGGCGTTAGGGTCATTGATGGGTGGTCAACGGTGGTCTTATGGCGGTGAAAGGGTGGTGATATAGATACAAGGAAGATGACTAATTGGTCTCTGAATATACAGAGACATTTGGACATATATATGGGGGCTTAGGAATGACTTCAGGGCCGTTGGATGGCCTATGATCAACGATTGAGATGAATTGCCCCAAAACGGTGTCGTTTTTGGGTATATTGTATGGACTGGGTCGGGGACCCATTGTTTGGGCGGGGCATCTGGCATTTTTACAGGATTTAAAATACTTGGGCCACCCAGGTCTGGCCCAATCGTGGCCAGTATGGGTGGTTTATTAGAAAGATCTATTTTTTGTTTTCTTATTTATTCTTAATTCCTAATTGCATTTTAAAACTCCTAATTAACTTAAATCAACCTAATAACTACCTATTATGCAAAACAAATAAAAATTAAACACAAAAATGCAAAACAATTAAAATGCCAAAAATACCACTTACTTTTTTTGTGAATTTTGTATTTGCAAAAATAACCCTAATTACCAATTAATCTAGCAAAATATGAAATTAAATCCTAACTGCTTATGCAAATTTGTATATTTTATGATTTTATACATGCATTAATGAAAACACACTGACACACGCAATTAAATCCTAAAATTAAATCCTAGAAATAAATATCTAAAAGGAAAAATCCTAAAATTGAGAGTCCTATAGTAGTCGTTTCAACTGGGTAAAAATCACATGCTCACGACAACAGCTGATTCCTCTCCCGTCGCCTTCCATCTCTCGCCCACTGCTGCTTTAACTCAAGTTACTATCATAAAACACGCACATACAGTCACAGATAGAGAAAAGAGTGACGAGATAGAGAGAGTCCTGAACGAGATGTTGTAGTTCCCTTTTTTCCTTCCGCTATGGAGTTTAACTGAGGTTCGAGGCTCGTTGCCAATCGCTAGTTTGAGGATCCGTTCGAGCATCCATCTATTTTGAGTTTCCGTCGATGCAGTTGGAATCGAGGTTCTTTTCTATCTTATGTTGTTCTTTATGCTCTTGTTCTAAATGTTCATGCCACTCGAGCTTTGATAAGATTCATATAATATTTTCATCCTTGCCTTGTAAAATCAACTTGGGAATAAAAGTGCGATAATAAGAACATGCAGCGTTGAATCTTCCATTTATGCTCTTCCTACTGAAAGTGGAGTTCTCTGAAGCAAGGAAGACTTTGACAAGATATATACTAAAGATTAACGTGGAGAATGACATTGGACTTTTGGGATTTTGTATCTACTTAATAAAAATATCCGGGGGCAGATGGGCAGTACGGTTGAGCTCCATATCCTGGCAGCTTGATTATAACCCGATAATAATATTTTTACCCCTTAGAGTCCTGTGGGATTTTCTTCATTAGGAAATGTCTTTATAAAATTAGAAATTAAATAGTACACTTCTTTTCTGTACTATTACATACGAGCGTGTGAAAGTGATGAATGAATTTAAAAGCTGGAAAATGAAAAGGAGTATTTAGTAATTGCATGTTTTTATGAAGATAATTACAAAGGTGCAGCTCTTTTAAATTTCTTGGAAAGACAAAGTAATGAAGAATGAAGAGTAAATGAGAGAGGGGCCTTCAATCTTTAAGATGGGAAATTTTCAAATCCGGGGTGAATTTTATGTAACCCGATCATAACAATCTCAAATAATAAAATCCTTTGAAATTAGAATCGAGTTGCGCCATTTAGCGAATTTTCCGTGGCCCTCGAAAATTTAAAAACTCGTATTGCTTTAGGCGCATAAGTTAAATAATTTGCCTTTCTAAACTCGGGTGCGCATTTATGTGACCCAAATCAAAATCTCAATGTTACTTAAAATATATAGAAGACCGCGGGTGAATTTATGTGACGTGGTCCAAGACGTACTTAACAATGTTGCGATATTCCTAAAATGAATAAAAGCGTTTGAAGTTAAAATTGAATCATAGGCTAAAACATATTTAAAATCGGATAATTAAGCTGAATATAACAGTTGAGCAACCGTGCTAGAACCATGGAACTCGGGAATATCTTACACCATCTCTCTGGTTAATAGAATTCCTTACCCGAATTTCTGGTTCGCGGACTGAGTCAATCTTTTCCTCGATTCGGGATTCAATCTGGTCACTTAGGAATCCATTAATTATCCCAAGTAACGACTCTGAATCTTTAATTGAAATAATCACATTTCAATTTCCACTTTAAGTTGGAAAAAACTCCATTTCCACGCCCTTGTGGGGGTGTAGTATAAAAAAGGAGGTGTGAGAGCTCTGGCGACTCTACTGGGGACAAGAACCCAGAATCTATGGTTCAGTGTTCAAGAATTCAAGCTTAGAATAATTGTTATATTTGGCTTTATCTGTTATCTGATTTTATTATGTGTTTGGGCCTAATGTTCTAAGTGTTGATTTTTACCGCTTTGATATCCTGTGAACTGTATATAGACTGCTATGCAACCCTTCTTTCTCATCTTTTAGGTTGTGCTCACTGGTCGAGACTCCCTATTCTGTTAGTGTTATACCTTGAAATAAGAAGAGGCTCGAACAAGTTACAAAGCTGGATCGCCTTTTGGTTTCCGGTACATAGCCTCCTCCTCGACTCTAGTTGTCCGCTCGGGTACACAAGTCAAGAATAAATGCCCAGATTTTGAACCTAGAATAACTCAGCGTCATACCGGGTCCCTAGTAAAAACTTTTGTATACACCATGTGCACTTGACTTAAGGGACTCAATACAGGGGTTGGGTCCGTCTAGGACAAGTATATCCCAAAAAGTAAAAGACCATCATGATGCATCTTATGTTCCACATGTTGCATTTATTCAAGGGTGAAAGAGTCACTTGGCGGACCAATGATAGCTAAGGGTAAATAAAAAGATGAAAAAAATAATGAAAAAAAGAAGAAAAAATAAAGAAAAGAGAGGGTGAAGTGTGAAAATAAAGCAAGTAGGGTCTATTTATGTTTTTGTTACATTTTTATTTTAAAAAAGGGGACAAAAATATATGAAAATTTCAAAAAATAATTGTACTTTTTCATCATTTTCCGAAAATCAAAAAAAAAGGAAAAAGAAAATCTAAAAAGAGTCTACATGTTTCATCATTTAAAAAAAAAAAAAGACAAAAGAAAATATTTTCTCTAAAAATTAGCTGTTTTTTTAATTCTTGCACGTATCCAATTTGCCCGAACTACGCAAATCTGATTCTCGTCTTTCGGGACGTGATACATAGGCAACTCACATAGGGTCTGATCTTCCTAGTAAATATTAGGTTCTTGGCTTTGCGGGATTTTAGCCAAATTTTGCACTTCTAGCTACCTTTTGGCTAAATAAGTCATTTTGCAAAAATAGCCGCAGCCATGTCTTGCGTGTGTCTTAAAGGGAATGTTGTCGTCTCACATAGGGTTGGTTTAATTTTTCTCATACAGATGTAGATTTACTTATCGAGGTTTGAGTATGACATATACCCCAGGATCACTACATTCATAAGCTGCTCGAGGAGCCATTTTATGTTTTTGAGTCAATTGTTCATGTTATACTTTTTAGTCCTGTATAGTAGCATTTAGTCTTTTAGGTGATATCATTATTTGTAATAGCCCAGTTAAGTTTGCTGAGTCTTTTTTAATTGTATTTTTTATTCTGTATTTGAAATGTGTTACAAGTCAAAAATCCGGAAAAAAGCAATAAAAAATTTTGCGCTTCTATATTTACATCATGAGTTTTCTTTAGAATGCTAATTCTAGAAATGAAAAAAAAAATCCTTTGAGGTTGTTTTTCCTTTAGGCAATTAATATCAAAATAAAAATTATTTTTATATTTTCTCTACTATATTAGGACCAAAATTCAAAAAAAAAATTATTTTAGTACCTCTTTAATAAGTTTTCTTTAACGTATTAATTTCAAAAATCCAAAAAGATTTTCTTTTGAGGTGCTTCTTTGAAAAATTAATGAAAAATGCAAAAAAGAACTTTTTCTCATTTTCATTAGAACTTTAGGATATTGTACATAGAAGAGACAAAATATACTTTATCTTGAGTTATTTTCAGAGTTTCTCCCATAGGTAGTCAAATTGAAATTCAAAAATATTTTTATCCTTTTCATTGCTTGGTTCGAAATCTTTCTTATATTGAAACATAAAGTGAAATTATCTTATATTGAATGCTCTAACACTAACGTGATGGCTTCATTTTGTTATATTCATAGCAGAAGGGTGGTTGGTTTGTGGTTTTTAAAGTGGTAACTCTTTTCTACAACATAAAGTCAAAAGGCAATGGCAGACAACAACAGAACTGAATTGATTGATACTTGTGCCCGAAAGCAATTGGTTGAACAGGACAATGAGTTGGTTGAAGAGGTAAAGATGTTAAGATAACACATGGTGGACATGTATCAAGACTGGATGGGTGGGAAGGTACCACCCCCCCCCCTCCCACCACCTAGTTTCTTAGATGCTACCCTTAACTAAACTTCGGTCATAGTGTCGGATGATCCCCCATACTCTCACGATTTTCCTACTTATCACAGCTTTCCCAACCACCCTTGTAGCTCCATCACTCATTCTCCAATTATACTTCCCCAAAATTGCCCTCCTGTCATATCCACTATCCCCAACAATGAATACCCACTTAAAGCTCATGATGCCCAATACTACCCTTCAGAGGTTGCCCACAAGGTTTCTGACTCATATAGGTAGAGCCATTGGGATGAGCTACATGATGAAAATGAAAAGGTCACAGGTACAGAAGGGCGAGATGAGATACCCAGGAAGCTGAAAGGCATCGAACAACCCTTAAAAAACAAGCAAAGAATAGGACACCAGGGTAGCATGAATTATAAAGAACTATTTGTGTCCCTGATGTTCGCCTGCCCGCGGGATTTAAAGTGCCAAAATTTAGCTTGTATGATGGGTGTGGAGATCCGATAGCCCACTTGAAGGTTTATTAAAGTGAAATGAGAAGTGTTGGAGAGAGAGAGATGAGTTGTTGATGGCATATTTCAGTAAGAGCTTGACCGGGGCAGCTTTGGATTGGCATAATCATCAAGATGTTGGTAAGTTGCCTATTTTAGGTGACATGGCTCAATATTTTGTTCAGTACTTTCAATACAAATTAGGCATTACCCTAGACCACCCCTCCCTATCTAAAATGGAAAAGAAGCCGGAGGAAAGCTTTAAGGAGTTTGGGCTCATATGGAGGGAGAAAGCTGGTCGAGTTAGCCCCCCGATTGGTGAAGAAGAAATGGTTGAGCTTTTCCTACAAGCCCAGAAGCTCACCTATTTCACCCATTTGATCTCGGTCTTGGGTAAACCTTTAAATGATGTGGTAAAAATGGGGGAGATTGTAGAAGGGGAAATCAGGTCAGGCAAAATCATGAGTTATTTGGCATTGAAAGATAGTACGAGAGATATTCAGAACATCCAGTAAGTTTGGGCGGAAGAAAGAGAAATAGCAAAGATGACCCGCTGGGCGTTCCTGCTCAACACTTTCAGCCTCGACAGCAGCCCCATGGATATCCTTGTGCACCAGATGACCTTACCCAATGCTACTTTTCTCCACAAAACCCTCAAAGTCGTGCATCACTTTCCCAGTACCTTGTCCACAATGCACCACCATATGCTCCACACCCAAAAGGCCCACGATGGCCCACACCACTTCCCCAAATGTCTTACCCCCTAGGCATATCAACCACCTGCCCATATAAGATTTTAACCGAGGCCAGAGTATAAAATGAAAAGACTACTAAAAAAGAAAATACTTTCACACCTATCGGAGAATCCTATACAAGCTTGTTTGAAAAGTTAGAGCATGCTGGCCAGATCTGCTCCTAGGCTATACTCAAGACTCATATGCAAAAGGCTTTGATCTTGATGTACGATGCAAGTACCACTATAATTTTCAAGGGCATAGCATTGAAGAGTGTCGCTCTTTGAAAAGGGAAATAGAAAGAATGATTCAAGGAAGGTTAATTTCGATTAATGACAGTGACATGGAGCATGCAAATCCTCTTGGGAACATGTTGGTTGAAGTTGATAATGTTTTAGTGTTAATGGTTTTGGCAATATTGATGTGGAACTCAGTGGCTAAGATGACGTTCTTTGTAATTGCAAAGACGTTCCCTAGTTTAGTTTGCTTAGTAGCTCATTGAGTGTTGTTTAGGTTTGTTGCAGTGTTGTAACCTTAGTTTAGTTTGCTTGTTTTGTTGTTCAAACACTTTTACCATCCGTCTAATGTTATTTTCTGTCTTCTATTATCTCTAGTTATTTTTGTTTAGTTCTCGTTTCCTTTTATAGTCCTTTTCCTGTTGACTCTAGTCACACGCCATGTACGCGTAATTCCCAGCTCGGCTTTTAAAAATTAGTTCAATCATGAAGCAATTTGGAATATGATATGGACATTTAATGGAAATAAGTAAAAAGATGTTGAGATCACTTCAATACCAAATTGTGTGCAATGGGGCAGAAAGAGCATAAAGGAACCCTATTGAAATGCATCATGTTGCATCGTGTTGAAGCTAAAGGCAAGTTTGCCCAATTTGACAGGGGCCGTTCGTGGTAAGGAGAGCGAGAGTGTTGTCCAATGGGGCTTTGTATTCCCCATATGTAGAAGGCGAATGTGTGGATATGGTTATCAAGTCTGGTACAATCAAAAGATGTTACGAATATTTTCTGTGGTTGTTAATTGTGTTGTTTGTACACGGCATATTTTGGAGATTGGAATGACGAAGGCATTTTGTTTTGATATCTAAGCACTTTATCCTTCGTTACCCGTTGAACCTTATTCATTTTCTTTCATACCCCTCTTTTGAAATCAGCAGAAAAGATCAGAAACACAAGCATGAAAGATAAGTATTAAAAAATAGAGAAAAGGAAAAGAATGAAAAGACAAAGAAAAAAAGAAAAGAGAAGGAAAACAACAAAAAGGGAAAAACAAAAAGAATGAAAGAAGCGAAACGAAAAATCACAACAACAAAGTAATTTCTATGACATGAAATACGTTCGACCTGATTCCTTTTAAGGATATGTAGCAGCCTCATGGTTTGGTCCCATCAAAATAAAAATCCAAAAGTCCCTAAGCAATAAACTGGGTAAAAGTTTTGTTTGTTATAAGAAATGTGATTCTGAAAGTTGTAGTTTTGAACCCATTTGAATTATTTTGAGCCTTTAATGCCCTTTCTTTCTAACCCTATCTAAAAGCCCACGTTACAGTCCAAAGAAAAACCTTCTGACCGGTCTTCTAAGGATGCCAAGTCGAGCAAGTAAAGATGATTCATGTCAGGGGAAACACTCCAGTCCAAACAGAAAAATCATGAAAATGAGACAGTCTTATTGGTGAAAACCATCACAGGCACCGTAAGGCGACGGGAGCTGAGAGAAATCAAAAATGAGAGAGTCTTATTAGTGAAAGCCTTCACGGGCACCTTGAGGTGCTTGTAAGTTGAGAGAAAGAACAAAATGAGAGAGGCTTGATGGTGAAAACCCTTCAGGCACTACAAGTCGAATAAGGATTGAGAATCAGATATGAAATCACCAGACGGAGATTGTGATAGATGACTAACGACGGAGCATTGAAGCCTAGTTTCATGATTTGGGGGGTATAACAAGAGCTTAACATCAGATTTGCTTAACAGAATAGGCTGCGGGTGCATGCCATGGTCATTAGAGTTGGTATCCACATCCGATAGGTTTCTACTTTGTAGTTTCTCATTAGGAATCATCTCTTTCTATTGCCCTCTACTATGTTCCTTTGGTCTTGATTACTTCCTCTTCCTAAGTCTGCTTGGCCAGAATAAGTGAGAAATGACTTCAAAATTTTCCACGGGCTTTCCAATTTCACAAACACGATCTGGTTAACACATCAAAGCGTCATAAGTCAGGAAAGAACAACAAGCACACTGAGTAGGTAACAATCAACATGCTTTGGAATCTTTGTGAAATACAAATGCTTGGTATATATCAATTCAGGAATAATGCAACAGATGAAGGTTTAGGGTGAATAGATAAAGGGTATTTCCTGTGATAAGATTGACAAAAGGGTAGTAAACCAGTGACGAGCAAGACCTTCCAAGCGAAAATCAAAGTTATTATGGCAAATGAGGGAGCCGTAGACCTCAAGGACATAACCAGTGGTTTAAGTCAAGAAAGAACAGCATACGCAATGATGGGGTGTCAGTCAACATGCTTTGCGATGCATGTGAAATACAATGGTTTGGTACGTATCAATTCATGATCATGCAATATATGGAGGGTATCAGGTGAACAGATCATAGGTATGTTTGGCAAAATGTGAAGGTTTGGTAAATGTCATGTCATGAGCAATGCAACAGATGGATGGTTAGGGTGAACAGATCAAAGGTATTTTCTGTGATAAGATTGAAAAAGAAAGTGGTGAACCAGTGACAAGCAAGATCTTCCAAGAAGAAACTAAAGTTATCATGGCAAGTGATGGAGCAATAGACCTCAAGGCCAACCAGTGATTTAAGTCAGGAGAGAACAACATGCGCATTGAGGGGATGGCAATTGACGTGGTTTGGGATTCATGTGAGACACAAAGGTTTGGTAAATGGCAGTTCATGAGCAATGCAACAGATAGAGGGTATTGGGTTTGAGTGGAGAAGAGGTATTTTGTGTAATAAGGGCGACAAAGAAAGTGGTTAGTCAATAGACAGGCAAGTTCTTTCGAATGGAATTCAAAGCTATCTTGGGAAGTGAAGGAGCAATCGCCGTCAAAGTCAAGGCCACAAACCAACCACCACATTTTAAACTCACAAGATTTTTCTTTGATTGAAACATGGGCAGAAAATTTCGCTTGTTTGAGAGGGACCCTCAGTAAGGAAAAGCAGGCACCAAACAGGTTTGACAATAAAGTTTTAGGACCCGCCTTAACAATGGAATTTAATTTAAAGTTTTTAGGAACCTACTGGAAAATGGGACCTAGTTTAAAATTCAAAACAATCGTGAGTAGCATAAGCTATCATAAATGAACCCCTAAAGGCATATAAGTTGGTTTCGAGGTTTTCATTCTTTATAGGAATTAATTAAAAATATTCAGGACCCTCTTGAAAAATGGGACGTTATTTTAAAAATAGGTAGCATAATCTAACATAAATGTACCCCAAAAGTTTGCATGTTTGAAATAGAATTCAGTTAGGAGTTGTCAGGACCCTACTGGAAAATGGGACTTAGTTTAAAATTCAAAAGAATCATAAGTAGTAAGATCTGGCATAAATATACCCCAAAATAATATAAGTCGGTTTCAAAACCTTTGTGCTGGAGATAGAATTCAGTTAGGACTTGTCAGGACCCTCTTGGAATGTGGGACCTAGTTTTAATAAATGTGTAGCAAAATATATCATAAGTGTACCCCAAAGGAATATAAGGTGGTTTCAAAGTTTGCATGTTTAAGATAGGATTCAGTTAGGAGTTTCGGGACCCTCCTGAGTAATGGGACTTAGCTTTAGGATTTCTATTAGATAATAATTTTTAGCATAAATTTTGTAGTAGGGTAGTATAATTTAACCGTAAGGAATTGTCACTCTTAGGATGAAATTTGACTTCAGATTGTCAGGACCCTCTTGGATAATGGGGTGTAGCTTTAAGGTCTGCTTGTATAACAAGATGTAGTGAAAGTTATACCTTTAGAATATATAGCTTAGTGTTAAAATTGTCGTTGTTCAATAGTTATCAGGTCCCTCCTGGATAATGGAACGTAGGCTTAATATTTTCTTAGATAACAAAATGTGGTGAAAGTTGTACCTTTAGAAGATATAGCTTAGTGTTAAAATTATTGTTAGTTAAGAGTTGTCAGGTCCCTCCTGGATAATGGGACGTGGCCTTAATATTTTCTTAGATAACAGAATATGGTGAAAATTGTACCTTTAGAAGTGTTGGAAACACGTTCTCAAGGCATTATACTAAACGTGCGTTCATATTTGTAGGTTTTGATGAATGACAAACTATGCGCAAATTGACATATGACGAGATTCAAGCACAAGACAAAGATCGAGATTAAGTTTTATATGAGTCGGTATTTAATTGTGATCTTGATCCGACAACTTAAACTCAAGACCTGGCAAAAATATTTTTAACAAATCATGCATATTTAATTTAGAGCAAAATGATTTTAAATAATGCATATTTACTTTAGTCAAAATGATTTTTAAACATGCCTCTAAAATCTGGACTAAGATAATCGATTATGTACTTATGATAATCGATTATGTTTAAGTCAGCTGCTTGACAATCGATTGTGAACTTATGACAATCGATTGTGTTAAGGCAGTGCGCATCAGATTTTCTCAAATCTGCATGACAATCGATTGTGAACCTTATGACAATCGATTGTGATGAGGCAGTGTCCATCAAAGTCTTTCAAAGCTCAAAATAATCGATTGTGAAGCTAATGACAATCGATTGTGAAGAGACAGTGTCCATCAAAGTTTTTCAAAGCTCAAAATAATCGATTGTGAAGCTAATGACAGTCGATTGTGAAGAGACAGTGTCCATCAGATTTTTCAAAGTCACAAAATAATCGATTGTGAACTTATGACAATCGATTGTGTTGAGGCAGTGTCTTCCAGACTTTTTCAAAGTTATTAAATAATCGATTGTGAACCTATAACAATCGATTGTCAAGAGGCATTGTCTGAATTGATTTTTCAAGACTGATATATAATCGATTGTTAACTTAATATAATCGATTGTATAACTGACCGTTGCCAAAATGCTTTCAAATACCATCAGGTAATCGATTATTGATTTTCTATAATCGATTGTTTTAATTAAAATCTGGAAAGGATTTTTTGAACGTTGCTCAGTAATCGATTATTAATTTCTTATAATCGATTGTTTTAATTAAAATCTGGAAAGGATTTTTTGAACGTTGCTGAGTAATCGATTGTAGATTTCTGACAATCGATTGTTTTAAGTAAAATCTGGAAATGATTTTTTGAACGTTGCCAGTAATCGATTGTGAGTCTTAAACAATCGATTGTTATGCGTAAAATCTGGGATTGATTTTTGGAAGATCTGGCAAACAATCGATTGTGGTAATTTGACAATCGATTGTCACAGAGTAAATTCAGCAATTCTTAATTGGCAATTAGGCAACGGTAATACAAGGTTTTTCAACTATAAATACAGCTTCACTTCAGTCTTCTAAACACAACAACTGATCATACAATTGCTAAAGCTTGCATACTTTATTGCTTATCATTTTATATTCATTACATAAGCTTTTGAGAGCCAAATTCTTGTCGAAAGTTGTTGCGATCTTGAGCGTATTCTTTTTACTCATATCTACTCTTAAAGGAGTGTCTTGTTTGAGTGCTAAGTGTTTTTGTACACTTGAAGGGAAGTGTTAGTCCCTTGTGTTGTAAGAAGGAACTTGTGTTTCCTTGGTTGAAGTCTTGGAGTGTTGTATCTCCGAGCAAAGGTTGTTGAGGCTTGTGTCCTCAAGTTGTAACGGTTTGTTGAGCACCCGTAAGCTTAACAAGTTAGTGAAAATCTCGAGAGAGTCTCTCGGGGACTGGACTAGCCACGGGTTGTGGTGAACCAGGATACATCGGTGCGTTTGTTCTAATTTATTTACTTTTCGCACTTATTTATTTCCTGCAATTTTTAAATTCCGCAAGTTTACGCTAATTTTTATTATAACGCTATTCACCCCCCCTCTAGCGTTAAGCGTATTATCTAACAAGAAGATATAGCTTAGTGTTAAAATTATCGTCAATTAAGTGTTGTCAGGACCCTCCCGGATAATGGGCTGAAGTTTTAAGACCTTCTTAGATAGCCAGATTTAGTGGAAGTCATATCTCTAGAAAAAATAAAAGCTTTTTAACTAGGGGTTTTCAGGATCCTCCTGGATAATGGGATTTAGCTTTCAAATTCATAGAGATATTTCGTAACATGATTCAATTAACACTCACAAATATTCCTAGCACCAAACTGGGGCAGGAAAATTTCTTTTGTTCTCTTTGTTTGTTGTAAACAGGTTCAAAGGAAGTAGTTTCACAGGAGCAATTCAAGTTTTGATAATCAGGAGCCCTCCTGGAGAACTAGGGGACACAATTTAAGTTTTGGTAATCGGGCATCCACCTGGAGAATAAGAGAATATAGTTCAAGTTTTTGGCAATCAAGCGCTCACCTGGAGAACAAGGGAATACAATTCAATTTTGGCAATCAGGCGCTCACCTAGAGAACAAGGGAATACAGTTCAAGTTTTTGGCAATCAGGCGCCCACCTGGAAAACAAGGGAATACAGTTCAAGTTTTTGGAAATTAGGCGCCCACCTGGAGAACAAGGGAATACAGTTCAAGGTTTGGCAATCACGCCCCCACATAGAGAACAAGGGAATACAGTTCAAGTTTTTGGCAACAACGCACCCACCTAGAGAACAAGGGAATGTAGTTCAAGTTATTGGCAATCAGGCGCCCACCTAGATAACAAGAGAATATAGTTCAAGTCTTTGGCAATCAGGTGCCCACCAGAGAACAAGGGAATACAGTTCAAGTTTTGGCAATCCGGCACCCACCTGGAGAACAAGGGAATATAGTTCAACTTTTTGAAAATCATGTACCCACCTAGAGAACAAGGGAATATAGTTCAAGTTTTTGGCAATTAGGCGCCAACCTGGGAACAAGGAATGTAGTTCAAGTTTTTGGCAATCAGGCGCCCACCTGGATAACAAGGGAATATAGTTCAAGCCGTTGGCAATCAGGCGTTCACCTGGAGAACAAGGGAATACAGTTCAAGTTTTGGCAATGAGGCGCCCACCTGGAGAGCAAGGGAATACAGTTCAAGTTTTTGGCAATCAGGCGCCCACCTGGAGAACAGGGGAATAAAGTTCAAGTTTTTTGCAATCAGAAGCCCACCTGGAGAAAAAGTGAATACAGTTCAAGTTTTTGGCAATCAGGAGCCCACCTGAAGAACAAGGGAATACATTTCAAGTTCAGCAGTCAGGCGCCCACCTGGAGAACAAGGGAATATGGTTCAAGTTTCAGCAATCAGGCGCCCACCTGGAGAGCAAGGGAATACAGTTCGAGCCTCAGCAACCAAGCGCCCACCTAGAGAGAGAACAAGGGAATATCGTTCAAGTGTTGGCAATCAGAAGTCCACCTGGAGAACAAGGGAATATAGTTCAAGTTTTGGTAATCAGGCGCCCACCTAGAGAGCAAGGGAATATAGTTCAAGTTTTGGAAATCAGGCACCCACCTATAGAGCAAGGGAATACAGTTCAAGTTTCAACAATCAGGCGCCCACCTAGAGAACAAGGAAATACAGTTCAAATGTTGGCAATGGGGCGCCACCTGGAGAATAAGGGAATTCACTTCAGAACACAGTTCAAGTCGGCAACAAAAGAAGCTCGTGGCAAGAATGCAAGTCAACAATTCGAGGTAATGAACAAAAGTTGACCATAATAAAGAGAAAAAAAACCAGAATTTAATCCAAATGAAAAGTAGATAAAAGATGTGAACTTCTCAAGGCATGGTTGAGGTCGTAAAAACTACATGTTCGGTCTTAATTTGAAAAGCTGAAGAAGAACGAGCTAGCACCTACAGCTAACAAGCGCCAAGGTTGTAACTCGTAGTTGACAAGTTTAGCTAGTCTTTTTCATTCTTGTGATTTTGATGTAATAACAGGACCACGGACCGGAACCTCGGTGGGACGGCACCTCGACTGGCTCTCCACCTCAGCATACTCCATTATCTCGCTCATTTCTGAACTACACATGACATGATTCTTTTATAACCAAGGATATGTAGGCAGCTCAGATACCAGGGCTCGGTCACATTTCCCCTTTCTCAGTTTTGGTCTCCTTAAACAAGGGTCGGGTAAAAAACCTGTCTAGTCGTTCTTTGTTTGAAAATACTTCGTCTTTTAAAGAGGGCAGCTGTAGACATGTGATTTTTTTACCCTCCCCAAGATTCTTTATATTTTAGCACGTAAATATTTAATTAGGCCTAATATAGTTATTTCAACTCATTTTGACCCTTTTAATTTATTTTTATTACAAGAAAATGAAACTTACAAAAAAATATTTTAGTTCATGTAGTTTTCAAAAATTATTTTTAAAAAAAAAGTAATATACAAAATATAGTACCTTATTTTTATCTTTACATAATTTTGAAAACACAAAATAATTTCATGTTCTATTTAATAAATTAGGATTATCTTTGGTATTGTGTGTTATTTTTATCTTATTTTAAAAGACATTGCTAAACTCTTTTTGGGACAAAATAAATAAAAGACCCTAAGAAAATAATACACAAAAGACCTAGGACTAATTTGCAAAATACATAAAATTCACCTTAAACCTACACTTACCTATAAAGATACACAAAAAATGACGCCTACACTGGAAAAAAAGGCAGCGCCACTAAACACAGATAGGGTCCATCCCATTCTGCTTCTTCTTCAGGTTCTAAATACAGGAACACAATATCGATGGCTTCTTTTAACGGAGACTACATGAAACAGAGAAAACGAGAGATTCTCTTCAGCTTTAAAACCCAACAACAAAACTAGAACCTTGAATATGTTATCTCCATCTTCTCCAACATCAAAAACCATTGATTCCTCTTCCGTCGCCTTCCAGCTCGCCCACTGCTGCTTTAACTCAAGTTACTGTCATAAAACGTGCACATACAGTCACAGATAGAGAAAAAAGTGACGAGAGAGATAGAGTCCTGAACGAGATATTGTAGTTCCTTTTTTTCCTTCCGCAATGGAGTTTTACTGAGGTTCGAGGCTCGATGCCAGTGGATGGTTTGAGAGTCTTCCTTGCTTCAGAGAACTCCACTTTCAGTAGGAAGAACATAAATGGAAGACTCAACACTGCATGTTCTTATCATCACACTTTTATTCCCAAGTTGATTTTATAAGGCAAGGATGGAAATATTGTATTAATCTTATCAAAGCTCCAGTGAAATGAACATTCACAACAAGAACATAAAGAACAACATAAGATAGAAAAGAACCTCGATTCCGACTGCCTCGACGGAAACTCAAAACAGATGGATGCTCGGACGGAGATTAACGTGGAGAGTGACATTAGACTTTTGGGATTTTGTATATACTTAATAAATATATCGGGGGTAGATGGGTTACGGCGGATCTCCATATCCTAGCAGCTTGATTATAACTCAATAATGATATTTGTACCCCTTAGAGTTCTGTGGGATTTTCTTTTATTAGGAAATGTCTTTATAAAATTAGAAATTAAATAGTACACTTCTTTTCTGTAGTACTACATATGAGCATGTGGAAGTGATGAATAAATATAGAGGTTGGAAAATAAAAAGGAGTACTT
Source organism: Nicotiana benthamiana (assembly GCA_034376525.1). NCBI lineage: Eukaryota > Viridiplantae > Streptophyta > Magnoliopsida > Solanales > Solanaceae > Nicotiana > Nicotiana benthamiana. The sequence continues at coordinate 84,780,938 of CM067331.1, read as the reverse complement.
AGTAGTTGCAACTTTTTATGAAGAAATAAAAAGGTGTAGCTCTTTTAAATTTCTTCAAAAGACAAAGTAATGAAGAATGAAGACGAAATGAGAGAGGGGACTTTAATATTTAAAATGGGCAACTTTTAAATTTGGGATGCATTTCATGTATCCCGATCATAACAACTTCGAATAATAAAACCCTTTGAAATTAGAAACGAGGTGCGTCATTTAGCGAAATTTTCGTGGCCCTCGAAAAGTTAAAAACTCATAATTGCTATAGGCGTTAGTTAAATAATTTATCTTCCTAAACTCGGGTGCGCATTTATGTGATCCAAATCTAATCTCAACGTTAGTTAAAATATGTCGAAGACCGCGGATGCATTTATGTGACGTGATCCAAGACGTATTTTAACAACGTTGTAATATTCCTAAAATGAATAAAATCGGTTGAAGTTAAAATTGAACCATAGGCTAAAACATGTTTATAATTAGATAATTAAGTTGAGTATAACAGTTGAGCGACCGTGCTAGAACCACGGAGCTCGGGAATGCCTAACACCTTCTCCCGAGTTAACAAAATTCCATACCCGGATTTCTAGTTTGCGGACTGTTAAGTAGAGTCAATCTTTTCCTCGATTTGGAATTTGAACCGGTGACTTGTGACATCATTAATTATCCCAAGTGGCGACTCTAAATCTTTAATTGAAATAATTCCATTTCGATTGTCACTTTAATTTGGAAAAAACTCTCTTTCTACGCCCTCGCGGGGGTATAGTGTAAAAAAGGAGGTGTGACAAAAGGTTATATCTATTGGTTCTTTACACCTAAGACATGATATAACTATTCACAATGTACACCTTGTACCTTCATTTCACTTCAATTTGATATCCATTCATAAATTGATTATCCAACTTGACTGCTTTGAAATTCTCTCCAAATCTGCTTGTTTTCTACCGGCCCCTTCTCTGAAGAAGCCATTAGAAATTGGTAGAGCTGCTAAAGGATTATACTTCTTGCATCTAGAAAATTCATCAAATTCAGCATGTCCCGATGTTCCTTCTTTTAGTATAACTGATTCTAGTATTTCAACTGTTGCTCCTGTATGTACTTCATTTTGTTCTAACAATGTAACATCTTGTCCTGCTATTCATGATTCCTATAAAATTCCCAATGTACCATGTAATCATTCACCTGTTGGAAATAAAATTGATCTTTTTTGGCATCAACGACTGGGTCACATGCCTTTCAATAAGAGAAATCCATTTCCTTTTATCTAATATACTTTCATCTAAAAAATCCTTTCTCTATTCTGTATGCCCTATGGCTAGACAACAGAGATTACCATTTTCTGGTAGCTTTATTCACTCTAATGTTCCTTTCCAATTAGTACATATTGATATATGGGGGCCATATCACACAAGGACCTATAATAATTTTAGATATTTCATCACTCTACTTAATGACTTTTCCAGAATAACTTGGACTCATTTACTAACCTGTAAAAGTAATGCTCTCCCAGTCTTAAAGGCGTTTGTTGCTATGGTTAAAGTCTACTTTCGTTCAAATGTTCAAACTTTTAGGTCTGATGATTCATTTAAATTAGGAGGCAGTTTTGAATTTCAAACTTTCTTATCTGATAATGGGATCTTACACCAAATCTCCATTTCCCACTCTCCACAACAAAATAGAGTGGTTAAGGGAAAACACAAACACCTTCTTGAGGTATCAAGGGCTTTACTTTTTCGGTCAAAACTCCCCTTGAAATACTAGGGTGAATGTGTTTTGACTGTTGCATACTTAATCAACAAGTTTCATTCTTCTATTTTACAAAAGATTTCTTCTGTTGAAAAGTTACATGGTTTATCTCCTTCTTATGAACACCTTAGGTCCTTTGTATGTTTCTGACATGCCTCCTCTCCCAAACCTGGCAGAGATAAGTTTCAAAGTAGATCCATTCTTATTGTTTTCCTTGGTTACCCTTATGGCAAGAAAGGATATAAGCTTCTTAATCTTCTTAATCATTCTGTTTTATATTCTAGAGATGTTATATTCTATTAAACTGTCTTTCCCTATCATTCTAACAATCCTTCCACATTTCACATCCTTACCCGTCCTATATTTGTTGGTTCTATTTCACTTACTTCCTCCTACTTTCCTTCCCAATCAGACCTACCTCCTATCCTTTCTCCACCCAGCTCTCTTTTACCTACCTCTCTTGTCCTTGCTTCTCCTTCCTTGCAGAGTATCACATCACCTCCTATTGGCTCTTCTCTTCACCAACCTTCTATTTCCCCTCACCTCTCCACACCTTCTCCTCCCCTTATCAGAAATTCATCCAGACATGTTAACCCACCTTACTACCTTAATGATTATGTTTGTTCTCATGTTGATTCTTTTGTTTCTACCCCATTTCCTCCTCCTAGAAAATTGCCTACTTCTGGCATCCTCATGTATGGAAACAAGCCATGTTCAAAGAATTTGAAGCTCTTGATGCCAACCACACATGGGACATAGTCCCTCTTCCACCTCATAAGAAGGCCATCCCTTGTAAATGGGTCTATAAAATCAAACAGAAGTCTGATGGCACCATTGAGAGTACAAGGCCAGATTGGTCATAAGGGGGACACTTAGAAGAAGGGTATTGACTTAATGAAACTTTTTCTCCTGTTGTGAAGATGAATACCATCAAATGTTGGTTATCTTTGGCTTTCAAGAGAAATTGGACAGTCTTCCAACTTGATGTTAACAATACATTTTTACATGGTGACTTACATGAAGAAGTGTACATAAAGGTTCCTCCTGGCCTTGAGGTTCTTCTACTTCCTCTTCTTCTTCTTTCCCTATCTCTTCTCTTGCTTGTAGACTCAGAAAGTCATTATATGGCCTTAAGCAAGCTTCTAGGCAATGGTTTACAAAATTGTCTGAGGACTTGTTGTCCAAAGGTTGTTGCCCTAGCAAGAATGATCATTCCCTCTTCACTAAGTTTTCTGATGGCTACCTAGTTGTCCTTGCAGTCTATGTTGATGACATCCTTCTTGTTGGAGATGACCTTTCTAAATTGAATAGTCCGAAGTCCTTCTTGTATAATCAATTTAAGATCAAATACCTTGGTTGTGTGCACTACTTCTTGGGGTTGAAGATATCTAAACAGCCTGCTTGATATGTTTTTAGTCAACATAAGTATACTTGTGATATTCGGTGTGAATTCAAATGTGATCACTTTAGTTGTGGCTCCACTTGATCCCTCCTCCAAGCTTTTGGTTGATATGGGTTAGCCTCATGTTGATGCTAGCACTTATAGGAGGCTCATTGGCAAGCTCAACTTTCTTCAGCATACTAGGCCAGATATTTCATTCTCTGTACAATATCTAAGTCAAATTTTACAACATCCTCAAGTACCATACATGTTGGTTGGCCTTCATGTCCTCAGTTATATCATGAACAACCTGCTCAAGGTATCCTTCTCTCCAAGTCACCTGAATTCTCACTCAAAGCTTATTCAGACTTCGACTAGCTGCCTGTGCTAATTCTCCCAAGTCTGTTACTGATTTTTATCACTCTTGGTGGTAGTCCAATTTCCTAGAAAAGAAAAAAGCAGCCCACCATCTCACTCTCTTCAGCTTAGGCTGAATACAGGGCCCTCAGAATGGTAGTTGAATTGTCTTGGCTTCGCAAACTTTTGGGTGATCTTCGTCTATCTATTACTGCTCCTATTCTTGTCTATTGTGATAGCCAAGCTGCTCTGCATATTGCTCAGAACCCAGTTTTTCACGAGCGCACCAAACATATTGAGGTTGACTGTCACTTTTGTGTGACTGTTTACATGATAGCCTGATTTCTTTACATTTTATTTCTTTTGATGCACAACTGTCTGATCTTATGACTAAGTCTTTATATGGTGCTGCCCATCGAGGCATTCTGTCCAAGATGGGAGTTCTCTCACCCTCCAGTTTGAGGGGTGTATAAGCATGGACACTTCTCATGAGGCCCAATTACGGATGGAGGCCCAACCTAGAGACATCAAGGGCAAGGCCCAATTATAGATAGTCATTTTAATACACTTGTACATGGGATAGTATAGGGTAATTTTGGTTTTCTTTTTCTTGATGTATATGCATTATACGTGAGGATATAGAATATACGAGATACAAAAATAAGAAAATATCTTTTGTTTCTTCTCTCTTTCTCTTCAGTACGAACTGGGTTATACTTCATCTCTGTTTTGCTCCAATGGTGAAACTTGATTGCTCTAACAAATTATGAAAGCTTTGATTGCAAGCCATAAAGAAAGATGTCAATATTTTTTTCTTTTGGTAAATACAATAATTTTATTAACCAATTGGAAGTGAAAAATGACAATTTCTTCTTTTTGATGGTATGGTTGATTTTATTTTTGGGCAAATTGCTCAAACAAAGGTCACCTGTAATTAATTTCCTTCAAGGTATAGTTTAATACATATTTGCCATGTTAATGTTATGGGAAAAGATCTGTAATTTTACAAAAGTAGACAAAACAGCAGAAACCTTCTTTAGAAAAATATAAAGCATAATCCATGCATAACCCCTTTGAGATGTTCATAATCAAAAATAATTACATAGTACACTACTAGAATCAGAGAACCCGATTTTACTATCAGTATGTCCTTCCATAGCTTTTCCTCAGAAGGCCTCGAAGACACGGGGGCATAGTTCGGGGTTCATACTCGAAGGTTCTTTATGTACAAATTTGAGGCAGCACAAGACGACGGTTATCATGGATAAACGGGAAGTTCCCTAGGCACGCGGTCCGAACTGAAAATACGTGCAAGAATAGTATTAGCATGTACCATAATAATAAATAGTTGTACCAGCTATGTTTCTTTGTAATAAATGCACATGTACTATATTGGAATTCCTTCTCCTATATAAAGGGGATCCTTGTTATTTTTTAGAAGTTACAATATATTACACACTACATCCAATATAAGAACATTCTCTACTCTCCAACTTAAACATATTCCATTGGTTTCATTATTTATATTTATTTCTTAAATTCACTGTGTTTTATTAATTGTTCTTCATTTGGTTTCTCATTATTGATCATAAAGAGTCCCCACCACAGCTCCCATAAATTTTAGTCCTCCATCGATTGCCCTTAGCCGGCCATCCGACTCGACCTCGAGGCCCCGTATACGTTAGCTTGAGGCTCCGATTTCCAATTGTTTGGTTTGGTTATTGCAATATCTACAAGCTCTTATTTTATCTTCTAGTCTTTCACTTAGCATGTATTGCCTAACAACTAGCATAAGAACAGATCACATATTTTTAGAACTACAAAATTAAATCTAATTGTTATTACCATTTTCAAGGTAAATAGTTAGGCGCCCACCGTGTGGCTAAAAATAATAGTGATTATTTACTTGTTGGTTTACTCCATAACACAAGTTACCTTTCACCCTTTTTCTTGTCCAAGATCTTTGATTTCAGGGTAAAATGTCTAAGAAAGTAAATGCACGTAAAAACAACAATCTTGAGGACTGTAGAGAAAATGGTGTGGTTCTTCCAGGTGTTGGTGTACCTCCACAAAACCCTGAGGATGCACTAGAAGTAATTCTCGTGGACGTGGCCTCACACAACGTTCAACACGTCGAAATAAGCTCCTACACCAATAGAAGCATACACCAAGGAGATCAACAAGAAACTCAAAAAACCACAGCCCAAGAAGAACAAGGGGTTATCCTTCACGTAATCTTCAAGATGTTACAAGCATCGCTAGCGACTGGTTAACTACAACTCCACCAATAAACTTCCAAAACAGTAGCACCAGAAACTGCTCCCAAGTCAAGCAGGTACCAGAAAGATCAAGCAACAATGGATTGGCAGCCGACCCTGCCATCAAAAAATGCTCGAGGACCTCACAAAGAGGATCGAGTGAGGCGAGAAGAAGATAGAAGCCAACAACAAAGTTAGAGACCTATTCTAGGGTCGGTCTAATTCCGGACACACCCCCGATCTTGAAAGGTGTAGATTCGAAGAAGTTCGTACAAAAGTTGTTCCCATAAGAAGCGAACCTAAAACCCATTCCAGAAAAGTTCATAATGACCGACCTTCCAAATTACAATGGAACCTTGGACCTTAACGAGCACGGAACTGCTTAATCTTGTGAAATGAAGGGAAACGACCTAAAGGACGACGAGATCGAATCCGTCCTACTAAAAAGGTTTGGAGAGACACTTTCAAAAGGGTCAATAATGTGGTATCACAACCTCGCCCTAAACTCGGTAGATTTACCATGCTGCCAGATTCTTTCATGAAGGCACATGCCGGTGCCATCAAGGTAGCTACAAAGAAACCCAATGTTTTCAAAATCAAGCAAAGGGAGAACAAGATGTTGCGAGAGTTCGTATCTCGCTTTCAAATGGAACGAATGGAACTACCACCAGTCTTCGATGATTGGGTAGTGTAGGCCTTCACTCAAGGTTTGAATGAGCAAAGTTCGGTAGCTTTGAAACAGTTGAATCAGAACTTAATCGAGTATCCCATAGTGACTTGGTCGGACATCCAAAACTGATACCAATCAAAGATCGTGGTTGAAGACGAACAACTAGGAGACCTCTCGGGCTCAGTATATCCTAGACGGCTTTCGACTAAGGAGTTAAAGCCAAACAAATAGAGGTACCAACCATACGCTGAAGATAGAAGAAATATCCTGAGGTGCAACATAGCCCACAATGACCGAAGGATGGATCGAGGCTAGAATCCTCGGGGACTTGTTATCATAGCTGGATTCGATAGGCACACAAGGCCAATGAAGGCACCCCGCTTGTCAGAATACAACTTCAACATCAACATTTCAGGCATCATATTCTCCATCAGTAAAATCAGAGACACCAGGTAGCCAAGGCCCGTACAATTAGATCCTTCGCAGAGGAAGCATAACTTAATGCATGAATTTCACAACAAACATGGCCATAGGACCAAGGATTGCCGACAATTCCGAGAAGAAGTGGCCCGACTACTCAGCAAAGGTCACCTCCGAGAATTCCTCAATGATTGAGCCAAAAATTAGTTCCGAAACAAAAAGGAGACTAAGAAAAGTGAAATGGACAAGCAGCAACATGTCATCCACATGATCTTCGGAGGTATCGATGCTCCACAAGAACCCATGGTCATGAAAACAAAAATATACAGCACCAGGGAAAAGCGAACTCAAGGTTACATACCCGAGGATGCCCTCACATTCAGTGATGAAGACGTCGAGGCTCTATCTCAGCCCCATAATGATGCATTGGTAAATTCGTATCATGTAAATACGTTTCAAATTAAGCGTGTGCTTGTGGATTTAGGTAATTTGATCAATATCATCAGGGTCGGGGTGGTGGAGCAGCTCGGACTGCTCGATCGAATCTTGCCCACCTCTCGAGTCCTCAAAGGATTCCAGGTAGAGAGCAAAATAACAAAAGGAGAAATCACCATCCTAGTTAACGTGGCCGGCATAACCCAAAATGTTATGTTTCTTGTCATCAAATGGGACATGAGATACAATTCCTCACTCGGAAGGCTGTGGATACACTGTATGAGAGCAGTACCATCCACCCTCTATTCAAATGATGAAATTTCCAACAAATGATGGGACAAAAACCGTCTACGGGAAACACCATGCAGCAAAAGAGATGTTCACGGTGCACGATGTGGCACTAGCACCAACACCTCCACCATCAAAGGAGCCAAAGGACAAGAAAATAGTAAAATAGCAATAATAAGCTATATTCTCGGCTACACCTGACTAAACAAGCAAAAGATCGCACCGCGTCACATCGAGGCTCAAGGCGCCATCGGCACTAGGATATAATCATCTCCTTTTTAGTTACATTCCACGCTAACATATGTGCAGGTATCTGATCGAAATAGCCAAAGATCTTTCCAACTTAAAGGCCTTAGGTTCCAAGAGCATACGCTACACTTTTTCCTTTGACTAGGTTTTTATCCCAAAAAGGATTTTACCGGCAAGATTTTTAACGAGGCAACATCTATATGCTACCTAAGGAAGACTCAACAAGTATTAAAGGCTTTTATTCAATCAACCTCAAATATTGGGGGACATCCCCCCGGAAGGTCACTTCCTCGGAGAAGCCAAGATATGCTCAAGAAATTGATGTCCCCAGCCAAACGGTCGAATGAGTCGTGTCTATATAAAATAACCGAGCCCATAACAGCAAAATATGTATACTTTTACCAAGTAATCAAAGAAAATTTTCCCCTCCATCAGAGCATTTCGCGTTTCAAAAATTTTCGGTATTTTTTACAAAAATGGATCCAGATCCTTAAACGTCTCAAACACTCGGGGGCTGACGTCAAAAAACGCGAAGTAATATGACCTCCAGGTCGGAAGCTTAGAACTTGTAAGCCCTCAATGAGGCAACATCAAGGTTACAGAAACATCTCTAGAGCCAAGAAAACTTTCAATGTCTCGGGGACTGCAGCCAATTGCCATCCCATCGACTTATCAAAATCTGAAGCCATAAGACCACCTATGGGCAATCTCGACCTCGTAAGACCTTTATAAGGCAACACCAACAACTGTAAGACCTCAAGCAAGGCGTGAACCATACTTGTACCAAGTAACCAAAACTGTAAGACCTCAAGCAACGCATGAACCATACTTGTTCCAAGTAACCAAAACTGTAAGACCTCAAGTAAGGCATGTAAAAATTTTGTAAGACCTTACCAAAGGCATAAATCTAGATCTTAAAGTTAAGGCTATATATCGAACTTATAAGACCCCTAAAAAGACATACCCTCAATATAGACAACTAAAACTACTTCATTTGGGGACTAAAAGGCTCTGGCCAAACATAATAACTTGGTCACAAGGCTGTACCAGCCAGACTAATGCGACTCAGGGATACCTAACTGTCGCTATAAAATCACAACCTTCAATTATTTCGAAAAAACTTCGAGAAGAGCTGGTTAAACATGCTACCCTCGACATAGGCAAAAGAGCTTCGACCATGTCAGCTACAAACTATAGGCTTCGAAACACTCAGCCACTAAGAAAAACCTCCCTAGTTGCTCGTTTATCGCCATATAACGAATCACAATTGAGGTTTTTATCAAACCATCAAAGAGTCAGCCAAACACAATTCCAAAAATTCATTAACGACGGAAAATAAAAGCCTATAGTAGAGGTCGTACCGACCCAATACGTAAGAGCCACTGTGACCAACCTATATAAAACTTCGTACCTACCTAATGTATAAGAGCCACTAACGCCAGCACAAAATAAAAGGTTGTACCGACCTAACGCGTAAGAGTCACTGTCGCTAGACCATATTAGAGGTTGTACAGACACAATATGTAAGAGCCATTGCCGCCACCCTATATAAAAGGTCGTACCAACCTAATGCCTAAGAGCCACTACCGCCGGCCCAAAATAAAAGGTCGTACCGACCTAACGCATAATAGCCACTGTCGCCATCCCATATTAGAGGTCGTACCGACCCATGCGTAAGAGCCTAAGTGCTAGCTTGAAATTCAAAAACTTGAGGGCCAATGAGCTCGAGTTGAAATCTGACTCTAAGACCAAATCCGAAACAGTTAACTAAAAAATGCCTAAGGGAAAATGCGTAAGAGCAACTGTCGCCAACCTAAAATAAAAGGTCGTACCGACCTAACGCATTAGATCCACTGTCGCCGGCTCAAAGAAAAGGTCGTACCGACCTAAACGCATAAGAGCCCTTGTCGCCAACCTAGATTAGAGGTCGTACCGACCAAATTCGTAATAGCTTAGGGGCCAGCCTAACGAGTCTCAGGGATGAATTATCTATCTAAGGGTCTTTACTCAAAGTCCAGTTCACCTGGCCATTCATCAACAGACACATAAATTCAAAACGAAGAAAGACACGCACAAGCATGGATAAGTGCATAAAAGATGAAACCAAAAGGTTTTCTTTTATATGCATATGCGAAAAAAAATACAAAAGCTACATTGGAAAACGCTCTCTGAGAGCATTATATAGAGAATCAAAAAGGAAAAGCCCATTCCACTTTCCATCAAGGACTGTGGACTATCGGCCTCCTCCCATTATTTTTGATATCAGACAAAAGGAACTTGGTGTCATATTCATCTGCCTTGCCATGCGTTATCTCTTCCGAGATATCAAAACCCCGAGCATGAATCTCTTTGAGGGTTTCCTTCTGAGATTTACACCAAGCATACTCATTACTCCTACTCTCTCGATCAGAAGCATCTCTCAACTTTTCTCGAGCATTAGCAATATCTTCTAAATAAATGACCAGTTTCTTTTTGGCCTTAGCTCGGGCGTCCATGGTCTCGTCTTCATCTCCAAAAGCTCGGACTCGATCCTTACAATCCTGCTCGTTTAAACCAAGTTGTTTCTATGGGTTTTCCAGAGATGTACCTTGAAGGAGAAACCTTGGAATAAAGCATTCTTCTTGGCCGCAATATAGGTATCTATCTAAGCGTTAAGCTCGTCGCACTCATGTTTGGCCTGGCCAACCTTGCCCCAAAGACGTTCTAGATCCTTTGTCTTGCTCTACAACTAAAGTAGCAAAACATTAATCTCCAAGGACGGAAGAAGAAGCATGCATTCTCTCAGAGCGAAGGATACATGTTCCTTAAGGTGGCTTTCCTAGTTCAGATTCTGAATTGCCTTGTACCGCAAGTATACCAACTCATCTTCCCTTTTATCACAAATAATCCTGAGGGACTTCTCCCTGTCCAAGGCTCTCCTCAGCATAGATTCATGGCGGAAAAGCTCGAACTTGAGCTTATCAAAGGCCCATGAAAAAGAAGCGGAATAAGAAAGTGAAAATGTGTAAAGCTAAAAAGCCAATACAGCCGACCAAAACTCACCACAAAACTGAACCACTGAGCCTCCTCAAGATTTTTTCGCACATCTGCCAGCTTGTCCTCATCAGCCCTGGTGGAACCACTCCTGATGTGAACATGGTCGCTTGATACCCCGCTTGATTTAGGAGGAAATAATCCTTATCCCTCGAAGTACCTTTGACGAGAAAAGAATAACAAGGCGGCAAATAATCATTATCCCTTGAAGTACCTTCGATGAGAAAACAAAATGTCGGCAAATAAGGAACCATCTTTTCGAGGCTAGAAGCCTCGGATGCAGCAGCCTCAGCTAATACATCTTCCTTGAACCTCCGAGCAGGCTTGCCTCGCTATGAGCACACTCGTCCTTCAAGGTTTCCTTTAATTTGATATCGTTCCATGGCACTGAAGCCAACAATCATTCCTCCTCCCTGCGAGGACATGGTCTCGACTCATTAAATTCTCCAATACCTACAGTGATGGAGTTAATACACATAAAACAAAGTACCTTTTAAAGAAAATAAACTGCATACCATGTACCGTGGTATTTCTCCTTCCATCTACCCTTGGACAGATCTTGCTATTTATGATCATCGTAAGTCGAGAAAATCGCTAATTCCCGGGTACAATCCACCAGGTCGGAACCTCATGTGCCAGCTCTGGAATTGCTGAAGAAAAGAGAAGGAAAACATCTTTACGGAGTCTACCTCTACCATGAACAAAAATGACAAAAGCGCAAGTGTACCACTTCCATGTGAAATTCAATTCCTCAGGGAATGGAAGAAACTCCACGAAAATAATGTCAACAATCCGCACTCGGATGAATTCTCTCATCCACCCTCGGTCCCCGTCTTCTTCATTACTAACTACAAATGATCGAGTGGATCGACATCGTTGAGTAATCAGGCCTAGGAAATGGCTAAAGGTTAACTCGAGCCCAGCTTTATCTACAAAGTACCTTATCATCACCATTATCCTCCAGGACAACGAGTGAACCTAAGCCAAGGTAACCCGATATCTTCTGCAAAACTCGAGCACAACTCTATCAAGAGGGCCCAATGTAAAAGGGTACGTGTACACGTTCAAAAAACCCTTACAAAAGCCATGATGCTCTCATCCGGGGAAGGTACCTGCAGTATCACCTTCTCTCCCCATCCGTAGTCTCTCCTATTTGCCTCGAGGTGTTCCTTCCCTATTGATGAGATGAACCTCGGTGCAAGTTCCTGACGGCCCTGAACATTGGAAGGCCTTTCTAGCGAAAAGTCCTTCCTCGAGATGAAGCACCTCGAGGTCAACTCTCCGAACGCCGGCAATGTAACACCGACGGGACATAAAGCAAAGGTGAAACTCCCTTCTACTTGATGAATAGATTTATATAAATTAGCCATGGTTGTGACAAATAAGAAAAGGCATATGAAGACTTGGGGGATGTCTTAGAGACGAAAAGGTAAAAAACGGACGCAAGGAAGGAGAACTCTGTAAAAAAGGATAGTGGCTCAAAGTGGCGGAACCCCCAAACAAGGGGAGAGCAAATTCACATATAGAGTAAAAGCGAAGACTGTCAGCCTACTCTAAAGGCCAATTAATTCTAACTGTTCCATTATCGCTTTCAGAGAAATATACCAGTAGGACTATCCCAGTCACTTCATGACCATGTCATACAAACGACATTGCTGAACAACATTTGAGGGATTAATGATTCCCATGTCAACCTAGCTTTAAGATAGTGCCCGATCTCGAGAGTCTTTGATACTATAACGATGGGTTCTATGGAGCCATCATTACAAGTCTAGCCTCGAGATGATGCTCGATCTCGAGGACCTCTATTACTATAACTATAAGCTCTAATGAGTTATCCACATAAACCTAGTCTCAATATGGTACCCGATCTCGAGGATCTCTATTACTATACTATTACAAGTACGAGTCATTCACCTGATTCTTTGGCTCTCGAATTACCCAAGTCCGAGTCAGTTCTTACTCAAGGGTTATCAATAAAGCCTCAGGGCTATCTTCATCTCTAAGTTCAATTTGAACGCTCTCTCGATTATTTTAAGCCAGAAGGCCACTCAATTTCGAACATATCCTTGCTCAGGAACTATCTGTAACGCCTTAAGGCTATCTTCATTCCAAAGTTCGAGGCCAACTTTTGCTCAGTTGGAGACCATCAGATTTCAAACAAACTCTTACTCAGGAACTATCTGTGAAGGCCTAAAGGTTACCTTTATTTTCAAACAATCAAGCAAACTCTCGCTTGAGGACTAGCAGCAAGGCCTAACAAGGCTAAGCCTTATTTCAAAGAGAATCGAGACCATGCTCTCACTCAATTCGAACTCAGAGGGCCCGACAACCTAGGGTTGTATGTCCAGGTCCATTATTCAAGTCGATCGATAAAATCGCACGCATGGATTTTTCAAACATAGGAAAAAATGGGGATTTAGCACAAGGCAAAGGCAGTTGAAAGAAATTTTTGCATTTATAAATGATGATTACAAAAGCCCACAAGGGGTCTTTACACAGAAACGAAAAAGCAAAATACAACAGTTGAAGAGCCTAATCTACTTTTGAGGGTATATCCTCGGGAGCGACATCTGCGAGAACCGTTTCCTCGAGGATCCCATTTCGGTCTTTAGAGCAATATCTTCAGGAGTCTCCTTCGAAGCAGCAATAGCCTGTCTATCATCGTAGGCTTTGATGTCTTCGTGAGAAGCTCGAGGAGATCAATGTCAAAGTTATTTCTTATCATTTCACTCTAAAAAATGCGGGGACTATCTGTATACGGCTAAAATTAGAGAGCCCGATTTTACTATCATTATGTCCTTCTATAGCTTTTCCTGGAAAGGCCTCGAAGGCTCGGGGCCATAGTTCGGGGTTTTATACTCGAAGGTTATTTGCGTCCGAATTCGAGGCAGCACAAGATGATGGTTATTATGGACGGGAAGTTCCCTATACACGCGGTCAGAACTGATAATACCTGCAAGAATAGTACTAGTATGTACCAAACTAGTAAATAGTTGTACCAACTATGTTTCTTTGTAATAAATGTACATTTGGGGGTCCTTCTCCTATATAAAAGGTATCCTTATTATTTTTTAGAAGTTGCAATACACTATACACCACATCCGATACAAAAATATTCTCTTTCTCTCCAACGTAAATATATTTCCTTCATTCCATTAGTTACATTTATTACTTACTCAAGGACTTTTATCTTATTTAGAATAAATTAAATATTTTTAAAATCTCTAACTGTTATTACTATTTTCAAAGTAAACGTATTTGTTGGGGGCACTCAGAAAGAGAGCAACCCCTTCAAAAATTGGACTATGCCACTATTTGCACTGTTCACACGGTATTCTTTAGTAAAAGGCGAAAGAATAGTTCGCTTTGTGCTCAGTGCATGACTGCGTAATTCAGTCAGCCTTCTATAATCCCTTTTTATTTCCTCCAAAATGTGTGACCTTACTCTTCTACTGCCGGTGTGAGAAGCGCCACAAACAATCCTCTTCATCAACCATAGCCCAACCTATATATTTTTTTTGGTATTATGAATTGTATTCCACTTACTCCATTTTAAGATAATCTTTCTAAATATTTTTTAAGGGTTTTGCTCTAATTAAGTCGAGGCATTCTTTAGGAACAATATGTTTATACAAAAATGAAGTCTTACAATAAAAGTGTGAGAAAAGTTACCCTCAGTTAACAAAATTGACCCGCTCGCTAAACAATTGGAAGAAAAAATGTAGTGGTAGCTTTTTCGCTACGTAAAAAAAATCCACGCAAATTAAAGTAAAAGTACCTGAAATACCCCAAGAATAAGCAGATTGTGACAAAGTCAAAATGGATGAAATATTTAATGATACTTCTATCTTATTTTAATTCTTTTTATCGAATACAGTATTAACGTAAAGAAATACGCATGTCCAAATCCCAAATATTATTAATGGACTTTGTAGAGTTAACCCTCTGACACTATCTAATAGGAGTACTAATAAATAGTCAAATTTATAATCAACATAAAGTTATTTGTAAGAAATCCACTTATGTAGTAGTTTTGAAAAGTATTTTTTGGCATTGAATATTTAACTGTTAAAACTTAATCACTTGACTATTTCGAATTTTTGTCACCTAAACGGTACTTATAAACTATTTGCTTCACGTAATAAAAATACCATTTTCCATGATAATTACTTCTCCCTTGCGAAATGGTATAAGTATAGTATAGTTCTGATGGATGAGACGCAAGGTGTTATTAACGAGAGGCTGGAGGTTTAGAGATAAACCTTTGAGTTTAAAGGTTTCAAGTTGAGTAGGACTAATAAGAATAAGGGATGTGAAGAGGGAAGCGAACATGGATGTGAGGCTTGACTCCAAGTCATCCCCAAGAGAGGAAGTTTCAAGTAATTTGGGTCAGTAATCCAGAGGATGGGGAGATCAACAAGGATGTCACCTACCGTATAGAGGTGGGGTGGATGAAATGGAAATTAGCATCTGAAATCATGTGTAACAAGAATGTGCCACCGATACTTAAAGGTAAGTTCTATAGGACAGTGGTTAGACTGACTATTTATATGGTGTAGAGTATTGGCCAGTCAAGAATTAACATATCCAAAAGATAAAAGTTGCATAAATAAAAATGTTGAGATGGATGTGCGGGTACACTAGGTTGGACAAGATTAAGAATGAAGATATTTGGGAGAATGTGATTTTGGCTCCTATGGATGACAATATGCAGAAAGCGAGATTTAGATAGTTCAGGCATGGCTTCAAATTTTCGATGACATAGCCCTCGATAGGAAATTGTGGAGGTCGAGCATTAGGTTTAAAGGTTAGGATGTAGTTGAGCATTTTTTTACTTCGTTCCGGGTGTGAGGCTAGTCTAATAGCGTGTCTTATACTACTAGTGGTTAATATTGTGTTCGCACTATTTAGCGTGTCTTATACTACTGTACCATTTTTTTTCTTATTCCACTTCCCCTTTGATTTCCCTCGCTGATCCTCTTTGTTGGAGTTATTACTTTTTTGGTTACTCGAATCCACGACCCTGGGTTGTAGGTGGGGGTGCTAACCATCAGAGTAACCCCCTCTTATCATTAGGGGTGTTCAAACTGAATCGAAAAACAACACCAAATCGAAAAACCAAACCAAACCGATTAAAAGATTCGACTAGGTTTGGTTTGACTTGGTTTGGTATTGAGTAAAAAAATCCGAACCAAACCGACATATAAATATATAAATTTTATTTATATTTTAAGAGTTCATAATGATTTTTCTTTAGAAAATGTAGAAATATTTGGGATCCTCTCATGTATATAACTCTGAAAGCATAAACTAACGAAAAAATATTATTAGACGACTAAGAAAATAACTATCATGTGTTACTAAAAAATTCTCCATTAGAATATTTTAATAGATCATATGCTTGTCAATATTTTTCCATAATTACTAAACATATAAACACTTATCAAAGCTTTATTTCTAATTTTAATAAAGTAAGATTGAAACAATATTTATGTAACAAAAAAATCCGAAAACCCGAAAACCCGACAAAATCGCACCAATCCAAACCGATATAGTTGGTTTGGTTTGGTTTGGTTTTGATAAAAACCAAACCAACCCGGTCCATGTACACCACTACTCATCATTATTGGTTATTATTATTATTATTATTATTATTATTATTATTATTATTATTTATTTAATCTATTATCTGGCTCTTATGATGCTGATAGTATTTCCATGGCTTCTATTATTGTTACTAATCTATTGTCTTTTTTCGTTTTATTGAGCAGGGGTCTGTCGCAAATAACTTCTTTATTCCTCCAAAATAGACGGTAAAGTATGCGACAATATCCTTCCTAAATTTCACTTGAGATATTTTACCGTATATACATATATATACGGACACAAAAGAAGTGATGTGTCACCTTCATTTGGCCAACTTTACCATTTATCTTTTTTCTTAGTTATTTGGATTTTTCTCACATTTTCGACCAAAATATTCCACGAAAATAAATGTAACTTATTTATCACTAATTGTTATTGCTACCTCAGAATTTTATCCTCTTGAGTTGAAGGTCTTTTGAAAATAGGGATTTTTACATATACATACCATATAGCAAACCTTATTACCACTCATGTTTAAGGTTTGTGTTTATTACATTTAAGCATACCAACTTTCAATTTTTGTACCAAAATTCTACTTAAGTTTTAATTATCAACTTATTAATTATAGGCATAATTTGTGGAACTGTGTATCTTCTCAGATTTTATTCTACACGTTTCTTCTCTCTCTTACAAACAAAACCCACGATTTTCTCCCTTTTTATAATTACCCTCCCCCCTCCCCACGTTTGTTTACCAAAATCGATTTCTCTCTCTCTCTGCTTGAATTTCATCCGCCATTGTCGAAGCTTGGACTGTTTCAGATCGAGAAGTTCTTCTCAATCCGCCATAGTTTCAGTCCCTAAAACGGTATCAAAGTCAGAAACCCTCTACAAAATCGATTTCTCTCTCTCTCTCTTCTTGAAGTTCATATGCCATTATCGAACCTTGCACAGTTTCAGTTCGAGAAGTTTTCTCAATCCACCACAGTTTCAGTCACTAAAATCATATCCACAGTCAAAAATGGTGAAAAAAGCTAGTACTCCAAAAAGATAAAAATTAGCCGATATTCCATCTTTTGATTTGGGTGTTTTAACACCTAAATCACCATCAAAAAATCAACAATCTATCCATGCAAGTGGAAAAGATAGAGTTCCTGCATCGCCAAGACAAATCTGTGCTAAAATGCGAACCAAGCATTTGCATGATATTGATGCTACCGGTGTAGAAACAGAAGCCGACAAACAACGTAAGCGAAAGGGGAAAAACTTGAGGGTCGATGATGAGCGCTTAATCTCCCAGAAAAGATTAAATATGAAGATGAAGAGGTTGGTCAACCATTAAAAGTCCCAATTGCTGCTTCTCCGACAGTTGAACCTGAAGAGGCTAATTCTCCAAATGACATGGAATCTGTCAGTAGCCAAATCAGAAAGTTGGAACAGAAGCTTGAGCAGGTACTGTGAGAAAATACTGTGTAGTCATTATTTAGTACCACTTGCATTCATTCCTGCTACTTTGTAGTTTCTTTTTATTTAAGTGTAACTAATAGGATATTCTTACCAACTAATAGACATAATTAATTTTTAGGTTGATGGAAAGTTAGATCAGTTAAAGAAGAATGTTTTTGATGAACTCTCAAAACTTCGAGAGTTCATAGATGAATATTTGAAAAGTGTAATGAATGTTGTCAACAGGAGGAATGAATTGGATGAGTCAAAGGTAAGAATTTACATATAATTTATTCTAACACTATATAATAGTTATGACAATAAAGCATTCTCAAACATTCCTCAAAAATGTAGTTTGCTGCTAGTTCAACAAAATATAACGAACAAAATCAAGCAGACAAAAACAAACATTTTCAGTTCAATGTTGGTGCTCAACTCCGTGCAAGCACCAGTAAAACAGGTATCTACATAATTCCTACATACATATATACAAACTTCAAGAATTGCTAATAAATAATTAACTTTCCTTTTCAGCTCCCACTTCTCCTCAACATGTTAAACAACAAGTTGATTGACTTCCAACAGGCAGCAGAGGTAGCAAAAGAAGGTATTGTTTAATAATGTAGTTTTTAATATAAAATAGTTGATTATACACTGTTATAATGCTTTTAAGTATTGCATTATTTTTGTAGCAGATGTTGAAGACAACATTCCACAGTCACCAATTCATGGTGTAACTGTGACTGAAGTTGTCCGTGAATGCCTTCAAAAAGAAGATGAGATCGGAGTTATGCGTGGAGGAATTGAAAAGAAAGGTGTGACATTGGATGATTTTGAACTTCCGGAAAACCTATCACAGATGGTCATGTATGGTGAGCCCATACAAGTTGATTCAACCCCTGTTCATCAAGGAAGAACAAGGTTACCCAGAAAACATGCACGATCACCATTCACTCCACTCTATAGTACTGAAGGCAGCACGTCTGTTGGGCCAAATTTTTTTTACCTAAAGTACCCATTCACAAGTCTTATTGGTGAAGATGTTGATCCTGAACTAATAGATAGGTTTACAACCTGGTTATACCATCGAACTGACAAAGCATCTAGGAGGTATGGTGCTTAAATGTACCATGTCTGTATGTACTTGTTTTCTATATCTTCGAACCTTTTTAGACTTTAAAGTTGTAAATGTTTCTATTTTTTTTATTTGTTTAATTCTATTATTATTACAGGAGGAAAGACTTCTATTCAAAGAAGGATAACCATCTCAATCCTTGGTTGGATTTGGGTTGCGAAAAAATTGATAAGAAGGACTGGTTCTAAGCCCTTGCTCACCCTAGACAAGTAATCAATAGTACAGTAAGTATATAGTTTATAATTGCTGTTTTGTCTTTATCTATTATGTTTAAATGTAATTAATTGCTTAGGCTTCATGAATAGGAACTAATGGCATTTTGCCTCCATATATCTCTGGTAGTTGGCTCACTGTTATAGTCAAGCAAGCGGATTTGTCTAATTGTAGTTAATATGTAGTTATTCAAAAAAATATATTATTCAGACATATTTATTAAACACTACATTTAAATACAACTGACTACAATTAAACTACAAATTGCATATAACTACAAACTTGAACTACATACAACTAAAATTCCATATAACTACATTTGCATATAACTAAATTGAAATACAGTTTAACTACAATTATAGTTAATATGTAGTTATTTTGTAGATGTTATTTGTCTACACTACAACTTATTGTAAATTGCACTTTTACTTTTTCAGCACATTGATGTTATAATGTACTATTTGAGAAAAAACGGGAAATATGGCCTCAACATCAAAAGTAGATTTACAACAACCGATTGCTTGTTCAAGATAAAAATTGAAAGAATCTACGAGAAGTTCACTACTGCTCCAATGGATCAAAGGAATTCTGTTGTTAAAGCCGAGGATGATATTGGAGAATATATTATGGGATATAGAATTATTGCTAATGTAGCACGGGATCTTGTGGACTATGTGCTAATGCCTATTAACCTTGTAGAGAACTTTCATTGGTTGTGTTAGTGTTTGACATAAAGGACCGGCAACTTTATGTTTATGATTCATTGGTGAGTGCAAAGCGTAACCAAACTGTTCAAACCTTGACAAATTTTCAGTCATTATTCCTCTTTATTTGTCATGCACTGGTTTCTATGATAAACGCAAAGACATTGACTTCAAGACTACAAAGTCATACATAGAGAAACCAGTTACAGACCCTCTCGACATACAATGGATGGTTGCTGAGATTCCACAACAAAAGGAAGGCTCACTGTAAAAAAACTACTCCCTTTCTATATGTTTAATTAATTTTTTTTTATCGTTTGGTATATAATGAAAAATTCTCATAATCTGCAGGGATTGTGGTGTATTGGTGGATGCTTTTGCGGAGTATATTAGCAATGGTGATTTGTCTATCCCAAAGGAAGATCTTACTGATATTGACAAACACCGTAGACGATATGGAGCTCTGTTGTGGGACTACGCCACAAAGAAGCTAACAGATGGTTCAATCAGTGAAAGTGAGGTTACTAGCAGGCTTGCAAGGAGGAAGGGTGCATCGGCAAAGAATGAGAGGACTAAAGTTCAACGAAAGAAGAAGTAGACTATACTGTTCATATTTGGTAGTTGGATTGGAAAACAATGTAATCATTAAGTCATTTTGGTTGTAATGAACAATTTTTCTTGAATACATTATACACGAGTATTCGAGCTATCTAATAGCATATTTACCGTAACAGCTTTGTCTAATACTCGAGTATTCTAGCTATCTAATATCTAATAGCATATACAATTTTTATCTTATACATTCATGTTGGAGTTACTTTTATATAATACCTTCCGTTACCATTTTATATAACTGTCAGTTCTTATATAATTGTTGGAATAAATTATTTATCTACAATGACTACAATTAACTACAAAATGCACTACATATAACTACAATTGCATATAACTACAAATTGAAATGACAATGCTACAAACTACTGTTGCAGTACATTTGCTCTGTATGAATGTTTCGTCCATTCGGCAGCTGTTGTGTTTTCGGCTAAAACTTCTTATCTTGAACAATGAAGAATCATGAATTGACGTTGCCTAGAAATGCCATTTACAGTTTTCAGCTACACATACAAGCCAGTAGATACAAAAAAATACATTATTCAGACATATTTATTAAACACTACAATTAACTACAACTGGCTACAATTAAACTACAAATTGCATATAACTACAAAATTGAACTACATATAACTAAAATTCCATATAACTACATTTGCATATAACTAAATTGAAATACAGTTTAACTACAAATTCACATTAGGTGATTCCGAGTAATACATTTAGAACACACTTACAGTACATTATAACTACAATCTGCCAACAGTTTACATTATTCAAATATATGATTATACTTCTTTATTATCGTCAAAACTTAGAACAGTTACACAATAAATTCCGATAATTTGGGATCACTAACATGTATTTTGAATAACTATTCTAGCTACATTATATTCATTTCTTTTTCGGCGCATTCTTGCAAGTTCTTTTGCTATGCCCTTCACCTCCACAATTGCCACATGACACCTTGTACTTCTTTGAGTTAATTTCATCAAATGTTTTATATCTTTCCTTGTGAGGTCTACCTGGCTGCCTTTTATCTCCAACCGGTGGCTTTACTACATCATCCAAAATATATTGTGGAACATCCCATTTGGCTTCATCAGGAAGAGGATTAACTGGCAATTCATATGTAAGAAGAAGGCTCTTCGTTGTGTAATACGGAGAGCAATAGTTGTCCGGCCTTTCATTCCTATGCCTTAATGCTGCCAAAGCATGGGCACATGGAAGTTCATCAAGTTGGAATTGTCCACAGCTACATTTCTTGTTTTCTAAACATACAATGTACCGCTTCACACCATCTAACACAATATGTATATGATCTGTTGAAGCCCTCACCTACAATTCAAGACCAAAAAGAAAATAATAATAAATCAATCAGTTAACTATGTTAGCAACAATCAGTTAACTACAAATCAGCTACAAACAAACTATATACAAACGTTAACTACATTTACCCACATTTTGACTACATTTTAATTACAAACTGGAAACACTGCAGCAGCTACTACTAGTTTTTGTTTTTTGTCCTGCACCAAACAATAATATATTACCTTTAGTTTCTGGGATAATGTATTGTTATCTTCCAATTATTTGTTGAATTTGTGACCAAGTAATGTGAATGTACCTTTTGCCTTCAATAACTTTTCTTTTGTCCAACGTTCTAGAATAGTCCTCATATACTCAAATAGATCAAATATTGGCAGCTCTCTTGCCTCTTTTGTTACAACGTTCAACGACTCTGCAATGTTGACGTCATAGTAAAAGTTCTATTCACCGTTGCATGTACTCTTGACCATCTATGATAGCCAATATCATATAGGTAAGACGATACACGTGGGTCTACCTCTTCAATCTTCATCATCCTTTCATTGAATTCGTTCAGAGTATATGACCGTGCTGTAGCAAAGACAATTCATGTAATTGTAGATGTGCCTTCTTGAATTTTGACCTTATATTTGTCCATATATGCCACATGCAAAAGTAGTGTGCAATGCCTGGATAGACAACTGATGTTGCCTTCGATATACTCTCATGCCTATATGAGACAACACACATTGAAGGTCTTTCACCATATGCTTCCTTGAATTGTTCAAAGAACCACCTCCAAGACGCGTCGTTTTCAGAATCAACAACAGCATATGCCAAGGGCAAAATAGAACCTACAATTTGTAGTCATAAAATAAGATTAACTATTAAATACAAATATATATTGAGAATTTAGGCAATTTAACTACATTGATTTATATAAATACTACCTAACTACAATATAACTACAATTTCTCTACATTATTTAAACTGTCTACAAAATAACTATAAAATTATTACATCTAGTACCTACTGCATCCATGGTGTTTGTTGTCAGCATAATATCCCTATATGTTGATTTTAAGAATGTCCCATCAACCACTACTACCGGCCTACAATGTTGCCAACCATTTATTTATGTACAAAAAGCAACAAATGCATACAAGAAGCAATCATCTGCTGCCTTCTTCCATTTAACAACAGAACCGGGATAATTCTTCTCAAGAATATAAAAATATTTTGGTAATATGTTGTACGAGTCACACGGATTCCCTCTAAAAAACTGTAATGCCTTTTCCTTTGCTCTCCATGCTTGCATGTAGCTTAGGTTCACTCCATGTTCGGATAACATGTCAGTTTGTATGTCCATTAGGGTGTAAACAGTCTTAGGATCACAATACTTTGGAATGACAATGCTACCAACTACTGTTGCAGTACATTTGCGCTTTATGAATGTTTCGTCCATTCGGCAGCATGTGTGTTGTCGGCTAAAACTTCTTATCTTGAACAATGAAGAATCATGAATTGACGTTGCCTTGAAATGCCATTTGCAGTTCTCAGCTACACATACAAGCCAGTAGCTACAAAAAAATCCAATTTTCAGACATATTTATTAAACACTACAACTAACTACAAATTGACTACAATTAACTACAAACTGACTACAAGCAATTACAAACCGACTACAATTAACCACAAACTGACTACAAGCAATTACAAAATGACTACAATTAACTACAAACTGACTACAAGTAACTACAAACTGACTACAATTAGCTACAACTGACTACAATTTAACTACAATTTGTATAAACAAACCTAGCTTCAATAATACAGTAAATTTTCAAATCAATAACTAACTACATACCTTCTATTACTTGATCTTTTCACTCTGAACTGGAACTTGTGTATAACTGCATAATTCTTCATTGCAACAACTATCGTCTTCTTGTCCTGGTACACTTGTCCTTCTTCAATACATGTTTGCGTAGATTCAATTATTATTTCACTTTTATATTCCTCAATAGCTGGTGATGATGGAATTTCTATTAACCTTAGTGATCCTGAAGAACCTGCAGAGAATACATTCACAAATGTAGTAGCTATGTAGGTAAATTTGAAAGCAACATCGCTGTGTCATTTCAAGTACTATATCATCATTGCAATTTGATTGACTATCACGTTGTAAATTCTGATTTTCGGTATTTGATGTAGAAGAATGAGAGATTTTCGAAACTGAAATCTGGAAGAACTACAATTTGATTGACTATCACGCTGTAAATTCTGATTTTCGGTATTTGATGTAGAAGAATGAGAGATTTTCGAAACTGAAATCTGGAAGAACTACAATTTGATTGACTATCACGCTGTAAATTCTGATTTTCGGTATTTGATGTAGAAGAATGAGAGATTTTCGAAACTGATGGCTAGGTATGAGAGATTAACGCTGAGAGATTCACGCTGGGTTTAAATCTTTTACCGTTTTAAAAAGATCATTTAATTGGGACAGAATCAAATATTAATTGGGAAGCTTAAAATCTGACGCTATTTTAGGCTATAAATTCAGCCAGATATGGTTTGGTACAGTTTTGGTAAAGAAAACACGGTGTATGCGGGTAATAACCAAACAAGGCATAATAATGGTAATACGGTTTGCTATATGGCATATTTAGGTAAAAATCCCTTGAAAATAACCTCTCTATTCCTTTGAGATAGGGATAAGATCTGCATATACCTATTTTTCCCAGCGCTCAATAGTAAAATTTGACTAGGTTATTGATGTCATTGTTGTTGTTATTATCTCATTATTCCTTCCGTAATTACTGCCATTTCTTCTTCGTAACTTCTCCTCACATCTCTCTAAATTTTCTGTTTTATTTTTTCATAACGGACAATTGTAATTACTCATAAATGTCTTGAAACTTCTGGTCTCATATAAGTGGCATAATCCAAAACACCAACATCCAAATCCTAACACGTGATTTTGCTCCCTCAAATTTTAGAGATTTTCACTTCCATTTGTCGATTAATTTGCCAGAGGTTGTAAATTTCTTAGAATAATTTTATGTATGTAAAGGGTCACCGTAATTTATGTTCCTTTAGCTAGGTTGTGTAAATTTCAACTACACCGATGAGGTTCTAATGGAAAATGGGGTTGCATATTCGGTGGTGAATTTGCCTACAAAAAGAAAGAAAAAAAGATGGAAAGCGTAGAAAAATATTTTCACCCTCATGCAAATAAGTTGATAATTAGAAACTAAATATGAATTTAGTGTTCTTAGAAAAAGAATGTTACATTATACTACTAATTTGTTAAAGGGATATGATGGCAGTTGATTCGTTCAATATTTACGAAACGTACACTTATATGAATAATTTATTTTACATCACTTACATGGATAATGAAAGATGATGGTGTAACGGCTAAAAAGTTGATTCAAAACATTTTTTTTTAATTGGAGAAAAATATTTTCCTTATTAAGAAGAAAAATATTTTCCAAAGTTGTTTTTCAACCTTCCACATTCTTATCAATCCACTCCATCTCCTCTCCAAATATTTTTTTTTTTCAAATTTTAGTTTTTCCGTTACAAACCACCCTTATACCCCTACCCCACCCCCTGCCCCAACCCCCTTCCCTTCCCTCCCTCCCCTCCCCCCAATTTGTTAAAATATATTTTTCAATTTTAATTTTATTATTTATCAGTTTAAAGACTCAAAATTTTACAAGTTCCAAAATTATGAGTTCGGATGTATATGTGTTTGGAAGTTTACGGGGTTAGAAATTATAAAGTTTACGGGTTCGAAATTTTGTGATTTTGAAAGTTTAACGATTCGAGAGTTTATAAAATTTGTGGGGCCGGAAAGTTATTGGTTTGAAAGTTTATAGCTTTATGTTTATTATATCTAAATTATTTATGAATATTCTTGAGAAGTTATTTTCCTTAATTTGCGTACTAAACACCAGAAAATGAATAAAATTACTATTTATTTTTTAATAAAATTATTTTTTGAAAAATATGTTCCGTTATACCATACACACCCATAGTCTTTACGTCATAGAATTTTATATAAAACGTTAGAAGAGTCGTAATAAAATCTTGAAAAAATGCTTGATATTAGTAAATACTAATCTTCTTTATATAAATTATATATTAATATTTAATTATATTTTTAAGACGCGAAGCGTAAAGTATAATTCTCGAAAGAAAATGGGGACATAATACATTTGAAGGAAAAGCCCCAAAGAGAGAAAACGTCATCATTTAAGGCGCCGGCCCATTTAAACCACCTGGCTTGAACCCGGGACTGACCCGAGGGTTTATCTGTTGTTATAATTTTCCCAATTTGTACGGAACCTCTCCAAAAGGGAAAGTGAACAGAGAAAGGAGGCTGGGAAAATTAGGGTTTTTCGGAAGAAAAGAAGAAATCAACAAAACAATGGAAGGAATCACAGAGGGAGTGAAGAACATAAGTGTAACTGAAACCCAAAAGAAGAACAGGATCCAAGTCTCTAACACCAAAAAATCCCTCTTTTTCTATGTTAACCTCTCCAAGGTTCTCTCTTTTTTCTCCCCATATATTTATTAAAATATGTATACTTGAAAAATATAACGATTTTAACACTATTACTGTATTTTGACGTGTTGTAGCAGGTTAAATTTTTACACTGATACTGTCTTTTAGCAATTAGGCTCTATGGACAGTTCCTTGGGTTGGTGATAGTGTAAAAAAATGTATTTACCTGTTTTCCATGTTACAAAAGCCATGCAGTTTAATTGACATGAAAGTAATTTAATAGAGTAAATACTCTTTACCCTCTACTAGGTGTGTGTTTGTGGGTGTGAGCTCGTGGAAATTGTCTGCACATATTTATTATTACGATGTACTAATTTAGTTTTAAAATTATGCTGCTTGTTTGGCTGGAAATTGGTTATGGAGCATTCTTTTGTTACTGAAAAGATGTTGCTTTGAAGACAGCTGGACTGGCAAAAATCTTAGCTTCAGATGTTATTCCTTCCATTTTAATGGTTACATGGTTTGGGGTTAAAGAGCTTATTATGCAGGTTGATCTATGATATAATGCACTTGTTAGGGTCATTTGCAATGTGAAACTAGATTTGCTAAGGTTGTTGAGTTGATTGTTGACGAGCTACGTGATAGAGTAAAACAAAAGACTTGAACTTTGCATACTGCTTCCACAGTAGTCAGATCTCAAATGGGCATATTGCTTGCTTCTCTCTCTTTCTTTGTCCCTTTATAAATCTGAAAGATTGCTTGTCTGTGAGAGAATGGAAAGGATTAATTATATCCTGTCAGAAATGACATTGCTCATAGTGGAACTGGAAGACTTGCAGAATATTATGAGTTTAAATTAATGCACAATACACGGGGTCCTTGTTAATTTAATGTGTCTGATTATTTATGTTGGCTGATGTCTATTTTCCTGGGTTTAATTGAAGTAAAGCTAATTTCGTTGATGATTCGGATGGTTAAAAAAATTGCTACGTCTGTATTACAGAGGGAATAAATGAATAACCGTTTTTGTTTGTGAGAAGCATATTTAAAGAAATTAGTACAATAAAAAAGAAGTAAAGAAAGTAGTTCTTAAAGTACTTTGTCTGCTGTAATGGTCCAGGACTTCACAAAATCAAGAGTGATTGCAATGGAAGAGAATTGAATACGCATAAGGTCTGCATAGATACTTCTGACTTATGCGTGAGGTACTTCATAGGTATATTACTTATCTAAAGGTACCTCACAGGTATATTTGAAAATATCGCGCATACAGTGTGAACTAGAGGGTTTGCACATGACTTATAATATAGTTTGAGGCTTTTTTATGCAAGTGGGCTCATGATGTGCATTAGACAATCTTGAAAAATGTTATCTATGAATATCTATATCTAGTTTCCTAGTCTTACACCAGAACCGCCATTGCTGATATTGATCTGAGCTAGTATCCTGAGATATTTGATATTTTGCTTGCAGAGGTACATGCAGCAGTACAATGAAGTGGAACTCTCTGCTCTTGGGATGGGTAAATCTTTTAGGCCCTCAATTTTGAGTACTGGTTGTGGTTTTCCTCGTGCATATAATTGACGTGATATGGGTCTTCTTCTGCATGATTGTATTATGCAGTTTTTTCCACATCAATAACACACCAAATCAAACATAAACAAATGAGTTCATACTTGGGTTAGGGAGGCGTTCTCACTTTCTGCAGCTAGTTTTCCCAATTAAATTTTCTTTTATGATTGGTGAATTCCAATCTTGGCATTGTGTGATACTGTTTTGTCAATTCAAGGAGGACTCGGTTTCGTATTGTCACCCTCTATGTGTACAACAGGATAATATACACAGTGTTGCACACTTTAGCAGGGATGTGATATGCTGGTGAGAGAATTTTGAACCAGCATCTGGCATAAAAAGCTTTCTGTTTTAAATTTAGAAAGTAGTTGAGTGTATCTGGGATACATTCTGATTGATCATAAACCTTATCTCTGTGGCTTCCCAAGGATCTTTTCACTGAAAAACAGAACATGTTTGAGAATATGTTTGAAGCGGCTCTTGTGCTTGCTGGTAAACCTTATTAATAAAGCAGAAACACAGAGTGGTGGCAGAGTTCAATTTATTGTTCTTTTCATATTTTATGTGGACTCATCCTTTTGCACTATATTGAGAACTCATTGATAGTTGAATTGGCTTGCCGTATAGTTCTCCAAAGGATTAACAATCTTTCCCACATGCATGCAGCTATTTCAACAGTGGTTACCGTTGCTGAAATTCTCAAGAACAATGGATTTGCTGTTGAGAAGAGTGAGGCTTCTCCTACTTCATTCTCATCCCTTTTATAGTCTTTCTTGCCATCTAACTTTGAGGGTACACTTGCTGCAGAGATCAGGACACTCACTATTGACATGAGGGATGAACCAGGAGCCAGACCGATACCAAAAGCAAAGGTAAAAATCTAAAAAAAATTGATGCATTGGTCTGCTTCATTTTTGGTGGTTTTGAAGTAATGGACCTCCTTCTTTGGAGGTTCTAGATAAGTGCTAGCTTGGGCCTCAAGATTGTTTCCTGAAGAGTTATAGCATAGACCTTGCTTAAAGTAAGCATTCAAGAGACGTGTGTGTGCTCATTCTGCTCTCTTTTGAGTCAGGATTGTGCAGAATTTTGCAAAAGCTGTAGAATAGGATGGTAGGATTGGTGATGGTTTACATCCTTGCTCACCAAAGTGTTTGTCGAGTCACATTTGAGTTGTTGATCATCCTTGCTCACCAAAGTGTTTGTCGAGTCACATTTGAGTTGTTGATCATAACTTGACCTCACAAGAGAGGACCCACGATGAGTGTTTCTCCCCCAAAAAGCTATGCATGTGTTGTTCCGAATTGGTCAGCTTTGACCTGATTGAAAGTTTGTCTTACACCCATGCCTGTTGATGTGCATTCCCTTTTAATTGCATTTTGTTTTTTGTTTTTGTTGTTTGCTTTTGGTGGTTTTTCTCCTTGAAATTGTGTCCTATTTTTAAGTGCTATGGAACAAAATAAATAATTTCCTTTGGCAACTCAGGAATGGATAAATAAAATCTGGCCAGGATTACATTGTATGTGATGCTGCTTTTACGGCTTTCATGTTATTCTACTTTATACTCTCCTAAGCGATGTCATACTAAAATGGATTGAAGTCATATGAGCTGAAAGTCTATTTCTAGTGTTGTTATATGGGGCTTGCAATCCATCTTGAACTTTTTCCTTTTCGTAACAGTCGTCCTTGTCTGTTCTGTGGTATCCTCTTGCGATCAAACTATGGTTTTTGTTTTATTTATCATCTTCGTTTGGTGCAGATTGAAATAGTGCTCGGAAAGACAGAGAAGTTTGATGAGTTAATGGCTGCAGAAGCAGAGCAAAATGGGGACAGTGAGGAGCAGACCTAATTATTACAACATCTGCTCTCTTTCCTGATGCTAAAAGCCAAGCTTACTACTTTCAGGGATTCAGAAGAGATAAGGAAACTGTTATTGGGATCTATGGTGTTTGATTCGATCTGTTGACACTTTCTTAATCTGTTGAAAAGAAGAGGATGGTTTAATTTAAATTCATTTATTTTGTTCGATGTGTTTGCTTTTATTTACTTGCTTAACAAAGTGGTGTTGGATGCAAAATAATCTTTACTCCTATCCTCACTGTAAGTAATGTAGTATCAATTTCATCTGATACTTCATCATTGAACAATAAGGATATGTGGGTTGATTCTGTAATTACATATTCAACTGATTGCCCATTGTGCAATGCTATTGACCAAATGGTGGTGTCTCCCAATTGCCCAGTGCTGTTTGGTGTGCAAGTATACTAACCATTAGGTGGATGAATCGAGGTTGCTAGGAAGGGAATTCCAAAAGAACTGTCACAAATCTATTCAAACGACCCCTAATGTAATGCCATTTCTTAGTCACAGGCTATGAATTAAGGGCTGTGGAACGACGAAGCTGAATGTGATATGAGAGGAAGGAATTAAGTTGTCAAATGGACGAGTTGAGTTTGATTTAAATCGACTTTAATGGATTGATCATGAATCAACTTGTTAAAAGCTAGCTTGAGTCAAGATATGTTGATCTAAATTTAGGTCAAGAAATGGGTAATGCGTAACTTATTCAATGCAAGTTACTCCACCTTGAATACATTGCTAATCCGACAAGTTCAAATTATAACGAGTTGAACAGGTAACGTTTCACAGGCTAAATATGCCACCTATATGAAGATAGCATTGTGATGGGATATTGACAGGCCATCCCTTCCACTATATCACCAAAATCTCCAATTATTTTTCTTTCTTGTTGAGAAAAAGTAAGGTGAAATATTCAATTTTCCTAATTTAAAATCAACATATGTTCCAGGAAAAATAAATCAACGCATGAATATATATATGGTAATATTCTACCCCTTTTAGTTTCTATCCTTAAGGTCATCTTTTCTATTGCATCCTTTATATCCTCTTAATGTCTTACTCCTATTTGTTTGCTTTTTTCACTACATACTTGTCAAGATTGGAAGAAAAGGAAAGCTAAGTCTATGAACATGGTAGCTTTGCCCTCAAAGACATGCCATGATACAAACACACACACTCCAATTCAGCATCTCAACTTCTTGCAGTAGCTGAAAAGAGAGAAAATCACACAGATATATGTGAAAACTTAATCTGACTTAAGATCCTGTAAAACTCGTTTCCATTGAGAAGTCTTTACACATAGAGGAGAATAAGAAGACACAAAAGTGTAATGTCTCAAAACTTAACTGACCACAACAAGCACCTTATTAGATTACCTTTCAAACTTTGAAAATGCTGCAAACTGAAAGCACTAAGCTCAAAAGGCTTCTCATTTTTCCAGTTTTTATTTCCTTTCTCTTCATACTGCAGAGGAGGAAATGGAATCGATGGCTAAATGCCAAAAGACAAAACATTTCCTTTCTTATTGATCTAGCTAACCAAGAAATTAACTTTGCAATCTGAGACAAGACAGCTAGAGACATCCTCTTTAATCATGAGAAACATCACAGGACTATCCTATGTTTATGCCACCCCTCGCTTCCTTTTATTTTCTCTTCTTTTCTCCTAGAAAAGCCTGTCTTGTCCCAAAAAGAGAACTGGGAACCAGACAATTGGAAGGGTGGAAAGAATTGTCAACAAAGATCTTATACACACACCTCTTCACATAGGCCATCGTCCTTAATTGGCACTAAATGTTTCAAACTCTCTGTGCGAAGAATCAAAATAGGGATGGAATTGCTGAACTGCTTCAAGGTATAAAGGCGTCTGCATCTCAATCAAGCGGGAGACCTGCAAAAAAAGAATCTTCCATTCAACAAAATGTCTCATCATGTATGAAGAAAAGCAATACCAATTAACAGACATGTCGTACACGATAAAACCAGAAACTGTTAATAACAGTAAAGCTGTCTAAAATCCTGCATTTTGTGTTTTACTTATATTTGTGCTATTTCAGTTTGAATTTTTCCATTTTATGCTTTGTAACCACGCAAACCAAACTGAACTGTCATTAATTCAGTTTGTGTCTTTTTCTCAGTTTGGATCTTGCATTTATTTTTTCACTTCGGATATGTTGTAAGCTTTTATTTATTTTTTGGACTCCATTTAGGCCTATCTATTTCACATGGTAAACTGGGAACAGTAAACTGTTGTATCAGCTTTTTTTTCAAACTATTGAAATGTAAAGGATGAAAAGGAACGCGAAACTATGAAAAAAGATCAACAAAGATGCCAATGGAGTTATTTACAACTTGGAAATGCCTAAAGAACTTCCACCATCTAAAGATGGTAAACAGAAAACAATAAAAATTCCAGCTTTGGTCAGTTCTTTTCAGTTAAAACGATAATGCACACCCCTAAGTCGTCTCATTCTTGTTTTTTTTTTTGGGGTGGTGGATGCATCAAGTGGAGCACTTTCACGGGCAGAGAAGAGTAATAGGTTGCTGGTTTTACATCTGAGTCAAAGTTTCTATTGTTGATGCTACTGTTCTATTTCTGTTTATGCGAAGAGCTCCATTAATCCTCTTCCCTTCCAAATGTCTTTGAGGTTGTTTGTGGCTCGAAAACAATCAGAAAGCAGCCAAGCTACCTACCAATCAGACGGTGACAATAGTAGTCATAAGTCATGAGGTTCTATTGCTGGTCGTATCACAATTTTCCTTTTCCTTATACGGAGTATCCTTAGGGGGTAAACCTTGTTCTATAACTTTTGGGACCATGTGGTGAAGAGGACTACCAAGAGAATTGCTAATTAGATTCTCCTTGGGTGTTCGAAAAGCATTAATTCCAAGAGGCTTGACAAATGGACTCTCCTAAAGGGCTCGCAAGACTCTCAAATCATGTCATTCAAGCATTAGCCTTCATTATTACTCTTTTTGAAATCATAAGGAATAACAGAGAAGGTTGAAGTTGAACTGGTGATGTGTGCTCTTTTCATATTGAAAGGTGTTAATGTGAACACCTAATTTTTGACCTCACCCAAATTCTATATTATTTTAGGTAAATATTTAAATCTTAATATATAAACTTTTATCTTTCTCTTAATAGGTTTCATTTATGAAAATTAAAAAAAATACAAAAAAACAAAAAAAAAATTATTTGCATTATTAGAGTATAACTTTTGTTCCTATTCTTAAATAGAAGAAAATTTACAAAAAATATATATATTTGGTTTTTTCTAATTTTAAATGTAAGCTATAGTATTTTTCATAGTATAATTTAAACTATAATGTAAATATTAGGTTTTCTTATAGTTTTCTTTAAATCTAAATTAAGTTTTATATGCGTGTGTGCGTTTTTTATCTTCTTTTATTTAATTAAAAAAAAGGGTTAGGAAAATTTAAATAAATATATATAAATTTTAAAAAAATAAAATAAAATAAAACAACTTCCCCACTTCCCCACTTCACGTAACTTTCTTTCCCACTAACTCTCACGTTCCTAACTTTCCAATCCCCACTTCCCCACTTCCTTAGAAGTTATAAAACTACTCATACTCATCTATATAAAGAGAAAGAGACTTCTGTTATAAAAAAAGAAAAAGAAAGAGGGGACAAGAGAATCGTAAAAAGAAAAATTTGGAAAGACAATTGAAAAAAAAAGGAGAAAGAGGAAAACAAATAAACGTTGAAAGAAGAAAAAACAAAGAACTAAGGAGGGAGGATCAAGAGAAAAAGTTCTTTCATTTGGAAAGCGACGAAAGTTCAGTGTCGAGGTTCGGATTCGAGTTAACGTTCGCTATCTTCACCCGTTTTCTTGTAATTGCTGGTCTTCTTTTACATTATTGAAAGCTTCTGCAAAGGTTCATATTCTCTATCTTTATTATTTTTCAATCTTTGAATTTGTATGTATTTTGTGTGTTTAGCAATGTTTAATGTGATGTGTATCTTATTTAGTTTTGTTTTCATTGTTTAGTTCTCTTTAATTTTTTTTAGTCTTAATTTTGACGCTATAGATAGTGTTGTGAAAGTAACTTATAATTGGTTGAACACTCATTTGCTGCTAAAGTTAAAAAATTTAATTATAGAAGTTACTTTGTTATACTACACTAGTTATTGATTATTTTATCGTATATCAGTATATAATGATTTTCACTACTTTATAAAGATTGTTAAATAAAAAATGAGAATGTCATTCTTAAAGTTTGGTTAAAATACTGCTAAGATATCTTATACCTACTGTTTGGTTTAATTTTCTTTTAGAAGTTGAAATGGTCCTTTGGCTAAATGGATCAAGAATTTTAGAAGAAGAAAATTCACAATTTTTTTTACCGTGTTTCTTAACATTGTTAAAAAAAATATATTAATTTAGAGGTCTCCATTAGTCTTTAAAAATCGTCAATCTTGCATCATATAAAATAATAATAAAACTAATTTACTTGCAATGTAGATATCCATATAAATTTCGTACAAGAACTTTCTTTTTGGCAAATTGCTAACTTCAGTATGGGTTGAAGTACTCTAATTAGTATAATGTATATTAGGTGAATGTCCTTCTGGTATAATAGTTTAAATATTCAGTATTTATTTTCAATTCTAAGATGATTTAGCTAGTTCATTTTATTTCTTTGCTTAATTTTTATTTTTGAAATCTTTAGAAAGTAATAGCAACAGTAGTATATTAAATAGTTTAATCTTAGTACTAATAAATAAATAAAAAACTTGCATAAGATGATTAAAATTTAGTTACTCCTAACGTTTTAGTAAGTTTAGGTTTGAGTTAATAATGAATGAAAATTGGAGCTTAAATCAATGAGAAATTATATATGCTAAGGATTGGTCTTGTAAAAGAACTTAGGCTTAATAATCAAGTAATGCATTAATTAGCTAATCAACTCAAGATTCTGTTCTAATAAGTAAAATAAATAATAATACTAATAAAAAGATAAATAAACGGAGTACTCTGAATAAATTAGCATGCTTTAGACGCGTGTTAACCATCAATAATCGTGATTATGTACACGTTCGCGTGTATAATTACGATTTTTAAAATAAATGAAGGATGCATTCGCGCAATTTCAACCAACCCTTTTTTTAAAAAAATAAACAAAGCGTTATTAATTATGGACACATTCGCGTGACATGATTTTGACGCGCCAAAAGAAAAGAGTATATGTACGCATAACTCAATTCTTTAATTACGAACGAATCAAGTGATTAAAAGCAGTAAAAAGATAAGTGCATATAGGTCCTAAAGATGAGTAGTTAAACAATATAAGCCAAGTAATAATCACTAAGCGACCGTGCTAGAACCACGGAACCCGG
Source organism: Nicotiana benthamiana (assembly GCA_034376525.1). Lineage (NCBI taxonomy): Eukaryota > Viridiplantae > Streptophyta > Magnoliopsida > Solanales > Solanaceae > Nicotiana > Nicotiana benthamiana. The sequence goes on along the minus strand of CM067331.1, from coordinate 84,745,796 downwards.
GAATGCCTAACACCTTTTTACGGGTTAACAGAATTTCTTATCTAGAATTTCTGGTTCGCAACAACAACAACAACAACAACTACCCAGTATAGTCCCACAAAGTGGGGTCTGGGGAGGGTAATATGTAGACGAGCCTTACCCCTACCCGAAACCCTACCCGAAAGGGCAGAAAGGTAGTTTCCAATCGACCATCGGCTCAGTGAAGGAAAGGAAAAACAAAAACAAAAACAAAAACAAAAGAGCATTATTAACTCTAGTAGAAATAACGTAAATAATTATCTAAACATAAGAACCATAAATAAAATAGCATGCAATAATATCATACAGTAACTACCATAAATAACTACCATAAGGGAGACACACTCCAAAACACAAATCATCTATGAATAGCCCTGCCAAGCTTCACCCAACCCCGGGTGAGGAGTACAAAAAACTCTAGGAACCCCTATCCTACAACCCTGATACTAGGCCTCCAGACTTTCCTGTCAAGGGTCATGTCCTCGGGAACTTGCATTCTAGCCATGTCATGCCTAATCACCTCTCCCCAATACCTCTTAGGCTTCCCTCTGCCTCGCCGAACGCCGACAATCGCCAGCCGCTCACAACTCCTCACCGGGGAATCAGGACTTCTCCTCCGCACATGCCCGAACCACCTCAGCCTCACTTCTCGCACCTTCTCATCCACGGGGGCCACCCCCACCTTCTCTCGAATAACTTCATTCTTAATCTTATCTAATCTGGTGAGCCCGCACATCCACCTGATCATCCTCATCTCCGCAACCTCCATTCTCTGAACATGAGAGTTCTTCATGGCCAGCACTCCGCCCCATACAATATTGCAGGTCTAACCACGGCTCTATAAATTTCCCCTTGAGTTTCTGTGGAACTTTCTTATCACACAAGACTCCTGATGCAAGCCTCCACTTTGACCACCCCGCTCCTATACGATGAGTGACGTCCCCGTCAATCTCTCCGTCCCCCGGAATCACCGACCCAAGATATCTGACATTGTCCCTCTTGGCGATGACCTGAGATCCAATCATCACGTCCCTGCCTACTTCGCTTGGCTCGGCGCTAAACTTGCACTATGTCATCAACAAATAGCATACACCAAGGCACATCCCCTTGAATATGTCAGGTTAGAGCATCCATCACCAAGGAAAACAAGAGAGGGCTAAGCGCCGATCCTTGATGGAGCCCCATAACCACTGGAAAATAATCTGAGTCGCCACCCACCGTCCTAACCCTAGTCTTAGCTCCATCGTACATGTCCTTGATTACTCTAATGCAGGCTTCCGGCACGCTCTTCGCCTCCAAGCACCTCCATTAGGACCTTGTCATACGCCTTCTCCAAGTCGATAAGCACCATGTGCAGGTCCTTCTTCTTATCCCTGAACTGCTCCACCAGCCGCCTGACAAGGTGGATAGCTTCTGTAGTGGAGCGACCCGGCATGAAACCGAACTGGTTCACAGATATAGATGTCATATCCCTCACCCTCGCCTCGATCACCCGCTCCCAAACCTTCATGGTGTGACTTATTAATTTGATACCCCTATAGTTGTTGCAGCACTGGATGTCCCCTTTGTTCTTGTACAAGGGCACCACTGTACTCCACCTCCGCTCATCCGGCGTCCTTTTGGTTCTGAAGATCGCATTGAACAACCTGGAGAGCCACTTCACTCCTGACCTACCCATGCACTTCCACAACTCCACCGGGATCTTGTCAGGCCCGGTCGTTCCACCCCTACTCATCCTACGCAAAGCCCCCATGACCTCCTCCGCCGTAATGCGCCTGCAGTACCCAAGGTCTCTATGTTGCTCTGAATGCCCCAACTCCCCTAACTCTATGTTACGATCTCCCTCCTCGTTAAGTAAGTCTCGAAAGTACGCCTGCCACCTCTGCTTGACTTGAGAATCCCCCATTAGAACTCTACCATCCTCGCCCTTGATGCACCTAACTTGGTCAAGATCACGTGCCTTCCTTTCCCTTGCAGTAGCTAAGCGGAATAACTTCATGTCCCCGCCTCTCTCCCCTAGTTCCTCGTACATAAGACCAAACGCCGCGTTTTTAGCTTCCGTAACCGCCAGCTTTGCTTCTTTCCTCACCACCTTTTAGATCTCCCTGTTCGCTCTCCGTTCTTCCTCGCCTGTGCTCCCTGTCAACTTAGCAAACGCCGCCTTCTTCACCTCCACCTTTCCTTCGACTACATCGTTCCACCACCAGTCACCCTGATGTCTGCCTGAATAGCCCTTGGCTACCCCGAGCACGTCCCGTGCTACCTCCCTAACCAAGTTCGCCGTCTCTGACCACATAGCGTCCGCTGCTCCAGAACTTCGCCAAGCTCCGCCCTCAGCTAACCTCCTCTCCAACTCATGTGCTTTCTCCTTAGTCAAAACACCCCATCTAATCCGCTGTTGTCCCCGAGCACCCCTCCTCTTCCTCTTCACCCAGAGACCCGACATCCATCACTAGGAGTCTATGAAGAGTCGAAAGGGACTCTTCCGGAATAACCTTGCAGTCCTTGCACATACCCCTATCGCTCCTTCTGAGGAGGAGGTAATCAATCTGAGTCCTCGCCGCCGAACTCTTGAAGGTGACCAAATGCTCCTCCCTCTTCTGAAATGTCGAGTTCGCAATCAGAAGCTCGGAAGCCCTGGCGAAATCAAGCAGTGACGTGCCTCCTCCGTTCCTAACCCCAAAGCCGAAGCCACCGTGCACCTCACCATAACCACCAGCATCAGCCCCAATATGACCATTAAAGTCTCCTTCATTACTAGCTTCTCAGATTGGGGAATACTACTCACCAGATCATCCAAACCCTCCCAAAAGCGCCTCTTAGCCTCCTCGTCTAAGCCCGCTTGCGGCGCGTAAGCGCTAATGACGTTGAGGACGCAACCCCCAATAACCAACTTAATAGACATTAACCTATCATTCACTCGCCTAACCTTGACCACGGACTCCCTTAGATCCCTATCTACCAAGATGCCCTCTCCATTCTTACCTCTCACGACCCCAGAATACCACAGAAACCCGTCTACATTCCTCGCCTTTGTCCCTTTCCACCTAGTCTCCTCGACACATGCTATGTTAACCCTCCTCTTCTGAAGAACCTTCGCCAACTCGGTGACTTGGGATTTTCCTCGATTTGGGATTTTAAAATAAATCGATGACTTGGGACACCAAATAATTTATTCCAAGTTCCGACTCTAAATTGATTAAATAATCTCATTTCGAATAATGTCACTTAAATTGGAAAAAATCTCATACTCCTTCGGGGCGGTAAAAAGGAGGTGTGACAGTTAACAGAGTTTTTTTTTTTAGGGGGGGGGGGGGTATTTAAAGAGTTGGGAGCTAGTTTGTTTCTCAAAGGGAGTCCGGACAGTCTACAGTGTAATATCTTTCGTCACTCGTGAAATGGTTGCGACAATTTGTCAGAGATCGCAATATCCTTTGTTAGGTGCATTTTCAAAAGGGAATTCCACACAGATTTTCACTGTTTTAATAAAATGCTCCTGCAGTCCTACCGACTTGGGGAACTCAGTTCACAACCTCACTTTTCTTTTCCAATTTCCCTCTTCACCTCCTGTGCTACTAACGGATTACTTTTTTTCTGATAAGACGATCAAGCAATTACCAGCCCATGATAGTAACACTGTAATGTATAACAGTTTGAATCCCTAGCAGACAATGAAGAGATGCAATAATAGCACCTCAGAGCACAGTTGCAAAGTTAAAATCATCAGTAGGAAAAGAAGAGAAGTTTTTAAAAAAAAGTAGACTCTAATTGTTAAGAATGGACCTTGGGCCTAACTCAATCCAAAAGCTAGCTTGTGAGGCGAGGATCGCCCAAGACCATATAAGGAGACCAAGATACCCATAACCTACCGATGTGGGACACAACTCAACAGCCCCCCTCACGCCCAGGCCTGCAACTGGAGCGTGGACAATATAAATGGGGGCCCAACATCGGTAATAATAAATTGGGATGGGCTTGGCTCTAATACAATGTGAGAATGCACGGGAAAAAATATGACTGATATTATTCTCATATGTTCAACATGATACAATGAGCACTATATATATACATAACATGTCCTACTCCTAATACATATGGGATTAGGGTTACATAACTATTCTAACACTAATCATATGCCGATAAGCAACCAGCATCATGGAGTGCTAGATATCAACTGCATTTCTTTTCCTTTTGAACAAGTATAACGAATGATGTATCCAAGGCTGAAAATCCAACTAGAACGAAATTTATAAGGAGAAATCCAGGAAGTTTCAGAAGGGGTAAGGGTTAAACCCAAGAACTTTGTCCGACATGACATGCAATGTGAGAAACTTTTTCCAAGTTCTATTTCCTCAACAATCAGATGTTCACAATTCTCCCTATAAACTTTCTCCTAACTGAGGCCGAGAATCAACTGGATAAGAAAATAGAGGCATATCAATGAAAATCACTTACAGCTCGTCGAAATGCAAACTTCTCCTCTTGACCAGATAGCATGGAAGTAATGCCAGATGGAGCACCTCCTGAACTAACACTGCCTTCAGCTAAAACATCTCGCCGGAGCTTCATACCTTCCATCTCTGTCTCAAACTGGAAACTGGACAAATAGCACGCCTCAATTGAACTGAATCCTTTTACTAAATCTTAAAATTTATTCCTGTAAATTGTAATGGAACTACATCGAAATACCCTAGGTAACTGCTTTTTAGTGTTTAATGTTGGTGCATCCGCAATCTGCATGGTGTAATGCAGCTGCCTAGAATGTTTCTTGAATCAACTCATGCATGGAGAGATCCTAAATATAGTTGTATCAACAACAACAAACCCAGTGAAATCCCACAAGTGGGGTTTGGGGGACGTAAAGTATACGCAGACCTTAACCCTACGTTATGATGATAGAGAGGTTGTTTCCGAGAAGATCCTCGGCTCAAAAGAAGTGAAAATGAAGCAATAAACAGACAGGTAACAACAACAAGGTAATTAGACATGGGCACAAATGGAGATACGTGCAATAACAGATGTCTAAGAATACGACACTATAAAGCACATTATACAAATTATAATTAGTGTGTGCGCACCCCAAGCAGGCTTAGATGAGGAAGTCAAGAGGTGTTTCTGGGAGGATTTGAATGAGATGTATATGGTATATCACATCCTGAAAAGCTTTTCATAGGAGGGTATTTCAACGGCCACATTGGAGCGACTTTGGGAGGTATGATGATGTGCACAGTGGCTTCGGTTTTGGAGATAGAAACAGAAGAGGAACTTTTTTGCTGGACTTTGCTACAGTTTTTGATTTTGCGATAGCAAACTCGAGTTTTCCGAAGAAGGTGGAACACTTGGTCACCTTCCGAAGTTCGGTAGCCAAGACCCAGATTGATTATATACTCTCCAAGAAGACCGATAGAGGTCTTTGCACGGATTGGAAGGTCATCCCAAGTGAGAACCTCACGACCCTTAATAGGCTCCATGTACCTTGAGATCACAAGGAAAAGGAAGAAGAGGACGGTGTATAGCCAACCTAGGATCAAGTAGGGAGCCTTGAGGAAAGCCAAAGTACAATAGTTGGGGGTTAAGTTGTTGACTATCGGGGCTTGGAGGAGTAATAGGAATGCAAGCACTATGTGGACCACAACTGTGCAGTGCATTAAGGAAGCTGCTAGAGATGTATTAGGGATCTCGACAGGCTACTATGGTGGTCAAAAATGAGACTGGTGGTGGAATAGAGAGGTGCAAGGAAAAGTGGAGACCAAGAAAGCGGCGTATCTAAAGCTAGTGGAAAGTGTAGACGAGGAGGAGAAGACGGGGAATAGAAAGCGGTATAAGTTGGCTAAGAAAGAGGCGAAATTTGCATTTACCGCGACCAAGACTACCGCTTTTGGTCGTTTGAATGAAGAACTCGAGGTCCAAGATGGGCATAAAAGGTTATTCAGGTTAGCTAAGGGGAGGGAATGGAAGGCTCATGACTTGGACCAAGTGAAGTGCATCAATGACGAAGAAGTTAAGAGTTTTGTTGGATGAGGGGCTTATCCGTCGGAGATGGAAGACCTACTTCCATAGTCTCTTGAACAAGGAGGGGACAAGAACATTATACCCGGTGATTAGGAACTTTCTAAGAGTCGTTATAACATTGGGTATTGTATTGGGTGATTTGGATCTCAAAGAGTTGAGGAGGTTGAGGGGGCTATGCGTAAGATGAGCAGGGGCAAAGTGACTGGGCAAGATGAAATCCCAATGGAGTTTTGGAAGAGTGCGGGCAAAACGGGCTTGGAGTGACTCATTAGGTTATTTAATGTCATTTTTAGAACGAAAAAGATGCCCAAAGAATGGAGTTAGAACACGATGGCTCCTTTATAAAAAAACAAGGGTGAAACTATGAGAGAAATTTAAAAATAGCCAGATTTACAAGTAGTCATTCAAAAATAGTTACAGTTTCAAAAGTAAACAAAATTTAGTCACTTTTCATCTAAGGATAAATCTGAATGAAAACATTGTTCAAAATCCGAAAAAATACTCCAGTATAATATACCGGTCCAGCATAATATACAGTTATGCTCCAATCTCCAATATATTATACTGGAACTTTCCACGTGTTGGAGTTCCAGCACAATATGCTGGAAGTTCATACACGATCTCCCGTATATTATGCTGGAACTTTTCGTGTTGCAACAAAATAGTGGCTATTTTTCAATATCTTTGCAAATGCTGGCTATTTTTGAATGACCAGTCCCAAAACTGGCTAGCCCTTGCTATTTTTACAGAAACAATCGGGGTATCAAGCTGCTTAACCATACTATGAAAGTTTAAGAGAGGAGGGTAGAGCTAAGGGTGAGGAGGAGTGTGTCTATTTTAGAGAATCAGTTCGGGTTTATGCCGGGGCGTTCAACTACAGAGGTCATTCACCTTATTAGGAGATTGATGGACAGTTTAGGGAGAGGAAGAGGGACTTGCATATGGTGTTCATGGTCTTAGAAAATGTGTACGATAAAGTCCTGAAGGAGGTTTTGTGGAGATGTTTGGAGGCTAGAGGTGTACTTGTTGCCTAGGTTAGGGTGATTAAGGACATGTATGATGGAGCAAATACCCGAGTGAGGATAATGGGAGAGGACTTGGACCATTTTCCGGTCATGATGGGGTTGCACCAGGGTGGACACTCCACCCTTTTTTGTTTGTCGTGGCGATGGACATACTGACGCGCCATGTCCAAGGGGAAGGTGCGGTTGTACAATGTTATTTACAGATGATATTGTATTGATTGACGAAACGCGAGGCGGTGCGAACGCGAGGTTAAAGGTGTGGAGGCAGACTCTGGAATTTAAAGGTTTCAAATTGAGCGGGACCAAGACAGAATACTTGGAGTGTAAGATCAGTGGTAAGACTCGGGGAGGGTAAGGGGAGTTGAGGATGGACTCGCAAGTCATCCCTAAGAGATGAAGTTTTAAGTACCTTGGGTGTATTATAAAGGAGGATAGGGAGATTGATGAAAATGCCACATATCGTACTGGTGGCGGGACGGATGAAATGGAGACTCGCTTCCGGTGTTTTCTGTGACAAAAAGGTGCCACCAAAACATAAAGGTAATCTACAGAGTGGGGATCAGACCGACTATGTTGTATGGGGCTGAGTGTGGCCAGTTAAGAACGCCCATGTACAGAAAATGAAAGTAGCAGAGATGCGAATGTTGAGATAGATGTGCGGGTACACCAAGTTAGATAGGATTAGAAATGAGGTTATTCGTGACAAAGTGGGTTTGGACAAGATGTGGGAAGCGAAGCTTAGGTGTTTAGAAATGTGAGGAGGAGAAGCATATACGCCCAGTGAAGAGGTGTGAGAGGTTGATATTGGAGGGCCTACGGAGAGGTAGAGGTAGGCCGAAGAAGAAGAGCGGAGAGGTGATTAGGCACGGCATGGCGGAGCTTCAGTTGACCGATGACATGACCCTTGATAGGAAGGTATGGAGGCCATGGATTAGGGTATTAGGGTAAATGTTCTAGATTGTTCATACTAGTAGTATTAGTACACACTCTCGCATTTTGTTGGCATTAGGTTTTTATGACTACCTGTGGCTTTTTTCATTTTGGACATCTTAATATCTTGTTTTTTATGCTGCTTTTACATGGCTTCTTGGTGTTGTCCTTTCTCGTATGTCTTTTCATTAATGTGGTGCCTTATGCTTTCCTGCGGTGAGGATCTATTGAAAACAACCTTTCTATCTTCACAAGGTAGGGGTAAGGTATGCGTACACACTATTGTTGTTGATGTTGTTGATGAACATTATCTAGGATATATAATTTCTCACCGCAACAGAATGACCATTCAATCTAGTGATGCAAAAACATACATAACAAAAGGTATACAAGATAACAAGTTAGGCCACCATCTTAGCAGAACAGAAGATATAGGAGAGTAAAACTGTAAAGCAATATAACACACCTTTCCAAATCAAAAAGTGTTCCTTCTTCTGTTCCTTGAAATAGATCCTCTACTGAAGAGTCAGCAGTGCAATATAGGCAGCAATGATGATTGTACAATTCATCAATGAGGGTGATAAACCTTCTTGCCTGAGAAGTAGAAAAATTGTATCCAACACTAACATCAAAAATAGCCCCCGAACACAGAAGCAAGACCGTAGAAGTACTAAGAACTCAAAAAGAAATAGCACTAAGATCTAATCTGCTTTACATTAGTTAGCATGTTTACAGATGGAATATTGAAGATGTTACCTTGTCACGGATACGCATGCTCATAATAGGAATATCAGAAATGAAAACAGTGTGATAGTTTTTAGCCACTGCAATGTAATCTGCTGCTCCAAGCTGAAAATGTCCACACATTAGATTAAATAAGCATTACGAGGTCAAAGTTAAAGATACAGTCTTGTTCTTGTTCATTGACGAAGAGGTGAAAAAACTTTGGCAAAACAGAAATGCAACATGAAATACAAATTCAAGGTCAAGCTGACTACTACCATACTTTATCTAAATTTAAACGACCTTAGAGCTAGGACATCACTGAACTTCTATTTATTGGCGCGACTTTTTGCCTCCTCTATAGTTCTAGCGTTGTTTAAGTCCAGTTTAAATGGAATTACACGAAAACCATCAAAGCATATGAAAGCAAACTTCCAGAACTCAACAGCCAACTATAGACATAATCAGAGGTTAAAACAAGTTGAATCCTCTATCCAGCCCAGAATTAATGACCAGGGTATCCACCTAAAACCTGAAAGACGAGCCAAAAGCCTCCAGAAAAGAAATGACAAGTTCTACAGTCAGTAACATAGGTAATCGAGTACAGCAGTATAAATAGTTCAGTGTCCTCTTATCCTTTAATTTTTTGTAAGAACGTCTAATTTGCTTAATATGTGGCTTCTTTTGCTCCTATTCTTTTAATTTTATCCAGGCCGTGGTTATTAGTTTTGACAAATCGGTAGATCATTTACTCAGTAAGCTGCTTGTCCAGGCACCAAACTGAGCTGAGTAGAGCCTAAGCTGGCTCTTATGTCTTTTCAGTTCATCTGTCAAAATCCTAACTAAAATTAAGATTAATTTTTTCAAATGCAGTCAAAAACGGAATAGATATTTCTGTAATATAATATATGAAACTTTAGCAGGGAATGTTATCGTTACGCGTGAAACAATTTTCATTGAATTTCACGAATATCTTGAATCACATGGATTAAAAATTTTAATCACAATTCATGCCACCACAAGCTAGCTTAAGTTACAGTATAATTAAAAGCTCATCACATTATATAAGTAGAATACAAGTAAATTTTGATTCATAAATAATTTTCTAAGATGGAATAAGGCGTCCACTCCTACTTACATGACAGACTGTAATATCAAATGGCTAACCCAGATCTTATTTCAATATTCAAATGGAAGTCAAGAAGCTTAACAAGTGCTTATATCTGACTGATATAAATAAGCATGTACTAACCATGAAGAGAAATGGAAAAAGCACAATAAATAGATAAGAATAGATCTCTTTAATTCACAGTTCGTTTTTTCTCCAGTATAAGCAAGTTATACAGAGAAAAGAAAGGAAAACTCTGACTGACAAGAGCATAGTACCGGCCGACCACAGAGATATTCATAGGTGAACCGCGCCACCCCATTGCAGCTCTCAGGAACTTCCAATATTCTGATAGAAAGCAAAGGATTATGATATGACAGATTCAAGGGCTCTTTCTGACTTGGAAAAGACCAAGGGTTAATTAAAAATACCGTCCAAACATCACAGGAATAGTCTGTGAAGTGATGCTTCCTCTGGCCTCTTTACTGATCTTATTCCAAATATCCTCAAATTCTCGTTTAGTGTTGCTATTAAGAGGCCAAATGTAGTGGACCTGCAAATTAGTCTCCCTTAGTAATCCATGATGTACAAAGTTATATTAGATCAATCTTAATCGTTCAGCCTTTTTTTGGTAGATTTGGCATTAGTTACACTAAATTCTTCATGGTTCTTCTCATAAGTCCTACTCCCCAACCTTGGAGACATGTGGCTTCTTAAGGGTGACAAGAGAGAGGCTTGCTTTTACTTTTTACAATTGGATTTATTAATCAGATTAGACAGGAGACAAATCACAAATATATGAGCACATAAAGAGTTTGATAATCAGGGAATAGAAACAGGTAAATTTCATTAAATCTTGCCTGGTCTATAGATCTCTGAGCAATAAAGCGGCGATAATCAACCTCACTTCCTATTAGAACTGTTTCACAATGCTTCTCAAGGTTTTTTAGTAGCTTCTGAAAGATCTCCTTTTGCATACCATCCTGAATAACAAAGAAATGTCACAAATAAATACTTTTATCAAAAAAACAAAAATTCACAAGTAATATAACAATGTTTCAAGCATTTTGAATCAGAGACTGCCATGATATTCATCTTCCAAGTTCCAAGTAAAGACTTGCAACAAAATCACGCGAGATGAGTTAGAAAATGCAAATGGAATACTTTTTGAGAGTGAAAAAGAATACTGCATTGCTTTTCCAGAAGAAATACTTGAAATGCACCTGGTTCAAATCCGTTGGAGCACGATTACTGGTTGCCACCAGAACAGTTCCAGTACTCAACAATCTACTAAGAATTCCAGATAATGCCACAATAGCAAAAACATCAACTGTCTGTCACCACACAAAAAAGGTAATCTTCAGTCTGATTCATTTCGCAACACATGACCCCAGCATAAATAGGTTGGTACATCTTTTTCAAAAGTATTGCCAACTTAATGTTATAATTCCACAAAACAAATAGAGAAGAAGATTGAGACGGCTCTAGCTAATGGCAGACTTCCAGATATACTGGATGGTGTATTTTTAACAATAACAAAAACAGATTGAATGAGAGAAAATATAATACTGAAGCTGAGGTTTACTGTAGCTAACTTCTTATTCTTTTCTTTGGATCGACTGCATCTGATAAAAATCCTAACGACAGCTCCTGAAGATGTGAAGTTGGCAAAAGCCTAGTACGTTTCTCGTACTTAAGTTCAGCAACAATATAATGTGTGGTGGTAAGGTCAGAAAAGTTCCAGTAAACAAAATCTAACCGTGCTTACCTGTATTTCATCAAAGCAAAGGATGCTAGCACCTCTCCTACGACCTGCCTGGTTAACTAGAAACTTGTCAGCTACGTCCAAAAGAATGTTTTTCATCTGCACCTCTTGCTTATATCTTTCTTCAGCAGCTATCCATTCTTTAACTTTTGAATCAAAAGGAAGATTCATGACCCAACCAGAAATACTTGACTGCAGAGACTTTTGTTCCATCTGAGTCTTCCAAATTTTATGCATATGTTCATTAATTTCAAGCATAGCCTGGCAATTGCAACACTTGGAAAAAAATCAGCAAGTACAATAGATTACAACTCTTGTGATCACAGAGCAGAGTGATTGGATTGTTTGACCATTTCAAGTATTGAAGTGCATGACATAGGCAGATTAACATGACTACATATAGAAAAACCCACACATAATGCTTTGGCCATTCAATAAGCATGTTTCATACAGGTTTCAATCCTGATGTTTCTTGAAAACAGAGAGAACGTGGCGAACTACTCGAGAGTCGAGAGTAATCAGATATAGACCAGATAATTCTTTTGCTTCAGGAACCCATACTAGCGTGGCCCATATTAGGCCGACCAACTTCATGCCAGCAATAATGATTGAAAAAATCGAGATCTTTTATGACTCTTAAGATAATTTCATTACAGAAGCAACGTGGTGGACCAGAAGATATAATCAAATCCAGTATCCCATGCAGGTGCCAAGGGGTTTTAACGTTTCATGCGTCAACTCCAATATGCTTTACCTCATATCACATGGAACTCTTACTCATTCATCCTTCCCAGACAAATGTACTTTTCTTGCTGATTATTACTGCACCACCTCACACAAAGATCTGGGAGATTTTCCTATTAAGCAGCTATTTGTTATCAGCTTCAGACAACTACCAGTTATTTTATTTTCGCATCAAAACAATGTCGGTCAACTACATGTCATCTACCTGTGGTTTTTGGATAGACAGTTAGTCTGCGTTCAAGTTGTCAAGCTTGACCTGTGAAATTTTGCTTATAGACACTAGTGAGGAAGTGCAATTCAGGATAAGGCAGACTAAAATGTTTTAGAAAACTGAGATGAAAGTTTCTCATTGCATATATTGAACCTGACAAGTATTTGGATGAAATGGCCCTGAGAGCGTGGAACGATAGGGCTCATATAGCCGGCCCCAACTAATTTGGTTTGATGAATAGTTGATCAATTGATTGATTGATGTGTAAAATGTGACAAATCAAGTCAAAATATAAATCCAAACAAGCACTCGCCTCGTGAAAGTGAAACCTTCTTCGATGTTTCACAATTCCATCACTGGCCTTATAAAACATATCCATAAGCATTGTCTTCCCTACATGATGTCCAATATATAGTCAGATTTACTTATGTTTGCAAGTGAAACATGGCTGATACTGATCGTGAATAGAAGCTAACACCTAAAACATTTACTGGTGGCAAATGTTCATCATAATGGAAAATGAGGATGAGACGAATTTGTACAGCATGTATGAACTACCATGCAACATATATAAACAGGAAGCAATTGTACCACTCCCAACATTGCCATATAGGTAGAGTCCTTTTGGGGCTGGAGGAGCAGCAGGACGGCGACCGACTAATGAGTCTAACTTCTTCTCGCGATTAAGATATGAAACCCATTTCCCGACTCCCTCTTCTACATCTTCAGCTTTCCTGAGTCAAAAAGATAAGGGTAATTAAACCACTGACAGTGAAGAATAAGGAAATGAATTTTTACTTTATACTAATGGCAGTGACATACTTTCTTTTTTTTATTCTTTAAATTAGTAAAAGTTCTGTTAAATCACTCAGATACATATATTGTCCATATCTTTTACAACGCTTTTCCTCCATCAAAAGTTTAAATTTCTTTTAAAAGAATAACTTGAAGGACCACAATGATGGTATATATGAGTGATGAATGTGTAAACATTGTTATTTCTTTTGAATAGGATACATGCAACGAGGAAATTCATTACACAATAAACAGTCCAAAAAAATAAACTGGACCAACTTAATTAGAAAAGAGAATGTGATAAACCACCAATCAACGCATTCGAGGTAACAAGAAGTAAGATCACCTTATCCCTTTAATTCCTTGATGGATCTCTTTGAGAACCAAAACAATTTCTCTCACTTTGTTCAGAAAAACAAACTTTTTTATTTAAAGTGAAGAAACTATGACCAACAAAAACTATTGCATGGAAAGCATTTCCATAAGAATGTTGAAAATGCACACTCACCGAGACATCCACCTTTGAAAAATATTGCGAGATTTGTTTATTGGTGTAAATGCACCTTGTTGTTTGGCCTCAGCTTCCTCTGTAAGAAGCTTACGCCTCTGATTTTCCCTATTATCCTCCCATTGTGCAAGTTTTGCCTAAAAATGGAAATAAAAAACAAAGCCTTAGGAAGACACTGAATCGATGACTTCAATTAAGATCGTTATCACTATATAAAACTCACATGATATTCCTCCATGTCCTTTTCATATTGCTCCAACCTTCCAAGCAGATTTTCTAGTTCAGAAGCAACTTTTTCCTGGTAAGGATCGTGCTGCAGTTTCCCCTTATCAACAAGACTCCTATAATGTGCAAGTAGTCCTGAAAAAGGGAGAAGCGTTACTTTGAAATATAGAACAAGTAAGAAAGATCGACGAGAAGAGTAAAGTAACCAACCAAACTGGTGCACAGTTTTTTGCCTATTTAGTCAAAAAAGTACGACCCAGTACAATACCACTCAGTGGTGTCTGGGGAGGGTAGTGTGTACGCAGCCTTACCCCTACCCTGGGGTAGAGAGGCTGTTTCCAAATAGACCCCCGGCATAAATCCCCAGAATTTGCTCCTGGGGAGACTCGAACTCACAACCTCTCGGTTGTAAGTGAGGGTTGGTTACCATCAGACCAAGCCCCTCTTGTCTGCCTATTTAGTCAAGTATTATTAAATATCAACATGGAGCACAGTTCAGACTCAAGTCTCCACAATTCTCATTATGTATACATGTAATATGAATTAGATGAATCTAGCTTCGAACATAGTAGTTGCTATGAGTAATAATCAAGAAAAAGAAGCGGTTATAGACTTGACCAAAATATTTCAGCAGGAAATATAGTATGAAATATCTTATCAGCAAGAGAAATATGTTCTAGATTTCTCTTATCATTTATTTGGCAATAAAAGGAATCTATGCACAAGATACTTATAGATGTTACACTTGCCAAATAATTGCTAAAAGTGTTAATGTCTTGTGCTGGGTTTTTCTAGTTGTTAAGCAAAATACCAATGTGTCATTTGTCAAGGTATAACTTATAATGGCACTCCTAACTATTCATCAACTTAAAGGAGGAAAAGCTAAATAGATAGCTGAAGCTAACTGGAGGAGCAGATCCAATTCACGCACAAATTTTAAACCAAGAATAAAACTTAGTTTTCAACTTCCTCAAACATTGCACGTCCACAATCTTAGTATTCTAACTTCTACGAACTTCACCGCTCATGGTTTTGTCAAGGTATGATAGGGAGGGGAAAGAGAAAAGGAAGACGCAATCCAAGCATGAAAACTGCCTTGTTCACATAGAGAACTGAGCTTTCTGCTAGTGACTTGTGAATGGAACTCCATACTCTCAAGCATTAGCATCTCCAACGTACAATGATAAGCTGAGGTTTAAAGCAATGAGTCATAATTTTGAGAACATGTGTAGGCGCATTATGTAAGCCTAATCTAGGTGGCACACAAGGATGTGGCCTAGTGTTCGGTGAAGTGGGAAGGCATAAATACACAAGGTGAGCCTGGTAGCTGTGTTGGTCGGCCTAGTAGGTACCTAGTGGAGTAGTCGAGGTGTGCGACAAACTGGCCTAGACACCACCGTTATAATGTTTTTCAAAAACAGCCTAATATTCGTGAAATAAAAATGGGAATTGGCTAAGGAAAGCAAGTGAATTTCCCTCTTACACCCTAAAATATACCGATCTATCCTTCCCCAGCTCTAGCTCAATTTGATAGGAAGTGAAGTGAACTCACATTAGATTGATGAAAAAGTAGTACAATTCATTTAATTACAGTATGTAAATTTAAATAATCCCATGACAAACTCTTGGTCCAATTCCCGTCAGATCCTATTAATCATCAATAATTGTTACACAGACACCTGAATTCAAAGCTCATTCGCTAGAAAATGGAAAGAAAAAAAAGCTGAAAGAATTAGGGAAGGGACTGACCAGGATTGTTGGAGGGAGAAGGGGAATTGCAGTAAAAGCGAAAAACATTATTATTACAGCTGCTGCTGCTGCGGAATTTGGAGGATCTATGAGCCAATCCAATAGAAAAAAAAACAGAAAGCTTTCTCATTTGCACAACCCCTTTAATTTTGTTTGAAACGAGGATGGAAGTGGAAGCAGCGTGAGGAGAATGAGGTTCGTTAGAAAAGTGCGCCAATTTGTTGAATGCGTAGAAAACAGAGGAAAGAAAAGGACAGACGTGGCCAAACGAGGGTCCAATCGTTTTTGTCTTCGCATGACGTCGTCTGTGTCTCTTGAATCACATTACGCAAACCTTTCTAGTTTCTACTTTTGGGTAATTTATTACTCAAACTAATACGACAACAACAATCCAGTATAATACCACTTAGTGGGGTCTGGGGAGGGTAGTATGTACGCAGACTTTACCCCTACCCCGAAGGGTAGCGAGGCTGTTTCCAGGAGACACTCGGCTCAGGAAGGAAACAAGTGACAGAAACAAGTGACGATATATTAATACTAGCAATAAACTCATAATAAATAACATAAAATACACAACATAACATAAAATAACAAAATAACAATAATATAAGGAATATAGGAAATACGAGAAAGAGGAAAGTATACTAATATCTAGAATATAAACCCCTGCATCAGTAGCGGATCAGTAGCATCCTAAGCCTAACTCCTAAATGTCTAGTATCACTCTAGCGCGCTGTAGAAATATTCCCAACTTCCACCTAACCTATAACCTTAATGCTCGACCTCTACAATCTCCTATCAAGGGCCATGTCCTTAGTAATTCTAAGTCGTGTCATGTCCTGCCTGATCACCTTTCCCCAATACTTCTTAGGTCTCCCTCTACCTCTCCTCGTGCCCACCACCGCTAGTTGCTCACAACTTCTCATCGGTGCATCAGCGCTCCTCCTCTGAATGTGCCTGAACCATCTGAGTCTTGCTTCCCTCATCTTGTCCTCCATAGACGCCACGCCCACCCTCTCTCGAATATCTTCATTCCTAATCTTGTCCATCCATGTATGCCCACACATCCACCTCAACATTCTCATCTCTGCTACTTGCATCTTCTGGATGTGTGAGTTCTTAACCGGCCAACACTCGGTCCCATACAACATGACCGGTCTAACCGTTGCTCTATTAAACTTATCTTTTAGTAACGGTGTCACTTTCTTGTCACACAAGACTCCCGTTGCTAACCTCCACTTCATCCAGACCACCCTTATACGGTGCGTGACATCCTCATAGATCTCCCCGGCCCCCTGAATAACTGACCCAAGGTACTTGAAACTATCCCTCTGAGGGATGACTTGGGAGTCAAGCCTCAATTCCACTTCCACATCTGTCGGCTCGGTCCAAAATTTGCACTCAAAATATTCTGTCTTCGTCCTGCTCAACCTGAGACCTTTATACTCAAGGGCCTATCTCCAAACCTCTAGCCTCTCATTGACGCCGCGTCTTGTCTCGTCAATTAGGACTATATCATCAGCAAATAGCATACACCATGGCACCTCCCCGTGAATATTATGCGTTATGGCATCCATCACCAAGGCAAATAGGAAAGGGCTTAACATAGACCCTTGGTGCAACCCCGTAATAATCAAAAAATATTCGGAGTCGCCTCCTACTATCCTAACCCGAGTCTTAGCTCCATCATACATGTCTTTAATCACCCTAATGTAGGCAACCAGGACCCCTTTAACCTCTAAGAATCTCCATAAGACCTCCTTAGGAACCCTGTCGTACGCTTTCTCTAGATCGATAAACACCATGTGGAGATCCTTCTTCTTATCCCTGCATTGTTCCACCATCCTCCTAATAAGGTGGTTAGCCTCTGTGGTAGATCGCCCTAGCATGAACCCGAACGGATTGTCTGAAATAGATACCTTTTTTCGCACTCTCATTTCTACCACTCGCTCCCAGATTTTTATGGTATGACTCAGTAATTTAATACACTTATAGTTGTTACAGCTCTGGATATTGCCTTTGTTCTTATATAACGAACCATTTTACTTCACCTTTACTCTTCAAGCATCCTATTAGTCTTGAATATAACATTAAACAACCCAGTAAGCCATTCTATGCATGCTCTACCCACACACCTCCAAAGTTCAACCAGAATTTCGTATGGCCCGATAGCTCTACCCCTCCTCATCTTGCGCATTGCCTCCATGACCTCATCGACCTCAATGTCCCTACAATCACTTATCTCATGTGGGCTGTCGGCATTTCGCAAATCACCTAATACAATATCCTGATTCCAACAAAGCAAGAACTACTAAAAAGGAAAAACTTCAGATTTGACCTTCACCAAACGTTATTTTGATGGGCAAATCAACATTAGTTTGATCTTATTTACCAATGATTTGATTTATTTGAATTTGACTTGAAGCTCTAACTACAAAATTGCTAGACAAATAACTTTTTTCTTCATAAAAGAATGTATCTTTACAATTCTCCATGATATGCACGGAGATGAGATGAGGTAAAGAGGAAGAAAATGGCTAATATAGATATTATTTACTTGTCCATCAACATCCTATTTTTCTCGACAAGTTTTGTTATCATTTCCACCTTCATCTCCACCCC
This sequence comes from Nicotiana benthamiana, assembly GCA_034376525.1. Taxonomy (NCBI): domain Eukaryota; kingdom Viridiplantae; phylum Streptophyta; class Magnoliopsida; order Solanales; family Solanaceae; genus Nicotiana; species Nicotiana benthamiana. Next base: position 84,727,361 of record CM067331.1, on the reverse strand, counting down.
CGTCGATGGTCCACCCATTGTAGCTATGTTGGAAAATATATATATATATATATATATATATATATATATATATATATATATATATATATATATATATATATATATATATATATATGACAACAGAAGCAATTACAGAATCTTATTCACGTGTGACTCAAACAATTAGCATATACGGAGATTATACGAGTTACCTTTTGAAGCATGAACAAAGCAAATCGATATCCTTCTCCAGATCCAGAAGTGCAAGACCTCAGCAACCTTCCACAGTCTTCTACTATGTTACCCAAATAAAAAACCAAAAATAGAGAACTTCGGATAGGCGAAATTCAAGGAAGACAAACGTGTGTTTTTCTGTGTTAAAAAACAACCAGCTATATGCCATGTATATATAGCTGCGTTTTTTTTAGGTCAAAGCACTTCTCAAAAACCTGTTAGGTTTTCTTCTTCAAACTAAGAAAATGTTTCCTTTATTTCCTATTATTCAAGCACATGAGGGACCACAAAATTTAATTAACAAGGCTTTCTATTATGAAATTAATTTCGACATTTGAAATTAATTTCTACCATAATAAATTATGTATTATTCCACTGAAAATTTATAATTGCACTCCTTAGTTCAATTTCGAAATTCTTTCATAAAATCTTATTTAACTCCCCATGCTAAGATTCAGATACTAACCAATCAAACTAAATTACTGACAATTTAATTTATTGATTACTTCCTTTAGATTTTCACTTAACTTATTTCATGTATCTGATACAAAATCCACCGGCCGAGTTTACACATGAAAACTTATAAGTTTTCATAAAGGAGTATCATCAATCTCCAAAAAAATCGAGACATGGATTCTATCAACTAATTATTACTTCGCCAATGTATATCATTATTGTCCAACTTACCAGGCTTATTGACTCACGAAAGAATCTCGTCTTTTAATAAATCAAAACAATAAATGATATGCACAACTAATAATAATTATATCAAGATTAAGAGTATAAGTACATTGAATGGACTAGAGAAATTATTTTATTAGGTCAGCATAAAATACATATCTCTACTTGATCCGTCCAATACAACAAAATGTACTAGCAGAAGAAGTTGGAATCAGATCATTCCCATAATCAAGATAAATTGTATTTAATCTTGTGTTACAACTATTTCGATGGCTTATCCAATTCCATCATTAGATTGTGAACATAAATTTTATGACTTATAAGAACCGATGATTTAATCTTCCGTGTATAAGCTAAACTCTATACACTAAATCATCTACTATATAAACAATGGACACAAAAAAAATACATGATCTATTTAAAATAAAACTTTATTGAATTGAATAAATACATAATTATTCCATAAAGAATATCATAATAATACACTTGGTTTATAGCATATCCTAACAATCTCCCACTTAGACTCATAACCATGCGTCGACAATTTTGACACTCATTCCTTCTACATGCCTATCAAAAGTTTTATGTGGTAAGCTCTTAGTAAACGGGTCCGCTAAGTTGTTCTCCGACGCAATCTTAGTGACTACTACATCCCCCTTTTGCACTATCTCGCGAATTAAATAATATTTACGCTTAATATGCTTTGCTCTTTTATGGCTTCGCAGCTCCTTTGAATTTGCAACCGTACCACTATTATCAAAATAAAGTGTTATTGGTGCTTGAATCGAGGAAACCACATTTAACTCTCTTAGGAAGTTCCCGAGCCAAACCGCCTCTTTGGCTGCCTTAGAGGAAGCCATATATTCGGCTTCCATGGTGGAATCAGCAACACAAGTTTGCTTGATGCTCCTCCAACTTATGCCTCCACCTCCCAGAGTAAACATATTTCCTGAGATAGACTTTCTAGAATTTTTATCTGATTGGAATTTCGAATCAGTGTACTCAATAGGCACAAGTTCATCCGAATGGTAGACTACCATGTAATCCCTAGTCCTTTTCATGTACTTAATAATATGCTTAACCATTTTCCAATGCTATCTTCTAGGATTAGACTGAAATCTGCTAACAACGCCAACAACAAAGCAGATATCAGGTCTAGTACATAAATATCATACATCAGACTCCCTACAACAGATGCATAAGGGACCGCCTTTATCTTTTCTATCTCGTCATCAGTTTTAGGAGACTGATCTTTAGATAGAGAAACTCCATGCCTGAAAGGGAGAAATCCTTTCTTGGAATCATGCATGCTAAACCTGGAGAGTATTGTATCAATATAAAGAGCCTGAGATAAGCCTAATATCCTTTTCTTGCGATCTTGCAAGAGCTTGATCCCAAGGATATGGATCGTTTCTCCCAAATCTTTCATATCAAAGTGTGTGGACAACTATTGTTTAACTGAATCCAACATGCCCACATTATTTTCTATGAGCAATATGGCATCTACATACAAGATTAAAAATGCCACTTTGTCCCCATCCCATTTTTTGTGTACACAAGATTCGTTAAGGCACTGATTAAAACCAAAAGTTTTAATCGCCTTATCAAAACAAGTGTTCCATGCCCTAGATGCCTGTTTTAATCCATAAATGGACCTTTTAAGCTTACACGTCATGTGATCTTTGCTACTTTCTATGAAACCGTCTGGTTGCATCATACAGATGCACTCATCAAGACTTCTATTGAGGAAAGATGTCTTGACATCCATTTACCAAATCTCATAATCATAATGAGCAACAATGGATAAGAGAATCCTCATAGACTTAAGCATGGCTACTGGTGAGAAGGTTTCTGTTAGATAATACGCTTAACGCTATAGGGGGGGGTGAATAGCGTTATAATAAAATTTAGCGTAAACTTGCGGAAATTAAAATTTGCAAGAAGTAAATAAGTGCGATAAATAATAACTTACACACAGATATATCCTGGTTCACCACAACGTGTGGCTAGTCCAGTCCCCGAGAGACTCTCTCGAGATTTTCCACTAACGTGTCAAGCTTCCGGGTGCTTAACAAACCTTTACAACTTGAGGACGCAAGCCTCAACACCTTTGCTCGGAGTTACAACACTCCAAGACTTCAACCAAGGAAACACAAGTTCCTTACAACAAGAGAATTACAATTCTCTTACAAGTGTATACAACACTAAAACACTCAAACAAAATACTCCTTAATGAGTAGATATGAGTAAAAGAAGTAAGCTCTGGATCACAACAACTTTGGACAAGAATATGCTCTCAAAAGCTTTATGAAATTGAATATAAAATGATAAACAAAAGTATGCAAGCTTATAGCAATGTAATGATCAGTTGTAGTATGTTGTTGTGTTTAAAACACTGAAATGAAGCTGTATTTATAGTTGAAAAACTTGGCATTACCGTTGCCTAGTTGCCAATTAAGAGTTGCTGATTTTACTCACTGACAATTGATTGTCAAACCCCAACAATCGATTGTCTGCCAGTCAGATCAAAAATCAATCCCAGATTATACGCTTGACAATCGATTACTTACAATCCATAATCGATTACTGGCAACGTTCAAAAAATCCTTTCCAGATTTTACCACAAACAATCGATTGTTCAGAATCAACAATCAATTACTCAGCAACGTTCAAAACATCTTTTCCGGATTATAATCAAAACAATCGATTATACAAAATCAATAATCGATTATCAAATAACGTTCAAAAAATATTTTCCGGATTTTAATCAAAACAATAGATTATACAGAATCAATAATCTATTACCTGACGATATTTGAAAACTTTACGACAACAGTCAGCTTCACAATCGATTGCACAAAGTCAACAATCGATTACTTATCAGTTTTTGAAAAACATTTTAGACACTGCCTCTTGACAATCAATTGTTATATACTCACAATCGATTATTTAATAAATTTGAAAATCACTGGAAGTCACTGCCTCAACACAATCGATTGTCATTAGTTCACAATCGATTATTTTGTGACTTTAAAAAATCTGAATGACACTGTCTCTTCACAATCGATTGTCATTAGCTTCACAATCGATTATTCTGAGTTTTGAAAAACTTTGATGGACACTGCCTCATCACAATCGATTGTCATAAGGTTCACAATCGATTGTCATGCAGGTTTGAAGAAACCTGATGTTCACTGCCTTAACACAATCGATTGTCATTAGTTCACAATCGATTGTCATGCAGTCTTGGTTCAACATAATCGATTATCATAAGTATATAATCGATTATCTTAGTCCAGTTTTCAGAGGCATGTATGAAAATCATTTAGCATTAAATTAAATATGCATGATTTTGGAAAATAGTTTTATGAGAGAAGCCATGTTACGAGTCAAGTTGTAGGATCAAGATCACAATTAAGAATGACTCAATTAAACTATAAAACTTTGTCTTGAGCTTGAATCTCGATGTATATCAATTGTGCGCTTGTTTCTTGAACTTCGTCATATATCAATTTTCGCTTCGTTTGTCATTCATCAAAACCTATACAAAAGAACACACGTTTTAGTATATTGCATTGAGAACGTGTTTCCAACAATTTCCCCCTTTTTGATAATGGCAACAATAAGCGGGATATGCAATGCAAGCAATTTATATTGACGATTCAAGACAAGTGTATACATGCAACAAGTATGCAATTTGTTCCCCCTCAATATATGAATTCCCCCTTAATTTAAGCTTATAGATATTGAGAGTGCATACCCGTTATCTTCCCCCTTTTGCCATTAGCAAAAAAATAATAATAAGATGCCAAAGATGAAATAAACCTTGTTTATTTATTGGAAAAAAATACAGCAATAAGGAAAACAATGCGACATATAAAAACAAAAATAACAAACAAAGAAATTATTCATTTCCATCATCTCCCGCCTCATCATCCGGCGCTGCTCTATATGGAACAAGACCCGCATAAGGATAATGAACATAGTCAAAATATCCATGGATCTCATGAGATAGTTGACCAAGAGAAGAGGTCAATGAAGCAATTTGGTCGGAAATCGATAGGAGGGTAGGCTCTTGAGGCGGGGGAGCACGACGGGATGGAGGAGGAGCAGGCGCTATATGATCATCGTCATGATGAAAGGAGGATTCCGAAATTTCCCACTTTTTGGTACTCTTTTTGAGAGGACCATTTCCAGTGACGAATCCGGTGGCTTCAAGAAAGTTCATGATGAGGAGAGCATAAGGAAGAGGCCTATCATCTCCGATAGCGTCACGCATGTGAATTTTGATAAGCCGACACCAATTGATGTTAGCTCCGGTTATTATGGCATGCATGAGCTTAGTGTCCTCTTGAGAGATGGTAGTATGGTTATGATTACGAGGCTTGAGGACTCGGGTGATGAAATAGAAAATCAACCGATAATTAGGATCCATTCCCGTAATTGTAGGACGACGGGAGGAGAGATTTGGATCATAAGAAGTAAGACTTAAGAGGGCTGTTTCATCAAAAAGGGCTCCGACCTCTCCGGTGTACCGAAAAATGTCTTCACCATTATGAGGAAGACGGGCAATGGTATGAAGATTTTCATCGGAAAGGAGAATTTGAACACCATTAATGTTGGTGACAAGCTCACCATCATCATCCTCATGGAGGTTGGAATAAAAGGCTTGAACCAATGTAGTATTTATGTAAGGATGGGTAAGGAGTAAAAAGTCAAGAAGTTGAGAATTTTTGAGCATATTTGCAGCAGGCCCAAATGATTCAAGATACTTGAGGGTTGAAAAGCGAGGGGGGAGAATGTCGCGCTTCTCGAATTTGGTTAAGAATCGAGTAAGCTCGATGTCGGAATTGAAATATAGGACGGAACCATCTTGATAGGGATAGTTCGGACGAGGAGGGGCAGCAGAGGTGGATGCGCCGTGCCTAGCAGAGCGGGAACATTTTGAGTGACGGCCCGACATTTTTAATGAAAGCTGCTGGATTTTGCAAAGGATTGGAGAGAATTTGATATTTTGATAGCTAAAAATGATGCTTGAGTGAATGAATATGAACATATATGAAGCCTATTTATAGAGGTGAGAGTGGCTTGTCATTTATGGAAGAAATCTGCTGAGAATTTAAAGCCAAATTAGTTAGAAACGGTAAAATAAATTCACTGACCGTTAGACAATCGATTGTTGAGATGCAATAATCGATTGTTGAGGAGTTATGACCTGACTTGGAACTGACATAAATCGATTGCGGAGCCAAACGGTAACAAATTTTGAATTACTGACATGAAATAATCGATTGTCAAAGTATGGTAATCGATTGTTATGTTACAGTGAGCACAGAAATTTTCTGATTTTGAAGATAATCGATTATATTTTGAAACAATCGATTGTTTTGGAAAAGCATTGCTGAATGATTGAGACGAAAATCGATTTTGCAATTTAATGAATCGATTATTAAACAAAACTGCATAATAAACATAAACTATAAACAATCGATTAGTGATACTGCTAATCGATTTTTAGCACAGTAAGATAATCGATTATTTGCTTGAACAATCGATTGTTCTGTGACAAAACTTTATAATTCCCCCTATCTTTTAGGGCGATACCTGCAAAATAGAACTAAACGTCTCCGACGCTCAAGTCAGTAATTTGTAATAAAAAAGTAATAACTTCAACTAGTTTTGCCAAGTGAGAACGTGAGCTCTTAAGAAGTGTGTCCTAAAGTGTTTTTAAGAGAGTTTCAGGTGCTTACCTTTCCTCCGACGTCTCCAATTACCTGTTCAAGAGGGTGATCTTTGATCGTCCTCCACTCATTTGGCACTTTTGTTTCTTTCTCCAATTGTGGCGCTTCTTCCGTTGGTTGTTCCTTAGTTACATCTTTATTTTCCTTGGGTGGTTCCTCTTGTATTTTGTCTTTCAAGCTGTCTAAGATGCCTGCAAGATCAAAACCGGAATCCTTTCTCGCCAAGCGAGCATTATTTTCGGAAAATACAACATGAGGGGATTCCTCCACAATTTGGGTTCTTTTATTAAAGACCCTATATGATTTACTACGTGAGGAATATCCAATGAAAATACCTTCATCCGACTTAGCATCGAATTTACCCAATTGGTCTTTGCCATTGTTATGAACAAAACATTTGCAACCAAAAACTCTAAAATGGGAAATATTTGGTTTTCTACCCTTATAAAGTTCATAGGGGGTTTTCATGAGTATCGGCCGAATTACTACTCTATTTAGAACATAGCAAGCGGTACTCACGGCGTCCGCCCAAAAATGTGTGGGTATCTTAGCTTCGTCGAGCATGGTTCTAGCCATCTCTTCGAGACACCTATTTTTTCTTTCCACCACCCCAATTTGTTGTGGTGTACATGGAGCGGAAAAGGTATGCTCGATTTCGAGTTCGTCACAAAAGTCCGCAAAGAGATTGTGATCAAACTCTCTCCCATGATCACTTCTAATTGAAGTGACGGTAGTTTCTTTCTCATTTTGAACACGCTTAAGAAAATATTTAAAATTTTGAAAAGCATCACTTTTATTGGCAAGAAATAAAGTCCAAGTAAATCTCGAGTAATCATCAACAATCACAAAAGCATATCTATTTCTTCCTAGACTTTCAATGCGAGAAGGACCAAATAAATCCATATGAAGCAGTTGCGATGGTCTAGAAGTTGAAACAATGTTTTTAGATTTGAAAGATGCTTTTGTTTGCTTCCCCTTTTGACACGAGTCACAAATAGAGTCATTTTCAAATTTTAAAAAGGGAAGACCAACAACTAAGTTTTGAGAAATCAATTTGTTCAAAAGATGCATATTGATATGTGCTACTCTACGATGCCATAGCCAAGTATCATCCTCTTTACTCATTAGACAATCAACATATTCGGGTGAGGAATTAGCAAGATCAACCATATAAATATTATCAACTCTAAAACCACGAAGTATGACTTTGAAATCACTACGTCTAAATACTAGGCATTCATCCGAATCAAATAGAGCAAGATTTCCCTTGTCACATAATTGGCTTATGCTCAAGAGATTATGCTTCAAACCTTTCACAAGTAATATATGCTTAATAGAGGATTTTTCATCCTTACCGACCGAGCCGATGCCGATGATCTTTCCTTTATTGTTATCACCGAAGATAACATTTCCTCCTTCTTTGTGCTCTAATTGAAGGAATTTGGATTCATCTCCCGTCATATGCTTGGAGCATCCACTATCAAGGTACCATAGTACACTTGATCCCTTCAAGCACACCTACAAAACAAATTAATGTTCTTTAGGTACCCATGCCATCTTGGGTCCTTGGGGGTTAGGCATATTATAATGATGCGATTGAGTAACATGTCTATAACGTGTAAAGCATGCAAGAGCAATATGACCAATACGTCTACAATAATGACAAGTCAACATTTGGGTTATGCATCCTTCTAGGTTCATAGTAACTAGACGGATGAAAATTGCTTACTCTATTTTGAGCAATATGACTATTTCGCATTTCATGAGAATTATTTCTCCTACTATGAGCTCTAGGATGGGCAGCATTTCTAGAGTGATTGTTTCTCGGTTGAGGGCCATTGCTAGGTCTTCTAAGGGGTTCAAAATTTGGCCTAAAATATGCATCATTTCTAGGGTGATTATTTCTAGGTGGTAAGTCATTCCTAGGTCTTCTAAAATGTTCAGCATTTTGTCTAGCATGCATATTGGCTCTAGAGTTGTTGTTTCTAGGATAAGCATTTCTATTGTTAATCCTAGGTTGAGCTTTAGGTTGTTGGGGTTTAGCTGCAACGTTTTCTTCATTCTTAAAGCCTATTCCATGCTTGGTTGATTTCAAGTTAACAAGAACATCATTCAAGTTTTTGTGCGAAGAATTAAACTTATCTAATGTGCCTTTAAGCCTACTTACTTCATTCTTAAGAAGCAAACAAGAAGTGCAATTTCTAGTAGAGCTTTCGGGCTTATCGGAACTTCTTTTTCCAAAAAATTGTTTTCCTCTTTCAGCTTCTCATTTTCTAAAACCAGTTTTTCTAAATCCTTTTCTTTCAAAGAAAGCTGTTTTTGAAAATCCTTTTCTTTTAATGAGGCATTTTCTTTCATGCCCTTAACAGTTTTTGAAGCCTTAATAAACTCAGCATATAATTCATCAAAAGCAGTTCGCATTTCTTCAAGAGTAAAGAAGTTTTTAGACGAAATTTGACATACCTCATCTTTGTTGTCTTCTTGTGCCATAAGGCAAAGATTTGCTGCTTCGTCTTCTTCTCCTTCGCTTGACTCATCTCCGGAGTCGCCTCCCCAAGAAATGTATGCACGTTGCTTTTTAAAAGGTTTCTTCTCCTTTTTGATGTTTGGGCAATTTGATTTGATGTGCCCGGTTTCACCACATTCATAGCACTTGATTTGTTCGCCTTGCTTTTTGCCCTTGCGTTCATACTCCTTGCGCATGAACTTTTGAAATCTTTTGATAACGAGTCCAAACTCGTTGTCTCCTTCCTCATCAATTTGCGGTTGGCTTGTGCTCGCCTTTAGAGCTATTCTTTGCCTCCTTTGATCATCAACAAAAGGGTTAAGACTAGTAGATTCATAGGTTTTAAGGTTACCTCTTAGTGCGTCGATTGTGACGTTTGAAACACCAATGGATTCTTGAATTGCATCGGCCTTTGATATCCATGCCGGTGTGAGACTTCTAAGAATTTTTCGAACGAGCTCTCTATCCGTGAATGTTTTCTTGAGAGAATGTAAGTCATTTACGATTATTGAAAATCGCTCAAACATTTCGTCCACCTTTTCACCTTCCTTCATGTGAAATAATTCATAAGAATGGGTTAGGAAATCAATTTTTGCTTCCCTTACCTGGTCCGTACCTTCGTACGTGACTTCTAGCTTGTCCCACATCTCCTTTGCCGTTGTACAACACGATATTTTCCTGTAATCGTCAGCATTAACAGCACAATATAATAAATTTATTGCTTTAGCATTATTTTGAACCTTTCGGATGTCATCCGCGTCATACTCATCCTCGGACTTGGGAACCCATTCGTTTTCCACCTTCTTTGTTGGAATTTGGTTTCCCTTCATTATCACCTTCCAAAGGTGAAAGCTGTTGGACTGAACGAAGATCTTCATCCTCTCCTTCCAGTACGTGTAATTTGTACCGTTGAATAGAGGTGGTCGTGTGGAGCACTGTCCTTCTTCAATTCCTGCAAAAGAATCACGAGTAGAAGCCATGGATGGTTCTCTCAAACTGTTAAGTTTTCAAAGAGTTGGGCTCTGATACCAATTGTTAGATAATACGCTTAACGCTAGAGGGAGGGTGAATAGCGTTATAATAAAATTTAGCGTAAACTTGCAGAAATTAAAATTTGCAGGAAGTAAATAAGTGCGATAAATAATAACTTACACACAGATATATCCTGGTTCACCACAATGTGTGGCTAGTCCAGTCCCCGAGAGACTCTCTCGAGATTTTCCACTAACGTGTCAAGCTTCCGGGTGCTTAACAAACCTTTACAACTTGAGGACGCAAGCCTCAACACCTTTGCTCGGAGTTACAACACTCCAAGACTTCAACCAAGGAAACACAAGTTCCTTACAACAAGAGTACAATTCTCTTACAAGTGTATACAACACTAAAACACTCAAACAAAATACTCCTTAATGAGTAGATATGAGTAAAAGAAGTAAGCTCTGGATCACAACAACTTTGGACAAGAATATGGCTCTCAAAAGCTTTATGAAATTGAATATAAAATGATAAACAAAAGTATGCAAGCTTATAGCAATGTAATGATCAGTTGTAGTATGTTGTTGTGTTTAAAACACTGAAATGAAGCTGTATTTATAGTTGAAAAACTTGGCATTACCGTTGCCTAGTTGCCAATTAAGAGTTGCTGATTTTACTCACTGACAATCGATTGTCAAACCCCAACAATCGATTGTCTGCCAGTCAGATCAAAAATCAATCCCAGATTATACGCTTGACAATCGATTACTTACAATCCATAATCGATTACTGGCAACGTTCAAAAAATCCTTTCCAGATTTTACCACAAACAATCGATTGTTCAGAATCAACAATCGATTACTCAGCAACGTTCAAAAAATCTTTTCCGGATTTTAATAAAAACAATCGATTATGCAAAATCAATAATCGATTATCAAATAACGTTCGAAAAATCTTTTCCGGATTTTAATCAAAACAATCGATTACACAGAATCAATAATCGATTACTTGACGGTATTTGAAAACTTTACGACAACGGTCAGCTTCGCAGTCGATTGCACAAAGTCAACAATCGATTACTTATCAGTTTTTGAAAAATATTTTAGACACTGCCTCTTGACAATCGATTGTTATATACTCACAATCGATTATTTAATAAATTTGAAAATCACTGGAAGTCACTGCCTTAAGACAATCGATTGTCATTTGTTCACAATCGATTATTTTGTGACTTTAAAAAATCTGAAGGACACTGTCTCTTCACAATCGATTGTCATTAGCTTCACAATCGATTATTCTGAGTTTTGAAAAACTTTGATGGACACTGCCTCATCACAATCGATTGTCATAAGGTTCACAATCGATTGTCATGCAGGTTTGAAGAAACCTGATGTTCACTGCCTTAACACAATGGATTGTCATTAGTTCACAATCGATTGTCATGCAGTCTTGGATCAACATAATCGATTATCATAAGTACATAATCGATTATCTTAGTCCAGTTTTCAGAGGCATGTATGAAAATCATTTAGCATTAAATTAAATATGCATGATTTTGGAAAATAGTTTTATGAGAGAAGCCATGTTACGAGTCAAGTTGTAGGATCAAGATCACAATTAAGAATGACTCAATTAAACTATAAAACTTTGTCTTGAGCTTGAATCTCGATGTATATCAATTGTGCGCTTGTTTCTTGAACTTCGTCATATATCAATTTTTGCTTCGTTTGTCATTCATCAAAACCTATACAAAAGAACACACGTTTTAGTATATTGCATTGAGAACGTGTTTCCAACAGTTTCCTCATAATCGATCCCTTCTTTCTAAGTAAACCCTTTCGCTACAAGCCTTGCTTTAAAAGTTTGTACTTTCCATCTAAACCTCTCTTTTCTTATAGATCCACTTGCATCCAATGGGTTTAACCCTATCAGCTGGATATACAAGATCCCAGACTTGATTAGAGTACATAGACTCTATCTTTGATTTCATAGCAGTAACTCACTTATCGACATCCTTATCACGTAGTGCTTGGTCGTAATTGATAGGTTCGGAGGTAGGCTGTTAGAAACTACGCTTTACGCTAGAGGGGGGGTGAATAGCGTATTAATAGAATTTAGCGTTTTCTTGCGGAATTTAAACTTTGCAGGAAGTAAAATAAATGCAGAGAAATAAACTTACACAAAGATGTATACTGGTTGGCCACCAACGTGGTTAGTCCAGTCCCCGAGAGACTCTCTCGAGATTTTTCACTATCTTGTTAAGCTTAAGGGTGCTCAACAAACCGTTACACACTTGAGGACACAAGCCTCAAACAGTTGCTCGGAGATCGCAATCTCAAAGACTTCACCCAAGGAAACGCAAGTTCCTTGAAACAAGAGAATCGCAATTCTCTTACAAGTATATCAAATACTTGGACACTCACTTAACTAAAGTACTCCTTATTGAGTAGATATGAGTAAAAGAATATGTTCAAGATCACAACAACTTTAAGCAATAATATGGCTCTCAAAAGCTTTATGAAATGAGTAGAAAATGAAGAACAATTGAATGAAAGCTTATAGCAATGTAATGATCAGTTTGTGTATGTTGTTGTTTTTAAAACACTGAAATGAAGCTGTATTTATAGTTGAAAAAGTTGGTTCAACCGTTGTCTAATTGCCAATTAAGAGTTGCTGAAATTACTCAGTGATAATCGATTATTAAGACCAAACAATCGATTATCTGCCAGTCAGTTTAAAAATCAATCCCAGATTTAACGCTTCACAATCGATTATACATAATCTATAATCGATTACTGGCAATATTCAAAATCAGATAATCGATTACACTAAGTTCATAATCGATTACTTTAGCAACGTTCTAAAAATCATTTCCGGATTTTAAGCAAAACATCGATTATATAAAATCTATAATCGATTACTTCAGCAACGTTCTAAAAATCATTTTCGGATTTTAAGCAGAACATCGATTATCTAGAATCAATAATCGATTACCTTATGGTATTTGAAAATCATTTGACAACGGCCAGCTTCAACAATCGATTGTCCTTTGCAACAATCGATTACTTGTTATTTTCTGAAAATCATAAAACTTACTGTCTCAGTGATAATCGATTATCTAAAGACATAATCGATTACTTAATTAAATTTAAAATCACTGGAAGACATCAACTCAACACAATCGATCACCATTAGTTCATAATCGATTATTTTGAGTATTGAAAAATTTTACCTCAACAACAATCGATTGTCATTTGTTCACAATCGATTATCATGCAGATTTTGAAAAACCTGATGTTCACTGTCTTACTCACAATCCATTACCATTAATTCATAATCGATTGTCATGCAGTCTTGGCTCAGAAACAATCGATTATCATAAGTACATAATCGATTATTTTAGCCCAGATTTTTGAGGCATGTTTAGAAAACATTTTGTCTAATGTAAATATGCATGATTTAAAATCTTTTTGACACAGAATTAAATATGCATGATTTTGGAAAATAGTTTTATGAGAGAGGCCATACTATGAGTCAAGTTATAGGATCGAGATTACAATTTAGAACAACTCAATAACAATTAAAAGCTATATCTTGAACTTCAATCTTATTCGCAACCATTGTGCGCTTGTACTTGAATTCCGTCATATATCAATTTTTGCTTCGTTTGTCATTCATCAAAACCTACAAAAGAGTACACGTTTAGTATATTGCATTGAGAACGTGTTTCTAACAATTTCCCCCTTTTTGATAATGGCAAACATTAAGCGGGATATGCAATTTAGGCAAAAGATATTGACAATTCAAGACAAGTAACAATTACGCAATTTTGTTCTTGTTCCCCCTCAATTTAAGAGTTCCCCCTCAATTTTAGCTTATAAGCAATCAATGAATTAAGAGGTGGTGCATACCTGATATCCCGTTTTCTTCCCCCTTTTGCCATTAGCAAAAAAAATAGTAAGGAAAGATGCACAAAGATGAAATAAGCAAGGTTTATTTATTGGAAAAAAAAGAGGGTACATCAATGGGAACCAAAGAGAACAACAGCAAAAACCACACAAAACACAAAAAAAATTTATTCATTTCCGTCGTTGTCCGCCTCGTTATCCGGTGCTGCTTCAAAAGGAACGAGAGCTGCATATGGATAATTGACATGATCAAAGTATCCATGGATCTCCTGAGTGAGTTGAGCAAGCTGGTCGGATATGGTTTGGAGAGTAGGCTCTTGGGACGAACGAGCACGACGGGGTGGACGACTTGAAGAAGGAGCTGGAGCATGATCACCATCATGATGGAAAGAAGACTCCGAGATTTCCCAAATTTTGGTACTCCTTTTGAGAGGACCATTTTCCGTGACAAATCCGGATGCTTCAAGGAAGTTCATAATGAGGAGGGCATAAGGAAGAGGCATGTCATCACCGATGGCATCGAGCATATGAATTTTGATGAGCCGACACCAATTTATTTTGGCTCCGGTGACAATGGCATGCAGAAGTTTGGTATCCTCCTGGGAGATGGTGGTGTGATTGTGCCGTCTAGGCTTGAGGACTCGGGTGATGAAGTAAAGAATCAACCGGTAGTTTGGATCCATTCCCGTTATGGTAGGACGACGGGTAGAGATAGATGGATCATAGGAGGTTATACCGGCTTGGTGGAGAAGGATGGTTTCATCAAAGAGAGCCCCGGCCTTATTAATATACCGGTAAAGGTCTTCACCTTCATTTGGAAGGCGGGCAATGGTGTGGAGATTCTCTTCAGAGAGAAGAATTTGAACCTCATTAATGGAGGTGACAAGTTCGCCATCTTCATCTTTATGGAGGTTTGAGTAAAAAGCTTGAACGAGAGTTGTGTTTATATGAGGATGAGTGAGAAGCAAGAAGTCATATAGTTGACACTCCTTTAACATATTTGCGGCAGGGGTGAAAGGCTCAAGGAGTTTACTTTTTGAGAACCGAGGAGGAAGAATGGTGCGTTTCTCAAATTTTGATAGGAACCTTGTGAGTTCATTTTCAGTTTCAAAGAACAAGACGGAACCGTCTTGGTATGGAAAATTTAAAGGAGGAGGGGCGGTTGAGGCTGATGCGCCATGTTTGGATCGGGAACGTTTTGAAGATCGTCCAGACATGTTAGGAGAAAGACTGCTGGAATGTGGCAAAGAAAATAGAAGAGATTTAGCTTTTGAATACTAGAGATAGTGCTTGAGTGGGTGAATGTGAGCTCTTATGATGCCTATTTATAGAGGAAATGATTATCAAGCATTGAATGGAGACATTTGCTGAGATTTTGGTTTAGGAGCAGTCAGAAAACGGTAAGAATTAAAATTACTGACCGTTAGATAATCGATTATTGAATTGAAATAATCGATTGTATTTACTATTTGATTGAGATTTTGAATCTGACAAATCGATTCTTGAGTCAAACGGTAAAAAATTTGAATGAAATAATCGATTGTTAAATTTTGGTAATCGATTATGGAGCATTTAAGACCTGACAGGAATTGATTGAGGAGCCAAACGGTAACAAAAAAAATTAATATGAAGTAATCGATTGTCAATTCTTGGTAATCGATTATTTAGGGAACTAATTTGATACAGTGAACTTGGAGAATATCAGAATTTGTCAAATAATCGATTGTATGAAAAAATAATCGATTGTTGTAGAAAGCATTGCTGAATGACTGAGGCGGAAATCGATTATGCAATTTAGGAAGTAAAAAATTAAGCACAGATGCATAATAGTAATAATCAGTCATAAACAATCGATTATTGATACTGATAATCGATGTACTGCGCAGAAAATAATCGATTAGTGGCTTGAAATAGTCGATTATTTTGTGCTAAGACTTCATAATTCCCCCTACCTTTGGGGTGGTACCTGCAAAATAGATTTAAACGTCTCCGACGCTCAAGTTAGTAATTTATAGCGAAATTAATAAATTACACTAGTGTTAACAAGTAATGCCGTGAACTCTTAAGAATTGTGTCCTAGAGTGTTCTTAAGAGAGTTTCGGGTACTTACCTTTTCTCCAACATCGCCAATTACCTGTTCGAGAGGATGATCCTTGATCGTTCTCCACTCGTTAGGCGTATTTATTCCTTTTTCTAATTGTGGCGCTTCTTCCGTTGGTTGTTCCCCAATTTCATTTTTGTTTTCCTTTGAAGGTTCTTCTTGGATTTTATCTTTCAAGCTATCCAAGATACCTGCAAGATCAAAACCGGATTCCTTTCTCGCCAAGCGAGTATTATCTTCGGAAAACACAACATGAGGGGATTCCTCCACAATTTGGGTTCTTTTGTTAAAGATCCTATATGCTTTGCTACGTGAGGAATAACCAATGAAAATACCTTCATCCGATTTAGCATCAAACTTACCCAATTGGTCCTTGCCATTATTATGAACAAAACATTTACAACCAAAAACACGTAAATGAGAAATGTTGGGTTTTCTACCCTTATAAAGTTCATATGGGGTTTTCATGAGTATTGGCCGAATTGCTACTCTATTTAAAACATAGCAAGCGGTACTCACGGCGTCCGCCCAAAAGTATTTGGGAATCTTAGCTTCGTCGAGCATGGTTCTAGCCATCTCTTCGAGACACCTATTTTTCCTTTCCACCACCCCATTTTGTTGTGGTGTCCGTGGAGTGGAAAAGGTGTGTTCGATTCCGAGTTCGTCACAAAAATCCGCAAAGAGATTGTGATCAAACTCTCCCCCATGATCACTTCTAATCGAAGTGACAGTCGATTCCTTTTTGTTTTGAACACGCTTAAGGAAATACTTGAAATTTTGAAAAGCATCACTTTTATTTGCAAGAAATAGAGTCCAAGTAAATCTAGAAAAGTCATCAACAATTACAAAAACATATTTATTTTTACCAAGACTTTCAATACGAGAGGGACCAAATAAATCCATGTGAAGTAATTGCAAAGGTCTAGACGTTGAAACAATATTCTTGGATTTAAAAGATGCTTTGGTTTGCTTCCCTTTTTGACAAGAATCGCAAATAGAATCATTTTCAAACTTTAAACTGGGAAGACCAACTACTAAGTTTTGAGAAAGAAGCTTGTTCAAAAGATGCATGTTCATGTGTGCTACTCTACGATGCCATAGCCAAGAGTTATCCTCTTTGCTTACTAAACAATCAACATATTCGGGTGAGGAGTTTGCAAGATCAACCATATAGATATTATCAATTCTAAAACCACGAAGTATGATCTTGAAATCACTATGTGTAAATACAAGACATTCATCCGAATTAAATAGAGCAAGATTTCCCTTGTCACAGAATTGGCTTATGCTCAAGAGATTATGCTTCAAACCTTTCACAAGTAGTATATGTTTAATAGAGGAGTTTTCGTCCTTACCGACCGAACCAATGCCGATGATTTTTCCTTTATTGTTATCACCAAATGTGACACTTCCTCCTTCTTTGTGCTCTAGTTGAAGGAATTTGGATTCATCTCCCGTCATGTGTTTGGAGCATCCACTATCAAGGTACCATAGTACACTTGATCCCTTCAAGCACACCTACAAAACAAATTAATGTTCTTTAGGTACCCATGCCATCTTGGGTCCTTGAGGGTTAGGCATGTTATAATGATGCAATTGATTTATATGTCTATGACGAGTAAAGCAAGCGGGAGCAATATGACCAATACGTCTACAATAATGACAAGTCACGTTGGGATTATGCATTTTTCTAGGTACATAGTAACTAGATGAATGAAGGTTGCTTACTCTACTTTGAACACCATTGTTTCTCCTATTATGAGCTCTAGGAGGTTCACAAGTTTGTCTAAAATATGCATCATTCCTAGAATATCTATTTCTAGGTGGAGGGTCATTTCTTGGTTTTCTAAATTGTTCAAGGTTTGGCCTAAAATATGCATCATTTCTAGGTCTTCTAGCATTTTCACTATTTGGTCTAACATGCAAGTTATTTCTAGGATTTCTACTTCTAGGATAAGCATTTTGGTTATTAGTCCTAGGTTGAGCTCTAGGTTGTTGTGGTTTAGCACCAACCTTTTCTTCATTCTTGAATCCTATTCCATGTTTAGTTGATTTTAGATTAACAAGCACATCATTCAAGTTTTTATGCGAAGAACTAAACTTATCTAATGTGCCTTTAAGTCTAGCTACTTCATTCTTAAGAAGCACACAAGAAGAACAGTTTCTAGTAGAACCTTCAGGTTTATCAGCACTTCTTTTTCCATAAAACTTGTTTTCCTCTTTTAGATTCTCATTTTCGAAAACCAGTTTTTCTAATTCTTTTTCTTTTAATGAAAGCTGTGCTTGAAAATCTTTTTCTTTTAGAGAAGCGCTTTCTTTAACACTTTTGACAGTTTTTGAAGCTTTGATAAATTCAGCATATAGTTCATCAAAAGCATTTCTCATTTCATCGAGAGTAAAGAAATTTTGAGAAGAGATTTGACTTACCTCATCTTTGCCGTCTTCTTGAGCCATGAGACTTAAATTTGCTGCTTCATCGTCTTCTTCTTCGCTTGCTTCATCTCCGGAATCTCCTCCCCAAGAGATGTATGCACGTTGCTTTTTGAAGGGTTTCTTCTCCTTTTTGATGTTAGGGCAATTTGATTTTATGTGCCCGGTTTCTCCGCATTCATAGCATTTTAGTTGATCGCCTTGCTTTTTGTTCTTGCGTTCATACTCTTTGCGCATGAATTTTTGAAACCTTTTGATAACGAGTCCAAACTCGTTGTCACCTTCCTCATCAATTTGTGGTTGGCTAGCCTTTAGAGCAATCCTTTGCCTTCTTTGATCATCAACAAACGGGTTAAGTATAGTTGATTCATAGGTTTTGAGATTACCTCTTAATGCGTCAATTGTGACATTTGTGATGCCAATGGATTCTTGGATTGCATCGGCCTTTGATAGCCATGCCGGAGTGAGACTTCTGAGGATCTTCCGGACAAGTTCTCTATCCGTAAACGTCTTTTTGAGGGCGTGTAGATCATTCACGATCATTGAGAATCGCTCAAACATTTCGTCTACTTTCTCTCCTTCATTCATGTGGAATAGTTCATAAGAGTGAGTTAAGAAATCAATTTTAGCTTCTCGTACCTGGTCGGTTCCTTCGTATGTCACTTCAAGCTTATCCCACATTTCTTTTGCTGTTTTGCAACATGATATCTTCCTGTAGTCGTTAGCATTAACAGCACAATATAATAAATTTATAGCTTTGGCATTATTTTGAACCTTATGAATATCCTCCGCGGTATATTCCTCTTCGGTCTTTGGAACCCATTCGTCTTCCACCTTCTTGGTTGGGATTTGGTTTCCATTGGTGAATACTTTCCACAAATGAAAGCTATTTGATTGCACAAAGATTTGCATCCTCTCCTTCCAGTATGAGTAGTTTGTGCCGTTGAATAGAGGAGGTCGTGTAGAGCATTGTCCTTCTTCAATTCCTGCAAAAGAGTCAAGAGTAGAAGCCATGGATGGTTCTCTCAAACGGTTAAGTTTTCAGAGAGTTGGGCTCTGATACCAATTGTTAGAAACTACGCTTTACGCTAGAGGGGGGGTGAATAGCGTATTAATAGAATTTAGCGTTTTCTTGCGGAATTTAAACTTTGCAGGAAGTAAAATAAATGCAGAGAAATAAACTTACACAAAGATGTATACTGGTTGGCCACCAACGTGGTTAGTCCAGTCCCCGAGAGACTCTCTCGAGATTTTTCACTATCTTGTTAAGCTTAAGGGTGCTCAACAAACCGTTACACACTTGAGGACACAAGCCTCAAACAGTTGCTCGGAGATCGCAATCTCAAAGACTTCACCCAAGGAAACGCAAGTTCCTTGAAACAAGAGAATCGCAATTCTCTTACAAGTATATCAAATACTTGGACACTCACTTAACTAAAGTACTCCTTATTGAGTAGATATGAGTAAAAGAATATGTTCAAGATCACAACAACTTTAAGCAATAATATGGCTCTCAAAAGCTTTATGAAATGAGTAGAAAATGAAGAACAATTGAATGAAAGCTTATAGCAATGTAATGATCAGTTTGTGTATGTTGTTGTTTTTAAAACACTGAAATGAAGCTGTATTTATAGTTGAAAAAGTTGGTTCAACCGTTGTCTAATTGCCAATTAAGAGTTGCTGAAATTACTCAGTGATAATCGATTATTAAGACCAAACAATCGATTATCTGCCAGTCAATTTAAAAATCAATCCCAGATTTAACGCTTCACAATCGATTATACATAATCTATAATCGATTACTGGCAATATTCAAAATCAGATAATCGATTACACTAAGTTCATAATCGATTACTTTAGCAACGTTCTAAAAATCATTTCCGGATTTTAAGCAAAACATCGATTATATAAAATCTATAATCGATTACTTCAGCAACGTTCTAAAAATCATTTCCGGATTTTAAGCAGAACATCGATTATCTAGAACCAATAATCGATTACCTTATGGTATTTGAAAATCATTTGACAACGGCCAGCTTCAACAATCGATTGTCCTTTGCAACAATCGATTACTTGTTATTTTCTGAAAATCATAAAACTTACTGTCTCAGTGATAATCGATTATCTAAAGACATAATCGATTACTTAATTAAATTTAAAATCACTGGAAGACATCAACTCAACACAATCGATCACCATTAGTTCATAATCGATTATTTTGAGTATTGAAAAACTTTACCTCAACAACAATCGATTGTCATTTGTTCACAATCGATTATCATGCAGATTTTGAAAAACCTGATGTTCACTGTCTTACTCACAATCCATTATCATTAATTCATAATCGATTGTCATGCAGTCTTGGCTCAGAAACAATCGATTATCATAAGTACATAATCGATTATTTTAGCCCAGATTTTTGAGGCATGTTTAGAAAACATTTTGTCTAATGTAAATATGCATGATTTAAAATCTTTTTGATACAGAATTAAATATGCATGATTTTGGAAAATAGTTTTATGAGAGAGGCCATACTATGAGTCAAGTTATAGGATCGAGATTACAATTTAGAACAACTCAATAACAATTAAAAGCTATATCTTGAACTTCAATCTTATTCGCAACCATTGTGCGCTTGTACTTGAATTCCGTCATATATCAATTTTTGCTTCGTTTGTCATTCATCAAAACCTACAAAAGAGTACACGTTTAGTATATTGCATTGAGAACGTGTTTCTAACATAGGCTACTTAGGGATCATATCATATGATTCTCTCAAGAGAGTATAACAAACTAGCTGTCTTATTTCCCTCCCACTAATCATTTTGATTTTGTTGTTGAACCACATCATCATCAGGAACCTGAGTCTCTATGCTATCCACGGGAATATCAACTACTTCTTCCTATTGTGCAGTCTGCTCACATGACTCCCACTACTTTGTGGTAGTATGACTTCGGGAACTTGTTCTTGCGGGACATTAAGTCTGTTGACATTTCTCCCACTACTAAAATGCAATGGTATGTCAAAATCGACTTCCGAGGTTCGGATATGGTCGTTTTATTTTTTAGATGACTGAGTTTCCATTCCTTTGCTAAGTTCCCATAAAACAAGTTTACTTCTAGAAACATGGTTCATCAAATAGTCCTCTTCCAGAAACTTGGCATTTGTGCTAACAATTAGCTTTTTCTCTTTAGGACAATAGAATAAACAACCTTTCGTCCCTTTTGGATAACATAAAAACACGCGTACATCCGTTCTTTCCTCCAATTTATTTGTTTTCCTTTTGAGCACATGTGCCAGACAACCCCAAACTCGAATATGTCGCAGACTAGGTTTACATCCAGTCCACAATTCTGTAGGTGTCAAAGGTATTGACTTTGAAGGGACTAAGTTAGAACGTAATTCTCCGTTTCTAAGGCATGTCCCCAAAAGGACGAAGGCAAAACGGAATAACTCATCATTGATCTAACTATTTCCATAAAAGTCCTACTTCTTCTTTTAGCTACACCATTTTGTTGTGGAGTTCCAGGTGTAGATAATTGAGATGTAATTCCACATTTTGATAAATAACCAATGAAATCCGTAGAGAGGTACTCCCCACCACGATCAGATCGTAGTATCTTGATATGTTTATTATGTTGCTTTTCGGTCTCAGTCTTGAATTCTTTGAACTTTTCAAAACATTCAGACTTTTGACACAACAAATAAAAATATCAATATTTTGAGTAAACATCTGTGAAAGTCATAAAATACTCAAAACCACCTCTTTCTTGGACATTCATGACCACAAAAATCAGAATGAATTAACTCTAGTTTATCGCTTGCTCGATTTCCTTTTGAGGGGAAATTTCGTTTTGTCATTTTTCCTTTTAAACAAGATTCACAAGTTGGTAGTTCCTCCACTTTCAATGAACTTAAAGGTCCATCCTTAACCAACCTTAAAATTCTATTTAAATTTATATGACCCAAACGCAAGTGCCATAAATATGTCTCACTCAATTCAGAAGAACGTTTCTCTTACTTGGTAAATCAACATAATTCAGTTCTTTAGGTTGTAACGGTTTAGTAATAGAGTGAACAACAAAAAGACAATTAATCAATGTAGCCGAAGAGAGATAACGTTTATTATGAGTAATAACACATTTATCAATATCATGAAAATTAATGTCATAACCATCCTATAGTGCTAGAAACCAAAATTAAATTCATTCTAATGGAAGGTACATATAATGTATCTGTTAAGGCTAAAACTCTACCACCACCAAAAGAAATACTAATATTTCCTATTACTAAAGTTGGGGCTGACGAACCATCTTCTTGATAAACATTGATTTCTCCTCTGCTTAGCCGCCGCATTACCTGAAACCCCTGCAAATAAGTGCAGACATGATTAGTGGCTCCCGAATCTATATACCATGACATGGTAGAAACAGCCGCTAAAACAGTTTCAACGACAAGTAGATGTAAATCACTTGGTTTATTTTTCAGCTTGGCCAGATAAGTCGGACGTTGCTTCTTATGATGCTCAGGCTACTTGCAGTGATAGCAGAGGGTTTTTGAGTCTTTTTCTTCTTCTGACCGCCTCTCGGCTTAGAAGCAGAACATGTCTCAAAATTCAATGTCATAGGAGGAGCTTGTTGCTTGATAATAGTCTCCGCAGACTGCAGCTCATTTAGCAATTTCGCAAGTGACAAATTCATTTTGTTCATATTATAATTCAGGAAAAACTGCTGAAAACTATCAGGCAAAGTTTGCAAGATCATCTCAACCTGCATATCCTTATCAATGTTAGCTCCAAAGACCTTCAGTTCATTCAGAAGACTCATCATCTTCAGAACATGATCCCTAACCGATGAACCTTCAACCATTTTGCTATTCAAAAGAGCTTTCATGGCAGTCTTCTTAGCCGCATGATTATGATCTCCAAACATTTCTTTGAGGTTTTCCAGAATGTCATAAGAAGATTCCATTGACTGATGTTGATGTTGCAGAACATTTGACATATATGCCAGAATGTACCACCGGCCCATCTCATCTGCCTTGACCCATTTTTGGTAAGCCTTTTATTCATCATCTGTAGCGTCATCTCCAGATTTTTCTAGACACACCTCATCGAGCACAAATTTGTACTCTTCAGCAATTAATACAATGTCCAAGTTTCGTTTCTAATCCACATAATTCGGACCCTCAAGTTTGTTTTGAGTAAGAATAGAAGTAAGGGGATTGAAAGCAGTCATTGTTAATCTGGGAGACAATTTCATTAGATAGATCAAAATCAGTCATGTATTTGAATATTAAAACTCAAAACACACTACATATATATAATCCATGCACCATGAACAACAAATTTTGATGGGAAAAGGCTATTCTTGCAATATACATATATAATGAAAGATTATTTACTCCATAAATTTAGACAAGCCATATTTAGATGGAGAGTAAACTGTTAATTTAAGCCAAGTAAATATCAATATTCAATATATATATATATATATATATATATATATATATATATATATATATATATATATATATATATATATATAGATATATATATATATATATATATATATATATATTTCATTTAGAGGAGGTAGGTTTTTCCGGAACTCCTATCTCTCTTTCTAAGATTTTCCTCTCCCTTCTCTCTAAAATTTCCCTTTGTAATACTACTTGTAATAGCTATTGTGAATAAATAAATCAAGAAGTTCTGGTAATCAGGTACTTTCCATTTCTTTAGTTATATTATATTTTCTATATTATAATTGTGTTTTATTTGTTTATTTGCCCAATGATGGGCTAAATTCATAAGTGTTAAATAATAACTGATATAGCTTAAGTATGATCGGAAAAGGTAATGACTCTTAATGAATACTTGCCTTGAAGGGGTAAAGGTTGTGGTATGGGTGTTAGTTTAAATAATTTTATAGCAAACTAAGCTTAAATCATGGCGTTGGTAAGCCCTAAGAGGGGTGTTCCCGGCATGGTTAGTGAGGGATTATATCGGGTATAAACCTTGTGATTCCGTTGGTAAGTCCTGTATGGCTGGTTAAATCACCTATGGATGTTCCCGGTCGGGTTTATAACGAATAGTTCCGTGGTTTGCATAAAACAAATTAAACTATATAAATCCCATACTTCCTAAAAGGTCCTACAGCCCTAAAAAGGTCCTGCTTAAAAGTTTGGTATCAGAGCCATGGAAGATCATATTTAGGTTATGAAAGTTATTATTTAACACTTAACTTTTTGAGTTCTTATGTCTTGGTTTAATAAACAAAAATTTATTAAAAATATGATTAAGGAACAAGTAGATTTTCCTGTCCAACAAGATTTATTAAATACTTGGGTGATTCCTAAAGTAAATATAGAGGCTATTTATAAATTGGGAACTTTTGAAAAATTTGCTGGAAAAACCTACCTCCTCTAAATGGAATCTACCCTATTTATAGAAAATATTGTGCACAGTAAAAGTGCACAGTAACCGACATAAAAGTCAATAATCCTATAGTAAACTGAATAAAATTACATAATAGCCCCTTCTAGAAACTTAAGTGGCTTTTTTGATTTTCAAAATCTCTTCTTCAGCTTTCTTGAGTAGATACGGTAAATCTTCTGAAGTTATACTATTTACACTTTGAGAATCTTCAAAATTATCCCCCATTAAAACATCATCATCAATAATTTGCTTCTGAATATCTTTTTTAATCTGCTCCATGTAAGCTGCAATTAGCTCTTCTTTTGATAATGTTCCTCCTTTCTTTATTTGAATCTTCTTAGTAATTTTTCTAAAATGACTTTCTTCCATTTCTGCATCATCTGGGATTTCTTTGTCATATTTGGTAATTGTAGTTTTAATAGTATCCAATAGCTCTTGCCCAACCATCTTTCCATCAGATCCTTTTGAGATTAGCTTAGGCCAAAATTTTGTATAATGTCTTCTAAATAAACAAGGTACTTCATCTGAATCTTTCCCTAATTCAATGGTCCGTTTGTAAATCCAAGGAACAGAAAATTCCATAAAAAAATTCATAATCGGAGTCTTTGGGTATAATCTGTCCTCTTTGTCCAAATCCATAATCCTTGGCGAAATCTCTACCCATTGATGATATAACTCTTTAAACTGTACTGGTAGTATTCCTTGGGAAGGCCCGAAAAAGGACCACCATTTAATGAACCAACTTGGAATCTGGGTACTTTTAAAAACTTGAGCACAAATTTTTATAAACCAAGAGTGCTTATGATCATCATTTTCATAAAATAAAGTCTTTGGAAATGCCTCCACATAATCCCAATAATTATAATTAATTGACATCTTTTGAATTGGATGTATATACTGGCAATCTTTTAAAGTACTTAGTCCCCATTCGTCTGGTAAAATAATTTTCTTAATAATCATTTTGGAAAAAGAAAAATATGATTTATTAGAGTTACTAGTATTGTTATGAGAAATTTCTACTGATCCAGTAGATGTTAAAATCATTTCATAGTGCAATCTATTCTTGTAAGTTTGCATTGGAAATAATGCATTGTTTAAATACCTTTTCATAACAATCCAAGGATTGTGTTTCCATTGAAAATCTTTGTTATCAACATAAATTATAATCTATTTTATAGGATTTATATCAAAAATCTCATTGTCAGTTTTCCCAATTATAACTGCATAAGAGTCTTCATTAGGGGTTTCAAAATCTTTATGATCCTCAATAGAGGTGGGTTGAATAGTAGCATTGCTACCCCCAGCAGTTCCAGCATTGCTTGCAATAAAATCTAGATATTTCTGGTAATCTGCAAAAGAAGGTCTTATATTTGATGATGAAGATGATCCTTCTTCAAGAAATCTTTTCTGGGCTGGAATATGCCCTAGGGTCTGAAATCTATTCTGATTTGCTCCTCTTCCCCTTCCAGAGGAAGGTCTTGGCCAATTTGGCCTCATCCTACAAAACTGAAAATTAATCATTAGTAAGATATTCTCGGGTAAGAAAATCTGGTAAACTGTTATCAATTCCTTTTTTATAAACAATTTCAAAATCAAAAGGAGCCAATAATGCTTGCCATCTAGCAAACATCTGTTTAGAAACATTGTGCTTAAAATCCTTATTAAATAAGAACTTAGCAGCTTGACAATCTGTTTTGATTGCAAATTTCTGATTATATAAATCCGTCTGAAATTTTAAAACACTCTTAACAATAGCTAAAATCTCTTTTGCTACTGTTGCATAATTTCTTTGACTATCATTCCATTTTCCTGAATAAAATTGTATAACATAATTTCTTTTTTCAACAGGAGAAAATTGAGTCAAAATACCCGCATATCTAATATCTGAAGCATCAGTTTCAACAGTTTTTTCCCAATTTGGGTTAGCCAAAGTTAAACAAGGGAGTTCTTTTATTTTGGATTTTATTTTCTTAACAGCATCAGTGTGAGAATCATTCCAAGCAGGAGGGTTCTTTTTTAGCCTTTCATATAAAATAGCAGTATCTTTTGATAAGTCTTTTATGAACGGAGAAATATAATTTAAACTACCCAAAAATCTTTGTAATTGAGTCTTATTAGTAATAATATCAGGAAATTTTGATCCGAATTCAATCGTCCTATTAATAGGCGTAATTGTTCCTTTTCCAATATTATGACCAAGAAATCTAGTGTTACTTTGAAAAAGACACATTTTTGGTTTAGAAATAACTAATCCATTTTGAATAACTATTTTTTGAAATAATTCTAAATGTTTGAAATGTAATTCAATATTTTTGGAAAATACTAAAATATCATCTATGTAAACAATAATGAAATCTGTAAAAGGAATAAATATATTATTCATAATCTTTTGAAATTCTGAAGGCGCATTCTTCAATCCAAAAGGCATAACATTCCATTCAAATTGTCCTGTTGGAATATTAAAAGCAGTTTTATATCTGTCTTGTTCAGCAATCTGAATTTGCCAATATCCCGATTTTAAATCAAATTTAGAAAAAATGATTGCATCATGTAACCTATTCAATAAATCTTTTTTATTAGGGATAGGATACCTAATCCATTTCAAAACTTTATTAAGAGGTTTATAATTAATAACTAATCTAGGTACACCTCTTTCTTGTTCTGCATGTTTATTAACATAAAAAGCAGTACATGACCAAGCAGAACTAGATTGTCTAATCAAATTCTTTTTCAATAAATTATCAATCTCTTTTTTACACAAATCCAAATATGCAGAATTCATTTGACAAGGTCTTGCCTTAGTAGGAATATTATTCTCATCAAAACAATCTTCATAAGGTAATGTCACAACATGCTTTTTTCTATCCCAAAAGGCACTGGGATGATCATTACAAATATTAGCAATAAACTGGTTTTTTAATAAATTCACTTTTCCTTGTAATTTTGAATTTTTTAGTAAAATATCTATTTCTAATAAAGAAATTTCTTGTTTTATAAAATTGACTTGTTGATTTTTTAAAATTAATTTTTCAACAATTTAATTTATAGACTTAGTAAATGGTTTAGTGATAAAATCTAATTGAAAATCTTTATCATTATAAGTTCCTATTATTTTAGTATGATCCCACCTTTTCAAAGGAAATATCGCATGCATGAATGGGACCCCTAAAATAATTGGACAAGAAATATCTTCCACAATCATAAAACTTTGAGGTAAACAAATACCATTGTTACATAAAAAAGCTTTTGGTAATTTATAATTCAATTTCATTTGACTACCATTAGCAGATCTTAAACAATGAGTTGTTTTATGAAAATATCTTGAAGGTATAAGTCCTTCCTGAACACAATTTACATCTGCTCCACTGTCAAATAAGGCAATGAATTCCTTTCTAAAATTGTAATCAATTTGTAAAGTAATTTTAGTATAAAACTTTTGAGATGTAATAATACTCATTTTTTGTAAAAATTCATTTCTATCTTCACTGACGATATTTGTCAAAAAAGAATCTTTTGTATGATCTTGGCGAATTTTCTCAATATTACTTTTTTTAGAAATCTCAGTCTTAGAAATCTCAGTTTCATTTGCTTTAGAATTCTCAACCTTGTTTGCTAGTAAATCAAAAGTCCTATTATCTTCTAGGCTAGAAATTCTTCTATCATGAATTTTTAACTGATTTTTCAAATAAATAATTTCTTCTTTTAAAATAACAAGTTCTTGTTTTAAATCAGAAATAGTAGTTTCTTTTTCTGGAAAATTTCTTTGGACCAAAATCCTTTTTAACTCGGCAGTTGAATAATAATCAGGTGGCTTCAAGATAGGAGTATTAGAAGATATATTGTTTTGGTTGTCAATATCAAAATCATCATTTAAAATTGTATCCAGAATTTTATTTCTTAAGTCTTTATCATCTATTTTCTTTAAAATCTTCATAATTTTTTCATCATTAATCATATTCACATTCAAATCCTGAAAATTTGAAATTAAATCATATAGACTATCATCTTTCTTGCAAGCACAAATATCTTCTGAAGAAGATCTATCAGAATCAGAATATAATTCTTCATTATGAAGAATTCTTAAATCATCCGAACTATAATCAGTAGAAGAATAATCAGATATTTCAGAATTAGAATCAGAATCAGAATTTAATAAAATCTTACACAAAGAATCTTTTATTTTTTCATCCAGATCCAAACTCTTAATCTTTTCTTGAGTTTTGCACTCATTCGCATAATGCCCAAATTTACCACATTTATGACATCTAATCCTTCTTTTATAATCTTTCTTACCCTTCTTTTTGTAAACTTTCTTTTCTTTCTTATCCCAAGAGGACTTATCACGAGAAGTAAACTTTTTCTTATACTTTCTTTTCTTGTCATCTTTAGAAAATTTAGAAAACTTCTTTTTCTTTTTTGAAGAACCAGGAATATCAAAAGCAAATTGATCACAAAATTCTCCTAATTGCTTCCTTTCATTTAATCTATTCTTTTTGATATGATAATTCATCTTTATATCATTACAAACAGCTAAGCCTTCCTGAGTACAAACACTAATAATTTTCCCATAAGTCAAGGAATCATAAGGAATTTTATTATGCGAACCACGTAAATGTTTTCTCACTCTTTCCGCAAAAATCGAAGGTAAACCATCAATAAATTTAGACTTCCAATGCTCATGACTACAATCATGCAATTCCATAACACGACTTATGAATACATCTTTATACCATCTAAAATCAGATAGTTGTCTACAACGTAAATTTTGTAATGTTGTTCTAATAGTTTCTGCTTCATCAGTCCATCTACCACAAAAATGTTCAACCATAGTAGTAATCAAAGTATAAACATATATATATATATATATATATATATATATATATATATATATATATACACACGAGCTCTATTGAACCAACATACATACTCAGATGAAGAGTGAATACAAGTAATCAACAATTAGTATACCCTAGTGATTATCCATAATGAGTTTATCTAATATGGAAGAAGACCTACGTCAATGTGTAAAAATATTATATCACTAGTATTTTAACCATGTAGTCCATAGGAAACGATCCCTACCACCACTAGCTTAAAAATAGCTCATTTTGAAATTTTTTCAAAAAATCAATAAAACACCCAAAAACCCATCTAAACGACTCCGAATGCCCAAAAACGACATAGCACATGGGCTTTAACCAATGATTATTGCTCACTGGGCCGTTTCGCGTGGACCTACCAAGTTTCAGGTCAATCGGAGTCCGTCAATATTTGACCTCCGATTTTCTGGCCTAATTTCGGCCAAATAGTGATTTTTGCGTTTTTTCATAGAATAATGTAATTTTCATATTATTATGATCGAATATCATAAACCATAAGCAGATATTACATGATTTTCAGAATAATCATAATACTCAAAGCAAATATTCATGTTAAGAACAATACAATTTTACAGAATTCAAGACCAATCTTTGCGTGTAATTCATAATTTGCATATTAATATGATGCTTATTTTATTGTTCATCCTAATCATTTAATTAGATGTGAGTAGGCTCTCATACCAATTGTTGGAATATATACATATATATATATATATATATATATATATATATATATATATATATATATATATATATACACACACACACACACATACACACACACACAACGCAAACAATCACAGAATCTTATTCACATGTGAATCAAACAATTAGCATATACGGAGATTATACGAGTTACATTTTGAAGCGTGAACAAAACAAATCGATATCCTTCTCCAGTTTCAGAATTGCAAGATCTCTGCAACCTTCCACAGTCTTCTACTGCTTACCTAAATAAAAAGGGGAAAATAGAGAACTTCGGGCGGGCGAAATTCAAGGAAGAAAAACGTGTGTTTTTCTGTGTTAAAAAATGACAAGCTATATACCATGTATATATAACTGCGTTTTTTAGGTCAAAGCACTTTTCCATAACCTGTTAGGTTTTCTTTCTCCACTAAGGAAAAGTTTCCTTTATTTCCTATTATTCAGGCACAGTAGGGACAACAAAATTTAATTAACAGGGCTTCCTATCATGGAATTATTTTCGAATTTTAAAACTAATTTCTACCATAATAAATTATGAATTATTCTACTAAAAATTCGTAATGCAATCCTTAGTTCAATTTTAAAATTCTTCTATAAAATCTTATTTAACTCCTCATGCTAAGATTCAGATACTTACCAATCAAATTAAATTACTGACAATTTAATTTATTGATTACTTCCTTTAAACTTTCACTTAACTTATTTCATGTATCGAATACAAAATTTACCGCCGGGTTTATACATGAAAACTTATAAGTTTTCATAAAGGAGTATCATCAATCTCCAAAAAAATCGAGACATGGATTCTATCAACTAATTATTATTTCGCCAATGTATATCATTATAGTCCAACTTACCAGGCTTATTGACTCAGGTAAGAATCTCGCTTTTTAATAAATCAAAATAATAAATGATATACATAACTAATAATAATTATATCAAGACTAAGAGTATAAGTATATTTAATGGACTAGAGAAATTATTTTATTAAGCCAGCATAAAATACCTATCTCTACTTGATCCGTTCAATACATACAAAATGTACTAGCACAAGAAGTTAGAATTAGACCATTCCGATAATCAAGATAAATTATATTTAATCTTGTGCTACAACCATTCCGATGGCTTCTTCAATTCCATCATTAGATCGTGAACATAAACTTTATGAGTAATTAATCTTTCGTGCATAAGCTAAACTCTATACATTAAATCATCTACTATATAAGCAACGGACACACAAACAAATACATAATCTATTTAAAATAAAACTTTATTAAATTGAATAAATAAATAAATAATTATTCTGTTGCTATACGCATGATTTATAGTATATCCTAACAAGCTATTCGTTCGCCTCCCATGATATTTTTTCTATTGAAGGAATGAACTTTAGTCTTGTTGGGTATTACAATGGTAAAAAGGCACTTATGGTGAAAGATGATTAAAATGGTGGAGCAGTGGCAAAAAGGGGAATTGGGGAAGAAAGAAAAGAAAGGGGAGGAGAGGTCGTGGGTGGAAAGCCGGAGGGAGAAAGTGAAACACTAGAAAGAAGTTTTGCGAAGACTGGATCATGTACCTACCCCTAAAACAGCAGCCTGAGCTATGAGAAAGATCTTTGAAACCAGATTAATGATATCAAATACCAAAGGTATACATGGGGACCTGAATAGTAGACTGATCCAACTACAGAAGGGAGAACGATTCGACATAAACAAACTCTACAGACTCCAATTCCCCCAAGCCCCAAAAGTTCAATGGAAAAGCATAGTACTGCAGCCAAAACTACATCCGAGATTCAAATTCATCGTTTGGCTAGCACTGCGCAGAAGACTGGCAACGGCGGAGAGGCTAATGCTCTTCGGGATACAGATTCCTCAACTATGTGTTTTCTGCAAGCAAGTAGATGAATCCTTTGACCATCTTTTCTTTGCTTGCCCGGTCTCTTGGGAAATATGGAATAGAATGCTCGTATGGCTACAGTACAAGAGAACCATAGGTGATTGGAACATCGAAGTCGAATGGATTAGCAACATTACAAAAAGGAAAAATGGGCGTGCTGAAATAACGACCAGTGTGTTTGGAATGTTAGTGTACTGTCTGTGGCGGGAAAGGAACAAGCTTAGATTCCAAGACAGGATTTCGGCTGTAAAGGATACATGTAAAGAGATAGCGATTCATGTGCACATTCATGGAAACTCTCTTAAACACTGGAAAGAAGTTTTGCGAAGACTGGATCATTTCCCGTAGAAGTAAGAAGAAAAACTCAACATGCTTAGTGAGATTAAAATGTATTAGAACATAAAGGAGTTGTTCCCTCAGGACTGATTGTAACAGTAGCTAGTCAAGCGGCTACTGGAAACTCTGTAATTTTTGATTTATTAATGAAATGACACATGAGATTAATAAAAAAAAAAGTGAGTTAGGTTTTCTTTCTCTTTACTTTTTTTAAAATTTCTTTTGATTTATAATTTACTTATTTTAGTTTTTTAATTAAAAAATATTTCTATGCTCCTTTTCAGTGCCACATCAGTTACCTTGTTGGCACATAAGCATGATTAACGATTAGAGATGTGTATTTATAAATAGATAAGTTCTAAGTTTATCTATTGAATTAACAAACGGACACAAGTTTAAATAGCTCAAAGGTCGTTTTGCTAAAAAAAAATGTATTATAATTTTATATATACTTTACATGGATAACATGGAAGCAAATGTAGTTATGAAATAATTATTCAAATAAAAATTTATTCTGTTTTAAGTCATTAAACTCTTAAATAGTAAGACTTTTTATATAATTTAAATAATTAATAATTAATAAAAAAGAGATACCTTTAGAGACAGGCTCTCATATTTGATTTTGTAACACTAATATCCCTTGTGATTTACGATATTATATTTATCTCCTTTATTTTAATTTTTTATTAGCAATATTGTTAATTTATTTATCATCATAGTAAAAAGTTATGGTTTGACTAAATTATCCTTTCTGTTTTACTACATTATTTTGATAATTTTATAAACATTTTTTATTAGCTTTATTTTTGGTTGAAATTAGTTTAACTATCAAAGCTCAAGTAAAAAAGAAAATAAAGTAAGTTTATTCCGAAAGTATATGTATACGTAAAACTCTTAATTTTGATTTTCTTTTCTTTAACTTTTCACTTAAACTAGTTTTAGTGTACGCCTGTTGTGTATGTATTTTGTATAAATGAGAAAAAACTTTTTAAAATAGCATAATTAATTATTTGAAAGATGTATTTCTGTTACATCTTTTTATATTTTCACTATCTTAATGCGATTCTAAAGCCAAAGAATTTGATTGCTTGCGATCTTAGATAATGATGATAATGATAATCGAGTGAACTTCTATAAGAAGTTAAAATGATTCTTTCATGTAAAATGATTTTTTTTCTTTGGGTTTTAGTCGGTCACAATACTTATTTTTTTGTCATTAAAAAAGAATATTCTTTTTGCCGATTGCAATTGAGATCATTCTGGCGCAAGCAGTCATGTAGCCATGTATTTTGTGATTTGGTTCATAGTATATTCGAACTTTTAGTAAATATTTTTAAAAAACTTGCATGCAGTAAAAATATAATTTGATTATTCATCGTACGATAATGCATACTTTGAATATTCTTGGCTCATTGTTTTGGAGAAAATTGGCAAAAAGTATATTTTTGTATTTTTTAAAAGTTTTTAGCATGCGCACAAAAAATAAAGCTACATATTAATTGTGAGATTACCTCGTATCAATAATACTTTGAACGAGCAACCAAATTGCTTTGTATATTATTACTTTGTGTCTAATTTTTGGAACATGCTCCTAAAAGAATCATCAATGATAATAATAATAATAATAATAATAATAATAATAATAATAATAATAATAATAATAATAATAATAATAATAATAGTAATAATAATAATAATAATAATAATAGTAATAATAATAATAATAATAATAATAATTAAACAAGTAAACTTTTGTAGTATTACTTTTCGTTGATGATGGCAAGGTGTTGTGGCGTTAGGCTCTTTTTGGCCTTTTAGATTCGTGTGGGATTCGTGTGACTTTTAGCTGTTTGGCAAGGATTTGTTATATTGCCTAACGAAGAGAGAAAATCTATCTTGAGGAATTTATTATACACCTAAATATTAGGTTAAGTATTAATTGAAGTTGATTTGAACATCTTAAATATTAGGAAGTTAATTTAAATTATAATTTAACCCCTTATGAAATATATTTTAAAGGGTAAAAAAGACGAGCAACATTTTGCTAAGGGCCTTCGTGCTTTTAATATGGTACTAATTTCTACAAATGTGTGTTACACGTAAATAATAACATGTAAATTTTTAGTCAATTTTATATACACGAGAAAAATTATTTTAAAGCAACTGACATGGAAAAATGCAACAATCATTTAAATGCAAAAAATTAATATTATTACATTATCACAATACTTGAAAAAAACATAATTGGACGCCCTCTCTAAACCTTAAAAACATCATATGAAACTGAAAATTAAAAAACCATTAATTTAGTAAGTTAGTTCGATATATAATATGTGTACTTGTAGTTTTTAAAAATTTGTAATGTGAATGTATCTTACCTACGACTTTAACATGTTTCTATTTAATATATGTGAGCATAACTCTCGTGCAAAGTTGATTTTGAAATTAAAAATAGATAAAGTGCTTATGTTTGCATATTTTGACTGTAGATCGAATTAGATAGCTAAAGTCTCATCATCTAGAATAAATACCCCTAGAATGAACCAATATAATAAACACCAACAACAGGTTTCCAAAAATATAAACCCAAAACCAATAGAGTTAGATTGAAGTCATGATTTTCCTGATATATATATTTATTTATTTATTTATTTCGGTTTGAAGTCTCACTTATCCTTTTTGCTTGCTTAGCCATCTTCATAGTCAATTCATTAGGGTTGTTACCTTCTACTCGAAAAAATATCCATCGTTTTCTTTATCTGTTAAGCCTCACAGTTCTGGGACTTCCTAAAGAAAACTGCAATCGCAGTTTATCAATCACTCACAGGACCAGCGAGATCTTCAACTTAGCTTCCAAACATAATCCACCCAGCCCTTTCCCAACCGTTCGTTTGGTGTTTAAAATAAATTTTGACTAAGAATATGTAAGATGTGTCTTAATTATAGTAGAAGCAACTTTTCCATCATCCCCAATATTGATTACTGCGATCTTCATTAAAACAAAAATTAGATTAAATTGTCAAGTCGCGGTATAATAACGTCAAGATCTCTTCTCTTATGTATTTTTAATATATACGTCCAAAGGAAACTTGACGAAAAGAGTCTGGGAGCACCATAGAAACAAACATATCATTAAACTGATATCATAGTTATTCTATGATGAAATGATCAATAATATCTATAAAAAAAGGCTAACTATAACCAGTATTACAGACTTACACATATTATGTCCATGGTGAACAGCTTCAGATCCTAAATACATCCTTCGTGAATTGTCCTAGTTGCTTTTGAAAGATGCCGAAGAGGTAGAATGTAGCCAAGAAGATCCATTGCCCTCGAGATAATAACTTGAATATTCTGCTCAAACCAAAAATGAATCGATGAATAGATTGAATGGTAGTGTTCTTAAGTTTAAGGTAAGAATCACACTCGCACTAAATATAACATGAAGAAATTAGAACATCATTATACTATAACAATAATTCTAGATGATATTATTGTGACTTGCACCTCATTAACTAAATTCTCATCGATCCATCAACAATGTCGTTAGTTTTGAAATTAATCTCGTTGCCTTGTATATATATGGATGGCAAATTCTTTGTTAATTTTGGATAGAATTAACAGAAAATATTTTGTGAAAAAATGTAATCTTCCTCCTTTTTCTGTATTCACAATCATGTCGTACAAGTATTTATGTACAAGTAGAAGTAACAAATAAGCGGTTAGATGAGTTGTCATCCATCTAGCCTAATCTCCTTCTAACTAACTATTTGTGTGCATAACTATTATAATTAAATAGAAACCTTCTAGATGGCACGTGTGGCAAACCCATGTGAAATAGACAAGTGAAAAACTAGGGCTTCTGTGTTTATTTCTCATCACCTCTTCCTCTTTACGCCTCTCTTTGCTTGGGTAATGTTTGAATGGAGGAGTGTTTAGAATCTGATGGAGATTCATCGTCAACACCCCCCCTCCTCAAGTTAGAGGGGGAGGAAAGCACCCCCAACTTGCCCAGAAGGAGACGATGTTGAGGAGAAGGAAGGGATTTGGTAAAAATGTCAGCAAGCTGAGATTCAGATGGAAGAAAAGATAAGGAAATGAGACCGGACTGAAACTGTTAGCGGACAAAATGGCAGTCGAGTTCAAAATATTTGGTGCGTTCATGAAAGATGGGGTTTGGAGATGTGGATAACAGCTTGACTATTAGACAAAAGGGTAACATGCAGGGTAGGAGAGATAGAGAGATCAGGCAAAAGACGCACAAGCCAAGTCAGCTCGGCAACGACCCAACGCATGGAACTATACTCAGCTTCGGCGGAGGACTTCTGTTTCTTGGATATCCAAGAAATAGGACTGCCACCAAGGCTAACAGAGCGACGAAAGTTAGGGCCAGAGCCCCAATCAGAGTCACAAAAAGCAAGAATATCAAAAGAAAAAGAAGTATTCAAGAAAATACCTAAACCTGGGTCGGATAAGAGCTAGCGAAGACAATGTTTAGCAGCGGAAAGATGAGGAGCATGAGGGTCTTGCATAAATTGGCTAAGGTGCTGGACAGTGAAAGCAAGGTCAGGGCGAGTTTTCAAAGAAGACGACGATAAAGAGTGGGATAAGAAATAGGCTCACCAACAGAAAGAAGATAACAGGAATGGTCAAGAGAAGAGCGAGCAGGAGGGAGGCCAAGACAATCAAATTCAGTAAGCAGCTCAAGTGTGAATTTACGTTGATTGAGAATCAATCCATAGGGCTCACACAGAATTTCCATGCCAAGAAAGAATGATAAGTACCCCAAAATCTTTAATTTTAAATTTAACATCCAGAAAAAACTTGAGATCCTCAAGCTCTGAATAATCGTTGCCAGTGAGTAAAATGTCTTCCATATAAACATTAACTAGCAAAACAGAATCACCAGCCCTTTTTTTGTAAAAAAGAGAATAATCGTTGAGTGAATGAGAGTATCCCTTAAAGTTCAAAGTAGCAGTCAACCTAGCATACTATTGACGAGAAGCCTGTCGAAGACCATAGAGATATTTCTTGATGCGATAGACCATATTAGGAGATGGGGGTTGTAACCCAACTGGAAACTTCATATATAATTCCTCAGATAGATCACCATGTAAAAATTCATTATTGACATCCAATTGGTATAATCCCCAAACTTTTTTAACTGCAATGGCTAGAATACAACGAATGTTGGTCATTTTGACCACATGAGAGAAGGTTTCAGTAAAATCTATACCTTCTCTCTGAGTATTCCTACTAATAACCAAACGAGCCTTAAATCTCTCCACACTTCCATTAGATTTGAGTTTGAACTTACAGACCCATTTGCACGGAAGAGCCTTTTTCCCAACTAGTGGAGGCACTACATCCCATGTTTCATTAGTCAAAAAGGCATCAATTTCCTTAGTCATTGCTTCCTACCAACCAGGGTGCATGGCATCCTGAGAAAAGGATGTAGGTTCCTGAATATGAGGGATAGAATTGAGTAAAGACTGGTTAGAAGTGGATAAAGTTGTGAAAGAAAATTGATTAGTGAAAGAGGGCATAAAAAAAGTAAAAACATCAGCTAAATGTACAACACCACATATGTAGTCAGACAAATATGCAGGGGTTCTATGTTCCCTATGCGACCTGCGTAATGCATTTTCCACCATAATAGGAGAAGGGGAAGGAGAGATAGAAGGGCAGGAGATAGGACTGGGTGAGGTAGGCCCAGGGAAATCATTAGAGATATTAGTAGGAATAGAGGAAATAGCAGGAGAAAATGAGGGAGAAGCAGGTGTGGGAGTAGTAGTAGATAAAGTAGTATGGGAAGGGGTATCTATATCGGAAATGGGAGAAGAAGGAATAAAGGAGAAGTAGGGGACGACTTAGAAGAAAAAGGGAATATGGACTAATGGAAAACAGCATTCCTAGAGATAAAAATGCGATGAGACTGTAGATCCAATAATTTGTAGCTTTTCTTCCCAAAGGGAGAACCAATGAATACACAAGCCACTGCATTAGGGTCTAGTTTCTCCTCCCTTGAGATATGGTAGAGAGCAAAGCACAAACAACCGAAAGACTTTAAGAAGAAATAATTAGGAGGTTTGTGGAATAGAATTTCAAAAGGGGTTTTATAATGTAAAAGTTTGGTAGGAAATTAGAAATGTGGCAGTAAGCAAACAATCTCCCCAATAAGTAAGAGAAGATGCGACTGAAATAAAAGAGCTTGAAAAACTTCCAACAACAAATGCTTGGGTTTATGCTCTACCATACACATTTTGTTATAGAGTAGCAACACAAATTGTCTCGTGTATAATCCCTTTTGAAAGAAAATATGTAATAGGTGTAATGCTAGACCCAAGTTCTAAGGCATTATCTAATCTTATTATTTTACTTTTGTGTCAAATTATCTTTCCACCATGGAAATAAAGGTTTGAAGAATGGTAAATGCATTTTCTTTAGTGCTTAGGTGATAAGTCCAAGTACCTCTACTAAAATCATCAACTATAGTAAGAAAATACTTGAATCCATCATGAGTAGGTGTTTTGTAGGGTCCCCATGTGTCAATGTGTATTAGTTCAAAGACTATATTAAGAAGAAATTGAACTAGAAAAAAATGGTAGTTTATGTTCACTAGCCATTGGGCAAATAGTACATGGATGTGCATCTTTATTCAAAGCATCTGGGGGCAAACAAGAAATATTTTTCATACTAGAAATAGGCATATGTCTCCAGTGTAACATGTCATATATTGTGAGTAGTATTTACAGATGTAGACATAGAGCAAACTGGAAACTAACTATCAGAATCATGTAAAGAAACTGAAACATTAGAAACAGTATGTGATTGTCTGAGGGTGTTCTCTGGTGGTGAATGGATGGACTGAAGTATGTAGATATCATTTTTTTATTTTACCAAGACTCTGTAGCCTCTTCAGTGAAGGGCCCTGCAAAGAGCATAAAAAGGCACCGAAAATCAGGTCAACACCAAATTAGAAATAGAATTTGTGTACAGATAACAAATTAAACTTGAATGTAGGTATAAATAAGACTTTATTTAGGATTAGGTCTGGAAAAAGAGCAACTCTCCCCGCATAAGTTACTTTTATCGTATAGGAATTTGGAAGGTTAATAGTTAAAGGATAAGGGAGTATATGAATGTAAAGAGAATTAATTTATCAAAAGCTATGTGTTTTGATGTTCAAGTATCAAGAATATATGAATGAATGATGGATTTATCAGGAAGAATAGATGGTAAAATAGGTGCAATACCAGCACAGTTTACAGTCACATTAACCTTAGAAGTTGATGCTGCTTGTTGACCAATTTTTACTTGTTGTAGAATGTCCATTAGTTGAGAATATTGCTCTTGGCTTATTCCCACAGTGTTTTGACTTTGTAAACCCTATGTATCAAAGACAACTGAGTTTTGATTCCTTTGCATAGATTGAAAAGCAGAGTGTTGATCAATAGTTTCCTGTATATTAAAGCATCTTGTTGGGTTCCTCATTATGCTGTACTTTTCATCTTCAGTTATAGTTGAATTTCCATGTATATATATTGGTTCTGAAAGGTTCTAGGCTTAGTAGATTTGAAATTGGCAGGGAATCCATGGAGCTTAAAACACTTTTCAATAGTATATTCTGATTTTTGACAATAGTTGCAAAACATATTTCTCTTGTCATTACCTTGATTATGTTGAACTTATTACCATTTTTCAAAGTAGTATTAAAACTCATTTTTCCTTTTCATTGGTAATTCATTTATTTTTGTGCAGATACATTGAAAGAGCTGAAATCAAAAGGGTGAACATGTCATTGGTTGAATAGATCTCTGTCTCTCCTCCTGAAGGAGGAGAGAATATACCTTGTCGATAATTGATTCTGGAGTCGTCATCATCATAATATTCCCTCTACATGTATTATAAGATTCACTCAATCCCATCAAGAAATGCACGTGTTTCTGTCTATTTTCTAAATTTTTGTTCTTATATTTTGCTTCACATTTGCACTCAATACAAAAACAACTAACCCTTGCATCTATAGCTTATATTTCATCCCAAATTGCTTTGATATTGTTAATATATGTTGCAATATCAGATGATCCTTGCACAATTTCTAATAATTTCTTTTGTAATCCAAACAGCATTGAAAAATCAAATGTATCATACCTATCTTCAAGTTTTTCCATAGATCTCTAGCAGATTTGGAATGCAACACCACTGGATTTTATGCCTTTAGTCAAAGAATTTAGCAACCAAGCCACAACCATATCATTAACCCTTATCCAAAGGTCCAAATAAGGTGAGTCCTCAACAGGTTTTGAAATTTTTCTATTTATAAAACCTAATGTATTCTTTGATGATAAGGAAATTAACATTGATTTCCTCCAATCTGCATATCCAGTGCCATCGCACGATGAGAATACAAGTAGCACACTAGGATTATCTGAAGGGCTCAAGTAAAGAGGATATGAGCTCTTAACCACGATCTGCCTCGGACCAAAAGGATTTTCTTCCTCCATTAATGGCAGAAATTAGTAGAAATTACACAATTGTTAGAAGAAAAACGAAGTAAATCAAAAGAGAGAATGAATCGAAACAAATTGATTTCAATTTGCTAAGCAAAAACTTTAGAGAACTGTCTTGGAAGAATCTAGAAATGGATCGGGCTAGCTAGCTCTGATACCATATTAATTTTGGAGAGAATTAACTGAAAATATTTTGTGAGAAAATGTAATATCTCTTTTTTTTTCTGTATTCACAATCATGTTGTACAAGCATTTATATACAAGTGGAAGTAACAAATAAGTGGTTAGATGAGCTGTTATCCATTCAGCCTAACCTCCTTCTAACTAACTATGTCTGTGCACAACTATTATAATTAAATAGGAACCTTCTAGATGGCACATGTGACCAACCCACGTGAAATAGACAAATGAAAAACTGGTATTTCTCATCGCCTATTCCTCTTAACACCTCTCTTAGCTTGGGTAATGTCTGAGTGGAGGAGTGTTCAGAATCTGATGGAGATTCATTGTCAACCTACTTATACCTTCTCAAAAAGTATTTTTTATTTGATTCATAACTATACTTCTTCCATGGTTGATTCCTTCTTTTATTACAACTCTTCTTCCTAACATATAATATTTCCAGTTGTGTCCTTCCCTTGTGAGATCTTGTCAAAATAAATATAAATAGTTAAGGCTATAAAAGTCGATTAATATTTCAGGAATATTTTTATCGTTCAATATTTAATAATTTAATATTTATGCTTTTATAATAATATATAGATATAGATAGATATAGATTAAGTTTTGTAAAACCAATGACAAAAAAAATAACAATAATAAGCGAGAAGAAAGAGAAGATAACAAAAAAATGATATGTGAAAAGTGCAATCTCGAAGGAGTTAAAACAGGCAAACCTATTTGTTTCTGTTC
Source organism: Nicotiana benthamiana (assembly GCA_034376525.1). Taxonomy (NCBI): domain Eukaryota; kingdom Viridiplantae; phylum Streptophyta; class Magnoliopsida; order Solanales; family Solanaceae; genus Nicotiana; species Nicotiana benthamiana. Next base: position 84,685,121 of record CM067331.1, on the reverse strand, counting down.
TTCTTTCCTTTATTTCTATTCTAAAAATTAATATTGTTTCTGCTTCTGCCTTTGTGACTGTTGTAGCAGTGATATGGAGGGACAGAAACTGCATTCGTTTTGATGGCAAGGCATTTGCAGAAGACCAGTTCTGTAGGGAGGTTGCACTGTTATTGCATATACGAGGCAGAAAATGTAAAAGATAGCAGGATGGTTTACGGCAACTAAACTACTACCCTTAGCTATAGTCTGCCAATTTTCATACATAGATAGCTTGTTTAGAATTGAATAGTTTAGTGAAATTTGTAAATAAGTAGTAGTTAGTCCATGCTAATACTATACAACTCACTTTGTAAATCCTTTGATATCAATGAAATTAACAGTTACATTAAAAAGAAAAAAATTAATATTGAAAAATAACACGAAAGGTTATAATTATGTTACCTTGTCAAAATAAGGAAAGAGTTTACATAAAGTAAAGTTTAATTTGGGACTTTCCACATATACATTTAAGGAAAAGATTTAATATCTAAAATTTTAGTTGATTTGAAACTCCTTAAAATTAGAGAAGACCTTAAATTATATTTTTATTTGGTGTGAAATCTATTTTAAAGGGCAAAAAAAACAAACAATATTTTTCCAAAGGCTTTCATGATTTTAATATAGTATAGATTAATTTCGAATTTATGAAAGGATAATAAGAATAACTGATAGGATCGTAAATTCGGGCTGTGCGGAATTAGCCAAATAACGGTATAATGACAATAACAAAGACAATGCAAGTTGATAACAACGGCAATTAAAGCATATAAAAAAGCACAAATTTAACGTGGTTAGGTCAAAGTGACATACGTCCCCAAGCGGAGAGGTATAAATTCACTATAGCAATATGAGTTCAAAAGAGTGTATAGAGTAAGTACTCTGATTATTCTCGTATACCCATGAGAGAATAACCTTACAAGATCACTCTAAAATAAAGGGATCACACAAGCATTTTCCAACATCAACTTTCTTACAGAACACTCTTAATAAAATAAGAAGGTAAGAAACAAGAAGTGAAGACTAAGAGGGTGTTTGAATTGGCTTTTAAGATGATCAAATCAACTTTTAAGCTCTTTTTAGCTTTTCTTAATGTTTGGTAAAGACAAAAAATATTTAAAATACATTAAAAACTGCTTCAAACAAATTAAAAATAATAGGTTAGGTAATCTTAACTTATTACTTTTTGGCTTAAAAGCTATTTTAACTGAAAAATTACTTTTCTTTAAGTCAATCCAATCGGACTCTAAGTATAATTTGTATATTTAAAATAAACTAACGACCTTCCCTTTTATACATTAAAAAAACCTTGAAATATTGGCCATAATTACAGTAACAGCTTGAAAGTTTCATATTAGCGAAAGGCACAAAATCGTATATTAGCGTTTCTCGCCATTGATGGCATCTAACTAGATGAATCATTTGCCCTCCAAAACAAAGCTATTCTGTTCACTTCACAAACCCATCAGCAAGAAACGAGCAGCAGAGCAAAACTGCTTATCTCTCCTCCAACTCTGCAATTCTCTTCCAAAATTCCTTCAACTCCAATCCCATATCTTCAAATTGGGCCTACAAAATAACCCACTTGTCCTCACTAAATTCACCTCCATTTCCTCTGACCTCAACGCCATTACCTATGCTTCATCATTTATTTTCTCCCCATATGTCGAACCTCATTTCTTTGATGTCTTTCTTTTCAACACCATTATCAGAAGTTACGCTGTAACTAGTGATTTAAAGCATAGTGCTTTGTGTTTGTATGGTAAAATGTTAAGTTATGGTATTTGGCCTAATAAATTTACGTACCCTTTTGTTCTTAAGGCATGTGCTGGTATTGCCGAGTTGAAACTAGGCCAGATTGTTCATGGTTCAGTGGTGAAACTTGGGTTTCATGATGATTCTCATGTTTTGAATACTCTGGTTCACATGTACTGCAGTTGTGGTGGTGGGGTTGAGTACGGGCGGAAGGTGTTTGATGAAATGCCTAAATGGAATTTAGTGGTGTGGAGTGCTATGATAGGTGGTTATGTGAGATGGGGTTTGTCCAGTGAGGCTGTAAAGTTGTTTAGAGAAATGCAGGTTGCTAGGGTAGCACCCGATGAAGTTACGACGGTTTGTTTGTTGTCTGCGTGTACGGACTTGGGTGCACTCGAGCTAGGGAAGTGGCTTGAGGTATATATCGAAAGGGAGAACGTTCCGAAGAGTGCTGTTCTTTGGAATGCTTTAATTGACATGTTTGCGAAATGTTGCGATGTTGATAAAGCTTTGTATCTGTTCAGGAGCATGAGTCAAAGGACTATTGTTTCTTGGACTTCCGTATAGATGGTATGGCGATGCATGGACGGGTAGCTGAGGCCGTTTCATTATTTGAGGAGATGATGAAAGATGGGGTTGTTACTTCAATTGTTCACAAACATTAAGTGACTAAGGTAGTAAATTCAGCAACCAAAAAAATTGTAAGCTTCGGTGTACACGTTGGCAATATTTGTGGTTTAAATTTAACTTTGACACAAGAATCATCGCTTCAATTGCATTAAAGTGTGTTATCAATCATTAGAAAGATGAAAACGATAAAATCACTCCAATAAAGATAAGATTCCCATAAACTTATGGCGGATTTCCTCCTTGACAAGACCCCTTTCTTCAAATTTTTAACAGGCATATCTAAAGTTGCAAATGGCATCCATATGAAATTAAATCACTAGAGAGAAGACCGTTGTGGGTAGCAGATTGAAATTAGAAATATGCAGAACAAAGCAAGCTAAATCCGTAGATTAAACATAAAAATCAATATGATACCTAAATAATAATAATCACTTCACATTGGAAAAAGATATAAGAATTTAGTAAATCTTAATATATGATATGAATATGGAAGAGCAACGAGATTAACGCATTTCAGTAACACTTGATAAGAAAGTGATTATACAACCCATTATTTAATGTTAATAAATATGGAGCACTTCATATTCTATTAAATATTATATTCCATGAGAGAATTTCAAATGTTTCTAGATATTTTTTAAAGAAAATTCTATATAAAATCTTAAAAGTATATATAAAAATTATATATTTATATATCAGTTTGGTTCGGATTTTTTACTTAATATCAAACCAAATCAAACCAAACCTAGTCGGGTTTCTAAATAGATTTGGTTTGACTTTTCGATTTGATGCGATTTTCCGGTTCGGTTTGTACTGTCACACCTCCATTTTTACACGGGTACCCCGAAGAATGACACGTATAAGGAAGTTTTTCCAATTTAAGTGACATTATTCGAAATGAGATCATTTATTTATTCAGAGTCGCCACTTGGGATAGGTTTGGCATTTGGTGTCCCAAGTCACCGATTTATTTTAAATCCCAAGTCGAGGAAATTTCGACTGTCCGATTGAAGTCTGCTAACCAGAAATTTCTGAGTAAGAAATTCTGTTGACCCGAGGGAAGGTGTTAGGTACCCTCGGATCTCGTGGTTCTAGCATAGTAGCTTAAACTCATTATACGTGGCTAGAGATCTGATTTGCTATACCTGTTTAAACCTATAATGTAATTTTAAATTATTAACCGCTTTTAACATCTTTTAGGAAGCTTGCAATGTCATTAAAATACATCGTGAATCACGTCACATAAATGCGCACACATTTTAGACATATTCTAACTCCATTGAGATTTGGATTTGGGTCACATAAATGCGCACCCTAATTTAGGAAGGTATTTTATTAATAACTACGTGCCAATAGCAACTACGTCTTCAAAATTCATGGAAGGCCGTGAAATTCGCTAAACGGCACTTCCTATTTTTCTATGTGTTTTAATGAATTAAGGAGCAATCGCATGGTATTTGATTGGATTAACGCGGCTCATTTTATTTTATAAGGACATTATAATGCATATCAAATTTCCTATCACGCTTGTGTCTAAGTATCCTAATCATTTACACATGGGTAACATATTTGGAAAATTAATACTTGCGTTTCAACCTCATTCATTGCTGATTACACATGCCGGGCCTCAAATTTTGGCCAGCCCAGAAACCTACATCGTATCTGGCCACTGCTGGGCCTTTCAACTAGGCCGAGAGTTAATTTGTACGGAGGAGTCCATTATGAACCAATTTCAGTAATGTTTCTTTTGGTTTGAAATTATACACAAAACTAACTATCAACAACGTTCACAAAGAAGATACCCATGATTGTTTTATATCCGTTTTCAATCTTAGTTCTGAACTAAATGGTTCATATACTCGTCAGTCGGAGTATACGAATCCAGCTTCCCAAAATTCAATTATGATTCTGATTACAACATATTAAACAAATCTGAAACGAATCATTGCTAATGTACTGAAACTTAAATAGATTAAAGTGCTACACAATGTTCGATCTTTGAATGATTACCAAAGCTAACATTTCCCAAATCCCATATTTCTAAGCAACAGGAAACAAACACTCGAAACATGCCATACCACTAGCTAACCATACTATTAATTATGCATATTAGAAATAGTGGTCCAAATGTCCAGATATTACAAGGTGAATCAGTCCCAATATTCAATGATTACAGATTGAACCAATCCAAACGTCTAATTACAATAAGGTGATTATCTTATCATTATGCATATTAAAACTAAAGAAGGGGAAAACAGGGTGAGGATTCAAAACAAAATAATAGACACAGATCTTCATAATTAGGAATAAATTCTACTTGAGCTTCATACATAAATGAACATCGAATGTACCTGTAATTCAGCAGAGAATAGAAGCCTATGAGTAGATGAAATTAATCAGCCAAGAAAAACAGCAGCCAATCGAACAGTACACCCAGGATTTCAGCAGATTTTTGAGAAATTTTAAATATCAAAGGAATAAGAACAACACTGATCGTTTTTCGAAGATATAGGAAGAACTAATATGTATTTTTCTCTTTAGAATTCAAAAAAGAGGTTCAGGATCCCTCAAAATGTTCAGATTGTCTCTTTTTATAGTGGAGCCTTAGGGCACCACTTTTTCCTTGTTTTTCCTTTTAGTCCCTGATTCAGATTTCAACTTTTCCTAAATGGTCCTTCATTTCCTAACTTGTGCCTCAAGTTTGAGGCTGAAATTGTGCATATGTCCCTTACTAGAATGTTCTAGGGTTACTACCGGATTCTTTTAAAGCTCAAATACCCTTTGTACCCTTATTTCTTTTTCTAATTAACCAACCTGAAGTTTTAACCTTAGTTTGTCATCTGGTTTGGTTATAATTGACCCCAGGTCAATTATGTTCAAGTTTTGGGTCAAATTTAATCTTGGACTAACAGGCTCATTTAAAGTTTAAAATTAGCTAAAACTAATCAGGTTTTAAACAAGTGCCTTAATGTGGATTTTTTATCAACCAAACGTTATTCAGGATGATCATTCAGTGTCAAAATTAATGGATAAATATCGACTAGAAGAGAAGACCATTCAACTAATGTTTAACATTATAGAAATAATCTAATTAAAACACTCAATAAAAACTTGAAAGTGAGAGATGAGTAACAAGGATTGAACACTCAGTATATACATAGAAACAAGAAACTAACGGCTGATATCAACAATAAAAGTTCAGCAAAAACAAATTAGCCTTGAAGATTAAAGGTACTATGAGATTCTAAGATGAAAACAGCTACTCAAAACATGACGTAACACCAGTAGGGTCCAAAATAAGCATCCCAAAACTGATTAAAATGAAAATCAGGAGATGAAGATCAGCAAATATTACTAAAGAATGAAAAGCCAGGACTTCAGAGTAAGGACCCATATGATATCAGAGCACTCAAAAACCAGAGGAAATATAGCAAGTAGAGATGACTATTTAACCTATTTCAAGATGAGATTATGGAAAACAACTAATCATTCAAAATAAAGCAGCTAATAATTATGGAAACAAAACAATTATACACAGGCAAAGATAGTGATTTAAAGACATGATAATGCGCTTTTATACATGAAAATCTAACTGAAGATCTTTCTATTGGTTTTTGACCTCTTTTGTAGAGGTTTTTAACCTTCTAGGTCAACTGGCCTTGTGGATAACATGTTTAGGAGTTCAGGATGGGGAGGTGGTGATTCTAAGACCCTATGAGGTCTCAAATCTGAGTTTCCTCGGTGGTTAGTGGTATTTGGGGGTTGTGGGTGAGTGGTTGGGGAAGGGAATAGACGGGGATTGTTTGAGATGAGCTTGACCGGAATCCGGTAGGGTTTGAGTTTTAGGGTTAGTCTTTCGATCAATATTCGAGACGTTTCGAATGGATTCGAAGGGTGTAACACACATGGTTGGAAAGAGGAGTGTGAGTTTTTTCAGAGGTGTAATTTTGGAGGGGTTTGGAGTTGGGTCGTCGGAGATTGGGGTTCCGACAACCTTATTTTGAATATTCGGGAAGCTGGGGGTTTGTTCGACGGAATCAACCACAGGACGAGAAAGAGGGGGTTGTGGTGGTTTGATTGTGTAAACTTGAGGAGGTTTGGTGACCGGCCGCTGCCGTGAGGCGATTTCCGGCGGCGGCGTTAGGGTGGCTATTGGGTGGTCAACGGTGGTCAAGGGATGGTCAAGGGCGGTCGATACAGTGGGAGTAGATTGTACGAGGAAGAAGAGAAGTGTGTCTTTGATTCTATAGAGGCGTTTGGACATATGTATATGATTTTGTGGGGGAGTTTCATGGTCGTTGGGTGATCAACTGATCAACTGTTGGGATGTCTTATCTCTAAATGATGTCGTTTTGGGGGTGTATGGTGTGAACTGGATCGGGGTTGGTATTTGGGCTGGGCACAGTTGGTTTTAAGGGGTCAAAATTGTTTGGCCACTCAGGTGTGGTCCAATTGTAGGCAGCCTGAGTGAATATGCATATATGTATATTTATTTTGTTTTCTTTATTTTTTAATTAATTCCTAATTTTATTTAAAATAAAAACTCCTAATTAACACAAATAAAAATGCAACAAGTTGAAATTAAATAACAAAAAATAATTAAAAATTCCAGAAATACTACTTGCACATATTTTATATTTTCTATTTGTAAAAATGACCCTAATTAACAATTATTTCGGAAAAACATGAACTTAAATCCTAAATGATTTTTATGCACGCATTGATGAAAACACGCTGGCACACGCAATTAAATTCTAAAATTAAAATCCTAAAAAAAATATTTTAAAAAAATCTAAACTTTGAGAGTCCTGTAGGAGCCGTTTCAACAGGGTAAAAATCATATGCTCACAACATACCCCTACTTGGGACATCAAATCGGGATTTGACTATATGAATTTTTATTGTTCATGTCGTTTCATTTAAATCTATCTCAATCCAATATTATATCAAATAAGAATATCAACAAAAAAATAATTTCTCTAACAGTGGAAGTTCTCTTAAATCTTGATAAAACCAAAAAAAGAATCTTCATACAACTAATGTCAGCTGTACGAGACACAAAATAGAACTTCTCTAAAAATTCTTGCAAACATCACATATGAATTATTCCGGGTATTAAGGTATTAACCAAAAAAAAAAAAAAAATAGTCCACATCTGCCTTTTCATCCAGAGAGGAGTCGGTGACAAGGCAGTGAACCAACTGGGGAAAGCGGTGAACTCCAAACTTGAAGCTACTGTATCTAGACAAATCCAAGCACAGCTCCAGACCTCTGGCAAGCAAGCTCTGCAGGAAACACTGAAATCTACTTTGGAAGCTTCAGTGATCCCTGTCTTCAAGATGTCATGCAAGGCAATGTTTGAGCGAGTAGATTTAACATTCCAGAAAGGCATTGCTGACCACTCGGCTGCTGCGCAACAGCAATTCGAGTCCCTGCATTCCCCGTTGGCACTTGCTCTAAGAGATGCCATAAATTCAGCATGGTCAATGACTCAGACATTGAGCGGAGAGCTGGCTGATAGTCAGAGAAAGTTGCTTGCTCTCGCAGTTTCTGGAGCAAATCCCCAGTCAGCAAATGCACTGGTTAGCCACATGAATAATGGATCATTGCTGCATGAGAAGATTGAGACGCCTCCAGATCCAACCAAAGAGTTATCTAGACTGTTAGCGGAGCACAAGTATGAGGAAGCATTCACTGCAGCGTTACAAAGAAGTGACGTATCAATTGTCTCGTGGTTATGCTCTCAGGTTGAATTGCCAGGGATTTTGTCCTTGAATCCTCTCCCCCTGAGTCAAGGAGTGCTCCTTTCACTTCTTCAGCAGTTGACGTGTGATATTAGCAAAGAGACGGCGAGGGATGTGTTAACTGCAATAAATCCAACTGATCCGATGATCGCAGTGCATGTCAAATATTACACCATCGCAGAAGTATTGCTACAACCCCCGCTGCTGAACTTTCAAACATTCGGCTGATTTTGCATGTAATTAATTCGATGTTGATGAGTAAATGATCAAAAATATGATCATATTTGGTGAATATACAAGCCTGTACAAATACTAGGAATATCCATGGAAAGGCAAGTCTTACTGTAGAATTGAAGTCTGCATCAATCTCCTGTTATCTCTTTTTGTTTTACTTTTCTAGGTAAAACTGTAATCAGTTGGGCGAATTTTCCTGTTGTAGAGACTTTGCACAAAAAAAAAAGGATAGAATTTTTAAGTTGTAGAGTTAGCATATTGGGTGAGTTTTCCGTATATACCGAATTTTGACTTGTACATTGTTATTATACTCCAATTTTAAGTGGGAACTCAAAAGTGTTGTTTTTATTACTCTTCTTAAAAAAAAAGGTTTGCTACCTCAATTGTAGCTAGTCTAAATAGAAAGAAAAAAAAACAAATAACTTGGTTAATTTAAGTTGCCTATTGTTACATTACTTGCAATTTCAACTAGAGGGCTCCACTCAAATACCGTTTAGTCAAAGAACAAAAATTGCTAACTTACATACAGAGTGGAGGAAGAGGGAAAATGAAATTCTATTGAGCCATTTAAAATATTAACTCTAATCATAATATATGAATTTAATTTACAGTCAAAGCTGCTAAGATCTTTGAATATCCCAAAAATCCTATATATGAAAAAAGAAAAGTTAATTTATCAACATATCATCCAGCCAATATACCTAAAAACCAAGATCCATCAAAGAAAAAAAAACTATTTCATGCTATGCAAAACTAAGTTAATAACTTCATACCCTATTGTCAATAAAACCAAATTCTTCAAACAAAACCTTCAAATTACTCCTGTGAATCACCCTTTTTTCCTGATCCACTCTGTTCTCTCTCAATCAACAATATCCCACTTTCCTCATCTTCTTGCTCAGACTTCTTCTCTACTTCATTTGCTTTCAATGCTTGCAATTTCTGATGATTATAATAAGCAACTCCCATGAATGCTAATCCATACCCAATCAAGTTCACTGGAGTTACAGTATCCTTAATCACTGACCAAGAAAATGCAATTAGCAACCAATCTTTATCCACCCCACCAATATTCATAGTCAAAGCTGAAGTCTTTCCCACTACCAAGAATACAGCCAAGTTCAATGCAAATGCACATAACGAATTACTACCAAATATCACAAAATCAAATTTGAAAGAATTACTTGCTCTCAAAATTGGAAGCTCCACAAATACCAAGGAATTGACAAGAAAACTAAACAACTAGGTGTAACATAGTATAAAGTAGCTATAGGGTTAAAACTAATTCCCTTTGAATTCAACGAGATTTGAACCATAACCAACCTAGTTGCTTCAACCAAAACAGCTAGCAACTGAAGCAAAACACCCCAAGAATCATATTTCGCTTCACCATAAGCAGCAATAGAAACACCAACTGAAATAGCCAACATGTTACACACAGTTGAATTCTTGAAAGTGTCTTTTTTGAACAAGATTCCCATGGTATAAACAGCAACTGGCATAAGCGCTTTGAGCATTTGAATGAAGGAAACAGAAAGATAAATATAAGCAGAATTTGAGAGCCATAGGGAAAGAGAGTAGAGTGCACCAATGGGAGTACGCATGTAAAATACACGTGGCGGGACAAGGCTACAGGTTCGACAAAGTTAAGGATACGTACGAGGAAGAAAGCTAGTGATGAACAAAAGGCCAAGTGAATCATTGTAAGGGAAATAGGGAATGGCCAGTTGTAGAGTGTTTTGTCGAGAATATATTTGTTGTATACAATTACTGCGGAAGAGAGGACAATCCAGATTCATAAGTAGGTGTAGGAAACAACTACCTTCTTCATTACTCCGCCGGAGAGAGTGGCGCCACCTTTGCCCGTCATGGTGGCGGTTGACGGCGGAGTAGGTGGTGGTGGGAAAAAGAGGAGGCTGGTGAGAGTTAACAGAGAGATTTGGGCTGTGTACAGAGTTTGAGAAGATGGGGAAGAAGTGAAGGAAGGACTTGGAATTGTAGAAGTCTTGTTTTGCTCTTCGACTTCAATTCTAATTACGGTAAATGCTATTTAGTAGAATTAGGATTTAGGATACTTAAAAACAATTACCAAGATAGGCATGTGCTAGATTACATTATTACATTGAGTGAGTCTGTAAAAGTCTTTTATATTTATAAAAAATTACACGTGTTTTTTGAACTAATACATCGAAATTTACTAGGAATTGGGGACCATAGTATACCTTGGAGTTCTGAGTTTATTTCTTCTAGTAAAATTAATATTATAAAGTAAAGTGATCTTTATCTCGGAAAGAAAAGGCCGGAATGACAGGTAAAAAGGACAACCCAAAGAGGAAAATCAGTGGATACCTTTTATTATAAACAAAAACGGAAGAAGAATATTGAAAAGGGGTTGGTCGAGACGGAACGAGTCCATTAAATAAATTTAATACAGTGAGGACAAAATTCAAACAGAGGAGAGTGGTGGGAGTTATAGATAGAGTTTGGACTGTGTTTTTGAGGGGACGAGAAAAAGTGAAGAATTTAGATTTTATGTAGAAGTCTTAGTCTAGGTGGTGATGTGGATAATTGTTAGACCCTAACTCTTTATCATCAAATGTGGGTACTGCTGTGGCAAAGAACTGGACGTGGTAATTTTGTCATTGGCCTATGTGCGAGCAAAACGATCATACGGACAACGGATAAGACATTGTTATTGAAAGTTGTTGTGGGCAAGTATTGGCCAAGGGCTTGGGACAGACAAGGCGCACTTGGCAAATGCTTGACAAAGCTGCGTGAGCAATGTTAGGGCGGCATGCGCGCCAAAATCAATGGCACGACACTTTAGGTTATAGCTGCAAAAAATGTGAGCTAAGCTAAAATGCGGGTGCGCGGGATGATGACAAATGCTTTCAATAGCTAAAGAGAAATTATGAAGAAAAAATACGAGCAATGGCACGAGGGAAATGAAGGTTGACATGGACAAGGCAGAAACTAGGCCAAAGCGGTGTGCAGGCGGCAAGCGGCGCCGGGCGTGTGCGGCAAAATCATGGCAGCAGGTTGCGGGCAAGACATTGGCATGAAGCAATGTTTTATTGAGCTAAGGCTTGGCATAAAGCAGGCCTTGGGCTCGATTCAGCTAGCCAAGTGAAGATGGCACATGCAATGCACATGAAAAGCAGTTTTGGCGATTACGTTGTCATAACCTCTTTGTACCATGACTGATTATGCTTGTATCCATTATCCATTTCATGTATATCATATCCAGTAGTTGGGGATGTCAACTACATGTTAGGATCAGATTTAGCATTCGTCCGACAAATGGCAAAAGCTATAGACGACAAGTGTCATGTGCTGTCAAGTCTAAGGGTTGCCTATATTCTATAAATAGGACTTTTGGACTTAGTCATATGTGTGTGGATAATTTCGTGTGAAATTATAAGTGAAAAACAAGAGTGAAACTTGAGGGTTTCAAAATGTTTCAAAATGGACTAAGCCTAGGCTTGAGCAGGTCTCAGTGTTGGCCAAAAACGACTTGTGTTCTTTGTCAAAAATGCACTATGGACGACTTGTGTTCATAGCAAAGTGAGGTTTCCTTTGTATGTTTTCGAAATTAATACAAGGGTTGGGACTTTTTCGTATTTTCTTTTGTTCTTATTGAAGTGCTGCCTAAAAATCATTAGGTCCAAACTTGCTGAAAATTAGCTAAGTGTTTAGGGAAGGTTGAGTCAAGTGCGTGACTTGACTGCCACGCGGGTGTGACTTTGGATTGACAAAAAGTTCCCCTGTGACAACTGGTATCAGAGAGGAGCAGGTTCGTGGCAATGTCAAGACGGCCGGTGGCAGATTTCATGGATGGTGGCACAAATGCGGAACTGCATCAAAGGGTTGAGCAGTTGGAAGCACTGGTTGGCAGGCTCTTGAAGTAAATGGCGATTCTTCTATTCTTGCGAGAATGATACATTTGGAGGAAGATTATGCGGCAAGGCATGAGACTACGCTGGCAAAAATGGCCTTGGTACGCAAAGAGAAGGAAGAACTGCGCGAGGAAGTGGTTCAACTTCGAAGAGCATTGCAAAATTCTGCCCTTAGAAGTGATGGACGCACTAAGTTGAGAATTCCGGAGCCAAAGGCTTATGGTGGTGCAAGAAGTGCCAAAGAATTGAAAATTTTCCTATGGGATATGGATCAGTATTTCTAAGTTGCTCGTGTGGCGGATGATGGAAAGGTGGTGATCACACCTATGTATTTAACTGATGATGCAAAGGTGTACACCACCCGAGTTACGGACGGGAAAAGCGTTAGACTGCCCAAGATTGATACTTGGGAAATGTTGCATTCCAACTAACTCGTCACGGGTTACACGAGATGGACTGAGTCGCTTGAAACAAAGTGGCACGATAAGGAACTATGTCAAAGAAGTTTCGTTCTTGATGTTGAATGTAAGTAATATGCAGAGGAAGACAAGCTGCATTACTTCATGAGTGGTTTGAAGGGTTGGGCGCAATTGGAGTTGAGAAGGCAGAATGTTTAAAGCCTTTCTACTGCCATTGCAGTGGCAGATGCGTTGGCGGGCCTAAACATATGTGATGACACTGCTGAAATTTTGCATTCAAAGTCCGACAAAAGGAAAGACAAGGAAAGGGGAGTGGAAGAAAAGTGGGAAGGTTCAAGCTGTCGAAGATGACGTATTTTCCAAGAATGTGAGACAGGAAATTCACAACGGCAAAGAAAGAAGCAGCAAGTTCAAAGGTTGCTTTACTTGTGGTGGACCGCACTTGAAGAATGACTGTCCGGTGCAACCTAGGGTGAATGCAATACTAGCTGCGAAAAAATAAGAACAAGTGGCGGAGGCAAATGCTATAGTGGCATATGTGAATGGAGCAACATGAGCGTTGCTGGTCAACAACCCCTTGGGCTGATTAATTGAGTTAGGTCGACGAGGTCGTCGATTTCAAAGGGTGCAGGTGGTTTGTTAGACCCTAACTCTTTTTCATCGGGCGTGGGTACCGTTGTGGCAAGGATTTGGGCGTGATGGCCTTATCATTGGCCAATTTGCGGGCAAAACGATCATGCAGATGACGGACAAGACATTGCCATTGAGGGCTGTGGTGAGCAAGTATTGGCCAAGGCCTTGGGACAGGCAAGACGCGCTTGGCAAAGGCTTGACAAAGCTGCATGGGCAATGTTAGGGCGGCATGGCATGACATGCGTGCCAAAATCAGTGGCACGAAACTTGGGTTGTGGCAGTAACAAATGTGGGCTAAGCTAAAATGCGCATGCGCAGGATGATGGCAAAGGCTTTCAATAGCTAAGGCAAAACTATGTGAAGAAAAATGCAAGCAATGGCATGAGGGAGATAAAGGCTGACATGGACAAGGCAGAGACTAAGCCAAGGCGGTGTACAAGCTGCAAGCGACGCCGGGCGTGTACAGAAAAATCATGGCAGAAGGTTGCAGGTAAGACATTGGCGTGGAGCAATGTCAAATTGAGCTAAATCTTGGCACAAAGCAGGCCTTGGTTGTGATTCAGCTGGCTAAGTGAAGATAGCACATGCAATGCACATGAAAAGCAGTTTTGGCGATTACGTTGTCATAACCTCTTTGTACCATGAGTGATTATGCTAGTATCCATTATCCATTTCATGTATATCATATCCTAAGTAGTTGGGGATGTCAACTACATGTTAGGATCAGATTTAGCCTTCGTCCGACAAATGGCAAAAGTTATAAACGACAAGTGTCATGTGCTGTCAAGTCTAAGGGTTGCCTATATTCTATAAATAGGACCTTTGGACTTAGTCATATGTGTGTGGATAATTTCGTGTGAAATTATAAGTGGAAAACAAGTATAAAACTTGAGGGTTTCAAAATGTTTCAAAATGGACTAAGGCTAGGCTTGAGCAGGTCTTAGTGTTGGCCAAGAACGACTTGTGTTCTTTGTCAAAAATGGGCTATGGACGACTTGTGTTCATAGCAAAGTGAGGAGTCCTTTGTATGTTTTCGAAATTAGTACAAGGGTAGGGATATTCCCGTATTTGCTGTTGTTCTTATTGAATTGCTGCCTGAAAATCGTTAAGGCCAAACTTGCTGAAAATTGGCTAAGTGTTTAGGGAAAGCGGAGTCAAGTGCGTGACTTGACTGCCACGCAGGTGTGACTTTGGACTGACCAAAAATGCCCCATGACAATAATACTGGTGTACTGGTGTATCGGATTGAATCATCAGTTCATCCTACATCAAGTAGGTACAGGTTTAAGACATGATCTCGTAGCTCAAAACTTGACTTGTCGATTCATTGCCAAATTGCTTTTGTAATTTTCGCTAGAATTATGTTTTGTTTTACTATGAGTGTTGTAAACAGCTCTTTCTTATCTATTGTTTAATTATCGGAAAAGGTTCAGATATGTACTTGTACTACAAAATTGAACATATTTGTCCTTTACTAATACTTTAGCTCATATATGTCGTTACCGTCACATAGTTGATCTATATAGACCCTTAATATCAAACATAGTTGATCTAAATATACCCTTTTCGAAATGAAATCCAACCAAATTAATTAATTCTTTTATTAATTGTACTAAAATGTATTAAAAATACTATTTTTTTTATTAGTACTTTTTTCCTTTATTTTTCTCCTTTCTTTCTTCTTTTTCTCTTTTTCCCCCTTTTTCTTTCTCCAATATTTGATTTTCTCCATTGCTGATGTTTCTCCATTTTTGTCACCAAATTTACGTGATGTTATTCCTAAAAATCAAATTTACACCAGTAAAAGCTTCCAAGCAAGAAGGCTCTAGTTATTCTGAAAAGAAGGAGATGAAAAGTATCGAAGAATTTTTTTTAGTGGTGTTAAGTTGGTGAAGGTAGGATATGGTTATTCGGATTTGAAGGTGTAGTTCACTGTGAAGTTTCGAATTTAAAGAGAACAAGACCTTCAAAATCTGAATAACCATACCTACCTTCACCCAATTAACACCACCGAAAAGTTTCTCTGATAATTTTCATCTCCTTCGGGTCAGACGAACCTGTGGGGTTAGTGATAATAAAATTAGCAATAATTCATAGGTTTTGTCAAATTAAATAGGTGCTGGAAATGGAGAAGGCATCACCAATGAAGGAACTCAAATATAAAAGAAAAATAAAAGGAACAAAAAAGAGAAAAAGGGAAAAAGAAGAAAGAAATGAGAAAAATAAAGAAAAAAATACTAATAAAAAAGAAATAATATTTGTAATACATTTTAGTACAATTAGTTGAATTTTAAAATACAGAATAGTTTACAAAAGGCCTGCTTGAGTTTTAAGAGGCTAGAAGTACTCTCATTTATATTAAAATACAAGAAACAGTCAATGAAACTAACTACAATATATGCGTACAACACTAATTACAATAATATCTTTGTCACCCTCCCTCAATCTGAAGGTGAGGAACGAACATGAAGATTGGACATAAACTCCTTGAATTTTGCAGCAGAGACAGCTTTAGTAAAGACATCTGCAAGCTGTTGTGAGGTTGAAACATGAGAAACAGTAAGATCACCTTGATTAATCTTCTCTCGAATGAAATGATAGTCCAAAGCGACATGTTTCGATCTGGAGTGAAATACTGGATTATGCGCCAGATGTATGGCACCAATATTATCACATTTTGCAAGAATAGGAGTAAGCAGATAAATACCCAAGTCACGTAAGATAAATTATATCCATGTAGTTTCAGCAGTTGCAACAGCTAGTGCACGATATTCAGCTTCTGTGCTGGAACGGGAAACAGTTGGTTGTTTCTTTGTAGACCAAGAGACCAAGTTATTCCCAAGGATGATGCAAAAGCCAGATGTTGATCGACGAGTTGCCGCACAACCTGCCCAGTCCGAATCTGAAAATATTGTTAGAGAGACAGAGGACTGTTTGTAGAGCTGCAAGCCATGAGAATGTGCTCCTTTAAGAAAACGAAAAATCCGCTTAACATCTTGAAGATGAACTAGCCGAGGTTGATGGAGAAATTGTGAAGCCATGTTCACGGCAAATTGTATATCCGGCCGCATAAATGATAAGTACTGAAGGCTACCTACCATTTGGCGATACAGAGAAGGATCATCAATAAGTGGTGTAGCATCAGAATGCCATTCAATTTTGTTGTAAAGAGGAGTTTGAACAGGTTTAACTTCTGCCAAATCAAAACTTATGCAAAAGTTTCAATATATACTTCCTTTGAAACAAAAGAACCCCATCATTATTATGATCTATCTCCACGCCAAGAAAATAGCGAAGGGAGCCAAGATCTTTCATTGCGAATTTAGATTCGTGGATGTTATAAATTGAGAACAAGCATTTTAGATGATCCAAAAATAGCAATGTCATCACATTAACGAGTAGAATCAAATAGCACTTTCTCTGCAAAAGATGAATATGCTATGATCTGAGATAGATTGTGCAAAACCAAGGTCCAAAAGATAAGTCGCAAGTAGAGTAAACCACACCCTAGGCGATTGTTTCAACCCATAAAGTGCACATCTTAACTTGCAAACATGATTTGGATAATCTGGATGTTCAAAACCTCTAGGTTGGCGCATATAAACAACTTTATTTAATTTACCATGTAAAAAGGCATTTGAGACATCTAGTTGATGCATACACCAATTATTGAGAAGAGCTAAAGATTGCACTACACGGACAATGCTCATTTTGATCACAAGGGCAAATGTATCTATATAATCTAAGCCTGGTTGTTGAGAAAATCCTTGTGCAACCACACGATCTTTGAAGCGGTCGATACATTAGCACCACACTTAATCTGATATACCCATTTATTCCCTACAATTTTCACATCGGGAAGTGGAGGAACTAATATCCAAGTATGGTTTTGTAGGAGAGCGTTAAACTCTTCACTCATTGTGTTAAGCTACCTAAGGTCAGTAATCATGACATGTGAACGAGTACCTGATTGTTCGAAAGCTAATGGTTGAGAGTAATTAGAATTATTAGGAGATAAGGATTGTACTGTTTGATTAGAAATAGAAACATGTATATTTGAAGTTGGTTGCAAAGATGTAGGAGTAGACAGTATTATTGTAGAAATAGGTTGCTTGTTTAGTGGAGATATGGAAGGAGATTGGGGAGGAGTTGAAGGATTTGAATTATGATTAGAATTTTGTGGAGATAATGCTGATGGAGTTAAATAGGAAACAGTTGAAGAGCGCGCAACATGCGTAGGAAGTTGAGCAAATTTATCACTATTTGAACGTGAGAAAGAGCGAGTGCTAGGAGAAGTTATAGACATGTTTTAAGGAGTTAAAAGAGATAGAGGGGGAAGAAGTTATATCTGATGTGGAGATGAAATCAAAATTAGAGATAGCCACAGGATTTATGCAAACTAATAGGAGAAAAGTTGGAGAAGGTGGCGTGGCTTTTGGTGATGAAGAAAAATAAAGATTTGAAATTGCAGGAGAGGTTCCTGAAAACATAGAAACATAGGGAAACAAGGATTCTATAAAATTTACTTATCCGATTAGTGGGTGGATCCAAACATTTGAACCCCTTGTGTTGAGGAGATAGTCCAAGAAATAAGCAAGGTGTAGAATGAGGTTGAAACTTGTGAGCAAAAGAATGTGCAACATAAGGGTAGCGCAAACGCCCAAATACCTTAATTAAACTGTAGTCTGGTGGTTTACCATACAATTTTTCATAAGAATGATTAAAACGGTCCCTACACTCGAGAGCAGTGTGATTAAAGTGAAAATAGATTTGACATTGTTTAGTCGACGTGAAAGGAGATCGACCAAGAACTCCATCACTTGGAGAAGAAGGACGAAAATTTTGTTGAAAACCAGCCCATTGATTTGAGAAATTAGAGCGAGTAGAGTATTGACCTCAACCCTCGCCTTTGTTGGATCTACCACGACCACGTCCATTGTATGATACTTTTGAATATGTATTAGTATGAGATAAAATAGAATAATGGGGTCGAGAAACTGGTTGTGCTAGAGTGGAAGCAACTAAGGAAGTGTAAGAAGTGGCATCATCATTGTTTGTTGCATTAATATGTGCTTCTTCAGTGAGAATGAACGCAATGCTAGAAAAGTTGGGAGAGATCCTGTAGCATTTAATCCAGAGACAAAAGTCTGATAGGAAGATGGAAGTCCTTGCAATGCTTGGGTTGCTAAATCATCATTAGAAACTGGTTTTCCAACTACTGTAAGTGAACAGACAAGAGAGTGGAGTTGTTGATGATAATCCTCCATTGAAAGTGAGTCTTTCTTAAAATTCTGAAATTTTGATTTCAGATGAATTGACGAGGATGAAACCTGATCAAGGTAGAGAGAAGCAAGAACATCCCACGCCTCTTTGGAAGTTTCACAAACACAGTTAAGAAGAGAATCAAGAACTGGAGGTGAAAAAGTGGCATTAATCTGAGTGTTATATTATCACATTGAATCTACAGTCGATACTCATCATGGGTTGATGTTGAACATGGAATAGAGCCATCAACAAAAGAAAGAAGGGTGTGACTTTTTAGAAATAGTACAAAACCTATAATATTAGAAATAGTTGGAGGATTTGGAAGATCCAAAGAGGATAGAGTGGAAATCGTCTGATTTGGAGAAGAAGTTTGAGTGGGAGAATAAGTTTAGGAAGCCATGGTGCTCCTGATACCAAGTTGAATTTTAAAATACTCATTATATTAAGATACAAGAAACTATCAATGAAACTAACTGCAACATATGCGTACAACACTAATTACAACAATGTCCTTGTCACAACTAATAAAGGAACTCATTAATTTGGCTAAATTCCATTTTCAAAAGACCATATTTGAACTATGTAATATGTGACAGTAAAGACATATGAACTAAAGCATTAACGAATGACAAATACGCTCCATTTCGTATAATACAAAGGCATATTTAAACCTTTTCCATTTAATTATTTGTTGTTGTATATGCTTATACATCTTATCACTTATCACGACTGCTATCCATGGGACTAATTCATCATGCCAAATTGAGTACCAACTCCCAACCCCTCAAAGATAATAACAAAATTCCCTATTGTATCACCACAATTTCTGCAATTGCACAGGATTATAACCAACCACCACCAGGTCGTCACATGATCCCATCAGCAAAATAGCTCCAGAAACTCAAATTAACCAAATATTATGCATGTTGAAGTACCAGCTAACATTAATATGATTCAGCAACTAAGCATAATAAAATTCATTGGGAATAAGTTATAGCTCTTAAAAATAATAAAAACAGACATTGTAGTGCTCCTCTTAACTGAGGAGAAAAGAGTAGTTCAACAAGGGTACAGCAGCTCAGCAGTGCAAGAGCATATAGTAGGAGGCCACCAATTCTTCAAATTAACAACAATAGCAAAACACCTGTCAGTTCCCCCCATCTTTTAAATGACTTGATATTGCTGGAAGCTCTCGAGATCGCTAAGATGGCACTGCATACACCAAAAAAGTACATAAACACCAAGAAACCTTAAAGGAAGCAATAAATCAAACACCAAGAGGAGGACATACTGTACGTAGAAGTATCAATCTGCTCAGGAAGCTCTTTTATGTCTACTTCAAACCTTTCTTGAACCTACAATGGTGAAGCACAAGCAACTTAGAATCATATGGAAAAAAAGATACCATACCAAGATAAAATATTCAACAGTCCAAACCTGATTTAGAACATCAGAATCTGATGCAGATGACACAAATGTGATGGCAAGGCCTTTAGTTCCAAACCTACCAGCTCGACCCACCTTATCAATGTTTTCAAACATAAAAGAATTAAAACTACAAGCATAAGTAGATGTCAAAAGTTGAAAGTACGACTCCAAAGAAAGTAGGACCTACTCTGTGAAGATACGTGTCTGCAGAATCTGGCATGTCATAGTTAATAACAATGTTGACCCTTTCGATGTCAATGCCCCTACCAACCAGATCAGTTGCGACAAGAATTCTCTTGTGGCCCTCCTTGAAACCCTTGTAGCGAGTCAATCTATCCACCCAAACGCATCGCAGTCACAATTACAAAGAGTTTAACAGAACATCAAGAATAGCATCTTATAAATTTCACACCGTTTTATTCCAAACAACTGACATGCAATAAAATCGTCAGGAAATTAGAGAGAAGATGCCTGCAAGCTTTAACTATGTCAACAGGACAAAAACAAAGAAGTCAAATAGCAGATACATCAAAAAACATCCTAGCTAACTATCGTTAGAAAGAGATTCTAACTGATTATCTAGCTATCATTACCCCCTTTTTTGGGTGACAAGTGGCTACCACTACTTTATTTTTACGTTTTTACAAGTAACGCAATATTTAATAAATGATAAACTTGCAGCACGCTAGTGCTAAAACACTGTACCACCACTTTATTGCACTATGCGCAAATTTATAAAACAACAAATGTATATTGTTCCATATTTAACGTTTAACTAGAATAAACAAGTACAAAAAAAGAAGAGTTCAACAACAGTAGCAGACCTTTCTTCCTGCGTCATGCCAGAGTGGATGCAGATAGATGGAAAATTACACTCCACTAGTAATTTATCCAGCTGTGCTGCCCGACTTACACTCTTGACAAATATAACAACTTGGTTGAAGTCTAAGGCGTCCAGCAGATCATTTAGTTTCCGGTTTTTCTCGGTTTCACTCAATTTAATGTAGTGCTGTTATCGAATAGAAACAAGATAAGAAAGCTAATTCCGACGTAAAAAAATTCATGGCATCATATGCACGCACCCAAAATGTACCTGTACAAGTCCATGAAGGGTCAACTTGGCCTCATCGTCAACATAAATTTCCATAGGCTGAAAGGAACAAATGTCATAGTAAAGCATGTTAGGAGCTTTGTGAAGCTAATGACATCCAGAATGAAAAGAATGATGGATGAAGATGAATTGGAAGTCCATCTGTGCATTTTCTCCTTGGAGATGTAAAATCAGAACTGTCTCATTGTTGCTCAATATGTTTTACAAATGCACTAACAAGAATCTTTCCCGCAACAATGCAAGCACCGATTCCACCCAGATTATCCCGTTCTACTCAATATGTTTTACAACTGCACTAAAAAGAATCTTTCCCGCAACAGTGCAAGCACCCTTTCCACCCAGATTATCCCATTCTACTCAATACCTTCCCCCAACACTCCAGACTTTTTTAAAAATTATCTAGGAACCTCTGATACAAGCACAATTTGAAGAAGACAAGGAACTAGAAGCTCAGTGCAATCCATTTTCTTTGTACACGTCCCCTTTGGCTTTGACCAATTAAATTCACTACCAAGTGCCTGGAGAAATCTGAAATTATGGAAAACAGAAAACTTAGAATTTCAAGTAGAGCTGGCAGAGGACATTACATCTTGCATAAATTTTTTGCAAACTGGGCGGATCTCCTTGCTGAGTGTTGCTGAAAACATCATTACTTGCTTGTCATGGGGAGTCATCTTGAAAATTTCCTGGACATCTCTCCTCATGTCTGCAAACAAAGTACATGTATCATATCAATACAAAAAGAGGATATAGTAGAAATGGGAAACTTGATTCATGAAAGCAGAATAGTAAGCCAAGACATACCAAGTGATTCAAGCATCTTATCGCATTCATCCAGAACAAAATGCCTCACATTCCTTAGGGATAGGTCCTTATCTCTAGCTAATGAAAGTACTCTCCCAGGAGTTCCAACAACAATGTGAGGGCATTCATTCTTCAGAAGCTCCTTGTGAAGTTTGATGTTCACACCACCATAGAAAACAGCAACCTTGATATCGGGCAAATATGTGCTGAACCTTTCGAATTCATGACAGATCTGCAGACAGCCAAAGAGTCCCACACGAAAGAGGGTTACTTAAATAAATGGAAGTAAAAGAAAGTTGATTTCAAAACAGAACTGTAGATTTCATTAAATACCTGATAAGCTAATTCCCTTGTATGACATAGAACCAAGGCAGCAACCTGACCAGCAACAGGTTCAATCTGTTGCAGAGTAGAAAGAACAAAAACAGCCGTTTTGCCCATTCCAGATTTGGCTTGACAAATAACATCCATACCCAGAATAGCTTGTGGAATACACTCATGTTGCACTGATGAAGAGAACCAAATAGAGTGGAGCCAAGAAGGCCTCAGTTTCAGTTTAAAAAAGTTTACCACTGTACACTTCTCCAAAATAGTAGTGATAGTAATAATTTACCTGAAAATAGATAGAGAAATACATTGTCAAGAACCGCCCAGGAAGCAAACAGGGTGAGGTTTCGCCCAAAACAATGAATGAATAATCAAAGAGAGAAAAAGGGAGCTTGAATCAGCATACAACAAGTCAACTACAACAACATACCAAGTAAATTCCTAACAGGTGGGGTCTGGAAGGGTGGTCTGTAAGCAGACTTTACCCCTACCTAATGCAGGAGCTTGAATCAGCATACATTGCAAAAATATAAAAAAATTACCCTAGAAGCCTTGACCACATTTAAGAACACTAAAGTATAATTTGTTTCACATCCAGATGCTATATATAACACCATGAGCTTATGATTACAAAACTCAAAGAAAGGTTTTTGGCCCATAGAACTGTTCACCTACAACTAATGCATAAACTGTAAGGTAACCCAGATAATAAATTCAAATTATAGGAAAAGATGGACTTTTTTAAGAACTCAATCAATCAAACAACAGAAACTAATTCCGATTGGCGGTATGAATCCGAAAATTTATTCCGCATTGCACCAATATCATAAATACACAGCAGGGCACTGGGAAGAGGAAAAGGGAGATATGAGAGGCGATTCCTGCTTTTGTCAGGAGGGTGATTTGGAATGAGAGGGGCCAAAGATGTTTTGAAAACAAACACGAAACCATTTATACTTTGAAATACAGATGCATCCCATTTTAGGGTTTTGGTACTAGAAGATCTTAAAACAGTTGATATGATGATAGATTTTCTCTGTTTTATGTTTAATTACAGAGTGAAGAAACCAGACCGCAGAGATCAAAATGGATTCAAAGGGTTGTCAAACTTGACCAATGAAAATGTAACTCGTTTACCTATCCAAACTTGGACGTGTTGGGATAGGAATATATTCAACGACGGGCCACAATTCAGACAAATCCCAAATTTGGTGGCAAAATACAGAAATATCATTTTGGTTAGTTCTTTATGATTATCTCCCTTTACACTCTCCTTAAAAAGAAAACTACTTTGGCATGGCTTGGTTGGTTTATGTCGCTGCATATATTTTCACACGCTTACTTGGGAATTATTCTCTTTCAATTTGCTCACCAATTTTCTCTCTTTAAATAAGCATATTTCTATCTGATGCCTCCTTAATGATGCTTCTTACTTCATTAAGAAAAAAGACAGAACAACTTTTTTTGATGTATACATATCACTCTATTAACTTCACACTCTCTCTTCTCTATAAAGAGCACAAGTTTTTTAGGATCCCCAGGGCTTAGTTCAAGTGGCAAAGGTTGAAGGACTTGTGACTTAGGTCACAGGTTTGAGCCTTGTGCCATACAAACTAAGTCTGATATTTAAGTGGAGAGC
Source organism: Nicotiana benthamiana (assembly GCA_034376525.1). Lineage (NCBI taxonomy): Eukaryota > Viridiplantae > Streptophyta > Magnoliopsida > Solanales > Solanaceae > Nicotiana > Nicotiana benthamiana. Next base: position 84,661,218 of record CM067331.1, on the reverse strand, counting down.
AGTACTAGGGACAGGCCCATTATCCCCGAGTTCCAAAGGAAACATATTTCTACCTCATGCCTCCTTAATGAAGCTTCTTACTTCATCAAGAAAAAAGATGGAAGAACTTTTTTTGATGGATACATATCACTCTATAACTTCACTCTCTCTCTCTTCTCTATAAATAGCATAAGTTTTTTAGGATCCCGGGGCTTAGTTCAAGTGGCAAAGGTTGAAGGACTTGTGACATAGGTCACAGGTTTGAGCCTTGTGCCATACAAACTAAGCCTGATATTTAAGTGGAGAATAGTATTAGGGAAATGCCCGTTATCCCTGAGTTCCAACGGCTGCAGTTGGTTCTTGGGGAAGGTCCAAGGACAGCAAATAAAAAATTAAATATGTTCTGGATTTTTAGGTCTAATTTACTCTATTCAATTTAAGCCAGTTTCCCTTTATTAAGCCATTTTTGATTGAAGATATGTATTTTCTTCTCTACGCTATAAAGAATAGAGCTTTTTCCATTTGCTAATTACACATATTATCAGAAAAACAAAACAAACTAATGGTTCGACTTTGGGTGGCTAGTGCTATAACCGGTTGTTTAGCCCAAATTGACCCGCCCATCAAGACCTACACAATTTTGTAACTTGGATCATGAAATATTTTATCAATCCGTACTGAAACACGCAAATACAGTTCAAGACTTCCATTTGACACCCCTAAAACAGCATAATAAAATGAAGATTGCCTTCAGACAGCTCAAAAATCTTTATTAAATTTTTTAACATCATTCATTGAACAAGATGATGGCAAACATAACATCCAATAGAACAACAAATTTTATATTTCTTATTAGTAATTAAAATATCCCAAAAAAAGGAAATAAAACACTACGTAAAACAGCAAATTTGTTTTAAAGCAGAATTAAATGCAGAGATATGAGATGACTTGCCTTCAGAGGGATGCTCAAACCCTGAATCCACAATAGCCCTCAGTAGCTCTGGCTTTAAAAGAAAGTCTCTGAATCCGGAGCTGTGAATTCCAACATAACCCCTATATTGACAAAGCATGACAAAAACATTTCAGGCTTAATGCGAGAACAAAAAATCTCAGGCGTAAGATGAGGGGTATTAACCAGACATCGTCACAAACTAAATCATTTATCAAATAAATATGCAGACATACATAAAAAATTCTCACTTCTCACTAAATAGAAATGGCTACATAAGAGACGTACCTGTCCTCCAAACTCAAACTATATTAAAAAAAATACATATTTATATCTCACTTTCTAACTATAAAGCACATAGAGAAAAAATAAATATTCTCACTTTCAATCCACAATAGAGATGGACCGCAACAATTAAATTGATTATCTCATGCATACGGGTAACAGGATTACATAGTAAAAATATGAAAAAGAACTCCACAAAGAGGCATGGGCTGAGGCGCACAACTTACTTTACACACACACGTGTTAGTTCACATGTTCAAACAGACATAAGAAAAAAGTGACAGAACATAGAGAATGAAGTATAAAGCTCACTTCTTGGCGGACTCGCCGTTAACTTTTCCGTTGACGGAATCGGGGGCCTTCTCATCATCTTCTTCGTAGTCGAGAAGCTCTTCCTCGTAAGCATCGTTCTCTTTGTTCTCTCCCATTTTTGCTACTTAACTCTACATGTAAGTAAATTACAGATCTTTTAAAACAAATTATTTCAAAATCTAACAAAATTAATCAGCTCAGAAAATCAATCAGTGAATTTCCAAACTATATTGCACAAAACGGAGAAAATAAGATAAAACTTTCACAGGGAACTGCTTACCAGCTGGAGCCTATCGGAAAAGCTGAGTTCTTGCGGCGAAATAGGGTTAGGGTTTGTAGCGTCTGCAGAGAAAAATGTTAGAGCAAAACGAGCGTGAGAGAGGGTTTAAATTAGAGGGGACGGGTTAATAACGAGGGCATACTGACTATTTTTACCATTTTGTCCTTGTGTTATATCAAAAATACGGGTTTGTATAAGTCGGTAGTGTAGTAGTTTTTGGCCAAAAACATCCCTCAACAATCCACCAAATTTAAACAACATCCTTGTGCTACAAAATGAACAGAAAACATCCCTAAACTTATTCTAAAGATGGCAAGAATCGTCCTTCCGTTATTCTACGTTAAGATACTAACGGCACTCACATTAACTTCACCACAAATCCCCGTACTATATTTCCTCTCCGATTGTCTTGAACCTCGAGGGAAAAATATAGCTAGGACTTCAGCAGCGTTTGCTTGAAAATCTCAATTGCGGATAATTAATTAAATACGCCAAGGATGTTGGTTGCCAATCTAAAATAGAGAAAGAGATGAAGATCTTAGCAAAATTAAAGGAGAAAGGTAAGAATTGTAAATATAAATTGTTGTTGTTGTAATTGAATATATAGATATAGAATATTTTATTCCGATGAAGTATCAAATTGTATTCATTTAACAAGTAGACCATGTGCAAGAAATCTGAACCATGCTAAGATTTATTCCTCTTATAACTGTTTAACCAAATATTAGGATTTCGGCCAAAGCTTATTTTAGAAGAACTCGAGCTACAGATAATCACATTGAATTATAGGAATAATTGATGTAAATATCCGCTGAATATAAAACAAGGTAAATCTGTATATTCCAATATTTCATGTCCTTACAAATATTCTGTTCTCACCTTTTATAACTATTTGTAAGTAATAAGTTTTTTCTTTTCCATAATGGGGTCACTATGAACAATCAATGGTGCGAGCACGTAATTTTTGTCATATATAAAATACTCCTACAAAATTTAAGAAAATAGACCTTTTGTTAATTATTTGCCATTTTATAGGATTTTGTAGATTTTTTATTAATTATTGACATTTTATGCATGTTTTAGTTTTATTTTAATTATGAAAATACCAAAAATATCATGCATTGCATTAAGGATCCATTTTATATTTTTTAGGAGTAATTAATTAATTATCTGCTTTATTAAAAAATGAAAATCACAAAAAAGATGGCCAATTTTTACATTTTTATCCTTTTTATTAATTTTTTTCTCTTTTAATATAGGGTTGAGTAGCTATTTAATTTTGTAATTAATTAATTAGTTTAATTTCTCATATTTTAGATAATTTAGGATTTTTAATTGTAGGATTTTTAATTAAAAGAAAAAATAGAAATAAAAGGAAGAGAATTTGAAAATAGAGAGGTTGGTGTATTTTCGAAATTGGATCTCAAATTAGAGCCCAAACCAGTCCAAAATTCGCCCCTGCCTATCTCCAAGTCCAGGCCCAAAGCCGATTAACCCAGCCCGCCCCAGATGACCCCAAACGACCCTGTTTTGGCCTCCATTCATCATAGCCGTTGGATTTTCATCATCCAACGGCTCAGGACTGATTCGTACTTTAGTATAATAGTGTCCGAACCGGGTCGACCCACCCCAAAACCAAAAATTCATCTCATTTCTCCTCGCATCCTCTCTGAAACTAAACCCTAGCCGCCCCTATATTCCCTCATCGCCTCCGCCATAAGCCTCCCGCTGGAAATCGCTTCTGCTGGCGGTGATGCTCCAATCTATTCCAAATTTACACCACATACTCCCCTTCACCTCCCCATCATAAATATCCATTCCATCTCCCTCAAATCAGACCCAAGCCTTTCGAATTTTGGATCGAAATTTCGGTCAAAAAATCCTAATCGCTCCAAACATCCCCAAATTTCTACCAGTTAACCCTTGTCCCCTTCCCTTTCCAAATCCCCAAGCCAAGTCCTTCGATTTCCCCTTAAGTCACTCCAATCTCAGATCTGAGAGCATGCAAAACCTAGGTCACACGATTTAGGGTTCTTCATAAGAGGATTTAAACCAGAAAAAATGTTAGCTGTTTGTTCTTGATGAAGAACATTGGGCTAACACCTATTGCGTTTTAAATCAAAGTTGACCCATTTTGTCTAGCCAACTGTGTTTCCATTTTGTTAGCGAAAGGTATGATTTCATGATTGTCATCTTCGTTTCTTTTCCTTTTCTATGTCTTCATCGTCTTCTCTGTGTCACCTTCTATGTTTGCCATTTTATGTGACGGTTCAACATGATTCATAAGGTCACAATTTGATCATGAAGGTTTTTGTTTTGTTTTTGGCTTAATTCATGTTTAACTAGTTTGAGTTCATAAGGCATTTTTAGATTCGTTTAGTAATCCTTGCTTGTTTTATTTTGCCCATAATCAGTCCAATCTAGAATTCATGGGTTCTAATTGTTGTTTATAGTTGAATTGTAGGAAAAATAGGTTTTAGTTAATCATTCTAGTTAAATACATATCGAGGCAATTAGGATCAGTAAGTTAGTTTAGGTTCATTTTTCTTCGATTGCCTACTTTTGATATTGAGACTACATGTTTAATCTCTCTTTCTTTGCCTTTACTTGTAGGTTTCAGAACTCGAAGTATGATTAATAATCTCTCTTTTTGAAATTCTTGATAATATTAGTTTTAGGGCTTTCATCTTTGTTTATTTCATTTTTCTGTGTCGAATTAGAGTTAAAAGATTTCTCTTGAACTTGTTTCATATTTCAGATTCTGTTCATACAAATTAAGTTCATCTTTTGTTTGTTCAAACAGCCTCTACTTTGATCTTTTGATTGTGCTAATTTTGGCCTTAAGATGTTAGTCTTTGCTAACAATTAGCAACCTTAAGGGACCTAAGTAAACATAAAAGAACCTAGGTAAAAATGAAATAGGTGATAACCTAAGAGGTAAAAAGGGGTTCTTACTCAGGCTAAAAGTTTAGAAAGTTCTACAATATAGCACACATGTCCTTATCCTTAGAAAATACAGATTTTGGACAAGGAAAAATGACGGACAACTATAACAAAGGACTGCACTATTAGGGAATTCAGAATTTAGGGTAGCATATTCCCTTTTTGATACCATTTTTGGATATCCTATATATAGAAAGCACTCACTCACACAAAGGGGGATTCAGCCTTAATTTTTCTGCACACAAAACCTCTGAAAATACAATTAGATTCGGAGAACTTTAAAGAGCATTTTCAAAAGTTTTCAGCTACTCTTTTGAGCAGAAATTTTTCATTCCTTTTTCTGAATTCCGCCTAAATCAGAACACATTTTCCTTCAAAGATTCTGGGCTTCTTGATTTGCAAGATGGTTTGAGTTGGAAGCTGTGATATTGTTGGTTGTTGGCTACTGCTTCATTGATTTCTTGCTCGGTTATCTTTGCTCTTCTCTCTGAGGATTCACAGCCTTGCTTCTGTTCTTTGTAATCAGGTACACCTTGAGCTTTGAATTATGAATGAAATACAATATTGTTTTTGAAGAGTGTACTTTTGCCATGGAGTTCAAAATTCATATTTACATTTTAAGTTTCTTTCTTTTTAAGTCATTTGACTTCTGATCGTTAGCTTTCTCCTCATCAGCTCCTACTCAAATACATCAAGGATGTTATGTTGTTTTCATGAAATAGCTAGGATGTCTAGTATTAAAGTTGCTGAATATTATCCCTTTCATATGTTAATATTTAGCTTTAAAACATGGAATCTCAGTCTGCTCTGTACATATGTTTTAAGTTAGTTGGCTGTCCAATGCTCTCAACCATGTATCCTGGATCCGTTTTGATAGTCATCAGTTTTCTCTTAGTATTTCCATGTATGAATATCTGAAACTAGATCATCTTGTATTGATTTCAAACTGGAAAACAGCTCTAATAATTTGTCTAGCTGTATGTTAAATTTTGACTAGTCTATTAAGCTTAAAATTGTTATAAATAGACTTCTATTTATGGTGAATGTCTATAATTAGAGAGATTCTAGAGTTTTATTCTTGGTAGCTAAGTCACTACCTCCTTATAAATAAAGGGGTCTTCTACCATTGTAAATCATCCCTAACAATCCCCAAAGTATCAATAAGAATACTCCTCTCCCTATTCTCTCTATATTGTTCTTGTTCTTGCATTATTCTACTTATTCTTATATTATTTCATAACACGTTATCAGCACGAGTCTCTAACCAATTAGGTTTTCTTTTCTCCTTTCTCTCTCTCCGCACATTATTAGAGTTCTTAGAGGAAACATCAATTTTCGACAGTAGTGGCTGATTTAAGCAAGCCGAAGAGGGTTACACGATTTTTAAGTTTCAGTACATAACACAAGTGTGGAAAAGAGAATAGAAATTAGTGATATTGCTTCTGGCAACAAGGGAAAATAGGTAGTCAGAGGAAGTAGCTCAAAACACATAAGGAAAAGATTTCTATACGGAAAATAGAAGATATGGTATCATCATAAAGTAATGCAACGGGGTGGAAACTCAAGAGGTATATTTGATATCACAACATTTATTGGTATACCTTAAAGGTAAGTAATTTATTTTTCCCTTTCAAATTCTTGAAATTCTACGATTTGATTTCATATACAAACAAAGACAATAAAGTTTGATTATAACTCTAATGGAGTTTGTAAGAAATTACACTCACATGAAGTGGTAAAATTTCTATGCCTTGCCATGATCAAATTCATGTATGATTGTGGGTAAAGAATTAAAAATCCGTCCAATTGAATTTGCTCCATTCCCTTTAGAGAATGTGGAAGCAGTATGTGATAAGTCTGAAAGAAGACAAAATTATTACCGTGAAGGTATCAATGAATATGGACGTGGCAAAGAATTCCGTCCAATTGAATTTGCTCCATTCCCTTTAGAGAATGTGGTAGCAGTATGTGATATGTCTGAAAGAAGACAAAATTATTACCGTAAAGGTATCAATGGATGTGGACGTGGCAATAGACGAAATTATAATCGTCATTATTGTGATAATGAGAATAATAAAGATTCTCAAAATAATCTTTCACTTTATGAAAGTAATATTTGACATGAGATTGTGTAAAGCACATGATTATGATCCATTCCCTGAAGTGAATGTGATAATTGTAATAGAACCCGTAAGTATGAACACGCTCTTGATGTAATTTTGTTTTATGTCTGACATTATGAAAAGAAAGTTCGTTGCCCTTGAAATTTCGGGCAAGAACTATATGACATGGGTGTTGAATGCTGGAATCCATTTGGATGCAATGGGTCCCGGAGACGCCATTAAAGAATGCATCCACCCAAGACTATGCTAAGGCCTCGTTTTTCTTGCGCCATCACCTTAATGGAGGTTTGAAACTGTGCCAATGGCCTTGATTCTCTTGCACCATCACCTTGATGAAAGAAGATAGAGTTGTTTGATTTTATTTCACTTATTTGTAATAGTTAGTGAATAAACTAATAGTCATTAGTATCAGCTCGTATTAGTTAGTTTATGATATAATGTTAGTATTAGTTCTTTATAATGTTTCAATATGCTCAGATTTCAATAATATTTTTATTTTCCAGTAGCGGTAATCGACTAACCTAACAGTTAGTCGATTATCTAATATTTCGCATTAAAACTGCACAACAATCGATTGTCAATGTTCAACAATCGATTGTCAATGTTCAACAATCGATTGTCTATGTTTAACGATCGATTATCGTAAGACAGTGTGATGGAATTTTTTCAAAATAGTCAGCAATCGATTGTCTATGTTTAACAATCGATTGTCGTAAGACAGTGCTGAAATTTTTCAAAACTGCACAACAATCGATTGTCAATGTTCAACAATCGATTGTCTATGTTTAACAATCGATTGTCGTAAGACAGTGATCTGGAATTTTTCAAAATAGTCAACAATCGATTGTCTATGTTTAGCAATCGATTGTCGTAAGACAGTGTGATCTGAAGTTTTTCAAAATAGCAATAATCGATTGTGTGTGTTTAACAATCGATTGTCAATGTTCAACAATCGATTGTTATAAGAAAATGCTTAAACTGAAATTTTCAAACTGCAAAGTAAACGATTATGGAAAACATATAATCGACTATCTGATTTAGTTAGTCAACTGACCTCAGCAGATTTTGAAAATATTGCTTAAATGTGAAACAAACGGATTGAATTTGTTTATTCTCATGTTCGTATATTTTCTTTTGTATGGCAAACCATGGGAATTAAATTGATTGAAGGCTCCTGAAAAACAACTATAACTCTGCCTAAATGAACAATATTTTAGAGAATGCAATGTTCTCCTACAAGTCTAACAGGAACTTGTTGAGTTTTAATGATATCAATCAAAATGTTCTCCTCCAAGTCTAAAAGGAACTTGTTGAGTTTTAGAGATATCATTCAAAGTGGATATCAGATTGAGACAATACATGAGTATAATCTTGAATACCTCATTTACTCATGAAAACGAGGCTGCCCACTTCGGTTTGGGGTCACGCCATTTTGCATGCAGCAATGCCAGTTCGTCGGCTGCCCACTTCGGTTTGGGGTCACGCCATTTTTCATACAGCAATGCTTGTTCGTCTCTGACTGACGAATTGACACAAATATTCCCCGTTGCAATTGGTTTTGGGTCATGAACCTAATATATCCCATTTAAGAATCTTTGGATGCGCAGTATATGTGCCTATAGCACCGCCATCCCGCACCAAAATGGGTCCGCAAAGAAGGTTAGGAATATATGTTGAGTTTGAATCGCCCTCCATTATTCGCTACCTCGAAACATTGACAGGAGATTTGCACGATTTGCAGATTGTCAATTTGATGAGACACTTTTCCCAAAATTAGGGGGAGAAGTTGGTGAAACCAAACGGGAAATTTTGTGGAAAAATGCATCATTATCTCATCTTGATCCACATACCTCTATTTGTGAAAGAGAGGTACAAAAGATTATCCATTTGCAAAGAATAGCAAATCAAATGCCTGACGTATTTACGGACTTGAAAAGGATAACGAAATCCCACATCCCCGCGGAAAATGTTCCAATCCGTATTGATGTCCCTGTTGGACAATCATCTAGTGTCATATCCAATGAGTCAAATGCACGCATGAAGCGTGGCAGACCATTAGGTTCCAAAAATCGAAATCCTAGAAAGAGGAAATCAAATGATCAAAATGACACTACGAAAGAATCTCATGAGGAAATTCATGATTTAACAAATTCTAAGATTCATGAAGAATCCATTGAGCCCGAGGCTCTGGAAAATACGGAACTATCCATAAATCCAATCAATATTGAGGCAAATATTAATCGAGTGGACATAGTGGTGGATAATGTCTTTGCTTATAATGTCGCATATAGCATTATGCAAGAATGTGAGGATCTCGAACCTCAATCTGTTGAAGAATGTCGAAAAAGACATGATTGGCCAAAGTGGCAAGAAGCAATTCAATCAGAATTGAATTCGCTGGCAAAACGTGAAGTTTTTGGCCCTATAGTTGAAACACCTAATGGTGTCAAGCCTGTTGGCTATATATATGGCATGAATGATCGTTGGTCACGTACCTATTGTACGCCAAAGTATTTTGGAAATATGACTATTAAAGGACAACGATAATGCAAGAAACATATCTTGCATATAAGTTTGACATGACCATAATGGTATAACTTTCTCTTTAAGAAAGATATTCACCACATGGATGTTGATGAATCTGTGGTAGTACAAAATTAATTGAGAGCTCTAGAAGAGCCAATTATTACTATGTTGGAGAAACACAATTGATTGTGCTGTAGTAAGTCTCAAATAAACTTATTCAGTTTCCAAAGTACACGCGAAAGCGACTGATTATATTGAAACTATAAATAAAGGAAGGATTTGATATCTCCTATTACTACAACTTGTAGCGGGGTAATTTGTATATGAAAAGCTACCCGCTTTGTTCTCCAGTTTGTACTACACAAACGAAAGAATGCCACAATAAAGTGGATATCTATTGGTATAAAACCCATGTCATAATAAACCTGAAGTTTATTGATAAGTGCACATGTCATGGTGTAAATTTGAAGTTTACCAATATTGATAATTTATTCAGTTGGTATTCGTGTTAACCATCTCATTTTAAGTATGATGTGCAAATTCACATAGGTGAATATTAAAGAACTAGAAAGTTCTTTACGAATTCTCTTGTATCACTTGTTCTCATTAATGAACTGATCAACTAAAGAGTTCGGGTTGAAGCCCATAAAATCTGGAAATATCAAAGGTGAATATGGGCCCATTCACCTGCCATGTATACCACATATGATGCATCTATGAAATGGTTACATGCGCAATTGTTATTAACCCGCAGCCTGGCCGGTGCTTGCGAGGTAAATTGCTCAGTAATCTAACTTCGAGCATAATTTCCAGATTCTCTACTCAAGATAGTTCATCTTGATAAGTTGGTTTATATCAAAGTTGGTTTAGCAAGATAATTATTGAGTGCTTCCACTTAATAGCTAAACTGTTTCTTATGAGAACAAAGTTATATATATCAGTTTGATATACGTTGTATACGAGAGTATATTATATTCTCCCCTCACAAGTGGTTCAGGGTCAGGAACCAAATAATTTTATCTTATTATTAATATGCTGTGTATATTGACATGATAATGCACAAAGATGATTTCCCAAAGTTGAGGAAGCAAGTTAGCTTTTCTAACATGAGGGGGAGACATGATAAACAATTGAGAAAATGTTACATGGGAAGAATTATCATTTGTATATGTAGATCCCCGAATATCATGATATGAACCTGAAGTTCATAAAATGGATAATTCAATTGCAACATATTGCAAAGTATGCTATACGCATTTGCTGACCCAAAGAAAGTGACTATATTCTCACTACAAATGCTCATATTAAGTCCCAGAAGGACAAAGTCTTTCATACGCTTAAAGCGTATAGACAAATACTTGATTCCATGTGAAAGACATGTAGATTTGGACATGTAGTTCAAATACTTGAGAGTATAAAAGTCAAAGGTATGTATAATCAGTTTTCGATATCTTATTTGTTTAGCATGACGTGAAAACTTGATATGCATCTAAAGTCTATTATGTGACTTACATGACTTAACTTGAAAGATTTAAGTTGCTTGAAGCATATGCAATTCTTGGTCCTGAAGTACCACATCCTAAGTACAATTTGTGTACATATGTATCTTGCTATAACTATAAGCATGATGGCATCGAGAATACATCTATGGAGATATTGAAGAGTCATTCCACGACATTATATGAAGATGTTCATATCTATCAAGAATGATAATTTCAAGGTGCGGAATATTTATTCAAGTCAATATGGTTGATTTATTTATCAAATATCTACCAAAGATCGTTTTGAAGATGATGCACAAGATTGGAATGCAAATGCTCAAGGATATAAATTGATGTTCTTATCAGGGGGAGTTAATGCGCGTTGCACTCTTTTTCCCTTACAAGGTTTTGTCCCAACTGGGTTTTCCTTGCGAGGTTTTTAACGAGGCAACCAATAGGCGCATATTCAAACATGTGTACTCTTTTTCCTTCTCTTTAATTTTTCCCATTGGGTTTTGGTTTTAAGGTTTTAACGAGACACATTGTTGAATAGACATTCAAGGGGGAGTGTTATAAATATACTTCTATTTATGGTGAATGTCTATAATTAGAGAGATTCTAGAGTTTTATTCTTGGTAGCTAAGTCACTACCTCCTTATAAATAAAGGGGTCTTCTACCGTTGTAAATCATCCCTAACAATCCCCAAAGTATCAATAAGAATACTCCTCTCCCTATCCTCTCTATATTGTTCTTGTTCTTGCATTATTCTACTTGTTCTTATATTATTTCATAACAAAAATGTAGTATTTGGCTGTCAAATGCATTCATTTAAAATGCATGGCTAACACCCGCTTTATATTCCCTGGCATATAATAGCTTTATTTTAAGTCCAAAATAGTTAAGTAAGAACTCCTTCCTATTACCTTAATTAAACAAACCTTCTAAATTGAGGTATTCCATGCTTTATAATTTATATCACTTGGCCTTTACAAATTTAGATAAATAAATCGGGGTGTGCCATATACAAGTATAATCTTTTAATTTATAGCCCTCATATAATTGAATTAATAACCATAGTTTGCTTTAGGTTGAAGTTGTGCGAACGTGTCCCTCGAGTCTTTTAATAAGTTAATTCGCAATTATGGTACGTGAATGTATACACAATTGCAATAATAAACAAAGCATTATTAATCGTGGACACGTTTGTGTGATATGATTTTGACGCGCCCAAAAAAGAGAGCATATGTACGCATAACTCAAGACAGTAATTACAAATAATTCAAGTGATTTAAAAGCAATAAAAAGGTAAATGCACATAGGTTCTAAAATAAGTAATTAGACAATATAAGCCGAGTATAAATTGCTAAGCGACCGTGCTAGAACCACGGAACCCGGGAATGCCTAATACCTTCTCCCGGGTAAACAAAATTCCGTACTTAGAATTTCTGGTTCGTAGACTTCAAAAGGAAATTCGAATTTCCTCGATTTGGGATTTTAAACTAAACCGATGACTTGGGACACCAGAAAACAAACCATCCCAAGTGGCGGCTCTGAATAAAATTGAATAAATAATCTCATTTTGAATAATGTCACGTAAATTGGAAAAACTCTCTTATATACCATCGGGTGTGTAAAAAAAGAGGTGTGACAAATAGTATTCAATGTAACGTTATAATTGGCAATCATAATCTGATTCAATACAAATTCTATAACATTTTCCGTTGTTAATGCCTATTAATTGCCAATAATATGATATTGTTATGAAATAATATAAGAACAAGTAAAATAATGCAAGAACAAGAACTATAGAGAGAATAGGGAGAGGAGTATTCTTATTGATACTTTGGGATTGTTAGGGATTATTTACAATGGTAGAAGACCCCTTTATTTATAGGGAGGTAGTGACTTAGCTACCAAGAATAAAACTCTAGAATCTCTCTAATTATAGACATTCACCTTAAACAGAAGTCTATTTATAACACTCCCCCTTGAATGTCTATTCAACAATGTTTCTCGTTAAAACCTTAAAACCAAAACACAATGGGAAAAATTAAAGAGAAGGAAAAAGAGTACACATGTTTGAATATGCGCCTATTGGTTGCCTCGTTAAAAACCTTGCAAGGAAAACCCAGTTGGGACAAAACCTTGTAAGGGAAAAAGAGTGCAACGCGCATTAACTCCCCCTGATAAGAACATCAATTTATATCCTTGAGCATTTGCATTCCAATCTTGTGCACCATCTTCAAAACAATATTTGGTAGATGTCTGATAAATCAACCATATTGACTTGAATAAATATTCCGCACCTTGAAATCATCATTCTTGATAGATATGAACATCTTCATATAATGTAGTGGAATGACTCTTCAATATCTCCATAGATGTATTCTCAATGCCATCATGCTTATAGTTATAGCAAGATACATATATACACAAATCGTACTTAGGATGTGGTACTTCAGGACCAAGAATTGTGTATGCTTTAAGAAACTTAAATCTTTCAAGTTAAGTCATATAAATCACATAATAGACTTTAGATGCATATCAAGTTTTCATGTCATGCTAAACAAATAAGATATCGAAAACTGATTATACATACCTTTGACTTTATACTTTCAAGTATTTGAACTATATGTCCAAATCTACATGTCTTTCATATGGAATCAAGTATTTGTCTATACGCTTTAAGCGTATCAAAGACTTTGTCCTTCTGGGACTTAATATGAGCATTTGTAGTGAGAATATAGTTACTTTCTTTTGGGTCAGCAAATGCGTATAACATGCTTTGCAATATGTTGCAATTGAATTATCCCTTTTATGAACTTCAGGTTCATATCATGATATTCAGGGATTTACATATACAAATGATAATTCATCCCATGTAACCTTTTCTCAAGTGTTTATCATGTCTCCCCCTCATGTTAGAAAAGCTAACTTGTTTCCTCAACTTTGGGAAATCATCTTTGTGCATTATCATGTCAATATACACAGCACATTAATAATAAGATGAAATTATTTGGTTCCTGACCCTGAACCACTTGCGAGGGGAGAATATACTCTCGTATACAACGTATATCAAACTGATATATATAACTTTGTTCTTATAAGAAATAGTTTAGCTATTAAGTGGAGGCACTCAATAATTATCTTGCTAAACCAACTATGATATAAACCAACTTATCAAGATGAACTATCTTGAGTAGAAAATCTGGAAATTATGCTCGAAGTTAGATTACTGAGCAATTTACCTCGCAAGCACCGACCAAGCTGCGGGTTAATAACAATCGCGCATGTAACCATTTCATAGATGCATCATATGTGGTATACATGGCAGGTGAATGGGCCCATATTCACCTTTGATATTTCCAGAATTTATGGGCTTCAACCCGAATTCTTTAGTTGGTCAGTTCATTAATGAGAACAAGTAATACAAGAGAATTCGTAAAGAACTTTCTAGTTCTTTAATATTCACCTATGTGAATTTGCACATCATACTTAAAATGAGATGGCTAACACGAATGCCAACTGAATAAATTATCAATATTGGTAAACTTCAAATTTACACCATGACATGTGCACTTATTAATAAACTTCAGGTTTATTATGACATGGGTTTTATACCAATAGATATCCACTTTATTGTGGCATTCTTTCGTTTGTGTAGTACAAACTGGAGAACAAAGCGGGTAGCTTTTCATATACAAATTACCCCGCTACAAGTTGTAGTAATAGGAGATATCAAATCCTTCCTTTATTTATAGTCTCAATATAATCAATCGCTTTCGCGTGTACTTTGGAAACTGAATAAGTTTCTTTGAGACTTACTAAAGCACAATACTCAATTGTGTTTCTCCAACATAGTAATAATTGGCTCTTCTAGAGCTATCAATTAATTTTGTACTACCACAGATTCATCAACATCCATGTGGTGAATATCTTTCTTAAAGAGAAAGTTATACCATTATGGTCATGTCAAACTTATATGCAAGATATGTTTCTTGCATTATCGTTGTCCTTTAATAGTCATATTTCCAAAATACTTTGGCGTACAATAGGTACGTGACCAACGATCATTCATGCCATATATATAGCCAACAGGCTTGACACCATTAGGTGTTTCAACTATAGGGCCAAAAACTTCACGTTTTGCCAGCAAATTCAATTCTGATTGAATTGCTTCTTGCCACTTTGGCCAATCATGTCTTTTTCGACATTCTTCAACAGATTGAGGTTCGAGATCCTCACATTCTTGCATAATGCTAGATGCGACATTATAAGCAAAGACATTATCCACCACTATATCCACTCGATTAATATTTGCCTCAATATTGATTGGATTTATGGATAGTTCCGTATTTCCCAGAGCCTCGGGCTCAATGGATTCTTCATGAATCTCAAAATTTGTTAAATCATGAATTTCGTCATGAGATTCTTTCGTAGTGTCATTTTGATCATTGTTTTCCTCTTTCTAGGATTTCGATCTTTGGAACCTAATGGTCTGTCACGCTTCAGGCGTGCATTTGACTCATTGAATATGACGCTAGATGATTGTCCAACAGGGACATCAATACGGATTGGGACATTTTCCGCAGGGATGTGGGATTTTGTTATCCTTTTCAAGTCCGTAAATGCGTCAGGCATTTGATTTGCTATTCTTTGCAAATGGATAATCTTTTGTACCTCTCTTTCACAAATAAAGGTATGTGGATCAAGATGAGATAGTGATGCATTTTTCCACAAAATTTCCCGTTTGGTTTCACCAACTTCTCCCCCTAATTTTGGGAAAAGTGTCTCATCAAATTGACAGTCTGCAAATCGTGCAAATCTCCTGTCAATGTTTCGAGGTAGCGAATTAATGGAGGGCGATTCAAACTCAACATATATTCCAAACCTTATTTGCGGACCAATTTTGGTGCGGGATGGCGGTGCTATAGGCACATATACTGCGCATCCAAAGATTCTTAAATGGGATATATTAGGTTCATGACCCAAAACCAATTGCAACGGGGAATATTTGTGTCAATTCTTCAGTCAGAGACGAACTAGCATTGCTGCATTCAAACTGGCGTGACCCCAAACCGAAGTGGGCAGCCGACGAACTAGCATTGTTGCATGCAAAATGGCGTGACCCCAAGCCGAAGTGGGCAGCCTCGTTTTCATGAGTAAATGAGGTATTCAAGATTATACTCATGTATTGTCTCAATCTGATATCCATTTTGAATGATATCTTTAAAACTCAACAAGTTCCTTTTAGACTTGGAGGAGAACATTGCGTTCTCTAAAATATTGTTCCTTTAGGCAGAGTTATAGTTGCTCTTCAGGAGCCTTCAATCAATTTAATTCCCATGGTTTGCCATACAAAAGAAATACACGAACATAAGGATGAACAAATTCAATTCGTTTGTTTCACATTTAAACAATATTTTCAAAATCTGCTGAGGTCTGTTTGTCTAACTAAATCAGATAGTCGATTATATGTTTTCCATAATCGATTACTTTGCAGTTTAAAATTTCAGTTTAAGCATTTTCTTAAAACAATCGATTGTTGAACACACACAATCGATTGTTGAACATTGACAATCGATTGTTAAACACACACAATCGATTATTTGCTATTTTTGAAAAACTTCAGATCACACTGTCTTAAGACAATCGATTGTTAAACATAGACAATCGATTATTTGCTATTTTGAAAAATTCCAGATCACACTGTTTTAAGACAATCGATTGTTAAACATAGACAATCGATTGTTGACTATTTTGAAAAAATTCCAGATCACACTGTCTCACGACAATCGATTGTTAGACATAGACAATCGATTGTTGGACATTGACAATCGATTGTTGAACATTGACAATCGATTGTTTTGCAGTTTTAATGCGAAATATTAGATAATCGACTAACTGTTAGGTTAGTCGATTACCTCTACTGGAAAATAAAAATATAATTGAAATCTGAGCATATTGAAACATACTAAAGAACTAATACTAACATTATATCATAAAGTAACTAATACGAGCTGGTACTAATGACTATTATTTTATTCACTAACTATTACAAATAAGTGAAGTAAAATCAAACAACTCCATCTTCTTTCATCAAGGTGATGGTGCAAGAGAATCAAGGCCATTGGTACAGTTTCAAACCTTCATTAAGGTGATGGCCCAAGAAAAACGAGGCCTTAGCATAGTTTTGGGTGGATGCATTATTTCTGTCTTTGATGGCGTCTCTAGGACCCATTGCATCCAAATGGATTTCAGCATTCAACACCCATGTCATATAGTTCTTGCCCGAAATTTCAAGGGCAGCGAACTTTCCTTTTATAATGTCAGACATGAAACAAAATTACATCAAGAGCGTGTTCATACTTACGGGCTCTGTTACAATTATCACATTCACTTCAGGGAATGGATCATAATCATCTGTATATGCTATACACAGTCTCATGTCAAATATTACTTTCATAAAGTGAAAGATTATTTTGAGAATCTTTATTATTCTCATTATCACAATAATGATGATTATAATTTCGTCTATTGCCACGTCCACATCCATTGATACCTTCACGGTAATAATTTTGTCTTCTTTCAGACTTATCACATACTTCTATCACATTCTCTAAAGGGAATGGAGCAAATTCAATTGGACGGAATTTTAATTCTTTGCCACGTCCACATTCATTGATACCTTCATGGTAATAATTTTGTATTCTTTCAGATTTATCATATACTGCTACCACATTCTCTAAAGGGAATGGAGCAAATTCAATGGGACGGATTTTCAATCTTTTGTCCACAATCATACATGAATTTGATCATGGCAAGGCATAGAAATTTTACCACTTCATGTGAGTGTAATTTCTTACAAACTCCTTTAGAGTTATAATCAAACTTTGTTGTCTTTGTTTGTATATAAAATCAAATTATAGAATGTCAAGAATTTGAAAGAGAAAGGTAAAATACATACCTTAAATCCAGAATTTAATATTTAAGGTTTACCAATAAATGTTGTGATATCAAATATACCTCTTTGAGTTTCCATCCCGTTGCATTACTTTATGATTGATACCATCTCTAAAAACAGGGCAACCGCAAAGAAGGGGACCAAAATAATAGACTCGGTCCAACCATCAAATAGTCAGTTCAACAGCAGGAATCAACACACAGCTGACACAACAATTGCGTCGGAAATCTTGGACTGAACCAAGCAAATTCCTGCTTTAACACCCAAAATCCAATGGAAAGATCTACCAATTTCGTTCTCTGGTTTCCGAAACTAAAGGAAAAATCTAAGAGAAATTAACCCCTTTTATATACCAAAGAACTAAAATCAACAACTAGAAGGTGACAGATTCAAAAACCAAAATCAAAATTTTCCTAAAGTTGTACGTTTAATCTCTCTATGTTCGTGTGAATTTCCTTTTGAAAAGAAAAACTTTTTGTTCCCCGTGAAGGAAGAGAACAAATTCAATTGGTTAGAGACTCGTGCTGATAACGTGTTATGAAATAATATAAGAACAAGTAAAATAATGCAAGAACAAGAACAATATAGAGAGAATAGGGAGAGGAGTATTCTTATTGATACTTTGGGATTGTTAGGGATTATTTACAATGGTAGAAGACCCCTTTATTTATAGGGAGGTAGTGACTTAGCTACCAAGAATAAAACTCTAGAATCTCTCTAATTATAGACATTCACCTTAAATAGAAGTCTATTTATAACAATTATATATCTTTTTTTGCTATTTAGGTTCATTCTTCTGATGCGACTTCCAAATATTAATAGGTTCAAGTACATATCCTCTTTGATTTTCTTGGATCTCTGCCCGTGCCTGTTGAAGCTCGTGGCTCTTCAACTATTTTTTATCAACTGTCATCTTTTGACTAGTCCATGTGTTATGACGTGTTATTTTTACAATAAACTTAATTTTTTCAATACATATAGTCTCCTCATTTGTCATTTATTTATTAATAAAATATTTTAAAAGTGGATCTCATTAAAGCGAGAATAATTAACGCCATTAATTCTTCTCTAGGATTGACACTTCATATGTCACTTTCATTTAATGTCCGTGACATGTGTCATCCCCCGATTGGCACTGCAATTTTCTAGCGCCTTTTAGGGATTTTTTACGGCTTCATTAATTATGAAGCGACAATTTCCATCATGTCATTTTCATCATTACACCTTTTCCTTTGATAGCTGCTTCTCAGTATAAATATAACTTTTCATCTTTGTCTTTCTCATAAAGAGTTCTGAATATTCAATTCTTGTTTTCTTCTTCCTCGTACTACTATGTCTTCTTCAAACCTTAATGTCACGACCCAAATTGGAGGGCCATGACTAGCACCCGACCAAACTTGCCGAGCACCAATGTACATTTTATCTAACCTTATTTACTATCTTTTAGGGCCGACAAGATCAACATAAATGGTAGACATGGATCATGGACAACCAATAATAAAAGATGACGGCATGAACATACATAACATGGGATGACCAGACAATCAAGAAACTATATATAAGGTACGAGCTACCACGCTACCATGAAAGACTATACAACAAAAACCAACCGACAAGGCATACCAAACTATACATGAGTCGACACCTGTCTATGAGCCTCTAAAGGAACATAAATGCTGCAACATTACCGGAACAGGGTCCCGACACTTCATATGTCACTTTCATTTAATGTTCGTGACATGTGTCATCCCCCGATTGGGACTGCAATTTTCTAGCGCCTTTTAGGGCTTTTTTACGGCTTCATTAATTATGAAGCGACAACTTCCATCATGTCATTTTCATCATTACACCTTTTCCTTTGATAGCTGCTTCTCAGTATAAATATAACTTTTCATCTTTGTCTTTCTCATAAAGAGTTCTGAATATTCAGTTCTTGTTTTCTTCTTCCTCGTACTACTATGTCTTCTTCAAACCTTAATGTCACGGCCCAAATTGGAGGGCCATGACTAGCACCTGACCAAACTTGTCGAGCACCAATGTACATTTTATCTAACCTTATTTACTATCTTTTAGGGCCGACAAGATCAATATAAATGGTAGACATGGATCATGGACAACCAATAATAAAAGATGACGGCATGAACATACATAACATGGGATGACCAGACAATCAAGAAACTATATATAAGGTACGAGCTACCACGCTACCATGAAAGACTATACAACAAAAACCAACAGACAAGGCATACCAAATTATACATGAGTCGACACCTGTCTATGAGCCTCTAAAGGAACATAAATGGTGCAACATTACCGGAACAGGGTCCCGACATACCCATAATGTCTAACAAAAATAAATACCAAGACCACGGCAAATCCGAAGAAGGTGTTACGACCTGGATTTCCCACCCTTGGGGTCGTAATGGTGCCTAATAGTGAGAGCTAGGCAAGCCAAACCTTAACAATATATCTCATTATCAAATTACTTCTTTAATCAAATAAAAAGGCAATAACATGAAAATTTCAGAATTTTAAATAATTAGGCGGAATTAAATAAATAAGCGGAAGTCAACAATGTTTATAACTCAACACTATGTCTATTACAACTTTCAAAACCTCAATACCTCGAACCTGGTGTCATAGTGTCACAGACAATATAAGAGTCACTACAAATAAAGTCCGAAGGAAATACAATAAGTTGTTTCTGAATGAAATAAAATGAAACAGGAAAATAAGATAGAGGGAGACGCTAGGGCCCGCGAATGCCTACAGGTCTATCTTGGGTCTCCAGGTGGACTGAAGGAAGTCCTCCAACCACAGCTGTCGTCCGATGCATAGCTACACATCAATAAAGAATCAGAAATCAATAAGTGCACGACATCACCCTTCGTGCTTTTACTCTCATCCTCACCAAGCAATGATACAATAAAAATATATACGACATCACCCTTCGTGCTTTTACTCTCATCCTCACCAAGCAATGATATAATACAAATGTGCATGACATCACCCTTCGTGCTTGTACTCTTTTTCCTCACATATAATCAACAGAATTGGCACGGAATGGTACATCATGCGGCACGACATCATCTTTCGTGCTTTAACACTCTTTCCTCACAATAGCAAACAATACACGCATCACCCTTCGTGCTTTTACACTCTTCCTCATCCAAACAACAATCACAAACAAGGGGCAAGAGAATAAACAAAATAATAATAGAAATCCCGGCAAGGAAACACAATTAAAACAATTAAATCCCCACAAGGGTACAACATCAATAATCTCAACGTCCCGGCAATGGAAAATAATCAATAAGCAACAATATCGCGGCAAGGGAATAATTTAAATACTCTTACTTTTCCTTTCACTTTCATTTCATATCTCACTTTACCACTTGAGCCAATGCTCCAAAGAGTTCAACCATTTCATATATGTTCACAATTGTAATATAACTTGAGCCAATGCTCCTCGTTGTTCAGAGGTCAAAATTTCCTTTCACAATCTTTTCTCAACAAATAGGAGTCATCACAAAGGCAAGAGAAATACAACAAAGTCAAGATATTCACAATTTAAAGACTCGCGGTCATGCTAGAGACCAACGTATAGATACTCGTCACCATGCCTGTGCGTCGTACTCGACAATTACCACATAGCAAATATGACTGAACTCCTAATCCCTCAAGCTAAGGTTAGACCAAACACTTACCTCGATGCCACGAACGCAATTCAAGCCTCAACTATCGCTTTACCTCTTGATTCCACCACCAACTCGCTCGTATCTAGCCATAAGTTACTTAATTTCATCAATAAATGCTAAATGAAATAATTTGAATGCATGAAAATGTGTTTTCCAAAGTTTTACCTATAAAGTCAAAATTGCCCCCGGGCCTACATGGTCAAAACTCGAAGTTCGACCCAAAACCCGATTACTAATTCTCACATGAACTCATATATATAATTTGTTTTGAAATCAGACCCCAAATTGAGGTCCAAATCCCCAATTTTTGAAAAACCTAGGTTCTATCCAAAGCACCTAATTTCTCCATGAAAGTCCTTGATTTTAAGTTGAAATCATGTTAAAAGATGTTAATGACTAACGGAAACTAGTTAAAAATGACACATAATTGATTTGGAGAAGAAAGGTTGTTTGAAAATTCGTCTTTTATGTTTTAGGGTTTTGAAAAAGTGAAAAATAAATGTAAATATCGTCTATTTATACCCCTAGCAGACCCCATGTGCAGACCGCACTAAATGAACCACGACTGCACAGGCTCATATGAAGACATGTGGTTCAACACCCACCGTGGACTGCACAAAGGCGATCGCGGTTGCGCTGCCTCCACCGCAAACCACATAAAGGCGACCGCGGACTGCACAAGGGCGACCGCGGACTGCGCTGGCCCCTCCGCGGTTGCATAAAATTTCTCGTGGACCGTGCAAGAGGTTTTAGAGGCATGTATCTTCCTGAACATGCGATATCTGATTTCTAATCCTAAGGCATCCCGGAACCTACCTGAAACTCACCCGGACCCTCGAAACTCCACAAATATACACATAACTTCAAAAACATTCTACGAACATATTCGTGCAATCAAATTACCTAGATAACATCACAAACAACGAATTGAACCTTAAGATCACTGAAATTTCTCAAAACTCCTTTGAACATCACATTTCCCAATTAATGTCCGGATCACGTCAAATGACGTTCATTTTCAACCAAATTTTACAAATACATCTAACTCATATATAAGACCTGTATTGGGTGCCGAAACCAAAATACGGGCCTCATACCAACACGTTCCAATCAAATATCATTTCAATTTTCCTTCATAATTTTAGAAAAAAAATTTCCTTTAACAATTCATTTCTCAGGCTTAGGACCTCGGAATTCGATTCCAAGCATGCGCCCAAGTCTCACATTTTCCTACGGACTCTCCGGGACCGTCAAATCACAGGCACGGGTCCGTTTTCCCAAAATATTGACTAAAGTCAAATTTATTCATTTTAACATCAAAACTTAGCATTTTTTCACATTTAAGATTTTCGATTATGTGCCCGAACTGCGCACGCAAATAGAGGCGGCTCTAAATAAGGTTTTCAAGGCCTCGGAAGCACAAAATTGGTTAGAAAAAGGTGATGACCCTTTGGATCATCATATTCTCCACCTCTAAAACAATTGTTCGTCCTTGAACGTACAGAAGAAGGAAGTACCTAAGTCAGGAAAAAGATGGGAATAACGGTTTCGCATATCGAACTCAGACTCCCAGGTTGATGCCTCAGGATGCTGACCTCTCCACTGAACACGAACATAAGGGAAACTTTTTGACCTCAACTGATGAACCTGCCGGTCTGGAATAGCCACCGGCTCCTCTTCGTACGAAAAATCCTTGTCCAAGTGGACACTGCTGAAATCTAACACATGGGATGGATCGTCGTGATATTTCTAGAGCATGGATGCATGAAAAACTGGATGAACGACTGATAAGCTTGGCGGCAATGCAAGTATATAAGCTACATCTCCCACTCGATCAAGAATCTCAAATGGGACAATGAACCTAGGGCTAAGCTTGCCCTTCTTCCCAAATCTCATCACGCCCTTCATAGGCGACACTCGGAGCAATAACCGCTCACCAACCATAAAGGCCACATCTCGAGCCTTGCGGTATGTATCTCTTTTGCCTGGACTGAGCTGTATGAAGCCTATCATGAATGATCCTGACCTTGTCCAAGACCTCCTAAACTAGATTCGTCCCCAACAACCGAGCCTATCCTAGCTCAAACCATCCAACCGAGGATCAATATCGCCTACCATATAAAGCCTTATAAGAAGCCATCTGGATACTCGACTAGTAGCTGTTGTTGTAGTCAAACTTCGCTAAAGGAAAAATTTGATCCCACGAACCTCCAAAGTCATTGACACAAGCTCGGAGCATATCCTCCAAAATCTAAATAGTCCGCTCGGACTGACCATCCGTATGGGGATGAAATGTTGTGCTCAACTCAACCCATGTGCCCAACTCTCGCTGAACTGCTCTCAAGAAGCACGAGGTATACTGCGTACCCCGGTCCGAAATGATAGATATGGGCACACCATGAAGGCGAACAATCTCCCGAATATAGATCTTTGCTAACCTCTCAAAAAAACAGGGGACTTCCACATGAAAGAAATGCGCTGACTTGGTCAGCCCATGAACAATGACCCAATTGCATCGAACTTCTTCCGAGTCTATGGAAGCCCAGTAACAAAGTCCATAGTGATCACATCCCACTTCCACTCGGGAATATCAATCCTATGAAATGATCCACCCGGCAATCTGATGCTCATTTTGAACCTGTTGACAATTCAAACAGCGAGCCACATATGCAACGATATCCTTCTTCATTCGACGTCACCAATAATGCTACCGCAAATTCTGATACATTTGCGGCACACAGATGAATAGAATACCGGGAACTATAGGCCTCCTCTAAAATCAACTCTCAAAGCCCATCCACATTAGGCACACAAACTCGACCCTGTAATCTTAAGACTCCATCAACACCTAAGGTAACCTGCTTGGCACCTCCATGCTACAGCGTGTCCCTAAGGACACAAAAATGGGGATCATCAAACTACTGATTACAGATACGCTCTAATAATGAAGAACAAGCAGCCGTGCAAACTCATTCTCGCCTAGGCTCAGAAATATCCAACCTCACAAATCGATTGGCCTAAGCCTGAACATCCAAAGCAAGCGACCTCTCACTGACCGGAATGTAAGCAAGGTTGCCCATACTGGCTGACTATCTACTCAAGGCATCGGCCACCACATTGACCTTCCCTGGGTGATATAAGATAGTAATATCATAATCCTTCATTAACTCCAACCACATTCTCAGCCTTAAATTCAACTCTTTTTGCTTAAACAAGTACTGAAGACTCTTGTGGTAAGTGAACACCTTATATGCCACACTATAAAGATAGTGCCTTCAAATCTTCAACGCATGAACAATGGATACCAACTCTAAATCATGAACCAGATAGTTCTTATCACGAATCTTCAACTGCCTTGAAGCATAGGCAAAGACCTTGCCATCCTGCAGCAACACTGCACCAAGCCCAATACGGGAAACATCACAATAAACTGTATAAGGCCCTAAACCTAAGGGCAAAACCAACACTAGTGCCGTAGTCAGAGCTGTCTTGAGCCTTTGAAAGCTCGCCTCACACTTGTCCGACCATCTGAACTGGGCACCCTTCTAGGTCAATCTGGTCATTGGGGCTACGATGGATGCG
This sequence comes from Nicotiana benthamiana, assembly GCA_034376525.1. Lineage (NCBI taxonomy): Eukaryota > Viridiplantae > Streptophyta > Magnoliopsida > Solanales > Solanaceae > Nicotiana > Nicotiana benthamiana. The sequence continues at coordinate 84,636,095 of CM067331.1, read as the reverse complement.
AATCCCTCCATGAAGCGACAATAGTAACCTACTAGTCCCAAGAAACTCCGAATCTCTGTAGCTGATGCTGGTCTAGGTCAATCCTTGACTACCTCAATCTTCTTCGGATCAACCTGAATATCCTCTACTGATATGACATGACCTAGGAATGCAACTAAACTCAACCAGAAATCAGACTTAAAAAATTTAGCATAAAGATAACTATCCCTCAAAGTCTGAAAAACCAACTTGAGATGTTGCTCGTGCTCCTCCTGGTTGCGGAAATATATTGATATATCATCAATGTAGACTATCACGAATGAATCCAAATAAGGCCTGAACACTCGATTCATCAAATTCATATAAGTTGCTGGGGTATTTGTCAACCCGAAGGACATACTCATAATGCTCGTACCGAGTGAGGAAGGCTGTCTTAGGGACATCGAAAGCCCTAATCCTTAACTGATGGTAGCCAGATCTCAAGTGAATCTTGGAAAATACCTTGGCACCTTGAAGCTGATCGAACAAATCATCAATCCTCGGCAGCGAATATTTATTCTTGATTGTTACCTTGTTTAATTGCCGGTAATCAATGCACATTCTTATCTAACCATCCTTCTTCTTAACGAACAACACCGGCGCACCCCAGGGCGATACACTGGGTCTAATGAAACCTTTCTTAAGCAAATCATGCAACTATTCCTTTAACTCTTTCCACTCAGGCGGGGCCATACGATATGGCGGGATAGAAATGGCTGGGTGCCCGGAGCCACATCAATGCAAAAGTCAATATCCTTGTCGGGCAGTATACCTGACAGGTTTGAAGGAAAAACATTAGGGAACTCACAAACAAAGGGCACCGAGTCAATAGAAGGTACCTCACTACTAAAATCACGAACATATACCAAATAGGCCAACACCCCTTCTCGACCATATGCCGAGCCTTCGCATAAGAGATAATGCTACATGTAGAATGACCAAGAGTCCCTCTCCATTCTAAACGAGGCATACCCAGTAAAGCTAAGGTCACAATCTTGGCATGGCAATCCAAGATAACGTGGTAAGGTGATAACCAGTCCATCCCCAATATGATATCGAAGTCAACCATGTCTAAAAGTAACAAATCTACACTAGTCTCAAGACACCCAATCACCACAATACAAGAACGATGGACTCGATCGACCACAATAGAATCACCCACCGGTGTAGACACATAAATAAGAACACACAATGCATCATTAGGCAAGACCAAGTACGAGGAAAAATAAGATGACTCATACAAATACGTAGACCCCGGATCAAACGAAACTGAAGCACCTTTATCACAAACCAGAACTGTACCTATAATAACTACATCCGATGCCTCTACCTTGGGCCTGGCCTAAAGAGCATAACATTGGGGCTGGGCTCCACCACTCTGACCTATCTTTATGGGATGGCCTACTGCTAGCTGGCCTCCACGACTGGTGGCCTGAGCGCCACCTCTAGGATCTCTACCTCTACATCTAGCACCTCTACCCCCACCTCTAGCTTGTTGGCGGGCTGTGGAACATCTGGTGGGTGTACCATAGCACGAGAACGCTGATGCTGAGAGCTACTTGGTTCTCCAGGGCAAAACCTAGAAATATGCCCCATAACACCACAAGTGTAACAAGCCCTCAACTGCTGGCCTGTCGACCTGAATGACCACCTCAGAAACTTTGAAGCAGCGATGCACTGATAGGAGCTGGTGGTGCATTGTAGGACTGTTAGATCAGAATATTGCCTACGAGAACCACGACCACCTGAATCACCACGAGAAACTTCTAGGGTTGATTGGTAAGGCCTAAGAGGATGACCCCCTTATCATACGAATATCTGCCTCTAGACGAGGCACCACTGAATCTGCCTGACTGACGGGGTCTCTTGTCTGCCATGTGATCACCCCCTATGATAATACTATCTCAACCTTACGGGCCACATTGGCAGCCTCCTTAAAGGATATCTCGCTCCCAGCCTCTCTAGTTATCTGGAGATGAATCGGCTGAATGAGTCCATCGATAAACCGTCTCACCCTCTCCCTCTCAGTGGGAAGTATAATAAGATCATGGTGAGCTAAGTCAATAAACCTGGTCACATACTGGGTGAACGTCATGGAACCCTGATGAAGGCGCTCAAACTGCCTCCAATAGGCCTCTCTCTGAGTAACGGGGAGAAACTTCTCCAAAAATAACACTGTAAACTGCTCTCATGACAAGGCTGGCAATCTTGCTGGTCTAGCAAAGCAATAATCTCTCCACCAAATCTTGGCGGATCCAGATACGCGAAATGTTGCGAAATAAACCCCATTTGTCTCAACAATACCCACGTTCCGAAGAACCTCGTGATAACTATCTAGATAATTCTGGGGATCTTCAGTAGGTGCATCGCTGAATGTAGAAGTGAAGAGCTTGGTGAACCTGTCCAGCCTCCACAAAGCATCGGCGGACGTAGCTGCTCCATCACCGGTCTGAGCTACCACACCCGGCTGTACTGCCCCAACTGGCTGAACCGCTGGAGTCTGAATCTAGGGAGCTACCTCCTCTGGAGTGCGAGTAGCAGGAGTTTGAGCCCCTCCTCCAGTATGAGAAGTGGCTGGTGCTACAGGAAGCAAACCTGCTCGGGTGACAATCTCCATGAAGCCCACCAATCGAACTAGAGCGTCTTGAAGAACTGGGGTAGCAATAAACCCCTCTGGGACTTGAGTTGGGCCCACCGAAACTGCTGGGACCGAAACAATCATAAACAAGGGGCAAGAGAATAAACAAAATAATAATAGAAATAACGGCAGAGGAACACAATTAAAACAATTAAATTTCGGCAACGGTACAGCACAATAATCTCAACGTCCCGGCAAGGAAAAATAATCAATAAGCAACAATATCCCGACAATGGAACAATTTAAATACTCTTTCTCTTCCTTACACTTTCATTTCATATCATATCCCACTTTACCATTTGAGCCAATTCTCCAAAGGGTTCAACCATTTCATATATGTTCACAATAGTAAGATAACTTGAGCCAATGCTCCCCATTGTTCCGAGGTCAAAATTTCCTTTCACAATCTTTTCTCAACAAATAGGAATCAACACCAAGGCAAGAGAAATACAACGAAGTCAAGATATTCACAATTTAAAGACTTATGGTCATGCTAGACCAACGTATAGATACTCATCACCATGCCTATATGTCGTACTCGACAATTACCACATAGTAAACATGACTCAACTCCTAATCCCTTAAGCTAAGGTTAGACCAAACACTTACCTCGATGCCACGAACAAAATTCAAGCCTCAACTATCGCTTTACCTCTTGATTGCACCACCAACTTGCTCGTATCTACCCACAAGTTACTTAATTTCATCAATAAATTCTAAATGATATAATTTGAATACATGAAAATGTGTTTTCCAAAGTTTTACCCAAAAAGTCAAAATTGGCCTCGGGCCCACGTGGTTAAGACGCGAGATTCGACCCAAAACCCGATTACCCATTCCCACATAAACTCATATATATAATTTGTTTTGAAATATGACCCCAAATTGTGGTCCAAATCTCAAATTTTTGGAAAACCTAGGTTCTACCCAAAACACCCAATTTCCCCTTGAAAATTCTTCATTTTAAGTTGAAATCATATTAAAAGATGTTAATGACTGAAGAAAACCAGTTAAAAACGACTTATAATTGATTTGGAGAATAAAAGTTGCTTGAAAAATCATCTCTTATGTTTTAGGGTTTTTCAAAAGTAAAAAATAATTGAAAATCTCGTCTATTTATACCCCCGGCAGACCCCCTGTGCGGACCGCACTAAATGGACCGCGACCGCACATGCTCATCTGAAGACCTGCGGTTTAGCACCCACCCGGAACGCACAAAGGCGACCGCGGCCGCGCTGCCTCCACCGCAGACCACACAAAGGCGACCGAGGCCGCACAGCCTCCACCGCGGACAGCACAAGGGCGACCACGGCCCCGCTGGCCCCTCCGCGGTCGCATGCGATTTCTCATGGACTTCACAAGAGGTTTCAAAGGCCTGCAACTTCCCGAACATGCAACATCTAATTTCTAAGCCTAAGGCATCCTGGAACCTACCCGAAACTCACTCGAGCCCTCGAAACTCCAACCCAAATATACATACAACTTCAAAAATATTCTTCGAACAAATTCGTGTTAATCAAATTACCAAGATATCATCAAAAATATCGAATTAAACCTCAAGATCACTGAAATTTCTCAAAACTCCTTTGAACATCACATTTCCAAATTAAGGTCCGGATCACGTCAAACGACGTCCGTTTTTAACCAAATTTTATAAAAACATCTTAACTCATATATAAGACCTGTACTGGGCGTCAGAACCAAAATACGGGGCCAGTTCCAACACGTTCCAATCAAATATCATTTCAAGTTTCCTTAATAATTTCAAAAAAAAAACAATTTCCTTAAAAAATTCATTTCTCGGGCTTGGGACCTTGAAATTTGATTCCAGGCATGCGCCCAAGTCCCATATTTCCTACAGACCCTCTGGGACCGTCAAATCACGTGTCTGGGTCCGTTTGCCCAAAATGTTGACCAAAGTCAAATTTATTCATTTTAACATCAAAACTTTGCATTTTTTCACATTTAAGCTTTTCGGCTACGCGCCCAAACTGCGCACACAAATAGAGGCAACTCTAAATAAGGTTTTCAAGGCCTTAGAAGCACAAAATTGGTTAGAAACAGGCGAAGACCCCTTGGGTCGTCAAATTCTCCACCTCCAAAACAATCGTTCGTCCTCGAACGGACAGAAGAAGAAAGCACCTGAGTCGGGAAAAGATGGGGATAACAGTTCCGCATATCGGACTCAGACTCTCAGGTCGATGCCTCAGGATGTTGACCTCTCCACTGAACATGAACAGAAAGGAAACTCTTTGACCTCAATTGACGAACCTGCCGGTCTAGAATATCCACCGGCTCCTATTTGTAAGACAAGTCCTTGTCCAACTGGACAGTGCTGAAGTATAGCACATGGGTTGGATCGCCGTGATATTTCCGGTGCATGAATACATGAAAAACTAGATGTACAGCTGATAAGCTTGGAGGCAATGCAAGTCTATTAGCTACCTCTCCCACTCGATCAAGAATCTTAAACGGGCCAATGAACCTAGGGCGAAGCTTGCCCTTCTTCCCAAATATCATCACGCCCTTCATAGACGACACTCGGAGCAATACCTGCTCACCAACAATAAGGGCCACATCTCGAACATTGCGGTCTGTATAACTCTTTTGCCTGGACTGAGGTGTACGAAGCCTATCCTTAATGATCCTAACCTTATCCAAGGCCTCCTGAACCAGATCTGTCCCCAACAACCGAGCCTCTCCCAGCTCAAACCATCCAACCGAGGATCGATACTGCCTACCATATAAAGCCTCATAAGGAGCCATCTAGATACTCAACTAGTAGCTGTTGTTGTAGGCAAACTCCGCTAAAGGTAAGAACTGATCTCACGAACCTCCAAAGTCAATGACACAAGCTCGAAGCATATCCTCAAAAATCTGAATAGTCCACTCGGACTGAACTGTCCGTCTGGGGATGAAATGTTGTGCTCAACTCAACCCGTGTGACCAACTCTTGCTGAACTGCTCTCCATAAGCGCGAGATAAATTGCATACCTGATCCGAGATGATAGATAAGGGCACACCATGAAGGCGAACAATCACCCGAATATAGATCTCCGCTAACCTCTCAGAAGAATAGGAGGCTGCCACATGAATGAAATGCGCTGACTTTGTCAACCTATCAACAATGACCCAAATTGTGTTGAACTTCTTCCGAGTCTACGGAAGCCAGTAACAAAGTCCATAGTAATCCGCTCCCACTTCCACTCGAGAAGCTCAATCCTCTGAAACGATCCACCCGGCCTTTGATGCTCAACACTTAACCTATTGACAGTTTAAACACCGAGGCATATATGCAATGATATCTTTCTTTATTCTACGCTACCAATAATGCTGCCGCAAATCCTGATACATCTTCGAGGTGCCCGGATGAATAGAATACGAGGAAGTATGGGCCTCCTCTAAAATCAATTCTCGAAGCCCATCCACATTAGGCCCACAAACTCGACCCTGTAATATTAAGACTCCATCAGCACCTAAGGTAACCTGCTTGGCACCTCCACGCTGCAGTGTGTCCCTAATGACATACAATTGGGGATAATCAAACTACTGATCACGGATACGCTCTAATAATGAAGAACAAGCTATCGTGCAAGCTAACACTCGACTAGGCTCTGAAACATCCAACCTCACAAATTGATTGTCCAAAGCCTGAACATCCAAAGCAAGCGACCTCTCACTGACTGAAATGTAAGCAAGGTTGCCCATACTAGCTGATTTTCTACTCAAGGCATCGACCACCACATTGGCTTCCTAGGGTGATATAAGATAGTAATATCATAATCCTTCAACAACTCCAACTACCTTCTCGGCCTCAAATTCAACTCCTTTTGCTTGAACAAGTACTGAAGACTCTTGTGGTAATTGAACACCTCATATGCCATGCCATAAAGATAGCGCCTTCAAATCTTCAACGCGTGAACAATGGCTGCGAACTCTAATTCATGAACCAGATAGTTCTTTTCATGAATCTTCAGCTAACTCGAAGCATAGACAATGACCTTGCCATCTTGTATCAACACTGCACCAATCCCAATACTTGAAGCATCACAATAAACTGTATAAGGCCTTAAACTTGAGGGCAAAACCAACATTGGTGCCGTAGTCAGAGCTGTTTTGAGCTTTTGAAAGCTCGCCTCACACTCTTCCAACCATCTGAACTGGTCACCCTTCTAGGTCAATCTGGTCATCGGGGCTGCGGTGGATGCGAACCCCTCCACGAACCGACGGTAGTAGCCTGCTAGTCCCAAAAAGTTCCGAATCTCTATAGCTGATGCTGGTCTAGGCTAGTCCTTAACTGCCTCAATCTTCTTCAGATCAACCTGAATACCCTCTATCGATACAACATGACCCAGGAATGTAACTGAACTCAACCAGAAATCACACTTAAAAAATTTAGCATAAAGCTGACTATCCCTCAAAGTCTGAAGAACCACCCTGAGATGTTGCTCGTGCTCCTTCTGGTTTCGGGAATATATCAATATATCATCAAGATCACTAAAATTTCTCAAAACTCCTATGAACATCACATTTCCCAATTAAGGCCGGATCACGTCAATCAACATCCATTTTTAGCCAAATTTTACAGTAACATCTTAACTCATATATAAGACTTGTATAGAGCGTCGGAACAAAAATACGGGCCCGATACCAACACATTCCAATCAAATATCATTTCAGTTCTTCTTAGTAATTTCAAAAAAAACAATTTTCTTTAAAAATTCATTTCTCGGGCTTGGGACCTCGGAATTTGATTCCAGGCATGCGCCCAAGTCCCTTATTTTCCTACGGATCCTCTGGGTCCGTCAAATCAGGGGTCTAGGTCCATTTGCCCAAAATATTGACCAAACTCAAATTTATTTACTTTTACATAAGAACTTAGCATTTTTCACATTTAAGCTTTCCGGCTACGTGTACGGACTATGCACATAAATCGAGGTAGATCTAAATGAGGTTTTCAAGGCCTCAAAAGCACAAAATTTGTTAGAAATAGGTGATGAACTTTTAGGTTATCACAGAAGGGATCTCGCCAATCACCGCTGAAATGGACAACCTACTGTGGAGGGGGAGCTGTGCCTGCCTATATATCAAGACCCGCAGCACGTCATGCACATCCACAAATAAAAGAACATTAGTACGAGTAAAGTACTTAGTATGTATGGGAGGAAACCATTAGTACGAACAGTAATGTAAGTAAGGATAGAGAATATACAACCTGTAACATCTAGGTACCTCTGAGGGCTACTGAATGAAATGCATGATACATATATTTATATACATAAACTTTTAATACATACACCTTTGTGGGCATCATCATCGCCATATCATACCCGACCGTAATAGGCTCGATAAAAACGTACCTGGCAATCATAAGGCTCGGTAGAATCGTACACGGCCACGTAGAGTTCGGTAAAACCCAACTGATCAGTGGTTGCACAACCGATGCCATACCCGGCCGACTATAGCATGGCTCGGTAGAGTAAAATATATATATATATATATATATATATATATATATATATATATATATATATATATATATATATATATATATATATATATATATATATATAAGGGTGTATGATTGGGCCCGGCCTGAGACCGCGGGCCAAACGGGCAGGTCTCAAATGGTGCAAAGGCCCATAGCCACTCCTAGCCAAATAGCCCGTGAGCCCGGGACAGTTTAGCTCGGGACCGGCAGGCGGGCTTGGGCCAGTTCAACCGGGCTAAACGGGCCCCAACGACTATTTTTTAATTTTTTTGTAAAATGACCAACGGTTAGATTTTTAAAATCTAGCAGTTGACCTTCAATTTCCAACCGTTTGGGACTTTAAAAAATATCCATTTGGCTCTCAAACTTTATTTTTACCCCACACTTTTTATAATTATATTTTTTCCCAATTCTCAACTATAAATATCCCCTCATTCTTTCATTTTTACTCAAAAATTCATCAATCTCTCTCTAATTTTCTTTTATAATTGCTTATTTTATTATTGTAATTTCGTGGAAAATTGTGAAGTTAGCGAATAGAAGTATTCAAGTCTTCAACGATATTTAGTTTTTAAGAAGTTGTTCGTCAAGTAGGTAAACTCATTCCAACTCTTAAGTTTAATATTATAATTTTGTTTGTTTTAGCTTGTATCATTATATTTAATATGACATTTTCTTTGAAAAAAATATTTGGTGGTAAGAAAAAAATCTACAATTAGTGAATCTAGTCGCCAAGATACTACTCTTCCCCCGGCTCTTCGGCTTAGACCTGTTACTCATCCTCATTCACCTGTTATTCTTGATAGTGATAAACCTTATTTTTAATTTTTCGATAGTCAATTTTACCATGATGTTGCACCAGGTCAACAATTAAATGAAGAGTTATGAATGCTCTTTATCCTAATGAAACTATCTTTGAAAATGATGAGGAAAATGATGATTTAGATAAAATGCAACCGGATTTAGATGATACACCTACTAGTCCTATTAATAATCCAACTGATGCCCCGCCTGACCCTCTTGTAGTAACCCCTACTTTTAATAAACAACCTTCTAAACGGCCCGAAACATCTCTTGTTTGGCACTTTTTACTCAAATAAGAGAAAAATAAGGCTAAGTTTAAAACCTATGGGTCTTTGTTGGTTCATAAATTTACTGGAGACCGTAGCAGTGCGGGTTGTTTGACTAGAGACATAAAGACACACCCTAGAGATAAAGCTAGATTTTTTCAAATGAAAGCTGCGCACGAGGGGACAAGTGTAGATATTACGGTTATCCCTAGTACATGTTCAAATCTAGTTCAACTTAGAACTAACACTATTGCCGGTGACATTTTATATTATGATCCAAACAAAGATCGTGAAGAATTGGCGAAAATGGTTACTGTTATGTGCTCACCCTATAGTTTTCCTTCTAACCCTCACTTTGTGCATTATATTAGAATAATTTTTAATCCTAATTATAAACAATGGTCTCGCGCAACATGTAAAGAGCGATATTTATAAATATAAACATGAATATGAATAATATTTGCGCTATTCAAGTACTCATATAGATTGTCGCATTGCTATTACTACTGGGATTGGTAGAAGTGATAATCACTGTGATTATCTAACTATTACAAGTCACTGGATAGACAAGGAGTGGATAATGCAAAAGCGCATTATTGCTTATAGAATAATTAATTCACGCCATACAAGTAATTTTATTGCTAACACAGTTGCAGATATTTGTAGATATTTTTGCATTAGAGGTAAAATTATGTCAGTTTCAATGGATAATGCTTATGGTAACACTAACGCTATAGACTTGCTTACAACTACACCAAATCTTGAATTTAGTAATATTTTTTATGTTATATGTATTTGTCATATTTACAGTTGTGATGACCCGAACCGTCATCACGTGAATTACTACTTCATTATCCGTATCTTATGTGGTCGAGTTGTTCCGGAGAGGTTTTGGTAGGAAATGAGACACTTAGTCTCTTTAAAGAAAGTTTGGTTGGAATAGTCAACCGGATATGGACTTATGAGTTAGAGGGTTCAGATGTGATTTCCGATGATTCGATTAGCTTCGGAGGGAGGGGGGTGATTTGTGACATAGGAGCGCGATCAGAAGTTACATTGGAGGTCCAGAGTAGAATTAGGGTTGAATTTGCAAAGTTAATATTTTGGCGAATTCTGGTTGATAGGTGTGATTTTGATCCGAGGATCGGAATGGAATTTCGAGAGCTGTAGTAGCTTCGTTATGTGATTTGGGATATGTGAGCAAAATTTCAGGTCATTCGGAGGTGATTTGATTTGGTTTTTGATCGAATGTGTGTTTCGAAAGTTTTAGAAGAACTTAGGCTTGAATTTGATGAGTTTTGAGTAATTTGATGTTGTCGGAGGTGTTTTGATTATTGGAACAAGTTTGCATGATGTTATGGATTATGTTGGTATGTTTGGTTGAGGTTCCGTGAGCCTCGGGTGAGTCCCGTATAGGTCCCGGGGTGTCTTTAGGCTAAAATATAGTTGTTCGAGGTTTGGAGGGTCAAATATCTGAACCCACGACCGCGGGCCGTAGTCGTAATTGTGCTGGCCGCGCTGGGAGTCTCCGCGGGCGCAGTCGTTTTTGTGCGGCCCGCGCTGGAGGAGCTGGGCCATTAATCCGACTTCGGAAGCTCATATCTTTTGATACACAAAGAATTTTGAGATGATTTAAAAATAAAAGTTGTAGCTCTTTTAATCTAGTTTTCAGAAACATATTATAATAGACATTTGGACACCCGTAGCGAAAGTTAGCGCCAAAATACTAAATCCTGTCATTTAAGAGAAACACTTGTGCGGCCGCGGTCATTTTGGCGCGGACCTTGCTAGTTTTTATGTGGCCGCGGTCAATTTTGTGCGGCCGCGGAGATGGAAATCTGGGGGTTTACTATATAAATACGAGGTTTTGGGTTTTATTTGATATTTTGACCTAGAGAGCTCGGATTTTGGCGATATTTAGAAGGTTTTCAAGGAATTCATCGGGGTAAGTGATTCTAACTTAGATTTGTCTAGAGTACATGAATCTATCATTAAATTCGTAATTTGGGAAGAAAATTGTGGAATCTTTAAAAAATGTAAACTGATGATTTAAAGGACCAAATGGTGTCGGAATTGGATAAATTTTGCATGGTTAGACTCTTGGTGAGATAAGGAATCCGTTGATGTAAAAAAATTTGGAAAGCGAGAAGTGGGCCTGGGGCTAGGGTTTTGCTAATTTCGAGATTTTTGGCTATTTTTTGATTGTTTTCGATTGGGTATTGTTTCATTGGCATATTATGATGTATTCATTGTGGTTTTGATCAGTTTCGACGTGCGAGGAGGTCGATTTGATAGGCAAGGGCATAACGGGCAAGGAGTTTGGCTGGCTTGAGGTGAGTAATGATAGTAAATGATATCCTGAGGGTTTGAAACCCCGAATTTGCACAACGTAGTGCTATATTGAGATGAAACACGCATTTTATAATTAGCGCATGATTTATTTACTATTGGGGATTGTGACTTGGTCCGTCCCAATTGATATTTTACCGCGTATTTGACTGAGTTGTTTTGTTTATCATCATGATTTGGGGCTTATTGCAGTGCTTTATGCTTAATGCCGACTATTTGGATCCTTCAGGGATTGTTATAACTATTTCCTCACTATTTTTGATATGTTATTTGAACTCATTCCTAATGATTATACTGTTATGCAAACTCAGCCCCGTTTTAATTGAATTTTGAGACTTTAATGATATTTCACTGTCGTTTGGGCTAATGACTATTATTTTATTAACGTGCGAGGGGCTTATGATATTCTTGACTGGGTGAGGCTTTCAGGTCTAGAGTGTTATGAGAGGAGGCTTTCAGGCCTCGAGTGATTATGTGATGAGGCTTTCAGGCCTCGAGTGTTATGTGAGGAGGCTTTCAGGCCTCGACTGATTGTGTGAGGAGGTTATGTGAGGAGGCTTTCAGGCCTCGAGTGTTATGTGAGGAGGCTTTCAGACCTCGAGTGATTGTGTGAGGAGGATTTAGGCCTCAAGTGATTATGTGAGGAGGCTTTCAAGCCTCGAGTGATTATGTGAGGAGGCTTTCAGGCCTCGAGTGTTATGTGAGGAGGATTTCAGGCCTCGAGTGTGATGTGAGAAGGCTTTCAGGCCTTATGTTGATATAATTCTTGGGCTGTAAGGGGCCCCTCCGGAGTTTGCACACCTATAGTGAGCGCGGGTACCCATGTGATATGAGAGTGGGCTCGAGGGGCTGATACTATACTGAGTGACTGAGATTGAGCTCGAGGGGCTGTTACTGTACTGAGCGGTTGATACTGGGCCCGAGGGACAGTTTTACTATTTACTACCTATTGCGATATTTACTTGATTTCCGCTATTTAAAAAAATGAAATGAGGTTTCATTTGGCTCTTTACGGATTTTGCTGCTTTAAGAGTTTTGCTGCCTGATATAGAATTGCATTGTGTTGTTATATGTTTTCTTACCTTCGGTTATTATTTATTATTATTATTGCTCACTGAGTTGGAGTACTCACTTTATTCCCTGCACCTCGTGTGCAGATGCGGGTATCTATTCACCCGGTAGCGGATTTTGGGCCGATCACAGACAGAGTTATATGAGTTAAGGAGGTGACTGTCAGCGTTCGCAGCACTATGTTTCCCTCTGGTTCATTATTTCGATTTTGTATTCATATTTAGACCTTGTAGTGGATTTGCATTTTGATAGATGCTCGTGACTTGTGACACCCCGATTAGGGCTGCGTTGGGTTGTATTACTGCTGATTAATATTATTCAGTCATATATGAGATGTTTATTCATGTTTAATCTATTTTGCAAAGATGAGTTGGGTTAGTTGGTTGGCCTCATCTTCACGAGAGGCGCCATCACGACGGGGCCTGTTTGGGGTCGTGACAACAATTTAATTGTCGTTGCTGGTATGAAAGTTTTAAATATAGAAATTGAAAAGGTTAAAATGGCTCTTAATTGGCTTTTCTATTCAAAACGTAGAAGTTGACTTAGAGACGATTTCAAAAAATGAGATGAATTTGGCCTTAGAGAAAGAAAGTTTCCTACACCTTGTCCGACTAGATAGAATTACATGTATGAAAATTTAATTGTTGCATAGTAATATAGGAACACAATAAGCGCAACATATAATGCTCGTGAAGGTGATGGTGATGATGATGATGATGAGCACCTTACAAATCAAGATTGGAGTAATGTTAAAATGCTTGTAGACTTTTTAGAACAATTTCATATTGCTACAAATGAATTATCCGGCCAATATTATCCTACTATTTCTAACTGTTTAGTTTATATTGCAGCACTTGTAGAGTTATTTACAATATTTTTAGAGGGTGGGGTAATTTATCAAGAAGCTATTAATTCTATGAAAGCTAAGTTTAACAAATAGTTTTTCCCTATCCCCCTATTTTTGGTGTTCCTGCAGTGTTAAATCCTACAACGAAATTAGGAAGTCCTTACTTTTGGTATTCAAAAATGTATAATGCTTTATCACTTTCAGCTGAGGAATTTTCTACACTAGGAGATGCAAAAGCCTTAATTAAAATAAATGCTCAAACAATTTCTAATGCTTATCAACTTGTCTGAAAATTGCCCCACGGCGACGAAGATACTCCAATTCAACCCAGAATCTCAACAGACCATCTCCTTACTCCGCTCACCCCTAATATCTCATTATTTTTCCCAAAAACCTCTCAAAATACAGCAATTTCATATCGAAAAATCTGAAACCCTAAAAATCCTACAGTGAATGAGTCCGGAAGATTTAATGGCTCAAACCTACATTAGCCAATTGCTCTTGACAAAAGCAATTGATTTATGTGGGTTTGATTCGTTTTCAAACATGCTAGAATATGGCCAAACCCCCGCGAGTTCAACCTAGTCCGGGCCACTTCTTATGGCTAGATTTAGGTACTTCCCGTGACTTTATTTCCTTATTCAGATGATGTTAGGCCTAATTGCAGATCTGTTGTGACTTTGATTATTAGTTAAGGTTTTCTTTGATTATTTTCTCCTCTGAAATAGTCGATTAGGTGTTTATTAACCAATTTCCACTTGTAGTTTAGTCATACATTTTCGAATTATCTGAATTAATGACCTAAGTTTTAATTTTCGATTTCATTGTTTGATTCGAAACTGTTAATTAGGTTTTCATAAATATTTTTCTTGGTCTTGTTTCATTTAATTACTGAGTTTTGTTGACTAATTTTGAGTTGTTAACTAGGTTTTCCATAAATAATTAATTTTTTTTAGCTCAACTGACGATTGTATTGATATAAGAGGATATGTACAATGTATACCTATGGTAGTAGTATGGACTCCTACTACTCATTTACATTCCATTCTAACTACATAACTCATATAGACTACTCTAACTAGAAGACAATGATCACAAAACTAAGGATAACAATTGAGTATTTGTAACCCACCTTGCCACCTTTTACGCTTCCTATTTCTTGTATTAGCAATGCTACTTCCTTGCAACACTTTCCCTCATCAAAATTTTTGTTATCAAATCTGAGCAGATTCCTACTTCTCCATATCAATGCAACAGTAGTTATGAAGGCTGTTGCAGTGATTGCCTTCTTCCAGTTCTTACTCTTCACCTTACTACAAATCCATTTCAATTCATTCTCCCAGCATTCAATGTTTCTTGTATATCCCAACCAAACACATATTCTCCTCCATACTCTGCTTGTAATATCACATTCAAAGTACAGGTGTTTGAATTCTTCATCATGTACTTTACAGAATACACACAAAGGTGGTATCTGTATACCTATATTCTGCAGTCTCTCTATAGTGGGAAGTCTGTTGTGAGCAGCTAACCAAACAGTGAACCTATGTCTTGGAAGAGCAGTTGAATTAAGCATTATGTTCCTCCATGCAGTCTTTGGAAATTCTGGCAGCAAGGCAACATACATTTTGTGAATCTGATATTTCCCAGTCTTGCATACACTCTGCAATCTACTAATCAAGTTTCCTTGCAACTGACTGTTTCCCATCACCAAAGTTCTACTTACCAGTATCTTCTTTACCACCCAAGATGAGTTGGATGGCAGAGTAGCTGATTCTAAGCTTCTACTCTTTATGTAATAAGAATGTACCCACCTTACCCATAGACAGTCTTTTTTATTAACCAAATCCCATAGTAACTTTGTTATAGCTGCTTTATTCCATATATCCATCTTTATAATGTTGAGACCCCTAGCTGAAACAGGCTGACATACCTTATCCCAGGCCACAAGAGCTCTCCTGGATAAAGTAGCTTTGCCTGTCCAGAAAAATGATCTACAGATTGCCTCTATTGCCTTCAATACCTTTTTAGGAATAATGAACACCTGTGCCCAATAAGTCTGCATTCCAAAGATCACTGCCTTTATCAGTTGAACTCTTCCAGCATAGGATAGCAATTTTGCTGACCAGCATGTAACTCTTGCTGTGATCTTTTCAATGAGTGGCAAGTAATGTTGTATGGCTAACTTCTTAGAATCCAGAGGGACTCCAAGATATCTGAAGTCCTTCAGTGAATCCTAAAGCAGCAATAATCTCCTCTTTTGTGTCCAGTGGAACCCCAACCAAATATATTGCACTCTTACTTACATTTGCTTGACGACCAGAAGCAGCTGAAAATATAAGAAATTTGCTATGCAGTATCTGGATAGATACTATGTCAGCCCTACAAAACATTAGCAAACCATCTGCAAAACATACATGAGATATGTTAAGCTTCCTGCACCTAGGATGGAAATTGAAATTTCCATTCTTATGTAGTTGCTGAAGTAGTCTGTTTATGTATTCCATGGCCAAGACAAATATATAAGGTGACATAGGGTCCCCTTGCCTTATACCTCTCTTAGCATTGAATGGTCTAGTGAGGCCACCATTCATTACTAGAGAGTATGAAGCATTTGAAACACATGCCATTATCCAATCAGTGAATTTAGCAGGAAATCCCAGTGTAATAAGCACTTGCTTCAAAAAACTCCACTCAATGGTATCATATGCCTTCCTTAGATCCACTTTAAGGACACATCTAGGTGAAACCCCTTTCCTAGAGTATCCTTTGAATATTTCATGGCTGAGAAGAATGTTGTCCATAATACTCCTTCCTTCAATAAAAGCAGACTGGGCAGGTCCAATCAAATCACCAATTACACCCTTCATCCTCCTGGTAATTACTTTGGAAATGATTTTGTACAAAGTAGTACAACATGCAATAGGTCTGTAATCCTTTACAGTGATAGGAGTTTTAACCTTTGGCACAAGAGCTATTGCAGTGGTGTTTATCATATATGGCATTTGGCAGGTTTCAAAGAATTCCTTAGTAGCAGAGAATATATCATCTGAACTATCTTCCAGCTTTTTGTAAAGAACTCAATGGGAAAGCCATCTACTCCAGGAGCCTTATCTCTAGGCATGTCAGTGATAGCTGCACTTATTTCCTCCATGGTAACTAGTCTAATAATCTCTCTTTGCTGATCATTTGTGAGATATCTTCCACTTCTCATTATACTAATATCCACACATGGAAGCTCAGTAGCAGTCTCCCCCATTAGTGATTTAAAAACCTTTAAGAATTCATGTTCTACTGCAAGAGGTTCAGTTAACTTGATACCTGTATCAGTATAGATAGAAGAGATAGTGTTCTGGCCTGTCCTGATTTTCCACTGTGCATGAAAATATTTGGTATTAGCATCTCCACAATCAATCCATGTAGCTTTGGATTTTTGCCTCATTACTTGCTCCTCCACAGTGTTCCATTTTTCAAGTTCTTCTAATAAGCATCTTTCCTCATTTATCAGCTCCTGAGAAAGAATATTATTTTGCATTTGTAACTATATAATGTCAAGTTTTTCCCTTGTTTGAATGATCTGCTGCTTGTACTTGGCTAAATAGTCATTTAACCCCTTCAGTTTCTGCTTCACCATCTTCATCTTACTCCAGATCTGTTGCATATGTGACCCTTGATAATTCTTCTCCCAGACTTGCTTAACAATGTCATGAAATTTATCATGCTCCATAACATTGTTATGTAGCCTGAATGGTTTAGGATGCAGTGGTCTATAGACCCCAAATTTAACTAAAATAGGAGAGTGATCTGACACCAATGGATTCATATAGTCTGCTTCTAAATGCCCAAACTGTTGTAACCATTGGTAGTTTCCCAGTGCCCAGTCTATCTTACTATATACTCTAGCATCAGCATCTTGTTTGTTTGTCCAAGTATAGTGCCAGCCAGTTGCTGTTAAGGCAGTCAGTTGTAGTTCATCCACAGTATCTTTGAAATCCTTTACTTCAGCCTCAGTTACTGGAGAGCCAATCCTGTCCTCAGAGCTTAGAACACAGTTGAAATCTCCACTTATAAGCCATGCATCTTGTTGTGGTATAGGAATTGATTTGAGATCCCTCCACAGTTGTGCCCTAAGCACTGCAGTATTTTGTGCATATATAATACTGAATTGAAATCTTACTAGACTTCTTGTATCCTCCACCAGACAATGAAGAAACTGATCAGATAAAGTTCCTATTTGAATGTGAACATGAATCTTCCATAGCATCCATATTCTCCCATTTATAGCCTTTGCATAGTTACACTTCCACAACCAACCCTTTGCAACTTTCCCAATTATATTCTTAGCTTTGTGTTCTTTAACTCTGGTTTCAAGTATGCCTATCACATCCACTTTATTATCAGCAAGGAATTGTTTCAATTCCTTTTGCTTAGGAGACTGATTAAGTCCCCTAATGTTCCATGTTACTACAATCATGTATCAGTATTTGCCAGACAATAGGAGGGACCCGGATCAAATTGTTGCCCCCTACTCTTCAGTTCATTCATGACTGCTTTGCCTCTATTACCTGTACTTCCCACCTGCTCATCATTTGTGTTGATAACCATATGAACTTCACTAATTTGGTTTTCTGAATCCTTTTGCTCATTATGCCCTGCATTTTGCATGCTTGCATCCTGAGCTACCTGCACTTTATGCCCTGCTGAGTCTTCAGAACCTTCTTGTTTCTTATGAACTTCATCATTGGACACAGTCTTCTTAACAATCCATTCCTTCTTATTTTGCTTCCCCTGATAATTATTTCTGCTCTTCAGATTTCTTCTGTCCCCTTGCTCCTGCTTTTGTTTGTCTGAGTTATCAGTATAGTACCAACACTCAATTGTCTCATGCCCAAACTTGAGACATTGGTTACAAAAAGTAGGTTTCCAATCATATTCGACAGATTGAATCTTAGGCCCATAAGGAGTGTCAATTTCTAACTCATCTGGAAGATCATAAGCAGCATCAACTTCAACAAGCACTCTAGCAAATGAAATCTTGTCATAATGAGCAGTAAATTTGTCAGTATACAAAGGCTTCTCAATAGCACTTGCCAATTTACTCAAAACCTCAGCAGACCAATAACCTACAGGGAGACCTGGGAAACGAATCCAAATAGGAATAGTGCTAAGAACACTAGCCTGAAAACTGAAATCAACTTCCCAAGGCCTTAGTACCATAGGCCTACTCCTAAAAGTATACGGGCCTGATTGCATGACTGCTTCTCTATCTTCAGCACTGCTAAATCGAAAAATGCAGTACCCTTCAGCATGAACCAAAACTTGAGGTTTGGCAACAAAATTCCAGACATGCATAACAAAATTCTCCATATTCTGTTCACTAGGTCTATCACCAATTACAAACCCAATCAATGCATTTTGCCAATAATCCAATTGAGGTTTCAGATCTTCTTCACAGATCTTAACAACTTTTTTACCATCTCGCATGGTAGGAGGAACAAAGGATAGAGACTTACCCATTGGCACATCCCTATTTCCCCTAACTATCTCTGCAACTGTTGGTTTTAGTTTTGCATGTTCAACAACTTCAACAGGAACTATTGCTGGTTTCTCTGGTGCCATTACTTCTGAAAATTGCAATCTCCTCACTGTAGTTTCAGTTATCAGCCCATCTCCTTGCGATCGAGTCATATCTGGATCTGCATGTGGAGGTTCCTTCGATTGGTACTTTTGTGGAAGAAAATTACCAAATGTGAGGGGTTCAAGAGTTGTTGTAATCCCATGTGCAGGTGTAACAAGCTTAGAAGGAGCAGTGGTAGCAGTCGGAGCAGCATTCCTGCGTTTTCTAGCCATTTCCGGCGACAATTCCGCCGTGCTATTGTGCGCCGGAACCTTCACTGTTCTATTGGAACGCTAGATAATTAATTAATTACTGATTTTATTAATAATTATCATTATAGTAATCATCCATGATTAAGGATTATTTGTTGGTTTAATTTTGATTTGTTAATTGAATTCTGATTTTTGTACATAATTAATTAACTTAGCCCTGAATGATAAGGGGTGATTTTAGGGGTGTCTTAGGATATTTTAGGAATTTTAGGTGAAGACTCTCAGCTGTAACAGCTCAAGAAACTTCTAGAGTGAAGATAAATATCAAAATAAAATAAGAAAGACTTTAAATTAGAATTTTCTGTGTAAGAACAGTAAATTTCAGAAATAAAAAGGGTTGTAAAAATAGAAGAAGTTTCTAGAAATGATATAGTTGTCCTAGATATTACAAAAGATGTTGAAAATAGGATAAGAAGGACAATTGTACTGTACTATTTCAGACATTAGCATAAGGAATATTCCTAAAATATACCCTACCTAGGCAGCTTATATATAGGCTACTTTATTCTTAAAAGGACACACAATCATATTTTCAAAACCCTAAATATACTCTCTAAAAGTTCATTTGTTGTGTTCTTAGGAGGTGATTCCTTTTTCCCTCTAATTTTAGCAAAAGAACACTTGAAGAACTATGTGGGATTTTCTGGTTGTCACAAGTCAAAAATAGTTTGAATATGAGGATTACGTGTACCTCTAGGGTTTGCTATTTGTTTTGGGTTCTCTGTTGCTACTCTATTGTTCTAAGTTTTCAGCCAGCTTTTTCATCTATTGGTTGCTTGTTTTTGTTGTTGTTTTTTCGTTCAAGGTACTAACCTCAGTCTTTTTCCATGTAATGCTTTAATGATTTATCGAAATAATATAAAACTAGAGTTGCAAATGATATGTGGAGAAATGAATGTCTTTCATGCTAGTAGTAATTTTACATTGATATGGATTAGATTTGTCTTGATTATGTAAGTGTAAAGTTTGGAGTAATTTGGCATGAATAGCCTAGTTAATACATGGATGCTTTGTAGCTTTATCTTGCGAATAACCTTGTTTTGAATATGTTCCTTTAGCCAAATATAATGTTTGTTAATGTTGATTCTGAATTTTTTTAAAGTCGCGTCTTCCCTACTTCTTCTATTTAAGTGAATGATTTGCTGTTTTTTTGAGGTCATTTGGGTCTATTTTCTAACCATGAGCTATTACATGTAGATTTGGAAACTAGTTGCGCAAATCAGCAGGTTCAAAAGCTGAGAGTTAGGTTTCTACTATTGGCATGCTGAATATGGTATTTTTTTCATGAGAGAGACCAAGATTTTGATGGACAAATCATGTCCAAAAGAGGTAGGGGTTTTTTAGGCTACTAATTATATGGGAATTGCAATAGATTAGTTGTTAACATAATAGTTCATATATTGATAGGTTCTAATGTAATGTGCTAATTTTGGGGGAAAAATTATTTATTTGGAGTACTGTAATGAATTACGCCTTGATTTCATGTGTTGAGAGTCAAAACAACCACTTTAGGAGTATATTCATTTTGTTGTCACATTATCATAAGCATAGTGGTGCAAAGGGCCAGGCTATGAGCCCGATCTTTAAGAATAAAAAGATTGTTTTGTGATTCAAAGTGGGCAGAACTTGTGAGTAAGCCTAGATGGGAAAAACAAACCTCAAATGTGTTTGGGCCTATGACTAGGGGTGTGCATTCAAATCTGTTTGTCGATAAATCGAATTAATTATTTATTATTGGTTTATCGATTTCGATTTCAAATTTTTCCTTATAGAATTATCGATTTTGATTTTGATTTTGTCCTCTTTGGTTATCGGTTTATCTATAAACCGATAAAATATACTAAAAAACATGTCACGAAAAATTTGAAAATAGGTCATGATGGCGCCCGGAACCATTGTCAGGCAAGCCGACACGAAAAATATCATTAAATTCTCATTCTACTTTTATAAAAAATAAGTGAAGCATATTCTCGGATTTAAGTTTAAAGTCAAAATTGATCAATAAAGTATCGAAAACGATTATACAACCCAAAAATAAATATCTACCAATGTGTTTACCAAGACCTAGTATCACAAGTAATAGGCATCTAGTAAAATATACAAAAGAATGTCTCTATCCTACTGTTTGAGATAGAAAAGACAGCAAAAATAAGAAAAGAATCCATCCATCTACTAAATGGTATGGGAAGGAATCAGCTCACCATAGAAGTCTCAGTCTATAACTTAGGGGCACGCGCTAGACTGGTAGCCAGATGTACCTATCTCAGATCCTGTACAATTAAGTATAAAAACGTAGTATGAGTACATAAATAATATGTATCCAGTAAGTATCCCGTCTAATCTTGAAGAAGTAGAGATGATAGGTCGACTTGATACTTACTAGGGTACATGTAGACAACTCAAAAAACCTCGCATTATTATCAGACACAAACATCTTACCATGCTCAAGATGCTCAAACTGATACTGCAACTTTTCCCTCTTTGAGGGTGGTATGCACCTATCCAAGAACAACTGTACGAACAGACTCCAAGTGATGGGAAGGGAACCTGCTGGACTGGCAAGAACATATGACTGCCACCATCTATGGGCCCTAACCCCAAGCTGGAAAGTAGTGAAGTCGACTCCATATGACTCAAATATCATCATGTTGTGCAGTATGTTCCTGCACATGTCAATAAAGTCTTGGGCATCCTCATGAAGCTCTCCCCTGAAGACTAGAGCGCGAAGCCTAGTCCATCTATCCAATAACTTCTACGAATTGCCCTCTGCAGGTGGCCTAGGCTGCGGTGCCACTACAGCAACTGGCTGAGCCTCATCTGCAGGTAGTGCAGCCAGAGATTGATACACTACAACTGCATGTCTTGGAGCCTGAGTAGTAGGGGTCTATGCTCTCCCTCCTGCCTATGAGGTAGCTGGATCTACTGGAAATAAACCATCCTGAGTCATGGTATCCATGAACTGTAGTGTGCGGCCCATCATCTCCTGAAATCCTGGTGTTATCATAAAATCTATCGGGGTAGGCTCAGCTGTAGGCACCTCTCCCTGCTCCTCGATAATAGGATCTCCCACTAGATCTGCTGGTGGTGCTACTGGATAGCCCTAGGACACCCTCGTCCCCTACCACGAGCCAGTGCCCCCTCCCCTCGCCTCTGTCTCGGACTCTAGCAATAGGGGGAGAACCTCCGCTCGGGTCTGGAACATCTACCGAGCGTGTCCTCACCATCTGTGAGAGAATAGAAGGGGAAATTTTAGTACAACAACCATTGCACGATAGGAATGAATAAAGAGTAGTTTTTCCTAATACTCTATAGCCTCTCTAAGATAAATATAGACGTCTCAGTATCGATCTACAAGACTCTATTAGGTGCCCATGACTTGTGAGACCTATGTGAACCTAGTGCTCTGATACCATGTTGTCACGCCCCATTTCCAAAATAGGTCATGATGATGCCTGATACCATTGTTAGGCAAGCCGACGCGGAAAACAACATTAAATTTTCATTCTACTTTTACCAAAAATAAGTGAAGCAGATTCTCAAATTTAAGTTTAAAGTCAGAAGTGATCAATAAAGTAATGAAAATGATTATACAACCCAAAAATAAATACCTACCAATGTGTGTGCCAGGACCTGGTGTCACAAGTAATAGGCATATAGTAGAATATATATAAAATAATGTCTCTATCCTACTGTCTGAGATAGAAAAGACAGCAAAAGTAAGAAAAGACTCCATCTAGCTGCTCAACAGTATGGGAAGGAAGCAGCTCACCATGGAAGTCTCGGTCTATAACTCAGGGGCACGTACCAGACTGGTAGCCAGATGTACCTACCTCAAATCCTGTACAATTAAGTACAGAAGTGTAGTATGAGTACATAAACAATATATATCCAGTAAGTATCCCGTCTATTCTCAAAGAAATAGAGACGAGAGGTCGACTTGATACTTACTAGGGTCAAATAATATATCAAAGTGCTATACTAAGCATGGGAATCACCAATAACCAACAGTTTATAAAAAGAAGTATAAGTCATGTTCTTCACAATATTCCAGTTAGCTATTTACATTTCGAAATATTAGTAAACAATTCAAGTATAAGTTTTCACATAGATATCATGCGCACATTATGCCGAGGGCGACGACCTGATCCAACAGAAAATAAACGGTGCACTGCCAAGGGTTGAACGGTGCGAACCATAAATGTATCTATTCATACCAAGGCGATCGGCCCGATCTACAAATAACAAGCAATATCAAGAATACACGTGAAGGCATATTAATATTCAATAATATCATACCAGAGTTCAACAAGTATACATGTTCGCTCTTATTCCTTTCCAAATCTCTAGCATATCCTAAGTGATCATATTAGCAAGATAATATAGAGATATTCACAAATATAGCATGATGTGGGTCCTAAACTACCTGGACAATTAACATAATAGCAGCTACACACGGACTCTCGTCACCTAGTGCACATGTAGCTCCCGCATTTAGCAACAATTATTCAAATATTATACCTATGGGGACAATTCCCTCTTACAAGGTTAGAAAGGAGACTTACCTTGCTCCAAAGTATTATTCAAATGCCAAGAACGAGCCCAAACCCTCAATTCAGAGCCGAACGATCCCAAACTAGTTAAATAAAGTAAGAACTAATTAATAGAGGCTCACAAGATCGAATTCTCGCTATTTAAGCAATTCTCCAACCATTAACACAAGTTTCCAAAATTCCAACCCCAAGCCCACGTGCCCGGATTCCAAGATTTTTCAAAGGAAGTTGTTCTCTAAAACCTAAGGATCAATAATATAGGATTTCTAGTTCATTTCATAACAAATTTTGTGGTTAAATCCAAGTTTTATTAAAACCCTGGGTCTTGCTCTAACCCCTTGATTTTACCAAATTTTTGGTGTTTAAGCTACTTAATATGTAAGTATTTAGACTAAAGATGGGTGAAAATAAACTTATCTCATATTGCTAAGTGAATACCTTCTCTCAAAAGCTCCAAAATTGCCCAAAGGAAGAGTGTACAATGTGATAAAAATACTTAGAACCCATAATAAATGAACCTCACAGCCCAACGACTTTCGCATCTGCGGTCCCGCATCTGCGAGACGATGGCCGCATCTGCGAAGAAGGGGAAAAGACTGGGACCGCTTCTACGGTCTGACGCTCGCTTCTGTGGTAGGGAGCCGCAACTGTAGTTCCTTGCATGGCCTGCCCAGGGCCGCTTCTGTGATGGATTGACCGCACCCACGGTCACGCATCCGCGGTCCAAGAACCACAGATGCAGTTATGACAAAAGTAGCAACCTTCAGCCCTTTATCAAATTTTCCACTTCACTCGAGCCTCGTCCGATTGACGCTCGGGGTCCCGGGCCCCGTCTGAACATACCGACAAGTCTGAAATCATGAGACAGACCTATTCGAACCCTCGGAACGCTTGAAACAATGCTAAATCTAGGAATCACCCCCTAAAACCAAATGAATCAAACTCATGAACTTCAAGTTCTTAATTTTCCTCTAACGGGCCAAAACGCCCTTAAACTACTCGGATTGACACCAAATTTTACAGGCAAGTATTAAATGAGTATTTCGGACTTGTACCAGGCTTCGAAAACAAAATACGAGCGTGATACCTAGGAATTCAATGATTACTTAGTTTCTTTAAATCTTTAAAACCTCAAATTAACAATTTCTAATAGATATTCATTACTCGGGCTAGGGTCCTCGGAATTTGATTCCGACATACAGCTAGATCCATATTTTCCCATGGACTCTCTGGGACTGTCAAACCAGGAATCCAGGTCCGTTTTCTCAATATGTTGACCAAAGTCAAGCTTAGTCTTTTAAGAGAATCCTAAATAATCAAATGGATATATTTCACTCAAAACTCTTCCAATCCCAAACCAACCATCCCCCAAGTCATAAATTAGCTGAATCAAGTGTGGAAAGTTTTATTTAGGGGAACAGGGTCTGAAAAGACAAAACGATCAGTTGGGTCGTCACAAAACAAAATAAAATTACAATTCTTTTTACCCTTTTCTTTACCTTAAGTCCCTAACCCTATTATTTCATCTACCACATTTAAGGAATGCTCATATTTAAAGCTCAAGCGAATAAAGTTCAAATTAATGGAAAATAGAATTAGCCGTGATGATGCATTTTATTTTTTATACCATTGGAGTGTTGGTGGAATACATTTGATCCCTTACTTTAGTTTCGTTGCATGTGCTTGTTGACACAGACGATATTCTTATTTTAGCTTCTTTTTGTCCATATTAGTTAGCGTGTTTATAGCAATATACTTTTCATGGAATCCCGAAAATTATCTTATTGGTGTAATCGATAACCGAATCGATAAGCCCCATAAATCGATAAATCGAAATCGAAAAAATCAAAACCTTATTGAAATAATAATGATAAGAATATGTACAAATCGATAATTGATGAGTAATTATCGACAAGGATCAAAATCGAATCGATCAATCGAATGCACACCCCTACCTAGGACATTAGGCCTGGGCCTTAAACACAATAGCTTGGCTCAGTTGTAAAATTTCTCTTATATGAATTATAGGATAAATGAATGTTTTGTATTTCTTGCAAATCCTGTATCGTGTAATTAATTTTCTAAATGGAATTGTCTTTTGATTTCTAGATTCTGATTTTTTACTTAAAAGCGAATTGAATTACAATTGTTGCAAATGTGTATATCATGTAAGTGTGGCCAGTTTAAACATAGAGGCGGATAGGCCCAGCTAGGAAATATTTGTAACTGGGCCCGCCTAATATGAGCCGAATTTGATTAGAAAGCAGGAATGTCGAGGCCTTTGAATTTATTTTCACTTCTGGGCCGAGTTATAGGCCCAATACAGCTTCACTCGTGATTTTTGGCCAAGTAATCAAGGGCTCCTGTTGGCCCGAACCCTCTACCCAAAAATGATTAATTGTCCAATACATGTACCCCCAAATATTTTTATAACTAATAGCTTTTTATTACGTTAAAATTGGTTTTGAATAAGAGCACCCATTAGTTTGCCTTAATTGAATACAAATCTTTTAAAAATGAATCGAGGTGTGCCATTCACATTTGAATCACCTAGTCTATGGCCCTCTTATTAATATTATAACTTAGTGTAGAAAATATTTTGAACAGTCATAGTTTGCTTTTAGTCGCATTTATAATAAAAATAATTATAGTTACGGGTACGGTTCCCGTGACGTAGTTGTGATACCTAACTTCCAAATATGGGGGTATATTTATGTGACCCGGCCACAACTTCTAATAACTTTAATAAATTAAACATGTTGCAGATCGTAGGTACAG
Source organism: Nicotiana benthamiana (assembly GCA_034376525.1). Taxonomy (NCBI): domain Eukaryota; kingdom Viridiplantae; phylum Streptophyta; class Magnoliopsida; order Solanales; family Solanaceae; genus Nicotiana; species Nicotiana benthamiana. The sequence goes on along the minus strand of CM067331.1, from coordinate 84,609,394 downwards.
TTCCCGTGACATGATTCGCAATGTGTATCAAACAAACAAGTATACAACAATCGTAACTTGTCCTAGAATAATTCCATAAAAACAATTAAAAGCGGTTATAAAGGAAAAAAAGCACAATAGGTTTAAAACATGTAATAAATCGGATAATAGGCCAATTATTAATACTTTAAGTGACCGTGCTAGAACCAGGGAGCCCGAAATGCCCAACACCTTCTCCCAGGTTAACAGAATTCCTTATCTAGAATTTCAGGTTTGCAATCTTTTAAATAAAGTTAAAAATTTCCTAGATTTGAGATTTAAAAATAGACCGGTGACTTGGGACACCAAAAAATAAATTATTCCAAGTGGAGACTCTGAAAAAATAAATAATATATTCTCATTTCAATTAATATCACTTTAATTTGAATAACTCCCTTATATACCCTTCTCGTGGTGTAAAAAGGAGGTGTGACATAACTCACTAAGCAAACAATTCAAGCTCTATCTAATACAAAAGCTTCATTTGACAATTCTCATATGCTATAATATTCCTTAGCGATTTGAGTGTAGTAAGGATGACTTGGCATGGCAAGAACGTGAGCAAGTTGTCAAGTGTCGCACTTTACTTAGTTAATGACTTAGGACGTGACAACTTGGTATTAGAGCAAAGGTTATGACTAAGTGAATGTTAGAAAGAATACAAGAGATTTCTAGAAGGAAGCTTTGTAGGGAACTATGGTCGGGATTACCAAGGGCGTGGTGCTTGCAAAAGGGACAAATGTGAACGTCCCTAAGTGAAAGCAGTATGGTGGTGAATGGAACACACACGAGGTAGAAGACTTACTTTGGAGGATGGACAAGTACGTTGAGGTAGTCAAGGAGGATGACGAAGTTGTTAAGGTATTGCAATGCCTGCATGAACTTGACCGAGGTTACCGTGTTGTGGTGGCGTTGAAAGTGTGCTGCCGTAGAGAAGGGGTGCAAGATTGAGAAGTTGGAGCAGTTCAAGAAGGAGTTGAAGATGCAATTCTACCCGATGAATATGGTGTACGAGGCTAAGCGAAAACTAAGGGAGCTCCACCAAATGGCTACAATTCGGAAGTATGTGCGCGACTTCACTGCCTTAATGCTACAAATTTCATCATTGTCTGAGGAAGATTCCCTCTTGTACTTCATGGATGGGTTGCAAAATTGAGAAAAGTGGGAGTTAAGAACACATCAAGTAGCCAATGTGAACGAGTCCATAAATAAGCCGAGTCGCTTGTTGACTTCAAGATGGATCCTACCAAGTCCAAAAAAGGCAATGCCAAGAGGGATAAGGGAGATCATGACGAGGACAATAGGAAAGGCATAGCCGAGGTATACAATGGCAATGTCAAGGGGCAATCACATAATGGACATATGTCCATGATAAACGGAAAAGGACCGGAAAATGGTAGCGAGTATGTGCCTAAGAGAGGGTGTTACTTCTGTGAAGGATCACATCGGGCAAGTGAATTCCTAGAGTTAGTAAATCTTGTAACAATGATGGGGAAATTTGCTCAAGCACAAAAAGGCGACACCGGAAAAACCGCCTGTATTTGAGGGATGCGCTTGGAATCTAAGACGATAGTAGGGGATTCCAAAGCCAATCTTGGCACCATGCAAAATAGAGCATGGTGGCAGCAAGAAAAGTTTAACAGAAATAGTATATCAGACTTAGACGATGCACCAAGTAAAGTGTTCAGGTTTTCCACTAAGGCTGAACAATGGAGGGTAGCCAAATAAGGAGTGGAAGCATGGACCCGATGCTTGAGAAGTTGTTAGACTTGGTTGAATCATGGGGAGATTGAGTCTAAGAGAAAGGAGAGGCATCTGATGGGCGGAGAATCGAGGCCATCATTGCTAGCCGTCAAAAGTACAAATGATGTAAGAATAAAGGTGACAAGTACCTTGTGAAATGGGAAGGTGAACCGCTTTATAGAGCATCATGGATAATGGAGAAAGATTTGCGATGACAACCAAGGCAAGGTGCGCATGTACGTGTCGATGCTTCATGTCGAGGGTGGCATGAAATTGGGTTGGGTGGGGGGAGTGTCATGACCTGCCAAATCATCATGCCACATAGGTTCCATTTCGCATATATTAATTCCATGTGGAAACTTACATATGAAATAGAGAAGCACTTGTGAGAAGGTTTTAGATAAATATAGAGATTTCCCTAGGAAGACTTTAGAAACCTATGGATTTGCAAGAAATCTATGGATTCTACTTATGTGGATAATTCTAGAGAAGGGACTTACTTGTTGTTTAACCAAAAAATAGAAATTTCGGTCAAAGCCTACTTTAGAAGTGCCCAGGTTACTGATAATCAAGAAAAGGAATATTTTTGCATTAATAAAGGAAAATTAGAATATGAAATATCAAAGTAATCAGTGTAAAAAAAATAATTGTATTCTAGTAATAACCAGAGCGTATCCATACAAATAACATTTATATTCCTTATATAGACATCTCTAAGTACAACGTCTTTTCTCTTTTTATGACCAGGTCATTATGAGCATTATGACATTATTGGAACGTCATAATTGGTAATCGTAACTATTTTGTGATGATTCTATGACGTTTGTAATCATTCATGCTCATTAATTGAAGAATAATGAATCTGTCCTTTTTGTTGTCTTAGTTCATTCCACTAATGTGTTTTCAAATTACTAAGACACTAGAGCAATCATTTTTTCTCGTCTCTCAGACGCTTTGCTCGTACCTATTAAAACTCACGTCTTTTTAAGTACTCTTTTCTAGTTGTCACTTTTTTAATGATCCACATGTCTTGCCATGTCAGCCACATAATTAATTCCACGTCTAATATTTATCTTTCCCAATACCGATTGTCCGCCCACTTGACAATTATTCAGCAATTGAATATTTGGGAAGTGGATCTCATTTAAAGCAGGAATTTTTGCCGCTATTTCTCACATACCATAATACCTTCTTCTGAACTGATGCGTCGCATATCACTTCCATTTAATTCATTTGACATGTGGTGATCATCGGTTTGCTCTACAAATCTTCAACGAATTCTAGGGCTTTTATATGTTGCAACAATCACGAGGTGATAGTTTTCATGATGATGTTTCCATCATTACCTTTTCTGCATCATGGTTGCTTCTGCATATAAAAAAATCCTTTGTCTTTACTTTCACAAAAACATTTCTTCAGTTTTCTTTATCCACATCATGGTCTTCAATACGTTCTACTTATTCATACATCTAAGTCTTCTTCAAATCTTGATCCTCGAAAAATCCTCATTATAGACGAACTTCCCCCTTCTTCTGCTCCTACTAGAAGCAGGAGAGGTGGTAGTTTGCGTAGTTTAGGGTCAGTTTCTGTACGTGGCTATTCTTTTCAACCTAGTTCTGCTCTCACATCATCTTCTAGAAGTAGGGCCTTTTTTCATATAGATCTTCTATTCGAAATAGAGATTCTAGTGAACCAATTTGTGAACTTTCTATTGATGAGATCATCTTGATGAACTTTCTTACAATTCTCATAGGGAATCGATTAGGAATAAAGTCACTTCTATGACTTCTCATGATTGTGCTAATGTTTACCCTTCCCAGATTACTAAAAGATTGATTTCTTTGGGCATAGAGACTGCCATTGGAAATTTGGCTTCCCAATTCTGGTTCCTAATAAGAATCAAAGGGTCACTTCCTTTAAAGCTGGTTTTTCCTTTGTGCATACATATCCCTTCATATTAGGTTATAGGCCTCCTATTGACCCAGTTATCATTGAATTTTGTCGTTTCTTTGATATGTGTTTAGGACGTATTGAACCTATTGTATGGAGGGCAGTTCCATGCCTTAGCTATTTGGAAAGACCATTTACCCTTCACTTTTTACCATCTAATCCATCTCTATTCTCCCAAGTTATTCGGTCATGGTATATTTACTCTCGTGTCGAAAAATAAGAGAGTTTTTGTTAGCCCTGAGGATGATAAAGATCGTGGCTGGTACGCCCGATTCATTGCCGCCCCCAGAAGCGGGTTAGTAGGTGAAGAGAACATGACCTTCCCTGAGAAGTGAAACTTTGCATGTAAGTTTTCTTTCAATCTTTATTTGTCCTCTCTTTTGTGAATAACTTGTACTTCTCGTAATTGTTTTACTTTTCTCTTCCAACAATCATGGAAAGTGTTGAGGAGATTCCTACTTTTCGTGGTTGAGTAGAAAAATTGTGAACAATTGCTGTTATGGAAGTAAGGTCTTGGAAGTATCTTTCAAATAGATTTGGATGGAAAGATAAGATTCATGATAACTTTCTTTTTCACTTTTGTTCTTATCTTAGAAATTGTTAACCCTTTTATTTATTAGGGTTTCCTATCCGGGGTGTGAGTGATGAATCAATTATTGCTTCAAGGCTCTCACTAGCAAAAGCTCGGGAAATAATCTTGAGTTCTTCATCAAAAAGAAAAGTTGATAGGCCACAGGATTTCGAAGATGAAGAGGGGAGATATAGAGGCTCTTTAGTTTTTAAGACAAAAGCCAGAAGACGGGTCGTATCTGATAATGAAGCTACTTCTTTTCTTTAGCCTGAAAGTGTTACTTTAGTGAGTTCAGCATCCCGTGACTTTACTAAACAACTTTTTTCTCATGGATTTGATAATGAAAACCTTGGCTTTATTTATGAGGAAGCACCTCTTGCCTCTTTTCCTGTGTTTACTCCATGGAACCTCAGTTGCCTGTGCCTACTGTTGTCACTGCTACTCCATCCATGGCTATTTTGACTTCTTCGTCTGCTCCAACTACCACAACTTCTTGTGCTAAAATTGGTTCTTCTGGTGGAAGTAGGTCAATGAAACAAGTTACCATTCATATTCCTGCAGATGGTAAACTTTTGAAGAAATCAGGCCAGGCTGATGCGTGTTTGAAACCATTGTTAAGACACGTTGAGAAGTATAAAATGGAAATCCATAGCTCTCTAATGTGGATGAAAGATATCGTGTATTCATACTTGAAGGTATAAACCTTGCCTTTTTATCTTATGTGATTTTTATTTTACCATTATCACATTTTTTCTCTCTCTATGTAGATTAATCTCATCGGTACACAGATGATGAAAAGGATTGTCCATATAGAGCAGCTTTATCTTTACTATCATACTGAGAAAGATAATTAGAAAGAGCAGTACGAGAGTCTTTAACTTGAAATGGAGGATTTATAGGAAAACAAAAGTACCTTGGAGCAACAAGTAAAGGTTTTGGCAGCAGAACTGGTGATTGAGAAAGCCTCTTCTAATCAGGACAGTAAAGACAAGAACCTTCTTGAGTATTCATTTGCTGAACAACTTTCTAAAGCCGCTGAAGAGATCCGAGGTCTAAAGGACCTATTGAATCAAAAAGAAGTTTATGTTGGTTAACTTGTTCATTCGCTCAACCAAGCTCAAGAAGATCTCCGAGTATCTACCGATAGAGTTCGATTTTTGGAGAATTCACTTGCCCCATTGGAGGCTTCTTATAATCATACCTTAACAAAGAAGGACTTAGGACTGAGATTGAGCATTGGGAAAGAAATTATGAAGCTCTTGAGGATAAGGTTGTCGTTGAAGTAAGTTGGGTTTTCTTGAAAACATGCCATGATACTTTAGTGGAAGCAAGCCGGGAAGGCTTCGACTTAGCTACTGAGACTTCAAAGATCAAAGAGACCATTTAGAAAACCCAACAAAGTCAAATCTTTTCTTAACCTGTGACTAACATTCCCGAGGGTGATGAACTTACTCCTGGTGCGGCTATTATTCAATCTCCTTCTGCTCAAGTTACTCTTCCTGCTTCCGATGATGTCGTTCTTCACCCTACTGGTTCAGATTCTTCCTCTCGGTGAAAGTTTAAGAAAAATTGAAGTGTTTTTTGTTTTTTTATTAGTGGAACATTTAGAAGTTTACCCCTGGTCCCATCTGGAGTGATGTTTTGGAAGATCTTGCCCCTAATTGTGAGGAGCATTACGACCCAAGTTGTTGTTTCTCCAGTCGACGTACATCTCATACTGTTCCTTGTTTGACCTCGATTCCCAGTCTGTATCCCTTGGGGGCTTGGCTGCCAATCTATTAGGATGAACTGAACCCGAAAGGGCTCACAACTGGTCGTCCTCAACCCTGATCTTTAAATGATAACGATTATGCAGGTCTGACCCCGTCATAACTGGATACTCAATCACATTATGCTTTAATTATCAAGACACAATCGAATTCTTTTTATTCAGACCCTGCATAAAAGCTTGTACTGCCCCACCATCTGAGACCAATGGTAATTCCATTCGCTCCATCTGAAACCTAGACGCGAACTCCCTCAACATTTGTTGTTCCTCTATTTTATCTTGAAGACGTTCAATTTCCTCATCACCACCTTTATGGCCCCGTCGTGTGCTCTCACAAAGGCATCTGCTAACATAGCAAACGAATCAATAAAGTTAGGAGGCAAGTTGTGATACCAAATCTTGGCTCCTTCAGACAAAGTTTCCCCAAATATTTTCAACCACCATGACTCGATCTCATCATCATTTAGGTTGTTTCCTTTAATACCATAAGTATATGAGGTAATATGCTCATTAGGATCAGTTGTCTCGTTATATTTGGGTATATCAGGCATGCAAAACTTCTTAGGAATGGGCAACGGACCACGCTCTAAGGGAACGGTTTTTGTATGAACTTTTTGGCATCTAAGCCTTTCAAGACCGAGGGTGCCCCGGTATATGATCAACACAGGAGTTATAAGTCTCCATCTTTTTACCATTATCCTCAATTTTTGTTTCCTCGGACTCAATCCTATTGGTGAGCTCTTAGGGTTGTAATGGTGGGGTCAGTCCCCATGCTATTTTCGTTTGACCTCTCTGGCGTTGGTTTAACGCGTTGAATGTTTTCTAGTTCGACTATACTCGGAGTTATTCTGACTCTGAAGTTGAGCGATGGAAATCTGCTAAGCTTGTAGCATCTCAAATATAACTTGGAGGATAGCCCCCCATCTCCTATACCTTGCATTCCTTGCCCTCAGATCGGGCCTCCTTACGTACACTTCCTCGAGGCCTACGCCTAAATCTGCATTCAAAGCAATGCGCGAACTAACACCAACTGGTTCCATATTTGACACTTCCCAAAGGTTTATTTGTGGTACACCGACCCCTACATTGTTGTTTTACCCATGAAATCCAAGACCCATATTGTCATGAACATGTGCATTTTGCAAGTTTGACATGTATAATCCTAAGAATCAAAAATTTTTGACAAGAAAAAGTGTTAAAATAACGTGTGTTATGAGAATCAGTAGTGAAATAATCACTATTCTCTTTAGCCCCATGGTGGGCGCCAAACTGTTTACCTCGAAAATACGAGTAATAATTAAATTTGATTTGTGGTCTTAAAGATATGTGATTTAGTTCAATACCAATTAATAACCAAGAAGTATAAAATAAAAATGAAAGAAATAAATGAATCAAATCAGTATTACTAAGTAGTATTGACCTCGAACCCAGTGACCTCGAGATGGATCAAGAATAGTAAAACAAGAATAATAAAGCTAAAGGACAATTTTGATGAACAATGAGCATGAAAAGTAAGAGAGTATATTGTTTGCCAAAGATTAGATGATGTTTACAAATGATTGGGGTCCCCTTTATATAATAGGGGAATCCTAAATAAGATACATTTCTATTTACAGTAAAGAATCTTATTGGGACAGTTGTCTAACCGCCTAGTACAGATTCGTACAAATCTATTCTGGGATTTTAGGCCATGACTTTGGGGATGTGTAAGAAATATTGCCCATTCTGTTACAAATCTGTAAATCTCGGGATTGAGCACACTTGGCTTTGATACTCATCGCACTTTGATCCTCGGACATTGCACTTTGTCTTCGAGCTCGAGTCTGGTGTATCGAGCTTGACCTTGACTGAACTTGGGCTTATGGCAACCTCTCAAGCCCCAAAAATCTGGCATACCTGATTTTGATCGTATGCAGATAATCCTCACTTTTCTTAGAGTAAGACAATAAAAATGGTTTGATCTTTGATGTTTCGATACCTTGATCATGATGTCAATCTCGTGATGTCAGCAGCTGAAGTGGTTAAAAAGTTGTTTTTGCATAGTTCTCAAGGTCATTAATCAGGGGCGGTTGATGGTCGGCTATTGGGCTTCCCCAACACGCTTAAGTGTCCTCTATAAATACGCTAACTCTACGATTTTGGAAACATTACTTCTCAAATCATTCTTATAATCGCTTTAACTCCTTCAACTTCTTTGAGTTCACCCTTCTATCAATTTGCTCTTATGCATCATCTACTCATTCTCTTCTCTTGAATTTACAAATCGCAATGGCTAAAACATCTAAAATATTTCCTCAGAAAGAAAAAGCTTCTTCATCAGCGCGACCGCTAGAGGTAGAGCGGTGGTGACACATCGTATCGAGGAGTGTATTCCCCTGCCGTGCGAACGAACTTTTTATTTCAAAATCTAAACCTCCATCGACACCAGGTCAATGTGAACCCATGTCCCAATACAGCTGCTTGATAATTGAAAATGAGCTCGAGCAGGTGAAATAAGGACTCTAACTGGAAGAACAAAGGTGTAGTGATCCCTTCCCCTAAAGAGGACATCACTACTCATAAGGCAGGGTACTTAATTATGTATACCTACCCATTCACGTTGGGTGATGTAGATCCAGCTCGGGATCCCATAGACCAAGTGATTCTTGATTTTTGCCAACAATTCCAAGTTACTCTTGGCCAAATCCACCCTGCATCTGGCGCATAGTTAACCTAATTAGATATTTTCGAGCTTGGTCGATGGGATGCCTTTCACCCTCGACCACCTGATTAGGATATACACCCCCCGCCTTTATCGAGGTGGTATGATGAAGCTGCAATGCCGATCCTCAAAATCTCTGTTCTTTAGCATCGAAGAGGACATGGACCGAGGATAGATCAGGGGTTAATCCAAATTAGGATCTTCGACCTGATTCCTGCTGAGAGGATGCCATTCCCCGAGGAATGGAACATGAAACGTAAGTGCATATTTATCGATAGTGACTTTAATTTATGCTTTCCCTATTTCTCTTGAACTCATCCTCTTCTCGATCTAATCCATTTTCCATGATGTAGTTGTTGCTTTGTTTTCTGGTGCGTTCCTAGACCTCGAAGGTTGGGTACTATAACTAGCCTCACTTCTTCATACGTAGAATGCAACTGGCGTGACTTGGACAAGGGCCAATGGGAGGCTAAAATCCATGGTGAGTTCTCTTGTTTGCATTCTTATGTTTCTTAGTGAAAAACTTACTTTATCTTATGCAGGCCTTGGAGATGCCGTGGATATGCGATCTCCCCCCTCGGTGAAGAAGAAATTCTGAAGCCCTCCAAGGATAAGAAAAGAAGGATGGAGTCGTCTGCGAATTCCCCAAAAGCAAAGAAAAGCAAGGCTCTAAAGACTAAGGCTGATACAATGGCCCTGTCTCCAGAAACGTCCCAATGCCTTTGGGATGAGGATGAAAAGGAGGAAGATGATGAATGCCTATTGGTAATTTAGAAAAGAGGAAGCACTGATGCTTTGAAGAGCGATGAACCAATAGTGGTGATGCGGTTCATTCTCGAACTGAGGAAATCTCGGAGGGGAGTTCAAGCAAAGTCCTCGAGCCTTCGAGTAGCAAAAGAGCACCTCGTCTTGGAGGTCATATGGAGGGCGAGACCGAGGGTCCCGGTTCTGAGGCCCTCCAAAGAGAATAGAATGTCCCTAGTGGATCACTTTGGATAATCAATGTGGATGAATCGTTGTCTGGCCCTGAACTCTCCAGGGGCAATTCTGAGATGCCCAGAACATGATAACTCCGAACGAGGGAACGAGCCATGAAGGGAATGATATCTTTGTGGAGAATCTGAAACGTATCTGACAAATGTTGAATATAATCCCTCGATTGTTGTGATTTGACTAGCATATCATATATAAACCTACATGGTTTTTCCCATATGTTCTTGGAACATCTTAGTTACTAACCTCTGGTACGTGGCTCCAGCATTCTTTAGGCCGAAAGGCATTATTTTATAATAGTAAGTCCCCTATTTGTAATAAAGGAGGTTTTTTCCTCATTTGAAGGATCCATTTTTATTTAATTATATCCTGAATAGGCATCTAAAAAACTGTTGTTCATGTCATGCAGTAGCATCAATAAGTTGATTATGTGCGGTAATGGAAAAGAATCTTCAGGGAAAGCTTTATTCAAATCAGTATAGTCTACACAAACTCGCCAATTACTATTCTTTTTGGACATCACTACACTATTAGCTAGCCAATTAGGATATTTTACCTTACAAATAGACCCGATTTTTAAAAGCTTTTGTACTTCATCCTGAATCACCTAGTTTTTAAAGGATCATTGCTTCCTTTTCTTCTATTTGACAGGCAGATACGTCGGATCTTTATTCAGCTTATGGGTCTTCACCTCCGGCAGTATACCTGTCATATCTGAATGGGACCAAGAAAAGCAATATGCATTGACTTTTAAAAACTCAATTAACTTACTTTTCATCTCTGGGCTGAGGTTGGTTCCATGTAGACGTTTTTGTCTGGCAAATGTACAAACAACACCACCTATTCTAGTTCCTCAATTGTTGTTTTGATGTTTTCATTCTCTTATGGTTCTTAAATAGTATCAGGCCTCAATTCTACATCTATTTGTCCATCTACAGTTAGGGCTTATGTTGTTAAATCCTCAATTGCATTCTGTAATTGCTATTTTTCACATGCAACGTCATTTCTTACCTTTGCATCTGCCACTGAGTTAATGCTTTAGGAAGCATGTTGATTACCATAGATTTGCCTTATTCTCCATTGCGAAGGGAACTTGATTACTTGATGTATGGTAGATGGAACAACATTCATCTCGTGAATCCAAGGTCTGCCAAGAATCGTATTGTACTCCATGTCTATATCTATTACTTTAAATTTAGTATCTTTGACTACTCCTTCTGCGAATGTGGTGAGTATTATCTCCTTTTTTGTAACAATGCTCGAGTTGTCAAAACCAGACAAGGTACGTGCTTTGGGTACCAATTTATCATCGGCTTGCATCTCGTTTACCACTCTTTAAAGAATGATATTTACAGAGTTGCATGGATCAATCAAAACTCATTTTACATTAGTATCATGTACAAGTAAAAATATTACCAGTGCATCATTGTATGGTACAATACGCCATCTGTGTCCGCATCATCAAATGTTATACTATCTTCTTCCAAAACTTGGAGAACTCGCTTCCCGTAGGTAACCGTGATTTTTTTGACACCTTCTTTGTTGTCGTATATGTTATGTCGTTGAACTCCTCTCCTCCGCTTATGACATTAACTATTCATTTTAGTGATAGAGGTTTTGGTGGCTCCTACGTATTCTTCATATATGCTTGCTTACTCTTCTCACTAAACAATTCAGTTAAGTAACCTTGTTTTAATAAATGCTCTACTTCACCTTGTAGCAGTATGCAGTCTACTGTTTTGTGACCGTGATCATTGTGAAACTCGCACCAAAAATCAGAGTTTCTCATGTTCGGGTTTGATCTCATTTCTTTTGGCCCCCACACTTTATCTCGCATGCTTCTTAAAACACTACCAACTTAGACGTGCTAACATTGAAACTATAACCACCAATCTTTGATTTTGAGCTTCTGTCATTATCTCGCATATCTCGCGTATCTCGCTCCTTTCCAAACCTGGACAACGAACCCGATCTTTGTCCCTTGATCTATAATCATACCTTGGGTTTTCTTGTTTTGAACATGAATCCTTTCTGCTGGTCCCATATAAGGTTCATACCTGTTTTTACTGGGCTTTTTTTTTAGTTTTTGGCCACCTTGAACTTACTATCTCTTCGGGACTAAGTGATAGTGTCTTCTTCTATCTGCAGCTTCATGTTGTACCTATTATAAATTATTCCAAGTTGTTGCAGGGAATTCTCGTAAGCTTTCTTTGAGTCTCCTTATGGTTTCTAAGCTTTCTTCATTTAAATTACGGAAAAGGGTCAGAACTGCCCCTAACGTATTGACGCCAGTGTAAAAATGCCCTCCATTAACCTATTATGAAAAAAATGCCCCTACCGTTAAAGTTCTGGCATATTTGTGCCCCTAATGTATTGACTCCAATTTAAAAATTCCCCTACCGTTAACCTATTTTGAAAAAAATGCCCCTACCGTTATAAATATAAGTACAACCAGTTGTTAGACTTAGGGGCACAAATATGCCACATTTTTAACGGTAGGGGCATTTTCTTCAAAATAGGTTAACGGAGGACATTTTTAACCTGGAGTCAATACGTTAGGGGCAGTTCTGACCCTTTTCCCTTTAAATTATTAGCAAATGCCATAGCCGCCCAATTATCGAGTACACGTGGCAACATCATTCGTTCTCATTGGAATCTATCTACGAATTCCCTAAGTAATTCCGTATCTCCGGCTTTATTTTGAAGATGTCTTCCATTGAAAAAATATCTACGAATTCCCTAAGTAATTCTGTATCTCCTTGCTTTATTTTGAAGATGTCTTCCATTGAAAAAATATCTACGAATTCCCAAAGTAATTCCCTATCACCTTACTTTATTTTGAAGATGTCTTCCATTGAAAAAATATCTACGAATTCCCTAAGTAATTCCGTATCTCCTTGCTTTATTTTGAAGATGTCTTCCATCCTTTTTTCAACTTTATGATCCCCCAAGTGTGCTTTTATAAATGAATCTACAAGCTCAGTAAAAGAATCAATGGAATTCTCAGGTAAAAAAGAATACCATGTATGTGTGAGGGTTTCACTGAATTTTTTTGACCAATACTGATTCAATATCTTTCTTGGTCAAGTTATTGCCCTTTACGCCAGTTGTAAATGTAGGCACATGATCTCGGGGATCAATTGTCTCATCATACTTTGGGATATCGGGCATTTTAAACTTCTTCGGAATAGGTAAAGGAACGGCACTTGGCTTCCAAGGTTGTTGAGAGTATTCGTCCATATCCGCTCCTTTAATTATAGGTGGAACACCAGGTATCTGTTCTATTTTGTACGATGGAAACCAAGTTGATTTTGAGCAAAATGACAAAGTCATCCATGATTTATCATATGGTAATATGGCATTTGAACCAAAAGAGGTATATTGGGCAAATGGAAAATGGGGAGAGAGCAATACTAATATATATATATATATATATATATATATATATATAAAATTTCCTTTTTTATTATTCCATTGACATTTTTATCATAAAAAAGACATGAACAACTAACAGTTAATGGAAAAGAGAAGGCTGCAAAATTAGAGCTTGGTACAAACCCATACAACGCAAGGCACAAACCCATACAAGTGCTAGAAGCAGCTCTGAACAAGAGTGAAGAGCACCTCATCAGTTCTGCCGAGGAGTCCACTCAGCTCCAGATGAGTCAGTTTGGGACAGAGTGTACCTACTAGGGAAATGATAGCATTGCCTACTCCAGAGCAATAGCTAATAGCCAAAGATTGCAGTGAGTTGCAAGAAGCCACCAATGGAAATCCATTGGTTTTGTCTTTCATCCCAAAGCAGTTCACCAGGAAAGAGCCTTCAGCTTTTTACCACAGTTCAAAAGTATACCAAAAAACCCAGCCTGGGTAAACCCGAGGCATTCTCTAACTGAAGGTTCTCAACTGAGACTGAAGCTTTGGCAAAAACAACCAATCCATTATTCCATTATCGCTGATGTTTAGTGCGTGGAGCTATCCTCTTACTCTCCTTCTTCACATATATGTCTTCCTTCCATATCATTTTGGAGTTGTCTTTGCTCTGAAGAGATTAGCGGAGCAGAAGATTCATGCTGGAACTGTCCAACAAGGCAGTTCATTGGTGTATTTTCATTCATTTGCTGCCGCTGTCCAGTGTGTATAGGTATAATCTGATTTTGTCCACAGTTTTGCAATGCTGTTTTGTTTCCAACAGCTGATGTTTCACCCGAGAATTACATTTTGTGCTGTTTCTTTTTGGTCGATCTTTGCAGTTGTTGTCCTTGAAGTACCTGCTGTTGTATTAGTTTTTGGAATGAAAACTGGAGCATTATGGTTTAAAATGCTGTTTGGATTTGCTGCAGATGGCATTTTTGCATTCCAATTTATAGTTGCAGGTTTCCCATGAAATTTTGGCTTGATTGGAGCTTCAATGTCCTCTCATGAGCTATCGTAACCATCTTCTTGGTCTTCTTCGCACTTCCGATAGATCAGGTCTGCCATAAGAAAATTTTAAGACAACTGCTTGGTGCAAACCTTCTTCTCTGGTGAAGTTGTTAACATCTTCCATTGTGAATTGAATAATAGGATCTTCATGGTTGAAGTTTACTGTGCATAGCTCAATTTTTATCGGAACATTCTGTTTTGCTTGAATAACAGAAGCATACGGTGGCTTCGAACCTTATTTTGCATCTGATGATGCGTGGTTATGAACAATCTCTGCCACAGCCAAAGGCTGAGGAGAGATTTGCGCAGCCATGGCTGCCTAGCTCACGTGAATTCGACAAGAGCCTATTGATAATACAAGTGTTCTTCCATTATTCAAAAAAACTGGAAAATAAAACAGAATTTTAGATATGAAATCTGAAGATTCTTCAAGCTACAGTGAATCAATTCCAATTAAGATCTTGAAGAAATGGATAAAGGTTTGGATAAGAAAACAATTAGGGAATGATCACAATGAAAATGGGGTTAATATGACACCACGATTGCTATCATCCACCGCCGGATTCCGGGAATATGACCGATGAATAGTGTCGGAATTACTATTTACCCTTCTTCCTAGAGAGAAAGCAGAGGATTTTTTTAGAGAGAGAATTCAAATCCTGTTCAAATCAATTGTCCGAATCTGATTTCTTGGAAATGAAATTTTTGTTCACGAACTAAATACCTTCTTCTTTGCTTTTAGTGTGTTTCTATTTTTGTAGGGAGGATTTCTCAGAGTCTCTTTTCCTAAAGAAGGGGAGCGTTGATTATATAGAGAAGGGAAGTTGTCAGAGAAAAAGCTACCGAGAAACTAACCCATGTTCATCCCATGCTCCCACTTACTTCTTAACGTGCAGTAGTTTTATTTTAGGAGTTAAACCGTCCCTAGGTAACTTCCCTTTAAAAAATAGGTCGATTCAATCCATATGGACGGACTGCGACCTAAACCCAATATCCAACACAATTTATATGAATCTATTTCCTTTTTAATTATTTTTATAATGAATAAACTCTTTCATCAAAATATGAAAATAATTTTGTGGAAACTCAAATTTTATTCTCAATGAGAAGCTTTTTCAATTCTGATATGTTTAACATCATAAATTTAGAGGAATTACAACAACAAAAACCCAGTTTGATCCTAACATGTGGGATCTGGGGAGGGTAGTCTGTATGCAGACCTTACCCTACCTAATGCAGGTAGATAGACTATTTCCAATAAGACCCTCGGCTCAAGAAAGGCAAGAAGAGAAAGATGGACACAAGAGAGGAAGAAAGATGGAAGAGAAAAAGGGAGAGATAAAGGATAAGTAGTATATAATAATAGTAAGGGAATACAACACCTGAGGCGAACAAAATCACATATCGTAATAAAAATCTAAGAATATGAAGGGACATGCACGCTACTAAGTCTATCAGTAAACGCTATAAACTACCTACCAAAAATATTATAGCTTGTTTAACATAATAAGCTTTAACAATTCTTCATTTCTTTCTTAAATTCAATATCGATCAAATAAGTTCATATATATTGAAATGAAATAATTATTATTTTTTACTAGTATGAATGTTAGATAATTTTGTTCAATTTGTTATGGTGTTCGAGGCAATTTGCATGCACCGTTTAGTTTGATGTTCGTTGTATATACTTCCATCATTTACTGAATATTGTCTGTCACTTATCAAACTAAACGGTGCATGCAATAATTATTGTTAAGTTAAGCTATAATTATGTCCGTTAAGCTATAATCACATGGAATCTACCCAACAAAATTTGTACATACTTGAAGAAATCACCTGCCATTTTTTTGTATCCATTTGAACTTGTTTTTCGCTAGTTCATCCTCCACTAGTCTTATATTTTATGTGATAGAAGTTTGCAGTACGAGAGTTAAACTACTAAATCCTTATATGATTGATTTTTAAATAAAATTTACATATTACATTAAGACTACAAGTCACGCTATTAATAATCTAATATTAAAATATATTTAAGAGAATAATGATTAAAAACGTTTTAACTTTCTAAAATAGTATAATAGTGCTACAAAAAGTGACATAGAGGTAATATTATGTTTTATGGTGAGGAAATTTGAGATAGAGTAGAAGAAAATAATTAAATCTTGCACATGTAAAACGAAAAAATTAATATGTGATTTAAATGTTTTAGCTATATAATACAAGATTATTAGTTTATCACTCCGTTCTCAGAGTTAATTGCGGAATGCTGCTGTTCACAGTTCGACTTAGTTGTGTTTTTGTTTTTCCTAAGTAAAAGATATTTCAAGGTAAATATAAAATTAGAAAAATTAGTTCGACTTTGATTGGTATTGTAAGTTTTTTTTGTTCATTTTGAGTTTATTTTCTTTTAAGTTTTGCATTTTTTATCAAATATCTTTTTTTTTCCATTTTAGCCTTAAAAAATACATGTATATCAGTATATCCAAGAGCTGGTTTATGAAACTCCTGAAAACAAAGATTACTTAATTACGAGCAATCCAAAAAAGGATTGTCATTACAAACATTAATTTAGTATCAACCTTTAACTTTTAAAAGAAGTTCTCAAACACAAAGTCAGTAGGGGAATTTAACTGCTTTGAATAAGAATACGATTTAACTATAATTTTGTATACTGTCAAAATCAAGGAATACCGATTTGAGGCCTTTGTGGCAGTTTAGGCCCAGCCTCGATGGGATCAAAGCACGGTCAAAGGCCCGTCCTCGAAACCTCGCCTCGCCAGGGTACGTCGAAGACTCATCATGATGTACCTCGAGGTAGTGTGAAAATCGATGTCCGTTATGGAAAGGCGGGAAACTCCTGAGAACACGCGGTGGGGACTGACACAGTCTGCAAGAACAGTACAGATCCGTACTGAGCCGTTATACAGCTGTATTAAGAGCATTTCTTCGTCATTTATTGAACATATACTATGCTGGGATTTGTTATACCCCATTTTAACACGGGTCAAATTAAATTATAACATATTAGTAATTTTGAGGTTAATTAATTAAGAAAGTCGCCACCTTATTATTTTAACGATGAATTAGAACATCAATTTTAGCTAAGTGGTGCTTAAAGTTAATTCTATTTTATGACCTACTTAACCTTTAAGATTATAGGTAAGGGTTCTAATTGATCCTATAAAAAAATTATTAAAGCACCCTATATTATTCATTAATATCGGTTATCTGGTCAAACTTAGGTTAATTCATTAAAAAACTTTAAAAAATGGTTAAGTATATTGTAAGTACTTGGAGGAAAGAACTTATACCTAGAATATTTTGTTAATTAATTTCTACCAAAAACAGTAGCTAATCTTTGATTGTAAAAACAAATTATCAGTCAAACTCAAATGATTCCCTTTTTTTTCTTCCTCGAGATTGATTCAACGAGAAAGTGAGATAAATTTGTAAGCAAACTCCTGCTTCAAAACTTCTACTTCAACTCGATAAAAATTGAACTGTTAAGGCATTTTGAAAATACTTACTGTCTTAAGAAAATTTGGACCCAAATTCAGATTTGACTCACTCCAAAAAGCTCGACAGATTCAAGACTCAAACTTAGAAATTAGAATAAATTCAAAGAGAAGAATCCTATTCAAGAATATTTAAAGACTAACCAAAATACCACTTTAAATATTTTTAGTGAAGTCACAATTCTTCCAACTCCTACGTGATCCCAAATTAGTTCAATTTTAAGGCGACTCCCAAATATTATAAATAGGTCCCACATTACACAGTAGACCAGAACATGAAATATAGTAGTATTCAGATGAATTTTCATCTGGCTGCAATATATATGCAGCGATCAAAGGATAACAGGATGCTAATAGATTCCAGGTGATCGCGGTAGCGACAGCGTTGAGTCTCGCATTGAGACTTTTCGTTTCTCCGGTGTGCATGCAAAGGAAGTAAGAGATTAGGGAAATAATTCATCAAGGTGATGCAAGTATTAGGATAAAAGTTGAGTTATTCGCCTAGAATAGTTACAACAAAGAGCAATACTTCAAATATATCTTAGATCAACTTCTAAATAATTTTACCAACCGCAATCTAAACATTACCCTTTCACGGTATCAAGAAATCAGAGATAAGGACATGCACCACACCTGAAAGTGATGTGAACATGCTCCTCTTCTCTTAAGGTCTGAATGGATAAGTAATAATCAATCTTTTAAATGCTTCTTCTTTAAGTTATACTAACAGATTCCCATTAGTATTAATTTAATGATGCAATACACTGATGACTGATGGAAATTCAAAAAATACGGAGAATTCACTTTCAGAAGTTGGAAACGAAGTCATTTCATCCCATTTGCCTCCACCAAGCAAATCATGACATAAATACCCAGTAAAATTCTCGCTCATTGTACACAAAAGGAGTCCATCAAGGTGGTTTACAGAGAAAATTTGACACCTTCATCATCAGCTGATGTTCCCTTAAATATCGCAAGCTTCCCTTTATGTTCAAGCAGCTTCAAAGCTCGCATAAGAACTGTACGGTCCATTCCATGAAGCTCTGTTCCCCGGGACTCCGTCCCAGAATGTATTTCTTCAACTGTCATAACACTGTCCTCCAGCCCATACTCCTTTACAAAGTTTACAATCAAATCTGCCCAGTCCTGGATGCGATGCCATAAGATTAGACATTTTCTATGACCTTTATCCATCCATTCTGCACGACCATCAGAAACCAAAGCTGAGAGAAATGCCTCCCTAGCTTCATGACTCAGTGATCTTTCAATAGCAGGATTACTGAACAATGGAAAGTCTTCCTCCAGCCCAATTACAAAGACCTTTTGGGCTCGACAGAAATCAATAATGAGCTCCTTCCATAGCTGTATCTGCTTCTCCCGAGTCTCCCTTACGGGCTGCAAAGTGAAGTAAGGTGGATAGTTGAAGAAGTTAGGCAGCTTGAATTCGCCCAGCTTCTGCATCTTTCTTGAACTAATTCCTTCTCCGCCTTACCTGACACTAGCAATAGCGATGGCAGGTTGGATTAGATTTGGACAGGTTCATTTTAATGATATTCTACGCATAGATTTCATTAAAGAACAGTTTCTAAGAGAACTCCTTGATAACTAACGGGATATCCAGCTAAACAATAAGATAGTTAGTATTCTAACCTCATGCTTTGTATGGCACTTAAACTAGAGAAAAAATATACCTTACAGTCATATTTTGCTCATGGAAAAGAGTATCTACGCTAAGTCTTCATACATACAGCAATAAGAAATGTTCTAATTTATTTAACCAACGAATCAAAGGCTTTAAAAAAGGAAGCTCGTGGTATTAAAAGCAAAAGCATATGGTCTAACAACTAAAGTAGCAACCAACAGAAGAATATTAACATAAGTTCTCAGCCAATATTTTATTTTCTTGTTTGATTAACACTTAATCAGAACACACAAAATTCTTCGCGATTTGTACACGCGATCAGAACTTAAGTCATGCTTTCTACAAGGAAAGTAAACTATAAATCCCATTTTGTTATGAAATAATAAAAGAACAAGAATAATATTGCAGAGAGAGTAGGGAGACGAGTATTCTTATTGATACTATTGGGATGATTTACAATGGGGTAAGACCCCTCCATTTATAGGAAGAGAAATGAGTTAGCCTCAAAGTAAAACTCTTCTATAAGATAGACATTCACCCTAATTAGAGTTCTATTCTTAACACTCCCCCTTGAATGTCTACTCAATAAATAATGTGCCTCGTTAAAACCTTAACTGAAATATAACCCAATGGGAAAAAAATTCTAGAAAAGGGAAAAGAGTACACATATTTAGAAATGCGCCTATTGGTTGCCTCGTTAAAAACCTTGCAAGGAAAACTCAGTGGGACAAAACCTTGTAAGGGAAAAAGAGTGCAACGCGCATTAACTCCCCCTGAAGAGAGCATCAATTCACATCCTTGAGTCTTCGCATCTCAATCTTGTGCACTAGTTTCAAGAGATCGTTAGTAGAGATTTGATAAATAAATCATCCATATTAACTATAATGAATATTTGTACCTTGAAATCATAACTCGTGATAGATATATAATGTCTTCACAAATATCGTGGAATGGCTCTTCAATATTTCCATAGAGATATCCTCGCCATCACATTATCATAGTTATAGCAAGATATATTTTTGCATAAATTGCATTAAGGAAGTGGTACCTCAAGATCAAGAATTGTAGATTCTTCAAGCAACTTAAATCCTTCATGGGTTGTCATATAAGTTAAGTCACGTAAGTCATATAATAGACATTAGATGCATATCAAGTTTTCATGTCATGCTAAACAAATAAGATATCGAAAACTGATTACACATACCATTGACTTTATACTTTCAAGTATTCGAACTACATGTCCAAAATTACATGTCTTTCATATGGAATCAATTCTATTTGAATTGTATCTCTTCCATTTGGCCAATATTTTTGTTTGTATTCGACAAACATAAGATCCTCATCGATATTTAGCGGTATCATAGATGTCGCCGACGAACATTTTATATCGGTTCCAGTAAATTTTCATAAAGATATAACATGGAGATCTCTTCATTCATATATTCAAGTACCTGAATCTCTCATGAGATTTTACGAAGTGTTATGTCATGTGATCTTCTAGATCACTTGCCTCCTTATTATGATCACTTTGATCATTTGCTCATCTTCTTTTAATAAGAAGTTATTTTGAAACCAATTTGTCTATACGCTTTAAGCGTATCAAAGACTTTGTCCTTCTAGGACTTAATATGAGCATTTGCAGTGAGAATATAGTTACTTTCTTTGGGTCAGCAAATGCGTATGGCATGCTTTGCAATATGTTGCAATTGAATTATCCTTTTATGAACTTCAGGTTCATATTATGATATTCGAGGATCTATATATACAAATGATAATTCATTCCATGTAACTTTTTCTCAAGTGTTTATCATGTCTCCCCCTCATGTTAGAAAAACTAAGTTGTTTCCTCAACTCTGGAAAATCATCTTTGTGCATTATCATGTTAATATCCACTGCACATCAATAATAATAAGATAAAATTATTTGGTTCCTGACCCTAAACCACTTCTGAGGGGAGAATATAATATACTCTCGTGTATAGCGTATATCAAATTGATATAGATAACTTTGTTCTCATAAGCAATAATTTAGCTATTAAATGGAGGCACTCAATAAATTATTTTGCTAAACCAACTATGATGTAAACCAACTTATCAAGATGAACTATCTTGAATAGAAAATCTGGAATTATGCTCGAAATTAGATTACTGAGCAATTTACCTCGCAAGCACCGGCCAGGCTGCAGGTTAATAATAATCGCACATGTAACCATATCATAGATGCATCATATGTGGTATACATGGCAGGCGAATGGGCCCATATTCACCTTTGATATTTCCAGAATTTATGGGATTCAACCCCAACTTTAGTTGGTCAATTAATTTAATGAGAACAAGTAATACAAGAGAATTCGTAAAGAACTTTCTAGTTCTTTAATATTTACCCATGTGAATTCTCTATTATTGTTGCACATCATACATAAATTGATATGGCTAACCCGAATGCCAATTGAATAAATTATCAATATTGATAAGTTCATGTTTATACCATGACATGTGCGATTCTCAATAAACTCCAGATTTATTATGATATGGATTTTTATATCAATTAACATCCACTTTATTGTTGCATTCTTTTGTTTGTGTAGTACAAACTGGAGAATAAAGCGGGTAGCTTTTCATATACAGATTATCCCGCTACAAGTTGTAGTAATAGAAGATATCAAATCTTTCCTTTATTTATTGTCTCAATATTATCAACCGCTTTCACATATACTTTCGAAACTGAATAAGTTTCTTTGAGACTTACTACAACACAATACCTTATTGGTAATCAATTGCGTTTCTCCAAAATAATATAATTGGCTCTTGCACAGAGTTCTCAATTAATTTGGTACTATCACATATTGCTATCACATTCTCTGCGGGAATATGTAATTTTGTTATCCTTTTCAAATCTTTAAATGCGTCTGGCATTTGATTTGCTATTCTTTGCAAATGGATAATATTTTGCACCTCTTTTTCACAAATAGAGGTATGTGGATCAAGATGAGATAATGATGCATTTTTCCACAAAATTTCCCGTTTGGTTTCACCAACTTCTCCCCCTAATTTTGGGAAAAGTGTCTCATCGAATCGACAGTCTGCAAATCGTGCAGTGAACAAATCCCCTGTCAATGTTTCGAGGTAGCGAATAATGGAGGACGATTCAAACCCAACATATATTTTCCTAACCTTCTTTGCAGACCCATTTTGGTGCGATATGGCGGTGCTACAGGCACATATACTGCGCATCCAAAAATTCTTAAATGGGATATATTAGGTTCATGACCCAAAACTAATTGCAACGGGGAATATTTGTGATAATTCGTCGGTCTGAGACGAACTAGCATTGCTGCATGCAAAATGGCGTGACCCCAAACCGAAGTGGGCAGCCTCGTTTTCACGAGTAAATGAGGTATTCAAGATTATTCTCATCTATTGTCTCAATATGATATCCATTTTGAATGATATCTTTAAAACTCAACAAGTTTCTCTTGGACTTGGAGGAGAACATTGCATTCTCTATGATAAATATTGTTCCTTTAGGCAGAGTTATAATTGCTCTTCCGGAGCTTTTAATCAATTTACTACTACCAGAAATTGTAGTAACATCTGCCTTACACATACTTAAATGAGAGAAATATTTCTTCTCTTTGAATATCGTATGTGTGGTACATGAATCAATTAAACAAATATTTTAACAATTGGACGTTGATCCAAGTTTACTTTGTGAGATATCCATATTTTCTTCCCATGGTTTGACATACAAAAGAAATATACTAACATGAGAATAAAGCTTCATAATTAAACAATATTTTCAAAATCTGCTGAGGTTAATTGATTAACTAAGTTGATAATCGATTAACTTAGGCAACGGTCATTAGATTAGTCGATTAATTAAATCTGATAGTCGACTAACATGCCTTGCGGAAAAAGTCCAGTTTAATACGAAATATTAGATAATCGATTAACTGATATGTTAATCGATTAACTTTACTGAAAAATAAAAATATCTTTGAAAATTAAGCATATTGAAACATTCTAAAGAACGAATATTAACACTATTCCATAAATTAAATAATACGAGTTGATACTAATGACTATTAGTTTATTCACTAACTAATACAAATAAGTAAAATAAAATTAAACAACTCAATCTTCCTTAATCACAGATCCATCACCGATTAAGTGGTCTATTTTTCCTTCAGGGTGCTCAAAGAATTCTGCCAAATTCAGGTGGGTGATGTCAAAATTATTGTCAGAGACAAAATTGGTTTACGGGCATTTACTCTTTAGAGATGCTTGATAAAGCTCAACCAAATGCCTTGGTACACGGCAAATTTTCGCCCAGTGCCCTTTTCCACCGCAACGATAACATATAGTTTATGAACTATTTGCTTTTGGATTCTCATCATATCGTGCTTGTGGCAGAGTGACCAACTTTAAGTTGTCATATCTCTCCTTTAATCCATTCCACAAGATAAGTGGATCTTTGACTGTGATATATTCAATTTTCAAACCTTCATCAAGGTGATGGCGCAAGAAAATCAAGGCCTCAGCACAGTCTTTGGTGGATGCATTATTTCTGTCTTTAATGGCGCTCCAGGACCCATTGCATCCAAATGGATTTCAGCATCCAACACCCATGTCATGTAGTTCTTGCCCGAAATTTCAAGGGCAATACACTTTCTTTTCATAATGTCATAAACAAACTTGAGACAAACTATAAGCAAATTTGTAAAACATGTGAAATGAATACAGAACTATTTGCTTCCCATGATCTAATGATCAGATGAATATAAAACAACACGACAAACAAGATTATGTGGAGATAGGAAACAATACAGGTGCACACATTTAGTACCATTGCAGGCATAACATTGCAGTTTTATGAACTTATGCATTATCAGAATTGTATATTGATATAATGATATGAATAAACTTAATAATGATATGCACATATGAAGAAACACTAAACAATAATAGTAGTGATAATAGGCAAAACAAGTGAGAGATATATTCATGACGTTCAACTCCGTAAAATATGAAGAAACACAGAATAATACTAAGGTTAAACACAATATATTAAATATAGTAATAGCTTAATTAAAATGTAACAAAGACTT
Source organism: Nicotiana benthamiana (assembly GCA_034376525.1). Classification (NCBI taxonomy): domain Eukaryota; kingdom Viridiplantae; phylum Streptophyta; class Magnoliopsida; order Solanales; family Solanaceae; genus Nicotiana; species Nicotiana benthamiana. Next base: position 84,584,961 of record CM067331.1, on the reverse strand, counting down.
AACAATTTGTGCAAGTAGAGCAGTTATACCATAAAGCAATGTCTTTCATTCATGTGAATACATGGCATGTGTGGTGAGTGCATGATATAAAACACGATAAATTGAATTTCCAGTTCCAGAGATTGACCATCATTCAAGACCATCAAATGGTTGTCGTAAAACTTTTAGGGCTCAGAGAAAGAAGGAAGCAAGAAGGAAGAGAAAAAAAAAATGATGCAACAGTAGCTTTGATAGCTCACACAATGGCTTAAACCTAAATTTCTTAGAAATGCTTGCTGTCATAATTGCAGTATGATCACTTCCAATTATGCTATAGTCATTGATACCTATTATCATTATTACTAGTTGGCCAAATTCAATAAAGGAAGATATACAAAATTTAGTAGTACCTGAACATAAGGGGATTCTCTTTTCCTTGTTAGTCAATCAGAGAAACAGCAAATAATTTGCTCCAGAGTAGACTCTTAAAAGTGTTATTATTGGGGGAACTTAATTCCAAACTTCTTCGTCTTTTATTTCACTGCCGTCACCCATTGTTCTCTTTGAGATAGTAAAGCTTCGTGCCGATAACGTGTTATGAAATAATAAAAGAACAAGAATAATATTGCAGAGAGAGTAGGGAGACGAGTATTCTTATTAATACTTTTGGGATGATATACAATGGGGTAAGACCCTTCTATTTATAGGAAGAGAAATGAGTTAGCCTCAAAGTAAAACTCTTCTATAAGATAGACATTCACCCTAATTAGAGTTCTATTCTTAACACATTTCACAATAGATGAAACAAGCCTGAAAAGAAGAAAAATTAGAATTTTAAGAATCACTGACCTTTTTACGGGCAGTGAACTAGGACGTCGCAGACCTCGGATCTACACTCCTCTTTCGAACGAAATCAGAACTGATTCAAACGTGTTAAAATGCGAAGCCTCTGTTATAGTTAGAACCAATAGAGACGAAGAAAACCTCCAATAACTCAGGCTTTGTGAGACTTTATAGCCAATAGGTAAGGAGTAAGGGATGCTTGCCAACAGTAAATTTGAAAGGAGAGTGGCGTCTCTGAGCCATCATGTGAGTACTTATAGGCAGATAGATTCGAACCTTAGGGTTTCCAAGTCAAAGTAGCGTTCAAGAACGGATAAAATAATGACGGAAAAGATAAAGACAAACGAGTAAGAAAAGCTTTACCTTTTCCTCCAAAAGATCCTCTGCCATAAGATTCAATTTTAAAATATAGGCATGGTTTCATGCTATCTGACTTGGAAATAAACAGATTCAGAGAGTGAAACTGACATTGCAGAAGGTAGGATGAAAAAGTTCTGCTCTTGGGAAGAAAAGATTGGAATTTTGCTCTAAAGAGGAAAATGGAAATAGGGTGCCATTGATTGATACGAAGAGAGAGAGAGTAAAACTTTAATTTGATTTGAGTTGTAAAAAATTATCTCAATACATAAAGTAATTATGGTCGTTGGATCTAGAAAATAAGGGTTGAGATTAAAGATCTAGATGGTTTTATGGGTTCTGTGTTAATTGGAATTGATTTCGACGGATTGGGAAGTCTTGGAGCAAATTTGGCAGGCCTAATTTCTTTCTATTGGGCTAAATTGAGTGCCTCCTTTATTCCTGTGTATTAGTATATACGTATTTGTGCGACGCGCAAATCAATTAGAAAAAAGAGCATATATATTATAAATTACAATCGATAATTAAAACAAAAAATAAATATATGAATTTTAACGGGCTGTCTCTATATTATTGTTGGCAAGGACTACCAATTTTAAGTAACTTGTTAAAAATGGATTTGAGCAAGAAATATTTGGTCTTATTTTTGTTCGATAAAATGTTTGTTCTTCATTATAAGTTAAAAACGAAAAAAGAAAAATTAACTTTTGAAAAAAGTTTAATTACTTCATAAAGCGAAAAACCACCTAACTCATCTAAATTTGCTAATATATCCAATAGCTTGGTACTTCCTTTTTTTAATTGTCGGGCAGCTTATTAAAAGGAAGTACCAAGCTGTTGGATATATTAGCAAATTTAGAAGAGTTAGATGGTTTTTCGCTTTATGAAGTAATTAAACTTTTTTCAAAAGTTAATTTTTCTTTTTTCGTTTTTAACTTATAATGAAGAACAAACATTTTATCGAACAAAAATAAGACCAAATATTTCTTGCTCAAATCCATTTTTAACAAGTTACTTAAAATTGGTAGTCCTTGCCAACAATAATATATAGACAGCCCGTTAAAATTCATATATTTATTTTTTCTTATAATTATCGATTGTAATTTTAAATTTAATTTATAATATATATATATATATGCTCTTTTTTCTAATTGATTTGTGCGTCGCACAAATACGTATACTAATACACAGGAATAAAGGAAGCACTCAATCAGTTAGCCCAACCCCTTAGATAAGCCCAATAGAAAGAGATTAGGCCTGCCAAATTTGCTCCAAGACTTCCCAATCCGTAGAAATCAATTCCAATTAACACAGAACCCATAAAACCATCTAGATCTTTAATCTCAACCCTTAATTTCTAGATCCAACGACCATAATTACTTTATGTATTGAGATAATTTTTTACAACTCAAATCAAATTGAAGTTTTACTCTCTCTCTTCGTATCAATCAATGGCACCCTATTTCCATTTTCCTCTTTAGAGCAAAATTCCAATCTTTTTTTCCCAAGAGCAAGAGCAGAACTTTTTCATCCTATCTTCTGCAATGTCAGTTTCACTCTCTGAATATGTTTATTTCCAAATCAGATAGCATGAAACCATGCCTATATTTTAAAATTGAATCTTATGGCAGAGGATCTTTTGGAGGAAAAGGTAAAGCTTTTCTTACTCGTTTGTCTTTATCTTTTCTGTCATTATTTTATCCGATCTTGAACGCTACTTTGACTTCCAAACGGCTAATTTGAAATCGCGCCTAAAGGAAACCCTAAGGTTCGAATCTGCCTATAAGTACTCACATGACGGCTCGGAGACGCCACTCTCCTTTCAAATTTACTGTTGGCAAGCATCCCTTACTCCTTACCTATTGGCTATAAATTCTCACAAAGCCTGAGTTATTGGAGGTTTTCTTCGTCTCTATTGGTTCTAACTATAACAGAGGCTTTGCATTTTATCACATTTGAATCAGTTCTGATTTTGTTCGAAAGAGGAGTGTAGCTCTGAGGTCTGCGACGTCCTAGTTCACTGCCCGTAAAAAGGTCAGTGATTCTTAAAATTCTAATTTTTCTTATTTTCAGGCTTGTTTCATCTATTGTGAAATGGGATTTATAGTTTACTTTCCTTGTAGAAAGCATGACTTAAGTTCTGATCGCGTGTACAAATCGCGAAGAATTTTGTGTGTTCTGATTAAGTGTTAATCAAACAAGAAAATAAGATATTGGCTGAGAACTTATGTTAATATTCTTCTGTTGGTTGCTACTTTAGTTGTTGACCATATACTTTTGCTTTTAATACCACGAGCTTCCTTTATTAAAGCTTTTGATTCGTTGGTTAAATAAATTAGAACATTTCTTATTGCTATATGTATGAAGACTTAGGGTAGATACTCTTTTCCATGAGCAAAATATGACTGTAAGGTATATTTTTTCTCTAGTTTAAGTGCCATACAAAACATGAGGTTAGAATACTAACTATCTTATTGTTTAGCTGGATATCTTGTTAGTTAGCAAGGAGTTCTCTTAGAAACTGTTCTTTAATGAAATCTATGCGTAGAATATCATTAAAATGAACCTGTCCAACTCTAGTCGAGTGAGTAGTTGCTACTGTAGACTCAGAATCTTTACTTTCATCGGCTACTTTACCAATATTATCATTTTCAGCCATGTGAAGTGAATGAAGAATGCAACTTACAGTTTATTTCAAGCTTTGTATTCCTCTGCTTCTTCAATTATTTCCCTTACAATTTCCTTCTCCCTTTTCTCCTTCTCCTCAAGCCGTACTGCATTCAATCTGGAAAATGAAACAAATATCAAACCTCTCACATAAGGAATGAGCAAGGACATGTAATCAATCCACATAAAAGATAAGTTTTAAGAGCAAGGAATTACAAGAGCAAATTCTCATTAAAGATATATTTTAAAAAAAGATTAAACACGGACGGAGAATTTTTGTCAAGAACAAATCTTTCCAAACATTTGAGTTGCCACAAAATAATCATGTTTAACATAAATGACCAATGTAAAATAATAATAACAAATAGCCACTTAGATATATATAAAAAATTATAACCGAAACAATAAAATGACCAAAGAGGAAAAATCAATGGCAAACTCAGCAGCTACAAGGGGTAGCTAACCAAGAGAAGGGCACAAATCTGTTTTGCTATTTGAAGAATAAATCTTGTACTATAAAAGAAAAAATTGCAGATATGAGAGGATGACAATTAAAAAACCTTCAAAACAGCCATGAAATTGGAGCGAGAATTAGACAGATTAAGAACGACATCAGCCATTATATTCAGTCGTCAAAATTTAAAAGTCTAAATAGAACCGAAACAAATTGGGGAAAACAAGAAATTGGCGAAAAAATGACAATAAAGCTGACCTGAAATATGAAAAGAACTTACAAAAAGCACTTCCGAGCGGGAGAGAGCGGCGATGTTTCTTATTAATGTTTGGGAGAAAATGAGGAAGACGAAGAACCGAAGAAGATCGAAGAAGAAGCTACGCAGCGCAGGCAGGGTTAGGGTTAGGCTTTTTACTATTCGGTATATTGTAATTGTATAGCAGTATATATATATATATATATGCGTAGGGTTAGGTTAGGCAAGCAGCGAAGAGCTAAGGATAGGGTAGTCATATTATTATAAAATAAGGGTATATTTGTCTTTGTAATATATCGATTTATTTTTTCAATTCTTCCTTTTTCAGCCTTTCCAAATTGTAGAAAACAGTAGAAAGCTGGTAAAGTATACATAAAGATATATCTTCTAGTTTACCATCCAAAATACATAAAGATAGGAAGACTAAAAGATATTTAGAAAATTCAAATATTAAAGTAAGGAAGATCGTATATAATAACAGAAACTTGCCTGAAAATGAAATACGCATCCTTATTTCTTATGTCAGTTTCTGCAATTACCAACAACAACGACAATTATCCAGTATAGTCCCACAAAGTGGGGTTTGGGGAAGGTAATATGCAGACGAGCCTTACCCCTACCCAAAAGGGCAGAAAGGCCGTTTCCAATCGACCCTCGGCTAAGTGAAGAAAAGGAAAAATAAAAACAAAGACAAATGAGCATTAGTAACTCCAGCAGAAATAGCGTAAATAATTATCTAAACATAAGAACCATAAATAAAATAGCATACAATAATATTAGACAGTAACTACCATAAATAACTACCATAAGGGAAACACAATCCAATACACAAATCATCTATGGATAGCCCTGCCAAGCCTCATCCAACCCCGGGTGAGGAGTACGAAAAACTCTAGAAGCTTCTATACACCCTGATACTAGACATCCAGTTTCTGCAATTATCAAAAGGCTAAAAAAATTAAGACCCGCAATCAATTAATAGAAAAGAAAGAAAGAAAAGCAGTAAGCTCTTTGATAAATATTTTAATAGAATGAGATGTGAAGTATACTGCTTGTTTGTTCACTTTATTTTTCCATTAAAGACCGGCGATTAGTATCTACAGTATCATACATGAAAGCACTCAAATGTACGACTATGACATAACCTATAGTACTATATGGTTTCGCTCTAAGTCTTCCTTTTTTGTCCCTTCCTTTTTCTCCAAATTTATAAGAACCATAGTAGAAAAGAAAAAATCAGAAATGAAGTTTTAAATAAATAAATAAAACCAGCTCACAAAATACTAAAAACTCATATGTTAAGATACATAGTTTATGCATTAACCTTGTAGCAAAATTCCTCTTACAAACTTCTTTTTTACGGGAAATTTTTTACACACCCAACCTTTTAAAATTGTATCTACGACACACCACTTTTGTGCTTGATCAATTTTTCAGATGACGTCAAATTCACGTCCTAATAAGGCCGCGACACGTGTCATTGACTTAAAAAAGGAAAAATAAATATGAGAAATTAAAATTAAAATCCATCTTCTTCATCATTCCATTTTCTATCTTAAAGCACCATTGTTGCTACCACCATGGTTGTTTGTGAGAAAGTTTCCCACAATACCAAAATTCACCTCCACTATCTAAACAACTAGCCAAAAATAATCGAGCAATAAATTGAGTTCAATAACCTAATCATCAACAAGACCTAATTGATTTTTCAAGCTTTTTTCGATACCCCAACAATGGTGGATTCTAGATTTTTTCACCAAACCTTCAATACTAATGTTAAGACTTTTAAATCTATCACAAATAAATAATTTTCATAATATTTGGACAACAAACCAATAAAATCCGCTCAATTTTACATCTAAAATCAATATTTTCTTTTAAAAATTCTTTTTGATGGAAGAAAATGAGGGGGAGGGTGGTGAGGAAGAAGACCAGAGGGAGGGGAGGGGTTCCTCTAGCGAGGGGAGATAAAAAAAGGTTTTACGTGCTTTTTTGTGTCAACACACAAGTGCTATTTGATCAAAAATAGTGTATCTTTGACACACTTTTGAAATAATAAATGTATAAAAGATTTCCCATGAAAGAGAGGTGTGTAACAGGAATTTCGCTGTAAAGTTGACGAGTAAATTATGTATTTTGCCTTAAATAAAACCAGCTCACAAAGTACTAAAAACTCCTCTGTTAACATAAAAAATTCCTCCTATTAGTTTGCTTCTTAAAAACTGCAATACTTATGTAGCTTTTGAACATAATATGCATTAACTTTTCGAAGTTTCATGGCTAGCTCCCCTAATGATTATTGTCAGAAAATAGCAAGCAGAACTAGCGGGGGAAGGAATAGAATTTGATTTCGTATTCTAGGAGCACTACACGTAATTATTTCATATGTACAACTTTATGTATTTAAGGATTGTGGAAAAGTTATCCATTAAAGCAACAAAGACAAGATTCACATAAAAACTATGTGAAAGTAGAATATGTTACTTATGCATCGGGTAAGATTTTTTTTTTTTTTTTTTTGCGCATGCAAATTTTAGATTTTATTAAAAAAGAAATAAAAATTACCAAAAATAGGTGAATAACGAGTAAGGGAGGCAAATCGCCGGAGGTGTTACCCATATAACACAACCGGTCTAACCTTACCGAATTCAACCTATTATGATAATATTACAAAAAAGCAAAAGAAAAAACAAAAAGATAGGATTATACGACAAGGAGGGAGACGCCAGTATTGTCACCCATATAACGATAACCGGCAGCAACCTTACGTAATAAATCCTATCGATGCCCTAATAAAAGCAAGAAAACGATGGAAATTAATGTGATGGTAAAGAAAGCGGATTTGCTTTCTTTTCTTCAGATTTGTGTACTGTGAGCTCCCATTGTCCGAGGATTCTCTTTATGACTTTAAAATTCACGCTTGTTCCTCGAACGATTTGGTTTAGTGACGAATGATTGCGGAAATGTTTTTGCTTTGCGATTCTCATCGGTGGTTTCCGGATGATATCGACTTCTCTCGTCCTGCCTTCACAGCTTGTCTCTCTTGTATGAGGATTCATACTTGTTTTAAAATGCCTCGGTGATATATCTCCCTTTCTTGATGCTTCTGCTCTGCAATGTGATAAAATATCTTCTTCCTCCCCTTGACCACTATGTGTAAACATTTCTGCTTGAACTGTTTCCTCTTCTGTTGATGTCTGCTGACTGTTAACCGTGAGTTGGTTTGAGTAGGTCTTCTGTTCGTCAACTGGTTGATTTACAGAAATAATTCGTCCAGGATGATGCTTTTCAGTTTTGTTCGAATCAACTTCATTCATCAGCTCGTCCTGCTGCTGTACAATCAATTCTGCAGATTTCACATTGAAGTTCATTTTTTCATTTGCTACAGTGCCAGATGTTGTATAATCTGACTGTATGTGCTGCAATGTGTGATTCTGTTCTTCATAAACTGTGTTGCCTTGATGTCCAATATTATTTGAAACATCAATGTCAAGAGTAACATTCATCTTCATTGGGTCAACCTCATTTGGCACTATCTTTTCAGTATTCAGATTATTCAATGTAACAGTACTATGAGTATTCAGCCCACAATTAGTTTTATCCTGAAGTATCATTTGTGCATTTTCTTCAGCAGATTGGTTTTGGTCAATACATTTGGATCTTTGTGTATCTTTTTCTTCTATCTGATCAGCCTGTGAGTTAGTGAAGACTGCAGCTGGCTGAGATTTCCCATTTGAATCAGTAAAGTTATCCTTCATTGACCTGTCCATCCTCTGAATTTCAGTTAGTGATGGGGCTTGAGCATTCTGAATGTGACCAATCTGATGTGTGATCAATTCACGGTTGTCAGTACACAAAATTGCATTCTGCTGTGCCAATACACCTTTACTCAACATTGCATTTAGTTTTTCAGGATTTGATGGTTCAAACTGACAGTAATCAGCTCGAGAAACAGCTTGGCAATTTACTGATTCTGGAGTGTCCAAACAGATTGTTGTATTTAACCTCTCGGGTGGCTCTGGATTAGGATTTCCAATTTCACCAAGTGGATTAACAGATGCATTTGAAATTGTCAGTCCGTCTGTGAATACCAAGTCATCATTTATGTCCACAGCATTATCAGACAACTGCACTGTCGACCCTACTAAATTCAGACCAGGGGATTGATCTACCAAGACTCCAGTTGACTCTGCATTTGCAGAAACCAGTTGCTCACGATTCTCACTCGAAAAATCATTCTGTTGAACTGATATACCTTCGTCCGGGCTGATTTTTTGCATTACAGAAGGGGTGTCTGCCAGAGTCTTTTCTGAGATAGCATTCGGCTTATTTAGAGACTTAACTGGACATGCTTCTTTACTAAACTGGATAGGTTCTGAACCATTAACAGCTGCAACATCAATATCCTTTTTGACACTATCTTTATTTCCAGCCAAAACCACTTCGCCTCTTCGACCCGCATTAATCTCATTTAATAATTCTCTGGCATCGCGCCCTGCATTAACCATACTGCCTTTGCTTGCATCGACTTTAGCAGTAACTGAATTTTCATTTCGATCATCTGCTATCCATCGACACATATTCTTGTCATGACCTTGATGAAGACAGTAAGTACAATATTTGGAATGTTGTCAAAAACGATCTTTTGGTCATATTCAACCAGTTTTCCAGATTTTGTATCAACAACCTTAATCTTGACTTTATTAGGATGTTTGTCTATCAAATTGATCAATACTTTAACACGAGCCGTGCTAGGTCGTGTGCGTTCATTTGTTGCCTTATCCACTGCAAGAGGCTTCCCAACGGATGACGCAATTGACATCAATGACTTCCTTGCAAAAAAATTTGCTGGTAAATCTGGAAAAGAAATCCAAACTACCGCTTTTGACGTTTCTTCATGTGGATTGAATCCCATAGTCCATGGGAATGTCCTAAAGAAGAAATCGTCTCCTTTGTAACGGACATAACCAGATGATCTAGAAACAACCTTAACAAAGTCTTCGAATAAATCGAGTCTTACCAAAATGTGTCGATAGCCCGATGTTGCATTTTCCTTTTACTTCAAAAAATCTCGGCAGCATCTGTCTCAGATCACGTATCGCCGGTTTGCCATACGAAAATTTGATTATAACCGCTTGATGAAGCCCTTCTTCTCTAGTGAATGTATTGACTTCGTCAACAGTGAATTCTACAGTAGGAATCCCATTCTGAACCACTACTGGACAGAGTTCAAGTTTTGTCGATGTCTCGGCAGACTGTTTTCCAGCTACCCGTGCTGCATAACTTGGATTAATCCCGTTAATCAGCTTATTTTCTGCAGAGTTTTGCAAAACCTCTCCCACAGCTCGCAGCTGGGGAGAGTCTGCAGTTTCCATCAATGCGAGTTCAGTCAACCGCAATCCATCATTATCATTGGGTGGATTATTTGAGGGTCAGAAAATGATGCTACAGTAGCTCGCAAATCTTAGATTTAAGATGTAGGACAAATGATATTGAATTAGAAGAAGATTTCGAATTAGAAATGATCCCTAAGCTAAGGAGATCAACTGACGCTAATTTAGTGATCAACCTCCAGCGAAATCCGAGAGTTCTCGCGATGAACAGTAACTCGATGTACTGTTCACGCAATGCACAGTGGAACGAGTTTGGAGAGAACGCTACAGTACTCGAGTCCTATCATCGGGTAAGATATAACTCTATAGAATATGATATTAATTTCAGACTTGAAACGATCCGAATTTTTACATTCAAACAACTCCAACTCAGATTTAATTGCCTCTATACTTGAAATTTATCTGATTGTAGTTATATTTGCAAAGTTATTGTAGTGTTGAGTGGAGAAAATAGGAATTGAAAAAAGAATTTTACATATGAAACTGCATAAATCATGGATTGTTTGAGTTCATTTAAAATTGTTGTTGAACCCACGTTTAGGAAGATGATGAGTCGTGCATTTCGTCCTCACAATTTTTCTTTGTAAAAGAAAAAACGGCCAATTCCAATAAGTATTTATATTTTTTTAATTGCCAAGTCTAATAAGTAATAAAATAACGGCCAAACGTGGGAAGTATGCATTTTTGTGGATGTGTAGATTGAATATTTTCTAGTTTCAAAAGAGAAATATTTGTTTTTCTTAATTTTCAAGTCTTATAAATAAATAAAATAATTGCCCAAAGGCAGGCAGTATCCCCCCTTTTTTTAATTCGTATGGTTGATTTTTTTTTTTTTTTTTTTTGCCTATTTTTAGTTTCAAATAATTTTGAACTTCAACTTTATTGAAGATGTGTCCAAAAAAATAACACTTGTTTTTAATTGTGATTATGCCACTTCTCATCGTTACATGCTTTTGCTTCTCCTTTTATCTATAAATAGATAGATTTCTTTGAGCTTATGACTACTTAAATTGTCCAACTCGTCTTATAAAAACTTATAATTTAATAGTATTAGTTTTGCAAAATAATTGTTACATTAATTTTGAAATAAAAAATAAATATTGTAAATTATAGAATTAACTAAATATTATTTGATTAGATAAAGGAAAGTCATACACTTTCCGCAAAAGACGATAAGAATGATATAATAATAATAATAATAATAATAATAATAATAATAATAATAATTATTATTATTATTATTATTATTATTATTATTATTATTATTATTATTATTATTATTATTATTATTATTATTATTATTATTATTATTATATTATAAAAGAATGATACTAATTATGTTGTTTTGAGATAATAATAGTAAAATAATTGTTCTTATATTATTAGAGATATTAGAAGTTCAAGAAAATAATTCGGAAGAAAAGAAGGACAAAATTGAATGTCAATAGAATTCACTCCTCCTATATAAAGGGAATCCTTATCATCTTGTAAAGTTTCTTGGATAATCATTGAATATACTCACATTGAATACAATACTATATTCTCTTCTCTTTGCTAACACAATTGTTCTTCACATTTATTGACTATTCTTTCATTATTTATTTATTGTTCTTCACTTATTGCTCATTATTAACCGCAAACAATCACCTTTGGGGCCCTCATTATCATTAATTCTTCATCAATTGTTCATTGCCATTAGCCCCATCTAAACCTCGAGGCTCTGCTCCAGTCAGCTCGAGGCCCAGCCTTGTGACCCTATTGGTTAGCATTTCTTATTTTCTTTACTTACATTTAGCGCATATTGCCTAACAACTCGTATTGAAATAAGTCGTGTATTTTTAGAACCAAATCAAATATAATTGTAATTACCATTTTCAAGGTAAACAGTTTGCGGCCACTGTGGGGCTAAGAATAATAGTGATTGTTTTGGTGCTAGTTTTCTAATAACACAAGTTATTCTTCACAATTTTTCTTGCCTAAGAATCCTTGATTTTAGGTCAAAAATGTCTAACTCATCAAATGCATGCGAAAATAACAGTATTGGGTTTTTATGAGAAAATGGTGCAGATGCTGGTTTACCACCACAAAACTCGGGCGTAGCACCAGCAGATGCTAGTGTACCACCACAAAACCCAGGGGAAGCACCAGCACAAATCCCCAGTGATGTGAGCTCGCGGAATGCTATGCATGTCGGTATAAGCTCTCCTATTGACATGAGTATGTGCGGTGAGGAAAGAGACATTTGTCTTCAAGAATTTTTGAAATGTTTCAAGCACAACAAGTGGCTATTGCTCAGCTATAAAGTCACAAAAAAACCCAAGCATCATAGCACCGGAAACAGCTCCTTAAGTCGAGCAGGCGCCAAAAAGATAGAGCAATAATGGGTCAGCAACATATCCTGATATTATGAAGATGCTCGAGGACCTCACCAAAAGAATCGAATCAGGAGAAAAGAAATCGAATATAACGATAAAAAGGGGGAGATTTATAACGCAAGGGTCGATAAGATCCCTGGAAACCCTGATTTTGAAGGGAGTAGATTCAAAAAAGTTCGTACAGAGGCAATTTCCATCAAGTGCAGCTCTGAAGACCATCCCAAAGAAATTCAGAATACCGATATCCTGAAGAATAACGGGACCACGGACCCCAATGAGCACATCATCACTTATACGTGCGTGGTAAAGGGAAGTGACTTAAAGGATGACGAGACCGAGTTTGTCTTGTTGAATAAATTTGGAGAAACACTGTTGAAAGGGGATATGATGTGGTATCATAACCTGCCTCCAAATTCAATAGACTCATTTGCCATGTTGGAAGATTCCTTTATGAGGGTACACGCTTGTGCTATCAAGGTTGCCAATAGGAAGTCTGATGTCTTCAAAATCAAACAAAGAGAGAACGAGATGCTAAGGGATTTTGTATCTCATTTTCAGATGGAGCGAATGGAATTACCACCAGTCTCTGACGACTGGTCAATAAAGGACTTCACTCAAGGCTTGAACGAACAAAGCTCGGTAGCTTCAAGGTAGTTAAAATAAAATTTGATCGAATATCCTGCCATGACCTGGGCAGATGTGCACAACAGGTACCAATCAAAGATGAGAGTCGAAGACGACCAACTAGGAGCGCCCTCGGGCTCAGTATATCCCAACAAGCTCTTTACAAAGGAGAAATGGTTTACATAAAGGGAGCCAAGATCAAAAAAAGAAAGATACCAACAATATGTAGAAGATCGAAGAAATGTGCTCCAGCATAACATACCTCGAGGCGATCGACGGGTAGACCGAGTTCAAAATTCTAGGGGACTTGTTCGATAGGCATGTTGGGTCGGTAAAGGCACCTAGTTATCTAAATACAACTGCAATGTCGATGTCTCAGGCATCGTATCAGCCATAGAAAAAATCAAAGATTACAGGTGGCCAAAATCCGTACTATCAGACCCTTCACAGAGGAACCCTAACTTAACGTGTAAATATCACGGCACTTACAGTCATAAGACCAAGGACTGCACGTAGCTTCGAGAAGAGGTAGTCGACTGATCAGCGAGGGGCACCTTCAAGAATTCCTCAGTGACCGAGCTAAGAACCACTTTCGAGAAAGAGAGGCAAACATAAAAAACAAAGCAGAAAAACTGCAACACATCATCCACATGATCCTTGGTGGGGTCGACGCCTACAGGAACCCGTTTTCAAACAGACAAAAATATCCATCACCAGGGAAAGGTGAACTCGGAGTTACATACCAGAGGATGCTCTCACATTCAAAGAAGAGGAAAAAAAGACCTTGTCTCGGCCTCATAATGACGACTAGTAATTTCTTTTCTTCTGAACATAATTCAGATTAAATATGTGCTCGTGAATCCAGGTAGCTAGGCCAATATAATCAGGTTGAGGGTGGCGGAGCAGCTCGGACTGCTCGACCAAATCATACCCGCCTCTCGAGTCCACAATGGATTCAACATGGCAAGCAAGACCACAAAAAGGGAAATCATCCTTCCGGTCAATATAGCCAGAAAAATCCAACATACTAAGTTTCATGTCATCAAAGGTGACATGAGATAAAATGCTTACTTGGAAGGTCGTGGATACACAGTATGAGGGCAGTACCCTCAACCCTCCATCAAATAATGAAATTTTCAACCAAGGATGGAGTAAAAGTAGTATTTGGGGAGTGACATGCAGCAAGATATATGTTTGCGGTGCACAACATGGCACCGGTATTGACACCCTCTACATCAAAGAGGCCAAAAGACAAGTAAAAAATCATCTATCAACCACAACCTACATTCTCATCCACATCCAAATGAATGAGTAAAGGACCGCGCCGCGTCCCCGGAACAAGCAATTGGAATTTATCAAAGCTCAAACACCATCATTAAGGTACAAACCTCTCCCTTTTTATTTATGTTTTATACTAAATTATTTTAGGTGTTTGATTGAGAGGAATCAAAGCGCCCTCCAGCTTGAAGACCTTGGGTTTTAAAGCATGAATTGTGCTCTTTTCCCTTATACCGGATTTTATCCCGAACGGGTTTTACCGGCAAGGTTTTAACGAGGCAACATCCATATGCTACCTAAGGAGAACTCATCAAGTATGCAAGGCTTCTCTTCGATCTACCTCAAATACTGGGGGGGGGGGGGGGTCACTCCGGGAGGTCGCCTCTTTAAAGAACTCAAACTATGCCTAGGAGGACCCTGATAGGGGAATAATATATAGGGCCAAACGATCGAACGAACCGTGTTCCATGTAGAATAATTGGGTCTTCGAAGGCAAAAAACATGTACACATACATCAAATAATTGAGGAAGCCTCTTTGCTTAATTAAATACTCGAAGTAATTCAATGTTTTCATGCAAAAGGCTCCGGTAAAAAATCCTCAAACACTCCGGGACTGTCATCCACAATCAGCTCGTCGAAGCCATTGAAAACTCGAATTATTAAGACCTCAACAAGGTAATTTTGAGCTTGTAAGACCTCGGTGAGGCCACATCGAATCTGTAAGACCTCAAAAAGGCATGCCCAAACTTATATGACTTCAATGAGTCAATACCGAGCTTATAAGACCTCAACAAGGCATACTCAAATTTATAAGACCTTAAAAAGGAATAACCTTAATATGAAGGCCAATGCTATATATTTGAACTTGTAAGACCCCTAAAAAGGCATACCCTCGATATGGACGCCAAGGTCACCGCACTCGGGGATTAAAGGCCATGGCCAAACAAAAGACTACAGTCATATCAAAAGTCTCTAACCAAAATAATGCGGCTTTGAGACGTTCGATCACCGCCATAAAACTAAAGGCTTCCAAATACTTCGAAAATACTTTGAAAAGAACCAATTAATCATGATACCCTCGACATAAGCAAAAAAAGATTCAATAATATTAGCTTCAAGCAATAAAAAGGCTTCAAAAATACTCATCCTTCGATAAAAAGGTTTCAAAACTCAACCTTCGAGCGAGCCTCCCGAGGTATTAGCTATCGTCACATATCGACTCCTAATTGAGGTTCTCATTTGATACGTCGAAGAGTCAGACGAATATAAAATATGCGAATACATAATCAAAACTTTAAAATTCTTTAGCCATAATGAGGGAAAAACTATAGCCATATTATAGGTTGCATCGACCTAATCTAAAAAGAGCATAAAGGCCAACGTATAAGAGCCTAAAAGCCTATGAGTAATAGCCTAAAGGCTAACCTAAAGAGCCTAAGGGCCAATGCATAAGAGCCTAAAGGCAAGCCTAATGAGCCTAAGGGCCAATAAGTAAGAGCCTAAGGGCCAGCCTAAACAGCCTAAGGGCCAATATGTTAAGAACCTAAGGGTCAATGAACCCGATTCAAAATTTGACTCGAGGATCGGAGACCGAACGGTCTACTATTATCAATCACTCATTGAGCATGAAAACCTGAGGGTTTCATATCATAAGTCTGACACACCAAACTAATTATCAACAAGCATCAAAATTTATTCCTCGCGGCTGGAGCCCTTACATAAAAAAAGGAACAAATAAAAACCTAATCCACCATCGAGGTTACTTGAACAGACCGAGCTTTCTGAAATTTGTGCCTTCAACGAATGGTCCTTGACCCCCCTCCCCCCAGGGACTTCATCATCCTCCTAGCCACTGGTCGATTCATTGGATGAACCATCATCTGAAGAAAGAAAAGTTGCCGATTCTTCCTCTAGGGCCTTCGTCCTCTCGATCTCGATGGAAAAAATTGATCTCCCCTATATATACATCCTCGAGAGCCTATCTCCAGGATCTCAATCGGGAATGTTCCATGGCTCGGGATAGTTTAAGATCTGCCTCTTTGAAAACCTTCCTAGCTCGAGCATTTATAGTAGTAACATTTTTTTGGTATGAGGAATGAGCACAAAGGCTTCGGACTTAGCTATAGATAGCTCAACAACTAGTTCAGCATGAAGAGCTTTATACTTGCAGCTTTCTCTCTTTGCCCTTACAAGTTGGTGCTCAACCGAGGTCAGCTTCTATCAAAGAGATTCTTTATCGTAAGACCCATCATCTATGCGCTGCGTGAGCCTAAGGATTTTGGTATCTCCGACTCTAAGATCCTCCCATAGTAGATCACCTTTTTACATGAGCTGAAAAGGTCAAATTAAGGTATCAAACGCTCAACTAAGTGAAGCAAAAAACAAAGCCCATGAAGATCGTATTACCTAATCATCGAGATTGGCCCGCTCTCGAGGTATCTTGTCCAAAAGATCTTGAGGACACCTAGCTCCCCCTCCTTGGGCATGAAGGGCCTTGAGTTCGTCCAAGTCAGAAATGAGATTCCTAAATTCATCCTCACCACGAGCAACTCTGCTTGTGACTTGGAAAAGGCTTGGTTGGAGAGCTTTAAGGCCTAAAATCGTAGAAGAAGGGAGTCGAAAAAGCAAGAATCAAAACTCAAAATACATCGGTCAAGTCAAGATTACCCGTTGTTGAAGCTTCTCGGCTTCTTCATAGATCAATGAGGCATATGTATCGGGGTCTTTCACAACCTCAGAAAAATATCCTTCAAACATACTATTCTTTTCGAGGGATGCCCCAACAACGTGAGTTTTCATATCTTGGGCATCTCGTATTTGTCCAGGAGAGAATGATGGGTGCGACAAATGCTCATCTACGTTGATCACCTCGACTGGGTCAATAAGGGCCCTCTCCCTCCTACGAGGTTCATCTCTTATTTCTTTGGGTTTTATCGACCAGGTGACTTTCGGCACCCGATGTGTTTTGTTAGATAGTCAGCCCGAGGATTTTGGCTAAGCCCTCTTTAACAATTTCTGCAATTCAGGTCGGGACCACCCCGGCGGCCTCAGTTCCAGCAGCCTCCGGCTTAGTCACCTTCGACTCAGTAGATTTTGAGGTTGCAACGCTTCTTCTCTCCTAAGTACCAGCGGGTAGTCATCACTCTCTTCACCTTCGGCACAAAGACTTTCGATCGCCTACCGAGTTGAGGCTGCTGAATCGGCCTCAGGCTTTTGAACTTTAGACTTTTTTGGCTTCGGGGACCTGGCCGGTAATTTTTTATTTCTCTTTTTCTCCTTAGCAGGCTTCGGGACATCTGCTTCACCAGGTGAGGGTTCCCTCATCAAAACAACCTCTCCAAGGCCTACATAGGCACAAAGGGTGAGAATAATAGTGAGAGATATCTTCTCTAAAGAACTCAGGAATGAACAGAGATAAAGACTCACTATGATTTTTGGCCTCCCAACGAGTCTTAGCTAGATCGTGCCATATGCGCTTAGCATATTAGTAGATCAAATCAAGTCATAAAACCCTTCTTGGGAGATTGTTGACAGTATTGGGGTACCACTCGATAGCTTTATCATCGAAAAAAGTTAATTCAAAGTCAAGAAAAGGTATCCAATCAGTAGAACATGTTTACTTACGATTTATATTCTATTTCTCGGGGAATGGCATTCTCTCAGCAGGGACTAGGTTTGAGGTCCTAACTCAAACAAAGCGACTCACCCGTCCTTATTTTCATCGATGCTAGCAAAAAGGGCCTTCGGGGATGACGTTTCATCTTAATCTGGCCACCTTGGTAAAGTCGGGGGCTATATAATCTAATTAGATGGTCGAGAGTAAAAGGCATCCCTCAACCATGTTTGAGAAATACCTAATCATATAAATAATGCACCAAAATGATGGATAGATTTGTCCAATTGTCAGCTGATATTGGCTGTAGAAGTCAAGGATCACTAGATCTATTGATGGTAAAGAGGCGTCTTCCAGGCCTAAGGTGAAAGGATATGTGTATACACTGAGAAAATCAGCCTTGTGCTTGGTTAAGTTTTCTCCTCATGAAGGAATCTCTACTTGTACCGCCTTCTCCCAACGGTAGTTGGCCTTCATCTTCTCGATATTAGTTATTAAACTAATATATCGAGACATGGGTTCGCATCATCCCAGAACAGATGAGGGATTTTAAACCTGGAAATAAAAAGATGTATGCAAGGCCCAGGAGTACACTCCTCGATACTAGGAAAAAATTACCGATTTACCTTTATTCATTTGAGAAGACGATAAAGCTTTTTCCTTCCGAGGAACAGTTCTAGAGGTTTTGGCCATTTCTAAAGTGAAGGATCCAAGAAAATGGAAAATGTCATTAGAGAAGAAAAGGGAGAGTTCAAGGAAATTGGAAGGGGCTAAATGGGATCTTGGAAGCACTAAGGGAGTAATATCGGCAAAGTTATGGGGTCTTGTCAATTTACTAAGGTCATTTGAACGTACTAAGGAAGCCAAAAGGCTGACCGTTGGCCACCTACAATTAATGATTTTGAGAATCGTACCAAAGCAACCCTTCAATTACTACAACTGCTTATGTCATAATGTTGGCGTCAGAACCAAAACGTCAGGAATTGGATTGTCAGAAGTTATTAAGAGCAATCTACGAGTTAGTCTCGTTTAGTCATTCCCTCAGTTATTAAAGCCCAAAGGCCACCTGGGTTTGAGCAAGTTCTCGCTCGGGGTAAAGCCTTAAGGCTATCTTCACTTCGAGTTCGAGCAAAAGCTCACTCGACTTTTAAGCCCAAAAGCTACCCGAGTTCCGAGCCAGTTCTTGCTCGGAGACTATTCATAAAACCTTAGGGCTATCTTTACTTTGAGTTAGAGTAAAATCTCGCGCGACTATTAAGCCCAAAGACTACCCGAGTTCAAGTTGGTTCTCACTTAGAAACTATTCATATAGCCTTAGGGCTATCTTTACTTCGAGTTCGAGAAAAAATCTTGCTCGACTATTTAGCATATGGGCTACCCATGTTCGAGTAGGTTCTCACCCAGGGACTATTTATAAAGCCTTAGGGCTATCTTTATTTTAAGATTGAATAAATTTTCGCTCAATTACGGGCTGCCCGAGTTCGAGAAAACTCTCGCTCGGGGGTTATTTATAAAAGCTTAAGGGCTATCTTTATTAATCAAGCAAACGCCTGTCCGATTGCGAAATCTAAAAGCTGCTTTTGTTCAAAAAACTTACCACTCAAGGACTATCAGCGAGGCCTAAAAGGGCTAGGCTTTATTTCAAAAATTAGATAGCTTTTGCCCATGCAAAACATGGGCCCAACGTTTTATACTTTAGGTAGCCGACTTTTTTACTAAATCGTTGATTTGGTTTAAGTGCTAACACATATCATTCAGAAGATTGATGATTTTGTAAATGCATATTCTGATATCACTAGCCATTGCTTTCAACCAATATATTTCCATAACATGAAAATTGTTATGAATAATTTGTACATTGGATACTACATTGGATGCTACATTGGATAGTACATTGGATGCACATTTGTGAATATCTTAAAGATTAAAACTCCTATTTTATGTTCATCATATTTACTTTTTATGCCTATAAAAGGCCATGTAATTGCAATGGAAATGTACACACAATGGAAGAAGAAAATCTCTTCTTTCTCTCTATCAACATTTCTTGTTCATGTTTTACAAAATTACTTATATCTCTTGTTCATGTTTTACTACTTTGAGTTATATTTTATAACACGTTACCAGCACGGAGCTTTAACCAACCTAGAGGATATGAATGGAAGATATGATAGCTGGATCAAAAATGATCATGTATAATTCTAACGATGGTTGCTTTGATTAAAAAATAAATAAAATTACTAAGGCACATATAAAGCACCTCTGCTTATGAATGACAAACATGAGGTGTGCATCTTTTTCTTTCATGATCTCATGAGTATTAGTTTATGATGGTATAAGATAAAATTTTAGCTGAATCAGTATTGTTATGTAATAAAATTTTGACTATATAGTTATAAAATCACAAGGTTTTCTCATTATACTTTTGATTTTTCATAGTATAATTTATGAGATGGATATTTGGTTGACATAGAGTGAAAATACATTATATAACAATTTCTTTTCACGGTTCTTTTCTTTTAATGCGCTTATTTATTTGCAAGCTCCATGGAACCATTAATTTATTTAAGTATGAAACTTCAGTCCATATTCTCTTAAAGAAACACAACTCTGCTGATTATAGATTAACTATATAAGTTTCATAGCATGAAAATTTAAGTATAATATTATGTGAATGTACGGAAATAGATTGAATATTGCAACATGTTTTGCTATGTCAATTTTAATTTTATCTTGGCTTACTAAGTTGACATAGAAGACTATATACCATCCTTATTTAACGTAGCTAACCCTTGCATGTAGCTTTCTCTTTTACAGCAATAATCTTGATATAGGTTCTTCTTGTTATGCCTATAATCACGAAGTGATAATATTTTTAAAAGGTTAGAGGGTAAACCCCTAAGCATTTTGGCCCATTATAATATTTGTTAAGGGTGATACGGCTGATTTAAGTCTTGATACTCTATAATGATAAGAGTTGGGTTTGAGTCCCAATTCATTATGGCCTAACATTCCTTTATAATATTAAGTCATTGGGTTTGAATCCCACTTTACCATAATGATGATAAAGTGATGGCTAAAGAAAAATAATATACTTTTCATTAAAGGCATGAAGATTGTCCCACCTGATTTGCTCCATTCTTGTAGTGAATCTGATAGCGGTGCATAAGAAGTCTAAATAAAGACAAGTAGTTGAACAATAAACGTGGGCATGCCAAATATCCAATAATAGCAGTCATCATTATGGTAATTATAAAAAGGAGAACAATAAAGGTTCTCAAAATGATCCTTCAAAGGTGAATCAATATGTATTAATGTGGTCAGTTAATGCGATATACAATCACATAATTATAGTTAATTTGTTAAAAATGTGATTTGTGATAAGTATTGTAAATGCACGCTCATTCTTGAAAGTAAATTTTGAAATATATATGTGATGAAAAATAAGCATAAGAATGTGCTTATGCATGATTGTATAAATACCACAACTCACCTCTAAGGAAGATTTTAGAGAAATAAAGATAATGAATGTTACAATGTGGTTACATGAATATGTCATTGGTCGGTATATATGGTATGCCAAAAATATTATGTCATGCCTTATAAAAAGTTATTAAAGGCAAACTTAAAGCAAGAAATAATTTTTGCTTATGATGACATAGAATGTGACAATTATTATGATATAATTTTCTCCGTGAAAGAGATATTGACCATATGGATGGTGTGATAAAACATCTTGTAGTACAAAACTAATTAAGAGCTCCGAAATAGCGAATCTATTACTACACGGATTAATGAAGTTGTTCTTGAAATTAATATTGTAGTAAGTCTCAAAAGAAACCTTTTGAGTTTCAAATGTATTAGAGAAAGTGGTTGGTATATTGAGACTATAAATGAAAGGAAGATTGAATATTTTCATATTAGTCTAATCATACCGGGTAAATAAGAAATGACTTTTCTTCTATTTGTACTACAAATGTATAAGCATGATGATGGAATCACATGCCATAGTAAATTAAATATTTTTGCTGAAATAAACAACAGTTGGCATAACCGGTTGGCCATTCTGGTTCAACTATGATGAAAAAAAATAATTGAGAATTACATTGGTGTATATTGAAGAATAGAAGATTCTTCAAGAATTTTATTGTGCTGCTTATTCTCATGATATACCAGTAAAGGTAGGGATTGTATCCCATGATTTCTGAAACAAATAAAAGGTGATAAATATATGGGCCCAGTCACCTGCCATGTAGACCATTTACTATTATATGATTTTAATAGATACATCAATTATATGGTCACATGCATTTGTTATCATTTTGCAGTTTGGTTTTTGCAAGATTGCTTGCTCAAATTATTAGAGCACAGTTTCAGAATGTAAATTATGATAATTTATCTTAATAATACTGGTTTAAATCCAAGTTGGTTTAGCAGAAATTGTATGCCTCCAATTATAGCTAAATCACTGATTATGAGAACAAAACTCTCAAAAATGAAATTTTGTATGAGATGTGTTATTTAATATACGGCAGCACTTGTACGCATCTAGCCAAGTTATGAAAATTTCTCCCTATCACAATCGGTTCATGGTCAGGAACCAAATAATTTCTATATAGAAATATGAATGTGCTCTATAATTTAATTATGCCACCACAATGCACAAAGATGGATTCCCACGAAAGGTTGAGAAATGTGTTGGTGATCCCAACATTAGGGGGAGAAAATGGCAGCTGAGAAAGTAAATACGTGAAATGAATTATTATGAATACATATAAATCCTTGTACAAGAAAACATGAACTTGAAGTTCAAGTGATAGTTCATTTACAAATTATTTCCAGTCGCATTTGCTGACCTAAAATTAAATGTCATATTTCAGCTGCTAATGCTCCAAATAGAATAAAGTCCAAGGGCGACAGAGTCTATGCCACACAAAGCGTAACAGACCAATCAGTTCCAAAGCTAAAACTACTTGAAGAATGAGAGAGGCAAATATTCAAAATGGTCATAATAAGGAGGCAAATGTTCTAGAAGAGCACCACGACATAACACTTCATATGACTTCATGGGAGAGGCTTAGGTACCTGAAATAATGAGATAAATAGATCTCAATAAATTATGTCTTTATTAGGTAATAATGGAATCGACATAAAGTGATCGTCGACAAAATTTTTAATATAATTTAGCGCTCAATATTATTAATATTGACGAGGATCTTGAGCTCAAATCTGTCATGGAATTTGGATAGATAAATGATTGACCAAAAAAAAAAAAATACGCAATCAAGATTGATTTCACCTGAAAAATATGAAGTTGGACGGATAGTCCAATACATGAAAGTATAAAGCCAGTGGAGGTATAGATATATTCTTGTGTGAAATCAAGTCGATAGATATAAAGAGGACTTGTGATTACAAGAAGATTGAAAATATCATGGCATTGATTATATAGAGACATGTTCTCTTGTGGTGGATATAGTCATTTCAGGTTTTAATCTGGCAATATAAAAAAAACTTGATATGCGAATAATGAAAATCATTAAAGGATTTAAATTGTCTATGGCATATTATGGTTTCCAAGAAATTTATTAAATAAGGCTTCAATAATCCTTATACGGATTGACATAATCAGGGCCCATGTGGTATAATCACCAGAGAAAATACTTGTTGAAAGAAGGGTACACGAATAATTCAATTTGTCCTTGTGTCTTTATAAAAGGTTCTGAATTTGAATTTGTTATAATCGCCGTGTATGTTGATGATTCAAATATCATTAGAACTCCCGGGGAGCTTCATAAAGCAGTAGAC
Organism: Nicotiana benthamiana; assembly: GCA_034376525.1. Lineage (NCBI taxonomy): Eukaryota > Viridiplantae > Streptophyta > Magnoliopsida > Solanales > Solanaceae > Nicotiana > Nicotiana benthamiana. The sequence continues at coordinate 84,561,313 of CM067331.1, read as the reverse complement.
TGTTTAAAGGAAGAATTTGAAATGAAAGATCTTAGAAAGATAAAATTTTATCTTGGTCTACAAATTGAGTATATGAAAGATGAATTGTTTTTGTCCATCAATTAACATACACTGAAAATATTTTAAAACAATTCTATATGAATAAAGTACATCCATTGAGTACCCTGATGATTGTGTGATCACTCGATATAAATAAAGAGGAGATGGTTGTGTGATCACTGAATATAAATAAAGACTCATTCCGACCTCATGAAAATAATAAAGAACTTCTTGATCTTGAAGTACCATATCTTAGTGCAATTGATGCACTAATGTATCTTGCTAATACTATACGATGAGACATAATTTTTCAGTTAATGTCTGAGCAAGATATATCTCTACTCCTACAAGGAGATATTGAAATGAAACCAAACACATATTGTGTTATCTAAAATGGACTACCGATGTAGGCTTATTTTATAGCAATAATTGCAGTCCTGATCTTGTTGGTTATGCTGATGCTGGATATTTATCTGACCCACATAAGGCTCGATCTCAAACAGGTTATGTGTTTATCTGTGGAAGCACTGCCATATCTTGGCGATCGACTAAGCAATCAATTGTGGCTACTTCATCTAATCATGCTGAGATAATTGCTATTCATGAAGCAAGCCGAGAGTGTGTGTGGTTGAGGTCTACAATAATTGCTATTCATGAAGCAAGCCGAGAGTGTGTGTGGTTGAGGTCTACAATACATCATATTCGAGACAAATGTGGTTTGAAATGTGACAAACTATCCACGATTTTGTATGAAGACAATGCAGCATGCATAGCTCAATTGAAGGGAGGATTCATAAAAGGAGATAGGACAAATCATATTTCACCAAAATTATTTTTCACACATGATCTTCAAAAGAATGGTGATATCAATGTGCAACGGATTCGTTTAAGTGATAATATGGCTAATTTGTTCATAAAATCTCTACCGTCGTCAACCTTCAAGAAGCTAGTGCACAAGATTGGGATGCGAAGGCTCAAGGAGGTGAATTGATGCTCTCTTCAGGGGGAGTTAATGCGCATTGCACTCTTTTTCCCTTACAAGGTTTTGTCCCACTAGGTTTTCCTTGCAAGGTTTTTAACGAAGCAACAAAATGACATATTTCTATACATGTGTACTCTTTTTCCTTCACTAGAATTTTTTTTCCTATAGGGTTTTTTTAGTAAGGTTTTAATGAGGCACATTATCTATGGACATCCAAGGGGGAGTGTTAAGAATAATTTGTACATTGGATACTACATTGGATGCTACATTGGATGCCCATATTGTGAATATCTTAAAGATTAAATCTTCTATTTTATGTTCATCATATTTACTTTTTATGCCTATAAAAGGCCATGTAATTGCAATGGAAATGTACACACAATGGAAGAAGAAAATCTCTTCTTTCTCTCTATCTATATTTCTTGTTCATGTTTTACTAAATTACTTATATCTCTTGTTCATGTTTTACTACTTTGAGTTATATTTTATAACAAAAATCAAGTAAACGTAACTTGGGGTGACAATTAAGCATGAACCTTAGAATTTGGACTGTAAAATAACTTCAAAAATCTCAAACATCATTTACAAGGCAATGTATATTTTTGATTTCTTAAAAATAAAAAGTCTCAAACATAAAAGTACCCAAACTTAAAAAGCCTAATGCAGTCCATGTAAATCAAACATCTCAAACTTTAAGATGCAAAAACTGAAAAAGTATAATGCTTGGGGAAACAACAAAGAAATGAAGCATTTTTCTACGCAGTCATAGAAATCACGCAAAATTTAATGAAGTCTAATGCTTAGGGAATCAATCTGAATCAGTGAACGGTGAAAACCTATATTTAGCTGAGATTATAAAGGTACATCCATATACAATAACAATAACAGTAAGAGACACTTAAAATGCATAAAATTTTTACAATGGTCGGAGAATTGCCAAGCTTGGAAGGAATTTGCTCCTTTGAATCGATTAGCATCGAAGTCGAAAATCTTTTATTTTCATAAAAGCTAATCTCCTTTTGTATTTTGTACCATCATATGTATACTCATTCAAAGTTTTGCATATCAACAATATAGTAACATAAAAATCTTGAAAATTTTCGAATGTTAGAAGCTAATACTTGTTCTTTATTGGGAAATAGCTTATAATTTCCATGAAGAAGAGATTTCGTACAAGTATTGTAAGAAAATTCATTTAAGAATCATCGTAAATGTTACTGTAAAAAAGAAAGTGTAAATGCAAATTAGAGGCTCTACTGATATGTTCCAAAATATATCAAATACATTTGATTTTATTGAAAAAAATTAACAAACAAATAAATATACAAAAAGTAGAAAAATTACATAAATGGAAGACACCTCTTCAAGTTTTTACGACGACAGATCTTGCGTCATAAAGCAAAGTTTCCAAAACTATCTAAGTCAAAGACATTCTAATTCGGTAAGTCAAAAAAATAATGAGTTCTTTTTGCTTTGAGCTTCAAGAATCATAAAATGAAGTCAATAATTTATCAAAATAATCTTAATATGTAATCACCATTATATCCACATACATACCTATATCCAGATGCTACATTAGCCAATACATTAAAGCGCCCCACTTTTGGACTCGTATTTTGAAGACAGGCAACCAAGTAAAGTCATACTTTATTAGTGGCAGTCGGCAAGGATCACTATATTCCGCATTTAACATATGTCAAGTTATGTATGTAAGGACGTGATTTTTGTCGTATAGAAATTGCTCCCCTAAATTTAAAATAAAAAAAATTTCTTAGCGTTTGTAATTTTGTGATTTCCGTAGCATTATCTGTTGATTGTTTGTATTTTATTTGTGTACTTTAATTAAAAAAAATACAAAAAATGTGTGTATTTGCATATAGGATTTAATTCAATATTTTAGGATTGATTAGTAATTAACAATATTTTCCAGATTTAATTGCGTTATTTTCCAGATTTACTTTCGTTAATCTCCAGACCAAGACTCTCCATCTTGCAGCCCCCCTCGTTTTTTTTTCTTTGGGTTCGTTTTGTGTGTGGTTTTCAGGTACAAGCCGCGGCGGACAAGGAGAGCTTACGGCATTTGGACTCGAAGCGCGAACAAACACCGGACGAAGTGGGCAAGAGCTAGCGGTAGTGGATCGGGCGGATCAAAGCATACTTCCTGGTTTTTCTATCGGGAGTTGGTACCTCCCGACCTCCTTTTTTTTACTCGGTACACTCTTTTACGTTTTCTATCTAAGCACCCTGTGTGTGGTTTACTTTGTCGATTCCTAGCTTGCACCCTTTTGCGTATTCCGCTGTAATACGCGAGTGCATCTCTGTTTTCCGTAATCGGTTAGGGATAGTGGTCGTGGAGGGGGATGGTAGAGTAAGGTCATGTCCTCGGTGGGTGGGGGTGGGAGAAGGGGCAAACAGGGGGGCTAGGAGCTGTTGTGCGGGTAGGGCTGGAGGCAAGGGTGGGAGGAGGGTAGCGGACGCTCATAGATTAAGGATCGGGTCATGGAATGTAGGCACTCTGACGGGTAAGTCTATCGAGTTGGCGAAGGTTCTTCAGAAAAGGAGGGTTAACATAGCATGTGTCCAAGAGACTAGGTGGAAAGGGTCGAAGGCAGGAGATGCAGACGGGTTTAAGCTGTGGTATTCTGGGGTCGTGAGAGGTAAGAATGGAGTGGGAATTTTGGTTGATAGTGATCTAAGGGAGTCCGTAGTCGAGGTTAGACGAGCGAATGATAGGTTAATGTCTATTAAGTTGGTTATTGGGGGTTGCGTCCTCAACGTCATCAGCGCCTACGCGCCGCAAGCGGGCTTAGACGAGGAGGTTAAGAGGCGCTTTTGGGAGGACTTGGATGATCTGGTAAGTAGTATTCCTCAATCTGAGAAGTTAGTTATTGGAGGGGACTTTAATGGTCATATTGGGGCTGAAGCTGGTGGTTATGATGAGGTGCACGGTGGCTGCGGCTTTGGGGTTAGGAACAGAGGAGGCACGTCACTGCTTGATTTCGCCAGGGCCTCTGAGCTTTTGATTGCGAACTCAATATTTCAGAAGAGGGAGGAACATTTGGTCACCTTCAAGAGTTCGGCGGCGAGGACCCAGTTTAATTACCTCCTCCTCAGAAGGAGCGATAGAGGTATGTGCAAGGACTGCAAGGTTACTCCGGGAGAGTCCCTTTCAACTCTTCATAGACTCCTAGTGATGGATGTCGGTCTCTTTGTGAAGAGGAAGAGGAGGGGTGCTCGGGGACAACCGCGGATTAGATGGGGTGTCTTAACTAAAGAGAAAGCTCAGGAGTTGGAGAGTAGGTTAGGTGAGGGCGGAGCTTGGAGAAGTTCGGGGGAAGCGGATATTATGTGGTCAGTGACGGCGAACTTGGTTAGGGAGGTAGCACGAGATGTGCTCGGGGTAGCCAAAGGCTATCCAAGCAAACATCAGGGTGACTGATGGTGGAACGATGTAGTCCAAGGAAAAGTGGAGGTGAAGAAGGCGGCGTTTGCTAAGATGGCAGGGAGCATAAACGAGGAAGAACGAAGAGCGAACATGGAGATCTACAATGAGGCGAGGAAAGAAGCGAAGATGGCGGTTACGGAAGCCAAAAACGCGGCGTTTGGTCGCATGTACGAGGAATTAGGGGAGAAAGGCGGGGACATGAAGCTATTCCGGTTAGTTAAAGCAAGGGAAAGGAAGGCTCGTGATCTTGACCAAGTTAGGTGCATCAAGGGCGAGGATGGTAGAGTTCTGATGGGGGAGTCTCAAGTCAAGCAGAGGTGGCAGGCGTACTTTCATGACTTACTTAACGAGGAGGGGGATCGTAACATAGAGCTAGGGGAGTTGGGGCATTCAGAGCAACATATAGACCTTGGATACAGCAGGCGCATTAGGGTGGAGGAGGTCATGAGGGCTTTGCGTAAGATGAGTAGGGGTCGAGCGACCGGGCCTGACGAGATCCCGGTGGAGTTCTGGAAATGCATGGGTAGGTCAGGAGTGGAGTGGCTCTCCGGTTGTTCAATGCGATCTTCAAGACTAAAAGGATGCCGGAGGAATGGAGGTGGAGTGCAGCGGTGCCCTTGTACAAGAACAAAGGTGACATCCAGTGCTGCAACAACTATATGGGTATTAAATTAATAAGTCACACCATGAAGGTCTGGGAGCGGGTGATCGAGGCGAGGGTGAGGGAGATGACATCTATATCTATGAACCAGTTCGGTTTCATGCCGGTTCGTTCCACTATAGAAGCTATCCATCTTGTCAGGAGGCTGGTGGAGCAGTTCAGGGATAAGAAGAAGGACATGCACATGGTACTTATCGACTTGGAGAAGGCGTATGACAAGGTCCCGAGGGAGGTGCTATGGAGGTGCTTGGAGGCGAAGGGCGTGCTAGAAGCCTACATTAGAGTAATCAAAGACATGTACGATGGAGCTAAGACTAGGGTTAGGACGGTGGGTGGCGACTCAGACCATTTTCCAGTGGTTATGGGGCTCCATCAAGGATCGGCGCTTAGCCCCCTCTTGTTTGCCTTGGTGATGGATGCTCTAATCCGACATATTCAAGGGAATGTGCCTTGGTGTATGCTATTTGCTGATGACATAGTCTTGATAGATGAGACGAGGGTCGGTGTTAATGAGAGGTTAGAGGTATGGAGACAAACACTCGAGTCTAAGGATTTCAAAATAAGCAGATCTAAGACGTAATACTTGGAGTGCAAGTTTAGCGCCAAGCCGAGCGACGTAAGCAGAGAAGTGATGATTGGATCCCAGGTCATCGCCAAGAGGGACAGTGTCAGATATCTTGGGTTGGTGATTCAGGGGGACGGCGAGATTGACGGGGACGTCACTCATCGCATAGGAGCGAGGTGGTCAAAGTGGAGGCTTGCATCAGGAGTCCTGTGTGACAAGAAAGTTCCACAGAAACTCAAGGGGAAATATTATAGAGCTGTGGTTAGACCTGCCATGTTGTATGGGGCGGAGTGCTGGCCAGTGAAGAACTCTCATGTTCAGAGAATGAAGGTGGCGAAGATGAGGATGCTCAGGTGGATGTGCGGGCTCACCAGGTTAGATAAGATTAAGAATGAAATTATTCGAGAGAAGGTGGGGGTGGCCCCGATGGATGAGAAGATGCGAGAAGCGAGGCTGAGGTGGTTCGGGCATGTGCGGAGGAGAAGTCCTGATGCCCTGGTGAGGAGTTGTGAGCGGTTGGCGTTGGTTGGCGTACGACGAGGCAGAGGGAGGCCTAAGAGGCATTGGGGAGAGGTGATTAGGCATGACATGGCTAGAATGCGGGTTTCTGAGGACATGGCCCTCGATAGGAAAGTCTGGAGGTCTAGTATTAAGGTTATAGGATAGGGGCTCCTATAGTTTTGGTACTCCTCACTGGGTTTGGGTGAGCCTTGGTTGGCTATCCATAGACGATTTGTGTATTGGGTTGTGTCCCCCCCTTATGGTATCCCCCTTATGATAGTTATTTATGGTTGATACTGTCTATTATTATTATTATTGCATGCTATTTTATTTATGGTTCTTATGTTTAGATAATTATTTACGCTATTTCCGTTGAAGTACTAATGTTCTTTGGTTTTGTTTTTGTTGTTCCTTTCCTTCACTGAGCCGAGGGTCGATTGGAAACAGCCTCTCTGCCCTTTCGGGTAGGGTAAGGCTTGTCTACATAATACCCTCCCCAGACCCTACTTTGTGGGACTATAGTGGGTAGTTGTTGTTGTTGTTGTTGAAATAGAAATGAAAAGGTTGAAAATACTAGATTTGGGCCAGGCCAAGTCAAAGGCCCATCCAAAACCCCCTGAAACCGTTAAACCATGGCCCAATACCCTGTCCAATTCCTCTCTATGGTCAAACAATCCCGCTTCGGCCTAGAGTGATCGGGAACGTCGAGGTTCCATGATCCAGTGGTTCCCAACTAATAATCGCTTGATATAAAACTGTCCAAACACCCCTACCCCTTTTATCCATCTCTTACCTCCCCACGTAACGATGACACCGAAAATTACCCCACGACGGTGGAAAGTCTTCGATGGCCCTCAAAATCACACCACAACTCTGTATCCTCTCCCCCATATTCATACCACCCTCCGTTCCCCTCGAATCCTGCTAGAACTTTTCAAAACATCCTAACCCTAGGGTGCCACCCTCAAATTCTCCGCCGCAGCCGGCGGCACCAACCCAAACCGCCTCCAAATTAACAACCTAAGACCACCTCTCCTCCCCCCCTCCATTCCAAATCCTCACTCAGATCTTCTCGAAAATCTCTGGAACTCGTCGAATATCAAATCAAAGAAATGATCCCTAAGAGCCCAAAGTCGGAATCATCATGCAAGTCACTTTTAAGGATTTTTGGGGGTTAAACCAAAGCTCCAACGTTGATTTCAAGCTTAGCCGGTGAGTCGTTATTTTCAAATTCATTTATGTGTCACCTTTGGTTTTTTCCTCTCTTAATATTTGTTTTCTAATTTGTCTAGTTCTAGTGATTACTGTTGGAACCTCCGTTTAGTAACTTAGTTTAATTCAATAGTATAATTAGTTCCCGCTTGATTGTAATCTTTAGTTAGGTAATTTGTTTGGTTTAAGTTTTCTGAATTTGATTTGGTTGTCGCCCTTGTTATTTAGGATCCGAAGTCAGTCTAGACCTCCTCCTAAGGGAAATCTATTTGGCTTGAATCTGAGCCCATGATGGCTGAAACATTGGGCCCGTTTGGGATGCATAACCCATACCCTAAGTCCTGTTAGTTCAAGATCTTGGGTCGTGGTTTCAGGGGTGGTAATTTTAAGGGTTTAAGAGGATAGTTTGAGTAATTAGGCATGGAATCTTATGGATAACAGAACTAGAAAACTTCTAGTAGGGGTCTTTATTTAATTTCAGACTATAGCTTGGGTAACAAGTCAATAAATGAGGGATTATGTAGCAAAAATAAAAATTTAAAAGGGACTAAAATGCAAACTTGAAAGCTGATAATTACCCTAGTTGCTTGACTATAAAGCCATTGTTACCTTAAGCTAAATAGAGGTTTTTAGAGAGCTAGAAAGAGACAGCAAAATTGAAACAACAAAAATTTTGATAGTAGTTCTAATGTTCCATCGAAATTTGGGTGATTCATTTCATTTCTTAAAAAAGAAAAATAATTCTGTAAAAGAAATTCGTTGAAATGGTCTGATTTTGAGCTTGGTCATCAAAAGTTTGGTTTAAATTTTGATGGGTATTTAGTGGTATTTCTGTTGATTCAATACAAGATTCAAAGTTTTTTTGGTGTTGATTCTACTGTTGTTGTCATCTCCATTGTTGAACCTTCGGTTTTCTATTTTTGATTTGAAATCCAGGTATTCCCTTCATATCATGAATGAGCATTGAAGTTCTGGCTAAGCTATGATGTAGTTTTTGAATTCAAGTGAAAGAATCTGATCATTGCTGGCATTCTATTATTTATTAGTTACGTAATTTTACTTTTGTTCAATGCCCATTTCCTTAGCTGCTCAATTGTAGTTGTTTATATCAGTTGTTCTGATTAAGTATTAGATCCGAGTTTACTTGGGCACAATTGTTTCAGGGACTATTTTAAACTTTTAACTGGTGCTATTTAAGGCTAGCCAACCTTCTATATTGTGGATCTAGAATAGAATTTATGTGTATTCAAGTTTCTAATGAACCACATGCCTGGAAATAGCCTTTCCTAGTTTCAGATTGATTGAGGGCTCAGCTAGTAGAGCTCTTCCTCTGTTCTCAATTTTACTTTCTTCAGTATTGGTTGGGAAACTTAAGTCTTACTAGTAATTGAATTTTCTAGCTTCATGCAAGTTTCCTTTAGAGGCTAAAGGGATGTTATGGCTAATGGCATCTGCTTTCCATTTTTAGTTTGTCACCTTACTTCTGAAGGGCTAGGATGTGTTTAGTCAAGAAGGTTAATGAGTTGGAGTTTCATGATTGCCTTCATAACTGGTGCAAATATGGGGACACTTGGTATAATCGATCATGTATACTTGTTTAACATTGAAGTTTGGTTTATTTAGATAGGTCAGGGTTTATATTATAAGCTAGAATTGGAAGTGTGTGAATTACTATGATTTAAAATTAAAATGAGGGAATTTTTTCATGTTTGCTTCTTATGCTATTTATAGAATTGCACCTGCTGTTCACATAGATTAAGCCAAGGACTTAAATAAATTAAGAATCACACGGTGTTTGTGAAATTAATTAATAGATTGATGTCTAGCAGGATGTACTAGTGAATGTTTAATTTAGGATTAGTTGATCAAATCACTTGTCCATTTGAATGGCATTTGTGTGTGTGTTTTGGGTTCAGATCCAAATGGATTTGGCTTTATCTCGATTTATTGCAGTCGTTACCTATGTTTTCCCCTCAGAGAGATTCGATCATGAACTCTCCTTTTTCTGCTGTTTGTTTTCGAAGTGGGCTTGCTTTCGACCCAAATCTTTTAGGATCGATAGCCCCCCTAGCCACACTGCACCAAGGGGATTAGTTAAAAAGGAATTGGACTTTGTTTATTGATTTCATTTTTGAATTTGAGCTTAACATAAATTACCTCTTTAGTTCTTTTAGGGTTTTCTCTTTATTTAAGGTAGATTGTCCCAAAGGTAAGTTGGGGATGTGCCACCCATAATTAATCATTTACGGCCCTCACTTAATTTATCTTAATACTTTTGAAATTGAAGCATGCCATTTAGCAATTTTTCATGGCCCTCACAAAGTAACAACACGTAGTTGCTTTTAGGCGTGTTATTTAATAATGTACCTTCCTAAACTCGGGTGCAGATTTATGTGATCTAAATCTAAATCTCAACAATATTATATAAAATATGTCACGGACTGCGAGTGCATTTATGTGATGTGGTTCAAGACATATTTTAAAATGACGTTGCAAATCTTCTTTTAAAATAATTAAATAAAGCGGTTAAAGTTAAAATTGAATCATAGGCTAAAACATGATTAAAATCAGATAATTAGGCCAATTGTTACAGTTGAGGGACTGTACTAGAATTACGAAACTCGGGATTGCAGTCGCGGCTGTAATACAGAGTCAATATTTTCCTTAATTCGAGATTAGAACCGGTGACTTTGGATACCATAAATTATCCCAAGTGGCGACTCTGAATCTTTTAATAATGTAATCCAGTTTCAATTGTCCTTTAACTGAAAAAACTCTCTATACTATACCCTTCAAGGGGCGTAGGTAAAAAGCAGGTGTGACAATGTAATCTTGTCATAGTGAAATTACTCATGTTGTTTCGTATTGCTTGCAATTAGTGTTTTAGAGTGTCTCTGAAGTTGGACTTCTTTGAACCATTCAGGAAGCATCTCTATCACACTGATCTCAAACTGATGAAGAAATTAAATATGAAAGTCAAAATTACACAAAGAATGCAATCACGTTGAAAAACCTCCTTCAAATGATAATAATAGAAGGACTCAACGACATAATAAGTAAAGGAAAGATAAACAGATGAATTTTCTCAATTAACAAAACCAAACATTTTATATCTAGTATTTTTGCTGAATCTTGCTCCGAATATGAAGTTGTACCTTTCATGTTTCCCTCTCGCTACCACCACGCTGAAAGCAATAAGAATTTCGACTCTCCTAAATGTTTTATCTTGAAATTTTAGTGTAGTACCCCATAGATTCTTCAACCATTTTGTCATCCTCCGTGTGGTCAGCAAGTTATTGACATATAAAAGGATCACAAGTTCACAACCATGTTACTGCCATGTCTTCTCGTGAACAAAAAGCCATATAAGAAATAAATCTCTCAAAAAATACAAAAAAATGGCATTACTATATCATTTTCATAACTTAGATGACCATTTCCAAATAATATAACTTTTATTTCATTAACAAAGGATAAATTAAACTTGGCACATTAAAATTGAGTAAAAAAATATATATATCCATTTTAAGTTCATATTCTTCTACAGTGAGTTAACTTTACCAACTACAATACATCGAAAACAGTATAGTGAAAATACCAATCTCTACTTACAAAAATAAAAAAAATTATGTCACCATAGAATAATAACAGCCAAGGAAATTCACCCATGAAATAAGAAATTGTTAAGAGATCTCAAAAAAAGAAAGAAGAGAAGACAGAGAAAAAAAGAAAAAGATGGGAATAAAAACTGTGAGAGAATCATACCCAAAATGTATTCTTCAAATTCTGAAGAAGGAAAACTCAAAGAGTTCACCTAAGTTTTAATGGAATAGAGGAGGGATGTTTCTAGACCCATATCATTCATTTGTGTCGAAATAATGAGCACTGTTAAGTGTTCAAGATAGAAATAGGGAAAAAATAAAATGGAAAAGTAAAATGGCAATTTTGCCCTTGGTCGACCAACTTCTCTTTTTTATATAATAGAAAATCGAGATCCTGCTCTCACTCAGTTCAGGCCCAGAAGTCCTAGCGACCTAAGTTCGCATTAAATCAATTCAGGCTTAGTCTAAGGGATAGCAGAGAACTCCAAGGAATGTCATATTAACCAATTAAAAATCTAAAGGTTTATTATGGTCGGGGTCCAGTATTCGGATCGATTAATAAATTCATACACTTGGATTTCTCACAAATGAAGGCAAAATGGAGTCCAACTCAAGCTGAAGGAAAAATAAAGAAACTCGTATATTAATAAAACACAATTACAAAGGCTCACGAGGGATCCTTACACATAAACAAAGAAGCAAAAAACAACAGCTCAAAAACCTAATCTACTTCGAGGTTATATTCTCGGGAGCAACATCTTCAAGAACCGTTTCCTCGGGGACCCCATTTCGATCTTCAGAGCCTTGTCTATGAGAACCTCATCCGAAGCAGCAATAGATGAGGAAAAGACCATAGATTATCAAAGAGCAAAAGCTTTTAACAATCAATGAAAATTATGGCCCGGTGAAAAACTTGGCGAGTATAGATATCGTCAGCATTACTATTGTGAAGCCACTTCTTGAGATATTGCACCGGTGTGCGATACAAAAGTTAGTAGATAGCTCCACCTCACTCCATTGAAAGCAAAAGGAGTGAACGCCACACCAGGTTGAAGTTAAGAGAGATGAGCAGCGGTTTACAGTCCATATATTATTTTGATGCGAGAAGAATTTGAGGCCTCTCTCTCTCATTATTTCTGAACAACAACAATAATAACAACAATTCAGTATAATCTCACTCAAGGGAAAAAAGCTCTGAAAAAGAGCCATGACATATCTGACAAAGTCGTCGTCGTATGACCTTACAGTCACGTGTTTGAACTATAGAAACAGGAATTAGGAAGAGGATGTAGAGAAGGAAAGGGCTAAAGGCTGTTGAAGAAGGACCGAGTGAAATCTTAGTTCAAGCAATCCCCCATTTATAGAGAGACAATAACATAACGTGCAATCAATGCCTTTGGGGAAACAAACAGCGCAATCAATATCTTTGGGAAACGGAACAACGGCGCAATCAACGCCTTTTGAAAAATGAACCGGCGGTATATTCAATGGTTCTAGGGAGACAAACCGATGGGTTGCTTTAGTCATTTCGAACGCTTACGTCACGAACATGATGTCATCATGGGAGGATCGAGAAAATCAAGGTCAAAGTCGTTTCATATCATTATATTCTAAAAAATACGGGACTATCTGTATACGATCAAAATCAAGAAAGACCGATTTGAGGCCTCTGTAAAAGTTCAGGCCCGGACTCGGGGGGATCAAAGCATGGTCCAAGGCCCGTCCTCGAAGCACTAGCCTCGGCAGGGTATGTCGAAGACCCACCATGATGTACCTCGAGGTAGTATGAAAATCGGTGTCCGTTATGAAAAGGCGGGAAACCCCTGAGGGCACGCGATGAGAACTGATAGAGTCTGGAAGAATAGTATAAATTCGTACTGAGCCGTTATACAACTGTATTAATTGCATTTCTTCGTCACTTATTGTAAAGCCTCTTGGATAATTATTGAATACACTCACATTGAATACAATATAACATTCTCCGCTTTGTGCTAACACAATTGTTCTTCACATTTATTGCTTATTCTTTCATTATTCATTCATTCTTCATTTATTGCTCATTATTAACCACAAAAGGCCACCTTTGAGGCCCTCATTATTATTAATTCTTCATCAATTGTTCATTGCCATTAGCCCCATCTAAACCTCGAGGCACTGCTCCAGTCAGCTCGAGGCCCAACCTTGTGACTCTATTGATTTGCATTTTTAATTTTCTTTACTTACATTTAGCACCTACTGCCCAACAACTGGTATTGAAATAAGTCACATATTTTTAGAATCATAAAATTAAATATAATTGTAATTACCCTTTTCAAGGTAAACAAATGTATGAGAAGCAAACAAGTTTTTGTTTTTATGAAAACATCGACTACTAAGAATTTTTTAAAAATTTTGGCAACAGTGTAAGCAATCTATTTTTTAAAAGTAGTTAAGGAGAATAAATTCTTGAATATGTATAAAGTATTTGAAACTTAGTATATACATTGTCAAATTAGTTCAATTTTCAACTAAACTTTTTTTATTTGATACCAAATCAAATTAAATTAAATATTTTTTATTTTTAAAATATAACGACGAACTATTTCAAATTAAAGAATATGTTGGGTTATTTGAGCAGTTTTGCGCGGTTAATTTTTTTTTTCCCCTCGAACGCCTAGGCTTGGTTTTCTTTGCCCTCTTTCCTTTTTTGGATTAGTACAAAAAAGTGTTTCACCATAAGAAATTTAGAGAAATGATTTCCAAGTATTTAAAGGCAGCATACTCAAGTCACTTGCACTTCAAGATTTAAGACCTTGATGTCTTATTTACGAGAGATGGATATCGAGGATTTCAAGAATATGGTGGCCTATTACAATTAATAGGTGAATTTAAAATTTATATTTAATGGATTCAGCTTTTAGGTTCTTACTATAATTTATTATTATTAAAAACTTATACTTTAGAATTAGTTTTTCCTTATTTATTTTAGTGATTTATATATATACTCCTTAGAAGAATGCTAAGATCATTGCACCATGGTACATCATCAACTACTACTAATATAAAATTTTGCGACTATAAAGGGAGATAAAGAATTTCAATGTGTTAAAATTGGAAATTTTGAATGAATAAAGCACAAGAGGGGACACTGGACATGCTTATAAGCTAAGAATTAAACCTCAAGTTTCACTTACGAAGGTGCATATAATATCATTGAACCATACGACTCTTTGAGTGCTTTTAAGAAATATAATTGTTTAATTAAAAAAATAAAATTTCGGTTAAAATTTTATTTTTAGAAAAACTTGGGTTACTGATAATCGAAAATGAATAAAAGAAATTGATTTTCTAATAACAAGATGAATAGAAAGTAAAGTAGATCAGTATCTTCCAATAGTGTTTCGTGTCCTTACAAATGACCAGTCTCCTTTTTTTTATAGCTATCTCTAAGATATACGTTTTGCCTTTGTCATAATTGGGTCATTATAGATAATTAGATGCATTAAATTCTATATAACATAATCATTATAATTTAATACAGATTCTCTAATGTTTTCAGTATTTAATGCTCGTTAAATACCGTATCTGTACTTTCTTGTATTATCAGATTCATTCCCCTTAACTCTTTGATTTAAATAAATATGAGCGTCGAGTCTACTCGTGTCTCTGCTTGTGCCTCTGCTCGTTTCCATGCTCGTATCTGTTGCGACTCGTGCCTCTTTGCTAATCATCATTCTTTGACCAACCTTCATGTCATGACGTGTCATCTTTCAATCACTTCAATATGTGTAAACTCAATTTTTTCCAATATAGATAGTCACACCACTTGTCATTTATTCATCAATTGAATATTAGGGAAGTGGATTTTATTAAAGCGGGATTTTTTCTGCCATTAATGCTATCATAGAATCGACGCTTCAATTGTCACTTTCATTTAATACTTATTACATGTGGCATCTTTTTGTTGGTTCTGCAACTTTGCAGTGCTTTTTAAGGCTTTTTTTAAGGCTTCACCAATTACGAAGCGACAGTTTTGACTATGATTTTTCTATCATTGCATCTTTTCCTTTGACGGTTGCTTCCTAGTATAAACATAGTTTTTATCTTTGTCTTTTTCACATAAAGTTCTAAGTTTTTAGAATATTCAATTCTTGTTTTCATCTTCCTAGGAAAACTTTTAGAATATATAATTCTCGTTCTTCATCTTCCTCGTACTGCCATGTATTTGCCAAACCCTAACCCTAGGAGGGTCCCCGTAGTTGATAATTTTCCTCTTGCCCCTAGTAGGAGCAGAAGAGGAGGTACACTATGCAATTTAGGGTCTTCATCTGTACGGGGTTCTTCTCTTCCTTCATCTAGTTCCAGTCCTTCTTGTAGAACCAGAGGTTTCTTTTCTCATAGGTCTTCTTCTAAAGGTAAAGAACCCTCTGAACCTCTTCGTGAACCCTCTGTGGAAGAAATAGTTCCTACAGAACTATCTTTCTATAATGATAGAGAGTCTCTTAGAAATCAAGTGTCCTCTTTAGACCGTGCTAATATCTATCCAACTCAGATCAATGAAGGTCTGACTTCTTTAATTTGTAGAGACTGTCATTGGAGTCATGACCTCCCTATTATAGTTCTCATTGCGAACCAGAGAATCACCTCCTATTTAATGGGGTTTTATTTTGTTTATACATACCCTTTCACATTAGGTTTCAAACCTGCTATTGACCCTGTTATCCATGAATTTTGTCGATTTTTCGACGTCTGTTTAGGTCAAATTGGTCCCATAATGTGGCTGGTTGTTGCATGTCTAAGGCATTTGACAAACATGGCCGGTATGCGTTTCACCTTTGCCCATTTAATTCATCTCTACTTTCCCAGACTCTTTCGCAAAGATATTCTTACTTTAGTGGCAAGGAGCAAGAGAGTTTTGGTTAGTCCTGAAGATGATAGAGACCCGTAGCTGGTACGCCCGGTTTGTTGCTGCCCTCACTATTGGTTCAGTGGGTAAAGAAAATATTCCCTTCCCTGAGCAGTGGAATTTTGCATGTGGGTTTTCTTATAAAAAATTTTCTCGTATCTCTTTTTCCTTGATTTTAATGACCATTATCCTAATTTTCCTTTCCTTTTGCAGCAACCATGTGAATTGTTGATGATATTTTCAATTATTATAATTGGTAGGAAAGCTGTTGAATACATCCCAATGGAGGTTAGATCTTGGAAGACTTTTTTCCAACGATTTGGTTGGGAAGTGAAAACTCATGGTAAGAGTTTTTTAATTGTTGTTTTTAACTCATTTTTATCCTTAATTTTATTAGGATTTGCTATTCGAGGGATTAGTGCTGAGACGGTCATAGTTTCTTGTATTTCCTTGGAAAGCGCTCAAGAAATAATTTTGGATTCTTCATCTAAAAGAAAAGCTACTGATGACCAAGACTCTGAAGAAGAGGAAAATGAGGGTTCCTTGGTAACAAGGCCAGGAGCTCATCGTTAAAACATTGATGTTTGAAACTAAATGCACCTTTTTAAGGTGAAAAAGAAAGCTTAAGTTACTCTGAATTATGGAATCACCTGGACATTCTGTGCTGTCTCAATTTCCCCATGTAATTCCAACTCATCCATTTCTCAATTTGCATCCTTATTAATGGATCATGAACTTGCATGTTTCTATTAAAGAAGCATATGCTTAATCTTTAAACTTCTCCTAACTGCAAGAAAATGGAGAGCATCTCCAAAATAAGAAAGAAGAAAGAGATACTACATCAGAACTGAGGATGTACTCACAGGCCTCACTAGATGAAACAATAAAGAATTAATGAGGTACAGGCATATCTATAAAAACACTTTATTTTTATGAATAGAGATTCAATTCTCCACCCTTCAATGTAATCTAAATCAGCCAAGGCTTATTGAGCTTGACTTTTAGCCTGACTAATATCTATAAATCAGTCTTCTTCTTCTTTGAGATGATAAATATGTCGAAATGGGGGCATATTTGGTAACAACTGTTTCGTTTTTTTTACTCAACACATATGCTGTAATTACACATGGCTGTTTGAATTTGTTTTTGGATTTTGGCTTCTTCAGAACTTGCAAAACACAAATCCAGCTGGTTGAGAATGATGAATATGCAGCTGTTTAATCATAAAGCCCCTCTTGTTCCCAGACATCGACAAGAAAGTCTACCATTTCCTGATAATTAAAATGCAGAACAGTCAACAACTAGCTATGAGGAATATGGAAACAAAAAACAATTAAGCAAATTTGATTACTAACCGACAGAGGAATTGGTTGAGGGAAACGCTTATTGGTCCCTAGCAAAGTTTCGTAACTTGTATCAAAACTGTAATTTTATGATGGTAGAATAGACTTGTTAAAAATGTATATGTACAGTTAACTAATTCAGTATAATGTGCAATAGTTGAAATTAGTAGCACGATACCACTAATTCAAAACCAAATTGTTTCAGGATTGTGTCGAAGGAATAAGAGAACCTCTTGAAAATAGCTGCCAGCAAAAACTACTAAGCCTAAAGACTTGAAGTTTCAAAAATAATGGCCTGTAGGGGCCTAATTCATTTTCTTTCTTTCCTTTGTTATTTTTTCCTTTTAGTCAAAGAATCTTCATGCTTAAGACTTCCAAATTTGTAAAAAAACATACCCTAATTTGGGTTCTCAAACTGAAGCACGCTTCTGTGATGTTTTACTTCCACACCACTGTTGCCTTGTTTGATTCCAAAGAAGTAGGCCTGCTCCAGGCAATGTTTAATTCAGTGATACATAATGAAAATACAGAGAGTAACAAAATGCGCAAAGATTAACGGAACAGCACAAGAACATGCTTTAGAAGCTTAGTTACGCTCTCTCCAGTGTATGCCTCAAATCATGGAATTTCTGCAAAGCCCACAAGCCCTTTTTTTGGGCCGATAAGTAAATTAGTCATTTCTATAAAAATGAACGCCCCCCCCCCCCCCCCAAAAAAAATTAAAGGAAATAACCAAAAAAATCACATTGAGCTGATTTCTCGCCCATCAAATGTTTATGATATTTTGGGTCAACCAATTGAAAAAAGGTGAAGAAATATGAACATTTGCAAGAAAACCCCAATACAAAGCTTTGGCCCATTCATTGAGGCAGTTTGAAGGGGAGCCTTGGAGCACCAGTAAAATTGTCTCTGTGTGACCTATGAGTCACTGTTCGAACCGTGGAAGCAATCCTTAATGCTTGCATTAGGATAGGTAGCCCACATCACATCCCTTGGGGTGCGGCCATGCCCAGGACCCTGCGTGAATGCGGGATGCTTTGTGCATCGGCTATCCTTTCCATTGAGTCAGTTTGGCATAACAGAAAGAATTGAGGCAGTTGGGTAGGAGGGTCAAAGTTCAGGAGTTCCCCTTAAAAGCAAGTCAAGTCAAGAAATGTACTATCAGATATTTCTTTAACTTCTTCGGTAGCAATCCCAGGAAAGTACCCTGCCAAGGGTTATCTACTCTTCCAAATTGTCATCATGATTTTTGCCTCTGTATTTGCTTACAATTGTGAGACGTCACTGATTCCCATGCATGATTAGTTGCCACTGCTAAACAATTAGGGGGATTCATATAAAAACAAAAGGAGATAAAAAGATGCACTTGCCATGATTTACAAATTCTGAAGTGTTGTTCGTGGTGCCAATGTTACTGTGAGGATCACGGGCTGAAATTGAAGTGCTAACTGATGAGATGCTTCTCTGGGAAGGGAATGTGCTATCCTCCATCTCGCCCGCACTACTGCTCCAAAAGTCCTCTCTTAAATTAGCTTTTATCAACCGTTGGCTCGGAACTTTCAGTCTATTGGATGGCCTATCCGCTGAAACAACATGGGGAGATTTCATACAGCATCCAAGACAGCTTCTGCTCTGTTGCAACCGGGTTTATAACCATTGAAATTGATTAGTGGAGTAAAAAAATTTGATAACATAGCTCCAACTAAATTCAACATTCCAAGTTTGGAACCCAATACAGAACTACCAAATGCTCAGGGAAACATAAACTGTGTCAAAGCATAGCCCTTGGCCCATGCACTGTACTGCAACCTTTTAGAAAGAACACCTGAAATGCCGTGGCGACTACATAAAGCAACTGACAATAGTTGATTCAGCTATAAATCCGTGGACAACCTAGTAAGGCCTTAATAGGGGTATGTTACAAATTTAAGCTGCAGATGGTCATGAACAAACCATTGGCTATCATTAATCAAGTCACCAAAGAGTAATGGCATACACAAATCAAAATATGGGAATCTACGGTCCCACAAATAATCACAAACATTGAAAACTTCAGAATCCAGGTATCAAGAACAACAAAGGATCTAAGAAACTGATAACTAAATGCATTTACAAATTACAAAGTTAATAGGAGTAGTTATTAAATTCTAGGTATTGATCTCAAAAGTGATTACTTACAGTTTCAGCACAAATTACTATCCCGCACCAAATATAAGACATAGGACAAAATTAAACTCTTACATTACAAGAGCTCTGAATTTTTTCTTCAACTTTTCCATCACCAAACCAATAAGGACTCAAAAATATTCTCCAAAATAGCAAAACTATGAATCCATGAATAACACCTATTATACATGGCTAGAGGAAAGCTTGTCATGCTGTAGCTCAACAAGATAATTTTTTCAATAATTAGCTAAAAAGAAAATTACATGCAGAATGTGTCCTTCAAGCAAGAAACGCCTTAACATAACAGGCAAAGCATGAAAATAAAGGAACCTGATGAAGGAACCAGCTCATTTCTGTTTTATGAACTTGCTTAGCTCTAAGCAAGTAAAAGATTCCAAATCACCAAATAAAAGCCAAGAGCTGCAATTTACATAGGTTTGCTTAGCCCTGTCTCATTTTCTTTAATATTAGGAATAACAAAACTTCCTCAAAGAATACAGATCATCCGCGCCTAAAGGCGGATCTAGGATTTTAATTCAATGAAAACATTATATCCATTACTACCTTATGACCGTAGTTACAATCTTAGCAAATATATACATAAATTTTCACACACAACCTCATATATATGGTTCAAGCTGAAGGCAGTAGTATGGCCACATGCGCCATACTACTACATCCCTATCCGCGTGAGCAAATACAAAATAACAACTACTATGACGCCTCAATCCCAAACTCAAGTTGGGTTCGCACTTTGCTCCAATTAAGTTTATCTCAGGCCAATATTATACAGCAACAAAGATAGAAATAGAAAATGAAGACAGAAAACATCCCGGAGTAGCGGAGTGTTAGATTCAATAAATTATAGTTCAGAAAGACACACAGGGAAAGAATCGAGTTACTCACCCCATGCAAGCCAAGATACGGGATATCCAAGATGCAACTGATCTACAAAGTTGCATTTACGAGCAAAATAAACAAATAGGTTTTTCTCAAAGCTTATATCAACCTTTGGACCTCCAATATGGAAAGAAAACACATCCCCTACCTGCAGTAGAAGCTCAAAATAAGCGCAAAAATCAAAACTTCCCCTAATCAAATCAGTTAAGGCCGACTATATGAATCCCTTGTATTCATTCTGCTCTATTCAGATAAACTTTATTGGATAAATCCTCTATATCCTACACAACATATAAGTCTCTGAAACTGCCGACAATACAGAAAACTAAAATGCAACGAAAAGTTGTCCTTTTTTTTCCTCTTCTTTTTATTACTATTAAGTCATTTTAATTTCTTTGAAATAAAGAAGGAAGGGGATTTTTGGAATTCAAACCTGTGGAAAATTGCCAAACAGGTTATGGGATGTGATTTTCTTGCCCGTTCTGAAAGTCTTGATCTTTGGGTCAATTAATAAACGCTGAAAAACGAAAGAAAAGTGAAATTCTTGATGGGTTTTTTCTCCTCCCTCCTCTCTTTCTCTGTCCCTTGTTTCCTAGATTTTTAGATATACTCCATCAATAATCAGTCAAAGATTGGAGACACGGAAACAGTGAAGAAAAGGGAACAGTCGTGCTGAGCTGCTGGTGTGGCCAATGGTGCCGGGTAAAGGTATGGGTTGTGGGCCTGGTGGTATTTGTCTAAGCTTATATATATATTTTCGCTAGCAGAAAAATACCAAAAGCGCCTGTAGCTCAGTGGATAGAGCGTCTGTTTCCTAAGCAGAAGGTCGTAGGTTCGACCCCTACCTGGCGCGTCATATCGTCATTTATCCTTTTTCCCCAATTGCTTACTGGTGGACCAAGTGTTTGGGTACTAGAACCACAATTTCTTTGCGAAGATGCAAAAGTAGTTTGAGCTACCAATTCAAGCCATCAATGTATCAATGCTCTTGAAAAAGCTCATCGATCTTGAAGAAGCATCTAAGTAATATCCCTTACAATAAATTATCCCTAATTAAATATTTAATATTACACATGATTCTATGATATGCTAGTCAATATTAAATCCGGTCCAAAATAAATAATTTTTTGGCCTTTTTCTTATCCAAAATAAATGATTTTTTCAGATTTTAAGAATGAATTAATTATTTTTTTCATACATTATTCTTGGAGTAAATAGTGCTGAAATATGTGTTAGGAATGTATATATGAGACACTAAAGATTAATATGGTCAAAGATGAATTCTAATTTATATAAAAATATTTAAATACTTATTTTGGACCCAAAAATAATATCTTACACTTTTCTAAGAAATATATGACACAAAAACTATTCGAGCTCGAAATTAACTATTGTATCAAACAAGTCATATTATTAGAGAATACAAGTTCAACCAATTACTAAAAGAATGTTTACGCTTGTTGTCTCTAAATGGTAAGTTCCCAAGCTTCCTATACTTGTTTGTTTTTATGGCGGTTGTTTTTGCATAAGAAAAGGATTTGATAATATTTATTTCTGAAATATTTAAGTGCTTTGTGTCACGTCCTTAGTCATTAATTAAGTATATATATTGCACGTGACAACTCGCTCACGATCTTGCACGATTTACTCACGTTTTTTCTGTACCAAACTAGCCTTACTACGCTCAAGATCGTTAAAGAATACAAGAACACATGAGAATTGCCAAAAGAAGCTTTTGTATTAGATAGAACTTGAATTGTTTGATTAATGAGTTACACATGAATAGCCCCCTTTATATACTAGTCTCCTAGAGGTTAGTGAGTAAATAATAATTATTACACAAGTCCCTTATTATTTACAAGTGTATTTGGGTAAATAAATATTACACGTGAAATTAACTACAAATGAATAGCCCATTTATATACTAGTCTCCTAGAGGTTAGTGAGCAAATAATAATAATTATACAAATCCCTTATTTATTTACAAGTGTATTGGAGAAAATAAATATTACACGTGAAATTAATTATGTGGATGACATGGCAAGACACATGGATTATTAGAAAAGTGACAGCTGGAAAAAAGTACTTAAAAAGACGTGAGTCTTAATAGGTACGAGCAAAACGTCTGAGAGACGAGAAGAAACGGTTGCTCGAGTCTCTTTAGTAATTTGAAGAGACACCGGTGGAATATCAAGACAAAAAAAAGGACAGATTCATTGGTCTTCAAATAATGAGCATGAATTATTACAAACGTTATAGAATATTCACTAAACAATTATGATTACCAATTATGACGTTCCATTAGTGTCATTAATGCTCATAATGACCTGGTCATAAAAGGGAAAAGATGTTGTACATAGAGATGTCTATATAAGGAATAGAAATGTCATTTATATGGACACGCCCTAATTATTACTGGAATACAATTATTTACTTTTGTTTTACACTGATTACTTTACTATTTCATATCATTTTCCTTTCTTATTGCAAAAATATTCCTTTTATTGATTATCAGTAACTCGAGTACTTCTAAAAATAAGCTTTGATCTAAATTCTTATTTTTTTGGTTAAACAAATTCATTCCGCTACTTGGAATATGATAATCTTTTCACTTACAAAATCCATTCTTCTGCCAAAAAATCATGTCAAACGTCAATGACGATAACCTACAAAATCAACAAAATCAACACGGAGATGGAACTCCAATCCCCTCACCACGACTCATCGACAATCTCGAGAATGGACGCCTGATAGATCTGAATCGCATATGAGTGACCTTCATGGGGACGATCAAGATATCGATGCAGCATTGAAACAGTTAATTGCAGACCAAGTCAACAATGCTCTTCAAGCTTTTGTTAGTGGGTTGTCAACTGTACTACCAACTCCGCCTCCAACAACACCACGACCATAGAGAATTCACGCTTAGGACTTGCTAATTCATGAAGCGGAGGAACTCCCAGCGAATCTCGCGATGGAGGGTCAGATATCGTAATTTTTCTGATTTAAAAAGTTTAGTACTAACTTTGCATAAATGACTCAAAGGGTAGAATTAGTACTAAATTTGATCTAATGTCAATCGTGCAAAAGATTAGTTACTGTAGATTATCACCGATTTTAATTTAGAGAAACTTTCAGGAATCACTATGTTTTAGTGGTTATTAGCTAGTTGTAGCTACCATTTGCTATATTACTTCCTATAGTTATGTTTTAAGATTTTTTAGAGTGTATTAGATATATTTAAGCTACTATATTCATGAATACAGTAGCAATTCTAGGCGTGAAACAAGGAATTATAGCTAGGCAAAGTTTTGTATTCGACTGTATTCGTGGTGTGAAATATGGGATTACAGCTGGATAGATTATTGTATTCAATTGTATTCATGGCGTGAAACATGTTACATTGTTTTTAAACGGAAAGTGAATCAATCAACATAATGGACTCCTCAAACTCAATTATAATACACAAATTTTGTATTCCAGTTATAAAAAAGATTCTCAACCGAAAACATCCCAAAAACAGAGCAATATTCAGAAAAATTATATAATACATCTGAATACATAAATTATATTAGTTAAAAAAAATATGAATATTTTCGTAGAATACAACAAGACAGTGAATACAATGAAATACATGAAATACAACGAGATGCATTGAAATAAAATTAAAAGGAGAGACAATAAATACATTAAAATAGATGAAAATAATGCGAAATACATTAAAATATATTAACAGAAAATTCAAGTTGCTCAGCCCCAAACTTCGTCGTCTCCATTCCTCTCTTTCTGCACCTACTGTTCGTTCCCTTTTCTTGGAGTGGCGACTGGAGGTTGTTAATGGAATGAGCTGCTATCATCTTTCTTTTTGGAATTCAAGGATGATGATCCTCTCTTAGAAAGGTAGGCGAATGATCAGGTTTGTGAGAAGTGGAGTGCTGGGCGTTCTTGGAGAAGGGGAATGGAAGGAGGTTGTTGCTCTCTCAAGAAGGATGAGATCTATCCTCCATTAAAAGAATGAAAACGAGATGTGGCTGCTGGTGGGTGAGAGATAGGGGATGGACAGCTTTTTTAGGGGTCCTCAGCTAAAGCTTTTGGTTAGAGACAGGAGAAATTTGAGTGGAGAGAGAAAAATAATACAAAGCTTATTTTATGGCTTTGAGGTAGGAGATAATCACAAATAGATATTTGGCTATAAAAAATCAAAAGGTAGCTATGCAATATAATTTTTTAAAAGACTATTTATTTAAAATAAATAGGCAAAATACCTTATCACCCTCCTAAACTTGTCATGAATTATTAATTACAGCCTTAAACTATTCATGGTCTTAATTACTCCCCCCCCTCCCGTAACTAGGCCTTTTAAGATCCATTACCCCCCTCATCCCCCTTCCCATGGAAGCTAATGTGACAAATTATGTGGATGCACTCGGCTGCCACATAAATTTTTCTTTATATGTGGTACTTTTTTGAAAAATAAAATATATTTTTACCTTTTTAAATATGTTACTTTTTTAGATAATTGTTTTCGAATATAATTTATAATAAAAGTTGGGTAGAACTACATTATTTAGGCTAAATTTTTTTTGGTTAAAAATAATAAAGTTTTAACTATTTTTTTTTTTGAATTTGACCTGAAAATAAACGTTTATACAATTGAAATAAATAGTCAAGGCATCTAAAAAGTTATAAAAATACATAGCTTGAAAATTAATTATTTTGGATATAATTTTTTATATAGCTCTAAATTATAGTGTTCTAAAAATATACTTTTTACATATTTTACCTAAAAAAGTAAAGATACACGGTTGAAATAAATAATTATTGCATCAAAAGAGGAAATAAAAATAGTGAACAATTGCAGAAAATAACTTATTATTACTAACATACTTATTGCTCTAAAAAACTTATTGCAGAAATGCAGGGAAATTCTGCGTATGATATACCCTTGTGGTCCGACCCTTCCCCGGATCCCACGCATAGCAGGAGCTTAGTGCACCGGACTACTCTTTATTTTATTGCTCTAAAATGTATCCATAGAGTAAGTTATCTTTTGCAATTGTACATTTTTTTGCAATTATACACTCTTTTTATTTATTATTTTAAATAATAACTATTTATTGCAACTGTGTATTTTTACTTTTTTCGAATAAAATAATATATATATATATATATATATATATATATATATATATATATATATATATATATATATATATATATATATATATATATATATATATGTAGGTATAAAATTTTTTTAGCCAAAATAATTAATTTCAAACTATGTATTTTTATAACTTTTTAGATGACCTGGCTATTTATTTCAATTGTATAAATCTTTATTTTCGGGTCATAAAAAAGATTAACTAAAATTTTATTAGTTTTAGCCAAATAAAATAAATTAGCCTAAATAATATAGTTCTATCAAAGATTTATTATAAATTGTATTCGAAAAAAATTATCTAAAAAGTAACACGCTTAAAAAGGTAAAAAATATATTTTATTTTTCAAATCAGCATAATTTAAGGTTGTAATTTTTCACATCAGCATCTATGAGGTAATGACTCTCAAATGACCCAATTGAGGGGGGGGGGGGGGTAACTAAGACTACGAATAATTTAAGGTTGTAACTAATACAATCGTGAAAAGTTTAAGGTGGTGGTAAGGTATTTTACCGAATAAATAAAATATCAATTTTTAATATAGGAGGTAACTGTTTATATCCATTGTTAACGTATTAAATTTTTTACACCGTCACTGTATGAAATTTTTTATATTCTCGGTACAATTTAGTCTATTGTAGATGGTTACTTATTTTTCAAATTAATGTCACTTTTCATGAGTAATTTATTTAACAATATTTAAAATAATATAATATTAAAAAGAATTTTTACACTATTAATATATAATTTAAAGACGCACCCAACAGTGTAACAGAGGGGACAAAATTTCATTTCTGAACAACCAGTACTATCGCAATGTATTAAAATGTGACACAGAAATAAGCTTTACAATTAACAGACAAATGTCAACAGATCGACACCAGCCATGTACTACTATCGCAATGTATTAAAATGATATCCTTATATACATGAGGCTGCTAATAAAAGGTAAGGCAGTTTCTTCTTTATTTTAAAGATTCAATAGTCTGCAAAATATAGACGATCATGTCTTTATTTTATGATCATGAGCTGAAACTTGTATTTATTGTTGGTGGATTCTTGATCATCTTTGCCCTTCTTTTTCTTCTACCTATTACAGGTCAGTACGTAGTATTAGTGTAGCAAAATGACACCTTCTATTTACTTATCCCTCTTTTATAGATTACGGGTTCGAGCCGTGGAAGCAACCATTAATATTTACATTAGAATAGACTGTCTACATTACACCCTTAAAATGTGACCCGCATAAATACATGATGCCTTGTGCACCGAGTCCGGGCTAACGGCTCTTAAATAAAATCTTAGGATGAAAATTATTTTTCCATGTAAACCTATGGTTTAATTTTCTAAAGTTTCTTTCTATTTTTCACCTGTATGCAGGATCAAAGCAACCAAAGTGCGAGGGAAAATGGTTGAATTGCACACCTTGCACCCGTACCCTAATAGCTCCCATTCATCAAGCCAAACAAGACTACGGCTATTAATTACTTTCATGGAAATGCAAATGTTGAAATAAGCTTTTCTATCCTTGAGTTGATTACTTGATCAATTTAACCTTTTATTGGATATTAGTCGTTTTTTGTTTATTTTTACAAAACAATAAAAGTCCGCATGTAATGTAGTAATATGGCTGTCAGGAATGGCAATAGGGCGGTACAGTGCGGGTGCCGAGCGAGTTTGGCAAAATTCACAAAAATTTCAGCTTTTGCCCTGCATAGTTACTTCTTCAGTTTTCAAACCCCACCCCCCACCCCCATGCCCCACTTAATTTTTCTTTTTTTCTAAAATAAATTAGTTTGATATTTTATTATTTTATAAAATAAAAAATTTAATAGAATCACATAAACATAAAAATTATATCTTGTACTTTGTGATATACTAAGATCAAATCTCTTGAATATATTATAATTCTAAATTTGGAATATTTCTTCTGTCAAATGATTATTTGTTTCTAATATGCCTATTGATATAGCTCGCAGGATTTCACGGTTTAGGTTGTAAATGTTTTTTGAAATAGTACTGTGGAAGACCGGTACTGTTCCTTTTGTGAGAGAGCATTGCGTTGATCTTTCAAAATAAATGTGCTAATATCATTTCCTAGTACTAATACGATATCTTAAGTACAACCCAATTTAGTGGGGTCTGGGGTTAGTATGTACGCAGACCTTATCTCTACCCTGGGGTAGAGAGGCTGTTTCCAAATAGAAACCCGGCAACCTTTCCTCCAAGAACTTCCCACCTTTGCTCTTCCCACCTTTGCTCTTGGGGAGACTCGAACTCACAACCTCTCGGTTGGAAGTGAGGGTTGCTTACCCTCAGAGCAAACCCCTCTTGTCTAATAATATGATATCTTAATTTATGTAATATCATTTTGGGTGAGACTTATGTAAATTGATAAATTATAAATCAAATAGTATTCGCGCAGGTGAAGAAGAAAGTGAAATTGTAGTTTAAATAATTGCTTTGTTTCAGAAAAGATAAAATTTAAAGTTGCCCCGCATTAAACCCGCACCCACATAAGAGTAAACCCCCCGTCCCACCCCGCTCCATTACCATCGTAATATTGGCTAAAAAATCATTTTCTCACCAATATATTAATATTATGTATATTCCTATTTCCTACTATCACCTTGCATTTCTAACCATGAACTGTTTATAGATTAGTGTATTTTCATTAATCCCTTTATTTGCATCAAAATAATAGAGATGATTATACTGAACTCCTGAATGTGGACAGGCATACAGCTCCAATTTAGATTTTGACTCTTCCAGCCGTTTAGGAATAGCTCCAACAATAAGCAACTTGTTGGAGGCTGTAGCTATTCAATAAAGTAAATCATTTTTATATATGTCAACCAATCCCATTCAACAAAGAATATAACATCCGCCATTACATATTAAAAGTGACAGCTTACCAATTCTCTAGGGGGAAGAGATCCACAATTGTGGTTCCCGTGGAAAGTAATACTATTTTTCTTTTTAATAAAAATAATGTTTGTTCCAACTTACGCATATCTCAATTATTTCACTAAATATATGTTACTTCCCACCAACACAAGCACTGTCCACCAAGTTTAGCAAGGGCACTGTTATCAAAAGCGAAAAGAGCAAAAAACTCTAAGGTACATCGAGGCTTTTTAGCACAAAACAGAAATAAAGCCAATGGCTTTAATGAAGAAAGACACAAATGGAGAAAAAATACAAATATATATGTATAGCCCACTAATAATTATAAGCACAAATAACAAATACATGGATAAAGAAATTGAATATTTTGTTTTACAATAAAGTGAAATATCAATTGTTTAAGTTTGCCACTTCAAGATTACATTGCCAAGTATGCCTCAGAACCTTGATGACAAGGCTAAAGCGCCCACTAAGCCATGTGAAGCGCTCAACATGTTTTGAGACTCGCTTCAGGACCTAAGGGCGCTTTAAGCATGCCTTTGACAACACTGAGCAAGGGAGAAAAAAAAAAGGTAGATGTAGTAAATTTCATAATACCTAAACAGAGCTAAAACATCATGTAAGGTATATGTAGTTTATAAATACGCCTCAATAAACAACAACAATCATTTGGTTCAAGAGAGTAGTTTCAACAGTCAACCAAACTGTGCTAAGGTTTATACAACTGAAAAGTACTTGGATAATCGACTACTAGCAGACAAAATTCTTAAGGATTTCTGGCTGCTCAACATTAGGTAACAGAAAAGCTTATCTGACGATAATTAGCTTAAAGGAATTGCTCAAACTGTAACCTTATAATGCTGAAAGCAACCTGCAATTCTAATGACCACAATCTTGAAAGAAGACAGAACACTAGAAACTCGACCTTGCTGCTTACTATAGACAAAACGGTGATGTTGGGCTAGTACAATATCCAGTGCATTCATTTCTCAAGTAAACCAATTCTTATTCATACCTTTTGCAATACTTTAAGCAAAGAGGGAATGAAGATTGCTCCATCAATATATATGTTCAACTTGTAGCTTTTAGTGCTCGACTGAAACGTGTTGCTCCACCAGATTAGGCTCTATTTGAGCTTCAACTGCAGTCTCTGGCTGGCTTAATTCAACAGTTGATACAACCTCACACTCTTGAACATCTGCTTCACATTCAGTAGTTTGCTCGAGTTGGTTGTTTGGTTGAGAAGCAACTTCACCCATCTCTTTGGGTAAAGCATTCGGCAGCGATGCAGCTTCAGTTGATTTCTTAGATAAGCTAGATTTGCGAATAGAAGGCTTTCTTGTTTCATTGGATAAGTTGGTTTTCTCAGATGGAAGCTTTGGAAGTGACTTCCTTTGAAGCTTCTTAAAATTGAGAGGAGAATGCCCTTTGACGGAATCATTTTGAGATGCATTTTCGTCCAAGCTTAACCTACTTGGGCGCATGACACTCTCGTTGTTTCCTTCTTTGGTGGGAGAGCTCTTTCTCCTCCCAAGTTTGGGGGATTTAGCTCTTGTTGGTGGAATCTAACATCATAAGAAGGTGTTAGAGAAACACCACATAACTTGTAGATTTCAAACTAAACAGGAGGAATAAATTGCTTTAGGAGAAACATCAGGTGTACACATACGAAACTAGTTAGAAAAGAATAAAGCAATTATTAGGAAATTTCTTTAGCTGAAAGCATGACATGTCTTAGAGTTTATATTTCAAGCAAAAAAAAAAAAAAATAGAATGCTGGAGTCCGTATTATATTAAGCCATGAACAGCCAGTCCTAGCATGACTAGCAAAAGTAAGGCAGCAAACGGGTTAAGCTAGATAAGCCTAGAAGACTTGATGATACTTGAGATTATCACAGCAATGAGGTTCTAGCATTCACTCTGTTGTCCAAATCAATCTTGTGAATTCCCACACTCTAAGTTGCTTCGACACGGCAATTTAGGTGTCGCACCTATGTCGACACGACAATAGTATGGGATCTATACTGGATCTAGTCAAACAATTTTGGGTACTTTGACCACGACGGATGGAAAAATTCGAAATGAGATACAATTTGATTCATGGATTCAAAACAAAAACTAGGGAAGAAATAGTATACTTTATCTAAGAAATAAATCATTTACTTATCTATAACTTGAGAATTAAAAGGAAATCAACAATTTACAACCTATACGTAAATATTCCTCAAATTTTCTCATAATTTTGAGATATTTTAATATTTTAGAATTATTTTTAGCCGGATCCCCACACCCATATCGGTACTAGGATCCGTATACCCGAAATCTTAGAATTTACATCCCGAATTATTCGATCTCTAGATCCACACCTGTGTCGGACACCCGTACCCGTGCCCGAGCAACTTAGCCCACACACATCTCCGTGATGTGCAAACTAAAGTCCTGCTTGGGATATTGCTTCTTGTAGTTTTGTCAACTTGGGTAATCTGATAGCTACACCGAATAACTTCTTTCTTCTCTTTCAGAGGTAACGATGATCTTTTAGTATCTTCACAGTAAGATCCCTGGAGTTGAATCTTTATAAAAGGATGAGTTGGCTTTACTGATCTTTTATGAATATCCAGACTAATAGAGCTTCTAAAAAGCATAGTGACTAAGAAACAGATAAATGTCATTACAGCCAATTCTAACCGGAATAATATGTCATGTAATTATCCTTGTTCTGTGTTACATAAATCCTTCATTTATCTTGACATACTGACATTTGTAAGGGTATTCCTACGGTTTATCAAAATACACTTAGTATTGGCAAAAAACTGCACTGACAACACAACTGGATACATAACCCTAAGCAAGTGCATGTAACAGAACTTGGTATATTTACATATGTATAGATAACAAATTTACATGCACACAATTAATAGGGTCAGATGCATATACCTGAGTTTCCCTTCAGTACAAATAACTTTTGCTTAACATTGCAACCAGAACAATGAAACCAACTATGCCTCAATTTCTAACTGGTAGGGTCAGCTAACATTGCAGAAATCCCACAAAATTTTTGGTTAACATTGCAGAAAGAGAAAATATTTGACACCCAATAGAAGCATTTCTGCGTACTATCTAGTTTCCCAACTTCATTTCTTTGCCAACTGAATAGTGTAGGAAGCTCCTAAATCTTCTTATACCACCAACTTAAGAAAGCTAGCTTTCACCATAGGCTTGCCTACTTGACTCTTCTTTGAAGTTTCCTAACCTTAAGTTAAATAGATGGAGGCACTCCAACTTACGGTTGTTATGGTGACTAAGGATGTGTGTAGTAGAGTTTATAGCACAAAAAGCGAGAGTTTAAATTAAGTAATTGGCCGCAAAAAGAAAATTTATCTAGTCTAAGATTTACTGAATCAGACACAATGTAAACAACTATGAGTGTGCTCTTCACAGTTCACTAAATATCATGCATCAATAACCACTTCTTTTTTCTTGATCATACTAAGCACCCATGACATCATTAGAAATGGTGATGAAGTTCCACTGGCTCTATCCCAATAAAGTCAATCATCACATAAATGTAACAAGAGAAATGTGCCATTTGCGGTCTAAAAGTCAAGTGACCGAACTCTCAACTCCACCAAGCTATATCCAGCATATCCGTTGATAGCTAAGGCTTTCTTTTAGGAGCTCAGTAGGTGTTGAAAAATTATATATAAATGTATCAAGGGCAATGCACCATTAGTGGTCTAAAAGTCAAGACACTGAACTCCCTGGCCCTACCAAGCTACGTATATCAGTTTAACCATTTGATAGCTAAGGGTTTCTTTACAGAGCTCAGTAGTAGTGCAATTTCTTTCTATGTAGTTCGTCGCATTCTGACAGAGCATGCAGTTTAAATGTATAAGTTGAAAGTGTTCAAAAGATCAGCTAAAGTATTAACTTGAACCTAACTCTTTTACTATTTTCTAGAGCTTCACAAGAACAAAAGTTAAGCTATGCTCTATATTACCTGACACAAAATATATTACTTAATTTTTAACGTATCATAACATATTTTCAGGATAAAGCAACTGAAATGTATACAAATAATGAGATATTATTACACGAAGCTAAAATATCAACTAGATGGAGCTTAAAAGGAACGGTAACAAAGTCATTTTGAGCTAAAGAACCACTAAATATTCAACATGCTAATGTTTAAGAACAGCAAATGGTGTTTCATACTATAGAATAGGTATTTCTCGGCATCGTGACATACAACACAAAATTACCTTCTTCAACTCCACCTTTGGAGGAGCAGGTTCCTGATAAAAACTTGGCATAGGAGTTGCTTTAAATTTTAAGCTCTTCCTAAGCATTTTGATCTCAGCTTCCTGAGTTTCCTGTAAGAGAAATGAAAGAAAATAAATGGAAATGCTACAAGATAACCCTCTATAACAAGAAATATTCTACGCCTACTAGATTCCAAAAGCAGAAAAAGTCACAACACCTTAGTCTTGGCTTGCAGATTACTCTTCTCAACTTCTTTTGCATGGATTTTTTCTTCAAGCTTGGAGTAAAACTGTCCAAATGCAACAAATTAATTTTTCTTTAGTTGACTTCCCGGTGGAAGGCACGCAAGCATGTATTATAAGCGTCAGCAATACAAGCAGAGAGCTTACCTCTTTCCTTTTCTCAGCTCTTTCATCACACTTGAAATTGATATCATAGGTTGGAAGACTACCTACTTTGCAAGTTTTGGCATCTGATGCACCAGTAGGACTACTATGAAGTAATTAAGGATAAACTGAAAGATTTTTCATCCTTTGACGCTAATATAAAAAGAACTCCATAGCAAAGGAGCAAAGAGAAAGAAAAGGTATAAACTCATTTAGGATACGAAGATAATTCTGCACTTCCATCAGCTTTATTAGGGGGCACTTTCTTCAAAGGCTTCGGTTTTTTTGTTTCCCTGCAGTAACGAAATTACAGTTCACAACCTTACTGGGGAAAAAGTTATCCATAAATAAGCAACAAGGGACTTTGGCATCTTTCAAAAATGTTTTGGCTCCATGCAACAGGTATGGGACTACAAGAGCAAATGAGAAATAGGACATACTTAAGGCCCTCAAAGTGGGCAGCACCTGGAGAAGCTGATGCTACTTCAGCATGGCCTGGTTGCTGCTAGAAGACAGCAAAAAAGGAATATGATATTGATAACAATAAACAGAAGCAGATGAGCTGCAATATTGAAATTCAGATTATGGTTACTCTGGACTGTATGTCTATAACTGTACACCATAAATTAGACATAAACGTTTACCTTGGCATGATTAACATTTAGATGAGCCAATGTAGGTTTTGAATAGTACTCAGTAGTTTTGTTGTCACTGAATGATTTACTCTTTGCATCAGTGGAAGATGGCTGTTTCGGACGCAATTTGGAAGCAAGGGTACCATTTGATGCATCTTTTCCATCTCTACTTTTCTTGGCTGCACCATTTTTAGGGCTTGAATTCTTAGTGTTCCTTGCCCTACCTGGAGCTTTTCGCACTTTACTGTTCTTCGCCTCATCAGGTTCTTTTGCTTCATGTTCCTGTAAGTAAATAAGTGGTTACATAACTGTGGTGTCAACATGTCCTGAGTAAGTTTAAAAAGAACGGAACAAACCCCTTACCTCGGAACTGACACCAGCGTTGCTTTCTGCAGTTGTCATAGCTTCACGACTGACCTCTTGGACAGAAGAGTCAACTGTTTCACTATCATTCAATACCGCTGTACTCTGGAAACTCCTCTCTAGTTCTTCAGTACTGGAACTTGCATGAGGCATCCCGTTTGGTATGCCAGCAGCAACTTCAGGAAGCTGGTGAACTCCATTTCCAAAGCCCAACCCGTTTGCAGAAACAGCTACGTTATTGACAACATCCATCATGCTCTATAATGTTCAAATTTTGCAACCACAATTCTACAAGTCAAAATCACAAACAGAAAATGCCTCGTTAATGGAGATTACACAAGCAGAAAACGGTGGTTTTTAAAGTATTACCAAACCCCAATAGTAGGATCTAAACATATACAGTCTCATACAGTCATACTCCAGAAGACAACCAATCCAGCAGAAAACAAATTGTATATAAAAGGATAAAGAAAGCAAATGCTACAACTACAAAAAATAAAACTTTGAAAATTCAAGTTTCATAACACCACAAACTCTCATCTATGACAAAGACTACCTTCTATTGTTTCAACGGCTTTGGTCTTTAAACAAACTAACAACACACAAATAAAACCTCAGGCTTTTCTTTATAATATACCTTAGTGACTCTCTCAGTAACCAAGACAAATACTATTCATCAACAATGAGTCAATCCCAAATAACAACGAACTCAAACACCAAATCCAAGTACTGTACCAGTAGACGACAAAATAAGTAGACCGACTCACTAACTCTGCTAGATCTCAAAACCCAGTTAAAAAGATCCAATCTTTTTCTCATTCCAAGATTCAATGCTGCAAATCCAAACCCCAAAAACCCACAAACCATTTTCACAGTGCTAATCTCCACAAGATGCTCAGAAATGTACCAACATATATAAACATATACTTAAATACAAAGCACAACAAATGCAGTTTGCTACTGCATGCTAGAATAAACTTACCTAAACAACCATAAAAAGATCACAAGTCCATTAAATCCAAGGGATCTGAGAGAATCTTGGGAAAGAAAGTGAAACACTTGCTAAACAAACAAGAATCTGAAACTTGTAGTAGTAACAATTTATGAAAATGTAACTGCTCTAAAATTGTTTTGTTTTGTTTTTCTTGAATTTTGGAAGTGAAAAGTTGTGAACTTTGAAAAGGGGTTGCTCTATTTCTTCAGAATATGACTTCGTTTCAACTCAAAAAATAGAGAGGGGGACGGTTTCTGCTCTCGCGTGTGAGTGAGTGTGTTGGGGGATGGTTTTTCAATATAATTTAGTTTCTTCTATCAATGTGACAGAACTATTAAAATCTATATTCCAGGTCATTGTCTGATAAGAGAGAGAGAGAACACCTACTTTAAGGATAGGGAGACAGTTTACATATGCGGTTACTGTGATCATAGGGACATCTCAATAAGTCTGCCTGACCTGCCTATACCAAAGGCTGACAATTAAAATATTAATTTTTTTTTAAAGTTTGATTTGCTTCATTTTCCCTACAGCCATAATATGGGCTTGCTGGTCAGTCCAGCTCAATCCGTGATTTAATAGGATTGAACTAGAATTTTTAGAATATATTTAAAAACGAAAATTTTAAGTTCGATCCGAATAAACCCGTGGCTCGTGAGACTTGATTGAGGTTGAGTCCAGCTGGCCCGTGAGTCTAATAAAATATTTATTAAAAATTATAAAAAATAAAAATTATACTGCCTTTACTGATGGAAAGTCATAATTGAATCTTTATTAAGAGGAACCAAAACTTGATCTTGAGAAGTTTCAAGAGAGGATGTTGTCATGTATTGGAATGACCATTCTAAAAAATATTTCGATCTTTCAATGATAGTGTGTGATGTACTTAGCATTCTTATTAGCATTGAACCATCGGAATCAACATCTAGCATTGGAATGACCATCCAGATACTTGTTACTACTCGAAATTGGCTACACAGGTTTTCCCAAACTCAAACTGGTAATATTTTTTTATGTGAATTTAAATATTATTAATTTTTAAAATTTAATTAGTTTTAACATTTAACTAATTAATATTTCATATGAATTGTAGATGAAAGTGAAGATGTTAAGACAATTTTGTCACAAGCGGATTCAAATGTGTTTGATGAAGATGATGTGTTGGATATCTCATAAGCATCATGAACGTTTTCTTGAATAGTTTGTTTTAAGTTTTGACTTTTAGTAAATGAAATATAGTCTCATCTTTTACTTTTTTTAATTTTTGTTGTGATATATTGTGCAACAATATAAAAAGTTATTAAGTTTTGCGAAATTTTTTTTTTTAACTTTTAAATAGTTATCTTTTCTCGGTCAGAACTTAAAGAAAAAATATAAAATTATATTTTTAAAAGTGATGGACCGGTCCGTGGGCCCGCAACCCACATAAGGCTGGGTGGGCTGATAATTATAAGGCCCATCAAAACGGTGGACTAGCACGTCCTAACCCGTCAATTGTTAAAGCCCATATAAGCAGCCTAACCCGCCCTATATTGACAACTCTAATTTTTCCTTTTCTTCGGATTCATATTTATTTTATATCCAAAAGGACAACTAGGTAAACCAAAGTCACAAATTTAATTAGGACAGCTAGGCGACTAAAGTCACAATTTGAACAAATAAAAATATAGGATAATACATATGTTCCTTTTAATTTCTTCCATTTTTTCAACTACACATTTGATTTCATGAGGACCCTTTTTATTATGCGTACGTATTCATGAATTTGATATAAACTTTTAAACTGAAAAATACGGAACACCTTCAACTTTTTTCGTTTTTCACATATATCTATAGTAATATTTAATCATGACTGTTACTAATTGTATTTCAACTTCAATATATCACCTAAATACGATTTAATAATAATTTCGTGTAAACATTGAATGTAAATAAATATTTTTTTTCTTTCACTATAATGTTATGTACTTGTGTCTAGTGATTTTCGTAGCTATCACTACTCTGTCATTGTGCTCCTTCTCCCTATACCTATCAATAAAATAAGACTTTTTACATGTCATATTAGTTCTCGAATTAATACTTGCATATAGATATGTTTGTTTAAGCATAAAAGAAAAAACACTTGTTGACGGCCTCATGGGACACACAATTTCTTTCGACCTCCACATCAACGGGCAAGACTCAATCCTCATTATCCAAAACACCAACTATCTTGCTTAGTTGATCTCGAAGAGCATGCATCTTGCCATGTCAAATTATATCAATCAATTGTGGATATCCATCATCTTACAACTACTGCCCTTTCTCTGAACCAAGAGATGGGGAATATACTGAGGATGCCCTAGAATATTTCACTCAATCTACTCTTCTTTGCTCCAGAGGAGCTGTCCATAATGAACCACATGTTCACCCCATGGGCAATGCAACCTCCTCATGTACAACAAGTTCCTCCTCATTAACCCCACCACCCATGTATGTAGAAGCATAGCAAATGAACATGCAAAACCAAGAGGAAAACTTAGAGGAAGAGGAAGAAGCACTCCTTCATCATGGAGAAACCAAGGTGGCATTCTCAAACCTAAGCGAAGTAAAAATGCTAATCTTCAAGTAACGGCTAGACAAGAAGTGCATCATCAGTTTTCCACTCACAATGTTCAAATGCTCGATGAATATATGACTGTCACACAATCCCGCAGTCGGGAAGAATGTAGTTATCCTTGTGCCCTCTCACAGGAGAAACAATGCACCAGCAGCGAGGGAGAAAAACCAAACACCATCCAACCAGTCAATGATGAATCAATCAATTAATTTCATAATCTGGAATGTCAGCAAACAATGCAAACTTTTGTCGTAACTTTAGGGAAATTATGGATACTCACGCACCTAACATGGTAGCTTTTCTAGATATAAGAATGACCAATCACCTCTCAATATTGGAAGATTTCAACTTCACAAAGATGATAGAGGTTCCAGCAGAAGGGCAATCTAGAGCCCTCATGATATTATGGAATCATGCTAGAGTCATCGTCAACAACTTCACCAGGCGCAACCAATAAATCCATGCCATGATCGAGGTAAAACCTAATCATAAAGATGGCTATTTAATTCTATCTATGCTAGCACTGATAAGAATAAACGAGATATCCTATGGCAAAATATAAAAATCCTTAACTCTTATAAAGGGGCTTGGCTTATGAGTGGAGATTTTAATGATGTTATTATGCCCAAAAAAATTAGGTGACAAAGCAGTGAATCAAAAGCGTGCTAAAATTATTTTAGAGAGCCTAAATTACTGTAAATTTTTTAATCTAGAATTTAAAGGTTGCAAATTTATTTGGTCGAACCATAGAAGAAAAGGTAAAGGTTTGATAATAGAATGATTAGATAGAGTTTTTGCTAATACGGAGTGGCTAAACCAATACCCAGAGGCTTCTATAATTCATTTACCAAAAACCCACTATGATCATGATCCCATTCTCATTTCCATTAAAAATAAAAATATGACCTACATTGACAAACCCTTCCGTTCAGATACAATGTGATGCTCACACCCCGACTTCATATCTCTAGTGAAAAAATACTGGGTCACAAATGACCTTCTATCTGTCACCAAGTATTTTGAAAAGGATTTTAAATCCTGGAGAGGTTTTTGGTAACATTAATAGGCAGAAAAAATGCCTTCTTGCAAGGATAGGCGGAATTCAAATTAGTCTTAGGTATAGCATTAGTACTTTCCTACAAGAATTAGAAGTCACCTTACAACAAAAATATAATGATATCCTAAAGCTCGAGAAAGATTACTGAAAATTAAGATCTAGAGTTATATGGATGAACGAGGGGGACGCTAACACAAATTTTTTCCAAATTACATCCACAGAAGAAGAATTAATAAAATAAATTTCTTCAAAGATGACACGAATAACTGGATTGATGACCATAAATCCATAATTCACTATATGGTCAAATTTTTCCGGAGCTTATTCACCATTAATCATACTCTATCTACTTGACATACCAATCTAAGTGCCACCCTACCAAATTAACATTGTTATCTCTCGTGCCTATATTAAATATGGATTCTAAAATCACCAAAGCAATTTTCTCCTTTTATCCATATAAAGCTCATGGCCTAGATGAGCCTTATTTTTCAAAAAATACTTGGATAACCTTAAGGAAAAATGTAAATGGCTTTTGTCACAAAGTCTTTAGGGAAAGTCATATACCAAGAGATATTGACAAGAACTATATTTGCCTAATACCAAATTTGAAAATGCAAACAACTTAAAAAACTTTAGGCCCATTAGCCTTTGCAACACCATTTACAGAATCAATACAAAAATAAATGCCAACAGAATGAAACATTTTTTGCAAAAACTAATTGGACCTCATCAAACTAGCTTCATCAAAGGAAAAGGGCTTGTGACAATGCAAGTATAATCCAAGAAGTTATGAATTGCATTAGGAACTCAAAGAGTAAGAACGGTAATGTGATACTAAAAATAGACCTAGAGAAAGCGTTTGACAAACTGGAATGGTCCTTCCTATATAGGACGTTAACCTATTTTAATTTCCCTCTAAAATAATTAACTTAAGAATGTCCTGCATTACCTCCTCTAGTTATATTATCCTAGTCAATGGCTCTAAGTCGGAATCCTTCACACCAACAAGAGGGATTAGACAAGGAGACCCAATGTCCCCCTATATCTTCATAATATGTATGGAGATGCTCTTAATAATGATCAACCACAATATTGACATTAGAAAATGGGACACTATAAATATCTCACCTAAAAGCTCTCTACTATCACATTTATTCTTTGCAGATGACCTAACCCTAATAGGAAAAGCCAATATGAAGACAACCCACTATGTGCTTAGCTGTCTTAATAACTTCTGTCACTTATAAGGACAAACGATTAATAAATCAAAGTCTAAATTAATAATATCACAACACTGTCCAACTTCATTAAGAAATAACATATCATCCATTTGGAAAATAAAGCTTAGTTAAGCTTTTGGTACATACCTAGCCTTTCCCATCCTAAACTCAAGTCCCAGATCAAAGGATTACCATTTTTTCATTAACAAAATGCAAAGTAAAATAGGTAGCTGGAAAGCAAGGTGGCTTAATATGACAGGTAGGTGCACACTAGCCTCCTCTGTTCTCAATACCATCCCAAATCGCGTCATGCAATACCCTATGTTGCCTGCAAAAACTCTTGGGGTTATTGATAAAATTCAAGATTTCTTATGGAACTCGTCTCCTGACAAGCGAAAAGTAGAAATGATTAATTGGAATATCATTATAAGAGATAAGTGTATGGGAGGGATGGGTATAAGGAAAGCGTGAAGAAAAAATCTAGCTCTCCTAACAAGTTTATCTTGGAGAATGATTAATAATACTAACTCCCTATGGACAAAGGTAGTCTCCAATAAATACACAAATACTAGAGGCAAATCTTTAAATGCTCATACATGAAAAAGCATCATGAAAGGATGGTACTACTGCAATATAGGTACAAGATGGGATACCAACAATAAATCAAAACTAAATATTTGGAACTCCAACTAGATTCCTAATGTAAGGAACCTTAGAAAGGCCATAACAAGTCTCCCAAGGATGAACTTACTGTTAATCAGATTAGAAAGGGTAGTCAATGAAACTTAACAAAAATTTCTTTCAAGCTCCCAGCTCAAATAACGGATAATATTAAGATTATCATAACTCATAAAAAAATAATTCTAATATTAACAACATTTGGAGTCTGTCCTCAAATGGCCTATTCTCAACCTCTTCGTGCTATCAAATCATTAACAACGAGGAAAAGAATAATATTGAATCTAGCTGGATTTGGAAATTACCATTCCCAAACAAAATTACAATCTTTATTTGGAAGTGTTACCATAATAGACTTCCCACTCGATCGTACTTGGCTAGAACAAGAATCAACATTGATTTTATATGTCCAGTTTGCAAATAAGGGGAGGAAACTATTTATCACATCTTTTGGGATTGCAACATAATCACCAACTTATGGTACACCTATGGCCTCCATTTTCAGTCAAAATACCTATTGGCTTGATTACATTAGACAGCATAATAGTAATTTCAATCATTACTATCTTATTTGGAGTGAAGTTTTTCCATTTGCTATATGGAATATTTGAAAAAACAGGAACTACAATAATTACAACAATACTTCTAGCAATCTAGAATGGCCCATAATAATCAAATAATCTCTTGAATACGAACTCATGACTGAAAAGTCGAGAAAATGAAAAAAAATAATCCCTTATCTTCGGCAGTAGGTTTATAATGTTCCTTTAAATATACTCTTACCGGTTTTAGACCTTTAAATTTGACAAAACTTAACAATTTTAATCTCTGTCAATTTCTTAGCAAATCCACAGGTTAAATATAACAGCCAACAAACAACCCTTCCCTAACTGGTTTCTCTCGTCTCCTTACTTTCCTAATTCCCTCTCTTTACAAATACAAAAACAAAAAAACAAAGCTCATCTAGAAAAAGATCGTCTACACAAGGAAGATGGTGTGTTTGGTCAAAATATTTCCAGCTAATTTACTTCGTTTATCTTCTAGTTATGACGATGGAATTTGTTAAGTGAAAACCGTGAACTTGAATGGAGAGACAAACTTAAAGGTGTAAAAAGATTTATCCTGTAGATCATGCACAGATTCTCCTCAAGGTTCAAAGCTTAGAATTCATCATGTCTATAGAGTTGTTGTATTCATTGGTCACGACAACAAAGTTATGCAGAATTCTACCAAATCTCCTTCGAAAAGGAGTGGGATCGAACTACAAATGTACAAAAATAATTTATATCCCCTTCTCCACTCCTTGTCGTGATATCGTTTATCAGTGGCTTTAGTTCTGTCACAGAACTCAATCAGCTATCTTTATACTTGAGAAGGAAGCACGAAGAGAGAAACAAGTTAAATTAACCTATGAATTTGTTAAAAAATGGACGGAGACTAAAAACTAAAATTGTTAAGTTTTGTCAAATTTAAAGGACTAAAACTGGTAAGAGTATATTTAAAGGACCATTATAAATCTACTACCAAAGATAAAGGAATATTTTTGTCATTTTCTCCTGAAAAGTCCATAGTAAACTCCCCACACAAAGCCTTTAAGGTAAGCTGGCACAAGCCACCAGAGGGCTGGCTCATACTTAACATAGATGGTGCCATTAATATAAATAAAAGTCAAGGTGGGCTTGGTGTAGGGGTGGACATCGATCAATTAGGTTCGATTATAAATATTATTGATTTAGCATATCGGTTATCGATTTATAAATTTGATAAACCGATAAGAAATCGATTATTGGGTATAAGTTATCGATCATTATCTGTTTACCCGATAAGATAACTCAATCATAGAGTTAAGCAAAAAAAAATCAGTGGAGTTAAGTAAAAAAGATAAAAACTGAAACCTACAATAGAACCGAAATAATTTCAGAACCCCAAAAAAGAAAGGAAAGGATCACCTCTTGAAATTTGTTTTTCGCAGAAGTCAAACCTACCCCTAACCAAAAATCTAATGAACTTAATCAAACCCCATAAGCACATTAAGTTCTTAAATTTACTTTATTTGCTAGACAACACTAAAAGATTTTTAAAACACTGAATTCATCAAATCACATAAGAAAAGTCACAAAGAAACACTAAACAAACAATTGAACTTAACATTATTATGTTCAAGATTACAATATTGTACAACTAAAACACAATCCGACACATAAATAGGAAAGAATGAAAAGAAGCCCTAACATATTTATATACTTAAGGATAAAGTAGTAATTTTATTAATTCCTATTGGGTTATCGGTTAACCCATTAATAATAATGACAAACCTAGGACCGAACCGATAACCAAATAGTAAAAAAGTCTAAATTGTTACCGAGCTATTAACCTAATACCAATAACCCAACAAATAATTAATGATTCGAGTTATCGATTTACCTGATATATGCCCAACCCTAACTTGGTGGAATTGTAGAAAACCATACAGGTCGCTGGATAATAGCATTCATCAAGAAAGTAACCACATTGTCATCTGCTCAGGTGGAACTTCAAGCTCTCCAGGAAAGCCTCCAAGTGGTTATAAATCACATCTTATTTCCCATGGAAATAGAAATGGATGCATCAGAAATAATGAGCATGCTTGAAAATTATCACCCTACTTATGCAAGTTTAATTAATGAATGCAGGTGGTTAATGCTTCAAGCGAGACGGAAGGGACATGTAACCCTCAAGCATAGCTTTAGGGAAGGAAACGCAGTGGCATGT
Organism: Nicotiana benthamiana; assembly: GCA_034376525.1. Taxonomy (NCBI): domain Eukaryota; kingdom Viridiplantae; phylum Streptophyta; class Magnoliopsida; order Solanales; family Solanaceae; genus Nicotiana; species Nicotiana benthamiana. The sequence continues at coordinate 84,517,994 of CM067331.1, read as the reverse complement.
GTTTTAGCTACGGAAGCACTCATACAATCCAACATAAATAAGTTTTGTCTGTTGGCAACTCCTTATCACGACCCGAAACCGGACCTGGTCGTGATGGTGCCTTTTGTGAAGACAAGCCAGCCGACACAATTTCCAAATTCAGTTCTATCAGTTTGATACATCAATTTAAGTCATTTATATGGATAAATCCCCAACAAGTACATATTTAGCGAATTAACATAAGTGCATAAATGAATACAACTCGACATCGGGGTGTCACAAGTCACGAGCATCTACTAGGGTCTAAATACAACTAAAAAGTCTAAAAGGTACTAAATACAAAGTAATGAAATAAAGAGGGAGAAAAGCAATGTTGCGAACGCTCATAATCCCCAACAGTGCACGACCCTACGCTCGTCATATAACGTGTGCGTCACCTCAATAAAGCACAACGATGTGCAATACAGGGTCTCATACACTCAGAATATCATTTACAATCATTACTCACCTCGATCTGGTCCAAATTCTAGCCCGCGATGCATTTGCCCATATGAATCGACCTCCGAATGTTCCAAATCTAGTCACAATCAGTACAAAATCATTAAAATGTTGTAGACATATGATTTTTGAGCCTCCCCAATGTTTTTAATATTTTAGCACATTAATATTTAATTTAGGCCTAATATTACTATTTCAATTAATTTTGACTCTTTTACTTTATTGTATTACAAGAAAATAAAAATTACAAAAAATAGGTTCATTAATGTTTTGTAGTCATTTTTAATCTTGAAAAATACCAAAAATAGTTTTAACGGCCAGCCTTATTTTAATGGTTATTTTACTTAAGTAGGATTAATTAATAAATGAGATCGTATTTTTAGGCTCGTTGGCGGAGAAAGAATAAAATTTGGGTTCAAATGATCCATTTTTAGGCTCAATTCAAACTAAACCCATTAAGCCAAATACTCAATACCCATTAGCTAACCATGTGGATCCTTCTAGACTCTTCTTTAGAACAACAAAATAAACAAAAAATACTTTAAGGACCTAAGAGCAATAAACTGAAAATACAACAAATAACCTAAACCTAGACTCTACATATAGGCTAACGCCTAAATCAGCAAACACACACAAAAATACACAACTAAAACTTAGAACTAAAAGGAAAAAGGCATCAGATGAACACTGTTTGAAGACCCCACCCCCTGATCGTCTTTTCATCGGAAAAGCACCAAGGGATATATACGCAATATTTAGAATCAGTCGTGACACCCTAAAAGGTCTTCTTCTTCATTAGAAACAAAAACCAGCAACCCTTAAGAATATTAAAATATAATTGTGTGTATATTTTTATTATTGGTAGAATATTCTCTCATTATTGTACAATCCTATTGTTGGTAGGATTTGATTTCCTTCATTATTGTACAGTCCTGTAGTTGGTAGGATTTGATACCCCTGTACTCTATATATACTTTTGTGAGCAATACGAGAAAATTAATTCTCCCAAAACTCTCTACATGGTATCATACGCCAGTGGCTTATCGCCAAAGAAACCTTAAAACTACCCTACCCGCGCCGCCGCCGCCGCTCTTATCGGCAGCCCATCGCCGCTGCCGCCAAAGCTGCACTAATCGGCAGCCCTCTCTCTCTCGACTTCGATCAGCGCCTCCTCTCCTTTGCCTCGCGCTTCATGGCCGCCACGACGTCAAACGAGCTTCTCCAACCGATTGCCATCAATGCATCGGCTCAGATCCCACTCAAATTGGATTGTACCAATTACCTGGCGTGGAAATTCCAATTTTGAGCCTTTCTTACGGGTTACGACCTCCTCGGCTTCTTGGACGGATCGAAGCCGTGCCCACCAGCCACTATCGTCGACAAGGAGGTGACTTCCCCCAATCCAGCATATCCCTACTGGATTCGCCAGGACAATCTTATTCTCAGTGCCATCATCTCGTCGATCACACCGACGATCATTTCCTTTATTGTCGTTGCAGAAACCTCTAAAAAGGCCTGGGACATCCTCGCGCGCACATACGGCACTGCTTCTCGCGGTCGTATCATGGCTCTCAAAAAGCATCTCCATAATCCGGTAAAAGGTTCTAAATCTGTTACTGATTTATGCACGGTATTCGCGTGATTGTGAATGAATTATCTCTCCTGGGTGTTACTGTTGATTCTGAGGATCTTGTCATTAAGGTTCTAAATGATCTTGATGATCCGTATATGTAACTCTCTCATGCCATCCAAGCCCGCGAATCTCCCATCTGTTTTGTTGAATTACATGACAAGCTGTTAAGCATGGAGGCTCAGATTACTGCTCATGTGCCGGCCACCTCCGCCGCATCTGATTTGGCTCCGTCGGCTGCCTTCGTCTCCAGACAGCAGTTAGGCCGTATCCGCTTCGGTAGCCGCGGGCGCGGCCGTAGCAGCCGCTGTTCAGCCTCCGGTCGCGTGGTTACTCCAGCAATGGCCAATCTCGTGGGTACAATGGGATGTGCCAGCTCTGCAGTGAATTTGGCCACTCCGCGCGCCGCTGTCCGTCCTATTTCATCTCTGGCGCCAATCAGCCCCCTTACGGTGGACCACTGCCGCGGCCAGCTTATGCTTCGCCGCCTTATCCGGCTGCTCACACAGCCCATCACTCTCCGACGATTCCCTCTACATCCGATTGGATCTTGGACTCTGGTGCCTCCCATCACATAACCTCTGATCTTGCCAACATGTCTCTTCACAGTCCTTACACTGGTTTCGACAATGTGGTTATTGGTAACGGTGAAGGTTTGACAATTATACATACTGGACAACTTAACAGTTATTCCTCTCTTTTATTACCTGGGGCTCTCTGTGTTCCACATATGCGTAAAAATTTGATCTCTGTTGCCCAATTATGTCATCATAATAATGTTAATGTTGTTCTTTCTGATAATGATTTTCAGGTGAAGGATCATTGCACGTGGGCAACACTCGTTCGCGGTCCACTTATGGGCAACACCTAATACTGGCCGGCGGCTTCCAGTCCCCCGTCCGCCCTCACGACTCAAAAGCTCTCTGCGTCATTGTGGCATTCTCGGTTTGGTCACCCGTCAACTAAAATCCTGCGTCATTTAATGTCCTCTAGCAGTATAGCGTCCAGTAATGTGTCTGATCTTGCTTGTGTCTCTTGCAAACTTCATAAGTGTCATAAGTTACCTTTTTCTGAGTCAAGTTTATCTTCTACTGCTCCGCTGCAGCTTATTTTCTCTGATGTATGGACCTCTCCAATTATTTCTAATGAAAGATTTAAATATTATGTCATCTTTGTTGATCATTTTTCTAAGTATGTTTGGTTTTTTCCTTTACGCCGTAATCTCACAAACCTTCCCCATCTTTAAATTTTGTCGAAAAATATTTCTCTGCTAAAATCATTACTCCGTATACTGACAATGGGGGCGAATTCCTCGCTTTACGCTCTTTTTTTTCCTCCAATGGCATCTCACATCTCACTTCACCTCCTTATACACCTCAGCACAATGGCTATACTGAACCCGTCACCGTCATATTGTCGATACTGGTCTCACTCTTCTTCATCATGCCTCTGTACCTCTCATTTACTGGCCTTATGCCTTTGCTACAACAGTCTATCTCATTAATCGTCTTCCCAAGACAAATCTCTCGATGCTCTCCTCCTTTGAGTCTCTCTTCCATAAGCGCCCCAACTTTGCCAAACTACGTGTCTTTGGCTGTCAATGTTTCCCTTGGCTTCGGCCCTACACCTCACACAAAATGGAACCCAGATCTCATGCCTGTGTCCTCTTCGGCTACTGTACTACTCAAAGCGCCTATCTATGCTTTGATCCCTCAACGTCTAAAATCTTCGTCTCGCGTCATGTCACCTTCCATGAAGATGTTTTCCCGTTCTCCAAATTGTCTAACCCCGCGTCTCTTCCTGTACCCATTCCGGTCTCCCTAGAAGTCCTTCCGCTGTTGCCACCAGTACCTGCCTCCGCTCCCACTAGCGATCCTTCACCGGACGCACTTCTGGCGCCACCGCCCGCGCCACCAGCGCTCCTTCTGACACCGCCAGCGGCCCCTGCCGCCGCTACACCATTATGCCGCCACCTACATTCTCTCAGGGTGGTCATCATATGCAAACTCGCAGCAAAAATAATATCTTTACGCCCAACAAGAAGTTTGGTATGTCTGCTGTCATGTCTCCAGCTGTTACTGAACCTCAGACTTTGTCTAGTGCTATGTCTGATGAGCGCTCGCGCGCTGCTATGTCATTGGAGTTTGATGCTCTGCTACGGAATGGCACATGGGATCTTGTTCCACCTGAATATTCACAGAATGTTGTGGGCTGTAAGTGGGTTTATCGTATCAAACGAAAGCCTGACGGTACTGTGGATAAGTTCAAAGCTCGACTTGTTGTGAAAGGCTTTCATCAGCGACCAGGTGTCGACTTCCAGGAGACTTTTAGTCCGGTTGTTAAGCCGGCAACTGTGCGTTTGGTTCTCAGTTTAGCTGTATCCAAGGGCTGGCCACTTCGTCAAATGGATGTGAACAATGACTTTCTTCACGGGAGGCTTACAGAGGATGTCTATATGGCACAACCACCGGGTTTTGTTGACAAAGCCTATCCATCTTATGTCTGTAAGTTACAGAAAGCTATTTATGGTCTCAAACAGGCACCCCGGGCATGGTACAGTGAGCTCCGCCAATGTCTTTTGGCCATGGGTTTCGTCAACACTACCTCTGACACTTCGCTCTTCGTCTTTCAGCATTCTGGTATTACAGCCTTTTTTTGGTATATGTTGATGATCTCATATTGACTGGTAATGACTCTGCCTTCTTAAACCGTGTGATTAACTCTCTTGGGACTAAATTTTCTCTTAAAGACATAGGTGATCTAAGCTACTTTCTTGGTGTTGAGGTTCTGCGCAGCTCCAAGGGGTGTTCTCTTTCTCAGCGTAAGTATGTTGTTGATCTTTTGACTCGCCATAATATGCTGGAAATCAATCCTGTTCAGACGCCAACTGCGGCGTCCACCCGCCTTCATCTAGCCGACGGCTCGGATCCTGTCGATGCATCCGCCTATCGACAGGCCCTTGGGGGGCCTCTAGTATCTCTCCTTCACTCGTCCTGATATCTCCTTTGCTGTGAATAAACTCTCATAGTTCATGCACGCTCCTATTGTCACTCATTGGGGTGCAGTTAAGCGCCTCTTCCGGTATCTGAATGGGACGCGTGACTTCGGAGCATGGCTGCGTCCTTCATCTGCTATACCTCTGCATTGTTTCTCTGATGCTGATTGGGGTGGAAACTGTGATGACCGCTCCTCAACTGGTGCATATGTTGTCTTTCTGGGGCTTAATCCTATTTCCTGGAGCTCCAAAAAGCAGCGTTTCGTTACACGGTCTTCTACTGAGGCTGGATATCGTGCCATTGCTTCTGCTGCCGCCGAAGTTTGTTGGCTTCATTCCCTGCTGCGCGAGCTTCATGTCCCTCTTCCGGCTGCTCCTGTCATTTACAGCGACAACATTGGCGCCACTTACCTCTGTGCCAACCCTGTGTTTCATTCGCGCATGAAACACATCTCCATTGATTATCACTTTGTTCGTCAATTAGTTCAGAATGGGTCTCTTCGTGTTGCTCACGTATCCTCTGCTGATCAGCTTGCTGATGCTCTCACAAAGAACTTATCTCGTCCTCGGCTTCTTCTGCTGATGTCCAAAATTGGCGTGTCCTCCGGCCCTCCATCTTGAGGGGGCGTATTAGAACATAATTATGTGTATCTTTTTATTATTGGTAGAATATTATCTCATTATTGTACAATCCTATAGTTGGTAGGATTTGATTTCCTTCATTATTGTACAGTCCTATAGTCGGTAGGATTTGATACCCCTGTACTCTATATATACTTTTGTGAGCAATACGAGAAAATTAATTCTCCCAAAACTCTCTACAAAGAAAAGCTTGAGCAGCCATAAACATAGAAGACATAACCAAAGAGACGTCAGCCGTAAAAACCAAGCGAGACCCCTTCCCAGCTTCTTCTTCATTAGGATGCAAGAAAAAACCCTAAGAGCCTAAGAAAAACAGGAGCGGCTAAGCCTTAGCACACCTAGGACCTTTCTCCTTCACTTTAAGCCAAACGACCCCATCTCCCACAACTGAATGGAGCTTCACACACACACGCACATGCTGAAAATAGTTGAATCCATCTTGGAGCTCATTTGCGAGATCTGTTCGGCGCCAGATATTGAAGTGTTGAGTTCGTCGAGGTCGTACAGCGAGGAAGAAGATCGATCTTCAGATCTGCTTTGCCCACGTAATTCTCATTTTTTACTATCCCTATTCTACGTTGATGATCTCCTTACTGTCGAATTGTAATGTAAATTTTGTTAATTAGTTTCTGTATTTGTTTTGCAAATGGAGATCTTTTATCTGGGTTCGGATTTTGCTTTTTGAAAACATGAATCTTGAATGATGATTGGATAATAATGATACTATTGATTATTAGCTTTTAAAGGATACATATGAGAAAATTGTGAAAAACGCACAATGCTGGTGGATTGAACATAGTTAAGAAGCTGCAATTATAGATTTTTTCCCGTTGTTTGTGTAGTTGTTCTCCGCGGTCTTGAATTTATTTACTTAATTGTCTGCTTATATGTTACTCGAATTGGTTGTAGTTGAACATGATTTTGACGCAATATAGAAGTTGAGTTGCTATTCTTCAACTGAACTACGTCAAATTAGATTAAAGAGGCTTGAGTGTGCATTTCATGTGACCCTGCCATAATTTGAAACAATAATATATCAAAATAAACATGCTGCAAGCGGGGGTGTGCATTTCATGTGATCCGACTTCAAATCCCAACAAGATTAAATAAAATGTGTCGTGAACCAGGGGTCATTTCATGTAATGTGGCTTACGATGTGTTTTAAATAACCTTGAATTTTCTCAAAATATTAAAAGCGACTAAAAAGTTAAAAATACACAATAGGTTTAAAACGTGTAATAAATTAGATAAATAGGCCAATAATAATAGTTGAGTGACCGTGCTAGAACCATGGAACCCAAGAATACCTTACACCTTCTCTCGGGTTAACAGAATTCCTTACCCGGATTTCTGTATTTGCGGACTGTAAAACAGAGTCAATATTTTTCTCGATTCGGTATTCTAAGCCGGTGACTTGGGACACATTAAACTATCCCAAGTGACAACTCTGATTTTTAATTAAATAATCCCATTTCGATTGTCACTTAAATTGGAAAAAACTCCCCTATACCCCTTTCGGAGTGGTAAAAAGGAGGTGTGACAGCTCTGGTGACTCTGCTGGGAATAAGAACCCAGAACTTCTGGTTCAGGGTTCAAAATTCGAGCGTAGAATAATTGTTATAATTGGATTTATTTATTATTTGGTTTTATTTACATGCTTTGGCCTAATGTGCTAAATGTTGCTTTTTACCGCTCTAATATAGTTGAATTGTATATAAATTATCGCGAAACCCTCCTTTCTCCGAGTCTTTTAAATCATTTGGAAAGGTGCACTTTGTGTAGCTTCTCTTCTGTTAGAGTCATATCCCAATTTTAGAACGAGGTTCGAATAAGTTGCAAAGCAGGAAAAACTTCTGTATTCCCGGTACCCCCCCCCCCCCCCCCGAGCTATCTGGTTGGGTAAGCTAGGTCTAGAACAAATAAACCCATGTTTAAACCTAGAATAACCTAGCATCATGCCGGATCCCTAATAAGAAGTTTGTTGCATCATGTGCATTTGACTTTAGAGACTCAACATAGGGGTTGGGTCTGTCTAGGACATGTACCCAAAATAACAGACCATCTTGATGTATTCTACGTGTTATATGTTGCATTCTTCAAGGATAAAAGAGTCAGTTGGCGGACCAATGATAGTTGAGGGCAAATAGAAAAAAAGAAAAAAATGAGAAAGAAAAGAGGGTGAAGTGTGAAAATAAAGCAAGTAGGGCTCAATTATGTTTTTGTTTCACATTATTTAAAGAAAAAGACAAAAAAAAGCATGAAATATCCAAAAAGATTTTACACTTTCCCATCATTTCTTTAAAAACAAAATCAAAAAAGAGAAAAAAAATCCAAAAAGAGTTTATATTTTCATCATTTTTTTGTTTTTTTATAAAAAAGACAAAAAATATATTTTTCTCTAGATTAGCTATTTTTTTAATTCTCGCTCATATCCAATCTGCCCGAACTACGCATACCTGATTCTCGTCTTTCAGGCGTGATATGTAGGCAACTCACATAGGGTCTGGTCTTCCTACTGAACCTTAGGTTCTTGGCTTCGCGGGGTCTTAGCCAATTTTTGTATTTTTAGCCACTTTTAGCCACATAGATTAATTTTAGAAAAATAGTCACGATCATGTCTTCCATGTGTTTAATAGGGAATGTTATTATCTCACTTAGTGTTGGTTAAAGTTTTCTCATACATGTGTGGATCTACTCACCGGAGTTTAAGCATGACAGAGCCCCAGCTCCATTTAGTCAGGATTGCTCATTCTGGAGTGGACTAAAAGGAGATTTTCTTTATTTTTTTGAGTTTTTTTATTTTTATGTCGTCTTTTACCTTCTAGTTTTGTATAGTAATGACGGGTTTTTTATATTATTATTATACTTTCTATTTTGCACTTGAAAAAATGTATTATAAATCAAAAACTTCAAAAAAAAGATGTTGCATTTTATATTTCCGTTAGGAGTTTTCTTTAGAATACCAATTCTAGCAATAAAAATAAATTCTTTTGAGGTGGGTTTTTCTTAGGAAGTTAATATCAAGAAATAAAAAAAATTTGCTTTTATATTTCCTTAAGTATATTAAGACTAAAAATTCAAAAAAAATAAATTCTTTTAGTACTTCGTTAAAAGTTTTCTTTAAGGTATTAATTCCAAAATATTTTTAAAAAAAAATTCTTTTGAAGTTCTTCTTTGCGAAATAGTGAAAGATGAATAGAAAAAAAATTTCTTTTATTTTCACTACAGCTTTAGGATCTGTACATAGAAGAAGAAACATACTTCATCTTGTGTTATCTTTAGAGTTTTTTCCTTAGGTTATTAAAAGCTAAAACCCAAATTTTTTTTATCTTGTTCATTTCTCGCTTCAAAATTTTTCTTCAGGGATATCAAATGAAAATTAAAAATATTTTTCTTTGGTTTGTTGTCTAGATTTCCTTCTTGAAAAAGAAAGAAAAATATAAAATGTCTTTTTCTTGTAGGTTTTTTTCTTAATAATTTTTCATAGAGTATTTGTTTCAAAAAGAATAAAGAAAGAGAAAAAATATATGCTCGATAAGCTTGAGTTTAGAATATGTTATATAAGATTAAGTCTAGAAAATTTTAAAAAAAGGATTTGCTTCTTTTATTTCTCTTTTCTCAACAGAGTAGTCATTAAGATAAAAGAAGAAAAGAAAAAGAAAATGAGAATGTTAGTTTATTTATTTTATTCTCGATCTTCCCAAACTATGCAAAGATCTGATTCATGTGGTGCCATGATACGCAGGCAACCTACATAAAAAAGATGAAATTATTGGATGTGAAAAATAAGAGGAAAGAAAAGAGTGATAACCTGGTGACCCTCGAAGTCATTCTAGAACCGTTAATTGTTTCTAGGTGCATTGCATACAATGTGATATTTTTAGCTTTTAAATGCAGTAATGCTAAAAGGATGACCCCATTTTGTTCCTTTTGTTATCTTCATTGAGCAGAAGGGTGGTTGGTTTGTGATTTTTTAAGTAACTCAGCTATACAACATGAGGTCAAAGAGCAAGGTAGCCATGGCTGGCAAAGACTTGGACAAAGGGGTTATTGATCCATCCAAGGAAAAGGTTGAATCAGAATCTGAGTTGAAAGAAGAGGTCTTAAGGTTGAAGGGACATATGGCCAAAATATACCAAGCCTGGGTTAGTGGGCGTTCTCCACCATTGTTTCCCACTAACTATGCTGAAATTCTTGTCAACATTCTACCACTGTCACTAATCTAGATTCCCAGTGTTGATGATATCTCCCCATGACCTTTTTACACTCTATCCGCCAAAACCACCTCATATCTCGCTCATTTGGCTATTTATGCTCTCGTAGCTCTTCCTCCAGCTACTTTTCCTCGATCCTCTAGCGAGAATATGTTCAAAATCCCTAAAGCCTAAAATTATGCTCCAGAACCAATTTTCAGGTCTTGGATCCATACTCTTACGCTCCTCATTTTGAGCCTCCCGATGAGACTGCAAGGCCTGCTAAGATAGTGAAGCAAGATGAGCTATCCAGAAAGCTGAAAGGGCTTAAGATGCCAAAGTTAAACTTGTATGATGGGGTTCGAGATCCAGTAGCCCAGCTGAGGGGTTATTGCAGTGAAATGAAAAGTGTTGGCAGGAAAAATGAGTTGCTGACGGCATATTTCACCGAGAGCCTCACTGGGGCAGCTCTGAAATGGCATACTCGTCAAGATGTCGGTAAGTGTCATACATGGGATGACATGGCTCGAGATTTTGTGTGACACTTTCAGTGCAATATAGACATTGTCCCAGACTGCTCATTCCTATCTTAGATGGAAAAGAAACCCAAGGAACGTTTTAGGGAATTTTGGTTTAGATGGAATGGACAAGTTGCTCGGGATAGTCCTCACATTGATAGAAAAGATGTTGTCGGGCCCCGCCAATGATAGGATCCAATGGGCATTCCTACTAAATGCTTTCAGCCTCAAAACCAACCCCATGAACATCCCCAAACTACACATACTCCACCCCATAATTATCTTCCGAACAACGTTCGACTATTTGTCCAACCACTGGTTCACTCCAAAAGGCAAGCACGAGCACTGCAAAAGCTTCACCAGCCTCCATAAAATTTTCAAGTGCCCTATAACCCACATTCAAGCCAAGGTTGCAGAAGGGAATAAAGGCTGAAAGATGATTTTACACCAATAGGAGGGTCCTATGCAAGCTTGTTTAAGAGATTAAAGCATTGCGACATGATTACACATATTCCTCTAAATTATATAGACCCACATGCGAGAATATTTGAATATGCTAAAAGGTATGAATACCATTCCAATGCCCAGGGGCATAATGTTGAAGATTGTCGTGCTTTGAAAAGGGAAATATAAAGAATGATTCAAGAAGGAATAATTGTGGTTCAAGGCAGTAATACCCCAAGTGTCACACATAATCCTCTACAGGTACATGACAACACACAAATTGTTGGGATGGTTTGCAATGATAGAGGGTTAGTCAAAGGAGTTAATGAGTTGCTTGGTGAAGGCAATGTGATATAAGTTGGTGAAGGTCCCAGTGATATTGATATGGAACTCGGTGGATAAGATGCCGAGCTCGGTAATTGGAAAGATGCTCATCTCTTGGCTAGCCAAGGAGGGGTTTTGGTGGTTCATTTTGTTGCCATTTTTGTTGTTCGGGTTGTTTCAAGGTTGTAACCTGGATATTGTCTTGTGACTCTAACTCTTCTATCATTTTATTTGCCTAGTTCACTTAGTCGTAGTACCCTTTTTACTGTTATTCAGGTTTTTTCAGGGTCGTAACCCCAATGTGTTTTGTTTGTTTTGTTGTCCAAACCCTTTCACCGTCTGTCTAATGCAATTAATTTTTTGTTATTTCTAGTCATTTTTGTTTAGCTCTTTTTTTATAGTTCTTTTCATGCTGGCTCTAGTGACATGACATGCACACATAATTCTAGGACTGGTATTAAAAGTTAGTTTAATCATGAAGCAATGAAATAATTTTGAAGATGATAGGGACATTTGAGGGAAATAAGTAAAGGCATTTTGAGATCATTTTAAGCCCGAACTACGTGAAACTGGGGCATATAATTTGGAAATTTAACAGAATGACAAGAATTTGTTACAAGTGAGTACGTCCTAAAAATTTGAAGCAAGAAACTTTGAATTCAAGTGCATCTCAAGTTATAAGTTAAAGTCAAGAAAGTTTTCTCCGAATTGACGGAGGATATCCATTGTGAAGAAGGAATCACCCAACGAGGGTTCTACACTTGACAAGGCGCTAAAGAAAAGTGGAAGCATATCAGTAATATCAATGCTGAAGCCGTAAAAAAATATTATGCATGAACTTCAATTTCATTTCAAGTTACATATGTTGTACTTGGCATTTTCAGGGATTGGGAGGCCCTCTTTCAGCTACCGAAACACTTATACCATTTGATACTTTTGAGCTTGTACTCATTTCTTTGACCTCCCCTCTTTTGGAATCAAGTTAGAGTCACACGAAAAAAAAAAAGTTCATGTCCTTATAGGTTTATTTTAGAAAGTTGATTAAATGAAAAATTTCAAAAGAAAAGAAGACAAAAATAGAGATAAGAAAAAGAAGGAAAAAAGAAGAAAAAGAAAAAGGAAAAAGAAAGAGAAAAAAAGAAAAAGAAAAAGGAAAATAGCAACAACAAAACGTATCTTTGTGAACTACGTTTGACCTGATTCTTGTCACCACAAGATACGTAGACAGTCTTTCGGTTCGGTCATACTAAAAAATATTTCATAATCCCACGAAGTCGAGAATGGGCCGAAATTCCATCTCAAAAATTAAAAGAGAAAAAAGAATCAAATTCCCTTGTATTAGAAATTGGGGCAAAAGTTTTAGAATGGATTCCAAAAGTTGTAAATAAATTAACCCGATGTTTTAGTTATTTTGAGCTTTTGCGATTCTCTTTCTTTCTGACCCTGTCCAATACCCACATTGCTGTCCAAATAAAGTCCTTCTAGATAATCTTTGAGAGTGCCGAGCTAGACATGCTAGGAGCATATGATGTTTTACTATGGGTAATGCCTTGTCATCTGCGGAATAAGAGAGAATAATAGAAAAGAACAAAATGAGAGGGTCTTATTGGTGAAAACCTTCACAGGCACCATAAAGCATTGATGAGTTGAGAAAAAGAACAAAATGAGAGAGGCTTGATGGTAAAAATACTTCGGGCACTACAAGTCGAATAAGGATTGTGAATCAGATTAGATAATCGGAGAATTGAAGCCCCGTTTCACGGTTTTGGGGTATAACAAGAGTTGAACATCTGACTTGCTTAACAGATTAGGCCACTTAATCCAAAGATGCATGTCATGGTCATTAGAGTTGGTATCCACATCTGATAAGTTTCGATTTTGTAGTTTCTTGTTAGCGATCATCTCTTTTCATTGTACTTTACTATGTTCTTTTTGTCCTATTTACTTCCTCTTCCTGAGTCTGTTTGGGGCAAAACAAGTGAGAAATGCCTTCAAAATTTGCCACCAACTTTCCAAATGCACAAAACGGGATCTGGCTAGCACACCAAAGTGGCATAAGTCAGGAAAGAATAGCATGCATACTGAGTTGGTAACAATTAACGTGCTTCGAGATTCATGTGAAATACAAAGGTTTAGTATATGTCAATTCATGAACAATGCAATAGATGGAGGGTGTAGGGCGAACGAATCAAACGTATTATCTGTGATAAGGTTGACAGAGAAAGTAGTGAATCAATGACAAGCAAGGCATGGCAAGTGAATGAACAATAGACCTCAAGGCCAAGGCCAGTGGTTTAAGTCAGGAAAGAACAACACGCGCACTGAGTGAGTGGCAATTGACATGCTTTGGGATTCATGTGAAACACAAAGGTATCAATGCATGAGCACAATGCAACAGATGAATGGTATTGGATGTTAATGGATTAGAGGTATTCTCTGTGATAAGGGTGATAGAGAAAGTGGTCAGTCAATAAACAGACAAGGTCTTTCGAGTTGAAATCGAAGTTATCATGGGAAGTGAAGGAGCAATCGCCCTCAAAGTCAAGACCGCAAACCAACCAATATATTTAAACTCATAAGTTTTATTTGATTGAAATAGGGGTGGGAAATATTGTTTGTTCCGGAGAAACGCTCCGTGGGGAAAATAGGTGCCAGACAGGCTCGACAATAAGTTTCAGGACCCTCATGGATAATGGGATTAATTTAAAGTTCTCAAGACCCCCCTGGATAATGGGATCTAATTTTAAGTTTTTAAGACCTTTATAGATAATAAAATTTAGCGTAAGTTTTACCTTTAGAAAACAAAATTTAGCTTTGAAGTTGTCACTATTAAGATGAGATTTAATTTTAAATTTTCAGGACCCTCCTGGATAATGGGATTTAGCTTTAAAATTCTTAGAGCTTTTGGGTAATATGATTCGATTAATACTCACAGATGTTCCCGATATCAAACTGGGACAGAAAACTTTCTTTTATTTTGTCTGTTTTGTTGTAATCAGGTTCAAAGGCAGCAATTTTAGAGGAGTCAGTTCAAATGTTCAGCAATCAGGAGTCCACATGAGAACAAAAGAAAAACAACAACATTAAAGGAGTCCAGTAAGCAAGGAGCCCACCTGGAGAACAAAGGGAAACATTTCAAGTCTCAAGGAAAAGCAGTGCAATTATTAGAAATCAGGCGCCCATCTGGGGAACCAAAGGGAAAGAAGCAACATTCAAAGGAATTCAACAATCAGGAGCCCACTTGGAGAACAAAAAATTTCAAGGAAAAGCAGTGCAAGTGTTCAGCAATCAGGAGCCCACCTGGAGAACAAAGAGAAGAAGTTCAAGTTTCGAGGAAAAGCAGTGCAATTGTTGGAAATCAGGAGCCCACATGGAGAACAAGGGGAAATCCTCAATGTACAATGGAGACAACAATTAAGAGCCCACCTGGAGAACAAAGAGAAGCAGTTCAAGTTTCAAGGAAAAGCAATGCAAGTGTTGGAAATCAGGAGCCCACCTGGAGAACAGACGGAAAGCAACAATGTTCAAAGACAGCAATCAGAAGCCTACCTAGGGAACAAAGGAAAGCAGTTCAACTTTCGAGGAAAAGCAGAGCAAGTGTTGGAAATCAGGATCCCACATAGAGAACAAAAGGGAAGCAGTTCAAAGTTTCGAGGAAAAATAGGTTAAGTATTAGAAATTTGGCGCCCACCTGGAAAACAAAGGAAAACAATTCAAGTTTCAGAGGAAAGGAAGACAATTCAAATGTTGTCAATCAGGCACCCACTTGGAGGAACAAGGGAGGACAGCTCAATGTTCAAGGAAAAAACAGGTCAAGGTTAGCAATCAGGCGCCCACCCGGAGAACAAGGGAAGACAATCCAAGTTTTGAAGAAAGACAGTTCGAGTATTGGCAATCAGGCACCTACCTAGAGAATAAGGAAATTCACTTCAGAATGCACTTCAAGTCAGCAACAAAAGAAGCTCGCGGTAAGAATGAGAGTCAACAGTCCGAGATGACCAACAGAAGTTAGACACAATCCAGAATAAAAAAAAGAAAAGAAAGGCAAAAAGTAAATTGAAATGCAGAAGTTGATGAAAGATATGAACTGCTCAAGACATGGCTGAAATCAAAAGCATGGTGTGTCCGATTTTGATCCAAAAAGCTAAAGAAGAATGAGCTAGCACCTGCAGCTAACAAGCGCAAAGGTTCAAATCTAAAGTCCGCATGAAGAACCATTCGAGACTCAAGATCAAGATTTAGAAGACTTATATATAGGAATCTTGTAACTCGTAGTTGACAGGTTTAGCTAGTCTTTTAAATTTTTTTGATTTTTAATGTAATAAGAGGACCGACAGAACGGAACCTCGGCGGAACGACACCTCGACTGGCTCTTCACCTCGGCATACTCCATCATCCACTCACTTCTGAACTACACGTGACCTGATTCCTTTATAGCTAAGGATATGTAGGCAGCTCAAATACCAGGGCTCGGTCACATTCCCCTTTCTCTTAGTTTTAGTCGTTCTTTGTCTGAAAATACTTCGTCTTTTCAGTCAAAGAGGGGCAACTGTAGACATGTGATTTTTGACCCTCCCCAAGATTTTTTATATTTTAGCACATAAATATTTAATTTAAGTCTAATATCACTATTTCAACTAATTTTGACTCTTTTACTTTATTTTATTACAAGAAAATGAAAATTTAAAAAAATATACTCATTAATATTTTGTAGTCATTTTTAATCTCGAATTTTGTTTCAATGGTCAGTCTTATTTTAATGGTTATTTTACTTAAGTAGGATTAATTAATAAATGAGATTGTATTTTTAGGCTCGTTCGCGGGAGAAAAAATAAAATTTGGGTTCAAACAACCCATTTTTAAGCCCAATTCAAATTAGCCCATTAAGCCCAATATCTAATACCCATTAAGCCAACCCTAAAGACCCTTCTAGACTCTTTTTTGAAACAAAAGATAAACAGAAAATACCCTAAGGACCTAAGAGCAATAGGCTGAAAATACAACAAATAGCCTAAACTTAAACTCTACATATAGGCTAACACCTAAATTAGCAAACACACACAAAAAATACACAACTAAAACTTAGACCTAAAAGAAAAAGAGGCATCATATGAGCGTTATTTGAAGATCCCATTGTTGGGGTATGTGAATCGATTGGGCGTTGGTAAACACAAATTTGAGAGAAAAACAACCTCTATTACTCACAAGAATAGATTACACGAGTATTCACAAAACTTATAAAAAACTCTCAAAAAACTCACAAACGAGGATCACTCTCTATGATCACTCTTGTTCTCACTCTTCTTGGTGATGAACACTCTAATTTTGGTGATGATATACAATGAAGGCAAGCACCTCTATTTATAGCAAAAATGGTGACGGTTTTTTGTGGAAATTCCCGTGTGAATAAGGAAGCTTCCCATGGCGGCTATGGTTGGCTTGTTCAACCATTCTGGGCTGCCCGTGTGAATAAGGAAGCTTCCCATGGCGGCTATGGTTGGCTTGTTCAACCATTGTGGGCTGCCCGTGTGAATAAGGAAGCTTCCCATGGAGGCTAGTTTGAACATCTAGAAGTACGGCTGGAAGTCATCAATTCTCCCCCTCCAGCCGTATCTGAAATAAACATCCCAGCTATGTCTCTGCATAACTCTAGCTTTTCTCGAGTTACTACCTTTGTTAACATATCAGCTGGATTCTCCTTCGTATGGATCTTCACTAGTCTCAACAGTTGTCGATCCATCACCTCGCGTATCCAATGATAGCGAATATCAATATGTTTTGTACGGGAATGGTACATGGAGTTCTTGCTCAAATCCAAAGCACTTTGACTGTCACAATGTACCTCGTACTCCTTTTGTTTGATTCCAAACTCTTGGAGATAACGCTTTAGCCACAACATCTCTTTTCCAGCTTCAGCGGCAGTAATGTATTCTGCTTCGGTTGTGGATAAAGCAACACACTTCTGTAGCCTAGATTGCCATGAAACAGCTCCCACTGCAAAAGTGTAAATGAATCCTGACGTAGATTTTCTACTATCAAGATCTCCGGCCATATCTGCATCTGTATAGTCTTCCAAGATTGGATCAGCTCCCCCGTAACAAAGACATTATTTTATTGTACCCTTAAGATACCTAAGAATCCACTTTACTTCCTCCCAATGCTCTTTCCTGGGATTAGAGAAAACGGCTCACCGTTCCCACTGCGTGAGCAATATCGGGCCTCGTACACACCATAGCATACATCATACTTCCAACTGCTGAAGAATATGGTACTGACGACATCTCCCCAATCTCTTCATTGGATGAGGGACAAGAACTCTTGCTCAGCTTGAAATGGTTGGCTAATGGAATGCTAACTGGTTTGGCATTGTTCATATTGAACCGTGCAAGCACTCGTTCAATATACTTCTCCTGTGATAGCCATAACCTCTGGTTCTTCCTGTCTCGAGTGATCTGCATTCCCAATATTTTTTGAGCCGGTCCTAAGTCTTTCATGTCAAAAGACTTAGAGAGTTCCTTCTTCAGCTGGTTGATCTTCGTTGCGTCTTTCCCCACGATCAGAATATCGTCTACATATAGTAGAAGAGCAACAAAATTCCCGTCTGAAAATTTTTGAATGTAAACACATTCATCTGCGGAAGCTTTCTTGTACCCTTGACTTACCATGCATGAGTCAAACTTCTTGTACCACTGTCTTGGTGCCTGCTTCAAACCGTACAAACTCTTCTTCAGCTTGCACACGAGCTTATCTCCTGAAACCTTAAAACTTTCGGGCTGCTGCATATAGATTTCTTCTTTTATATCTCCATGAAGAAATGCTGTCTTCACATCCATCCGTTCAAGCTCCAAGTTCATACTTGCGACCAATCCAAGTATGGCTCTGATTGAAGTCATCTTGACTACGGGTGAAAAAATCTCATCAAAGTCGATTCCCTTCTTCTGCTGGAATCCTTTGACTACCAACCGTGCTTTGTATTTCACCACTTTTCCACTGCCATCTTTCTTCAGCTTGAACACCCATTTATTTTTCAGTGCCTTCTTCCCTTTTGGAAGTTCTACGATCTCATAAGTCTAATTTTTCTGCACAGATTCCATCTCGTCCTGCATTGCGAGCAACCACTGTTCTTTGTCCTTATGAGATACTGCTTCATGGAAACTCTCTGGTTCTCCATCGTCAGTAAGTAGAAGATATTCGGATTCTGGATATCTTCTCGATGGAATACGACCTCGTTCAGATCTGCGAACTTCTGGAATATGAGTACATCCACCATCATCTGAGTCTTGTGATGGTTCTGGAACATCTGGCAGAGCGGGTTGTGGCTCCCCCTGCTCAACACCGTCTTCTTCCTCATTGTCTTCTACTTCTGAAATATCTTTGGCACTGTATCTTCATTTCTCATAAATGATTCTGCTGTTGCCTCTGGCACCTGAGGAGCAACATTTGGCTTCTAAGATATTGTGGGCTTTTCAATATCTTCTATTGTCTGGTTTTCATGGAACACTACGTCCCTACTTCTGATCACCTTTTTCTCCTTTGGATCCCATAATCTGTATCCAAATTCTTCATCTTCATAGCCTATGAATATGCATGGAGAGCTCCTTGCATCTAGCTTTTGCCTGAGCTCCTTGGATACGTGTGCGTACGCCAAACATCCAAATATTCTCAAGTGAGAATATGATGGATCCTTTCCAGACCAAAGTTTCTCTGGAACTTCAAAATTCAATGGTACTGATGGAGATCGGTTGATCAAGTAACATGCGGCTCTGACTGCTTCTCCCCAGAATGGCTTCGGCAGCTTAGCCATACTGAGCATGCTCCGAACACGTTCCATGATTGTTCGGTTCATTCTTTCAGCTACACCGTTGTGTTGAGGGGTGCCTGGGATCGTCTTCTCATGTCGAATGCCATATGATCTGCAATAGGCATTGAACTGCCTGGAAGAGTATTCACCTCCATTGTCGGATCGAAGACACTTCAACTTCTTTCCTGTCTCACGTTCTACCATGACATGGAACAGTTTGAAGTAATCAAACACCTGGTCCTTCGTCCGTAAGAAATACACCCACACCTTTCGAGAAGCATCATCAATGAACGTTAGAAAGTATCGATTTCCGCCGAGTGATTCAACCTCTAAGGGACCGCAAACATAAGAGTGTACCAGACTGAGTAACTCTGATCTTCTCGTTGAAGAGGAATTAAACGAGACTCTATGCTGCTTACCAAACAGACAATGATTGCAAGGATTTAGTACAACATCCTTGTCCACATTGATGAACTCCTTTTTTTATTAGGGTAGACAACCCTTTCTCACTCATGTGGCCGAGTCTTTGGTGCCATAAATTTTGAGAAGTCTCCTTGTCTGCAACGTTGAGGCTGTCTGTGCATATCTTCACATGAGTGTTGTATAGAGTTCCACAAATATGTCCTCGGGCGACTGTCATAGCGCCTCTTGTTAACTTCTATGCGCCTTTACTGAAGTGACTATCATAGCCCTGTTTGTCAAGAGCTATTCCTGACAATAGATTTAGCCGAAGATCTGGCACAGGGCGGACATCCTTCAAAGTGATTATGCTCACGGAACTTGTCTTTATCTGGACATCACCAATTCCGACAATCTCAGCGGAAGTGGAATTTCCCATTTTCACAGCTCCAAAGTCACCGGCTTTGTATGTTGTGAAGTATTCCTTGTATGGAGTCACGTGGCAGGATGTTGCAGTATCTACCACCCATTCCGTGTCTTCTCGTGAGACGTGAAGGCATGTCTCATCTTGGGTTGAACAATAAGCTACATCATCAGAGATAGTAACTAGCGTTTCTCCACCCTTGTTCTTCTGCTGCGAACTGCTCTGGCCTTGCTCCTCTTTTCATTTTTAGCAGTTCTTCTTCATATGTCCCTCTATTCCACAATGATGGCACTTATATGTTGGTTTTCTGCCATCAGTGGACCTGCCCCTGCTCTTGCTTCTGCCTCTCCATTTGCTTTTGCTACTCTTTTGTTGCCTCCCCCGGTTCTCTGTGACAAAGGCATGGGTCTGATCTGTGCCCATCTCCTTCCTCCTTGCCTCTTCACTAAATAGGGCATCCTTGACCATTGACATGGTAAGTTTGCCATTAGGGGCCGAGTTGCTGAGTGATATGACCAGCGTTTCCTAACTATCGGGAAGGGAACTGAGTAGTAACAGCGCCTGAACTTCATCGCTAAGTGGCATCTCTACAGACGACAACTGGTTGACCAGGTTTTGGAACTCACTGGTATGTTCGGCAACTGAAGTATCATTTTTTAGCTTCCTGTTGACTAAGCGCCTCATCAATAAGGCCTTATTCCAAGTGGTCTTGGCCTGGTACATGTATTCCAACTTCTTCCAGAGGGTATATGCGTCTGTTTCTTGTGCAACATGGTGGAAGACACTATGATCAATCCATTGACGGATTTGACCAATAGTTTTTCGACTTGATTTCTTCCACTCTAACTCCTTGGCGGGATCAGGATTTTTACCCATCAATTCTATGGGATCAAACAAATCTTTATAGCTTAGGAGATCTTCCATCCGAGGTCTCCATAGCGTGTAATTTGTGGCAGTAAGCGTAATCATGGCTCCGAAAGATGATGTTGACTCTTCTGTGGACACTATCATCTTACAAAATAATTTTTCAATATGATCGTGGTTGAATCTTTAAACACGGAGTTCACCGTTGCGTCCGGAACGATCGAAAATGGTGGAATTGACACTTCGTGGCTGAAATTCCACTATAGGGGCAAAACTGTAATTTTTTGAAAGTTGAGGGACCAATTTGCAATTTCAGAGAGTTGACTGGTTCGCTACAGTTGACCGTCGTCTTCTCTGGCGAGTTCTCGGCGAACCTCCGGCAAAGTTGACCAAACTTTAACCGCGATTTCTGGGCTCGTTTGAACTCCGATTAGGTCGCTGTTTGGTGCGTTGAACTCCGTTCGACGAGACGAATCCAACAGTGCCGTCAGAATTGGATTTCGAGCAAAGCTCCGAAAAAAAAAAAAATTTAGCCCGTCACCTAAAAACTCAACCAACGTCTCGAACCTGCTCTGATACCACTTGTTGGGGGTATGTGAATCGATTGGGCGTTGGTAAATATAAATTTGAGAAAAACAACCTCTATTACTCACAAGAATAGATTACACGAGTATTCACAAAACTTATAAAAAACTCTCAAAAAACTCACAAACGAGGATCACTCTCTAGGATCACTCTTGTTCTCACTCTTCTTGGTGATGAACACTCTAATTTTTGTGATGATATACAATGAAGGCAAGCACCTCTATTTATAGCAAAAATGGTGAGGGTTTTTTTGTGGAAATTCCGGTATGAATAAGGAAGCTTCCCATGGCAGCTATGGTTGGCTTGTTCAACCATTTTGGGCTGCCCGTGTGAATAAGGAAGCTTCCCATGGCGGCTATGATTGGCTTGTTCAACCATTGTGGGCTGCCCGTGTGAATAAGGAAGCTTCCCATGGAGGCTAGTTTGAACATCTAGAAGTACGGCTGGAAGTCATCACCCACCCCTGATCATCTTTTTCATCGGAAAAGCTCCAAGGGATACATACACAAAATTTGGAATCAGCCGTGACACCATAAAAGGTCTTCTTCTTCATTAGAAATAAAAACCAGCAGCCCTTAAGAAAAGCTTGAGCAGCCATAAACGTAGAAGACAAAACCAAAGAGAGGTCAGCTGCAAAAACCAAGCGAGACCCCTCCCCAGCTTCTTCTTCATTAGGATGCAAGATAAATCCCTAAGAGCTTAAGGAAAACAGGAGCGGCTAAGCCTTTGAACACCGAGGACCTTTATCCTTCACTTCACGCCAAATGATCCCATCTCCCACAACTGAACGGAGCTTCACACACACATGCACACGCTGAAAAAGGTTGAATCCATCTTGGAGCTTGTTTGCAAGATCTGTTCAACGCCAGATATTGAAGTGTTGAGTTCGTCGAGGTCCATTGCGTCGAGGAAGAAGATCGATCTTCAGATTTGCTTTGCCAAAGTAATTCTCGTTTTTTACTATCCCTATACTATGTTAATGATCTCCTTACTGTCGAATTTGTAATGTAAATTTCGTTAATTAGTTTCTGTATTGGTTTTGCAAATGGAGCTTTTTGATCTGGGTTCGGCTTTTGCTTTATGAAAACATGAATATTGAATGATGATTTGCATAATAATGATACTATAGATATTAGCTTGTAAAGGATATATATGAGAAAATTGTAAAAAACGCACAATGCAGGTGGATTGAACATAGTTAAGAAGCTGCAATTATAGATTTTTTCCCGTTGTTTGTGTAGTTGTTCTCCGCGGTCTTGAATTTATTTACTTAGTTGTCTGCTTATATGTTACTCGAATTGGTTGTAGTTGAACATGATTTTGACGCAATATAGAAGTTGAGTTGCTATTCTTCAACTGAACTACGTCAAATTAGATTAAAGAGGCTTGAGTGTGCATTTCATGTGACCCTGCCATAATTTGAAACAATAATATATCAAAATAAACATGCTGCAAGCGGGGGTGTGCATTTCATGTGATCCGACTTTAATTCTCAACAAGGTTAAGTAGAACGTGTCGTGAACCGCGAGTGCATTTCATGTAGCGTGGCTTATGATGTGTTTTAAATAACCTTGAATATTCCCGAACTATTAAAAGCGGCTAAAATGTTAAAAATGCACAATAGGTTTAAAACGTGCAATAAATCAAATAAACAGGCCAATAATAATAGTTGAGTGACCATGCTAGAACTACGAAACCCGAGAATGCCTAACACCTTCTCTCGGGTTAACAGAATTCCTTACCTGGATTTTTGTGTTCGCGGCTGTAAAACAGAGTCAATATTTTTCTCGATTCGCGATTCTAAACCGGTAACTTGGGACACCTTAAACTATTCCAAGTGGCGACTCTGATTTTTAATTAAATAATCTCGTTTTAGTTGTCACTTAAATTGTAAAAAAAATCCCTTATACCCCTTTCGGGTTGGTAAAAAGGAGGTGTGACAAATATGCTAAGGGAACGAAGTCCACTCATAAATATCCAATTTACTTTAAAAATCCCAAAATTGCTCAATCCCGGTCCCCGGCCACATATCGGAATCTGATAAAAATTACATTAATAGAATCCTCATCCTTACACGAGTCTATACATACCAAAAACCTCAAAATTGGACCTTAATTGCCCATTCAAATTCCCATTTTGCACTCTCAAGCCCTTATTCCCACATTTTAGGCTTAATTTCTATGATTAACTAGATAGATTTCACATTAGAATCAAGTATTGAGTTAAAAAATCTTACCTCCAGGTTATTCCCCTAGAATCCCTCTTCAATCCTCTTCAAAAAGCTTCAAAATCGACCAACAATGGAGGAAATTAGCCTCAAATTCACGGAAATGAGCTTTTAAAATATTCTGCCAAACTCTATTTTTACTTAATTGCGATTGCGGAAAAAACCAGTGCGATCGCAAAGCATAAACGTCGCTGTCCTACTAGTTCACTCTATGCGATCACGTATATACCCACGCAAACGCGATACTCAACATCTTCAACCTACGCGATCGCGAATGAGACCATGCGACCGTGATTCACAGAAACATACACCTACGTGATCGCAACCCAACTACGCGAACGCGAAGAATAACCTGGATGCCCCCCCTGAGACAGATCTACGTGATCGCAAGCTTCTTCACGCAATCGCGATGATGAAAAACCAGCAACAGAACTGAAGCTAAAACCTGCAACTCTTAATATTCAAATTTGATCCGTTTAACCACACGAAACTCACCCGAGGTCCCTGGAACCTCAACCAAAGGTGCTAACATATCCCAAAACCTTATTCAAACTTGTACAAATCTTCAAAACACCTCAAATAACATCAAATCAACCAAAACACATCGGATTCAAGCCTAGGATTTTCAAGAACTTCCGAATGGCCTAAAATTTTGCACACACGTCACAAATGACACAACAGAGCTAATGCAACTTCTGGGATTCCATTCCGACCCCTATATCAAAACCTCATCTATCAACCGAAAATGCCAAAATCTCAATTTCGCCAATTCAAGCCTAAACCTTCTACGGACTTCCAAAATGCATTCCGATAACGGTCCTAAGTCCCAAATCACCTAACAGAGCTAAAGAAATTCATAAAAATTCCTATCCGAGATCATATACAAACAAGACAAATCTTGGTCTAACCTTTCAAATTTCAAGCTTCAAATTGAGAACCGTTCATCCAAACTCATTCCGATTACCCTAAAAACTAAAACCAACAATTTACATAAGTCATAATACATCATACATGAAAAGTCATGCCCGAGAACTGATGAGCAAAGTGCAAAAGCTCAAAACAACCGGTCGGGTCATTACGTTCTCCCTCACTTAAACATACGTTCGTCCTCGAACATGCCTAGAGTTGTTCCAAAAGCCAACCTATCGCTGAATAACCTTACCATGCATATACCCGAGGGTGATCCCACATCACTCTATCTCATATAGGGCCGATAACACAATGCAACTGAAATTTCACAATCCAACCTAACCCATAAATCTTTGAACCGCATTTCCACTCCTGAAATCATCTGCAAGATCAGAATCTCACATCTATACTCTGAATAAGCCCGAACAAGCTATAATAACCCATACCTGCAACCTCAGGTGCAATCACATGATATACCACATAACTCAAATGCTTGCAGCGATAACTTCTAATCACAATATCTACACACAATAGCCGAATACCAGTAGAAAACCTCTTATAAACTAATGTCTTATTCCAATGCTTTCATATACTCCCAATGATGAATGAAACACGCAGTAACACATAACTATTTCTCAGATCAACCAATCATGAAGCCACTTCTCTTTTGGCAAAGACCATAGCAAATTCTGTGTCGAACCTTGATATTTATCCTTCCAACATGCTGAAATCGAATTCATTCGTGTTCATTAAAGATCCCAACGATCTCATCTAATCCAACACAACCACTTTGGTGACATAACATCTCAATACAGACTAAAGTCGCAACTTGTACAATCCGCGCACTAATAAGAAATAATCCGAGCATACTCAAATCCTGAAAATGACATCAAATGAAAGAAATGTACCACACGCTCACAAGTACCACCATAACAAAATGCTGAGAACCCATCACACGTCGTAGAAACAAAATATGCGAATCAGACCCGAAGGTTCATACCTCCACCTAACTTCTTTGCAATGTGAAACCCTATCTAAACACCAGTCCACATAAAACACCTCAAGTCGCTATGCTCGAAATTGACAACCACACGCAATTTGATGTCTAGAACCAAAGCAAATCATAATACCTACGGTGAAGCAAATAACATAGACCACAAAAAACTGAAAGAACATAACCGATGCGCCATTTACCGAGCAATACCCAATTACTCTTCCCGCTCGACTTCCACTATGAAACCCCATTAAACCACATCTTATGTGCCTATAACCAATAAACGCAACATAGGAAGTAAAACATAAATCTCCCCAGATTGCTGATAGGCTCAATAACAATCGAATTAACATATCCCTCAACATTACAACTCGGAGCCAAGCAAGCCGACTTAAGTTAGAACACATATCCACATTGGCCTACCAACAGACCCATTATTAAGGAAACCCTGAAGCTGCTCCCTCAACTCCTTTGACTCTGAAGGTGCCCGACATCAAATCAATACCGAAATTAACAACCTTGCCCGCGACATGATCGACCACAAGAACACATCCGAAAATTTCCTCACCACCGGAACTGAATCAGTGGTAGGAGTCTTTACACCGACATCCATTATAAAAGCCCAAATAATGAAATACAATCCTTCCTAGCCATCTGCTGGGTCTTCAAAATATAAAAATACCCTATTATGAATACAAAATCCATCGAACCTCGCCACTCAATCTGTGGCACTCCCGGCATAACAAACATCGTCGCATTAGCGCAATAGCTCAGAATGACACAGCACTGAGATAAACAGTCTATACCTAATATCGCATCCAAAATCTAACATACCAAGCAACAAAAAATCCACTCAGGTATCCAAACCCCAATAGTCACTATAGAGTGCCGACCACACGACCCACAACTACAACATAACCTGTTTATGTGAACTTCCCGTCTTCAAATCCATATAGCACACGGATCACCATATCTGATCTCCATTCTGCCGTCTGAATACATACCACACCTCTAATACCCAATCATCCTACGAGAGATACTCTAAAATTATTCTGTGCCACCTAGCAAACTCGAATATCAATAGCCGATCTAACAAGAAGATGCTGCAACACTACCGATGCACCATCAACTTAATCACATTGCCTTTTCTTGAACATATACCCTCTCAAATCATCCCAATTAGCAATACCATTTCCTTAATCGTCTGAAGCTTCCTGTTGCCTAAGAGTTTTATTACCTTCCTTTTACATTTGAACCGTAACATTGCACACGCAATCTCAATCCTCTACAACAGACCACATATACCATACCATCCTTGGATAACATGAGAACTTCATATTCCTTCTGAGCCACAAACAACTATGTACTCAGCTAACCAAGAATTTTCCACTGATCACATTCAGAAAAAATCACTAAACATTCCATGCTTCTTACACTCGCAAAAAATACGCATGTCTAACCGTAGTAGAAATCATTAGTAACTTTCTGTCTCCTTTTTTCACAAACTATACCTAACATGACTGAATCCTTCTAAATCAACCAAGCTACGCAGGCTACTAAAACCTAAGAGCATTACCGCGAAACACCTGTAGAAGTTCATTACCTCATAAACATCCAAAGAACTAATCATATCCTTGTCATACTGATTCGGTCTACTACCAATCAATCCCATTTATCCGAGTTCCTTTGATTTCACCTTCAACTTGATACTCCTTCTTGCTACAACATCACAATTCCTCAACCCAGACTTGCCACACGAGACCCAAGCATAAAACCAAGCTGGCTAAGGCTCATAAGCCGGTGAAAACTTTCTTAGATATTCCTGCAAGCACCACGTTCAAAATATTTACTCTAAAAAGACATTCTACAAATTCCGGACCACTACCTTCACCTTCCTGATACTGATATATAAAAGTTCATAATTGATGTAGAAATACCACAAATCTTGCCACCCTCCAAATGCAAACCTCAGTTTCTAGCCAAAAATACAACCTGATCCCCAATTATCACATGCAAAATCTTGAGCACATTAAAACCATTCCCAAGGGTCATTCACTCAACTCGAACTGTGATTACCCGATCAAAAGAACCGAAAAACATGCGCCTCATTAGCACTTTTGACACATCAATATATAAACTTACCTTGATGCAACCAATCCACTTTCTTTTCTATGCACCGAACATTCTTTATCAACAACAACTCAAGATATTCTATGATTCTCAAACACCTATGAAGCATAATATAACCTTACCTTAGTAAAAAATATTCCTTTACTCGAGCCATCCTCGGGCTCAATCTCCACAAACCATAACTGGTTCACCTGGCACGCCTCAAATTGGAACCAACATAGCACATAATCGTGCAATCAACTAATCAATAGCAAACTCACCCACTTGACTCGAAGCCATAGATCAAAGCACACACAATAACTCATAATACATATACTTTATTGTTGCCATAATACCTTAGTGAGATTAATTCAATCCTCCATAAGCTTATGGAACATAGACCATCTAGTACTTTATATCTTCTGCAAATCTCGCATTAAATCTTGTAACAATTAAACCCATTCTCTTAAGCGACCCAGATTCAAATTAAAA
This sequence comes from Nicotiana benthamiana, assembly GCA_034376525.1. NCBI lineage: Eukaryota > Viridiplantae > Streptophyta > Magnoliopsida > Solanales > Solanaceae > Nicotiana > Nicotiana benthamiana. The sequence goes on along the minus strand of CM067331.1, from coordinate 84,489,967 downwards.
CACATATCTTTCACTTGAAATCGAGATATTCTAACAGACAACCTAAGGATCGCACAAACTCAAAACATTTCGCCGGAGATAACCCACCTACTTTGCCTTAAACTGGCATTTATGTATACCTTCTATCGTCATATTCATCACACAGTCACTTATTCCTGAGCCTGAACTCATACCGCAACATGAAATTTACTTCACTCCCTACTAGAAAACATGAAAGGATTCATCACACACCCATAACTCGGAGCTACACCTCAAATCAAGATGGAAATCAAGCACCTAATAGTTCTTCTATCCTCCAGCAGAACCTTCTAGTCGTTTCCAAATCATGTGAATACATCTCGAAGATAATAATATACTCATCGCATGGCCATCCAGCCATCACTTCTGCGAATAGGGACACTACCAAACATACAATAATATCAACAACAACGACCCAGTAAAATCCTACTAGTGGGGTCTGGGGAGGGTAGTGTGTACACAGACCTTACCCCTATTCCGCGGGAGTAGAGAGGCCGTTTCCAAAAGACCCTCAGCTCAAGAAGACAAAAGAAGAAGAAAAGAGGCAATCTATCAGTACCTTCAATAGAAACCATAGAACAAAGAACAACATCACCAGAACCAGAAAATAAGTGAAAAGTAAAACAATAACCAGTAGATAAAGCACATCAAAGAGGAACCAAAAAGTAGTGTGGACTCAACATAAAACACTAACAGTCAAAGATCAAGTCCTAACAGACTAGCCTCACTTTGCGGCGCCATAGAGATATTCTCAACTACCTCATAACCTACAACCTTAATGCTTGATCTCCATATTACCGAACATACAAGTTTAAAAAGATACGTTCTCACACAATCAGCACCTCGGTGCTTAAGCTATAGGCAAAAATCCGGCCTCAAGTCCTCCAGACTAGCCAACATCAACACACAGAGATCATACCTTGCCCCTCGATAAGAGAATTACAAGCCATCGATGCACATATGATACTGAGCGCTCATGCACGCATATAAACGCATGGAAGGAATTCAAAGAGTTACATTTCAAGATAAATCAAAGACGCACGACAAGAATTCAAGAATGTGAAGTTTTCCTAACGGTTTTATAGCCACTATAGGATAAATATAGACATCTCTGTACCGATCCATAAGACTCTACTAAACCTGATCATGACCCGTGAGACCTATGTAACCTAGGCACTGATACCAACTTGTCACAACCCCAAAACGGACCCGATCGTGATGGCGCCTCTCATGAAGAAAAGGCCAGCAGGCACAATTCCCAAATTAAGTTCTATCAGTTTAATACATCAATTTAAGTCATTTATATGGATAAATCCCTAACAAGTACAGATTTAGAGAAATAAAATAAGTGCGGAAATGAATACAGCCCAACATCGGGGTATCACAAATCACAAGCATCTACTAGGGTCTAAATACAACTGAAAAGTTGGAAAGGTACTAAATATAGAGTAATGAAATAAAGAGGGAGAAAAGTAGTGCTGCGAACGCTAACAACTACTTTGCGAAACTCTGATGACTCTACCTCCGATCAACTAATACCCACTATCGGGTTCAAATATACCTGAATCTGCACACAAGGTACAGGGAGTAAAGTGAATACTCTGACTCAGTGAGTAATAATCATAATTAAATACTGAGTGATAAGAAATTTGGAAAAGTGCATCAACATGCTTTATATAAGTAGTACAAAACCAGTAAGAAAGCAATGAAGCTGTGAAATCTCTTGAAGCATCTTAGCTCAGTTTAAAACTTCTGTAAAAATGACTTTTTCAACAATCACGCAAATGAGTGCAAAGCAATTAGTGCAGATAGGCACATAAAATCTGTCCCTCAGGCGCAAATACATAATTAAACATGTAAATGACAAGCAAGTAAGAAAGGTAAGCACATAAGGTTCGCCCCTCAGGCACAAAGTCAACAAATCCGCCCCTCGGGAAATATCTTAGAATAATACCAGCCCCTCGGGTAATCATATAGAACAATACCAGCCCCTTGGGTAATTACATAGAATAATACCAGCTCCTTGGGCTATATCTTATATTATAATGGGTATCCTCACTCACTAGGGGTGTGCAGACTCCTGGAGGGGCCCCTTACGCCCCAAGCACAATATCAAGCCATCTTGTGGCATCATCTCTAAGCTCTCGGTCTCATATCAACAAGCCACCTCATGGCGTACATATCTCAGGCCGTCTGCCTAATAATTAAAATTAGTGTATCACCGCTGCGGCGTGTAGCCTGACCGAAAAGTATCCTCACAACATAGGCCCTCGGACTTACTCATTCAAAAATCACATAAGCCACTCGGGCAACAGTAAATATGATGCTCAACCCAAAATATTAATTGAAATATCATTTCAAGTGTTTACACAGAGTAAACATGGCTGAGTTTGAAAATAGTAAAACATAACATGATTGAGTACAAGTTTAAAATCCAAAACAGTGAGGAAATATCAATAAAATTCCTCGAAGGGTTCACATAGTTGGCACGAGGCCCAAATATGGCATTCAACCCAAAACATGATGATAGAAAATATTTCTCAATCAAATACGCAGTAAAACAATCATTCTGGATGGATTACATCACCCCAGCAATGCACAACCCCACGCTCGTCATCTAGCCTGTGTGTTACCTCAATAAAGCACAAAGATGTGCAAATCGGGGTTTCATACCCTCAAAATATCATTTACAATCATTACTCACATCGATCTGGTCCAAACTCTAGCCTGCGATGCCTTTGCCTTTTCCCGCACGAGTTGACCTCAAAATGCAACAAATCTAGCCACAATCAGTACAAAATCATTAAAATATGCTAAGGGAACGAAGCCCACTCGTTTTTTTAATCCCCTAGGCAATGTGCCTAGGGCTAGTTTTTATATGTATACTAATAGAAAAACAGGGAATCATGTTGTCTTACAACAAGTAAGACGATAATGTATGATGAGTACATAAATCATATTACCAATTTTAGGCATATGATACCCAAAACTGATAGTACAATGAAATCTACTAAGATTATGAAGTGAAAAATCTAAATAATGAATAAAAACTAGACAATTACAGATGTAGCCATTCACAGACTTTACCCTATGGTGATGCATGAGTATGTATTGCTTAATCCAATCCCTTGTTGCACTATATTCCCTGATGTGTAGAATTTGTATTCCTTTGTTGTTGTCCACCAGGCTTCCAAAAGCTGATTTTCCAGTTCTGCCTGGCAAGCAAAACTCTTGATGATCCTGCGTTCTTGCATCCAACTTCCTTGCATCTTCCATGTATGAAACTGTGATTTTCTTTCCCACAGTTCACCTTCAATTATCCTTGTTGTGCAGTTGCTGACTTAGACCTTTTTATACATCTCAAATTCTTCTTATGATCCCTTGCAAATATCTGCATCGTCAAAGAAAATCCAGAGAGCATTTGTTGTGTACCAATTATGAAGCTTCTCTCTTGTGAATTCCACCTATAGATTGTAGATGATGCCTTCTTCAAATTCACTCCCAGCTGCCCTTTCAATATCCTGTTTGAATATAATAGTGCACATCCATTTGTTTCTTATAATGCATGTTGCTAACTTTTCCCGTTGCTCCCATCGATCCCCTCTGCCTCGTATTTTGCTTCTGTTGTGTTGTCTTTGCCTAGCTCCCTGCAGTGTTGATGGAGTCCATAAGTGTCCTGATCTGATCCTCCTCAAGGCATGACCTGCAGCTTTGCACCATATGTTTTTATTGATGCAACAGTCGAAATTGGTTGCAGGTTTGGATGAGCATCTATGTTGCTATATGCCTGAACTTAAGAGGACTATTTCCTGTATATTTGAGGTATTATCCTCCATTGAGTAATCAATTCCCTGTTCCTCATATGTTTTTGTTCTTATTTGCCTAAAGCACTTGCTTGACACAGAATATATATGCAGCAAAGTACTCTTCCATGATCCTATGCTTGTGCCTATTCTTAACTTCCTTCCAGTGGAATGAATGTATAACATTAATACCACCAACTGGAATTCCGTTCTTAAATATGGCATAGGCATAGTAACTTCCCTTGCAAAAAAGAAAACTCTATTACTATCATAAGTTTTCACCTTACTCTCCTCCAAATGGATTTGGGTATGGTGATCAGGTGTGAACCCTTCTGCAGCTTTTTACGTCCTGCTTTCTGTTTGCTACCTTGAGTGTTTATAGAACCTTGTGTTGTACCACCTGTGCACATCCTGTGATTTGTGTGCTTTCCCTTGTTGGTCTTTGGCATTGTGGTTTCCTCTCTTTGCCTTTGAAGTATTGTACTCTTCTAGGGTTTCAGACATTCTTTGATACCACAAGAACCTGAACACTATTGCATTGCTAGACTGCAATTTCCTCTTCCTTGAAACTAGGTTTTTCCCCACCTTTAGAGTCTTCCCTTTGTACTGAGTGCATTGCACTAATACCACCAATTGGAAGTCCCTTAAAGAGTTCGACATAGATATAAAATCTAAAATATGTCTCATTATACTCTCCTCTCTATGGATTTGAGTATAATGAACGCCATGAACACTCTTGCAGCCTCCATGTCCAGAAACGCCCTCCCCTCTCCTAATTCCTTGAAACCTTTACACGAATGTATGGACATTTTAACTTATCTTCATTCACCATTCTTCTACTTTGTAGATCTAGCTGCCAAAAGTCATTGCATTCAATTGTCCCCACTTCAAGTGCAGATGATCTGCCAACTTGTTCCCCTCTCTGTATGTGTGAGTGACCTTGAATACAAACCCCTCTATCAGTTGTATTATCTCTTCAACTTGATTAGTAATGCACCATGGTGGCTTCCATACCCCCTCTACTATGTTATTCAACAACATTGAATCAGTTTCTAACCAAATATGAGAGTAGTTTTGTATCTTGCAGTACCTCAATGACGTAACTATTGCTGTTGTTTCTGCTTCTGTGTTTGTTCCTTCAGCTATCTCCCTTCCTAATGCATATATGATCTCCCCCTCAGCATCTCTCACACAGAAACCTATTGCACTTCTCCCTGGGTTCCTTTTAGAAACTCTATCAGTATTTATTTTGAGCCATCCCTCCATTGGTTGTTCCCATATAACCTTATGATATTTGAGCCTTGGTGTGTAATTCTCCATCATAGTCAACAGATCCTGCCACTTGTGGGGAACATTTAAACCTGTTTTCCTGAGTTGTACACGGCATTGCAATGCAGTAGACACCTGGTATATTACTCTGCTAACTGAGACTTGATCCCCACACTTTAAACTGTTTCTTCTCTTCTACATCTCCCAGATAATGCAAGTAGGTAGTGCTTGCATAATTGGCTTAAGTCGAGGAACTACCTGTGCAGCCCAACACTTGGTTATAGCCTGCTGCATGTTCCGTTCCCCTAATGCTATGCCTGCTCTAGAAAGAAAATATTTCCACACAATTACAACAGTGTTAGAGGTGAAAAACACATGCATCAGTGATTCTTCTTTAGGTTCTGCACATCACCAACTTAGAAGGCATAAAATAACCCAGTCTACGCAAGAAATCATCAAGAGGCATCTTAGATTTCCATACTTTCCACATAAATAATGCTATTTTAAATGGCAACCCTTTCACCCAAATCATTTTGTAAGCTAGCCTAGGTTCTTCTCTCCTTCTAATATACTCCGAAGAAGATCTGACAGAAAAATGGCCTCGAGGTTCTAACATCCATTATGGAGTGTCAATATCTGCCTCCACAACTGGTGGTCTAATGTTCTCTACAATGTGAAATGCATATTCTGCAGGTAATATTTCCATCAGCCTATCCATATTCCATTCTCCATCTTCAATGACCTCATACACATTCTGAATGGATTCCTCTATCCCAAATTCAGGAGGCACGATAAAATACAAAGTACCCAGCCCTGTCCAATTATCAACCAAAAGAGCGATGACCCCATCCTTGGGTGCCACTTAATCAGGTGCTTTATAGAGTCTCTACATTGTAACATCTTCCTCCGAATATGTGAACCTTTCCTCTATGGTAAAACTACAACATTTAGCTTTTTACAATACTTCTGGCTCATAAACGAGCTCCACGGGCTTGGCTTAATTCAAACATTCCACCACATCTTGCAAAAGAGTGCTTTTGACACATCATGTAACGATCTAAATCCTATTCCTCCTTCCTAACATGGCATACACAGGGTATTCCATGATGCCCAATGCCTACTAGTACCCCCAATAGAGCTACTCCAAAAGAATTGAGCAAATAATTTATGGAGTTTGTTAAAGACATAACTTGGAGGATTTATTGCTGACAAAATGTGTATTGGCATACTCTGAAGAACATTTGCAATCACCACTGCTCTGCCTCTTATCGATAATAGCTTCCCTTTCCATGACTGCAACTTATCATGAACTTTAGTGATAAGTCCTTGATAGTGATCCATCTTCCTTCTTGAATAAAATATGGGTTATTCCAAGTATGTGAAAGGGAAATCTTGCCTCATAATTCCAGTTATCCCTTCCACCTTGTTAAACACTTCAATATCGGTTAAATGATGCATATATATATATATATGGCTTCCCTTTGTTTACCTTCTGCCCAGATGCTGCTTCATATGCATTAAGAACCTGCATCACTAACTGAGGATAAGTAGCATCAGAAGATGTGAAAATGATTGTGTCGTCTGCATATGCTAGGTGATTGATCTTTGGACTCCACTTAGGTAGGCCAAATCCCTAGAATTGAAGATTCGAGTGCAAAGAATTTAAGCCCCTAGATAGTGCCTCTGCAGCTATAATAAACAATGTTGGCCAGAGTGGATCTCCTTGTTTTACCCCCTTGAGGACTTAAAAAATCCATGTGGTTGGCCATTCACAAGTATAGAATACCAGTTATTCCCCACAATGTCATAGATCATGCCAATGAACCTCTCACAGAAACAAAATTTCCTAAGCATCTTAGTAAAAAAACAACCACGATAACATGTCGTATGCTTTCATCATGTCAAGCTTAATCACTACATTTGGCCCAGCTCTTGTTCTTAGCCTAATATCTGTGATTATTTCTTGTGTCAGTAGGACATTTTCAATTATACTTCTTCCTTTAACAAATCCTGCTTGTTCTTCGGAGATCAAGTTAGGAAGCAAATCGACCAACCTGTCATGAAGCACTCTTGAAAAAATTTTGGTGACAAAGTTGCTCAAACTTATAGGCCTCATGTCAGAAAATCTTACTACCTCCTTTTTCTTTGGCAATAGAACCAGGTTGGTGTGTGTTATACTCTTTGGAAGCTGTCTACCACAGAAAAATGCATTCACCATCTGGAAGATATCCTTACCAATAATGTCCCAATATGTCTGATAAAATGCTCCTGTATATCCATCCGAACCACATGCAGATTCAGCATTAAGTCCAGAAACAACACTCTTGACCTCTTCTCTTGAAGGCATACTGACCAGCCTTGCATTTTGTTCCCCATCGATCAAAGAAGGTACATGATCCATGATGCCAAATTCAGTAGGGACCTCTGATTCACAGAATTGTTCTTTGAAAAAATTGACAGCTTCTTCTGCTATTTGTTTTTGTTCTTCTTCTAATCATATGCCCATGTTGTTTTGTATTCTCTTAACCTGTAATCTTTTCCTTCTTCCATTTACTAGAGCATGGAAGAACTTAGTACTCCCATCCCCCTCTTTGAACCATGCCATGCTTGATTTTTGCTTCCAAAATTCTTCTTCTATTGCCAAGTATCTGATAAGCTAAGCCTGTACTAACTTCAATCTTTCCCTATTTTACTGTGTTGGACTCTCTTCAATTTGTCTCTCATGAACCAAAACCACATCTTCTAAACTTTCTATCTTTTGAAATATATCCCCATATGTATTTCTGCTCCATCTAGACAAAGCTTTCTTCAGTTTCTTTAGTTTATGATTGAATAAGATGAAAGGATCTACGCAAAAATCTGCCTGCCAATCAGCTTTGACCACTCCCTTAAACGATTCATGATTTACCCTGAAATTTAGAAACCTAAAAGGCTTCTTAATAGGAGTAGCTTCAATGTCAAACTTCAGGTACAATGGACAATGATCTGATCCTATTTTAGACAAGTGAGTAACTTCTAAACCTGGGAACAACTCCTGAAATTCCATGTTGGCAAAACATCGATCAAGCCTTTTGAAAATACAATCTTCCTCTGCCCTCCCATTCCACCATGTAAAAAATGCTGCCTTTAAAGCCAAGTTCTGTTAAGTTACAGGTATTTATACAATGCCTAAAATCATTAACTTCATTTAAAGTGACTGGTAAACCTCCAAACTTTTCCTCTTCATCCCATATGACATTAAAATCCCCTCCTAACAACCCTGGAAATTCCATATCTTGGGACATAGCATACAAAGATTCCCACAATTCAATTCTCTCAATCGCGTCACATTTTGCATATACTAAAGTAAGCATGATTTCCACATGAGTTTCTGCGTGAACTAATGTGAGTGTCAGCTGCTGTACCATATTGTACACAATTGTAACATCATATACTTCAACAATAAATGCCTAGATTTTGTAAGATATGTTCACCACTGCTGTAGCCAAACCAATTGTCCTTCTATAATTCTCCATTTTCCTTGATTGTTGCATTGGTTCTAAAATCCCTATAAATACAAAGTGGTACTTTCTCTACATTGTTACAAGTCTTTCAAATGCTTGCATCGTATTTACAGAACTTACATTCCAAATAATAGCACTCATTACTGGTTAATTGATTTAGTTAAGGTCCTTCTAGTTTGCACCCCAGTTGATAGAAGACTAGGGATATCCTATGGCGGCTTCTTCCTTCCTTTAATTGCAGATTTGGCCTTTTCCATGATCCTAGGAGATAAGTCACCTTGTCTAGCAACATTACGAAAATTCTGGGCTATTGATTCTTCATCAAAATTACTACCCATTCTACCCGCATTCTCCTATGCACCATTTTCCCTTCCAGGTACTGTTGCTATTTTATTGGACTTCATCTTCTTATGAATCAAAGAATGATCCCTAGGTTCCTTGTGTTGTTTCGTCAAAATGTTTTCCACATGCACATTCTGTTCACTAACTACTGCTGTTTGCACATAGATCAACTGGTTGTTCCCTGCATCTGTACTGTCCCTAGCATCTTCTTGAAATGGTATAGTCTTTTCTGCTCCACCTGGATCTCCCATATTTACATCAATGTCTTTAGGATGCACACTAGGCACATTCGAATCCCTTGCATTAATCAGATTTTCCCTGGTGGTTTCATTATTTCTTTGTGAAGTCTCATCTTTGTCTGCTACCATTCCATCTAGAATTATCCATTCTTCTTGATCATCTTCTATTTGATTAGTCCACAACTTACCTCCTGAGCACTGAATTCTTTCATTCCTTTAGAATTCCTCAAGCCTTGACACAGCAACACTTACTGTGTTTTTTGCCAGCTCACCCTCCACTCTAGTATCTAAGATGGTATTTCTTGACATGGGGTATTAATACCAGCATTACCTCCAAATGACCTCTGAACCCAATCAACTGTGGATTCATTAATTCTTACACCCTCATTAGCTACAGGTTGTCTAGTTGCTGCAGGGATAAAGTTAGAAGCTGCAGGATTTAGACTTTTCCCACTGCCTTTAGTTTTAGACCCCTGATCTTTCCCATTATTTCCTCCCCTACCAGGAGACACTTTATCCAACTGAATCACTTCTTGCACTTCTTCTATTACATCTAACTGTTTATTCTGACTTACCTCTTGATCACCTATCTTCTCCTTTGCTTGAATCTGATTCTGCACTTCATTCTCTGCATCTGTACCTTCTTCTTCCACTCCCAGCAATGCAAATTTATTTCCAACTTGCACTTGTTGACTTTCACCTTGATGAACTAGAATTATTTTTTTCCAGTAGTAGCCTGTACTCCATTGGGGTTGCTTGTCTTCTTATCTCTATTATCCCTGACCTCTTTCCATTGTTCCTTCCCCTTACCCGCTACATTGCCTACCACCCTTCCACTTGATAAAATCATTAATGGGCCCTGTTGATTCAAATTTTCAAAACCTTTACCTTGCTCAACCTGCTTTCCTACCTCATTATCCACATGTTTCTCCACAGCTTTAGACTCCATAAGTTCTGGATTAAGCCTCCAACATTCTATCATATCATGACCTTGCAATTTACACTCCTTTACTTGGGTAAATAATCATATTTGATATTTATCCACTCAGTTCTCACATTACCCGTCCCTTCATTCAAAATATACATATGCACCTTCTTGGGAAGATCATCTAATAAATCCACTAACACTTCCACACGCGCACAACTAGGCCTGGTTTTGTTAATTGTTGCCAAATCGAGGTGTTGTGGTATCCCAGCTGCTGAAGCTAAGGAGAATAAACATTCTTTGACAAAGTAAGGTGGCAGCAAGTTTGGAACGGATATCCATGGCATAACTTTTGGAGTTTCTTCTCCAACCTTGAATTTGTGATCATAAATCAAAGTTCTCAGCTGCTACTCATTCCCAAACTTATCTTTGATATAATAAACTCCTTTCGAGGAAAAATCAATGAAATCTTGCCAAAGAGTAAGTCGAATCAGTACATGCCTATCTCGAAGATAACCAATATTACACTCTTATTTAATCCCACATTGAATTGGAACTATTCGACGCAATTCGTTGATCTCCGGCCATCCATATGAGAATTTGCACACTACAGCGTATTGTAAGCCTTCTATAACATTCATTCTTTAAACCTACGCTTCAGTAAACTTGACAATAGGCTGACCATTAATCAAATCTACTTGTCGAATTGGAATTGGTTCAACAGAATTCGTGCGTCGTTGCAGGACGCTGTTGATCATGACTGGTTTGAGGATTTTCAAATAATCTAAGGGCTGGGTATTGGTGGTTGTGGTCGTTAGGGGCTGAGAACTAATAGGGGGTGGCAGACCAGCCGGAGATGAAGGCTGGTTGCTGGCCAAATTGGCCATGGCAGCGCTGGTTGTAATGATCACCCAAAATTGCCAGGAGAGAGAACAAAGCATTTTGCCCTACGTTCTACGTCTGATTAGTTATTTTGCCTAGTTCAATTAGTCATAGTAACTCGTTTCGAAGCCCACTCGTAACTGTCCAATGTACATCAAAAATTTCAAAATTGCTCAAACCCGGCCTCCGAGCCCACGTATCGGAATTTGATAAAAATTACATTAATAAAATCCTCATCCTCACACGAGTCTATACATACCAAGAAGATCAAAATCGGACCTCAATTGCCCCTTCAAATTACCAATTTACACTCTCCAAATTCAAGCCCTAATTCCCATATTTTAGACTTAATTTCTATGATTAACTAGCTAAATTTCATATTAGAATCAAGTACTGAGTTCAAAAATCTTACCTCTAGGTAATTCCCCTAGAATACCTCTTCAATCCTCTTCAAAAAGCTTCAAAATCGACCAACAATGGAGGAACTTAGCCTCAAATTTGCGAAAATAATCTTTTAAAACATTCTGCCCAGCTCTATTTTTACTTAATCGCGATCGCAGAAAAACCATCGCGATCACGAAGCACAAACATCGCTGGCCCAATAGTTCACTCTATGCGATTACATATATACCCACGCGAACGCGATACTCAACATCCACCTGCGCGATCGCAAATGAGACCATGCGACCGCGATTCACATAAACATACACCTACGTGATTGCAACCCAACTATGCGAACGCGAAGAATAACCTGGATGCCCCCCCCCCCAGAGATAGCTCTACGTGATCGCGAGCTTCTTCACACAATCGCGGCGATGAAAAACCTGCAACAGAACTGAAGCTAAAACCTGCAACTTTTAATATTCAAATTTGATCTGTTTAACAACACGAAACTCACCTGAGGCCCCTGGGACCTCAACCAAAGGTGCTAACATCTCCCAAACCTTATTCAAACTTATACCAATCTTCAAAACACCTCAAATAACATCAAATCAACCAAAACACATCGAATTCAAGCCTAAGAGTTTCAAGAACTTCCAATTTACGCTTTTGATAAAAAACCCAACCAAACCACGTCCGAATGGCCTAAAATTTTGTACACACGTCACAAATGACACAACAAAGCTAATGCAACTTCTGGGATTCCATTCCGACCCCTATATGAAAACCTCACCTATCAACCGGAAATGCCAAAATCTCAATTTCGCCAATTCAAGACTAAACCTTCCACGGACTTCCAAAATACATTCTGATAATTCTCCTAAGTCCCAAATCACCTAACAGAGCTAACCAAATCATAAAAATTCCTATCTGAGATCATATACAAACAAGACAAATCTTGGTCAAACCTTTTAAATTTCAAGCTTCAAATTGAGAACCGTTCTTCCAAACTCATTCCGATTATCCTAAAAACCAAAACCAACAATTTACATAAGTCATAATACATCATACAAGGTAAGTCATGCTCGAGAACTAATAAGCAAAATGCAAAAGCTCAAACGACCGATCGGATCATTACATTCCTCCTCTACTGGCGATGACACAATATCAAAGGGACATAGAGATCTTTTCTTCTGTAAAATTTACTTCTACTAAAATATGCATTAAGTTGACTGCTCTTGGGAATGTTGATGCCTTATAAGGTTGCAGTTCAAATAGTAGTGCCAACAGCGGCAAAGTAGTGCCAACAGCGGCAATATGATTTGTAATATGTCGAAACTTGACAACTAGTTATTATTAATATAATTCCTACTGTTCAAAAAAAAAAAGAAATTTAGGAGGATAAAAAACTCACTTTTAACTGATGACATTAAAATACAAAATAAAAAAGAAATTTTAATTTTCATTCTCCAAAATTTCGTTTTGTAGCCTTTTATGGTTACTACTAATTCTTGCATATCCTAAAACTATTTATGTTTCAGTATTCTTTACCTATTTTGTCCATATACTTCCAATTCCAAGTGCTTAACTGAGCTATATAATTGATTTACTGTACGTTACTAGTTCAGATATGTTTCTTTATTGCTTTTTTTAAAATAATAAAATAGTGCAAAGATATTTATCAAAAATATTCTTTCTAATAATAATTTGCCCCTCGAAAAAATGATCCTTCAATCTAATCACAAAGTCAAAGTACAGGAGAAAACAGGAAAACAAAAACAACATCATCATCATAAAGTTTCACGGGAAATCAATTTAAAACAAATATATCTAAGAAAGCAAAGATACAAACATCAAAGTCAACAAAGATGTAACAACAAAATTTAACAAATTTATTATTATTCTTCACTCAGAATCTTATAAATCTAGACAAATCGGAATGAAAGATATTGTTGACAATGTATCTTAGTCGTTGGTGACCGGAGTTTGGGCAAATTCCATATCTAAATCGAAATTCAAACGGTTTGAATTTTCAAATTATAGATTGGATTTCAAATTTAATTTTTAGATTTTTTGAATTTCAGATTGAATATTAGATTTGGTATTTTAGATTTTTGGGTATTTAAAAATCTAAATTTTTATATTTTATATATGGTCCATATTCCATATGGCAATAGTAACAAATAAAATATCCTAACCATTTGATATAATCTTAAATATTCAATCAGTGGCACACCCGAAACTTTATGCAAGCAGTTCTTTCTTAGAATTGGAAGAAAAAGATTGAAATGACTGTTCCACCACTCACGACAATAAGGAGAAGCAATGGTTCAATCCACATCGTGAGACCAGGACAGTGTGGAGAAGCATCGATAAATGCTATTAACATTCTCAACTCTGATACCTCAATCTCCTTTTGTTTGAAGTTTATTGGACATGAATAAACTCGAACAGATGTACCCGCTGCTTTTGCTTTCTGCGGTATGGGTTTAGTTTCATGCATGGTTGATGGACGAACTGGTATTGATGCATGGAATACTGAATCCCCGATGGAACAACACCAATAAGAAAGATCGGACTAGAAGATGGAGGCGGTCTCACAAGGAATAACGTTTCATTCTGGGTAGCCCATCTAAATAGTATAGTTGAAAGACTTACAGTCAAGTAGCTTTCAGCTCCTCTCCCCACCTATTAATCGAGGAGCACGGGAATGGAGCAAAAAAAAAACCAAATTAGAAAATGGATGTAAATCAATTCTGACCCTGCTAGAAAAAGAAAGCAAACTCTTACTCCACGCTCGCTCGTGACAATGGATGCCTGCTTATGTCAAACTATCCTCAATCTCTTTCCCCTAGAACTAGGATTTTTTTCTTTCCTTCTCCTTCAACCCAAGCAAACGGATTTGGAAATATACTAAGTCCTCGGTAGCAGTTAACATTAAAAGTGACACTAAGTTCACATACAAAATTTATCTTGGTCCATTTATTTTGTTTCTTAACAAAACGTTAAAATAATATATTGCTCGCTATTTATTTCGTTTCGAAGTCGACTTGTTTTATTTTGTTTACACATTTACCTAGATTTTAACAATACATCTATTTATCTTATAAATTTTACAATTTTATTAAAGGTCATTTTAAAATTTTTTATCGGAACATATATCAATTGGATTTATATCAAAATATTAAACTCATAATTTAACTTGTGCTAGTTGTAAATCAAAAATAACATAAGAGAACTATAAACCAAATGTAACAATTCGACTGGCCGTTTTTCTTTTTAGAACCTCGTCCCCCTAAATAAGATTTTCCGTGCTTACTTTAACTAATTTACGACCTGTAGGGATGGTTGATTCGGGATTTGGAAGAGTTTTAGTTGTAATAGAGACACTAGATTCCCTAAGATTCTCTTAAAAGGCTTAGTTTGACATTGGTTAATATTTTTAGTAAATGAATCCAGACTTATATTTTGACGGTCCCGGAGGGTCCATAGAAAAATATGAGATCTGGACGTATGCCCGGAATCGAATTCCGAGGTCCCTAGCTCGAATTTTTGTTAGAAATTATTAAACTAAAATTTTAAGGATTTAATGAAATCAAATAATGCTTGATCATATTGGTATCAGCCTCGTATGTTGGTTTCAGAGTGCGCTACAGGTCCAATGTAACATTTAAGACTTGCTCGTAAAATTTGGTGTCAATCCGAGTAGTATAAGTACGTTTCGGCGCGTTAGAAGTGAATTGAAGAACTTGAAGTTCATAAGTTTAATTCAATTGGTTTTAGGGGGTGATTCTTTGGGCATTCTGGTTCGAGCGAGTTTGTTTATGATTTCAAACTTGTCGGTATGTTCGGGCGGGTCTTGAGGGCCCCGAGCGTCCATCGGGCGAAGCTCGAGTGAAGTTGGAAAATTTGGAAAGGAGCTGAACCTCCAGTCTTCTGTCATTACTGCACCTGCGTTTGGTCAGCTGCAGGTGCGAGACCATAGAAGCGGCCGTGCTCTCGGGGAAGTGGCCAAGGCAGGCCAAACCAGAAGCCGCAAATGCGGCTAAGCTTCCGCAGAAGCAGCCCAGTGGCCCAACTGAATTTTCGCAGAAGCGAACACCTTTCCGCAGATGCAGTGGGCACAGGTTCAACCCAAGACCAGAAATGTGAAAATTATTGAAGCAGTGACCTTCATTTATTATGGGCGCTAGGCCATTTTTGCTCATTTTCACTCATCTATTGGGCGATTTTGGAGCTCTTGAGAGAAGACTTTCACCTAGCATCTTGAGGTAAGTTCATCCTATTTATTTCTAGTTAAATACTTGAACCTCGAGTAGATTAACACACAAAGATTAAGAAAAAATCATGGGATTAGAGCAAAACCTAGGGTTTTGATAAAAGTTAGATTTAACCACGAAATTTATTATAGAATGAAGTTGAAATCATATATTATTGATCCTTATGTTATAAAGAACAACTTTCTTTGAAAAGTTTTGGAATCTGGGCATGTGGGCTTTGGGTCGGATTTTAGGAAACTTGTGTTTGAGGTTGGAAAATTACTTTAGTAATTAAAATGCAAACTTTTGGGCTTGTACTGACTAGTTTCTACCTCGTTTAATTTGTTTCCGATTGTTCGACTCCAAATTCAGGGTTTGGGCACGTTCTTGATATTGGAAGTACGCTTTGGAGCAAGGTCAATCTCCTATCTAACCTTGTAAGAGGGAATTGTCCCCATAGGTGTAATAATTCAATAATTTGCCACTAAATGCCGCATTGGGTGACGAGAGTCCGTGTGTAGACACTATTATGTTTAAGTCTGGGTCCTCGACCCAAAAACATGCTTTATGTGATACTCTTGTGACTTTATGTTTAATTTGGATTGCTTAAACCATGTCGAATGTGGTAAAAACATATTAATACGAGAAATATTGCTTTCTTGATCTTTTAAAGAGTAGTTTACATTCATGTGAGTAATTTCTCTCCTGATATATTCTTGTCTGCCTGTTTGTTGTGCTTAATTATATTTGACCGTGTCACATGTTTGATTTGCGAGCGGGGTAATAGATGCATCTATGGTTCATGCCATTCGATCCTACGGCAGTGGATACTTTACTTTTATGTTGGATCGGGCCGTACGACCTCGGCACTACTTGCGTATCTTCTTGCTCGGTATATTGCTGTGGACTGAACTTTGTTATATGCCCTGAAATGTATATGGCTAACTGTGATATCATCTAGGAAAGGACATGTTACTTCTTGCTATAAATTGTTAATCATTTGTGCTATCCATGCTTAGTATAAAATTTTGTCATATTATTTGACCCTAGTAAGTGTCAAGTCGACTTTTCGTCTCTACTTCTTCAAGATTAGATAGGATACTTACTGGGTACATTTTATTTATGTACTCATGCTATATTTCTGTAGTTAATTGTACAAGATCTGAGGCAGGTACATTCAGTTACCAGGCTGGTGCATACTCTTGATCCGGCCCAAGATTCTACGGTGAACTGCTCCCTTCCTATGTCGTTCAACAGCCCGATGGAGTCTTTCTTTACTTTTGGCTGTCTATTCTATTTTAGATAGTAGGATATAATTATTCTTTTGTATATTCTACTAGATGCCCACATGCTTGTGATGCCAGGTCTTGGAACACACATTAGTAGACTAATTTTTTGTTGGGATTATATAACTATTATGGTACGATGTAATTATCGCTTATTTTAAATTCAAACTTAGAGATTGTGGTATCTATTTTGTAAAAAAGTAAAATTAGAACTTATTAATATTTCTACGTTGGCTTGCCTGTCAACGGTGTTGGGCGCCATCACGACCTGACGTGAAAGTGGGCTATGGAAATATGATATCAGAGCACTAGGTTCACGTAGATCTCGCAAGTCATGGGCGAACCTAATAGAGTCTTATGGATCGGTATGGAGATGTTTGTATTTATTTTCGAGAGGCTATAGGGCTTTAAGAAACTACTATTTACTCATTTCCTATCATACAATGGTTGGTATGCTAAATCTCCCTCTTCTATATCACTTATGGTGAGGACGCGCATAGCTAATGCTCCAGACTCGGGAGGAGCTACTCCCCCCGTTGCTAGAGGCCGAAGCAGAGGTCGGGGGAGGGCGCCGGCCCGAGATAAGGGACGAGGTCATCTCATAGCTGTACCAGTATCCCCATCATCTACAGAACATCCTATCATTGAGGAGCAGGGCGAGGTGCCTGAAGCCGAGCCTACCCCGACAGGCTTTATGACAACAACGGATTTCCAGGAGGTCATGGGCCGTATGATGTGGTTCATGGACACTATGACTCGGGATGGTTTATTTCCCGCAGATCCAGCAACATCACAGGCAGTAGGGGGAGCATAGACCCCTACTTCTCAGGCTCCTAGTCATGTAACTGTAGTGTATCAGACTTCGGGTACATTATCCACAGATGGGGCTCATCCAATTGTTGCAGTGGTGCCCGAGCCCAGACCAGCTGCAGATGGTGACCCGTATAAGCTGTTGCTAGATGGAATAGACTTCACCCTCTTGTCTTCTGGGGTGAGCAACATGAGGATGCTCAGGATTGCATTAATAGGTGCAGGGACAGACTGCACAACTTGAGGATATTCGAGTTGCATGGGGTTGACTTCACTACTTTTCAGCTATAGGACAGGGCCTGTAGATGGTGGTAGTCTTATGTTCTTGGCAAGACCGTATGTTATCCTCTGATCACTTGGGTTCAGTTCAAGCAGTTATTTTTGGGCAGGTATATTCTACCCTCTAAGAGGGAAGAGCTGCGATATTAATTTGAGCAGCTTGAGTAGGGTTAGATATCCGTGACCGATTATGAGGCGAGGTTTTCTGAGTTATCCATCCATGCATTGATGATACTTCCTAGTAACGCAGAGAGGGTGTGAAGGTTCGTTGCAGGTGGAGATGATGACTTTTTATCAGCTAGTAGTGGATATTTCTCGGAGGATCGAGGGTTACCGTCTGAGAGGTAGGGAGCAGATGCAGCAGGATAAGAGGGCTAGATTCTCCGAAGATTTTAGAGGTTCCTTAGCTAGGGGCAGAAGTTAGTTTGGGAGGCGTCAGCCCAATAGGAGCGCGGTATAATACTACGTTCTGTTGAGTTGTCATGTCGTTCTGAAAAAGCTGAAAACCATGTGAAAAACCTGTTTTCTCATAGAAAAATATAATTTGTAAAGCGTGGTATAATACTACAATCTGCTGAGTTGTCATGTCGTTCTAAAAAAGCTAAAAACCATGTGAAAAAACTGTTTTTTTGCAGAATAACTTTTATATGTAAAGCGTGGTATAATACTACGTTTTGTTGAGTTGTTATGTCATTTAATTTCAATATGTAAAGCATGGTATAATACTATATTTTATCAGTTGTGTTGTCTTTCTGGAATAGATGAAACGACTACAAAAAAGATGTTTCTTTTCAGAAAAACTTTAATATGTAAAGCGTGGTATAATACTACGTTTTTGTGAAATCTTGACTATAAATAACGGGCGCATGCTACTTATGTTCTACGCTTAACAATAACCAAAGTTTTTCTTAAAGAAATGTCTGAACAACCCGTTTATGTCCCAAGGTGCTATTGCGGAGAAAAATACAGTTTGTACAAATGGTGGCCAGATGGTGGATGCCGCTACTGGGCATGTATGAACAAGGAGGACGAGAAACCCGACAAGCCCACATGTAAATTTGAAGTATGGATGGATGAACCATGTAACCAGGAGTACTACAAAAAAAAGAATTTATGATCTTCATATTTTATGTACGAGACAAGCGATACACGAGCGCCGAACCAACTAAGAAATTGATGAGTTGAAGGCGAAACTCAATGTGGTAGAATAAGAGAAAAAAAATTGGAAGACCAACTCCAGTGGTTGGAGCAAATAGTAGTACGCGGTCATGACTAAACAGTGGCTTGTACGTGTTGAGCGTACTAGTGTATAATTATGTTTCCCTTGTCAAGTGTTTTCATTAGTTCTACTGTTTGTTTTTGTTATGTGTATGAAATTTACCGTGTTTGTGTTTGTATTGTCATGTTTAAATAAAATTGCTGCTCAAATTCTGTCACAATAAAAATATTGTTAAACTACAACTGGTGATATCTACATAATGTATTATGTTCTTCATAGAATTCTTCTAATGTTCAACGTATTGGTATTACTAAAGAACACCAATCTAAAAATTTAAAAACAAAATTATGTGCAAAGCGTGGTATAAGACTATGTTTGTAATACTTATGCGTGGTATAGTACTACGTTTTATGAATTTGTTTCGTCGTTCTGAAAAAGATGAAAACCATGTGAAAAAAGCTGCTTTCTTGTAGAAAAATTTAATACTTAAAGCGTGGTAAAGTACTACATTTTATGGAGTTGTCTTGTCGTTATGAAAAAGTTGAAAACCATGTAAAAAAGTTGTTTTCTTGTAGAAAAATTTAATACTTAAAGCGTGGTATAATACTATGTTTTATGGAGTTGTCTTGTCATTCTGAAAAAGTTGAAAACGCATGTGAAAAAGTTGTTTCCTTGTAGATAAAAGTAATATGTAAAGCACAGTATAATACAACGCTTTGTTGAGTTGTCTTGTCATTCTGAAAAAGCTGAAAATGCATGTGAAAAAGTTGTTTCCTTGCAAAAAAAGTAATATGTAAACCGCAGTATAATACTACGCCTTTTTGAGTTGTCTTGTCATTCTGAAAAGGCTGTAAACCATGTGATAAACCTGTGTCGTTTCAGAGAAATTTAATATGCAAAGCATCGTATAAATAATGGGCACATTCTAGTCATTTTTTGTGCTTAACAATAACCAATAACAAATATTTTCATAACACCAAAGTTTCTCTTTAAGAAATGTCTCAACGACCCCTTCCCGTCCCAAGGTGTGTCTGTGGAATCAAAAACATGATGTACAATTGTTGGGAAGAATCTAGACGCCGCTACTGGCATGTATGAACAAGTTTTATAGGCAACCGGACGTACCTACATGCAAATTTAAGGTATGGATTGATGAACCATGTGACCAGGAATATTACAAAGACAAGTTGTATCATCTTCATTATGTGTGTACGTGGCAATGGGACAGAGAGCGCCAATCCAAGAAAGAAATTGCAAAGTTGAAGGCAAAACTCAAGGAGGCAGAAGAACAGAAAATAAGTTGGAAAACAAGCTCGAGTGGATGAAGCAAAAATTACTAGGCGGCAGTGACTAACTAATGGCATGTACGTGTTGAGCATTGTAGTGTATCTTTATATTTCCTTTGTCCAGTGTTTTCAGTAGTTCTACTGTTTGTTTTTGTGTTAGGTTTGCAAGGTTTGTGTTGTAATGTTAAAGTAAAATTGTTGTTCAAATGCAATTAAAATAAAATTATTTTTAAAATACAATTGTTACCATTATTAACATATTGCACTATTTACACAAAGTAAAAAACATAAGTAAATCAATGAGCCCCGCAGCATGTGGGCTTCCGTGTTGCTGCTGGCCTGAGTCACATCCCCTGTCGCCCCATCATCATCAAGTCGCCTCTTTATGAGAGGATGTGCAGCAGCCTCGACACCACAGCTGCCAAGATTAGAAGAATAGGCCATCGGGCCTTCAACAACCTACAAAACAAGTATTAATCTTATCATGTGAGAAAGTATATTTGTATTGTACGTGTTGCGCCAAAAAACATTTTCTCACCGTAGTCTGATCGGTCGCCTGAGTATATGCAACCGTGATGTCCTCATCAAAACATATAGTGGCCTTAGAGAAGAAGGGTTGGGACGAAGCATTCATAAGCAAGTTAAAAATTAGTTAATGTCAGCTCATTAAGGAAAAGAAAACAAATTGAAAATTTAAAGTAATACAAACATACCTGCGCCTGTGGTAGATCCGCATCAATCGCCGGGGATGAGGCATAATTCAAACTGTGCCCGCCATCCACGTCCCGGGTGGGCTGATCCTTAGTTGCGGTAGGTAGGCATGCAAATTACTGGTCTACATCCCCGTCGAATATACCCGTGATCGATAATGCTCCTGACGGGGTGACCTGCGATGCTGGGAGAGATAGCTGAAGGCTGTACGAGGGCATGCTGATGGAAGGCTCATCTACCTAAGATATATAACCCGATTGATCATCTCCAAGAGCCTCATCTCCAAACTTCCCATCATGTCCCTCAACGGGTGGGTCGACTGGTGCCTCAATGCCCCTTGCTGGGAACCACCTCCTCGCCCACGACCCCGTATGGCACCCCTGCCTTGTGGGGCACCCCTGCCTCGTACCCTACCCCTACCTCGTGGGACACCCCTACCTCGATGGTTGTCCTTTGGCATCACATACTGAGCCTCGTGATCAAACCTCGCACCATCTCTCGCTTGAAACAAGGTCCGACGAGCTAGATCTGCCACCCGCCGGCCATACTCAACGAGTGCAGCACCGTCGGTATGCTGCTGCATCTTCTGTCCAATTTGGTAGACCAGGTTATGCCCAATAGCCTATGAAACACTTAAGATATTAGTTAAATAACGCTATATCACAATAAGCCACAAAAACATACCAGTGTCTTGTGCCTCCCTGTGTATGGTTTATAGCGCTCGCCAAGTTCATGAATGGGGTTCCCGATAATCAGTCGGGTGTGACAGTGGTGCCATGACGTATATAGGTGAATAGTGGCCTCCTCGGTAAATGAAGGTGGTGGCAGAATGCGGCCACCTCACTACCCCCAAATATGGACCTGCTGCTGGAGCCATCCCATAAATATATCGTCTACTCTAACACAGTCATCCCGCTGATAGTGTATAGGGACCGATAAAGGCTCCCCGGGTATAGGCGGGGGATGGTAAAATTGGCGAAGCACACGCTCTATGCATGATACTCAACGATATCGAAGAAGATCAGCGGGATGGAGGTCCTCCAAAGCAGTCGGTCAACTGAGCAATAATCGGGAAACTGAGCTAGAAACTCGTCGCTGTATGGCGTCCAGATGAACTACCAAATAATAACATAAAAGTGAGTATGCGCAACATAACTCAATTTATAACAAGTAAGTGTGGGTACATATTTACCTGTCGTGCCACCAGCATATCTAACCCATTATTGACAAGGGGGAGATTATGATGAGCATCGGTCTCTCGGTAGTTCCCACACTGGAGAACCCACCTAGAAGGTAGAGGGAGAAATAGATAAGCCTCACCGAGCTCTAGCAGTGGTAGAGGTAGCTGCAACGGCATGATCTACTGCCAGGCCCAAACCTAAGATAAAAGGTTGACATTAAATTTATGAGTCACTTCGACCATATGGAATTCGGAGTAATGAACAGAGTATTCGAAAATGTTGTCACCTGTAGGAGGGGAAGAAAACCACATATATCTACCGCTGGGCCCATGCTCGCCCGGGCACATGCACCTATACAGGTATACGAGAACAACAGCACCCCAGTTGTACAGGGGTAAATCATCCATCTGCTGCAGATGATAGAGAAAGCTCATACTCTCCAGACTCCCCGAAGTGTTCGGGAACAAGACACCCTCGAAAAGCAGGAGCAGCGCCAACCACGTGTACCTCTCAATATGGAGATCTTACGTCTCTCCGTTAATGTCTGGGTGCAAAAACATCATATGATCTTTGATGGCTGAGAAAGCAACGTGACTGCCCTCTCTCTGTACAGCGTCATCCTGAGGTCTATAACCAGTAAACTGCCCCATCATATCCAAATAACGTGCACGTGTCATGGATCTAATGTACTGGGGCAGTGCCACAGCCCGTCCATCTACGCCCAGCCCGTACAACACCTAAACATCCTCCAGCGTGATGGTGGCCTCTCCAGTGGGCAAGTGAAATGTGTGCGTCTCTGGTCGCCACCGCTCTATCAAAGTCGTGATGAGCGACCAATCAAGCTGCATCCGCCCAATCTGAAAAATTATAATGAAGCCCGTAGCCTCTAGGCGTGCGACTATGTGGGCATGGAAAGGATGATGCGCCATGAACTCCTACAAATCGTTAGGTCTCCTAGCGTGGAGAGACTGGTCCGATAGATGTCCCTCCCATACAAAGGAGGATGTATGGTCTCCTTTCTACACCAATAGCTGATCCTCGGCAGGTCCAGGATGCGCAGACGGAAAGTCCATGTCGTCTACTATAATTTAAAGAAAATTAATTATGTGTGTTAGTTTAATAAATTAAATAATTATTTTTAATATTGGACATAATGATTATGTGTGGGTTCCAGGCTCGATATTTGAGGTCCGATAGCACCACGTTATCCTAAATTATTATGCGTGTCAATTGCAACATTTTTAGAATTTTATTAGTTTAATAAATTAAATTAAAAATTCTTGAATTGGACTTAATAATTATGTATGGGTTCCAGGCTCGATATTAGAGGCCCGGTAGCACCAAGTTATCCTTAGTTATTATGTGTGTCAATTTTAATATTTTTAGAATTTTGTAGTTTAATAAATTAAATAATTAATTATTTTTTAATATTGGACTGAATAATTATGTATGGGTTCCAGGCTGAATATTTGAGGTCCGGTAGCACCAAGTTATCCTTAATTATTATGTGTGTCAATTTCAACGTTTTTAGAATTTTGTTAGTTTAATAAATTAAATTAAAAATTCTTGAATTGGACTTAATTATTATGTACGGGCTTCACGCTCGATATTAGATGCCCGGTACCACCAAGTTATCCTTAATTGTTATGTGTGTCAATTTAATATTTTTAGAATTTTGTTAGCTTAATAAATTAAATAATTCATTATTTTTTAATATTGAATTGAATAATTATGTACAGGTTCCAGGCTGAATGTTTAAGGCCCAGTAGCACCAAGTTACCCTTAATTATTATGTGTGTCAATTTCAGTTACCGGTAGAATTTTATTAGTTTAAGGAATTAAATTAAAAATTATTGAATTGGACTGAATAATTATCGGGGCAGGTTCCAGGCTCGATATTAATTTGTTACTTTTGTAAGTTTATTTTTATAAATTAAATAATTAATTTTGTAAAGTGTAACTCGATAGAGTTTGCAATTACTACATACTTAAACTACAGAGACTCTACACTAAAAGGCTCTATATTTTACTACGCTAAAAGGCTCTATATTTTACTACGCTAAAAAACTCTACATTGTATTATGCTAAAAGGCTCTATATTTTACTACGCTAAAAGGCTATATATTTTACTACGCTAAAAGGTCAATATTACATATAAAAATAACAAACATAACATACAAATATGAACAACAAAATAAATAATTAATATTTATTTATATTTAACCAAATAAAAATATACATTAACAATAAAAAGTATTCACCAAATTTTAATAATTTTTTATTCCAAAGCTAATAAATCAATTCGGGTATAAATAATTTAAACACAAACATAATACAAATTAACATGGAATCATATTCAACAATACAAATATGCATATACTATACGAGTTTCAACATAACAAAATCAAAACACCTCAATTTAAGTTTTTTGAAATTGATTCAAATCGAATTTTTGCACTTGAATGAAGGAATCCAAAGCTTGTCTTGTGTGTGGGGCCTAGACTCTTTATTTTCTACGTGACGGGTGGGATCCAAAATTATTTTTTAAATTTGAGGGGGGGGGGGGGGACCAACAGTGGGGAGCAGGGGAATTTTTTAATGGAAAGTTGAAGTTCTGTCGTTGTCCAAGGAAGAAGAAGGGCTTTATTTTCTTTTTTAAAGGAAAACACAATACAATACTGCAAAACCCTTTAATTAAATCAGGTGGAGCCAAATTAATAAGTAAAACACAGTACAGTACTTTGTTTAAGTGAAACGCAGTATAGTACTGCGTTTAAGTGAAACGTAGTATCGTACTATGATTCACTTAAAGAAATTATTTTTTATTGATATGCAGTATAATACTACGTTTTACTTTAACATCTAACTTTTCGTTAAAGTAAAATACAGTATTATGCTGTATTTTAGTTATTTATATAATTTTTTTTAGTAGTAAAAACATTTTTTTTTGCTCAAAAAGGTATTAAAAAAGTTTCGGACTTCACATAAGTGCTACCTAAAGTTTACTACAATTTTATAAGTTGCTACGTGCTTTTGATTCTTCAAATTGTATTATGTTTGAAGCATTATACGAAGCAGCCAAATTAAAAAGACCACATAAAACAAGTTAGCCAAAGAGATATGACTGTAAAATGAAATGACCTATTAAAGCTAAGGTTGAACATGTTTAATATAAATAACCAAAAGTGCACACTCAAATCTATTTGGTCCCTCTCTTTCTTCTACCTTGAAAACTTCAAAGTCCTGCTCTTCTTTCTTCGGTCATTACTTTGAGTCTTTGATAATGATTGAAAACTATCTTACTACTGACTTCAATGACTATTGGTCTTTTCAGCTTTTTTGATAGAGTCATTGTTGTTATACTCTTTGATCATAGTTGATTAAAGTTCAGGCACAATTAACCGTATGCACAAAGATAAACATGTTAGATATATGGACTTATATCTACATACATATATGGATTAATTGTGTGTTATGTGCTATCTTTTGGTTTGGCGTATATTGGTGGTCTTATGGACATTATTAAGGGGGCCAATATATTGTCATATAAAGTGTAGGACTAATATGTAGATACCCAAAAGGGTAATCTTAGTTAATGATGGGCTAATTAAGGTTACATACATGTAACCATGGTTACATGCTTATGACTTTTGAGTTTCATAACTCATATGTTATAAGAGGGGGGTAATGGTTCCCATAAGAATGCAAGACATTCTCTTCTTCTTCCTACCATTGAGAGAGAGAGCTTATTCTTGTTCTTGCATATCAAGTGGAAAACCAATCCTCACATTTGTCTTGGATATCAAGTGAAAACCAAAAAAAAACTTCAAGACAATCTTCAAGAAGGATTAAGGAGCATCCAAAGGCAAATCTTGAACAATCTTCAAGAAGGACTAAGGGCTTCCACTTATGGATTCAGATACGCTTCCGCTTATGTTGTTGTTCCAAATAAATTAATATGAAGGCCATAGTGTTTATGTGGATTTATAATCTAACAATTGGTATCAGAGCCTCCTTCATATTGGATCATTTGGAAGTTCATGAAATCCATGTTATAAAGCTTCATGTTTAAAATTAAGATAGAATTTGATTATGAAATTCTAGTACCATGATATAGCATGCTTTCATGAATGATATGTTGTTGATGAACTTTAGTATTTAGATACCATGTTCTCTCTAGATGAATTGAAATGATGGATTAAATTTGCATAATTTTGGTGGTTGAACAACATGATTCCTTGTTTAAGTTTCTTGTTGAAAGACATATTAAGTTGTTAAGACAGAAACGTTTTTAACCTTCAGTGACGGCAGTAGTCACCACTAATACATTTAGCGGCGACTTCTATGGGTTTAGTGGCAGCGTTCGTCGCCGCAAAAGGTTCTGGCAATTAAGACAGAAACGTTTTTTAACCTTTAGTGACGGCAATAGTCGCCACTAATACATTTAGCGGCGACTTCTATAGGTTTAGTGGCAGCGTTCATCGCCGCAAAAGGTTCTGGCAATTAAGACAGAAACGTTTTCTTATAAAGATAACTTTTTTTTATTAAAAAAATATTTTTCTGGTGACATTAATGAAACCATAATGCATTTTTAATTAATAGAAACATTTTGCATTATTAAAGAAACGTTTTAAGAATTAAGTTTTCAGATTTTAATTGTACATTAAATAATATGTCAATTAATATTCAGTTTTTAATTATTAATGTTTTGTACATTAATATTTAGTTTTAAGATTAATTGGTTTTTTGTCCATCATGCTTCAAATTTTGTTTTTGTCCAATTAAGATTAAAACTTTTAATATTCATATTTTACATGTCAAAACATGTAAAATATTAAGTTAAGATTCATTATATGCCTTAAAGAACTAATTAGTTTTGCATCTAATATTTTAAATTAGTCAATTGAAACATTATGTTGCCAAAGTAACCTCTTTTGTGTAGATTGATTGATGTTGAAATATAAGATGACTGTGGATGTTAGTATTCCATGCGTTTAACACCGGCCCAAAGGAAGGTTGTTATTTGGCAGGAATTCGAACATGCTTGTGGTGATAAATATGTGACAATTATTCGGTTTTTCCATGTGAATGTTAAGTCGGCCCAAAGGAAGGCTTGATATTTGACAGGAGTTTATTGTCAATATTTGATTACTACACCAAGAGTACCACTTACGAGTTGATTTTCTGTCCAAAGACTAAAATCAATGTTGTGCTAGGTATCTTGTAATGGGATTTGCCTATTTTGAATCTGTTTGCTAAAGTTAAAATTCAAGTAATTGTAAGCATGTATTAAGTTATCCTTGTTCTATTTTCAGTGAATTCTTCAGCTGCTACGATATCTGCAAACATTAACAGCATCCCTGTGCTTAACGGCACAAACTTTAAGGAATGGAAAGAGACATTATGATAGTTCTCGGTTGCATGGATCTAGACCTTGCACTTCGGATTGAGAAACCTGCTTCTCTTGAGGATACATCTTCTTCTGATGAAAAGAAGGAGATGGAGAAGTGGGAACGCTCAAATCGCATGAGTCTAATGATCATGAAACGTGCAATTCCAGAATCTTTCAGGGGCACTATAATGATGAAAATAATGCCAAAGTTTTCCTTGAAACCTTGAAAAGCGTTTTGCACAAAACGAAAAGGCGGAAACAAGTACTCTTCTGAGTAAACTTGTTTCCATGAGGTATAAAGGCAAGGGAAACATAAGGGAGTACATTTTGGAAATGTCTCATCTTGCTTCGAAACTAAAGTCAGTCAAGCTGGAATTACCTAAGGAACTGCTTGTGTACTTAGTTTTGATCTCTCTTCCTGCACACTTTAATCAGTTTAAGGTCAGTTACAACTGCCTGAAGGAGAAATGGACTCTTAATGAGCTCATTTCACATTGTGTGCAAGAGGAGGAAAGGATAAAGCAAGATAAGACAGAAAGTGCTCATTTGGCATCCTCTTCTAAAGATAATAAGAAGAGGAAAGGCAAGGAAGTTGCGGTTGCAAGGCCCCAGAATAAACAACATGAAGAACCTAAGGTTGAAACTACAGAATCAGGTTGCTTTTTCTGTAAGGGGACTAATCACATGAAGAAAGATTGTACCAAGTACCACGCTTGGCGTGCGAAAAAAGGTACATCTTTTCTCTTGTTTGTTCTGAAGTTAATTTAATTTCGGTACCTAAGGATACTTGGTGGGTAGATTCTGCTGCTACTACTCACATAAGTATATCTATGCAGGGTTGCCTGAACTGCCGAAAATCAAATGATGGTGAAAGATACATCTATGTGGGTGATGGAAAGAAGGTTCAAGTTGAGGCTATTGGAAAATTTAGGCTGTTGTGTAAGACTGATTTTTATTTAGATTTGAATGAGACTTTTGTTGTACCGTCTTTTAGACGGAATTTAATTTCTGTTCCCAAATTGGACATATCCGGTTATTCATGTTCATTTGGTGAAAATAAAGTTAGTCTCTTTCAAGGTTCAAATCTTATCGGTACTGGTCTTTTATCAACATATGATAGCCTATATTTGGTTGACATAATAACCTCACATAATGAAACTTTGCATACAAGTTCAAGTACAAGTTCAAGTGGTACCAAAAGAAAATTAACTAATGAGAATTCTTTATCACTCTGGCACAAACGTTTGGGTCACATATCTAAACAAAGAATTCAGAAACTTGTGTCAGATGGAATTCTTGATTCTCTTGATTCCTCAAATTCGGATATTTGTGTTGAGTGTATCAAGGGTAAACAAACAAACAAGACGAGATTAGGTGCTAAGAGAGCTTCGGATGTCTTAGAATTGATACAAACGGATATTTGTGGGCCATTCCCTACTCCTTGTAGGAATGGTCAACAATACTTTATCACATTCATAGACGATTACTCTCGTCATGGGTACCTATATCTTACTCATGAAAAGTCCCAATCTATAGACGTGTTCAAATCATATAAGGCCGAAGTTGAAAATAAACTAAGCAAAAGGATTAAATCCGTTAGATCTGACCGTGGTGGTGAATACTATGGTAGATATGATGGTTCAGGTGAACAACGTCCAGGGCCATTTGCTAAATTCCTAGATGAGTGTGGGATCGTTCGTCAGTATACTATGCCTGGCAGTCCTACGATGAATGGTGTAGCTGAGAGACGAAATCGGACCCTTAAGGATATGGTAAGAAGTATGATTTGTCGTACTACTTTGCCAGACTCACTCTGGGGAGAAGCATTAAAAACCGCAGCTTATATTCTAAATAGAGTTCCAACTAAAGCTACAATCAAAACCCCATATGAACTTTGGACTGGAAATAAACCCTATTAAGCACTTACACATTTGGGGTTATCCAGCTGAGGCAAGGCCTTATAGGCCGAATGAAAAGAAACTGGATGCTAAAACAGTTAGTAGCTTTTTTGTTGGATACTCTGAAAGATCCAGGGGGTATAAGTTTTATGATCCCACTTCTAGAACTATTTTTGAGATGGGTAATGCTCGGATCTTTGAGGATATTGAGTTTGGGGGTGGGGAGAAAAAGTTATTAGAAATTTTGTCTTTGAGGAAGAACATGTGTCTTTCCCTCAAGTTGTTGATCTTGGTCAGGGTGTTCTCATTCCTGACACGGATCACACAACTCCAGTTCAAGACAATCTCGAAAATCTCCCTAATCAAGTTCCTGATATTATTAATGAAAATCAAACTCAACAACCTCAAGAAACTGAAGTGCCATTAAGGAGATCCACTAGAGAGAGGAGAAATGCAATTCCGGATGATTATGTTGTATTTCTCCAAGAACAAGAAAGTGACATTGGACTTGAGGAAGATGATCCAATCAACTTCCGTCAAGTCATTAAAGG
Source organism: Nicotiana benthamiana (assembly GCA_034376525.1). Taxonomy (NCBI): domain Eukaryota; kingdom Viridiplantae; phylum Streptophyta; class Magnoliopsida; order Solanales; family Solanaceae; genus Nicotiana; species Nicotiana benthamiana. The sequence continues at coordinate 84,459,733 of CM067331.1, read as the reverse complement.
TTCTAACTCTCAAAAGTGGATTGATGCCATGAGTGATGAGATGAAGTCTATGAGCGATAACGGCGTTCGGGATCTTGTTACATTGCCCGAAGGTATTAAACCAATTGGTTGTAAATGGATATTTAAAACCAAGAGGGATTCAGGGGGCAATGTCATTAAGAATAAAGCTCGTCATGTCGCAAAAGGCTACACTCAAAAGGAAGGAATTGATTATAAAGAGACTCTCTCCAGTTTCATCGAAAGACTCTTTCAGGACTATAATGGCACTAGTAGCACATTTTGATCTTGAACTTCATCAGATGGATGTTAAGACAGCGTTTCTCAATGGTGACATTGAGGAAACAATTTATATGGTGCAACCTGAAAACTTTGTTTCGGAAGAATCAAAGAAAAGGGTTTGCAAATTAAAGAAATCCATCTATGGGCTCAAGCAAGCTTCCCGTCAATGGTATTATAAGTTTCATGAAGTCATTACATCTTTTGGTTTTGAACCGAATATTGCTGATGACTGTATATACCATAAGTTCAGTAGGAGTAAATATATTTTTCTGGTTTTATATGTCGATGACATACTGCTTGCCTGTAACGATATAGCATTATTGCATGAAATTAAGAAATTTCTTTCAAAGAAATTTGAAATGAAAGATCTTGGTGATGCCTCTTTTGTATTAGGAATTCAGATACAACGAGATCGCTCCAAAGGTGTTCTCGGTCTGTCACAAAAGGGCTATATCGATAAGGTTCTTAAAAGATTTGGCATGCAGGATTGTAAACTAGGCAACACCCCTGTTGCTAAGGGAGACAAGTTTAGTCTCAAACAGTGCCCAAATAATAATTTTGAAACTTCGGAAATGGAGAAGACACCTTATGCTTCGGCTGTAGGTAGTCTGATGTATGCTCAGGTATGTACACGACCTGATATAGCATACATTGTTGGGATGCTGGGCAGATATCTAAGCAATCCGGGAATGGACCATTGGAAGGCAGTCAAAAGGGTCATGAGGTACTTACAGAGAACAAAGGATTACATGCTTACATATCGGAGATCGGACTAGCTTGAGATCATCGGGTATACCGACTCCGATTTTGCTGGATGTCAGGATAGTCTGAAGTCTACATCAGGCTATATTTACATGCTTGCTGGCGGTGCTATCTCTTGGAGAAGCATCAAGCAAACTCTTACAGCCACTTCCACCATGGAAGCGGAATTCATGGCATGTTATGAAGCATCTAATGAGGCACTATGGCTGCGAAATTTTGTTAGTGGACTGCGTATAGTAGACAGCATTAAAAAGCCACTTAGGCTATTATGCGACAACAGATCAGCAGTCCTTTATGCTAACAACAACAGTAGTTTGACGAAAGCAAAACATATGGACGTCAAATTTCGGGTTGTTAAAGAAAGAGTACAGAATGGACAATTGTGCATAGAGTACATCAGTACAAACTCCATGATTGCGGATCCGCTTACTAAGGGATTGACACCAAAAGTATTTCATGAGCATATTGCTTGCATGGGTGTCAAATCAGTTAAGGATTATGAATTTTAGTGGGAGTTTGTATTATTATGTATTGTCCATTATATTCAGTAATTCAGTTTTAAGGTTATATCTGCAGATATTCAGTTTTAAATTTTTTGTACTCTTAAAGTTTATGATTGATCTCAATAAAGAGAACCAGTTGGAAATAGACATTCTATTTCAGACCACACTTTATGTTATTTCCATGCTACACACCTATACTTGATCCATGTCGTTGGTTATATTGATAAACGTGATCTATGTTGGTTCTAGTTATGCAAGAGTAACTAAGAGCTCTTAGATCCTATGTTGGTATGACTGATGGACCAGATTGTTCATGACAATTTTATTATGATAGCAATTCTGAGCTCATAAGGTTATAATGTAACATATAATGCTAAGGTTTGTACATATGTATGAGTATATCGCCCAAGTGGGAGATTGTTAGATACATGGACTTATATCTACATACATATGAACAATATATGGATTAATTGTATGTTATGTGCTATCTTTTGGTTTGGCCTATATTTGTGGTCTTATGGACATTGTTAAAGGGGCCAATATATTGTCATATAAAGTGTAGGACTAACGTGTAGATACCCAAAAGGGTAACCTTAGTTAATGATGGGTTAACTAAGGTTACATACATGTAACCATGGTTACATGCTTATGACTTTTGAGTTTCATAACTCATATGTTATAAGAGGGGGGTTATGGTTCCCATAAGAATACAAGACATTCTCTTCTTCTTCCTCCCATTGAGAGAGAGAGCTTATTCTTGTTCTTGCATATCAAGTGGAAAACCAATCCTCACATTTGTCTTGGATATCAAGTGAAAACAAAAAAAAAACTTCAAGACAATCTTCAAGAAGGATTAAGGAGCATCCAAAGGCAAATCTTGAACAATCTTCAAGAAGGACTAAGGGCTTCCACTTATGGATTCAGGTACGCTTCCGCTTATGTTGTTGTTCCAAATAATTTAATATGAAGGCTATAGTGTTTATGTGGATTTATAATCTAACAAGACAATGTTTGAAAAGATATGTAAATTACAAATAAAATCTGCAAAGGCTAATGTAGTTTCATTATAAAAACTTTAAAATATCCAATTTAAGACATCTAATGATTTTTTTATTATGTAATTGACAAGAACTATATCACTGAGACAAGTTTGCGCTCAACCTTTTTTTTCTTTTGAACGATAGGAAGCATATATATTAATATGAAAAATAAACTTACACCTAAGTTATATAGTCCCAAAGGATATTATTATTGTTTTGGAGTGATTAAACTATTACAAACACTAATACTTAGTTGCTTAATATTCAAACAGAGGCCTTGCATGCCCTTTCTCAAAATGGCTTCAACAAAAAAAGAGGCGGGCATACAAGGTGGTAGCATTTCTCTAGCTTGAAATTCTTGACTATTTTTTTAACTAAGCAATCTCTACTGCATTTCCTTTTTTAAAGTTGTGCCTGATCACCGGTGATTTTAGTTGGCGTATTAATAATCTACAATAAAGTAAATATGCATTAGTACTAACAGTAAGGATTGGTCCTGCGGGTAGGGCGGGAGGTAAGGGTGGGAAGAGGGTAGCGGACGCCCATAAATTAAGGATTGGGTCATGGAACATAGGCACTCTGACGGGTAAGTCCATTGAGTTGGCAAAAGTTCTTCAGAAGAGGAGGGTTAACATAGCCTGTGTTCAGGAGACTAGGTGGAAAGGGTCGAAGGCAAGGAATGTAGACGGGTTTAAGCTGTGGTATTCTGGGGTCGTAAGAGGTAAGAATGGAGTGGGCATCTTGGTGGATAGGGACCTAAGGGAGTCGGTGGTCAAGGTTAGGCGAGTGAATGATAGGTTAATGTCTATTAAGTTGGTTATTGGGGGTTGCGTCCTCAACATCATCAGCGCTTACACGCCGCAAGCAGGCTTAGACGAGGAGGCTAAGAGGCGCTTTTGGGATGGCTTGGATGATCTGGTGAGTAGTATTCCACAATCTGAGAAGTTAGTTATTGGAGGGGACTTTAACGGTCATATTGGGGCTGATGTTGGTGGTTATGGCGAGGTGCACGGTGGCTTTGGCTTTGGGGTTAGGAACGGAGGAGGCACATCACTGCTTGATTTCACCAGGGCTTCCGAGCTTCTGATTGCGAACTCGACATTTCAGAAGAGGGAGGAGAATTTGGTCACCTTCAAGAGTTCGGCGGCGAGGACTCAGATTGATTATCTTCTCCTCAGAAGGAGGGATAGGGGTATGTGCAAGGACTGCAAGGTTATTCCGGGAGAGTCCCTTTCGACTCTTCATAGACTCCTAGTGATGGATCTCGGTCTTTGGGTGAAGAGGAAGAGGAGGGGTGCTCGGGGACATCCGCGGATTAGATGGGGTGTTTTGACTAAAGAGAAAGCACAGGAGTTGGAGAGGAGGTTAGCTGAGGGCGGAGCTTGGAGAAGTTCTGGGGAAGCGGATGCTATGTGGTCAGAGATGGCGAACTTGGTTAGGGAGGTAGCACGGGACGTGCTCGGGGTATCTAAGGGCTATTCAGGCAGACATCAGGGTGACTGGTGGTGGAACGATGTAGTCGAAGGAAAAGTGGAGGTGAAGAAGGCGGCGTTTGCTAAGTTGGCAGGGAGCACAAGCGAGGAAGAACGCAGAGCGAACAGGGAGATCTATAAGGTGGCGAGGAAAGAAGCAAAGCTGGCGGTTACGGAAGCTAAAAACGCAGCATTTGGTCGCATGTACGAGGAACTAGGGGAGAGAGGCGGGGACAGGAAGTTATTCCAGATAGCTAAAGCAATTGAAAGGAAGGCGCGTGATCTTGACCAAGTTAGGTGCATCAAGAGCGAGGATGGTAGAGTTCTGATGGGGGAGTCTCAGGTTAAGCAGAGGTGGCAGGCGTACTTTCGAGACTTACTTAACGAGGAGGGGGATCGTAACATAGAGCTAGGGGAGTTTGGGCATTCAGAGCAACATAGAGACCTTGAGTACTGCAGGCGCATTAGGGCGGAGGAGGTCATGGGGGCTTTGCGTAAGATGAGTAGGGGTCGAGCGACCGGGCCTGACGAGATCCCGGTGGAGTTCTGGAAGTGCATGGGTAGGTCAGGAGTGGAGTGGCTCTCTAGGTTGTTCAATGCGATCTTCAGGACCAAGAGGATGCCGGATGAGTGGAGGTGCAGTACAGTGGTGCCCATGTACAAGGCCAGAGGGGACATCTAGTGCTGCAACAACTATTGGGGTATCAAATTAATAAGCCACGCCATGAAGGTCTGGGAGCGGGTGATCGAGGCGAGGGTGAGGGAGATGACATCTATATCTGTGAACCAGTTCGGTTTCCTGCAGGGTCGCTCCACTACAGAAGCTATCTACCTTGTCAGGAGGATGGTGGAGCAGTTCAGGGATAAGAAGAAGGACCTGCACATGGTGCTTATCGACTTGACGAAGGCGTATGACAAGGTCCCAAGGGAGGTGCTATGGAGGTGCTTGGAGGCGAAGAGCGTGCCGGAAGCCTACATCAGAGTAATCAAGGACATGTACGATGGAGCTAAGACTAGGGTTAGGACGGTGGGTGGCGACTCAGACCATTTTCCAGTGGTGATGGGGCTCCATCAAGGATCGGCGCTTAGCCCTCTCTTGTTTGCCTTGGTGATGGATGCTCTAACCCGACATATTCAAGGGAATATGCCTTGGTGTATGTTATTTGCAGATGATATAGTCTTGATAGACGAGACGAGGGTCAGTGTTATTGAGAGGTTAGAGGTATGGAGACAGACTCTCGAGTCTAAGGGTTTCAAAATAAGCAGATCTAAGACAGAATACCTGGAGTGCAAGTTTAGCGTCGAGCCGAGCGAAGTAGGCAGGGACGTGACGATTGGATCTCAAGTCATCGCCAAGAGGGACAGTGTCAGATATCTTGGGTCGGTGATTCAGGGGGATGGAGAGATTGACGGGGACGTCACTCATCGTATAGGAGCGGGGTGGTCAAAGTGGAGGCTTGCATCAGGAGTCCTGTGTGACAAGAAAGTTCCATGGAAACTCAAGGGAAAATTTTATAGAGCTGTGGTTAGACCTGCAATGTTGTATGGGACAGAGTGCTGGCTAGTGAAGAACTCTCATGTTAAGAGAATGAAGGCTGCAGAGATGAGGATGCTCAGGTGGATGTGCGCACACACCAGGTTAGATAAGATTAAGAATGAAGTTATTCGAGGGAAGGTGGGGGTGGCCCCAATGGATGAGAAGATGCGAGAAGCGAGGCTGAGGTGGTTCGGGCATGTGCAGAGGAGATGTCCTGATGCCCCGGTGAGGAGTTGTGAACGGCTGGCTGTGGTCGGCGTTCGGCGAGGCAGAGGGAGGCGTAAGAGGTATTGGGGAGAGGTGTTTAGGCATGACATGGCTAGAATGGAGGTTTCCGAGGACATGGCCCATGATAGGAAAGTCTGGAGGTCTAGTATGAGGGTTGTAGGATAGGGGCCCCTTAGAGTTTTCTACTACTCACCCGGGGTTAGGTGAGACTTGATAGGGCTGTCCATAGATGTTTTGTGTTTTGGATTGTGTCGCCCTTATGGTGGTTATTTATGGTAGTTACTGTATGATATTATTGCATGCTATTATGTTTATGGTTCTTATGTTTAGATAATTATTTACGCTGTTTCTGTTGGACTTACTAATGCTCTTTTATTTTTGTTTTTCCTCTCCTTCACTGAGCCGAGGGTCGATTGGAAACAACCTCTCTGCCTTTTCGGGTAGGGGTAAGTCTCGTCTATATATTACCCTCCCCAAATCTCACTTTATGGGACATTACTGGATAGTTGTTGTTGTTGTTGCTGCAACATTGGTACTAACAGTCATATGGACACTAACATTTAATCATTACTTCACGATTTTGTAGGTGGTGTTTTTGGTCAAAGATTGACCCGATAATACTCGTGTGTGTATATATATATATATATATATATATATATATATATATATATATATATATATATATGTGTGTTATAAAATATTCTATTTTAGGTGAATGTCCATATTTAGAGAGATTCTAGGGTTTACTTCTTGGTGGCTAAGTCACCACCTCCCTATAAATAAAGGGGTTCTATTCCATTGTAAACCATCCCAAAGTATCAATAAGAATACTCCTCTCTCTACTTTTCTCTCTATTGTTCTTGTTCTTATATTATTTCATAACACGTTATCAGCACGAGACTCTACCGTCTCAAGAATCCTCTTGAGAAAATTAAGGTATTTCCCTTTTTCTGAATTTGGTTTTAATTATGTCTGATATTATGAAAAGAAAGTTCGTTGCCCTTGAAATTTCGGGCAAGAACTATATGAAATGGGTGTTGGATGCTGAAATCCACTTAGATACTATGGGTCTTGGAGACGCCATTAAAGACAGAGATAAAGCATCCACCCAAGACTGTGCTAAGGCCTTGATTTTCTTGCGCCATCACCTTGATGAAGGTTTGAAATTGAATATCTCACAGTCAAAGATCCACTCATCTTGTGGAAAGGCTTAAAGGAGAGATATGACAACTTGAAGTTGGTCACTCTGCCACAAGCACGATATGATTGGGCTCATCTGAGGCTCCAAGACTTTAAGTCTATTTCTGAATATAATTCTGCAATGTTCAGAATTACTTCTAAATTGAAACTCTGTGGAGATAATATCTCTGATTATGATATGCTTGAAAAAACGTTTACAACGTTTCATGCCTCCAATATGGTACTGCAACAACAGTACAGAGAGAAAGGTTTCAAAAAGTACTCTGAACTGATTTCTCTTCTCCTTGTGGCTGAGCGAAACAATGACCTGCTCATGAGAAATCACGAAAATCGACCCACTGAGTCTACACCATTTCCTGAAGCAGATAAGGTGTATTCTCATTATGCCAAGCATGGAAAAGGCTATGGCTTTAATCATGGTCGTGGTCGTAATCGGGGTCATGGCCGTGGACGTAGACAAGGAAGAAATTTCCCTGATGTCTGTCAGCCCCCAAAGAGATATAACCACCAAAAGCAGAAACGGGATTATGAGGATCTAAAGGCAAATAGTTCAGAAACTATATGTTATCGTTGCGGTGGAAAAGGGCAATGGTCAAAAGCTTTCCGTGTACCAAGACATTTGGTTGATCTTTATCAAGCATCTCTAAAGAATAAAGGCCCTGAAACAAATTTTGTCTCTGACGACAATTTTTACATCACCCACCTGGATGTGGCAGACTTCTTTGAGCAACCCGAGGGGAAAATAGACCACTTAATCGGTGATGGATCTGTGATGAAGGAAGATGGAATTGTTTGATTTTATTTTACTTATTTGTATTAGTTAGTGAATAAACTAATAGTCATTAGTATCAGCTCGTATTAGTTAGTTTATGATATAATGTTAGTATTAGTTCTTTAGAATATTTCAATATGCTTAAATTTCAAAGATATTTTTTTCCAGTAGAGTTAATCGATTAACCTAACAGTTAGTCGATTATCTAATATTTCGCATTAAAACTGGACTTTTCCGCAAGCTAAGTTAGTCGACTATCTGATTTAGTTAGTCGACTAACCTGATGACTGTTTACTGAGTTAGTCGACTATCAACTTAGTTAGTTGACTAACTAATATTTCGCATTAAAACTGGACTTTTCCGCAAGCTAAGTTAGTCGACTATCTGATTTAGTTAGTCGACTAACCTGATGACTGTTTACTAAGTTAGTCGACTATCAACTTAGTGAGTCGACTAACTAATATTTCGCATTAAAATTGGACTTTTCCGCAAGGCAAGATAGTCGACTATCTGATTTAGTTAGTCGACTAACCTAATGACTGCTTCCCAAGATAGTTGACTATCAACTAAGTTAATCGACTAACCTCAGCAGATTTTGAAAATATTGTTTAAATGTGAAACAAACGGATTGAATTTGTTTATTCTCATGTTCGTGTATTTCTTTTGTATGTCAAACCATGGGAAAGCAAATATGGATATCTCACAAAGCAAGCTTGGATCAACGTCCAACTGTAAAAATATTTGTTTAGTTGATTCATGTACTACACATACGATACTCAAAGAAAAAAAATATTTCTCTCAACTAAGTATGTGTAAGGCAGATGTTACTACAATCTCTGGTAGTAGTAAATTGATTGAAGGCTCCGGAAGAGCAACTATAACTCTGCCTAGAGGAACAATGTTTATCATAGAGAATGCAATGTTCTCCTCCAAGTCTAAGAGAAACTTGTTGAGTTTTAAAGATATACGCCGGAATGGCTATCATATTGAGATAATAGATGAGAATAATCTTGAATATCTCATCATTACAAAGAATGTCTCTGGCCAAAAGAGGGTTATTGAGAAATTCCCGTCTTTATCTTGTGGCCTGTATTGGACAAAAATTAGTGCAATTGAGGCACATTCAACAGTAAACGAAAAGGTTACTGGTTCCAATACTTTTGTACTTTGGCATGATCGATTGGGACACCCTGGATCAATCATGATGAGACGGATTATAGAAAGCTCATATGGGCATCCGTTAAAGAATTTCAAGATTCTTTTAAATAATGAATTTTCTTGCACTTCTTGTTATCAAGGCAAGTTAATTATTAGACCATCACCAACAAAGGTTGGGACTGAGTCACCTACATTTTTGGAACGTATACAAGGGGACATTTGTGGACCTATTCACCCACCTAGTGGGTCCTTTAGATATTTTATGGTCTTAATAGACGCATCCTGTAGATGGTCTCATGTGTGCCTGTTGTCATCACACAACCTTGCGTTTGCAAAACTAATGGCACAAATAATTCGACTACGAGCACAATTTCCTGATAATCCAATCAAGTCTATTAGACTGGATAATGCTGCTGAGTTTTCATCCCAAGCATTTAATGATTATTGCTTATCAATTGGGATAAAAGTGGAACATTCTGTAGCTCATGTTCACACTCAAAACGGTCTTTCAGAATCTTTAATTAAACGCCTGCAGTTGATTGCAAGACCATTACTCATGAAAACGAGGCTGCCCACTTCGGTATGGGGTCACGCCATTTTGCATGCAGCAATGCTAATTCGTCTCAGACCGACGAATTATCACAAATATTCCCCGTTGCAATTGGTTTTGGGTCATGAACCCAATATATCCCATTTATGAATCTTTGGATGCGCAGTATATGTGCCTATAGCACCGCCATACCGCACCAAAATGGGTCCGCAAAGAAGGTTAGGAATATATGTTGGGTTTGAATCGCCCTTCATTATTCGCTACCTCGAAACATTAACAAGGGATTTGTTCACTGCACGATTTGCAGACTGTCAATTTGATGAGACACTTTTCCCAAAATTAGAGGGAGAAGTTGGTGAAATCAAACGGGAAATTTTGTGGAAAAATGCATCATTATCTCATCTTGATCCACATACCTCTATTTGTGAAAAAGAGGTGCAAAAGATTATCCATTTGCAAAGAATAACAAATCAAATACCTGACTCATTTACGGACTTGAAAAGGATAACAAAATCCCACATCCCTGCAGAGAATGTTCCAATCCGTATTGATGTCCCTGTTGGACAATCATCTAGTGTCATATCCAATGAGTCGAATGCACGCCTGAAGCGTGGCAGGCCATTAGGTTCCAAAGATCGAAATCCTAGAAAGAGGAAAGCAAACAATCAAAATGACACTACGAAAGAATCTCATGAGGAAATTCATGATTTAATAAATTCTGAGATTCATGAAGAATCCATTGAGCCCGAGACTCAAGAAAATAAGGAACTATCAATAAATCCAATCGATATTGAGGCAAATTTTAATCGAGTGGATATAGTGGTGGATTATGTCTTTGCTTTTAATGTCGCATCTAGCATTATGCAAGAAAGTGAGGATCTTGAACCTCAATCTGTTGGAGAATGTTGAAAAAGACATGATTGGCCAAAATGGCAAGAAGCAATCCAATCAGAATTGAATTCACTGGCAAAACGTGAAGTTTTTGCCCTATAGTTGAAACATCTAATGGTGTTAAGCCTGTTGGCTATAAATGGGTCTTTGTACGCAAGAGAAACGAGAAAAACAAGGTACAAAGATATAAGGCACGCCTTGTTGCACAAGGATTTTCTCAAAGGCCTGGTGTCGATTATGAAGAGACATATTCGCCTGTAATGGATGCCATAACTTTTCGTTATCTCATTAGTTTTGCTGTCCTTGAAAAGCTTGACATGCATTTAATAGATGTGGTTACTGCCTATCTTTATGGCTCACTGGATAATGAGATATACATGAAAATTCCCGATGGACTCAAAATGCCAAACGCTCATAATTCAAAGTCCCGGGAAATGTTTTCAATCAAATTGCAAAGATCCTTGTATGGTCTAAAGCAATCAGGACGAATGTGGTATAATCGTCTTAGTGAGTATTTATTAAAAGAAGGCTATATAAATGATGCCATTTGCCCGTGTGTTTTTATAAAGAAAACAACATCGGAATTTGTTGTACTTGCCGTATATGTCGATGACATAAACCTTATTGGAACCCCCATAGAACTCCAAAAGGCAATTGATTATCTAAAGAATGAATTCGAGATGAAAGATCTCGGAAAGAGAAAATTATGTCTTGGTTTGCAAATTGAATATTTGGCAAACGGAATTTTTGTTCATCAATCTACCTATATAGAAAAGGTACTGAAACGGTTTTACATGGATGGAGCATATCCTTTAAGTACTCCGATGGTTGTTCGATCATTTGATGTGAATAAAGATCCATTCCGACCGCAAGAAAGGAATGAAGAGCTACTTGGTCCTGAAGTACCATATCTTAGTGCAATTGGCGCACTAATGTATCTTGCAAAATACTACAAGGCCTGACATAACCTTTTCAGTTAATGTCTTAGCAAGGTATAGCTCGGCTCCCACAAGGAGACATTCGAATGGGATCAAACATATATTGCGGTACCTAAAAGGGACTACCGATATGGGCTTATTTTATAGCAATAATTGCAGTCCTGATCTTGTTGGTTATGCTGATGCTCGATATTTATCCGACCCACACAAGGCTCGATCTCAAACGGGTTATGTGTTTACCTGTGGAGGCACCGCCATATCTTGGCGATCGACTAAGCAATCCATTGTGGCTACTTCATCTAATCATGCCGAGATAATCGCTATTCATGAAGCAAGTCGGGAGTGTGTGTGGTTGAGGCCTATAATACATCATATTCAAGACAAATGTGGTTTGAAGTGTAACAAACTACCCACGACTTTGTATGAAGACAATGCAGCATGTATAGCTCAATTGAAGGGAGGATTCATAAAAGGAGATAGAACAAAGCATATTTCACCAAAGTTATTTTTCACACATGATCTTCAAAAGAATGGTGATATCAATGTGCAGCAGATTCGTTCAAGCGATAATATGGCTGATTTGTTCACAAAATCTCTACCAACGTCAACCTTCAAGAAACTGGTTCACAAGATCGGAATGCGAAGACTCAAGGATATGAATTGATGCTCTTTTCAAGGGGAGTTAATGCGCATTGCACTCTTTTTTCCTTACAAGGTTTTGTCCCAATGGGTTTTCCTTGCAAGGTTTTTAACGAGGCAACCAATAGGCGCATATTCAAACATGTGTACTCTTTTTCCTTTTCTTTAATTTTTTCCCATTGGGTTTGTTTTAGTTAAAGTTTTAACGAGGCACATTATTGAATAGACATTCAAGGGGGAGTGTTATAAAATATTCTATTTTAGGTGAATGTCCATATTTAGAGAGATTCTAGGGTTTACTTCTTGGTGGCTAAGTCACCACCTCCCTATAAATAAAGGGGTTCTATTCCATTGTAAACCATCCCAAAGTCAATAAGAATACTCCTCTCTCTACTTTTCTCTCTATTGTTCTTGTTCTTATATTATTTCATAACAATAATGACAAACTTTAGCATCTAATAGTACGATGTTGATGCATCTCCCAAGCGAAGTAGTTTTTTCTTAACGGTCCTTGATAAGAAACACCTGCAAAATCACAGAGTAATGATCATTTATCAATGTTCCTATGAAAGTAAACTAAATAGAGACTTATCTCAGTAATATATTTCTTGTAGATTTCATAATAAGATAAAAATATTAGATGTCTTAGATTAGACAGCTAAATTTTTTAAAATAGACCGTTACGCTAAAATTTTTATGACAAATTTCATCTCTTTTTCAATATCTTTGCACATGAAGTTACAATTTTGTGTGTTTAACAAAGAGGGCTCATTTATTGAAGAGAGTACTTTAATTAACAAAGGTCAAAAAGCATAATAGAAATGATCATGCCAAAGAAGAGACGAAAGCTAGTAGATATTGGAGGTAGCAGTAAGACAGCTCCAAAGTCAATCGGAATAGGAGTTTCAAGTTTTCAAATCACAACATTTAAGTTTAACTTTTCTATTCGATCCATGAATAACATCAATTGTTTATCTATTTATCTGATAGTACAATATTGTGCACTTGATTATATTTTGAGATAGAGGAATTTAAATAACGCTGGTATTTCTAGATCATTGACACCAAACATACCTAAAACTGCACTCAATTACCTATACGTAAGAAATCTTTTAATATATTGCACGAATCAGTTTTGTCATCTACCAATGATTACACTAATTCAAAAGTTTACTCATTTAAAGGTGGCTTGGAACCAATTTTCTTTTTTTCGTTAAATTTTGGAATAGTCGATTCAGGTAATAGAAAATGGGGGGAAAATTATTCGAACCAAGAATTCTTACAAATATGCAAAGCCATCTGCCCAAGTAAACCAAATAGCAGACAGTTCAATGGACTAACTCCTCCTTCCAAAATGTATCTAATCCTAAGAGCCATAATAGGCCTATAGGAATGAAGACTGAAAGTTGGACCAATTTTTTCGCAAGCCACCCATCTGCATTTTTGTTGTTACTAATTCAGTTCTAGTGCTCTCTATCTTGCCAGCTTTTTCTTGAGCTAACAACATGATTTTTTGAGCTTCCTGAGAAGCTTCTTGTCTTTCATTCATGATTTCTTTTTGCCTGGTTTTTATAGTTTGGAGGGCTGCTTCCAATTCTCTAGCCTTTCCTCCTTTTTCACATACTCAGACTTCAACCTTGCTTCTGATCAAATCCAGTTATCCAATTTTTTCCTATCCTCTTCAAATTTGGTCAACAATTCCTGGTAACTTGATTCAGCTTGTGCCAAATTCCTCCATTTCTTTGCAAGTGTTTGGGTTGAAGCAGTGTTGCTCTGGAGGCCTGATTGTTGGATGGAATACTGCTCCGGTAAAGAGTTCAAGCATGGCTGAACCGTGTGGAAAGTTGATTCGACATCTTTTATAATGATGGACTGCTTTAAGTTTTGTCTTGGAACTGATGTACTTTCTTGAGCCTTGTTCGCTGAAGACGAATGAACAATAACTGGAAGTGGAGAAGGTAGATTAACTTCAGCAGTTCCTGGTTTCTCATCCTCGCTTGTTGTATCTTCGTCTCTTTTGGCCGCCTTGCTACTGGATAGATCCTCCATTACAGAGGAAGATTTCGGCATACTTGGTCCTGCCATAGCATTTACACTTTTGCTTATCAGACTTGATGAGGATGATACTGCAGCAATGCCTGTTTCTGTGTTCAGTGTTGTCTTTTCCAAATGATCCAATGCTTGGCTCACTGCATGAAGAATTATTTTCTTTACCTCCAACTTATCTTCCCTAGCATCATGGTTTCTGGGAAGCTTCCGAAACTCCTCAGTTAAACGGATGCACTCATTCACATTTTCAGGTGAAACAAAATCAACAGCAACGTTGATGCAGGACTTTAAATTTCTGATCTGATGAGGGCATCTAGCAGGAATAAAAACAGCTTCACCTAATTTTTGAACATAAGTCCATGGTTCAATGCCATATTCTTCCTTTAGCCTCCTTTTGTGCTCTGTGCTCAAGTAGAAAGTTTTATGATGAATGGGATGACCAATATTTTCAGATGAGATTGTCGCACAATTCAATACTAAACGATACGCATAGTAGTACTAGTGCATGGCAAGGACCCTCGACATCATTCCCACAACACATAATAGGACTAGTGCATTGCCCACTTTTCTTTACCTGCGGCAACAGTGGGCCATATATATGCCTAAATTCCCGGATGTGTTTTATGAGATATTCCTCCAATTTAGTAACATCTTGCCTCCTAAAGACATCCCATAGAGCACCACCGTTATCTTCCTCTTCAAATCCTTCCGACCTGTTCTGCCCAAAGATAGTACTATCTTCTCCATATTGGTACTTTTATCCTATTTTATTTGTTCCACATTCTGCTTTTACACCTTGCTGGCTATTCTTCTTATTCTCACCTTCATTACTATTCTCAACTTTCAAACCTTGCTGGCTATACTTCATATTCTCAGCTTTATTACTACTCTCAACTTTCAAACTATCACAGTTCTGCTTATCCTGAGAAAAGTTCTGCCCTTCCTTAATCCTCTGGGTTGTTCTATTAGAACCAGTTACTAATTCTCTCTGATCCTGCGCTTTGTGATTCTGCTTCAAGTTCTCTATGATCGAGAGCTGGTCAACTGTTGGGACCATTGCTTGAGTGTGCATCAAGACATTCACCGTATCAGACACAAGATAGTGTAGTTTGGTGACTGAGTCTCCACGTCCAAGCTCCATGGGAAAACCATAAGCATGTATGCCTTATGCCCCAAATCCGGCTTCAAACAGTTATCAGGAAGTATTAGGGCGAGACTGAGATAGCCATATTGAGGATGTGTATATTCCTTAAAAGGTTAACAACTAGAAAATTCTGCACCATGACGCGGCAACCGCTCATCAAATAGACCTGACGGTGGCCAGTCATCCAACTTTAAGAGTTGAGGCCACCCATAACTGTCAAAGCGACCCTCCATGTACCCTTTGAAAAACTGGTGAATATTCATCTCCAACTCACACCAATTTAAAACATCGGTAGCCTTCTTTTATTGTCGACAAGCACGCCACATAACCATAGGTTCCCAGCTCAATCCCAATGCATTATCAAGTACATTAGTTACAATTATCGGTTCACCCTTGAACAAATGGTACTGAAAATGCTTCAAGTTTGCATGCTGAGCATCCCCAACTGCTGGACAGAATACATAGTTATCATCGGAATTTTCTCTAGCAGCTGCCTCACGTAGCTTGCCACCGGAAGTATCATTTACATCCTTAGATTTTGAACAGGAGCAGTGAAATTCTGAATCATTATGCATTTCCTTCAATTTACATTTTTGTGTTCTTTCTTTATCTTTCAGTAACAGCTGTGATATCCAATTCTCAGAAATATACATCTCAAATTTAAGGCTCCTTTACTACAACCTCCCATATCTTTTGGAGGGCAAGGAATGAAACCATTTTCCTTGGGTTTCCATTTAGATGCCACCGCCATTTTGATCTGATCCCTTAATTTAAATTCAGTAGTTTCAGTGCAAGTTCCATTCTTAGCTGGATTTATGCTACAAGGTTTACCGTGCAAATTACCTGGTCCATTGTCAATATATTGCACCTTCACTTCAGATGCATCTGCTTGCAGGTTTCCATTCCTTAGTTCCTTGCAACAAGTTAGGCAAAGTTCATAGGAACAGCTAGAACAGCTCCGATGTAAATCAACAATCGAAGCACTGCAACAGTTGCAATAAATGCGTTCATCCTTATCGTATTTTGCTTTGCGTATATTAACCTCTGAATCTGGAAATCCTTGAATCTGGCACTCAATCTCCTTTTCGATCATTTGCTCCATACGAAATTGTTCCAAAGCAGGCAAAAGTGATGGTAGAATGTGCTTAGAGTACTCAAGTTTTTCTTCATCACTGAACTTCACTTCTACATTCATCAAATGTTTAGCTAACCCATCTAACCGCAAGCATGCTATGCAGTTGCAATTGTGACGACATACAGGGCAAGCTTTTAAAAAGGCCTCCTCTGGCATCCCAGGATACCATCGAGTCATGCTAGGAATACAATATCTTTTAGCCTTTTACCATTTCTTTTACTTGGAACAACACACCACTCTGCCTTTGTCATTCCTCTGGCACTGATGACACATTTTGGACTCCCTTTTACCATTTCCTCCAGTAGTACCTTTTTTCCTCTTCTTCAGCTTCTCCATTGAATGATCATAACTATCTTCATCACTATCACCAACGTAAATGACATCGTTTTCTGCTTCATCCTCCTCACTACTGCTTTCTATCATTACAACCGGGATATCTTTTTCTTCTGATTTCCTTCGCTTGTTTTGTATCTTCTTTTCTCTTTCTTTGAAAATGCCGAGGTTTTCGTCTTCTCTTTACTCCCTCATATATTTAATTTGACCTTTCAAGAACCTACATACTCGGTAAGTTCCCATTTGTTTTTCTTCATCCTACCAATCTTACTGCATTATTTTTAACTTAAATGAAAGGCTGAAAAATCGGCTCCTCTTGCCATGGAAAAGACATTTGGAGGAGAAATAAATTTTATATTTATTTTATATATTTGATGAATAAATTTCAGCTTTAAAACTACAATACGTTAGTGGAACCTAGATTTCTACTAACAAAGAATTTTAAATCACCTTACGTATTGCCGATAATAGTAAAGATATTTTCTAATATTATAGAAACATTATACCTAACTGCCCAATGCAGGTTTTTCCCATAATATAAAAATGTCAGTCAAGGCAGCTTCAACTGAAAAACTATAAGTATAAATTAGTTTTGTCAACAAAGAGAAGCCTAAAATAAATTATATTTTAGATGAGCAAGCACTAAAGTACATTTCTTTACCTTTTCACATACATGATATATCTCATATAGAGTATTGATTAGGGGTGTACAAAGTAAACCGATAAATCGCACCAACCCGATAAGCCGAGTCAAATCGAGAAAAAAAACCCGACCATAGTTTGGTTTGATTTGGTTTGGTATTGAAAAAAAAAACCCGACCATAATTGGTTTTGTTTGGTTTTAACTAAAGAAAGTCAAACCGAAACCAAACCAACCCGACATTATATATATATATATAGAACTTTTAGATATATTTAATATATAAATATACTTATTGTGATGTAATTTATAAATATTTCTTAAAGAAATTCATAATTTTATCTTTTAAGGTATTATTTCCAGGTTTGACTTAGAGCTTTTAGAATGTTCCAATAAGTTTTATAACCATTAACATTAGTAAATTAAATAATGCGAACAAAAGCCAAATTATAACCAAAATCAAATCAATATTAGTGCTAACAAAAGACATTCAATTCAATACTATGAATGAGAATGCATTGAATATCTATTTTTTTGCAATAATTTAGATAAATGCACAACCTATTTTTATTTTTTCTTTAGCGTTTAGTCATGTAATTAATATTCCCTTATTAGTCTACTTATTTTAGCATGCCTTAGTATTTTTAGATTATATTTATTTTATTATGGCTTTTTAATTAGCAATATTGATATTACACAATTTTATTGTCTTCGTTATTGAATATTTTAGGATAATGCCATGACACATCTCATATTTTGTATTATTTTCTTGGAAAATACTTTATATAGCTGTATCTTACTAGGATTTAAAGAAATATTTGAGCATAATTTATATGTTTTGTTCTATGAAGTTTTTATTGAAAAAAAGTTTAGAAAAAACCCGAATAACCCGAAAACCCGAGAAAATCCGAAAAAATCTGAGAGCGAAAAACCCGAGTTTATTGGTTTGGTTTGGTATTTAGATTTAATAATCCGACACAATTGGTTTGATTTGATAAATGTAAAATCCGAACCAACCCGGCTTATGTACACGCCTTGTGTTGACATTATTAGAGGAAATACCACTTCTTTTAACCTAAAACAATGCGTGGAATAATACCTTTTAAAAAGGAAGTTTAAAATTTGTATGGACATCTATTTCGATGGAGTATTGTCGATCCAATCACAAATAAAGACATCCCAATGAGATATTGTCGAGAAATACAGACTGAATATATGAGCCCAAAAAAGAAATGTTGTAACTTGAATTAGCTTCTTAATTTCCTGAAGCAATTCTGTGCAGTACACCGTCTCGCTATTCTATCGTTTTGCTTTTCAGGGTCCAAAGTATATAATCATGTCAGCTGGCAGAGAAGTATCGCAGTTTTTTCATGAGACGAACTAAGAGTTTAAAGATATGAATTATAGTAATTTGTATATATTAAATAAATTACTTAAAACAAATACATAATTTGAACTAAAGCGGTTGAACCTGCAATCAAGAGGCTCACTCCGCCCCTAATTTCCGGGATAATGTAAAGAAGATTTGCTCCCATCAGCAAATGAAAGTTAATGTAAAAATTTGGTCGAGATATTCATATTTAAGCTACATAATGATTGTGCTTCATAAAATAATAGTACCAAACGTTCAATTAACTGCACGTACATATTAAAATTTGTAAAGCATTTCTCCTTAAGAGAAATATTTAGACTTCTAAAGCTATCTCGCTCTCGAACATGCTCAAATTAATTTGTAGAAAAAGAAAAAAAGTAAGCTCTAAAAAAGTCCGATAAATCTTGACATCCAACAGCCGCACGAAGATAAATTAAAACTACAATAATAGCAAACTGAAACGAATATTGTGTTTTCTTATCTTTTTTCCTTAGAAAACCATTGCAAGCTAATTAATGAGGACTACCTTCGTATACAGAGTATATGATTTTAAGCAGTACTCTAACTAAGAAATATCAGACGATTTTCTTGAATTTATTCTTCCTCTCTTCCCATTCCTTAGTATCTGTATTCTTTGAACAGTCTCCATGAATGTTCTGCAAAAAAAATAAAAAAATATATTTACTTAGTAAATACTGGAAATAATTTCTAATTGTTTTACTTGTTAAAATAAAATAAATAGAATAACAATCCATATATGCTCGTTGTGAGCACAGCTAATATCCAGAAGTAGCAGGTTTGGCGGCAGTGACAGCTAGAAATTTTGACAACGGGTGTGCAAATTTTCGTCTCATGAATTGTGTTAATCAGGGTTTGCAAAATCTAAATATATATTTATAGTAGTTAACATTTAACCTATGTATACCATATAACTTTTCGACGAAGGGAACTAGCGTAGCGGGACATGACAGCGGTTGGCTACCTCCCCTACGAAGGGAAGTACAAAGGAAGCTGCTTCGAAGTTGAAGGGGCTCGACCGCTACGGGATTAACATTATACGCAACATAAGCACCTGAAGTACTAAACGGAATAGGTATTAGTTTGGTAATGGTTGGAGCAGCAAACTCGCTAGGCACCAAGAAGCGATAGCCTATGAAAGCAGAGAAAACTCGAAACTCATAAACCTGTGCACTTAACCATCCTTCGCCTAAGGTGGTTCTGCCCAGAGGCTGATCTACGTGCAAGGGAACGTACGCCACTAGCAAATTTTGGCCGAGACTATATAATAGTATATATATATGATAAATGCATGTATACATAAAAATAATGTATAGAAATGTTGTGATACCCTACCAAAAAGGCTTAAGGTGCCGTTGGTAAGGCATGCCCGTTTTCACCCAAATTGAGGGGGTTCGATCCAGCCCCCTTCACTCTGTTTCTTTTTCTCTTTACTCAATTGTTCTTTTTTCTTTGATCTTATTAGTTTTTTATTACTTTAATTAGAAATTTCTTTTCTCCTTTTTCTTTCTTTAAACATTTAACAGAAAATTAAAAAAAAGAATTATTTCATTAATCTATTCAAAGAAATCCCCATTGTTACACTTTCCTAACTCCTCCCTGCGTAATTTATCAATAGATAAAGAAAAACTAATTGTTTTCTCCAGGGCCACAACTTTGAAAATCTATTTACAGAAATAAATAAAAAAATCTTGTTAAGTTATTGTTATAATCAATGATGAAAGTTTATGTCAAATTGCTCTAAAATAGGACAATTGTATATAATATTGAATGAGTTAATTTTCATAAAAAATATAAATTAATTTTTTTTCGTAAACTTACTTAATATTAGAGTGCCTATTAGTATATGTTTTTGTCTTAAGTATCTAAATATAAAGTGATAACAAACCTTTTTTCTTGTACGAAATGCATGATCTAGTTGAATTTTATGCTTTTTTTTCCAAGTTATATTGATTGTTTATATTAACTCCAAAAATGAATAATCTGAACCAAATCCAAATAGACCAAACCGATTAAATTTATACTTTATTTAGAAAATATGAATTGTATTATGACGACTTTCAAAATTTTTGCCACCTAAAATATGTAGATCTTGAATCCGCCTCTGGTTCCACCCATATTTGGTGGTAAGTAAATCACCTAAAAGATAGTATTGTGATGGTCTTCTTAGGGTCCAAATGAAGGGAAAGATAATATATAATTCATACTGAACTTAACTAATTTGAAATAATCTTCTTAGGGTCCAAATGGAGTGAAAATAATATATAAGAATGAAATAATTAAGAGAACAAATTATATAAGTACGTACTGCCATGGTACAGCTCCTGCAAGCATCCAATCTCCTTCTCTGTCTTGGTACAATAGTGTAAAGTGCGTACCATTTTCATCACAACTCTGATCTGCTGCATAAATAGGACTAAACTTATCAATTCAACCCTTATCGTTGTTTTGTAAAAGGAAAAATAAGAGGACAATCTATATATGTATTTATTATAGTGTATATTATTAAAAGGAGAAAAAAATTCTTCTCCTTACACCAAGTGGTATTCTAGAAAAAAGCTACATAGTAGAATTAGTTAATAATTAGTTATTAAGTTAATAATTAGTTTTTGGTTATTGTTTTTGAATTTAAATATCTATAAAATTAATAAAATAAAAATATTTTATAATAGAAAATGAAGATAAAAAAAATTTATCCATTAAAATTTGACAGTAGTTTCAAGTCGTAGTTTTAAAATTATTTTAAAATAAAAAATTAAAATTACTAGAAATAAAAAAACTGCCAATTCAAAATCTCTTTGTTTATTTAAAAATAAAAAGTTTATTTATTCAAAAAATATTATTGAGAATAATATATATATATATATATATATATATATATATATATATATATATATATATATATATATTATTATTATTATTGAGAATATATATTGGGAATATTAGAATAAAATTTAAAATAATATATATATATATATATATATATATATATATATATATATTATTGAGAATATATATTGGGAATATTAGAATAAAATTTTATTCTATATATATATATATATATATATATATATATATATATATATATATATATATATATATTTATATATTATTGAGAATATATATTGGGAATATTAGAATAAAATTTAAAATAATATATATATATATATATATATATATATATATATATATATATATATATATATATATATATATATATATATATTATTGAGAATACTAGAATAAAATTTAAAATAAAAAATATATTACAAGAGTAATAAAATGTATATCTTCTATTATATTAAAAAAAGTAGTAGACAAAAATATTAAACAAAGAATATGCTAATAAAAATTTCTATTCGCAATGCAATTATATTAAATATTGGATAATATAATAAAGAAAAATACATAACAAAAGGTTATTCGATGACTCTATAAGCCCCTTTAATTTAATAAAAAAAAATTCCATTAAAATTTATTGACAAAAATAGTATAAAACTTAAAATAAAAATATCTCAAGATATATATATATATATATAGAGAGAGAGAGAGAGCAGACAAAAATAGTACACAAAGTAATATGCTAATAAAATTCTATTAACAACGTAAAAATACTGCACATTGGATAATAGAATAAAGAAAAATATAAAACAAAAAAGTTATTCAATAACTGTATAAGTACTTTAATTTATTAGAAATTTTATTATTAGGTATATCATATTAACAAATAAAATAATAATTAAAATTTATTAAAATAATAGAATATGTTCAAATAAATTTAATTATAATTTAATTTAATTAATATTTTTTAATATTAACCGTGCATCGCACGT
Organism: Nicotiana benthamiana; assembly: GCA_034376525.1. Classification (NCBI taxonomy): domain Eukaryota; kingdom Viridiplantae; phylum Streptophyta; class Magnoliopsida; order Solanales; family Solanaceae; genus Nicotiana; species Nicotiana benthamiana. The sequence continues at coordinate 84,437,240 of CM067331.1, read as the reverse complement.
GTACGACTACTAATTTCTTATTATAGGAGCAGTGAACTTACATTTTGCAAACATTTGAATCAAGCTACTAGTAAGGACTTTATAGGAATTATATAGCCTTAGATTAATTTTCCTTCCAATAGCTATTCCTTCCATTTTGACCTTCACATACATTGAGTTTCTTCGACCAGTAACATGATTGTTAATTCCATGAATTTGCTTTTTTCTCCATGATTTAATTGGTGGCCATCCCACTACTCCGTTTTCTTCCTTGAATTCCCTGTATGAGATATAAAAAGAAATATATGTATAAGTCAAAGTTCCTATATTTGGTGAATAAGTTGAAATATTCTAAATAGTAATGAACAAGAAAAATCGTAGAAGTGTCGTGTGATTAGAGTCTATTCTAGTCATTTTTAAGATTTTATATTCTAACATATGAAAAGAGTTAACGTATATACACGTTATGTTATACTATTAATATTGTATACATTATGTAAAAGAAGTACTACTATCGTGTTTTAACGTATGGAGTAGATAACATGTCTTATTTTCTATGTTACTTATCAATTTTTTTGTAGTAATTACATGTACATGATATGATAGTATAAAAATTAGTAATACACGTCATGCAGGTAGAAGTTAAACTCTAAACGTAATGTACATTGTGTAACTTAGTAGGCGTTTGGACATAAAAATTAAATATAATTTTTTGAAAAAAATAATTTTTGAAATTAAATTGAAAAATAATATTTAAAATTTGAACTTATGTTTGTACATATTGACAAGAGGGGTTGCTCTGATGGTAAGCAACCCCCACTTCCAACCGAGAGGTCGTGAGTTCGAGTCTTCCCAAGAGCAAGATGAGAAGTTCTTGGAGGGAAGGATACCGGGTTTCTATTTGGAAATAGCCTCTCTACCCAAGGGTAGTGGTAAGGTCTGCGTACACACTACCCTCCCCAGACCCCACTAAGTGGGATTATACTGGGTTGTTGTTGTTGTTTTGGACATATATTTTATTTTAAAAATTGTAGTTTGTGAATGAAAAAAAAATCTTTTTAAAAAACTCATTTTTGAAAATTCTTGATAGAACTTACAAATTGTCATGCACAAACTCATTTTAAAAAAGATTATGAAAAAATGGAAAAAGAATTCACGAACAAATGGGTCATTAAACTTACGGGTAACAAGATTCAAAAGTTGTCCTCTTTCGGTGATCATATTCTTCATCATCATTTGGTTGGCCATTCCATACAAGCAAAGGCAACGTTTTACGTTCAAATTTGTCACTATCATCATAATCAGAATTAGCCGCTGAAAAGTTAGACTTGTGGCTGATATAACTGATGTCATTCTTCATTTCTGAGAAGTTGTCATCAAAACTGTCGACGTTTCCATTTAGGTCGGAAGATTTGACGGGAAAATAGGAAGGAAGGGCAAGACCAAGCTCAAGTTCCATATCATAAAACTACATGAATATAGTATAAACAAAAGAAGCACAAACTAATAAACAACACTGAAAAAAGTGTTACTGTATATGCTAGAGATTATAAAATAAATGAAATGGTAGCTTCTTCTTAGTCCAGTACGTATTTGCTAGGTTGAGTTTGAAGATGTGTATATATATGCTTGAAAGGAAAGAGAGAAGAAAGCAGAAGAAGAGATAAGTGTCGGTTGAGAAAGAGAAAGGGAAAAAAGATAAAGGGACAGCATTGAAGTTGGGTCGGCAAAAAGAGTAGCAGTGATATAAACAGGTCAGAAAAGGATGTTTTTGGCCCCTCACCAGTTTCTACCCTACCTTGTCCCACTCTTGTTCCCGTAGTTACATCACGCAGTAAAGATATGTCGGGTCGGATATGATTCGGATAAAAAATAAATAATAAAAAAATAAATTAATTATTTAATCTGTTTTATATTTAATATAAATAAACAATGGGTTAGCTAAATTCATGACTTCTTGCATATGATTATTTTTTAGAGAATTTTTAGTCTCCCTAACTTGAGAAACTACCAATTTGAGATTTTATAAATATAAAGTTAAACTCATTAATTATCTATTGGTTACTCATTAGTTATTTATTTTCTAAATAAATAATCTGGTTCTTATTTATATTTGATTCGTTTTTAAAAACTTCATTATATATCCAATTTATTTTTTAATAAATAATATAAGTAATTAACTATTTCTTTCAACTATTTTGTTGTTGGGAAAAAAGAGAAATACCCTTTTCCCATAAACCCCGAGATCTTCGCCCCTTTTGTAAAGAGAAAATTTGAGAAATAAAACAACACAAGAATTTAACGTGGAAACTCAAAACCGGGAAAAAACCACAACCGTTGTCAAAAGACAACAACCGACCACTATGTGAAAAATTATTACAATCACATAAACCTTAGTACTTTCTCCTAACAAAAAGTGTTTGAAATACATTTGGTTTGGTACATTTGAAAATATAACTTAAGCCCCCTTATATAGGCAAGCCCCCAAGCTACTCTTCAACATTTTTCTAATGTGGGACAGTGACCATTCTCATTTTTAAGCAAAATCCCAATAAACTCCACCTTGATTAAAAATGATCACAGCAACAGCTATCCGTCATACTCCACATTGCTGGACACCTGTCATACTCCACCATAAAGAGTATCGCCACTAAGAATAAACCATTCTAAGAATTTCCACTTCGGCTCATGTCGAAAAAACACCTTGCTGATTATTATGGTGCAACCTCCACTATTGGCTCTCCTTGGAAGTCCATCAGCTATCGACATAATTATTTCATCACACACCTTGCATTCCTGCCAAACCAATGCCCGTGTGTAATTCCGCTATTAATCTCACATCCTTCACCATGGCAAATAGCGGCATGCCATAAGGATGTACACGTCTTTGGGTCATATAAGGTCATATGGGCCCTTATCAAAGACCATATTAACAGCATCACTTGACGTGGAGCCTGTAGCCGAACCTGTTTTACCTGCTTCTGGTTTTCCCTTCAGGGCCTTGTGTAGACCTGATTGAATCAATATACCCCTCACTTGAACTTGCCACAAGCCAAAATTGATTCTTCCATCAAATTTCTCAATATCAAACTTGATGCTTCCCATTGTAACCGTATCGCTGACCAATATCCGTGGATGAAAAACACTTGCTTAGAACCTCATATGTAGCTCGTGAACAGCACACCAGGTAAGTTCCCAGGAAAGAGAGTTAGGTCCGGCGTGACCACTTAATTACCAAGTCTTTCCTAGCCAGAGCTTACCTAGACATGTACCTCCACACTACCATATCTAACCGCCAGAATTCACCACAAGCCTCGATACTCCAATTGCACCAACTTCCCCTCCTACAAGCTTCTTGAACCAGAAAATCTTTTCTGATGTGGAAGATCAGCCAAAGCTACGGCTACAGAGCATACTAAGATTCCCCCCTCAAGCTAGGCGACCTCGCTCTGTTACCACTTGTTGGGAAAAAAGAGAAATGACCTTTTCCCGTAAACCCCGAGATCTCCGCCTCTTTTGTAATGAGAAAAATTGAGAAATAAAACAACACAAGAATTTAACGTGGAAATCCAAAACCGGAAAAAAACCACAACCGTTGTCAAAAGACAACAACCGACCACTATGTGAAAAATTATTACAATCACATAAACCTTAGTACTTTCTCCTAACAAAAAGTGTTAGAAATACATTTGGTTTGATACATTTGAAAATATAACTTAAACAACAACAACAACAACAACTACCCAGTGTATTCCCACCAGGTGGGGTCTGGGGAGGGTAATATATAGACGAGCCTTACCCCTACCCGAAAGGACAGAAAGGCTGTTTCCAATCGACCCTCGGCTAATGCATTATATAAGCGAAGCAAAAGTAGGACAAAATAACTATTAACGTAATACTCCCCTATCGAAATGCTTCCTTTTGTTCACTGAGCCAAAGAAAGTGATTGAAGTGTTTTACTTCATCAATTTAATTGGAATTCCGATATGTATCTAAGGTCAAACATTAAACAACAGTGTTCAATTAGATTCTCGTGGTAACAACTTAATTATACGTGCAGTTATACCTCATTGCAAAGTTGTCAAGCTACACAACTGATGCAGAATTACAGATAAACATTTATAGGATAATGCAAAAAGGGATTGGAAAAATAATTGCAGATAGACCTGAGATCACAAGATTAAAAAGGAAAACATGCTCTTCAAGCCTCCAAACTACTTTTAAACATTTTTCCAATGTGCGACAATGATCATTCTTATTTTTAAGCAAAATCCCAACATTTGTCACCGTTACTTATCATATATATGGCATCTCTTACGCACAAAAGCATATCGATACATAAAATGTCTTAAGTTCACGTAGGATTAGACAAAAGTCATACATCAAGAAATGTGACGACTGCTTTCACAGCCCAATAATATTTAAATTGCACCATAATAATTGTATTTCGGGATTCTCTTTCATCTCTCACATAAACAATCTTCTCTAAATGTGATTTTCCGTATTACCACTACTAATTAATTAGTCTGTTATATCATGTTGCTTGTCTTATTTTAAAATTTTTAGTTTTACTTATGATAGATATACAAATAATTAATTATCTTTAGTACAATTTGATGTATAAATATTCTTTCCTATTATCATTCCATAGAAGTTAAACTTATTTGTATATGGTAGCAGATTCAGAATTTTGTGTAAGTGAATTTAGTTAGAAAGGCCCATAACCAAAATAAGCAGTATAAGTCATTTTAGCAGCTTCAAAATAATATCTAGACAAAATTTATCTTGTTTTAATCATAATTTATATATATATATAATATTATTTTTTGATAAAACCAGTTTATTTTGAACCAACTTATCACTACTTGAGTCCGCCTCTGCTTGCATACACAAAAAATATATATTATGGTGGAGCCACATATAAGTAACAGTATCAAATGATATTCTCTCGTCCGAAAATTACATTGTATAACTAAGTAAAATCCTTCTATGTACTTTTTCATATACATATTTTTTATATATTAATACCCCTTGTGAAAATTAGACTCCACCGCTGATATGATGTTGTTTGGGGTGGGGGAAGGGGATAGTGAATGAGTTGCATATATAATATATAATTGAGCATAATTTTTAAGAATATATAATACACATTATAAAAATATTTTATTTAAATTTTTTTATATTATGTGCATGAAATATATATTTTACAATATTTATTTTCTTTCATTTTAAATTGTGCAAATAATTTTAAAATTTTTGTTGTTAATACTAAAATTAGTATTACTAACAAATTATTCTAATTTGATAAGAATGGACCTTGTGCCTAACTCAACCCAAAAGCTAGCTTGTGAGGTGAGGATTGCCCAAACCATATAAGGAGACCAAGGACCTCAAATCCCTCCGATGTGGGACAACTTAACATCCCCCTCACGCCCAGATCTTTGGAGCGTGGACAACATAAATGGGCGGCCAACATCGGTAACAATAATTGGGATGGGTCTGGCTCTGATACCATGATAAGAATGGACATTGGGTCTAACTCAACCCCAAAAGCTAGCTTATGAGGTGAGGATTGCCCAAGCCATATAAGGAGACCAAGGAACTCAAATTCCTCCGATATAGGATAACTCAACATAATTAATTTTAACGAACTCTTGTAGTAAAGCGATTATCGATATTAATTATGGTCGGTGATGTAGAAAGAGCAAAGAGAAGAGCGTAATTGATTGTCGTTATATTTTAGGTTAGCTGATAGAGTAATTTTTCCACTTATTGAGGTTAATTTTTAGTTTAAAAGTTATTACAAAATAAAAATTCTTCTTGTAGGTATACAACCGAAGCGTGTAAAAGACGAGTAATTATTCACGTTTAATTAATAACTACATGGGCGTGCAATTCATATCTGTGTACTCTATACATGTACCTTAATTATTATTTTTGAATAACGATTAATAATGTACGATTTCCTAGTGATCTGTCCGACAATGCAACCTATAGTGAAATCTGATGTCTTCTACTTTTGTGACATCCTAATTAAGAAAATTCATTTTACTATTTTTCTACCGTCTTCAGACTACAAATGGAATTTACAATAAATACCTCTTCTTTTCTTTAGCTTTAGAAATACCGTAGGAGTCTAGAGTACAAAGAAGTTTCATAAATGATCTCTGTTTCATCCCACTGTCCTAGGGACGGAGCTATTTCTGATAGATTATAATGAGCAGCAGTAATTTCAGTATCAAAATAATATATAATTTAAATAATAGCGTAAATGAGATTTTACGGGTTACCTCTTGAAGTGTGAATATATTTTTTTTACCATGTGAGCCTTCAGTTCCATAACTTCTCAATAGAATCTCCATCACTTGCACAATCGTGATCCTCGAACGTTCCACGATCTTCTACTGTGTTACGCAAATAATACCGGAAATAGCAATTTCGTGTGGCGAAATTTCTAGGAAAACTTGGCTGAAAATTTCAGCCACCATCTCTTTCTTTTTTCTAGGTGGAAAACCTTATGTATTTATAGCACAAGTTTTAAGGGTTAAAACCCTTTTCTAAAACTTGTTGAGTTTTCTTTTCCACCAGAAAAAGGATTCCTTTATTTCCTATTATTTAGGCACAGTAGGAACCACAGAATTTAATTAACAAAGCTTTCAATTATGGAATTAATTTATAATTTTCGAAATTAATATCTACCATAATTAATTACGAATGATTCCACTAAAAATTCATAATTGCACTCCTTATTCAATTTGGAAATTAATCCATTAAATCTTATTTAACTCCCCATGTTAAGATTCAGATACGAATCAGTTAAATTAAATTACTGACGATTTAATTTATTGATTATTTCCTTTAGACTTTCGCTCAACTTATTTCATGTGTCGGATAGAAAATCCACCGGCCTGGTTTACACATGAAAACTTATAAGCTTTCATAAAGGTGTATCATCAATCTCTAAACCGAGACGTGGATTTCATCAACTAACTATTACTTCGCCAATGTACATTTTTATTATTATCCAATTTACTAGGCATATTGACCCACGAAAGAATCTCGCCTTTTAATAAATCAAAATAATAATACTATACCCAACTAAGAATAATTATATCAAGATTAAGAGTATAAGTACATTTAATGGCTAGAGAGTTTATTTTATTAAGTCAGTAAAAATACTTATCTCTACCTGATCCGTTCAATACATACAAATATACTAGCACAAGAAGATCGAATTAAACCATTCTCAAAATCAAGATAAATTATATTTAATCTTGTGCTACAATCATTCCTGATTGTTTGTCCAATTCTATCATTAGATTGTGAACTCAAACTTAATACTTATAAGAACCGCTGATTTAATCTTCCGTGTATAAGCTAAACTTTATACACTAAATCATCTACTATATAAGCAAAGTACCAGATTATTATATGATCTATTTAAAACTTTATTAAAACTGAATAAATAATTATTTCATAATAAATACTATATCTAAACCAAACTCATGGTTAATAGTATACATCCCAACAATTTGTGGGGTAGATTCAGTCGAATCCAATAATTTTTATTTAAATAATATATTAGTGTTAAAAGATTTATTAAATATGTTTAAATATAATTAATATATATATATATATATATATATATATATATATATGTATGTATATATATGTATGTATGTATGTATAGTAACTTAAAGTCGCTGTTTTAAACAAAACCCATAAAGGCAAAATCGGGCAGATCTATTGCAAATATTATAGGTTCATATGAATCCAATAACTTTTGCATATATACTATATTCATACTAAAAATTCATTTATACGATTATATTAGCTAGAAACCCAGTTCATGATCCAATTATTATTTGAATTAACTTGAGATTGTTATAAAACACATAAATTTAAAATTTTGAATCTGTCTCGGAATCAAAATCATTTTCCGACTCTAACTGTCCCACATTTCCTTCTTTTATGAATACTTGATGGGGCTATTGAGCCAACACGCAGTCCTTTGTTTACCAAGGAAAAGCAAAAGATTTTCCATTTGGTAAATTGAACAATAAAGTAAAACAAGGATATATCCTTCAATCTTTTCTCCCTTTTTTATAGTTGGAAAACGACATCATTACTAATTAAAGGATTGATTGCTATTTCAAGATTTAATGTATTTGAACGTAACTTAAACGTGCTTTATCAAATAAAGTATTAAAGCAAAACATAATTTGTCTGGCATGAAAAAATGTTTGAATAAATCAGGTTATGACTTGTTTATGTCTCCTTTAAAATCTTTGATAAAGTTACTTTGATGAATTTACCAAACTGTGTCTAGTTCCTTAGCATTGAACAAGAAAAAGAGTGGTTATTCTTCATTAAACTTACATCAAATTATTTTTGCTCATTTATGTTAAGTTTTAAGCATCCACTGCATAAAAAAGTATTTTTACAATTAAATCACTTAAAATGCAATTATATGTCACCTTCTGTTGTTATTATTTAGGGGTAATCTGAAAAATTGTAAATTACTATTACATATAACGTGTTAAATTATATTGATCGGTGTATTAACTTAAATAGTTAGCTTAAGGACAAAAGATCACTCAATTACCATGATGATAATGTTGTTAGGTTGTCATTTGACTTACGTTTGAACACGATCTTTCTAGTTACAGTCATTATATTGGAGATAACATTAATTATCATTACTACAATATTTTCTAATAAATTAAACTTGGTTTTTTGACATGTGTTACGTGTCGAAGATGACAATGTTCAAGAAAGTCATGATGCCAACACTTACATCATTTAAGAAAAACTCCAAAATCATGAGAAATATGGCAATAAAAGAAACATTAATCTATTGGTTTGTTAATTAACTTCTAAGCATCCAATAAGATATTTGCAAATTAGAACAAGGGTTGATTCCTTTTGTCAGATAATTGTAGAACATATATATATCTCCATAAAAAATAGGATGAGGTGAGAAGTACAGACCCTCTAGACAAAGCAACCAACAAGGATATACAAAGGTTGGGTGAGTGTTTTCAGGTCAATTGGTTAATTTCTGATTATGTATGGTATAAGTAAAATATTGAGACTTAGCATTCAAGAGTTATGTCTGTCAAGCATTCAAGGGTAAACCAGAAATGAAGGACAGAGCTAGAGTATTGAGAGCGAATTCGGTCGAATTCAATAGTTTTTATTTAAATCTTATTTTTATCTTTAAAAATATATTGGATAGATATAAATTAATATAATTTAAAACTCACTAATTTACAAAAATTAAAATTTCGAAATTATAGAATTGAAATTCTAGCTCCGCCTCAGCTAGAAACTCACTTGCTGACAATCCGCATAGAAGTCAAGAGAGCGACTTCACAATCATTATTTTGCTAGGTTGTTTATTTATTTGTTTTATATTATATTAAAAATATGAAACCTATTTTTGTTTATTGTTCGCTTTCTCTATTCCTTAAAATAGATTTCATAATAAATAAGCTTATAACTTAAATTAATTTCGCCTAAATATTAACTAGAACTTTGATTATTGAATCTTTCCAATTTAAACTAAGTAGGAAGTACTAATATTTAAGATTAAAATCAATTAAAATTTTACCTTTTGTAAATCAAACAATTCATTTATAACATATTTGCTTATTGTACGTAGGCATACGAATTAGGCACGTACATAAATTTCATAAAGCAATTAAAAGTCGGAAAAATAATATTGTATAGCCGCTCTTAAAATAATAGCAGAACATATATATATATATATATATATATATATATATATATATATATATATACGCACACACACACATTCTGTATGTTATATACAAAAATAATACAAATTTTATGACGTATATTTTTTCGAGTACCGAATATCAATAGATTCTGACGCAGGCGAAAAGTATAGAACGCTCGTAAAAATTCCATTCAATATACACATTTCTTCCACATTAAATATTTAAATTATTGTACTTGACTTTATATAATTATTTTCTTGAAAAATATACTTCTATCATTAAAGTGCAATCCATATTTTGACTATTATAACATTAATCTATGACGATCTAAAAGTTATCCCTTAGGGGATACTATATATCCCTTTGTTGATGTACCTATTTAATCTCAGTTGCTAATATAATCATTTTAAAGTAAGTAGTTAGATGTCTGGTTTAATTTTTAATGAAATCAGATAAGGGAACATCAGAGGGAACATATATGAATCAATTCTCCTGGTCATCGTACATTCAACTATACGACTATAAAAACTGCCACACTGTACTGTCTTGTAGCACTACAATAGCACAGTTTTAGCTTGCTAAGGCCAAAATAAAGTATACTTTATTGCATCATCCTTGATAATATCATACACATATATTTTCAACATAAGGAAAAGGATTTCATCTCTCAAGGATCAGATCCAAAGATTAAAGATATCTTAAGTCCTTAGGTTTGATGAGTCTTTGTTATTTTGTTCTTCATTTGTAATTCCTACTTAGTTTATCTAGAAGCACTGTGTAGGAAACCTTTGTAAATCATAAACCTTTTTGTTTATGTCTTGGTTAGAGTTAGTCGAGTTGTAATACCTTCGTGATAAAGTTATTACAAAGTTTCTTGTATAGAGTTGTCACAAGTTAGTGAAGAATTAAGAGGTTAATTTCTAAGTTACAATAGATTGTAATATGAAGATCGCTCAGTAGTGAAGTTGAAATCCTACAAGGGTAGGTCGTGATTTTTAATCCTGGGAGTTGGGAGTTTTCCACATAAACCTCCATTGTGTTTATTATTTAGTGTCGATAGACTATGGGAACAAATAGAGAACTTGGTTCCCTATACTGTTTGGTTTTATAGTCTATTGCTTACTGTAGGAACTGATAGAGAACCAGGTTCTCTATACAATTGGGTGGACTCTTAGTTTCTATTAATTGGTATCAGAGCAAGTTTGTTCTAAGAGGATAACACCTAGAAAGGATCTACATGACTGCTCCACAAAACTTTTAGGAAGGACAATCAACGTACAAACAACCAAGATTCAATGGTCAATACTATGATTGGTGAAAAACAAAAATGCATGACTTCATCATGGCTGAGGACTCAGAGTTGTATGATGTATGTGATGAACCTTCTTTTCTCATGAAACTTGTACGTGAGGGAACGGTTACAGTCTTAAAAACAAGAAAAAAGTACAACGATGCTGATAGAAAGGCTATTGAAAAGAGTTTCAGGGCAAAAAGATTCTTGCTTGTGTCATCGGACCCGATGAATACAGTTGCATCTCATCTTGTCAGTCTGCTAAGGAGATATGGGAAGCTCTTCAAACTGCCCATAGGGGAACTACTCAGGTTAGGCAGTCCAAAATTGATATTCTTACCACTGGTATAAGATTTTCAGATGAAGGAGGACGGGTGTATTCAAGATATGCTCATATGTTTCACCTCTATTATCAATGAGCTTGACTTCCTTGGAGAAGTCATCCCAAGAAACAAGCTGGTCTAAAAAATATGCAGTGTTTTACCAGGTTCATGGGAAAGTAAAGTAAATGCTATCATTGAATCCAAGGATATGCAAAAGCTTACCATTGATTAAATCATTGGAAATTCAAAACCTATGAGATGAAGAGAAACAAAGATCTTGAAAGAAGATAGACCAAGAGGAGAAGAACCCGGTTCTCAAAGCTGGCCACACTGACTTAAGTAGTGATGAATTTGACATGATGTATCTCACTTGAAGATTTCAAATGATGATTCGTAAAAATGGTGGGAGAAAGGAATTTCCAGCATGAACTCCAAAGGAAATGACTGTTGTCACAAGTGTGCAAAGCCTAGACATTTCATTAAAGAATGTCCTCTTCATTAGAAGGATCATACAAAACCAATACTGAAAAGGCGGCTAAGAGGAATTAGACCCCTCACAGAAAGATCAACAGAAGAGATGTTGCTGACAACATGGTAAAGCAAATCCTAGCTAATAGAGGAGATTCCTCTAGTGAATCTGAAGGTGAAGATGGCTAATGAGATACATCTACGATGGTTTTTGACAATGGATCTTCAGAATATGAGTCAATCTTTGCGCTCATGGCCATATCTAATAATGATGGGGACAAGGAGGAAGATGAGGTAAGTTTTCTTGATGTTCAAAGAAATTTGAAAACTTACTCTAAGAATAAATTGATATCCATAGCAAATGTGTTGATTGATGCCTATCATAGCCTCACTAATGAGAAAAAATTGAAGAAATTGGTGACATAGAACAAGAGAGAGATGATATGACAGTTTCCATTGTCGACTTAAAGGAACAAATGGAAGAAGTAGCTGGAGAGAATACCTTGATGAAAACCAAATGAAATAATGGATGGACACCCTTAAGGGTAAAGAAGTGGCTAGTGAGGCTCAACTTAAGCTTGAGAGTGAGCTTAAGAAAGTTAAAAGGGGAATGTACAGAATTGAATTGATATGCTATGTTGTACATGAAAGATAGCAATACTTTGTAGATGGAATGTTGCCAATAACATGTTGATTATAGGTCTGATCCGTAGGGGAACATGTGAGGAATTTTGTTCTCGAGAGAAACATCAATTTTGGATTTATCATCATCAAAAAGGGAGAAATTGTTCTAAGTTACGATATTTCATGTTTTGTTGATTTTCCAAACGTTCTCAATGAACTAGGTACGAACCAGATGTGATCAGTACATGAAAGGAATCTGATTCTCCAGGGGAATATCAATTCTAGGTTTGTCATCCTCAAAAATAGGGAAATTAATAAGTTGATATTTTATGTTTGAATGATTTACCAAACAGTCTCGAGAAACCGCTTGTGATCAGTTTCTTTGGTCTAGTTCTCAGAGGGAGTATGGCTGATTTGTAGGGGGAAATGTGGAGATCTGGTTCTCGGCGGAAATATCAATTCTAAGTTTGTCATCACCAAAAAGAAAAAAATTGATAAGTTATGCATATTTTATTTTGATGATTTGACAAACTTCATGAGAGAACCAGATAAAGAACCTAGTACAATTAGTTCCCTTACATTCAAAGTAACTAGTTAGATGTCTAGTTCAATTCTCAATAAAATCAGATAAGGGAACAACAGAGGAAACATATAAGGATCAGTTCCCTGGTCATTGTACAGTCAACTTTATGGATGGCATTGTATTGTTTGGCAGCAGTACAACAGTATAAAAGAAAGCTGATTTTTCTTAAAAGAAGGAGTTGGAATTCTAAAAGAAACAAAGAAATAAGGGGGGGGGGGGGGTCCTAAGTTTATTAACAATATGAATCACCCAACACAATGCCCGGTAATCATTCCTCAATGAGGGGCTACAAGTGATATTATCTTCTTTTTTAAAAAAAAAAAATTTAGGATCATTTCATTGATTTCAATAATATGTACAATGCAGTGCTATAGTAGTAGTATGGACAGCCTACTACTCATTTACAGTTAGCTCTAAACTAATACAAACTCATATAAGCTATCCTAATATGTATCTATTTATCTACAAGTGATATTATCGCGTGGTCATCATATCCATATCTACCTTCCCACCCGTCAAGGTATTAAAGCGCAGAATGATCTCGATTACTTATTGCATGTTGTTACCCATCCCAATCCTACCAATCCCGGAGGCACTTAGGACTACGAATCCTAAAGGGAGGGGATATTGGGCTTATCTAAGGTTTAAAAGGTAAAAATTGGAGGCGTCATATAAAAACACATATTGCACATTTAGGGGGAAAGCATATAAACAAACAAATGCTAAATTACACCTCCTTGGATAGAAAAACACATAATTAGCATGACTTTCACATACTAGTTAAGATCTGATTAAATACGAAACACGAGAGAGCTTAAAGGTTGAGGCAGACTAATTTATTACATAATTCAGATAAGAAGCCCAAATCAGGCCTGCCTGCTGGTTGTAATAATTAACAGAAAAAATTCAGTTCATAAACGTTATAACCTAAGGCTTGCCTAAATGTTGGGTAAAGATCCTATATGCATGGTATCTACTGGATTCAAAAAATAATGAAATAGTAAGGCCTGAAATAAACTGTTTAAATTCATACTCGTTAAACTTGCTAAGTGAGGGAATCAATTTTTTAAAAGAAATGCCAGATTTATATGAATTGATTATAAGTTCTGCAGCTGATGATACCCATTGTTACTGGTTTTAGATCTATTCTTGAGTGAAGCAGATAAGATTCGATTAGGAATTCCTATAGGCATGGTTTCTATGCGTTGCTGACTTTAGACCTTTATAGACATGGTATAAAAAATGCAGAAGCCTTATAACACATAGTATATAAATATGTAAGACTAGTTTTAAACCTATAAACATGGTATTTAGCTTGCAGAATTTATTTAAGACTTATGAGCATGATATCTAGATGTAACTGAACATGCAAAATTGAACAATCCTGTAGGAATAATTTCTATTTCAAGTTGAATATGCATAATCAGAATGGACCTATATGCATGATTTTTATAAGTATTTTTGAATATGTAGAATTCAGAACACCTATAGACATGGTTTCTATATGAAACTGGATATGCATGGATATAGTAGTCTTATAGTCATGATTCCTATATGCAAGTTGGAGATTTAGGATTCAGAATGACCTATAGGCATGATTTCTATATGCATTTGAATATGCAAAGTTCAACATACTTATAGACATGGTATCTACCCTTTGCATACATAGTTACCTACCATTTTTTCTCTAACCATCCCAAAGTGTTTATTACATCTTATTACAAACCATAATAAATAAAAATTACATCATTAAAAGTAAAAAAAAGTACAACCAAAGGAGAGCCTGATTCAAACTTCCTATCTGAAATATGAGATAAACCAACTCAAAGACCGCTGATCCAAAGCCTTTCTCCAATATGAGTATGTCAAAGCTCCCTAAGAGCCTCAATGGGACTCCGGCAATGCTCACACCCAAATTGTATTATCAGAATGGGGACAAATGTAGTGTGGAAGGGCCAGCCCTCAAGTGTCAAAGTTTAGAGGGAACTCAATAAGTCCTAAGGCAAGGCTCACAAGAGGGGGGGGGGGACAGAACTTAAAGACTAAGAGAGAGTGCAAGTGCAGAAACAAATCTTGAAGAACTAGGGAAGTAAAGGAAAAGGGACAGGGGTGCTGGGAAATAGTTACAGAATCAAAAACTTCACACGAAAGGGATTTAGGGGTTGAGACTGGTTGCAAAGAGCCCTTGTACTTGGCATTAATTGATTATGGGCATGCACATCAATAGGGAATGCTGTTACGCTCCTAAAACCAACTAGAATATACACCATACAATGATAACATGAGGTTATGATCCAAGAGGATCAAGTTTGAGTCATAGACATCAATACTTTAATTTTGTCATGCCTCAAACAACCATCAGTGTCAAGCATACTTAGGATACACAATAGAGGCTGAACATGTAGAAGGAAAATGCTAAACAAGTACTGAACTAAACACATAAGTAGGCAGCCATGAGGAAAAAGGTGTTAATAAACACGTAGTTGTGATGCTGAATCTTAATTAGAACATACCAGTTCAAAGAAAGCAAATAGAGAAAGAAGCAGGCAGCATGACTTGCAAACAAGCCACAAGTAATAAGAGAGAATACTTTTAAGTATGAGTATAAATTTAGAAAAGCTATGAGTGTTCGTGTGTGTTTTGTGTAAATGAAAGTTTCAAGTATTTATAGTGTAAAAACAAGCAAAAAATAAGGTAAAAATTGTAGTTCAGAAATAATTAAGGAAATATGTGCCAATTAAAATCAAATCAGTACCAAAGACTTTCTTTAATTAAGGAATTAAATTAAATGGTAGCATGTAAGTGCTAAATAAGGAAAGAAATCACATAGGGCTGAATATGACCAATAAGGAAGTATTTCTAGCATAGTACGAGTGCACAGTAGGTAATAGAGGCTAGGTTTATAAGACTTTAATCAAGGAAAGGTCTGTAAGAATCCCATGCCAATGTAATCAAGGTAAGGGAATCAAATCAACTTAAGTATAAAAGGTAGGGGTCGGAAGTTCAAAGGAAAATATTCCAACAAGTCCAAGAAACAAGGGAAATCAATACAACAAGGAAAGAATTAATTACAAGAGTGCAATCAGAATTACAAGAGGTTTGAAATCCACAATCAGGGGTTATTTTGAGAGGGAAATTTAGTCTATAAAGAGTGCATAAACATTAATCATGCGAGGCTGAACTTAAGACAAAGAAAAGTCATGCAATTGCAAAATCAGAAAGTAGTAGACTATAGGAACATGGTAGTCACATGGTAACTCAGCAACGGAGAAGAGAGAGGCTATCAAGTAGCAGACAAAGGGTCCAATAGAAAGACCTTAGAATCATGTAGCAAGGAATCAGAATCATACAAAGAAACAAGGTTGAAACAAAGATTTCGGAACTCAGTCGAGCAGTCGATGAAACAATCTTCAAAAACTCGAATAGGTCCAAAGAAGTTAGGGTTTTGAAATCAAACAAGTTCAACGATGAAGAAACAAGCAAATTCGTTAGTGAATAGTCTCAATACTCGAATGAAACCCCCAAATTTTAGGGTTTTGACCTTAATCGAGGTTAAAAATGAAAGGACAAGTAATCAAGGCCAAAAATACTAATGAAATAAGTTTAGAAATCTCAGAAAGAAACTGAGTCTTTTAACATGCACCTTTCAGTAGAAGAACAACATAAGAAACAAGGTAGAAGAAACACACCACAATCACAGTAGAAGAAACATAAGAAATACAGTAGAGAAAACACCATAAAAAATACAGTAAAAGAAATACCATAAGAATCACAGTAGAAAAAACACCATAAAAATGCAATAGAAGAAACCCAGAAGAAACAGTAGAAGAAACATAAGAAATATAATAGAATCTACATATGAGAAACACAACGAAACATGCTAAAGATCAGTGAAACGTTAAAGGGTAACTTAACGTAAACCTAGATCGAAAAACTATTAAAGCACTGAAGGTATAGTTTTGAAAGAACTTTGAGAAAATTGTTTATAAGCTTAGAGAAAATGCAGAAAAAACAATGGATCTAAAAGAATCGAAAAAGCCTCAAAGGGTTAGGGTTTCAGAAGAGTCGAGGTGGTGAGAAAGTTTTGGAAAGTCACTAATTTGAGTTGGAGAAATCGAGATCATGCTCGAATGAGCATGGCTAGCCGTAGCAAGGTTGGAGATACCATAGAACTTGAATCAAACAAGGCATAGGCCAAATTTCTTCGTGGTCAGACCTTGAAACTTCAATAACCAGGCGTGTATGAGCTATATGAGGCTGGTGTAGGACTTCAATCGCCTTGGAAGCCATGGATTCCAGTGGTTTTAGAGCGAAAGTGGAAGGAGGCGGTTAGGGTTTCAGAGAGATATTGAGAGAATGGGGGGATTCAAAGGCGACAGAGAATGCAAAATGGCTAGGCTTTGGGGGTAATGGGGACTTAAAAATGAAAAGATTAAAAGGTGTCGCTGATCATTTTGATCAATGTCCTGGATTGAATGGGGAATCCAAGCGGGTTATGTAGAAGGGTCGCAGGTCGGGTAGATTTGGTAGTTGGGTTGGATAATTGGATTTGAAATTGGGTTTAATTGGGGTGTCAAAATCTCGCTAAAATTGTAATGCAGATAGGCTAACAGTTAAATAGCCATTTTTCCTTTATTTATTTTATAAAAAATAGTAATTAATTTCTAAAATTAAATTAAAGGCACTATAATGATTAATAATACATAATATTAAGTTAAAAATACTGAAGTCAATTTTATAATTAAACATAATTAAACGTTAAAAGAAGCTAATATTGTAATTATATGCAATTTAGCTTTTAAAAAGATAAATAATTTTTATAAAAATATGCAAAAATTATGTTAGCTATATTTTAGAATAAATATGAGAATAAGATAAATGAATCACCAAAAATTAATAATTTTGAGGATATTTATTGGGTTTTTCTTGATAAAATAGGACAATAAATTATTTTTTTTAAATTAAGAAAAATAATAAAACCTTAGGACATACTTATATATACACATATATACTTTTTTTAAAAGTATTTTGCATATAGAAAATATACAGGGAAAAATTGGGTACTAACACACATTGGTCCACACTCCAAGCATTTTTCAACATTATGTTTGGATGATGATATAGAAATAGAGTCATCCGAGCCACTTGAGGAGTTAAGGAATGAGGAACAAGGTGCTTACATTCTGGAGTTCTTCTTGCTTGAAAGTCAGAATTACACACCTCATCAAAGGCCAAAAAGTGCAGAATACTATATTATTTTAGTGGGGCAGTCATATCGTTCCACCCCCTATGACCATAATCATAAACTTGAAGCCAAGTTGGTGTTCAATTCATAAGCTCGAGGTGGAGGCAAAAAGTGATTCGCGTCGTGCCGTGATGTTAAATCAAGCGCTTGTTGGGGGGGGGGGGGGAACCCATCTTTATTGCTTTATTTTATTTTATTTTTTAATTTTTTAATTTTATTATTTTTGTAGTGTAAGTTTTTTATTTTCTAGGAGCACGGGAAGCAAATGTATTGGAAGGATGCAACAACAAACCAAATGGCTGGAACTAAGTGTGAGCTACCCGCATGAAGGACACTTGGGATAAGTCTGAGTACCCCATGAACTGTTAGTGCTTCGGCCTTTGGCCTACAATGGAGTCCCGTTTACCCTTTTATTAGTTATGGTGTGCATTGGGGACAATGCATAATTTTAAGTGTGGGATGATGAGATTGTATGGGCGACTTTCTATGCTATTTTAGTTGTGTTAGTTTAATTGAATAATTTTTTTTAAATAGAAAAGATTGAACTTTTCCCGATGATGGATCTATTAGACAATTTTCTTGAGGGAGTTAAGTCTAAAAAATAATTTTTTATTTTGTTAGGTAGTGTAGCAATTACCCCCTATTTTTTCTTTCAACCACAGTACTTTTCAAGGGTTTTTTTTGAACTGGATATAGTTAATTTTTTTTGGAGGAGGAGCCATTGTGTTGTGTTTTGAATTGAAGTAATATCTCTTGACTTTTTTATGCCTTGAGAATAGTGAGTACTTTGGTTGTGACGCTTAGGCTCAGTTTTTGATTCTTGTATAAGTACCTTAAATTGTATGATCTTAATTTTATTTAACTGTTTTGACTAGAGTGTCTTGATGAGACCAATTCTGTGTGAGTTATGTGCCATGTATGTGTAAGGTTTTGTGTTATTCTGTGCATGCATTTGATGTCTAGAACTTGCCTCGTGTGTATGCAAAGCGAAATAGTAATTTTATTCAGTCTTGGAAGTGATATAGATATTTCTTTTGTTGAGACAAATATGTATATTTTACCCGCCTAATTGTTATGTATCGTAGTTTACCCCTTTGAGCCTGTAATCTTGTTTCTTTGGACACCAAATTACAAGCCTTACTCATTCATTTGAATTAATCATCTATTTGAACCTTCTAACCTCTTATGAGCATTTGAATTATTATGAGCTGTGTATGAGTTAAAGCGTGGGGTAGTTGGTTTGCCTTCTGGGTGGAACTAATGAGATAATAGGAAATGTGCACTGTTTTGAAAAAGTAAGAGCCACTTGAATTTGAAAAGAAAAAGAAAAGAAAGAAAAAAATAATTTTATTGCTACGAAAAAAAAGTATTCCTTAATAAGTGGTGACTCTTGATGTAATTGTGCTTAAAGAAGTATACGGTAATACACATTGATGTGAATGTGGAGTTTAGTTTGACATAAGTATGGGGTTGAATGTTAAAGTATATGTACTAAAGTGCTTAGGGAGGTGTAGTCGCTCTTATATCTAAATGTATTCTATCCGTCCCACAGCCTATATTACACCAAATAAAGTCCTAATTGATCTTATATTGAATGAGCTCAACTGGTGGAGTAGTACACTACGGGCAAGCTTATGGTGCATCTTTTGTGGCATTTGAATGTTATTTTTTTAGAGTTAGTGAATTCTTTCTATCTTGAATTCCTAAGTTTTCTTAAATTTTATTTTGTGTGGAACTATTCTCTTTTGTTGTGTGAGGGCACTTGATTCATGAAGGAAAGATAATGCCGGTGACCTGTATGTTAGAGTAAGTAGGTGAGTTGTGAATAATGCGTGGTACTTGTGAGTCAAATCTTGAGGTGAAGATGTTACGCTTTTGTGCTTAGTCTATTTTAAATACTCTTGTTGTGATGATTTAGGAGAATTATTTTAAAAGTCGTATCTATATAAAGTGTAGTTTGATTGCTTGAGGACGAGCAATGGTTTAAGTATGGGGTATTGATGATAGGCTATAATTACATATTTTAGTCGCTTATTACACTCAAATTTACTGCACTTTAGTTGAGTTTGCGCTTTAATCGCTAGTGTTTTGCACTAGTGTGTTTTATGCATTGTAGGATTGATTCCAAGATATATAGATGTTATAGAATGAATTTAAGTGATTTATAACTTTGAAGTCTGAATAAAAACCCAAGGAATTAAGCCGGAATCGTATTCAGGGATCAAAGGATGATAGAACAACAAAACAAAGAATCGAGTAGACATATTGCACACTGTCTAATAAGATGCACATAACGTTTCGCTCAAAATTCCATTTAGGTTCCACAATATATGGTTGGAAAGCTAACTCAAAGGACTATAACTTTTATGTTTTATTTTTTCGCCAAACGAAATAGGGTGAAAAACACGGTAAAAAGCGCAAACCGCGGACCTGACGCAAACTGAAACAGTAGCCTTGCAATGTATTGCGTCCGTACTGCGCTCGTACCGCGGCCGCGACGTATAAACACTAAGAATTATCCTTTTTCACATAGGAGAAGGTATAATTGTTTGGGCCCGACCCTACTTGGTATAAATATATGAAAAACGGTATTTTAAGAGAGGTTGGACATATTTTGATACAGATTCGACCTAAGGAGGCAGAGACACAATAGGAGCAAGGCGGAAAATTTTTCTACGAATTTTTCCTTCCTCTTCCTATTTTTCCTTGTTGGTTATGAATTATAGTATTGTAGTTTTACATACTATTATGAATAGCTAATTTGTTATCTAGCATTTTGATGGAACATTTTGTAGGATAAATTCTTGTTATGTTTTTATATAATTGAGCCGTAGTATTTTCTCTATTTGTTCAACTATATTATTCTTGTGGTTGATTGAGGGGTCCTCAATTAGCTATGCCTATTTAGTATGTATTACTCAGGAGAGAGTACATATTTAGTTAGTTGTTGAACAACATCACTCCCGACGTATGTGAGAAATCAACAACCAAGGGTTGCAGGTGGGATTAGGGATAACGAAACCTTGGGTGCGATCTAAGTGAGTTGTAATTAAAGCCTGCTAGCGTAACTCGGGAGTGTATACCAAGTAAATTATCGTAATTACTCGGGAGAGATTTACAACACGCATAGCGCCCATGATCGGTACAGAATACTTAGGCGAAATTATAGAAGACAACGGGAGGGATTCCGACAATTGGGGAAATCATAACTCTAGACCTCCTTAATCTTTTCTCCAACCTGTAGTATCCTTAGTGTTAATTTAGTATTTTAATTTGTTACTTAATTAGTTAAATACAAGAATCTTAATATTTATAAGTTAGGAATTGTTCAAGATTTTCTTCTTGGTGATATTGAACAACTGTAACTAACCCTTAGTTCTCTGTTGGATTTGACTCCAGACTTGTAAATTGAATTATTTTTGTAACGACCGCTTAATTTTTTTTAAGAAGCATAGTTGGACGCGATCAACTTGATAAAGTTGATTTCAAATATATCTAATGAGATCATATGCCGATATCGGTCAAATCATATTACCTGAGCATTTATAAATTTCTAACATACTGAAATTTATATTCAATAATATAAAGAATTTGACTGTAAATTAACTTGACCTTAGTGGAGATGAACATATCATATGAGTAAGTCATGGATCCCATTGTTTCCCAAAGGAGTTGTTATCATCAAAAGAAGTCAAATGTCTCCCAAGACTTAAATCTTTTGGGGTCAGTTTTGATTACCATGTCCCGATTTTTCTATCAAAAGTGCGCTAAGATATTAACTAAATATTAAAATTAAGTTTTCTTTTAGATTTTAAACTCAAAGACCACAGAAAAAATTAGACTTAAAAATCCAAAAAAATATTAATAACAACTATCTCCACTTGTTTAATTTCTTGTCCACAACACGGTACAGCTGTGAGTAAAATGCGCCAAATTTGCTACCCTTGTAGGGACAGAGTTAAAAAATCCCACGATCTGCTGACCCTTTTTGGCAAACCAAACTAGTAGTCGTGTGGCTGAAACGAGCAAAATTTGGTACATAGCACTTATAATGGAATAAGTTCTTTGTGCGATGAACATGCGTGCGTGTCCCATTGATTTACAAGTGAATTTTATCATGAAACTTTATGATTCTTGTAATCAAATATGACATAGGTTAAATTTAGCGGTTATAGATTAAATATGAAAATTTATGTCACGTATTCTTTTATATCTAATATAATAACGAACTCTCTACATTCGTTTCTTGAACCCGTCATTTCCATATGCACCAAAAGATTATTACGAATTGGAGTTTGGAGAGCCGAAAAGGAAAGAAGGGGAAAAGTAGACAATACAACGTAGTCGACACATATTTCTTGGAGTAATAAAACTAATAAGAACAGTCCTAAATTATAAGTTCAGTCCTTATTCGCATTAGTCTTGACTTCTGTATTGAACAATGGTCCCATGAGTTTCAAAAGATACACTAAATAGTAAGAAAGAAAGCATCATCGATCCCTTCCAAGAGGTCCCCATTCTAGCAATCATTATCATCAAAGTAACAACTTCCCATTGGTATGGACTTAGACCATGCATCCAATTTAGTTCAAAGTATCTATCATCTCAAGTCTTATTGACGATCAATATATTGGTCCAACGTACCATTACTAAATGAAAGATTCTTTGTCTCTCAGAATTCAAGTTCAATTGCCATAGGCTTCAAACACGGGGTTTGTGTGGGAGCTTTCAACATTTAGCTAAAGTCCAATCTGTGTTGAGTTGCTCGCATTAGAGGGAAATCTACACAGTGCAGCCGATCCGCAAAATAATAGCTGGTAAATACTAACATGGAACCCTAATATATAATATACATATTTTATGAATAATTAATGTATACTAAAAGTGGTACCCGTCAATATTAAAAAATATTAAATTAAATTCAATTATGAGCGGCCTTGTTTGAACATATCAAATCGTATTTCTTTAATATATTCCAATTGCAGACTTATTTGTCAATATGATATACCAATAATAAAATCCCTATTAAATTAAAGGGACTTATATAGTCACTGAATAAACTTTTAGTTTTATATATTTTTTTATTCTATTATCAGTGTAATAGTATTTTTAAATTGTTAATAATTTTTTTTATTTGCATATTAGTTTGTTTAATATTTTTATCTGCTCGCTTTTTCTTTTGTAATATAAGAGAAGATATATATTTTATTAATCTTGAAATGTTTCTTATTTTTAATTTTATTCTGTTCTTATCAATAATATTATCTGAATTTTAATGAATAAAATCTCTATTAAATTAAATGGACTTATATAATCATCGGATATCTTTTTTGTTATGCATCTTTCTTTATTATATAATAAATATTTGATATAATTACATTGTTAATTAAAAAATTTATTAGCATATTAATTTGTTTAATTTTGTTAGCATATTAAAATTCATTAAAGAGATTTTTTCTTTTATGTAATTTCGGGTTTTTATTTTAAAATAATTTTAAAAACTCCAACTTGAAACTGTTCCCCAATTTGAATGGATATTTTTTTTAATTTTCGCTTTTCAAAATAATATATTTTATTTTATTATTTTATAGATATTTAAATTCAAAAATAATAACCAATAACTAATATGTAACTACTAATGCCATGTGGCTTTTTTCTAGGCTGACACTTGGCTTAAGGAGATGGCTTTTTCTCTTCTTTTAATAATATATAGATTTTTTTCTTGTATATTTTGCTAGTGGCTCTAAGTATTTGACTGGTGATGTTTGGCTTAATGTATGCATATTTTGATATATATTATCTCACATTGTGCTCATGTCTGGTAGATTACAGATGTATAATATAATAATTTGTGCTAATTTATAGTATTTCTATGTGTAGGAATCATTCGGATGCGATTTGGGACGGAAGTGCACGAAATGGAACGAAAATGGCAAGAAAAGGCACAAGTGCACATTTGAAGGCCACAAGCAGTGTGGGGCGCTGATTGTGGAACTCAAAACAGAATGCTAAGAAATTGAGCACCAGAGCCAGCGCCTCACACTACCTTGGGCGCTCAAAACGTGAATATGTCCTATTTCGATCGTGACTCGGTTATTTCGATCCCAAAATGCCCCTAACTCATATAAAAGCCAACCTAAACTATTTTGGAGAGAGGAGGGCGTTTTTGAGAGGAAAACACAAGCATAGAGCCGTAGTGGAGGCTGAAATTCATCAAGTTCCATCTTTTCTTCTACCAAACATAGTAATTTTTATGTTTCTTTGTATGATTTTGTCACGCCCTAAAAATCGAGGAGCACGACTGGCGCTCAACAGAGTAATCCCGATTGAGCAAGCCTGTTAGGTTTCATTCTACCCAAACTAGTTCATGAATAAATAGGAGATGAACTTCATTAATCAGGCTTAGTAAGTATTTCATTAACAACTTTCATTTTATTTTCACTAGCAGTTTAAATCATAATTACCAAAATATTACAAGTTTTTATAAATCTTTGCCAAACATCAATATCTACTTTAATTCTAATTCCCGACACTACCTACAACCTGTCTATGGAGCCTCTAAACACAACGGAAGAGTAATGTAATATGAAAATGCTGGTAACAAGGCTCTAGCTATACCTCAAATACAAAGTATATGATAAACAGATGAAAGAGGACCCCAAAACGAAGTTGGCTTCACCAAGTCAGCTGAAGGATGATGCGGTACTAGCTGTGACCAACGCTGCCTGTTATAGAAATACCTACATCCATTTAATGACGTAGCACCCCCGACAAATAGGTACATAAGTGCAATCAAATAGCACTAGTATGTATAACTAAACACCTTCTAGTTAGAAAGAACTTTCATACAATAATAAGAAAATCACAAGTATAACTCAAACACATTAAATGATCACAATATTTTCAAATAAAAGAATCATGTAATTTCCACATCATCTTCCTATAGCTTTTAGTTTTGGGGCATTACATATTGTTCATCATTGTTCACAATACTACCGCTATCTTGTGCGGAGTCCGATCTCGACCCGATCGGGTAGGTCGATTCATTTGAGACATATACTTCAATCACAATCTCATTTTCCCTTTTTTCTGGAATTCATTCACAATACCACCACTATCTTGAGCGGAGTCCGATCTCGGCCTGATTGGCTAGGCCACCTTACCAAGGCATTGTTCCCTTCTCATTAACCATTTTGTTTCACATATATCATTTCATAAGCACTTGGGACCACCTCGTGCCATAAATCAATCAGGACCTTGGTCTCACTCAATCATGAATAAGTAAAACATGTTGCGACGTGCAGCCCGATCCCATACATATCTTCACAAATCAGGCCCTCAACCTCACCCAATCATGAATCAGTAAAATATACTGTGGTGTACATCCCGATCTCATAAATATCCTCATAAATCAGGCCCTTACACAGTCATAAACCTCTCAAGACACTCAGGCTCTCAGTAAAAATAGGGTGCGCAGCCCAAAACAACATTTATATGCATCAAAATAGAGTAATAAAGACCGAGTTATGAAATTAGTAAGTATAACATGACTGAGTATAGAGTTTCAATCAAAAACAGTGAGAGGATAGTAAGAAAAAGTCCCTTAAGGGTCCAAACAGCTCTGACACAAGGTCCAAATATGTCATTCTGCCCAATTTACAGAAACTCTTTCTAAAATACATAAGTGTCATATAGTTTCAACCAAATATGCAACTAATAATTGCTATGGGACGGATCAAGTCTCAATCCCCAATGGTGCACGTCCACATGCCCGTCACCTAGCATGTGAGTCACCTCAAAATAGTAAAACCATACAAAATCCGGAGTTTCATACCCTCAGGACTAGATTTACAATCGTTACTTACCTTAAACAAGCCAATTCCAATACCGAGCAAGCGAAGCAATGCTCCCAAAATACCATCTCGTGCATTCTCACCTCTGAATGGCTCGAAACTAACCAAAAATAACTCAAATACATCAAACAATTCTAAATTAATAAATCCCAATCGAAAAAGGTCAATTATTTAATTTAAATACCCAAAATCGGCCAAAACCCCTAACCAGAGCCCGCATCTTTGAATCCGACAAAACTTAAAAAAATCCAATAACTCATTCAATTATGAGTCCAACCATACTAGTTTCATCCAATTCTAATTCGGAATCGATGTTCAAAACTTAAAAATTCACTTTGTGAACCTTTAGGGAAAAACCGCAAATTTCACTTTGAAATCATCAATCAAATGCCAAACACGAAGATGGATTCATGTAATATAACCAAAACCGAGTAGAGAACACTTATCCCATTAAATATGGTGAAAATTGCCTAAAAATCGCTCAAATTCGAGCTCCCCAACTTAAAATATGACCAAATGAACAAAATTGTTGTTTATATATTTTTTGCCAGTTATTCTGCCTCGCTTCTCATTCCAAATGATCCTAAAACTCAATTTTGATGCCTCCAATGGATTATTTGTGAAAGTTTATTCAAGTTGGGCTCTTGAATCACTATATTTGACCTTATATTGAAGGAGATATATTGGTTTCAATATTTGAAAATAGTGCAGAATTGTAAATGCGAATTCAGTGGCATTTTTGTAATTAATCTGAAATTCTTGCAACCCAATTCTTAGTTAAATTATCATAAAATCCTCACATGATGTCCAAGTTCGACGATTCTTTTTCCTATGGCTCTGTAATTATGATACGTATTTAATGATTTAATAAAAATAGAAATCAGAGCTCATTTGCTTAATGTAGTACCATTTATGCTTGAAAAACAATGTCAAAACATAAAAGACGAACACAACAAAATCCCAACATATCTGAAACTCACGGGAGCCCCTCGGGACCCTCTTTGAATGCACGAAAAAGTCCCATATCATAACATGGACCTATTTGAGGCCTAAAAACACACATAACAACATCGAAACGATGAATCACACCTCAATTCGTAATCAATGAACTTGAAACCTCAAACTTCCACAACCGATGCCGAAACATATCAAATCATGTCCAATTAACCTCAAATTTTGCGCCAAGTCACATTTGACATTATGGACTTGCTCCAACTTTCGGAACCGAAATCCGACCCCGATATCAAAAGGTCCACTCCCCATCAAACATTCCAAAATTCCAACTTTCGCTATTTCAAGCCAAATTCTACTACGAACCTATAAATCACAATACGGACGCCCTCCTAAGTCTAAAATCATCCTACGGAGCTAACGGAACAATCAGAAATCCAATCGGAGGTCAAATTCTAAAACGTCAAAACTTGGTCAAACCTTTCAAATTTAAAGCTTCTAGTTGAGAATTATTCTTCTAAATCAATTCCGAATAACCTGAAAACCAAAATCGATGATTCACAAATATCATAATACTACATACTAAGATAATCACACCCTCAAACAATCAAGCAAAGTGCAACTGCTTAAAACAACCTGTCGGGTACATCTTCCCCCGCTTAAACATACGTTCGTCCTTGAAGGTGCCCAAAGTTGTTCAAAAAACCATCCACTCCATGTATAATCTCACTATGCATATATCCGGGGATGATCCCACATTACCCTATCCCATGTAGGTCTGATTACACAACATGACTGAAATTTCTTAATCCAACCTAGTCAATGAGTCTTAGGGCCCAATTTTCAAAATCCGAAATTTTCTATAAGATAAAAACCTTGCATCTACACACTGTATAAGTCCGAAAAAGCTATATCAAACCATATGCGTAACTCAAAATATAATCACTTGATATACCACATAACTCAAACACTCATGGCGATAACTCCTAATCAGAGTAGCTACTCAAAACAAGCCAATATCGGTAATACACCTCTTAACAAACAAAGCCTTGTTCTAACACATTAATATATTGCCAATGATGAAATAAACATGCAGAAACTCATAACCATTCAGTAGATCAACAAGTCATGGAGCTCCCTCTTCTCCGACAGGAACAATAGTAGATTTCTAAATCGACTTCCGATATTATCCTTCCAACCATGCTGTAACCAATTTTGATATATTCATTCTAGGTCCTATGGCCTCATGTCATATAATACGACCACTCTGATGACATGAAACATCAATAAAATCCAAGGCCATAACCTGTGGAATTCATGCACCCAATAGAAACATCCCAAATTCACTCAAATCATGAAAAAGATGATTCATATTAGAGGACTTTCCCGCAAGCTTAACAAGTACTACCACAATGAAATACTGAAAATCTATCACACCCCGTAGGACCATCACACAAATCTAACACAAAGGTTCATACCTCAACATAATTTTGCTATAATGTGTGCCCTATCCAAACACTAATCCATTGCATATTACTTAAGATACATTGTTCAAAATGAATAACCACTCGCAATTTGACATCAAGTACTCAAAGTGCATTACCATAACCATAGAGAAGTAATTGACATAACGCCACACAAAACCCAAAAGAGCATAACCAATACGCCATCCACCAAGTAATACCCAATACGCCATCCACCAAGTAATACCCAATACGCCATCCACCAAGCAATACCCAATACTCTTCCCGCTCAAATTTCGCTATAAGACCCCAATAGAACCGCACCATATGTGTATATAACCAACAAATCATAACCCCTCGTAACATAGAAGAGTAGCTCATATATCACTCCAAAATATGAATACTCAAAAACAATCGAATGGCACATCCCTCAACAATAGCAGTTCAGAGTCTACAAATCCGACCCAGTGCAGAACACACATCCATGTTGTACCTACCAATGAATCCAAATCAGCTTTGGTCCCCCATTATAGATAAATAACCCTCCAAAAGTATACAATGGCTGAATCACAACACATACTGACCTTTAACTAACCTTGGCTACTTTTTGTGGTCCACAACCACAAAAATCTACCCACGAGAACTCCCAGTCTCCAAACACATAGAACATATGAATACATACGAGGAATAATTCTAAAATTCTTATATGCCACAAAGCAAATTTGAACTCCGGCAGACAATCAAACAAGAGAGTGCCGCAACACCAATAAAGTATCCATAACTCCCACACATCACATTTTATAAAATGTATACTCTCATCAGGCCATACCAGTTAGTAATATCATTTACCTAGTCATCTGAAACTGTCCATGTTGCCTAAGAATTAATGACCTTTCTTTTAGAATTGAACCGTGACCATTCACATGCAAATCTAAGCCATAGACCACATACCGCATATACCATAAATTATCTTATTACTCATTTTTAGGACCTATGTGTATTTACCTTTTTACCTCTTTTAATCACTTGAATTATGCGTAGTTAAAGAATCGAGTTACACATACATATACTCAATTCTTTTGGTGCGTCAAAATCTTGTCACGCGAACGTGTCCATAACTAATAAAGCATTGTTGATTTTATTAAAAAAAAATTGGTTGAAGTTGCACGAACGCATCCCTCGAGTTACTTTTAGAAATAAATTCGCAATTATATTACGTGAACGTATACATAATCACAATACTAGTCTAAATCGAGCCTAAAGAAAACTGCAATTATTTAATTCTTAAAAGCTACATTTGTGAGGGCCATGGATGATTTAATTGATGTACACCTCAAATCTTTTTTTCGAGGGTTGACTCTTGACTTAATTTTATGAGGGCCATGAGTTAAGGGGTTTTGTTTGGCATGACACACCTCAATTAATTTTAAAAGATATGTATTTAGTTAAAGCAATATATGGATGTTCTTATTTAGAACTAACTTAAGCTTAACATAAAGGTATTGATTATTAACAAGTTTTGGGGTACATGTATTGAATCTTTAATCATTTTTTGATTAACGGGAATTGGGCTAGTAATGGCTAGAATGCGGGTTTCTAAGGACATGGCCCTTGATAGGAAAGTCTGGAGGTTTAGTATCAGGGTTGTAGGATAGGGGCCCCTAGAGTGTTTCGTACTCCTCACCGGGGTTGGGTGAGGCTTGGTAGGGCTAGCCATAGATGATTTGTGTATGGGATGGTATCTCCCTTATGATAGTTATTTATGGTAGTTACTGTCTGATATTATTGCATGATATTTTATTTATGGTTCTTAAGTTTAGATAATTATTTACGCTGTTTCTGCTGAAGTTACTAATGCTCTTTTGTTGTTGTTTTTTGTTTTTGTTATTCTTTTCCTTCACTGAGCCGAGGGTCGATTGGAAACAGCCTCTCTGCCCTTTCGGGCAGGGGTAAGGCCCGTCTACATATTACCCTCCCCAGACCCCACTGTGTGGGAGTATACTGGGTAGTTGTTGTTGTTGGGCTAGCAATGGCCCGTTAGGTCAATAGGGTAGGGATCCATTAGCATTTAAAGCTACCTTGGCTTGGAATTTGGCCCAAAAATGAGGAACTCAAAGGCTATTGCCTCGGGTGATTTTTAGACCAAGTTGGCCCATATTAGACTCATATTAGGTAGGCCCCGTTGCGACTAATGACTGGTTGGGCCTATATACCATTACAGTTTTAGCCCAAGCTTGCATAATACATGTTTTACAAAAGTTGTAACCCAATTCTCTTCTAATTAGAAAGATCAAAATCTAGAAGTCAAAATACAATTCAAGTTCTGAATATTAATTACGTTGCCCATGATTTGCAAGACATAAAAAGGAAATATATTTATACTGTAATTCATAAAAGGAACTTTACAACTATGCCAAGATATTGGGCTTAAGGCCTAGGCCCAATGGCTTAGGCCCAAACTTGTCACAATTAGTTTTTCCCTCTCTGGGCTAATATGCAAGTCTGGCCTCTATTAAATAAATAAGAATGGTCCTTGAAGATTTGGCACATGGCCTTGGCTATTACCATACTTGCAAAATTCAATAATAAAATGATTACACATCTAAGCAGCAGTTTTTTTAAATCATGAAATCAGAAATTAATTTATTACAGTACTCCAAATAAAATGAAAGCTTTCCCAACTTATGTTATAGCCTATAATACATGAAATAACTATATAAACGAAACTAATATATTACAAGTTTCTGTATGATTAATAACCTAGAGAATGCCTTGCCTATTTTAAACATGGTATCTATCAAAGCTTGGTATCTTCTTGTGTTAGAACAACAAGATTCAAATTTCAGCTTTTGAGCCTGATGATTTGGTCAACTACTGACCAAATCTGCAGGTACTAGCCCAAGGTTAGCTAACAACTTTGTGGCCATTCTCATACCCAAACAATAAATATAACACACATATTTCAGTACACTATCTATCATATCTAATTCTGGACTTTAACACATAGATTTGACTAATCAATGGCCAAATCTACAAGTTATGGCCTACTTGACTTTAAACAAAGCAAGCATTATACTTAAGTCATTTATAAGCAAGAACGGCATGGATTACAGCTTAAAGAGCTAAAGGCAAAAGAAAATTAGTAGAGAGTTTTATCTTATGCAAATCCAAATTTTGACATTTTTAAGAAGACTAAATAATCAAACCCACATAAGTGCTCATATCAGTATTTCTCTATTTGCAATCATGACAGTTAACTCAAGAATATGCTAATCAATAGACACAAAGGAAAAACATTCATTTTGTTACACACATTCTTGTAATCTTAATATATATATAATTCATTAATCAAAATAGTTACATGGGGGAGGATTTGATTCAGTACGTTAAAAAGGAAAAGATCAGCAACTCCTTGATTCAGTACGTTAAAAAGGAAAAGATCAGCAACTCCTAAGGTATGAAAGCGCTGATTGAAGAAACCCCCAAAAAAAGCAACGGCGAAACTCAAAAATAAACCAGCAACGAAGTGATCCCTAAAGTTTCAAAAACAAAAACTAGCCACTTGAAAAATAGAAATTCGAACAAATAACCCTACTTCAAATCATTTCTAGCTTATTAAAGATGAGAGGTTTTTTTGAAATTTTCTGAGATTTTCTCAAGTCTGAAATTTTCAGAGAAAAGAGGAATTTACGTAGAGAATAATACTGATGATTGCTAATGATGTGTGTGTCATGTGTGAAGGAATGATTTTCTTTTATAGAGTACACAAAAAGCATCAAAAGAAAGGAATATTCTGACCTAATCCAGCATCTTTTTACGGTTGTATTGTCCTTTCTCCTTATCCAAAATAAGCATTTACTAAGGATAAGGATATGTGTCCTAAGTTCTAGAACTTCCTAATTTAACCCAATGTAAAACTCCAATTTTACCCATCGAATTACCACTTATTTCAGTTCTATCCTAAACTTTTAGGTTCAGTTAAGTTCTAAAGTTTCTATTTATAGGCAAATCAGAACAAACAAGAGCAAGCTTAGAAAGGATTGAAATTTTTTTTTATCAAAATGCCTAAGAGGAACAAATAGATACATAAACCAACAGACGAAAATGCTCAAGCCAAAACCAGAATTTATACTAACAAATAATGCACAGAAATAGTAATCAAAGCAAAATCAAAGATGCAATCGCAAGAAAAAACGTAGAATTTAACCTATATCAATTTTTTAGACTTAAGCAATTCAAAACAACGAACAGCCTAAATAGCTTGTTAATTTACTAAAATAATCATCATTGAGAAAAAAGAGAGTAAGCCTCAAACGAACCATAATTAAACTAAAATCATGCAATTGAGTATTAATATTCAAAAATGCTTCAATAAGTCAAGAATAAGTAAACAACTAAGTAGTCGTGAATAAAGAAAAAGAAAAAAAATCTAAAATTTAACCTAAACATGAGGCTAATCAGAGATGTGAACAAGAAGAGGGAACAGAAAACCTAAGAAAAAGAAGAAAAAGAATAACAGAAGAGTAAAGGGGAATTACCTAACCTAACTGTAGGATGAACTTGGTCGACCTTGCCATAGTTGACCAGACTCTACTAGGTTTGAAAACAAATCAATCCCACATAAATCAATTGCTCTTGCCAAGAGCAATTGACTCATGTAGGTTTGAGCCGTTACATGCTCTAAAATAAACCAAGGTAGACTTTTAGGGTTTCAGAATCTAAGATCTAGAATTCAAATAAATTGACACCGATTTGGAGGGGGCTAATGGTAGCTTAGGGTTTACAGGGGTGAAAAGATTATAGGGTGTGAAGTTGGAGCGAGTTGGAGCAGTTAGGGTTTTTGGCACTGATTTTCAATCGAAGATTCGATGATTTTGGCCGGAATTCGAGGGAAAAGGATTAGAGATTGGAATGAGGAGTCTATGGAAAATTCATGGTGTAAATTTGGGGAAGATTAGTGGTGGTCCAACGTCGTGAGGCGATTTCCGGCCGGCGGACCACCGCGAAATAGGGCGGAGCAGACGATGTCTTTGGGGCGACTAGTGTTTAGAGTTTAGAGAGAGAGAGAGAGAGAGAGAGAGAGAGAGAGAGAGAGAGATGATAAACATGGATGAAGGAGAGACAGGTCTATGGGGGGGGTCTCTAATTTCGGACAATTTTATTGTATCGAAACGGCCAGTTCCCAGCTGTTTGATTTGTGATGATCAATGGCTGGTGATGAAGGGATATTAAACGGGTTCATTTGGTTTAGTGGGGAGGGCCTGGACCGGGTGTGTTTGGTTTTGGGCTTGGGTAGTGGGTAATTTCGGAACATATTCATTCCAGATTTGGGGGTAAAATTAGACCAATTTCAAAATAAACCCCCCTTTTTCAATTCTTTTTCCTTTTTTCCCTTTTCTTTATTTTTTCAATAAAAATCCAAAATTACCTAAATTGTAAAATTGAACCAATTATCTAGTTATAAAAATTATAAACACCACTTAATTCTATATTAAAAGAGAAAAATTAATAACTTAAAAATTTAAAGGTAAAAATGTAAAAAATGAGCAATTTTTTTGTAATTTTCAATTTTTATAACACAAGTAATTACTGATTAATCCTAAAAATATAAAAATAAAGCCTAAATGCAATGTATGTTATTTTTCATGATTTAAATATAACTTAAATATGCACGAAAATGCAAACAATTAAATAAAAATCGACAAAATTCCTAAAATGGAAAAAATCCACAAAACTCTATTTTCTTAAGATTCTATAGGAGTATTTCATCTAGAGAAAAAATCACATGCTCACAAGTATAATAAAAACAATATCAAAAAATGAGAAGAAATCAGAGATAAATATACACTTAGTACACAAAAACAACGATAGGCGATCTCCTTGGATTCGATCGAGTAGTCCCAAACATGAATACCCGGGGATCTCTCAGTATCCTCAATATATGTGCTAGGATCTCTTGGTATCCCAAGGAACTCTTGGTATCCTTATATATGCATTGGGGATCTCTTGGTATCCTGAGAATCTCTTGGTATCCTCAATATATGTGATGGAGATCTCTTGGTATCCTCAATATATGTGATGGAGATCTCTTGGTATCCGTGCTACAGTAAAAATCAATTATGTGCAGGCGATTCTCCCGTAATACTCATCCATAGTCCCAAAATAAAAACACAAAAATATCAAGGTAAGAATCCACAATTTCATTCAAGTCTGTACCAAGAAACAAAGATTTCTATTTAAACATGTTGCATAGAGTTCACATAAATAGTTTAAGCAAATAGGACAATTAATACAGTTAAGCATGCTTCCCTAAACTATGCAGTAGGCTTAAAATACAAGTAGTGTTCAAGAAGAAAGAAACACAGTTAATTACTTAATGAAAAATGGGTTTCCAACAATTAGCACATGTACGGATTCGTCACCTAATGTACATGACATTCATATAACAACAATGCCAAATCCTAGGTAGAATTTCTCCCACACAAAGTTGGACAAGCTACTTACCTCGAACCAGCTCAATCATATATATACCACGTTCTTACCACGAGTTTCGACTCCAAATGGCCGAAATCTATTTAAAGTAATTGCATGATGTAAATAACACTTAGAGTAACTAATTAATCTAATTAATTCTAAGTAAATACGCAAAATTAAGAAAAATGACAAATATGCCCTCGGGTCCACGTCTCATAATTGGGTAAAATTTACAAATTTATAATTCTCATACTCTCACGAGTTTATTTATAGGAAAATTATTCCAATACGACATCAAAATCTAGATCAAAATTCCAAAATTAGGCCTAAGAACGTTTCTCCACTTTTCCTCAATTTTTCATCCTAAATTCGAAATTAAATGACAAAACTAAGATTAGATTATAGGAATACAACTAGAAAGGGATTAGGAATAGTTACCCACTGATTTCCACTTCAAAATCCACCCAAAATCGCCCTCATCTGAGCTTCAAATTTATTTTCTAACTTTTGATTTCAAAGCCTTGAAATATCTTATTTCTGCCCAGCAAAATCAACTTTTGCGGCCATGGGACCACCTCTACGATCCCGCTTCTACGGAAGTAAATCCGCATCTGCGACAATTCATTAAATAGCAGTTTTCGCACTGCGATATCCTTTGTGCAAATGTGGTGCCGCTTCTACGGTACCTGGGCCGCATCTGCAGCCAATCCTAAAATGCCTCACCATGTACATGCAGTCCTCTAAACTCATCTGCGGTGTCGCCCTTGCGGTCACATTCACGCATGTGCGGTTATGACAAGTTCAACCAAATTCCAAATTTTCCTAAGTCTAATTCAACTTTCGTTAAGCACCCGAGACTCACCTAAAGCCCCCGGGACCTCATCCAATCATGCCAACCAATCCTAAGGCATCATACGAATTTATATCAACCCTCGAATCACATCAAACAACGCTAAAACCACAATTCACTCTCCATTCCAAGCCTAAAGATTTCCAAAACATCCAAATTCCGCTTTCGATAAAAAATTCTATCAAGCCTCATCCGAATTACTTGAAATTTTGCACATACGTCCCAAATTACACAATGGACCTACTCCAACTTGCATAATTCAATTCCGGCCACGATATCAAAATGTCACTATCGAACTGGAAAATTCAAAAATTTCAATTTTGGCATTTCAAGACTAAATAAGCTACGGACCTCCAAAATACAATCCAGACATCCTCCTAAATTTGAAATCACCCAACGAAGCTAACGAGGCCAACATAATTTCATTCCGAGACCGCCTTCACACTTCTCCGACTACGATCCAAATTCTAAAACTTAAACTCTCTTTGAGGGACTAAGTGTCCTAAAACTCTCCGAAACTCCAAATAAATCTTCTCACCAACTCACAATAGCATAAACACGTGGGTAATGTGGTTAATAGGGGATCAGGGTGTTAATTCTTAAAATTATCGGCCAGATCATTACACTTAGAGATTCGCTATTTTTCTAGATTAGACTTTTGATTTTATCCATTTTTGTATATATTTTTATTTTAATATCAATTTATTCTTTTCTTTGTGTGTTTATAGTTCTATCAACATGATATCTGAGGATGAAATATCCAGAGGTAAGGTTATTGATGAAGATGCTTGGTTGACGGAGACTTTTATGACTTGTCCTTTTGGACTTGTCATGACCTGAACTCTGAGAGGTCTGAATTTGAATACGGGAGTAAGGGTTGGTGTTGAGAAAAATATTCATGATTAAGGGAATATGAGGAATGGAGTTATCTTCTAACAACATTGGTGAATGATTGGCCAAAGGTGAGATATGAACTTGCACATAAAATTGATAATTTTTGCTTAGTTGTGCATAACTTGGATGCATATTTGAGTGCAAAGATTGATGTGTGTAACGCCCAAAAATTTAACAATGAGTTGTGTTACGATGAAAAGACTGTTCTAGACCAAATTCAGGAGCTAAGACGAGAATACCAAGCAGTAAATCATATTTTTCTTGAGGATGCCAATGCTGACAAGAGTGCTCAAGAGACATATAAGGGCGTAGATAATATTACTTTTGAAAACTGAGTATGTGTATATATAGGGATGTAAATATTAGTAAAATTCCTGAGCTAGGGCGCATTAGACCTCATTCCAATCATTTTTCGCATTGTGTTTATATAGTAAGATCATAATCAAGTCATCCAAGCCTATAGGGGAGTCAAAGAGTGAGGATGAGAGTGCATATATTTTTGAATTTCTTGTGCAAAAAGCAAAACTTACATTCCTTGTATAAAGGCAGAGAAGTGTAGAGTGAAAAATTTAATACTTGGCTTGATTATTTTTCTAGCCCACCAAAGGAGCATTGCCACAGACTGGAGGCCTTGTTAGGGGTACAATTTATAAGTTCAACATGGAGACAAACAGTGATTCATGTCGTGTCGCGACTTTAAATTAGGCGCTTATTGGGAGGCAACCCATTTTTACCGCTTTTATTTATGTCTTTATGTTATTTTTGAAGTGTTTATTTTTATTTTGTAGGATTATGATAAGAGAAAGAAAATTCGTAGGAAATATGCAAAAGAGAGCTAGATGGTTGGGACTAAGTGTGGGGTGCCCACACAAAGGAGCATCCTTGGGAGAAGTCTGAGTATCCGGTGAGCTGCTATGGCTTTGGCATTTCGCCTTTCAGGGAGTTTCTCTTGCCCTCTTGATTTTATTTATGATGTTCATTAAGGACACTGCACTCTTTTAAGTGTGGGGTGGGAGAATATATGTGGACAATTAGCTTTTTAGAGTTTAGCTTCTTGTTTTTATTTTTGTAGTAGAGTAGTATTTTAATAGTAGTTCGAGTAACTTATTTTTTTAATATAGAAAATCAATAAATCAGAGAAATTTTGACTTTCTCCAACGATTGATCTCCTAGATAGTTTTCTTGGGGGATTAAAGTCTAAAAAACAAAAAGGAAAATAGAAAATAAAAAAGACTAAAAATACATATTTAATTTTTTAGGTAGTAATAGTCCCTCGTAGTTTTTCTTTGTGCCTAGGTTCTTTTCTATGGGAGGTAGTTTGATCTGAATACAGGGGAGGGTCTATATAGAGCTGAGGGGGCGTACCGCCACATGCAGTCCTTGTTCGAAACTCTGCATAGATTTCTGTATATATGGATGAAATATCTTAGATATAATAAAATGATGTTAGACCTCCTTTTTTGCACTACATCCCGCGAAGGGCGTAGAAGGGAGTTTTTCCAATTAAAGGACAATCGAAACATGATTTCCAATTAAGGATTTTAAGGTCGCCACTTGGGATAATTAATGGTGTCCCAAGTCACCGATTTAAATCCCGAATCGAGGAAAAGGGTTTACTCTGTATTACAGTCAGTGAACCAGAAATACGGGTAGAATTCTGTTAATCCGGGAGAGGTGTTAGGCTTTCCTGAGTTCTGTGGTTCTAGTACGATCACTCAACTGTCATAATCGGCCTTATTATCTGATTTTAAAATTTTTTTTAACCTATGTGCAATTTTTAACTTAAACCATTTTCATTTAATTTTAATTAAAGGGGGATTGCAACGTCATTTAAAATATGTTTCGAACCATGTCACATAAATACACCCGAAAGTCCGCAACATATTTTATTTAACGTTGCGATTTATTTTTAGATCACATAAATGAACACCCGAGTTTAGGAAGGCAAGTTATTAAAATAACACACCTAAAGCAACTACGCATTGTTAACTTTGCGAGAGCCATGGAATGTTTGCTAAGTGGCGCGCCTCGAGTTCTAAGGACCAAAACAGGATTAATTGAGTAAGGCCCATGCAATGTTATTTTTGTTTGGTACGGGGCACTTCTAATTATTCTAGCTTAAGGGTTTTAAACTAATTCATGGGGGCCATACATTATTTGTGTTCCTTAGTACAACACACCTCCATTGGTTAAAGGGCTTAATTTGTCAAAGCTAAATACGATTAAAAATCTTACTTAAACTAACCAATGGATCACGTGTGAAGGATTAGTTATTTTAGGCAAGGGGACCAACCCAGCACAAAAATGGACCAAGGGTCCAACTGATAAAGCCTGGTTTACTTGGCCATTGCTGCAGGCTAAGCAAATAAAGTTGTTGGGCTCTAGGTGAAGCCCAGCTCAGTGGCATTGATTTCAGAGGGTCTATGGTTACATTTAGGTCAGCGATAGTGTCCCAATATGTGAATCAACAAATGAATTTGAGGCCAGTTAACCTGTATAAATTCAGGAATTAAATAAACACTAACAACCATTTAAGTCAAAAGTAAACATATTTCTTTTAAATATTAATGCATGTATTCCACGACCTCATTGAATAACTAACTATTCATCATCTCATGCCAAACCTTAGCTATGGTAAACCAAAATAATGTATGATCCAAATGTTGATTTTAAAAGAAAAGGGAAGACCAAATACGATGAACTAACAAGTGCCTAGAGATATCCAAAAATTAAATAAGCCGCAGATTCATTGAACAATAAAACCTTTTGAAATACAAATACCCAAGTTATATGATATTTCACTCTAACTTCAGAACCAAACTAATCATTTAAGCAAGATAAAATAACATTGAACCTCATATTAGATATTCGAAACAAAATCTTCCTAACTGTAAATCAAATGCCAAGATGCTCTTATGATTAAACACCATAACTATAAGGGAGAGATAACGCCATTCCTAATTATAAAATCAACTACCTAATGAATGAACATAGGTCTAAAATTTGAAGCTCATGAGTACACATGCTTACCAAAACAGGATCTATGTAAGTTAGTAATCCACACCATTAAACCAAAATAAAACTGGATGTGCCAAAGTTCATAGTTCATTTATCATTACAAACCCAGATTTTAATCCTACTCACGCATATAGATTCAGAATATCCCCCCCTCACATATAGATTCAGAATGCACTAATAATGAAGGGAGAATTTTGATTGACAATTATAGCTAGGGAACTACTACAACGTATGGAACACAATAGAAAAAACAGAAAATTAAATAAGTGCAACTTGTATTCTATCAAATTTCCATCGAATCACATAGCTAGCATTCACTTGTTACTCATGAATAGAGGAATACCTGAGAAGCAAAAATGACAAAATGAGAGGTCAGCTATAAGAAGTAAAAGTCAGCGCCTGTTCATCCAGTGGAACAATAAACCAAGATCAAGCAACTTCAACCCAAAATTTCTCAATAGACTTGAATTCGGGTTTTTAAACCCAGAATGGAATGAAATAAAACTTGAAACCCACATCCTAATCATTCAAATCACTCGAATTCAATGCAACAGTAGACTACAATTTTTGTATTTTTTTTTTAAAAAAAAGATCCCTCCTTTTGCTTTAGTTTTTTTGCTTTTATAGGCTAAACACTAGGGCAACCTACAGATTTCATTTATCTCTTTGGTCCCTTATTTTATGACTTATTAACCAAGTCATAGTATGAAAATTAAAAGCCAAACCCCTACAAGAAGCTTCTAGGAGCTTCATTAAGCATTTAATAAAATATTCTCTAAGTAGTCTACCAAATTTACCCCTAAGTGGCCCTGTATTTTTACCTTTCCGAACCAGACTGGGTCAAATTGACCCAAGCAATATCAAATCATGGTTTAATGAACTGGCTAGAGTTCAATGTTCAATTTGGGCTTTTTGATCTCATAAATTCCCCACTTGAAACAGAAAACTTGATCCAATTTCCTCGACAGAAAAAGGAAGAACCCGACAATCTTCTTTAAAAACATGAAACTATCCATAACAGAAGAAGAACAGAACCGATTAACAAAACTAATTAGGCTAAATTCATTGATAAGTTAATCATGCCAACAGAATTAATAGAAGATGTTAATGGATAATGAAAACACAAAAAAATAATATCAAACATGTAGTGGATAAGATGCCAATAAAAACAAACAGAAGAAGAAAAAAGCTGAAAGGTACCTAGATTGGACGGGCCAAAATAAACTTGAACCATCTCCGAACCCTTGATTTTTCGACCGAAGTGGACCTTAAACTTGTGTTTTCATGTGAAAACACATGCATAAGATCCAGTACAGTTTCAAAATCTCAAAAGACCCATCGATTTTGAAATCATGGAATTAGGGATTTTCTTTGATTCAAGATTCGAGCCATTTGAAAGGTATTCGAGGGAAAACAAATGGGGATTTGGGATGAGGGGGAGAAAGGGGAGAAGGGGTGTGACTTTGGGGTTGAACAGAGACGGCGCCGCCACCGGAGAGCACAAGGGCGGCGTTAGGGTTTCCCTTTTAAATCTGGATTTGAGACACTCCAAGGAGTTTCGCGGGAAGGTAATTGCAGACTTGGACTGAGGGAATGGAGGGACTAATTGGGGTTAGTTTGAGGTTGTTTTGTGGTGGCGCCGCCACCGGTGGTGAGGGAATCACTGGGCGGCTATCATTTAGGGTCTGAGGAGAGGGGTTGTGAGGGAGATGAGTGAGGGATAGGGGGTTCGGACAAATTTTATACGTGGACCTCCACACCTGAGAACTGTCAGATCAAACAACCTCGACGGTTGAGATTAACATAGAGGAAAAGGGGGTCGTTACGTATGGCTGGGGAGGCAGACCGGACTGGGGTGTGGATTTGGGCTGGGTAAGGGGTGGTTTGGACGGGTATTTGAGGGGATTTGGGCCCAAATGTTTGGATTTAAAGCTTAAAAATTTAATTTTTCTTTGTTTTCTTTTTAAATTAAACTTAAAATCTTGAATTAAATTATAAAACCATCTTATCTTAAAAAATACTAATTAGACCTATTCAATTACCACAATTAATAAATTAAGGAAAAAATGACTCAAAAATCCTAAAGTTAAAATTAAATGGTGCAAGATGACTATTTTTGTGATTTTCTATATTATAAAAATAACCTAATTACTAATTAATTCTAAAAATACAAAATCAACTCCTAAATGCACATGCAATATATTTTTATATTTTTATTAATTAAAATAAAATAAACATGCACGAACAATGCAAAAAAAATGACAGGGAATGCCACAAAAATCCACAAAATTGTAAATGAAGAAAGAAAAATTATCTTGTTTTGAAATTTTGAGAGTAATTCATATATGACAAAAATTACGTGTTGACAAATGACATCATAATGAACAAAAATGCCATTGGGTGCCAATGGTAAAGGTTCTAAAATTTCTCTAGGAGGCGGGAGTTCGACTCTGGCCAATACCTCAATATTTTTTGGAACTTTGGTTAGTACATTTGGATAATTAATAGAGGTGTCAAATGTTCGCTTATTTTGTTTTTATTTATTCTTTGTTTTGCTTTATTAATTCTTTTTACCTTTTTATTTATTTAATATTGTTTGACTTATTTATTGTACTTTCTTTTGAGTGTATTTAAATAACAAAGTTTCTTTATTTTTTCCAAAATCGTATCCCACCTAAAAGCCTCCCCAGCTATGGTGTTGCTGCCCAAACTTATTAGGGTAGTATTTTGCTAATTGAAAGATATTTCCAAGTGCTAGCAGATGAAAGAAGTGGTTGTCGTTTATTTTTTTCATGTACAAAAAACTTTATGATATTGGTAATACTGCTGGAAATTTTATGATGTGCGCTAAGTTATCATAATTTTTTTTCATTCAATATATTTGTCTCTATAAACTGAAACGATGAATAACCTGAATCAAAACCTAATATTGATCAAAATGAACATTAACCCTTTTTGGATCATATAAATAATAATACATCTATATACAAAATAATATGACACCCGCAACCTTCAAATCCTAGATCCGCCTCTGACCGAATAGTAGTTTTTATTTTTAGAGTAGATACGGAATAAAAGTGTGATGACCCGGCCGGTCCTCTTAAGAATTAACACATCGATTCCCCATTAACTGTTTCCCCCGAGTTTATTTTTGCTATTTTGATCTGCCAGGATGTTCGATTTTATGTTTCGGAGAGTTTTGGGACACTTAGTCCCTAAATAAGAGCTTAAGTGTTGGAAAGTTGACCTTAGTCGGAGCAGTATGAAGATGTACATGAAATTAAAATCCAACGGTTCAGTTAGCTCCGTTGGGTGATTTTGGGTTTAGGGGCATGGTTAGATTGTGTTTTGGAGGTTCGTAGCTAATTTAGGCTTGAAATGTCGAAAGGTCGAATTTTAATCCGAGGGTCGAAATGGAATTTTAGAAGTTGGAGTACCTCCTTGTGTTGAATGTGATGTGTGTGCAAAATTTCAGGTCATTCGGACGAGGTTTGATAGACTTTTCGATCGAAAGCATATTTTTAGAGTTCTTGGGATTCTTAGGCTTGAATCCGAAGAAAAATAGGTGTTTTGAGCGTTTCGAAGGTTGGAACAAGTTTAAATGATGTTTTAGGATTTGTTTACAGGTTTAGTTGAGGTCCCGAAAGCCTCGGGTGTATTTCGGATGCTCAACCGACCATTTTTTGACTTGGAAAGGCATTAAATTTTTGCTGGTATGTGTTGCAGACATTTCTTCATTGCGATCGCGTGGAGAGTATCGCGATCGAGAAGCTTAGGCAAGGCTGAGAGAATTTTTCTCTTTACGTTCGCATGAGGAGGAATGCTAATGTGTATCTTTGATGCAGTGTTGAATCGTGAACGTGTGGGCTAGGCTTCGTTCGCGTAGAAGAAATAAGGCGGCAGAGGCTGTTAATTGTTTCTCTACGCGGTAGCGTGAAGTCAACCGCAATCGCGTAGGTTGAGGGAGTTAGAGCATCGCGTTTGCGGACGGAGTTTCGCATTCGCATAGAGTAACTTGAGGCACGTTCTATTTTGTTCTTCGCGATCGTGATCGGCCTTCCGCGGTCGCGATTAAGGGAAAGCCTGGGCAGAGTCTAAAACCCAAAATCGAGGGTTTAGACCATAATTCATATTTTGGACTTGGGAGCTTGGGAGATTGCGATTTTGGAAGAGATTTTCACCTGGCGATTTTGGTAAGTGATTCTTACTTGGTTTAGACTAATTTCCATGAATCTACAATTAATTACATCCTTTAATTTTTAAATTTTGGTGGAAATTGGGGGAAAAGTTCTTAGACCAAGAGATTGAGTTTTGATTGGGAATTTAACCTCGGATTGGGATAATTTTGATATGGTT
The DNA here is from genome assembly GCA_034376525.1 of Nicotiana benthamiana. Classification (NCBI taxonomy): domain Eukaryota; kingdom Viridiplantae; phylum Streptophyta; class Magnoliopsida; order Solanales; family Solanaceae; genus Nicotiana; species Nicotiana benthamiana. The sequence goes on along the minus strand of CM067331.1, from coordinate 84,393,125 downwards.
AGACTCGTGAGAGTGTGAGGATTCTGAAAATATAAATTTTACTCGATTCCAAGGCGTGGGCCTGAGGGGCATTTTGGTCATTTACCCTATTTTTGCATATTAGCTTAGAATTTAATTATAGAATCAATTACTTGAGGTATTATTTACAATATACAATTGAATTGAATAGATTTGGGCCATTTGGAGTCGGATACTCATGGGAACAACGTGATTTTGGGATAATTTGAGCTTGTTCGAGGTAAGTGGCTTGCCTATCCTTATGTGGGGGACTATTCCCTTAGGATTTGGTATATTTGATAATTGAAATGCCTTGTACGTAAGCTGACGAGTGCGTACTCATGTTAATTGTTAGAAATCCGATTTTCATTAAGTATTACTAGTATGTTTACTTTCCTGTTTATTTCTTGTACTATTTAAGCATGTGTTAGCTTAGTAAAAGCATGCCTAAGTGATTAAATTGTCTTATTTGCTAACTCTTTTACCTGAAGTCTGTGCAGCATGCTAGGCTAGACTATTTGTTTGCTGTAATATGAAGTTTGATACTTTCTGAGCATTTCTCTTATTGTTGTTGTGTTTTACATTAGGACTACAGATATGGTATTCTGGTAGCTCCCCCCTTGTCTGTTTATATTTGTGACTATGGAGGTGGGATTCCAGTAGCTCCCCTTGTACAGTGATAAGGAACTACGAGAATGCACCTGGTAGTTTCTCCTAGTACTGGGTATTTATGTTTGGGACTACGGAATGGGATTCCGGTAGATCCTCGTGTACTATGAGTTGGATTATGGGATGGTATTCCTAGAGACTTATCGGATATGTGTATTTGGAACATTAGGACGGTATCCTGCGAGATATCCGACTGATATTCTTGGATTTGAGTTGTATTTCTTTCGGTGTTTACATTGTTTATGTGTATTTGTTGTTGTCCTTTATATCTGTATTACTTTCACTGTTGCTCATACTTTTATTGTTTTCTATTATATACTGTCAAATTATATACTCTATTTAACCTATGTAGGGCCCTGACCTTCCTCGTCACTACTTAACCGAGGTTAGGCTTAGCACATACTAAGTACCGTTGTGGTGTACTCATGCCCTTTATGCGGCATATTTTTCATGAGCAAATCCAGGTACCTCTGCTCAGGTTTACCATTCTTGAGGCGAGGCGATTCTATGGGACTTCGAGGTATATATGTCGCATCCGCAGACCAAGGACTCTCTTTGTATTCTTGTATTAAGTATTTAGCCCTTATGTACTTTCTGTTCTTTCTAGATATTCTAGAGATTAGAGTTGTGTTGTATTTTTCTTAGCTTGTGGATCCATGAGTTTCCAAGTTTTGGGATAGAGTATCCGATTTTGAGAAGTTGGGTGTATATGTCGAGCGACGTTTAAACATTGTTTCCTCCAATTATTTTCGGCTTTTGATTATTTACTTCCACAAGTTTAGTTTATTTTCCGCATTTGGTCGGCTTACCTAGTTGTAGAGACTAGGTGCCGTCATGATAGTTCACGGAGGGCTATCTGGATCGTGATAAAAAGGATGAAGGATGATGAACCTAGGACCCTTGACTTGTTTGATAGTAGCATATTAGGCTTTGGCATGTGTAGTATCTTTCCTATGATTTTAAATTATTGATGATATCTTTCTTAGCTGGATAGCATGTTTTGTGACGTTATTTCACATTTTCTTGACTTATGTTCACTTTGCGCTTAATGCTTAATAGCTCGTGGCCCTTTGAAAACTTGCATTATTTGAGAGTCGAAATGCGACCATCCTTAGTAAATCATGTGCCATGTGTGGTGAGGTTTTGTGTAGTTCATGTTTTCATGATTGAGTCTAGAACTTGCCGGTATGTGTTTGAAAAATAATTTTAGGCTTTTTTGATATTATTTAAAGCTTTACTTCTTATCAAAAATAAAATATATCCCTAATTAACTATTTTGAGCCTATAGACTTTTATTTGGCACCCGCACTACAACCCTATACCTTTTTGTTCTTAATTGATATTATTTTGATCCTTTTTACCTATTAAAGCACTTTAATTGTAAAATGAGCGCTAAAAAAGTAAGAAGGGACTAAGTGTGGGGTGACTTTTGAGTGGAACCAATAAAAGAAAGAAAGGTGCACTTGTTTTGTATAAATACACCACAAGTGTAATTTTCAAAAGAGGAAAAAGTAGTCGGCAAACAAAAGAAAAAAATATAGATGAATAAACATCTTATTTTTTCTGGTGGAGTATAAATGATGATATTGCTTATAAAAAAGAAATATTTTTGGGGACTGATATTGTTTGTTAAATTGAAGTGGATTGAAGAATTTGCGCTTAAATTTGATTATGTGATATGTTAAAGTGCTTAAGAGGGTGAACCATTATTGCTAAATATATTTTTACATGTCCCTTAGCCCACATTACAACCATGACAAGTCCTAATTAATTTTAGATTGAGCGAGCCAATATTAGTAGAGATATATATTATGGGCAAGCCTATGGTACCAATTACATCCATGTGACTTCTTTGTGAGAGTGAGAGATTTCTTTTATATACAAGTGAGTCCTTAAACTAAATTTGAGCATGAGATTCGAATGTGTAGATTGTTCCTATTCTTGTTCTTGTTGCAAGGGAACATGGTTTCATGAGGTATAGGTAACACTATTAGATTTGTCTATGAAGTTGAGTGTTCAAGCCGTGAGTGTATTGTAACATTGAGTTGGTTTTTTAGGCTAGGATTGTTTTGAACATGTTGTCTTTATTGTGAATATTCTTGAAGTATGGAATAAGTTAAAGGGAAGTGTGGTGATTGCATATACTAGAGTTTAATTGTTGCTATCAACCATGATCATTGGTGTAGAGTGCTCAAAGATAGATTTATTTGTCGGTTGACTCGAAGACGAGCAACGTTTAAGTGTAGGGTGTTAATGTTTGGTTTAATGTATGCATATTTAATTTTGATGTATATATTTCCTTATATTGTGCCCATGTGATTACAGATGTATAACATAATAATTTATGATTTGTGATATTTCTATGTGTAGGAATCATCCCGATGCGATTTGGGATGAAAGCATGCAAATTGGAGCGAAAATGAGAAGAAAATGCAAAAGTGCACATTTGAGGGTCACAGGCAGCGTAAGGCGCTACCTGTGGCGCTCAAAACAGAATGCTGAAAAATTGAGCACCAGGGCCAGCGCCCCACACTACCTGGACGCTCAAAATGAGAATATATCCTATGTCGACCGAAACTCGTTTATTTCGACCCCAAGACTGTCACGACCTAATTTAGGATCATGACCTGCGCTTAGGAGCAAGTGCGCCCAAGTAAGACTCATCGGTAATTTACAGAAAATCGGACAGAGTTTCTCCAGATTTAGGAATTTTTAAAAATAAACCTGTCTTAGAAATCATCAACACAACTAACATATATCGACCAACCAAGTTATAATACTCATTAACGAAGTATTTCCAAAACAATAATAGTAACTTCATCTCCAAGTATACAGTAGGAAAGTCTTATACGAGTCACAAGTCTATATCAATAAAAGAATACTTATGGCACTCATAAAATGACTATGGAACAACTCTAAGAGTTTCAAGAAAGAGACTATAACAAATAAATAACAACCTTTGCCCACACGAATAAATGTGGGGTTCACCAAGAACTGCCAACTCGTGTACTCTAATTAATGAAATCTTAGCATGTGTCTACTACTATTTCTGTAAAAATAATAGCGGGAAGTGAGTTACTAGCTCAGTGAGTAATAAGACTTAACCACAACTATTTTTAACTTGGAACAAGTCAAAAAACATGCTTATGTAATAATAATCAGGAACTATCATAAAAATAAAATGCCTTTTAAAAAACGGTAATAATATTCAGTCTTATCATATGTTTCCTATAATAGAAATTAATTTAACAATTTCGTAATAAACTCGTTATACATTGTACCATATTAAATCATTATGTTTGGGAGGCTTCCAGGAAAGGATCATTTAATCAGTATAACTATAGACCTCTTCGCAAAAAGTCAAATATAACGGCAGTCCCTACTCGAGGGAAGTCAATAACTGTATGCTAGTTCTACCTTCCTATTAGTGGGGACTGTAACTGTAATCGGTAATCTATAAATACAAGATGTACCAGGCCTAACAAACCCTCCGTTAGTTATGGGATCCTTCAAAGTCTCTTCCCATTTATAATTTTCTTTCTAAACAATACATATTCAAATGAAAAGTATTTTCAAAATAGTATAGGGCATTTCAATTCTTAACAAATCATGTAATCCCATTCCGGCAACGGTAATCATATCTCAAGTAATAATAGAATATATTTAGTAATAGTGAGAAAATTTTAAATAACTAAAAATATCTCAAATAAGCTTTTCGGTACCATATCAAGTAACGGTAAAAATATCTAGTAACAATGAGAATATTTAAACAACAGTAATCATCTCATATAACTATTTCGGTATCATATAGAGTAAATAACTTGTCCCACATGCATATTCAAAACAGTCGGTAATATGTTTGTATTAAAATCATGTATGTATCATGCAAGTTACGGAAACACAAATTGTGGTAAGGTTACTACTCACAATACCCGTGTCGAAATACCAAACTCGTCACCTCGAGCGATCTGTATGACATTCTTCAATCAATCTATAATCACATTAACATCGATCTCGTGTTAATTCTCTTGTTTAAGCTAATTTAAAATACCCAACCCTTGGGATTTCATGTTTGACTCAAAATTTGCCCATTTTTTTCTGCCCACGCTATGAGTAATTAATAATCTTTCAACTTTAACTTATTCATATAATTTATTTATGTAATTTTATAAAGTTCTATGGACTTTTTACAAAGAAAATTCTTAATTACGTGAGTGGACTAAAATCAGTAGCATTACTTGTCTATACTTATTCATAATATTTCTAACTAGTGTGTAAATTTTCTTTCTCTTGTGAAATCTTTGAATCATAGAAACGAAATTAAAATTTGCTAAAAGAACTCAAATAAGAAGTTTAAGTATTACTCGTGAGAATCAGCTAATGCTTAAAAAAATTGCAACTGTTATTGTTATGGTTCCAACGCACAGCTTCAACTTTTTCTTTTTTTGTTTTTTTTGTTTTTTTTTTCTATTTCCCTTCTTTCTTTGTATTTACTTTGTTATAGCTTCTATTTTGCTGAGGCACAAAGGACGATCGAATCCTATGTTCTAATTATTTAGAATCTGATGCCCTTTTGTTTAAGGACTACGGCCACCAAGGTTTTCTCTTTCTCTTTTTCTTTTTCTTTTTCTTTTTTAACTCTTGGTCTTTATTTACTTGATTGTTATTTTTTAGTTGTTTAAATACTCTTTTTTTAATGTGAGGTGTCACAAAGATGCCCCAACTCATATTAAAGCCAACCTAAATCTTTTTTGGAGAGAGGAGGCCGTTTTTAGAGGAAAACACAAGCATAGAGCTGCCGTAGATGCCAGAATTCATCAAGTTCCATCTTTTCTTCCACTAAACTTAGCAATTTTTATGTTTTCTTTGTATAGTTTATTGTTTTTCTGCCATGTCTATGTGGAGCTAAACTTCATGTTCTAGGGTTATGGTTCTTCCATGACTATTGTTATTCGGATATTGATTTTGATTTATTAGTTTATCATATTGGTTTATTTATTTAATCTTGTGCTTAATTATTTAATTGCTTGATCACCAATAAAATACTATCTACAAATCTAGAGTTGAACTCAAAACTGAGAATTCTACGTTGCACATAAGATTGAGTAGAACAAGTTCTTGAACCTGGACATCGGAGTTTGGATTCACAGTTAGCATAGACATATACCTAATTGTCTTTCTTTGTTGATTTACAGGAATTATAAATGTATTCTTGTTAGTTCTAACTTCTGAGACATATAGGAGTTAGGTTAGCTTGAATAGGCGAGTAAGAACTCAACATATTCTTATGAGTATATTAACCGTGTTACTATAAACTAGATAAATTAGTTAGTGTACGCGATGAAATCAGAAGGTCTGATTTCTTGCTAACTAGTTCATTTTGGAAGATCGTCTCGAGGCCTCAAGGTCGCAAAGCTTTAACTGAGTTCCCTCCCTCGAAGCTCGTCAAGGCGTGGCTTAAAGGGAATATTGATAGAGGCTAGAGAAAGAATGGGAAGTTCCCGAAGGCACACGGCTAAATCTGACAAAGCCGGCCTGCCCAGAACCTGTATCAAGGTATCACATCTAGTTGTCACATCCATCTAAAAAAACCTTTATAATTAATATATTTTGTACAATGTTGGGATTTCATTTCTACATAAAGGGACCCTTACCATTTGTAAAGGCTCCCCGGCTATTGCTCTAACTATTCTATACGGAATAATAATTCTTTCTCTCTCTTTTCTCTCTATCATATTCTATTGATACTATTGCTCCTATTTATTACCTTCATATTTGTTCTTCATTTATTGCTTATTATTGGCCATAAAGAGCCCCCATTAATTATATTATAACTGTTAGCCTTTCTCCGATTATCCCTGAAAGCTCGATCACGAGCCCAAGTATCGACCTCGAGGCCCCGCGTCGGTCAGTCCAAAGCCCGAATAGCTATATCTCCGCTTTGGCTATAGCTCTACTTTAATTTGTATTTCGTCCTTAAACTTAACATACCTAGCATTGACTTCCTAAACAACGAGAATAAAAATAGATCACATATTTTTAGAGTCCCATCAACAAATTCAATTGTTATTACCATTTTCATGGTAAATAGTTTGGCACCCACCGTGGGGCTAAAAATAATAGTGATTATTTTCTTGCTGGTTTTGTCATACAACGCAAGTTACCTTTCACACTTTTTCTTGTCCAAGATTTTTGATTTCATGTCAAATTGTCTAGCTCGATGAATAGAGTTGAGAACGACAACCTTGAAAAGCACGGAAACAATGGTATAGTTGTTCCAATTGTTGGCGCACCACCATAGAACAGCGATAACGCACCTGGACCAATTATAGGGGACGCGAGTTCGCAAGACGCAGAATAATTTGACGAAACCTCACACACTGGCAGGAGCATACAACATGGCGACGAATAGGAAGCCTAAAAAACTCCAGCCTGGGAAGAACGGGAAGTTAGCCTTCATGTTATTTTTGAAATATTACATGCACAACAGCTGATTATCGCTCAGTTGCAAAGCCACCCAAAGACTCCCAGCATGGTAGCTCCAAAAGCTATTCCCCCCGCCGAACCGATACTAGAGAAATCGAGCAACAACAGATCATAGTCGATCCTGCCTAGTAAAAATGCTCGACGACCTCACTAAAAGGATCGAGTCGGGCGAGAAACTTATAGCAACCAATGCAAAGAAGTTCGAAACCTATAACTTCAGGGTCGACCAAATCCTCTGCGTACTCCTAGTCCTAAAATGTATAGATTCAAAAAAGTGTGTGCAATGGCCACTCCTCGAAGAAGCGGCCCTGAAACCCATTCCAAAGAAATTTATAATGCAGGAACTCCCAAAGTACTATGGGACCTTAGACACAAATGAACACGTTACTACCTACACTTGCGCGATAAAGAACAACGATATTAAAAAACAATGAGATCAAGTCTATATTGCTGAAAACGTTTGGGGAAACACTCTCTAAGGGGGCCATGATGTGGTATCACAACTTGGCTCCCAATTCGATAGATTCATTTTCCATGCTAGTAGAGTCCTTTGTAAAGCACATGTTGGTGCCATCAAAGTAGCGACGAAAAAAATCCGACATTTTCAAAATTAAGCAAAGGGAGAACGAGATGTTTGGGGAATTCGTGTCACGCTTTCAAAAGGAAGGGATGGAGCTCCCGCCAGTCTCCAACGACTGGTATGCAGGCTTTCACTCAAGGTTTGAATGAACACAGTTCAGTAGCTTTAAAACAGCTGAAGTAGAATTTGATCGAGTATCCAGTTGTGACCTGGTCAAACGTCCACAACTAGTACCAGTCGAAAATCATTGCCGAGGATGAACAGTTGGGAGCCCCCTCGGGCTCAGTATAACCAAGCAGGCTCCTGGCAAAGGAACCACAACCAAACAAAGAAAGGTATCAGCCTTACCCCGAAGACAGGAGGAATGCTCCGAGGCGCAACCCACCTCGCAATGATCGGAGAATAGATCAAGGTCAAGATCCTTGAGGACTCATCAATAGAGCCAGATTTGATAGGAACGTAGGGCCAACAGGCGCACCTCACTTGTCAGAATACAACTTCAACGTTGATGCATTCGACATCGTGTTTGCTATTAGTAAAATTAGAGACACCAGGTGGCCCAGGCCTATACAATTAGATCATTCACAGAGGAATCACAACTTAGTGTGCGAGTTTCACAACACGCACGGCCATAGGACCAAAGATTTCCACCAACAACGGGAAGAGGCAGCTCGAGTACTTAACAAAGGGCATCTCCAGGAATTCCTTAACGATCGAGCCAAAAATTAGTTCCGGGAAAGAGACCCGACCAAGAAGAACAAGGCAAATGAGCCGCAGCATGTCATCTACATGTTCATGGGAAGCATCAATGCCCCACAAGAACTCGTAATGAAAAGGACGAAAATATCCATCACTAGGGGAAAGCAGACCCGGGGATATATTCCCAAAGACGCCCTCATATTCAGCAAAGAGGACACCGAGACCTTGGCTCAACCTAACAATGACGCACTGATAATCTCTTTCCTTGTAAATTCTTTTCAAATAAAATGTGTACTCGTGGATCTAGGTAGCTCGGCTAACATTATCGGGTCGAGGGTGATAGAGCACCTCAAACTACTTGATCAAATTGTGCCCGCCACTCGAGTCCTCAATGGATTCAACATGGCAAGTGAAACGACTAAAGGAGAAATCATCCTCCCAGACATCATAAGCGACACGACCCAAAATGTCAAATTCCATGTCATCGAATGAGACATGGGGTATAACGCCTTATTCGGACGGCCGTGGATACATTGCATGAGAGCGGTACCGTCCACCCTTCACCAAATGATGAAATTCCCAACAAAGGACGGAATTAAAACCGTCTACGGAGAACAAAAAACGGCAAGGTAAATGTTCATAGTGCACGATATGTCACCAATGCTCGCACCTCCGCCACAAAAGAGACAAAGATCAATCGAGCCACATCCTCGATCAAGCCCGATTAAACGAACTAAAGGATCATACCGTGTCCTCATCTCGAGTGATTGGAACATATCGATCCTCAAAACATCGGTGGCGTGTCTCACATTAAGGTACGACCATCTCCATTTTCATTTCGTCTTTTAGAATAGCCCTTATGCAGGTACCCGTTCGAAGCAGTCAAGAACACTAACCCAGCTCGAAGACCTTAAGGTTTTAAAGCATTCATTGCACTTGTTTCCTTCGGCCGAGTTTTTATCCCAAAAAGGGTTTTACTGGCAAGATTTTTAAAGTGGCAAAATCTTCATGCTACGTAAAGGAAACTCAACAAATTCTCAAGGCTTTTTTGCAGTCAACCTCGAACATTGGGGGAATCCCCCTGAAACCCACTGCTCGAAAAAACCAAGAAACGCTAAACACGGTCCCCTAAAGGAAATTGAAGTACTAGACCAAACGGTCGAACGAACCATGTCCAAATAGTCGGGCCCCCGATGGCGAATATATGCACACCTATATCAAATAATTGGAGAATATCGTTTTTCAAGACATCTCGTACTCCAAAAGGAAACTTAGCATTTTAACAGCAAAGATCCCTCCTCTGAGAACGCCTCAAAATACTCGGAGACTCGCGTTACTAACTTGGTGCCCGCATGGCCTCAGAGTCAGAACTCTAATTTCATAAGCCCTAAAAGAGGCAGCACAAAAATCATGAAACATCTCTAAAAAGAAAAATGTCATGAACACTCGGAGACTTGCATCACAAACTCAGCAGGAGCATGACCTCACGGTCGGAATCTACAAAATTGTAAGCCCTCAATGAGGCAATTCCGAGCTTGCGAGTAACAACTCTTGAGCCAAAGGAAACTCAATGACTTGAAGACAGTTGCCAATCGCCATTCACTTAAAATCTAAGGCCATAAGACCCCAAGTAGGAGACTCGGTCAAGTAAGACCTATTTAAGGCAACAATTGGTAAGACCTATTTAAGGCAATAGCAGAACTGTAAGACCTCAAGCTAGGCATGAATCATACTTGCAACAAGTATCAACAAAACTATAAGACCTCAAGCTAGGCATGAATTATACTTGTACCAAGTATCAACAAAACTATAAGACCTCAAGCTAGGCATGAATCATACCTATACCAAGTATCAACAAAGCTGTAAGACCTCAAAAGGCATGAAAATTTTGTAAGACCTTAGTACATGCATAAACTGAGTCCCATTGTTTAGGCTATATATAGCATTTGTAAGACTCCTCAAAGGGCATACCCCTGATATAGACGCCTAAACTACTACACTCGGGACCAAAGATGGTTGTGGCCAAACACAAATGACTACGGTCATACGGCTGTACAAGCCAAATTAATGCGACTCGGGGACGCTTGATTGTTGCTACAAAATCATAGGCCATTACTTTGAATCTACTTCGAAAAGCCGGTTAAATAGGCTACCCATCAACAAGAAAAAAGAGATTTGACCATGTTAGCTCCAAATTACAAAGCTTCGAGCTACTCAACCTACAAGCTAAAACTTACGAGGTGCTCGAACATCGCTGCTAACCACTTGAAATCGAGTTTCTTCGCAAACTGACAACGGGTTAGGAAAAATCATTACAAAATTCCTTAGCGAGAGGAAAACAAATCCTACATATGCCTAAGAGAAAAGCACAAGAGCCATTGTCACCAGCCTAATGAGCCTCGGGGCCACACACACTAAATGGTCGCAACGACCAAAAGCATAGGAGTCATTTTCGCCAGCTTAAAATTTGAAAGCTTGAGGGTCAAAGTGAGCTTGAGTCATAACCTGATTCGGAGGCCAGACTCAAAATAGATAAATTTACATGCCTAAGGGCAAAGCGTAAGAGCCATTGTCACCAGCTTAATGAGCCTCAGGGCCGTGCATATAAAAGGTCGCTTCGACCCAAGGCATAAAAACTATATTTGCACGCCCATACAAACACAAAAGCTTGAGGGTCGAATGAGCTTGAGACGAAGCACGAATCAGAGACTAAACCCAAAATAGTTGAGTAAAAGCATAAGAGCTCTAATGCAAGCCTAATGAGCCCCAGAGCCATATCACGAATCTAAGGATTCTCACAAACTCCAAAACTAGTCCACCTGGTTAGAAGCAAAGAGAAAAGAGGAACAGAAGTAATAAAACCTAAAGTTTTCTTTAATTTACATATATGAAAAAATGCATTCTCCATCTACAAACACGCTCCAAAGATATTACATACAAACCGGAAAAATTTATGTCCTACCCCTGAGGGCTACGTCGTATCAGCCTCATCTTCACTGTCCTCAGTGTCGGACAGGAGTAACTGAGCACCGCGCTCGTCCGCCGCCGCTCGTGCTAACTCTTTCAGGAGAACAAAACTCTTGGCAACGAATTCCCGGAGAAGGATTGGCAACAAGCATATTCTTTGATCCTCTCTTCACGACCGAGGACCCTCTTCAACTCGGCTTGGGAATCATAGCATCCTTTAATAAAATAGCCATCTCCTAATCGACCTTAGTCCGGACCAGTGCTACTTCAGTCCGAGCATCAACGATCTCAGCATGGACCATTGAAAAGTTGGATTCAAGCTTCGCGATCATGTCCGCTTAAACTAAATTGTTATCAACATCTAGGTGGAGTTGGACCACGAAGTCAGGAACTTTAGCCAAGTTACCTTTCTCCTGTGAATCTTGGACCTGCGCTCAAGCTCTTAACTTAACACATCCATTTCCGATTCGATCGGCTTTACCCCTAAGATTCTCCAGGGCCTATGTGTTTTTCTGCAGTTGTGATAGGTGAAGAGTTAACCTTAGAAGTTAAAAATCAAAATGCGTACTCAACCAGGACAAGAAGTTACATGCTCCATTAAATAGCCTCGTAATTCGAGCTCCGATATGCCTCATATTACCAATGTGCCAACTCAACTTCCTTCCCCTTGCAAAAGATCTTAAGGGATCTACACTCATCCAAAGCTCTCCGAAGCCTAGCTCCATAATGGAGCAGCTCAATCCTAAGCCTATCAAAGGCCTGCAAATATAAAACTCACTGAGAAAGGGAAAAATATCTTTCCAAATGAACAAGGGACAAGGAAAAAGCAGTATATACACGCACCGTGATGTTTTGCTTCCGATCTACCCCGGGACACAACTCGCCACCTATGCTCATCGCATGCCGAGTGGGTCGCCATCTTCCGGACCCAACCAGGCAGATCAGGAACTTCGCCTGGCGCCTATGAAATTGCTGCAAAAAAGAAGGAAATACGATTACAAAACTAGCTTTCACCATGAGCAAATCGGAGAAAGTACTGACGCTCTGCTCGCGTGCATAATTCCATTTCTTAGGGAATGGCATAAGTTCCACGGGAATAATTTCAGTCATCCAGACCCGGACAAACCAACTAAACCACCCCGGATCTCACCTTCCTCGCCATCAACAACAAAGGGCGTAGACGAACGGCACCGCAAGGTTAGAAGACCTTGATGATGAAAGGGCCGATACAACCTAGCAAGATGGAAGAGCGTGAATCCTAGCCCCCTTCTTCGCAAAGAACCTCATCCTCAACACTATTCTCCAAAACGATGGATGTATCTACGTTAAGTCGACCCAATACTTTAAACAGAAGTCAAGCACAACCCTATCAAATGAGCCCATTCTGAAGGGATACCTGTACACATTCGAGAATCCATCGGTAGGGTCTATGATACCCTGAACCAGGGAAAGCACCTGCAGCATTACCTTCTTCCCCTATCCGCAATCTATCCTCACTAATTCGAGGTGCTCCTCTTTTATCAAAGACGTAGTCTCCAAGGTAAACTCTCATTGATCCGGAGCACTGGGAACGGAACTTTCCCCTCTCTGTCGGGCGAACCCAAAATAGCATTCATAGCTATGGCAAGACTAGAAAGCTAAAAGTGGGAACGGAATCAAACACTCTAGTGCTAAGGTAACAACGGACTCGATAAAGAAATAGAAGGATAATTATCTAAAAAAGTGGGATATACCAAGAAGCAGAAGCAACCCTATATATATGTAGAAACAACAACGGTTAGCTTGCGTAAGATAGGCCCCGGGAGGCCAATGACATCGATTCAAGCTCTGAGGTAGTACGTGACCTAGAAGATCTCCATCAATAAGAAGTTAGGCTCCAGAATGCCTTCAGCACCATTACAAAGTTCGAGATGGTACCCGATCTTGAAGTTTTTCTCTCAAGGAAAATAAGAACTTTGGGCTCTATCCATGAGGGCTCGACTTCAGGACATTGCCTAAATATGGGCAACCCCCAGTAAAGTCCTATCTAAGACACCTCAAAAATCATCTACATCAAATTCAAAGAAAATCTTCATGTGCCTGAAGTTGACCCTCACTTAGATACCACTCTAAAAAATTTCAAGGTTCCACATGCTATCTTCACAAGACTCAAGGGTCCTGATGACCCGAGTCTATCGAACCACTTCAGGCTTGGTCTGAGGAATAATGGTGAGCTCAGAAAGGTGCCATTTTTATGAACCAAAAACTGGAGGGAATATTCACATCCGAGTTAGATATTGACAATCGTCAACAGAGGCATACATTAAGAACTCCCACAAATATAAAGGAATATGACAAACATCAAAGACAGAAGTCAGAAAAATATCTTTGTATTCATAAACATCTTCTTACAATGGCCCTCGATGAGTCCTTACACATGATTACAAAAACCTAAAAGGGTCTCTATACGGAGACGAAGAAGTAAATAAATACACATAGCAAAAGATTAAAGGCCTATACTATTCATAAGGATGCTACCTCAGCAGTAGCATCTTTGGATGCCATCCCCTTTGGTGCATAATCGCAAAGAAAATATTTTCCAAAGAATCATCCCCTCGAGAGACTCACCTCGACCCCCAGAATGACATCTTCAAAAGGGAAGAAGTAAAAGGGAAAGTGATGGAGAGGAGAAAAATGACGAAAGGGAAGCTGGAAGAAGATAAGAAGTGGTTGGGTGAAAAATCTAGCTAATATGAATTCCCTAGTACTACTACAACGAAGCCACTTCTTGGGACGTTGCCCCGGCATGGGGTGCAACAGTTAGTAGACAGTACGGCCACCCCAAGGAATCCAAAAGGGGTGTAATGCGCCAAGCCAAGGTGAGAGGGTGGGAAATGGAGTATAGTCCGAGCACTCTCGTGAGCAGCAATGTAGAGTGCAAACATCTTTCTAGATCGTCATAACTTGGCTACCAACGTATCGGCATCTCGAAGTGATAGCAACAACAACAACAACAACAACAACAACAATAGTAACAACAATAAAATAGCAAAATATTGCTTAAATAAGAGAAGTTTAGGGGATAAACCATGGCACAACCGATATAAGCACGGCCAGGCGATCACGAGACCATTGGCCTCAGTCATGGTAAGCGATGGAAAAGAATGAAAAGGGAAGAATATGTGGTAAAATAGGAAGGCATTTAGATGAAAGGTTTATCCCAGGAGGCTCCCATTTATAGGAAAGGAAGAAGCATAACCGATAGTGCCATTATCATCCTTGGAAAACACAACGGCAGGTACATTAGCGTGTCCTCGGGAGCTGAATTGGCGGCGACATTATGGCTTTGAAGAATAAGAAACCGCAATGCTTTGAATGGTCCTGGAAAAGCAAGATGACAAGACATTTTTGGTTGTTATAAAAACTTATGTCACATGCCGCGTTATCGGTATGACATCATCATGGAGAGCCTTAATAGTCGGGCTTTATAACTGTTTCCTATCGCTTCGTTCCAGGAAACGCAGAGACTATCTGTATGCAGTGAAATCAGAAGGTTTGATTTCTTGCTAACAAGTTCATTTCAGAAGATCATATCGAGGCCTCAAGGTCGCGAAGCTGTAACCAAATTCCCTCCCTCGAAGATCGTCAAGGCCAGACTTAAAGGGAATATCGATCGAGGGTAGAGAAAGAATGGGGAGTTCCTCAGGGCACGGTGCTAAATCTTACAAAGCCGGCCTGCCCAGAACCTGTATCAGGGTATCACATCTAGTTGCCTAACCCCCTCTACCTTCATAATTAATGTATTTTGTACTATTTTAGGATTCCCCTTCTATATAAAAGGAAACATCACCATCTGTAAAGGCCTCCTGGCTATTGCACCAACTATTCTATACAAAATAATAACTCTCTCTCTCTCTCTCTCTCTCTCTCTCTTTTCTCTCTAACATATTCTATCGATACTACTGCTCCTATTTATTACCTTTATCTTGTTCTTCATTTATTGCTTATTATTGGCCATAAATAGCCCCCATTAATAATATTCTAACTGTTAGACCTTCCTTGATTATCGCTGATAGCTCGAGCCCGAGCCTAGGTATCAACCTCGAGGCCCCCCGTCGGTCAGTTTGAGGCTCCCGAATAGCTATATCTCCGGTTTGGTTATAGCTCTACTTTAATTCGCATTTCGTCCTTAAACTTTATATACCTAGCATCGACTGCTTAAACAATTAGTATAGAAATATATTTATGTTTAGAGTCGCCAGGAGCGAGAAGAGTTGGAGACTAAGAGGCCTCGGGTATTTGGTAGCTTTGGGGATTTTTCTTTGGGAAGCTAGTTTCAGTACGGTAGAGGACATTCATTCAGACATGCTCAGCCAACCCGTTCAGGTCACCATGGTGGGTCATCTGGCCATGGTTCTCACAGTTCACATCAGGGCCACTCGTCTCTCAGGGCCTTTCCAGCTTAAAGTGCGACTAAGGCACCATTAGTTCAGGGCTCATCTATGCCTGGTTCTTCTAGCTAGCATCCCAGTGCGCAGGGCTCCCTTCAGTCCCCACTGCCATTTTCTGAGAGAGGTTGCTTTGAGTGTGGAGATTTGGGTCATATCAAGAGGTTCTGTTCCCGTGTTACAGGAGGTTCATCCTAGCAGAGTAGCCATTCATCGGCTTAAGCACCAGCTACTTCCCCATCCGCTCAGTCATCTCAGAGTGGAAGTCAGTCAGCTAGCGGTTGCCGTAGAGGGGATAATCGATCAGGTGGTGGTCAGGCCAGTTTATATGCAATCCCAACTAGACCAGATGTATTGCTTCAGATGTTGTGATCATATTATTATCTCTACAGATATGCCTCTGTATTATTTGACCCCGGCTCAACGTTTTCTTATGTCTCATCAAATTTTTCCCATTATTTGGATTCGCCCCACGAGTCTCTTTTTTTATCTGTTCATGTATCTACTTTGATTAGCCATACTATTGTTGTGGACCACATATCTCGCTCATTTTTAATGCGATTGGGGGTTTGGATACCCGAGTGGATCTCTTGTTACTTAGCATGGTTTATTTTGATGTGATATTGGGTATGGATTAGTAATCTCTATGTCATTCTATTTTGGACTGTCATGCTAAGACAGTGACATTGGCTATGCCGGCTGTGCCCAGGATTAAGTGGTGAGGTTAGACTGATTTTCTCCACACTACGGTGATTTTGTTATTGAAGGCCTAGCGGATGGTTGGGAAAGGTTGTCTTTCATATTTAACCTTCGTAAGGGATGTCGGTGCAGAGACTCCTAGTATTGATTCTATTCCTGTAGTAAGGGATTTTTTTGATGTGTTTCCTATAGACCTGTCAGGCATGCCACCGGACAGGGATATTGATTTTGGTATTGATCTAGTATTGGGCACTCAGTCCATTTCTATTCCACCATATCAAATGGCCCCAGCGAATTTGAAGGAGTTGAAAGAACAACTTTAGGAACTCTTTGATAAGGGGTTTATTCGTCCTAGTGTATCGTTGTAGGATGCGCCTATCCTATTTGTTAAGTAGAAGGATGGAACGATGAGGATGTGGATTTATAGGCAGTTGAACAAGTATCATTTGCCTCGTATTGATGATTTATTTGACGAGCTTCAGGGAGCAAGAGTGTTGTCCAAGATTGATCTCCATTCAGGGTATCCCTATATAAAGATCAGGGACTCGGATATTCTTAAGACAACTTTTAGGACCCAGAGAGCGTTAGTATGATGATCCTTATTTGCTTGTCCTTAAGGACAGAGTTCAGCATGATGATGCCAGAGATGTGACTATTACTGATGATAGGGTATTGATGATGCAAGGCTGGATATGCATGGACAATATTGATGGGCTTCAAGAGTTGATTCTGGAGGAGGCCTACAGCTCGCTCCATCCATGTGGCACAAAGATGTATCAGGATTTGAGACTGCATTACTGGTGGAGAAGAATGAAGAAGGACATTGTGAGATTTGTAGCTCGGTACCTCCATAGTCTGCAGATGAATATGAGCAATAGAGACCGGGTGGCTTGCTTTAGCAGATAGATATTCCAGAGTGGAAATGGGAGTGAATCACCATCGACTTCGTAGTTGGACTCCTACGGATTTTGAAGAAGTTAGATGTTATTTAAGTAAATGTGGATCGGTGACCAAGTCAACACACTTCATTCCTGTGTGTACTACCTATTCTTCAAAGCAATTAGCAGAGATTTATATTCGAGAAATTGTTCACTTGCATGGTGTCCCAGTTTTTATAATTTCATATAGAGGTACTTAGTTTACTTCGTAATTTTTTAGAGCCGTGCAGTGAGTGTTGGATACTAAAGTTGAGTTGAGTATAACTTTTCACTTTCATAAGGATGGACAGTCCGTGCACACTATTCAGATATTGGAGGACATGTTGCGTGTTTGTGTCATTGATTTTGGAGGGTCATGGGATCAATTTCTACCACCTGCAGAGTTTGCTTATAACAACAACTATCGGTCGATTATTCAGATGGATCTATATGAGGCTCTATATAGGAGATGGTGTAGATCTTCGATTGCATAGTTCGAGCTGGGTGAGGCCAGGCTTTTGGGTACTGATTTGGTGTAGGTTGTTTTAGACAAGGTAAAGGTGATTAGGAGAGGCTCTGTACAGCACAGTCGAGGCAAAAAAGTTATACTGACAGGAAGTTCCGTGATGTGTCCTATATGGTTGGAGAGAAGGTTCTACTAAATGTGTCACCCATGAAGGGTGTTATCAGATTCGGGAAGAAGGGTAAATTGAGTACTCGGTTCATTGGGCCTTTTGAGGTGCTTTGGAAGATTCGGGATGTGTCTTATGAGCTCGCTTTGCCACCCAGCTTGTCGAGTGTGCATCCAGTGTTTCATATTTCTATACTCCGCAAGGATATTTGAGGATCTGTCTCATGTTCTAAATTTCAGCACGGTTCAATTAGAGAGAGATTTGGCTTATGATGTAGAGCCAACAACCATTCTGGAATGTTAGGTTTGAAAGTTGAGGTCTATGGATATAACTTCAGTGAAAGTGCAGTGGAGAGGTCGGCCCATGAAGGAGGCTACCTAGGAGATCGAGCGGGAGATACGAAGCAGATATCCTCACCTTTTTGAGGTGGTATGTTTCTTGGATCGTTCGAGGATGAACGTTTATATAAGAGGGGGATGATTTAGCGATCTGTCCGGTCATTTCATGAGTTACCACTCTGTTTCCCTCATTTATTCTTCTTATTGCCTTGATCAGCTGTATATTATGATATTAGGTTGGTTGGTTCGGGTTCGGAGAGGTTTCAGAAAGGAATGAGACACTTAGTGTCTTTTGAGTACGCTTAGGTTGGAAAAAATCAACCGATTGTTGACTTATGTAAAAAGGGCTCGGATGTGAATTTCGATGGTTCGGAAGCTTTGGGAGGTGATTTGGACTTAAGAGCGTGATCAGAATGTGTTTTGGAGGTCCAGAGTAGATTTAGGCTTGAAATAGCGAGAATGGATTTTGGCGTTTTCTGGTTGATAGAGAAGATTTTGATATCGGGGTTAGAATGAAATTTCGAGAGTTTTAGTAGGCCTGTTGTGTCATACGGTATGTGTGTGCATAATTTCAAGTCATTCGGATGAGGTTTGATAGACTTTTAGATTAAGAGCGTAACTCGAAAGTTTTTAGAGTTCTTAGGCTTGAATCCATGGTTAATTTGATGTTTCAATGTTGTTTTAGGTGTTTTGATGATTGGTACAAGTTTGGAAGGTGGTATATTACTTGCTCGAGCTTTTGGTTGAGATCCCAGGGCCTCGGGGTGATTTCAGATGGTTGACAGGAGGTTTTGAGTTGGGATTGGCAACTAAAGTGCTAAGTTCCTGCCATAACCACCCATGTGGCTTGAGAACCGCAGGTGTAGACTTGCACAAGAGAAATTGGAACAGCAGATGCGGCCAAAATAATGGATGGATGGAGCCGCAGAATTGGGATTTTTGGCGTACCTACAATCGCGTAGGTGAGAGATTTTTAGCATTGGTGCGGTGGCTGGGCGGATAAGTGAATTTTGCAGATGTGCACCTGGGACTGCAGGTGCGGGTCTGCAAGTGCGATATTTAGACCTGATGGGTTTTCAATATCTTTGTCTTATGTTTTGATGATCGAACAAACTTAATGTCAAGAACCAGATATGGAACCTGACTCACTTGGATTACACAGCATCTAATGGATTCCAGCCAAATGTAAACTTGCTGCAACTTCAGGAAAGCTTCAAAAGGTAGGAACCCAAACAAGGACTTGATACTCTTGTGGGTTCCTCATGGCAGTAAAAAGTCAATTGGACACAGTTTGAAACAAAGATGCTGAAGCACTATACCGTTTCCAGCAACAACTCATTCTCTGATCAACTAAAGTACAATGATTCAATTTACTCAACTCAAAAGTACTAGATCAGGAAATTAATCCCTTGGTGCTCCCCAGATAGAAGTCCAACTCAACTATACAGCTGGAATACAACTGTAGAAAGTGATTGTCTGCAACTGTACAAAGAGGAACACAACACGGACCTGGTCCCTTAGAGTTCTCTAACAAAAAGTACAAGTCAACTATACAGTTGGAACGCAATTGGGTGATCAAATGCAACTGTACAAAGAGGAACACAAAAGAGACTTGGTTCCTTAGTGTTCTCTGACAGCTGGAAAGATATTGCAAAAAGTAACTGCCTGCAACAGTGCAGCAGATAGTACAGCAGACACTGCAGCAGCCACGTTCTATTTATATTGGACATCACCATTAATTTTGGACATCACTAAGGATGTCTTGTATATTATAGACCCTATGTAAGGCATAAGATTCTCGTTCAACACTAGCAAAATTAGAAAAGGAAAATATTCTCTCAAGTGTTCAAGAACGTCTCTCAAGAACAAAGCTGCTTCAACATCAACGACCTGATCCAAGATATCTTAAGTCCTTAGGTTGTTGAGTCTTTGTTATGTGTTCTTTATTGTAACTCCTATCCAGGATTCTAAGAAGCATTGATTAGGTTGATTCATAACAAAAAATCCTTTGTAATCGGAAGTATTGTAAAGTAGCTTGTGGTGGAAACATCACAAAGTTAGTCAAAGCCTTTGTAACTGTAGGGTGACAAAGTGGGTTATGGTAGAAATATCACAAGTTAGTCAAATTTTTTGTAACTATGATAGTTATAGAGTGGCTTGTGATGAGAGCATGATAAGTTAGTTGAAGTCTTTGCAATAGAGTTATTGTAAAGTGGCTTGTAATAGGGAAATTACAAGTTAGTGGCGTTAAAGGCCTACAGGTATAGGTTGTGGTTTTTTTATCCTCTTGTGTGGGATTTTTTCATGTAAAAAACCTCGGCCTTATTTATATTTTGCTTTACTAGCATTCAGTGTAGAACCCGAAAAAGAACCAGGTACTCTACCATTTGGTGGACTCACACAAACGTAGCACTGTATCAAACCTATATAGGACCATATTTCTATACAATTTGGTTTATCAGTACTTTCAGAGGAAACACATAGAGAACCTGGTTCTCTATACAATCTGGTGGACACACAGTTTTAACACGTGGTATCAGAGCAGGTTCTTCCTACCAGGCTAACACCTACAAAGGATCCTCATGGCTGCTCCACCAACTCTTGAAAGGAGAAAACCAAATAAGGAAAAGTCTCGAGTATTTAAAGCTGCTAATAATTATTCGAGAGAGGAAGACAGCTACATGGCTTACTTAACCAAAAGGTTTCAGAAGATGGTCAAAAGAGATGGAGAAGTGTTAGAAAGGGACAGATCTAACAGATCAAAGAACAATGATCTTTGTTACAAGTGCGGAAAGGCTGGACACTTCATGAAAAATTTTCCTCTCTTAAATCAAGAACTCTCCAAGAACTTCAAGAGAAAAAAGACCAACTGAATATTACTCAACCTTTGTGTGGATGGCACAACCAAATGATGATGATAAGAAGAAGAAGACTACAAAGAGGCAAATTTTAGGGATGTTCAGAGAAATCTGAAATCCTACTCTTCAAGAAAACTCATGTCTTTAACTAACGTATTAATATATGCCTTTCATAGTTTTGTGAAGGACAGGGATTCTTTGACCTTAGGATTAGTAGAATCTAAAAAAACTAGAGATGACTTAGTGGCTATAGTTACTAACCATATGATTCAGAAAAGAAAAGAATGATCTTTGGCAGAAATTATAGACCTAAGGAAATCAATAATAAAACCTGAGATCAATTCAAAACCTGAAAATTTTGGATAAGGAAAGGAGAGAGCTAGTAAGGAACATATTAGGCTAGAAAACGAGTTGAAAGCTGCTAGAACTAGGATATGTGGTGAACTCGAGAAAAATAAACAGCTCCAAGCTGAATTGAAGAGAGTAAAAAATTACCTTGAGAAATCTCTCAAGTGGACCTGTTCCTTAGATCCTGCCATTTCCATGTACTTCAAAAATAGTGGAAACAAGTAGGGAATCGGGTTCCAAAACGAGAAAACTCCTTACAACCCTCACACCAAGTATGTCGCAGTTCCTGATAACTGGCTGTGTACCCACTGTGGGAACAATGGGCACTTCAAAGAAAATTGCCAAGCCAGGGCTCAATCTGTTTAGAAAAACAAAGTGACTACTGACAGGGGACCAGGTACCGCTAGCAAGAAACCAATCGCCTTCATGGACTAGAAAAGCTCTTATCCATCCCTTCTATCATAACAACGGACCCAAACTAGTTTGGGTTCCTAAATCTAACCCATAATTCAGATGTGCAGGGAGAGTGGGAGGAACCAGACTGCAGTGGATCATGAACAGTATATGCTCAAGGCACATGACTGGAAATACCATGGATTTTCTCTCACTGAAAGCCTTGCAAGGAAGGGATGTACCCTTTGGAATGAATGGGTACATTCTAGGTATGGGGAATAAAAACAAGGTTGAAGTTCCTGTCTAAGCTGGTGATATGAGTTGCTCGAATGCAGTTAACAATGATTTGAAGACTTGGCATATAGGATTAGGAGGATACAAGTTTCTCACTTCTGGAGATAAGATGAAGCAGGACCTGGTCCATCCTATATCAAATTCAAAGTTCAAAGAACACGGAGCATGCAACTCCAATGGGAATACTGAGCAGAAGTGAAAATAGATGCATGATCAGACCTCTCCAGAATCCTACCCCCTATGAGTTGCTAACTGGAAGGAAACCCTAGCTTACTAAGAACATTTGGGTACAAATGGTATGTTCTAAACAATGGAAAGGATCATCTTGGTAAAATTGATGCCAAGAGTGATGAAGGAATCCTTCTAGGATACTCCTCTTGAAAAAAAATCTACAAGGCAGCAGAAAAAGGTCACAATGTGTGGAAGAAAGTGATCATAAGCTATTCAACAAAATCTCACTTCTAACAAAAGACGAAACAATGATGATTGAAATAATGAACCACCTTTAACCCATGGGGAAGTATCTGATGTTTCAAATGGCAAGGCAGATATGATGAGTGAGATGAAGGAGACTGGTGAAGACAATGCAACATCTTCTTTCACTTCTCAAGAGGAACCTGGTACTTCCATTACTACCCCTAGCCTTCTCAATATTTCTATCCCAAATAAAACCCAAAAATATCAAGAAAGCCTTGTAGGATGCAGACTTGATTACTGAAATGCAAGAGGAATTGCATCAACTTGAAATAAACAAGGTATAACACCTAGTACCTAGATCCTCAGATAGAACCATCATACGGACCAGGTGGGTATTCAGGAATGAGCTGGATGACCATGGAAATGCTTCAAGGAACACAACAAGGCTTGCTGTTCAAAGATTCAATCAAGAGGAGGAGATCGATTATGATGAGACTCTTGGCCCAGTAGCTCACATGGAAGCTATTAGGATCTATACTGCCTTTGTTTCGCAAGAGGAAAGATTGATAATACATTATCTTTGAATACATGGAGAAGTAACTTGCTCATTGATCAGATTTATGAGGATGACATCATATTTGGAGCTATAACTATTTGAGAAATTTGCTAACCTCATGGGAAGTAAGTGTGAAATGAGTACGATGGGGGACTTAATGTCTTCCTGTGTCTTCAAGAGAAGTAGTCCATAAAGGGAACGTGTATAAGTCATAAATGCAACAAAGAACTCTTGAAAAAGTTTGCCATGGAAGCATAGGAATCATTGGATCTCTACTCTACCTTACTGCTAGCAAGCCAGACATTGTATTTAGTGTGGCATTACATGCAAGGTTCCAATGAAATCCTGAGGAGCCTCATCTGAAGGCTGCTAAGAAAATTTTGAGATATTTGGGCATACAGAACCTGGTTCTGTACTATCCTTCAGGGGACAGTTTTCAACCTTATTGGTTATGCTAACACTGATTATGCAGGTTATCTGGTGGACAAGAAAATCACATCTGGAATGGCTCATTTTCTTAGATCATGCTTTATCTCATTGGGTTCAAGGAAGCAAAACTCAGTAGCTTTCTTAACAGTTGAAGCAGAATATGTTCCAGCTGCCAAGTAATGTACTCATTCACTGTGGATCAAGCAGCTATGTGAAAAAACGGTCTTATTTGTATAAGTTCTTGTTGCACGAAAGATCAGATTGAAGATATCTTCACAAAGCTTTGAACAGGCAACACTTTGAGACACAAGATAGCATTGGGATTACTTGAACCTAATCGAGAACCTGTTTGTGCTGATATGAATGTGATAGTCACACTAAGGTAAAATTGGCTAAAGTGTTTTTTGACTAGGCCTAACTCACATCTGTACCGTTGCAGGTAAACACACATGATGATCATAAAAGCTAAAGTTATAGTGTTGAACTTTGGAGGAGAGCTGCAAAATACTTTTGCAAAATAGGCCAGGACCCTGGTTCCTACACCACAGGTTAGTAGTAATGTGACTTTCGCATGCTTGTTCAAACAAATATAGCAAAATTAATTCAACTGCCACATCATCCGAATTTTCAGACTAGTAGTTCTAAACTGTTGTCTCCCTTTTTATCTCTTTAATTTTCCTTCAAAACTCTCTACCACTTCTAAAACCATGGCCAACAAATAATAATCTTTTTCTCTTTCCATCAACATCACTCCCATATCTCCTCCTCCCTTAACATCATCACCGGAAACCAACTTCTTCACTATCCTTGATACTACTGTACCCATACTGATTTCCTCCTTATCTCTAGTAACCTCATCTCTAGTATCACTTCTATGTATTTCAAATCCTACTTCTCCTTTGTTCTTGAATCTCAAGGAAAGAAACTCCATTCTTAGGGGCTAAAACTCTAGTGCCTTTTGAGTCCCTGGTTTATGACACTATCACAGAAAAACCTGTTAAAGAACCTTATTCTCTTTTAGCTGAAACAAACCAAGTGGTTGTAGAAGAAAGAGGCTTTTGAGTCTGCCTTGCAGAAGAGTAAACACAGTATTAACAAAAAAGGGGTTGTTAAAATAGGGAAAATTGTGACTGGTAAACACATTCCAGTAATTGAGGTTGATAAAGATGTTGTGGAGGAACCTAGTTCCTTAGTGAAAATATCTCAAAAGGTTGTGCTTGAGAAAGATTTGTTTGAAGGTGACATCATCGCTGTTTCAAGCAGGAATAGGAAGGTTATTGAAATATCTAAAAAAATAAAGGGAAACTGTGGGAGGAACTGGTTCAATAAAGACCATTCCAAGTGATAGTGGCCTTGGGCAGGAAAGTATGAGCACTTAGAAAAGTCTTGGGGTTGCACGCTTGCCCGACAATCTAGGAGATGGCAAGTATGAGACAAGTTCTAGACTTAGGCAACTAATGGAGAACCCGCGGGAGAAAATACTTGACTAACTACTGTCTGAAACTGCCCGCATGGACCTAGCTCTCAAAACCATTGTTGCCTCCACTTCCAAGCCTCCATGATTTAGTGCCCCTAGGATCCTCTCTCTGGCCAGTTATCTTTTGCTCTGATGATTTTGTGTCTCTTGTTTTTCTTTTTGTTTGTCTTTTTGTGATGGACTGTTGGATTTCACAGTTGCTGCTCCTACTGAAACAGTCATATTTTTTATCAACAAAACAACTCTTCTTTTGCATGTACAATGCTTGTTTTCCTTTTTGCTTCTCTTTTCTATCATGATTGTGTATACATATATGTCATGAGTTATCTTTGTTGGACTTCTTTATGCCTTTTTGTCTAACTGTGCCTTTTTGTTGATGCCAAAGGGGGAAGAATCGAGCCGGGGGGAACATATGTTAGTGTCAAGGGGAACATATGTCAGGGTCAAGAATAGAGTCAGGGGGAACATATGCAGTTGCTTGTACCTTATCTGGTTAAGTCAAATAGTCATCAATGTTCAAAGTTTGTCATCATCAAAAGGGGAAAATTGATGGGCTTAAGATATTTTAAGCTATGTTTTGATGATCTAACAAAATTTCTATATGGAACCATATAAAAGACCAAGAATGATAGCAAAAAGTCAGGGGGAACATATGAGGAAACATGTGTAAGTAAGGGCATAAAGCCAGGAAAATCTGTGGTATCCTGTTATCCAATCTGGATCTCTGAACTCTAACTTCTCGTATTCAATCCTAAGTTTGTCATCATCAAAAAGGGGGAAATTGATAGGTTTTCAATATCTTTGTCTTATGTTTTGATGATCTAACAAACTTAATGTCAAGAACCAGATAAGGAACCAGACTCACTTGGATTACACTGCATCTAAAGGATTCCAGCTAAATATGAACTTGCTACAGATTTAGGAAAGCTTCAAAAGGTAGGAACCCAAACAAGGACTTGATATTCCTGTGGGTTCCTTATGGCAATACAAAGTCAATTGGACAAAGCTGGAAACGAAGATTCTGACACACTATACTATTTCCAACACAACCTTATTCTCTGATCAACTAAAGTACAATGATTCAAGTTACTCAACTCAAAAGTACCAGATCAGGAACATGATCCCTTGGTGCTCCCCAGACAGAAGTCCAAGTCAACTATACAGCTGGAACACAACTGCAGGAAGTGACAGTCTGCAACTGTACAAAGAGGAACAGAATAGGGACTTGGTCCCTTAGAGTTCTCTAACAAGAAGTACAAGTCAGCTATACAGCCGGAATGCAATTGCTTGATTGTCCATAACTGTACAAAGAGGAATACAACAGGGACCTGGTCCTTTAGTGTTCTCTGACAAAAGTACAAGTCAACAACAGCTGGAAAGCAATTGCAGAAAGTGATTACCTGCAATAGTGCAACAGACAGTACAGCAGACAGTGCAGCATCCACTTTTTATTTTGATTGGACATCACCATTAATATTGGACCTCACTAAGGATGTCTTGTATAGTATAAACCTTATGTAAGGCATAAGATTCAGGTTCAACACTAGCAAAATTAGAAAAGGAAAACATTCTCTCAAGTGTTCAAGAATCTCTCTCAAGAACAAAGCTACTTCAACCTCAAGGACTTGATCCAAGATCGAAGATATCTTAAGTCCTTAGGTTGCTGGGTCTTTTTTATGTGTTCTTCATTGTAACTCCTATCCAGCTTTCTTAGAAGCATTGATTAGTTGATTCATAAGAAAAATCCTTTGTAATCAGAAGTATTGCAAAATGGCTTGTGGTGGAAACATCACAAAGTTAGTCAAAGCCTTTGTAACCGTAGGGTGACAAAGTGGCTTGTGGTAGAAATACCACAAGTTAGTCATTTTTTTGTAACTAGGATAGTTATAAAGTGGCTTGTGATGAGAGCATCACAACTTAGTTGAAGTCTTTACAATAGAGTTATTGTAAAGTGGGTTTGTAATAGGGACATTGCAAGTTAGTGAAGTTAAAATCCTACAGGAGTAGGTTGTGGTTTTTTTATCCTCTTGTGTCAGATTTTTCCATGTAAAAATCCTCGGCCTTATTTACATTCTATTTTTCTAGCATTCACTGCAGACCCGATAAAGAACCATGTACTCTATCATTTGGTAGACTCACACAAACTTAGCACTATATCAAACTGATATAGAACCATATCATTATATTTTACTAGCACTATATCAAACTGATATAGAACCAGATCGGCCTTATTTACATTCTATTTTACTAGCATTCACTGCAGACCCGATAAAGAACCATGTACTCTATCATTTGGTAGACTCACACAAACTTAGCACTATATCAAGCTGATATAGAACCAGATCGCTATACAGTTTGGTTCATCAGTACTTTCAAAGGAAACACATAGAGAACCTGGGTCTCTATACACTCTGGTGGATGCACAGTTTCTAACAGGGCCGCATATGTGGTTTTGCTGGGTCAGAACATATATATTCCACCCTTCGCGAATTTGGGTTATTTTTTATCACATTTCAAACAGGAAGAAGCTTTGGAGAGAAAATTCAGGGGAAAATTCAAAAGGGTTTCGTAGATGTAAGGTATTTGGTTCTTAAACGCATTTTTATGATGATTTCTAACATTGTAAGGTTGACATCTAATGGGAAAATCAGTAGCAAATTGGGGGTTAGGTCTTGGAAAATTGGAGACCTATAATTAGGGACTTGAGGGATCATTTGTGGTTGGATTTTAGTACTTTTCATATGAATAAACTCATTGGAGAATAAGGATTCTATTGATGTAAATTTTGTCGGTTTCCAAGACGTGGACACGAGGGGTCGGGTTTTGTCAATTTCGGTATTTGTGTTATAATTTGATTAATTTCATATGGGTTTCACTCCTTTAGTAAATATTGATGGTTATGAAGTGATTTTGGTTAGATTCGAGGCATTTGGAGGCCGAATCGAGAGGAAAGGGTATTGCGAGCTAGAGTTTGGCTTGGCTTGAGGTAAGTAACGCTTCCAATATTTGTTCTATGGGTTTGAAACCCTGAACTATGTATTCCATGATTATTATGTAGCGACGCTATGCCAAGTGACCGATGTATAGGCGTGCACTGTGGAAACACGGACTGGATCATTCTAGATCACCGCTTAGTAATTCTTCTTTACCGATATCTATGTTGTAATTATGTGATTTAGTTGATGAGCTAAAAATCATGTTGATTATCATGTTAAGGCTTCATGCCAATATTGTTGAGACCCAAGGGGTCGTTTATTGCTGTCATATCGTTTATTTTATTGACTTTCTGTACTCAGTCATTTTCATGCATATTATATCATATCTCAGTCTCGATTATTATTATCTGCCACATCTTATTATTTTCCGGGCTAGTATCATAACACTTGGATCCCGTGTGTGAGATTGGTGAGTTATGACTAAGTGAGGCCGAGACCCTGCTATCGAGTGACAGTATGAGATTGGGCTGTAAACTGCATCGAGATATTGAACAAGCCTTCATTGGTTTTGTTATCGCGCTTTTGCTAGTGAGAAAAACCCCTATGGAGTCATTACACCTCTAGTGAGCGCAGTTGATGATATTGAGGGATGGATCTTCCCTGGACATGGATCTTGTCCGAAGTATTATACCGGGAGATGGATCTTCTCTGCGAGGTTGGATTGGCCTGTGTCCTCGGTACTGGATGACTGCAGTTAGTGATATATATTCCGGGATGGATATTCCCTGGACCCAAGTCCATATGCATTACCGAGGGGTTGAGCACTTGTAAGTGGAGGTTCATGGAACATTGATTATTCTAGTTGTGCATTGGTACATGCAAATCTCTAAGTTTTGGACTTCGTACTGTTCAGTTGCATTTAAATGTCGTTGAACTTTACTTGAACCGTAAGCATATATATTTTTCCTGTTCAGTTATATGTTATTACCTGTTGAGGTTTGGTCCGTCACTACCTTTCTGCCCATATGTTGGACTTGTTACTTACTGAGTTGGTGTACTCATTTTAACCCCTGCACCTTGTGTGCAGATACAGATCTCTCTGGTCACGGTAGCAACTGTTGATTATAATGTGCGTACTTTCACTTAGAGGTTACGAGGTAGACGCTTGGCGACCGCAATTCAGCCTTCTCCTTCCCTATCTTCCTCCAGTTTATATGTTAGATATTTCCAGACTGTAGTAGTCTTGTTATTTCAAATAGTTATAGAAGAATTTTTTTGCTCATGACTAGTGACACCCAAGGTTAGGCTTGTATTTTCTTTCCGCTGGTTTTTGGAACTTATATTTTTATATCATTGGATTTCTGTTAAAACATGATATTTTCTTAAGTTTTTTAAATTGGAAAATACAGTAATTGAGAATAAGTGGCTGGCCTAGTTCCACGATTGGCACCATTACGACCGCATCTCTTTTTGGGTCATAACAGTTTGGCCGCAACAAACGGTCAAATATGCTAAAATCCCCTCATTATAAATCTGCCCACTGGTTTCCCTAAAGGACTGTTTGCATATCCATTTCTAAAATTAAAACCTTTAATAAAAATGCACCTCAATGCAAGAGAAGAGTTGAGATAAATAATAATTTCGGTAAGTCAAAATTAAATTTGACTAAATTATATAATATAATTGTTGCGCTAATTTCCCAAATAAATAATATGGACAATGTGATAAAGTGAGTGATAGACTATGGTACTACTAGGCAAATTTGTGCAAACAAGTTGAGAAACGAGAAGAAACTATTTATCTTGGTGACTCACGAACAACTCGCGTTCAAAAAAAATTTCTCAAACTCACATCTGGTAAAATTCTAACATTGACAGATGTATTGCATGTTCCTAATATCCAAATCAATTTGGTTTATATTGGATTATTAGAAAAAGTTGGCGTGATGGTTTCTTTCGAGAATGATGAGGTCATATTGACCAAAAATTATATTTTTGTGGGCAATGGATATTGTAGTCATGGTTTATTTATGTTTAATATTTCAAATGCTATCAATAAAAATGCATCTTCTTCTGCTTACATGGTTGAGTCTATTGCTATATGGCATGCTAGACTAGGACATGCTAATGTCGCGTATATAAAGAAAATATAGTCACTAGAATTAATATTTGGTTTAGACTCAAATAATACTGACAAATGTGAAATATGTGTTGAAGCTAAAAGTATTAGAAAGACTTGTTTTTCTATAAATAGAGAAATTTAATTTTTATCCTTGATTCACAGTGATTTAGGCGATTTAAAGCTAATTATGACTATATGTGGTAAAACATATTATATGACTTTTATTGATGATATTTCTAGATACATTAAGTTGTATTTTCTTAGAAATAAAGATGATGCTTTTAATGCTTTTATTTTTTATAAAACTGAGGTTGAAAATCAACTTAATAAAAAAATCAAGAGAATTAGATCTGATAGAGGTGGAGAATATTTATCTTTCAATAAATTTTGTGAAAGTAATGGAATCATTCATGAAGTAACTCCGCCTTATTCACCTAAATCAAATGGAGTAGCTGAAAGAAAAAATAGAACAATGAAAGAGATGATGAAGTCTATGTTCATTACTTCTAATGCTCCTGATAATTTGTGGAGTGAAACTATTTCATCTGCATGTCACTTACAAAATAGAATACCACATAGAAGAACTGACAAAAACTCTGTATGAATTGTAGAGGGGTAATAAACCTAACTTGAAATATTTAAAAGTGTGAAAGTATCTTGCTAAAGTTCTTTTTGCATGAACCTAAAAAGAGAAAAATAGGTTCTAAAATTGCTTATTGCATTCTTATTGGATATGTTGAACATAGCGTTGCATATAAATTTCTTGTTTTAAAAAGTGATGTGTTTGATCGTAATACTATAATTGAGATAAAAAATGCTGAGTTCGTTGAATATATTTATTTATTGTCTCATATAATTTCTCATACACCTGTTAAAACAAATAGTAAAATTACCTCTAATGAGGAACTGAGAAGGAGCAAAAGGCTTAGGAAAGAATATTTTCATTATGGAAGTAATTTTCAAACTTTACTTGTCGATAATGAACCATCAAATTATTTTGAAACTATATCTTCTTCAGAAGCTAATTATTGGAAAGAGAAAATAAAAGTTGAAATCGATTCTATTTTAAAAAATAAAATATGGATTTTAACTTATTTACCTCCTGGCGCATAGTCTATTTGGCTGTAAATGGATTTTCAACAAGAAATTAAATCCGATGGATCTTTAGATAAATATAAAGCTCACATTAGTAGCAAAAGGATTTTCTCAAAAATAAAATATAATTTTTTTGATACATTTACTCAAGTGACTAGAATTTCTTCTATTCGAGTTTTAAATACATTAGCTTCAATTCATAAGCTTTTTATTTATCAAATGGATGTCAAAACTGCTTTTCTAAATGGTGATTTAGAAGAAGAAATTTATGTGATTCAGCCTGAAGGCTGTGTCATTCGTGGACAAGAAAATAAAGTTTGTAAATTAATTAAATCTTTTTATTGTCTTAAACAAGTTCATAAGCAGTGGTATGAGAAATTTGAATAAGTCTTACTGAGCATCAATTATTTTTCAATTGAGGTGGATACATGTGTTTATACTAAAGTGATAGACAATGATTATATGATGATCTGTCTATATGTTGATGACATACTTACATTTGGTCAAGTTTAAACATTTTAAAAAGTACTAAATTATTTCTATTATGCTAATTTTGATATGAAAGATCTGGGTGAAGTAAATATAATATTGGAAGTTAAAGTTATAAGGAGTGAAGATGGCATAATGTTGTCACAAGAACAATATGTTGAGAGACTTTGAATATTTTAATGTCACATCTGTGAGCTCTCTTTGTGATACTAACTCTCAGTTGAAAAAAGAATAATAGTGACCCAGTTGCTCAGTCTAAATACGGTATGATTATTGGGAATCTGATGCATTTAACGAATTTTATAAGGCCTGATATAACCTATGATGTGTGTCGACTGAGTAGATATACTCATAACCCTAACAAAGAGCATCGGTCTACATTAAATAGACTAATGAAATACTTGAGAGGGGACATGAATTATGGTATCCTATATAGTGGATTTCCTTCTAATTTAAAAGGGTACAGTGATGCAAAGTAGATCTCTCATTCAGATGAGACAAAATCCATTAGTGGTTATGTATTCATCCTTGGTAGTGGTGGAATACTGCAAAAATCAGCTAAACAAACGATCATTGCTAGATCGTCTATAAAATCAGAGTTTGTAGCTCTAGAGTTAGCAGGTTCTGAGGCCTTGTGGCTTAGAAACTTCTTAGCTAACATCCATTTAAAGGATGTATTTCCCTCCAGACATGGTCGAGGTCACAAATATTGCTTGCATGGTCTTAATCTGAAAAGCTAAAGAAGGATGAACTAGAACCTACGGCTAACAAGCATCAAGATTCAGATCAGGGTCCGCATGAAAAACCAACCAAGACTCCAGATCAAGCTTCAGAAGACTCACAGATAGGAGTCTTGTAACTCGTTGCTGATAGGCTTAAAACTAAACATAAAATTGAGACATGATGTCATAAAACAACTATTGAGAGATGAAATAGTTTCCATTGACTATGTGAAGTTAGAGATAAATTTGACCAATTCTCTGACTAAACCCGTGGGAAGAAAAGTAATTCTTCAAACCTCAAAAGATATGGGGTGAAGTATGTTCATATGGTTAATAACAAGTTGATATTGGCACTGATGCACTAAACGACAGTGCTTAACTGCTATTAATTGAGGGGCTGAGTTATAACTCTTAATGAAATTCATATTCCTTATGGATGGTATAATTTAAAAGGAGTATACATTTGACGAATTCACCTATATGAGAGTGGAATGGGAGGCTCCTATGAGATTTTTGGCCTAGTCTCTAGAGCTCTCGTGAATAATTAGGCACGCGCATGACCTATTGGGCGTAAAACCGCATTGAACAATAAAATTACCGGGGTCAAAATGTGATTGATAAAATCTCTAACTTATAAAATGAATTATTGGTTCATAGAAATATTATATTTCACCAGTAATTCTGTGAGTTAAATTTTATTGATCTAAGTTTGGCCCATAGTTCAGAAGAACCAAACCTATTACATTTGGACCACGTAAATCCAGCAAGTTGTTAATTCTTCCGTTCCTTTATCCTTTTTCTATAAATCTTTTAAAATATGTGGGGATTGTGATTGTATTTTCAAAAAATAATTAAATAGCCAAGTGTACTTCTAATTTATAAATGTCATACCGATTTCTAAGCGGCTATTATGCATGTGGAAAATTTCACAAGTGTCTTTGGTCTATTTCAATATCCAGCATGTGTCGTCCTTCCTCTTGATTTTGGATAAATGGCATAAGCCAAGTACCAAGTGGCAGATGAGACATACCACTTGTCCCAAGCAATTGTCATTATTGAGCTTATAAATAAGCCTTCAATTTCTATAAATGAAACACCAAGAAAAGCTAATCATTAGCTTCAAATCACTAATTTTTCTCTTTCTTTCACTCCAATGTTCTTCATATGTATCTATTTTATTTTATCTTCAATAGATACTTTATTTATTTTTTTAACAAATTGCTGGTATATTAGTTTTGCTAATTCCTGTATTTTCTAAATAATTAGAGATGTGCTTGTCTAATCTTGGGAAAACATTTCATATTACTAAAATATTCTTTTAGGACAGTGTCCAGTATGACTCAAGTCAACTCGTATATCTTCTTAAAAAAAATATTATTACAATATATCACTTCCCTACACTGATTCCATAATTAATCCTCTTAGGAATATGAGAACATTTTGGTATAGAGCGTTTTTATCTCTTTTAGTGAGCTTAGTTGGCACAAATTTGGATAATTAGTTTGGCTAATGATCAGATTCAAATTTCGAATGTGTGAAGCAAATAAATTTAAAAAATATTTCATAATTCCTTGAGGCAAAAAATTATCGTGTACTAAGGAAAGTAGGGGTGTGCATTCGATTTATCGATTCGATTTTGACTCTTCTCGATAATAGCTTATCAATTATCAATTTGTACATATGTTTACCGTTATCATTTCAATAAGGTTTCAATTTTTTCGATTTAGATTTATCGATTTTTGGGGATTATAGATTCGGGTTTAGCGATCACACCAATAAGAAAATTTACGGGATTCCACAAAAAGTATATCGTTATAAACACATCTAACTAATATGGATAAAAAGAAGCTAAGATAAGACGAACACCGTTTATAATATAAAAATTATGTCAACAAGCACATGCAACGAAACTAAAGTAAGGAATCAAATGTATGCCACCAACACTCCAACGGTATAAAAAATAAAAAAAAATATATCATCACGGCTAATTCTGTTTTCCATTAATTTGAACTTCATTCCCTTGAGCTTTAAATATGATCATTCCTTAAATATGGAAGAGGAAATAATAGGGTTATAGACTTAGGGTAAAGGAAATAGTATTATAGAATAAGGGTAAAAAATAAACAATAAAAAATAAAAAAAATATCTTTTTAATGTATCTCATCGGTTTATCGATAAACCGATAATCGAAGAGGACAAAATCGAAATCGAAATTGATAACGAAAATTTTGAATTCGAAATCGAAATCGATAAACCGATTCGAATGCACACCCCTAAAGAAAACACAGGAAAACATGAATGTAATATAAGTTTCTTCAAATAGAGATAATTGAAACGAAGCATGCTGCATTTGAAGCCAAAACTGCCAAATGAAATTCAAAGTATGCTGTTTTGAGCCAAAAGAAAATAGCAAGGATATTTTTAGCTTAATAGGTGGACGTAAGATAGTTGTCAAAGTTTCAAGTGAATCCAAAATGGGCCATGTACTTGTATCTACCAAATGATAAAAATGCTTATAAAATTCAATCATAAACCATGCTTCGGTTCTATGTAACCCCCCCCCCCCCCCCCCCACCAAGTAATAAACTAAAGAAGGACTCTTTGGGGTCTAATTTTCTTTCTATCTGACAGGACAAAAAATAGGAATGAATGGTTCTTTCATTCCACTGATAAAAGTCTAATTAGAAAAGACTCCTACTTAGGACTTGATCGAGGGATCAATTAACTCCGAAACATAAAGTAGCAAAACCATAAACCCGTTCCCCCGCCTTAAAGGATGCCAACTCATCACACTTATCTCCAACTTATTCGTGGTTCTAAGGTGCTTTTGACCATTATAAAAACTTATTTGAAGACCAAGGCGAGGGGTCATCTTTGGCAACCAACCGTTGAGCCAGCCTTCCCGCTATCCCCCCTGCCCGCACCCTCCAAAACAGAAGTACGTAGAAATCTACTTGTCAAGCCTTCTTCTTCCTGGTCCTATCGAACCAGACACTAAATATGTGTCCTTACCAAAGTCTAGTTTCAAATCTAGTCTCGACATCAATCTGTGAAAGCCTTCAAGCTCAATCTTTTCCTTCTAGCTTTCCCCACTCTTTGGCATATATATCACAGCTAATTATGTTTTTCATTAATTTGAACTTCATTCCCTTGAGTTTTAAATATGATCATTCCTTAAATATGGTAGAGGAAATAATAGGGTTAGGAACTTGGGGTAAAGGAAAGGGTATTATACAATAAAGGTAAAAATTAAAAAATTAAAAAAAATTAAAATTAAAAAATGATTTTTTTATTATATCTTATTGGTTTATCGATAAACCAATAATCGAAGAGAAAGAAATCAAAATCAATAACTCGATAACGAAAATTTTGACATCGAAATCGATAAACTGATAACTAATAATCGATTTGATTTATTGATAAACCGATTCAAATGCACACCCCTAAAGGAAACAGAGGAAAACATGAACGTAATATAAGTTTCTTCAAATAGGGATAATTGAAACAAAGCATGCTGCATTTGAAGCCGAAACTGCCAAACGAAATTACAAAGTATGTTGTTTTAAGCCAAAAGAAAATAGTAACTGTACTTTTAGCTTAATAGGTGGACGTAAGATAGTTTCCAAAGCTCCAAGTGAATCCAAAATAGGCCATGCACTTGGATCTACCAAATGGTAAAAATGCCTCTAAGATTCAATCATAAACTCTGCCTCGGTTCTATGTAAACCACCCCCTCCCCTCTCCCCCCCTCCGCCAAAGTAGTAAAGTAAAAAAGGGCTCTTTGGCATCTAGTTTTCTTTCTATCTAACAGGACAAAAAATAGGAAGGAATGGTTCTTTCATTCTACTAGTAGAAGTCTAATTAGAAAAAGACTCATAGGTAGAACTTGATCGAGGGATCAATTGACTTCGAAACATAAAGTAACAAGACCATAAACATGTGCCCCCGCCTTAAAAGATCCCAACTCATCACCCTCATCTCCAACTTATTCGTGGTTTTAAGGTGCTTTTGACCATTATAAAAACTTATTTGAAGACCAAGGCGAGGGGTTATCTTCGGCAACCAACCGGTGGATCTGACCTCCCTATCATTCCCCCCTACACGCATCCTCCATAACGAAAGTACATAAAAACCTACTTGTCAAACCTTCTTCTTCCTGGTCCTATCGAACCAGACACTGAATACGTGGACTTACCCAAGTCTAGTTTCGAATCTAGTCTCGACATCAATCTTTGAAAGCATTCAAGCTCAACATGTTCCTTCTAGCTTTCCTTGCTCTTTGGCATATAGAATCTGCCACTATCGGACGCATTCAGAATGAGCGTCCCGTTGTTTTTTAACAGTGCCTCGGTTATCAAACGGCTTAAAATTCCAAAGCGTTTGTTTATAAATTTTAGGGTTTCTTTCCACTTGCAGCTTGTTTGGATGGTTGTTTTATATCGTTTCATAATGTATCGTATCGTATTGTATTGTACTGTAATGTATCGTTTGATGAATATAATATTTAGATCGATGGATTATGTCGTTTTACCGTCGTTTCATGTTATCATGCACCAGTAATATGATGAATAAGCTTGCAATATTATAAAGAAAATTTGTGGTACGGTATATAAAAAGGCAAAGCAAATGAAAAAATAAAATTATTTAATAATAATGAAGGGTGAAATTGAGAGAAAAGGAAAAGGTAATAACGCGACCACATCAAATCGGTCGTTACATAAAGTGATACATTTCATTGTTACGAATTTAGCAATACGATAAGATAAAATTTAAGTAATAATCAAAACAAATATTGTATTTAAAGTAATAATACGATATAATACAATAGGTAACAACCATCCAAACAAGCTGTTAGTATTTTTTCTTGACAATCTCTGTGATCTTATTTTTGTAAATTCTTAATGAGAAATTGAATATTGATTTGCTGATCCATTTAGTTTGATTTATAAACCATGATCTTCTTTCCTTTTCTCATTTTCAAAGGAATTTTTACACCTTATAGAAAACTTTAGTACCCTATTTATATTAAATAAATACCATTTAAAAATATTACATCATATAAATACCTTTTATTCTTTATATCAAAAATAATAATTATAGTTATATCCTGCTTTTAAGGCACCATATATGCTATTTAATATTTTTCTCTCTCCTTTTTACTATTTTCTCTCACCAAATACACGTTCTCTCTCTCTCTTGCATACATGTTTCTATCTTCTCCCACATCTTCTCCCACATAACCACGTTCTTTAACTATTTTCCCACCCAAATTCACTGAAATCACTACGGAATCATTGGAATTGCGCCATCGAATTCAGCCCATACTACTGGTAACATTTGTTATTCGATTTTGATATTATTTTTGTGTTCATCGATTTTTACACCATCTTTTTGTTCTTCGATACGCCTGCGAATTAAGCAATTTTTGTTCTTCGATTTTTTCATAAATTTCTGAAACAATAACCATTGGTATTGTTTGCTCACCAGGAAGCTTTGATTTTCCTCTCCAATGGCGGATTCAATGCCACCCAGCAGAGTGATTAGAGGTATACCCACCAAAATTCTCAATTTTGATGGGCCTACTTTCTCGTTGCAAATAACTCAAGCGGAGTCAGATTTTGCAGGTTTATCATCATCTCCAGTTGCTGAGAGAAGAACTAAATTATGCAATGACAAGTTTAAAGAAGTCCAAGTTGAGAAATCTTCAAAAGAAACAAAAACTTAAGTTGAAGCAAAAATTCCAGTTGCTTCAAAGAGGAAAAAAATAGGAATGATACACGACACCAAAAGGTAATTGCTATTTATATCAATATTCATTCAAATAAACTTATATGTGCTCATAATTATTCAATCATTTTTACTCCAGTACGATGTTGTATTCATATGTATCTGATTGTATTCTTGTACCATTTTGTATACTGTATTATGTTTTTCTCTAAGTATGTATAATAATTTTTATGTATTTTTGTAGTTTTCAACTCTTCAAATTTAATATCAATTCTACTGGTATTCATATGTATTCATGTGTATTAAGCTTTAGTTTTCAAACCCTTCAAATTTAATATTAGTTTTACCTGTATTCATATGTATTCAGATTTGGTTTCCAACTTTTTCAAAATTAATATGAGTTTAACTGGTATTCATATGTATTCATGTGTATTCAGCTTTGGTTTTCAACTCTTCAAATTTAAAATGAGCTTTACTTATATTCATATGTATTCATGTGCATTCAGATTTGGTTTCCAACTTTTTCAAAATTAATATCAGCTTTACTGGTATTCATAACTATTCATGTGTATTTAGCTTTGGTTTTCAACTCTTCAAATTTAACATTAGCTTTACTTGTATTTCATATGTATTCATATGTATTCATGTGTATTCAGATTTTGTTTCCAAAATTTCAAAATTAATATCAGTTTTATTGTTATTAATATGTATTCATGTGTATTCAGCTTTGGTTATTTTTGTTTGCAACTGTTTAATCTTCTAGTAAGTTTTCAAATGTATTCATATTACTTATTTTTTATATCATTTGTGTGGTATCTAGTTTTTTAATATGTATTTAGCTTGGTCATTGTATTTTGTCTTCTGTAAGTGTTTATAGTTGTATTGATATGTATTCAATACTGTTTTAATATGAAATATGCAATGTATCCAACTCTATTAACATGTATTTATTATTGTAAATTGCAAGCAATTCATTTGTTTGTGAAACACCAGCCAAAATTTGTACCCCATATTAGTGTTTATACTAACACTGATATAGTCTCCCAGCTAAAAGAGAACCTTACTCCTCTTCAATACCAACAATTCTGTAATACATGCTTTGGCTGATTTCTTCAAATGAAGCGCTGTGAAGTACAACATCAACTCTTCAGATGCTTCATGGCTCTCCAGTTAAAAGGAACTCTTGACAATGTATTTGCAGTACACGTCAATGGTACTGAATAACATTTCACGTTAAGGGAGTTTGCACTTGTGACTGGCCTAAAATGTGTTGGTAATGATGAATATTTTGAGTTTATTGAAACACTTCCTAACCGGCTTATTGAGGCTTACTTTGGGGTGCTAATCTTGTCAAGAAGAAAGATTTGATGAAATGCTTCTATGACAAGACATGGGGTCCCGACAACGATGGTGATGCCTTGAAGATATCTTTGTTGTATTTCATACACACCTTTATTTTTTCATCCGAGAAGAATAGTACAACTATACCAATGCTACATTTTGACTTAGTAGAGAGTGGTCGATATTCTAAATATCATTGCGGTTTAAAAGCATTTGAGATGTTAGACAAAATCGATTAGCAAGAAGATGGTTGTTGTGAAGAAGTATTACAGGATAGTTGGGATACCCCTAGCTATGCAAGTGTGGTTTTATAAGTGTTGTTCTTTTGTTGATTCCAAGATTGCACTCCGAGTTGATGATGTGGTCCCCAGAATACTCAATTGGAGAACCACCGTAAATCAGCCAACCTTTTCTTATCTCATGAACGGCATGTTCAACGACACTGGAAACATGGTAATATACAAATTGTATCACTCATATATTGGATTTTATGAATAATTCATAGGCATATGTTTGCATATAAAAATATGAAGTTGCATTCATACATATTGTTGATACTCCAATACCTGCTGTAGTATTTTCATTCACTCGCAAAATACATTTATATACATATACATACATATGAAAATACTTGTATAATTAGCTACATACAGATATTGATGCATACAGATGTACACTTGCAGGTTTGATTCAATATACATATATACAAATGCATATGAACTAATAATCAACTCCATAAACTTGTATACAAATCCATAAAAGATTATGCATACAGTTGAATACATGTATTGCATACAATACTGTTAATATGCATACAACAATATACAACTGTTGTAGCCTTCATTATTAATTCTTCATACATATGCGTATTAATTCTAAATCATCAACTCTGCCTTGTCTTCAATATAAATATCATATTGTATTCAAAATCTGCATCTGGAATATTTTAGTTTGACTTTTATTATATTTCTTTTTTTAGATAGTTTTCAAGGACATCAGTCCAAGCGATATAGTGCTTGCCGTTATTCAGATTCCTCCTGTAGCCGCCGATGTTGAGAACATACCTACTCTAGCTATTTCAGACAAATCGGGAGAGGATTCGGATGACTTTTCTCCGACACCTGATCTTCCACGTAAGAAGAAACATGTTGCAATTGTTAGTCCATCTTCATCACCGCCCCATAAAAAGAGCAAGGAACACGAAAGGCACCATAATGAAACAGAATATCAGCCCAACATTCCTCCATTTTGTGTTTCCGAAATTGGACATAAAGTTTTGCATGACAATCAGATGCTACAAGGCCAAAATGATGAAGTATCTTCGTTGAGGAAAGATCTTAGTTCATTCAAAGAATATGTGAGTATTTAGCCACAGATTAAACATTACATTTTAATGATTAGCATTTACATATTTTTGGCTCTATCCTCTAACTATTTTTGTATTCTTTAGGTTGTGGGGGAGTTCAAGTCTCTACGAACATTGATCAATGATAAAATCAAGAAGCTTTCAGACCATCTTCAACAAAATAAGCAAATTGAACCAACAGGGAGACGTGATGATGACAATGACACAACTGTCGGAGATAATATTGAGATTTAACATTCTTAACGTATTGAGCATATGTATTTACCTCTATTCATATACACCTTGTTAAACTTCATATGTAAATTCATTCTTAACATAGTTTGCACATGTATTTACCTCTATTGAGCATATGTATTCAGTTGTATTCGTATCTTGGCTAACCATAATGTGTAAATGCAATTAACCCTTGTATTTAACTTTTTTCCTGCTATATGTAGATGTATTCTTAACATATTGAGCACCTGTATTTAGCTATATTCATATCTGTCTTAATCTGTATATGTAAATGCAATTAACAGATGTATTTAACTATTTTCCAATTGTATTTAGATGTATTCTGATGTTTAATCTTAATATTGAGCATATGTATTTACCTGTATTAATATTTATGTTAATATGTATATTTAAATGCAATTAACCCCTATATTTAACATTTTTCCAGCTATATGTAGATGTATTCTTTACATATTGAGCACATGTATTTAGCTATATTCATATCTGTCTTAATCTGTATATGTAAATGCAATTAACAGATGTATTTAACTGTTTTCCAGCTATATTTAGATGTATTCTGATGTTTAATCTTAACATATTGAGCATATGTATTTACCTGTATTCATATTTATGTTAATATGTATATTTAAATGCAATTAACCCCGGTATTTAACTTTTTTCCAGCTATATGTAGATGTATTCTTAACATATTGAGCACCTGTATTTAGGTATTTTCATATCTGTCTTAATATGTATATGTAAATGCAATTAACATATGTATTTCCAGCTATATGTAGATGTATTCTGATTTTTATTGTTAACATATTGAGCATATGTATTTACATGTATTCATATTTATGTTAATCTGTATATGTAAATGCAATTAACAAATGTATTTTACTGGTTTCCAGCTGTATTTAGATGTATTCTTAACATATTGAGCACATGTATTTAGCTGTATTCATATCTGTCTTAATCTGTATATGTAAATGCAATTAACAGATGTATTTAACTATTTTCCAGCTGTATGTAGATGTATTCTGATTTTTATTCTTAACATATTAAGCATATGTATTAACATGTATTCATATTTACATGTTAATCTTTAACATATTGAGCATATGTATTTACATGTATTCATATTTATGTTAACCTTAATATGTAGAGGCAATTAACTTCTGTATTTAAAATTATTTCATGTGTAATGTATTCTATATTATTATATGTATTTAAACGCATTCTAACATTAACTTACTATGCTAACAATTATACATACAACTAATAGAAAACTATATCAGGGGTACCGTCCAACATACCATCTATAGTTCAAGAGGGTGTATCTACAGAATTCTATGTATCTCAATTTGAACTGGACGACAAGTTTCTTCCCAGTCAAATACCAGAAACTAGAATTGTGATTCACACCAGTGCAAAAAAAACTGAAGCCACACCAATTCAATCTCATCGGAATCGGTGACTAAGTAGATGGAACTCTTCGCCTTATGAGTCTAACTTTGACTCAGGATGTAAGTTATTTTTCAAACTTAAGAATGAGCGTTATTTACGCTTTGTCATTTAAAAGTCCCTAATCACGAAATTAATGTACAACAGGTACCTCTGTAAAGTTGACCCCCATTTCTGAGAAAAGACACCCCTTTGAGGATGATACAATAACGGGGCCACATCCTATGTTAATCATTCAAGAATATGACAAATGGGTTCGTGATGGTCTTCTAGCTAGACATGATCAGAAGTGAGTTTTCTCATCTTATTACATTTT
The DNA here is from genome assembly GCA_034376525.1 of Nicotiana benthamiana. Classification (NCBI taxonomy): domain Eukaryota; kingdom Viridiplantae; phylum Streptophyta; class Magnoliopsida; order Solanales; family Solanaceae; genus Nicotiana; species Nicotiana benthamiana. Next base: position 84,350,152 of record CM067331.1, on the reverse strand, counting down.
CGAATTTATAAAAATATATATAATGATTTTTATATATTACTTGCAGAAGTAATTTGGAAGACCATTACAAGAAGAACAAGTCAATACTTCACATACCAATGGATTTTGGAATTGATCAAGTTAATTCCAAAAATTGGTTTTAGAATCTATCAATTGACGGGAAGCTATGGGATGTCAACATAAGTTTTTCCCCAAACTGACTAAATTTTCTGTAAATAACTACATGTTGTTTCATTCTAATATATTCTGTTGTTTTACTCAGCTATATTCAGTTATATTGTGGTGTATTCATATGTATTCAGCTAATTTCTGTATGCATTTATATTCACCTTTATTAAACATCTGTATTTATCTATAGTAAATAAATTTTCAGTTGAATTCAACTGCTTTATTCAGCTGAATTCTATTGCATTTATCATAAGCTTTATTCAACTTCTAAATTCAGTAGCATGTCACTCAGTTGTTGTATTCAATTAAATATTCAGTTGCATTCAATTGTATTCAGCTCACTGTGTGTTATGTAAAACATTACATCTGTTTTTTTCATTCAAGTTGTATTCAACCTTCATATAATAGTTATAGAGGTACTCAGCTGTATTTAAGTGTATTAGCTATTTGTATTTAAGTTTATTATTCATATATATTTAAATGTATTTCTCCGTATTCAGCTACTGACCCAACTGTATCTCTCTGTATTCAATAGTATTTTTCTGTATCCAACTTCAGATAATAGTAGTCATGTATTATTCTGTATTCAGTTATATTATTTCTTAGTTCAGCAATTAAACTCACACTATCTACTAACATTTTTTGTGTATAGCATATGGATGTAATATTCTACTATTTAAGAAAGAAGGGGAAGTACAATCAGCATATGGACTTCAAGTATACAACTGTTGACTGTATATTCAAGACAAGAATCGCTGAAATATACGATAGGTATAAAGATACAGATAGTGATGCTAATTTAGACAAACAAGAGGACGTGATATGTGAGTATATGAGGGGCTACAGATTTCATTCTAATGTACCTTGGTATACTGTGGATAATGTCTTGATACCATTCAGCTTGAAGGAAAAACTGCATTGGGTATTGGCTGTTGTAATATTCAAGGAGAGATGTATCAAAGTGTATGACTCGTACAGATCTGCAGGTCATGATGCCTATGTAGTTTCGGAGATTGATAAGCTAGCTAAGCTTCTACCTCTTTATCTATCAATCAGTGGCTTTTACGGAGATAGTCAAGGCATAGATTGGTCTGCTTGTCCAGCATACACTGACAAGTCACATAACGACTCTTTTGAAGTTTGTTTCATTTTAGATCTGACTCAATAGAAAGCGGGCAGCATGTAAGTATGCAATCACCATTCTTGTATGTTGTATACAAATCTAATTGTATGAATTATTTTTAATTGTTTCAATCAATTATTTTTTAGGGATCGTGGAGTGCATGTTGCAGCATACGCAGAATTTCTGAGCACTATTGGAGAGATTCCATAAATAACATTTATGGTGCTCTCCTCTTGGACTATGCTATGCACAAGATAGATGCTGATGCCATAAGCGAGAATGAAGCACCTTCAAAGATTGCTAGGCAAATCACTGAGTCGGAGGCAAAGATGCAGATAGTTTTAGAATAGATTTATGTTATTTTGCTTTTGGAATGTAGTTTCAGCAGGCAAAGGCTGCTCTTTTGAGTATTTTTGGGTGCAGATGCTACTTAGTTTGAAAAAATTATCACTTATAGCAACAATGTTCATGTATGACAATTGCAACTTTTCAATGACAGTTTCACTATTTTGTTCATAAGTATTTCTGCTTATACAGCTGTATTTTTTTCATTCCAGTTGTATTCATTTGTGTTCTATTGCATCCATTCATATACATCTTCCAAGATCAGACAATACATATTAAAGAACACAACTTTAGATGTATTACGCATGTTGCACTTGGTCATATATATTCAGATGTACTTAGTTGTATTTAAGTGTATTGTTCAGTATATCTAGTTGCATCTAAGCAGATTATTTATATGTATTTAGATGTATTAAATTGTAATCAACTACATCCATTCAGATACATCTTTCAAATTCAGATAATACACATTAAACAACATAATTTTAGATGTATTAAGCAGGTTGCACTTGGTCATATATATTTAGATGTACTCGATTATATTTAAGTGTATTATTCCAAAAATTATCTAGTTCTATGTAAGTGTATTATTCTGATGTATTTAGTTGTATTTTGGTGTATTCAGCTGCTGACCCAGTAGTTGTATTCAATTGAAAATTTAGTTGTATTTAATTGTATTCAGCTTACGTAGGTTATGTAAAAAAATACAGCTGGATTTTTTTCATTCAAGTTGTATTCAATTATATTCAGATCATCCATTCATATACATCTTTCAAGTTCAAATAATATGTAAAGATGTACTCAGCTGTATTTAAGTATATTATTCAGTATTAGCTATTTGTATTTAAGTTTATTATTCAGATATATTCAAATGTATTTTACTGTATTTAGCTGTTGACCCAACTGTATATTTATATGTATAAATATACTTCAACTACAAGTATTCAGAAAATATTCACGAAATTCATTTCAAAATATTACTCGACAAAGAGAATTTATTATAGCTGATAATGTCATCTTAAGTACTAACAAATTATTCAACCACAAATATATTTCAGAATACAACTATTTATTACGTGGAGCATTTCTACACGTTCGCTTGTTTGTCCTCCCTGCCCACATATGCTACATGAATGTTGATTTTTCTGCTGCAGCAATTCACTTAAAGTTTTATCGCGCTTCTTCTTTGGCCTTCCAGGAGGTCTTTTCCATTTTGGTGGTAGTACAACCTCCTCTGCAACATGTTATGGTATATTCCAGTCATTTTTGTCCGGTAGTGGGTACACTGGCACATCGTATGTCATTACAATTGTACTTGATTTGTAACTGTTAGAGAAATATTCGTCTGCCATTAGAAACTTGGTCTTCAATACAGCCCGAGCATGTGGTCATGGCGATTCATCAATTTGGAACCTTCCACAAACATATTTTCTGTCTAACATGCAGACAGTGTAATTCCTCCCACCATCGTTAACTGTATGTAAGTATTCAGTTGATGGTATCACCTACATTTAAAAATAGAAATATAAGTTTTGAACACATACACCTTAATCACCATATTTATATTGCAGAATTAATTATTTATGTAGAATAGACGTATATTGCATATATATATATTGATACAACATACATTATACCAGCAAAATATCAACTGGAAAATTGCAGGACTTATCAAATGTCTGTTGTACTTTAGGTAATAGTATGATACCAAGAACATTAGAATCATATGTATTCACAATACATATTAACATTAAATATCATACAACTAGTTATATTCTGATGTATTCCAATAGATTTTCCAGCATGTAACTTAGTTATATTAAGTTGTATTCATATCATATCTATGTAAAAATATGCCTAATATGTGCTTTAGTGTATTTGTATTCATATGTATTAAAGGTAGTTATACTTAAAAATGATTGTATTCAGTTGTATTCATATAAGTAATTCTGAAAATAACTAAAAAATATAGACAAATGACAGTAACAATTAACTTACCGTCATACGTGTACACATTGTCTCATTCAACTCCAGCATCTCCTGATATTTTTTGCCAAGCGTCTTGTATGTCTGTGTGGATTCTTTGCGGTTACTACAATTGCAACGTCCAAACATCTTCCTAACTTCTTCTAGGAAGTCGTATATTGGCAATTCCTTTGCTGAAACTAGTGCGGCATTGATTGACTCAGCAATATTTGATGTCATTGTCCATTCCCTATTAACAGGGGCATACAACCTAGCCCACTTTTTGTAACCAGCTAACTCTAAGTATTCTTTCACCCTAATATCTACTTTCTCCACCTTCTCCATCAGGCTATCAAATTCAGCCTGTGTGTATGCTTCTGCCATCGAGAAGTATATTTCGCGTAACTTGGCATGGCTCTTTTTGATTTTCTTATATATGTTGTTCCATAGATGCCATATACAAGCCAAATGCGGTACATCCGGATACACTCTCGATGCAGGTTTAATGATGCTCTCATTTCTATCTGAAACGATGCACATGTTTCCCCTTACACCGTATGCTATCTTGAATTGCTCAAAGAACCACGTCCAAGCAGCATCGCTCTCTGAATCAATAACACCATATGCTAGTGGAAGTATGTGACCCGTAAATAAAATTGAATATAATTATTTTTAAATAGGGTGATTTTAACTACTGAACTAGGAAATAATATTTCCAATATACAGAGGAATACATGTCTAATATCGATGAATACAGTTGTTTAGAAATACTTCTGAATATACAAGTTGAATAAACAACAACAACAACAACAACAGCTACCCAGTATACAAGTTGAATAAATCTTATGATAAATGCAATAGAATTCAGCTGACTACAGTAGTTGAATTCAACTGAAAATGTATATACTATAGATAGATACAGATCTTTAATAAAGTTGCATACATTTGCATGTAGAAATTAGCTGAATACACATGCATACAGGTGTCTAATAATTCTGTATGAAAGTGCCATTGATTACATAAGAATTCAGGGGGTTAAAACAGTTGAATTTAATAAAAAATACATGAATACAGATGAATACATATGTTGAGTAATACTGAATATAATAATTGAATACAACTGACGCTAAGTGGTTAATAAAGTTCAATGCAACTGACCATAGATGAATACAGTTGAATACATTATAATATAACTGAATACATAAAATGTTAACAGATTGTATTATTATTCAGATACTAACCTGAACCATCCATCGTGCTTGCCGAAACGAATGTCCCTATGTAGTAAGAATTTAGGTGACTTCCATCCACCACAACAATTGGTCTACAATTATCAAACCCCTTTATAAAGGCATACAATGATATATACACGTACATGAATTCATTCTGTGGCGATTTTACCATTCTTATATGGGAACCTGGATATGTAGTTTCCATTGTATATAAGTATCCTGGTAATTTTTTGTATGAATCAGCCGGTTCACCTTTAAGAAAATTCATTGCCTTTTCTTTAACCCTCCACGCCAACATGCAGCTAACATCTACACCTAAATCTGATTTCACATCATCAATAATATCCCTCGGAGTGTATTTCCTCTTATGGTTTGTAAGCTTTGGCCTTATAATACACCCTATAAGGCTGCTACTAGCCTGCCGCTGCTCGTACACCTTGTCCTTTAGCGGACATGTATGGTTATCATTGAATTCTCTCACCTTGAATATTTCTGATTTCTTAATGCTTGAAGCCTTAAACCTCCATTCACAATTTTCTGAAATACATAATAATGCATAGCTGCAAAGATCATTTTACATTTGATTAGCATACTTGTTTATAAAAAATACAGCTCACAGATCAGACAAATAGAATCTGATATATATACATCATGAATACGTATTAAAAAACTTACAAGTGTATAATTCATTTTCTATACTACTGCATTCCAATATACTTAGATACTTTAAAACACAATAAGAAATTGAATACATTTGTATGAATATGCATATACTTAATTCCACAGTAGACAAAATAAGAAAATAATTAAAGCCACTGTCATATTTTTACACCCGTAAAATATATTTGAATACATGTATTTAAGCACCCTAAACATACGTATGTTTTCATATTTCTTCATCAAGACGAAACACACAAACGCATAAATACAACATAGTTAACGAAAGAGAAAACCTGACAGCATTAGAACGATCAACCCGGAATTGAAACCTTTGAGCTATGGCATAATTCTCCATCACCTCTTTCGGTATAGCCTTATTCTTATAAACTTGTCCAGCCATAACCTCCTTTTGATTAGTTTTTGAAATTATCAAATCCTTGTGGAGTTCAAACTCTCCAATCGCTTCTCCTGAATTGACAAATTCTATAGCTAGTGTATCATTTGTATCGCAATCGTACCTTTCAACTGCTTCGTCTATTTGCACAATGTCGCCTTGATTTACACTACCTCTAGAATTAAGCTCCTTTTCCATAGTTGTTATGCACAAAGGATACACTCCAAATTCTCTGTTCTCTTTTTTCAATTCTACATGCACTCTGTAACCTATGTCATCCATTGGTATGCGATTTCCTTCAACATTGTATTGTATTTTAATGGTCTTTGAGCTCAAATCATTACCAAGTTGATTAGAAATTGAAGCAACTAGATCATTGAAGAAGGCATACTCCTTAATCAGTATTCTCTCAATTGAAAAATCAATATAATTGTCCTCATCGTTCCACTTGTCAAAATGACGCAACAAAACTGTTAAACTGGCCATATGAATAGATGAACTATACCTTATTTTGTATAAAATTTGTATTAATCAAGAAACAGTAGAAGAGAATGGAAGAAGTTCGATCAGATGTTCCTCTACTTTTTCGCTGTATTTACGTTGAACAGTTGTTTATGTTGCTATGATTTTTCGCTGTATTCACGCTTCTCAGTTGTATTTTGCTGATCAAATATAGATTAATGTGTAATAATTTTAGTTTGTTGAGTTAAATTGGTCTCTTAGTCAACAAGGTTCTAACTCTAGCAACTAAGTATCAAAAAGAAAGAGATAAAGGAGTTTGAAGAGGTAAGTGGTATGAGCTTGAGTAATTATAATATCATGACCACTATAAACTATTGTCATGTCACTCATGCGCTAGCCATTGTTCGTTTTTAATATTGGAAAATAGCAAGCGTCACGAAATCTTATAATTTATAGTTAAATTAAACTTCTATGAAGTTTTACCTGTTAAATTTAAAATTTCATGGTAGTAATTATTTTTCAATTACAGAGGCTAAAAGAATAGAGTAGTTATTTATGAATCTTCTGCGTATTAATTATATGTAACGAAAATAAAGGGGGAAAACTCAAAAATAACGAGATTTACAAGTGGTCATTTAAAAATAGCCACAGTTATAAAAGTAATCGAAATTTAGTCATTTTTTATGTAAAGATAAATTTGAACAAAAGCACTGCTCAAAATTCAGAAAATACTCTAGTATAATATACTGGAATTCCACGATAATTGTACTGGGACTCCAGCATATATAATGGAGTTCCATCATAAGTATGCTGAAACTCCATTATATTATAACGGAGTGCTGGAACTCCATAATATTATAATGGAGTTTCAGTATAATATACCGGTCCAATATTATATGCTGGAAATTCATACACAAGCGCTCCAATCTCTAGTATACTATGCTGGACCTTTCCACATGTTGGTGTTCCAACATAATATGCTGGAAGTTCATACAAAGTGCACCGATCTCCAGTATATTATGCTGGACCGGTCCCTGTTGCAACAAAATATTGACTATTTTTCAATAACTTTATAAACGCTGGCTATTTTTGAATGAGCAGTCCAAAAACTGACTAACCCGTACTATTTTAACTGGAAAAAATGAATTGGGCCGACTAGATAGAATCATGGGTCTATGGGGGCTCAATTTTCATTTGTAACCCTCCAAAAAGAACTAATGACAATCGGTAGCCATAAAATAAACTACAAATAATAACCTAAAATCAATTACAAAGGGTAGACCAAAATCACTGTCACTCTTTCCATTCAAATTTCAAATGTATTAACTCTGTGACCACTAAATTCGGTAGCTATGATTCGACGAACCAAAGAAAAATTTTCAAAAATCTTTGTCTTTATTGCTGTGAAATTGAAATGCTCAAATCAAATTTCTATTTAAGTGAAACAGAATCCAAAAATATTTTTAATTTGAAAGTTCAACTAGACCGTATATAAGAAAAGTAATAAACGAGAAAAAAATAATAATTTTATCTCATGATTATGGTGGATAACCTTCATCTTTCATTCACTTTCTCACATTTTTCTTCCCTAGAAAAAAGGAACTAACAGATTATTTTTCTAAAAAAAAACCCAATAAATCGGCAGACCTGAGATGTCTTTTTTATTTTAATTCTTACAGTCATCATCTCTTACATTCATTTTCATTTCTTCCTTATCTGCCAATCAAGATTTAACTTTTAACTTTTTTAGATGGCAATTGATCAAAATGTATAACTGAAACTGGATATATTTTTTTTAATTTTTGTTTTTGTTTTTGGGTGGTTGTTGGTAATAATATACAATCTTTATTGTTATTAAAAGCAACATAATGTACACATAATTCTAATTTTACCATACAAATTTCAAAATAATAAAATAATTTTTGTTATTGTTGACTCTTAATTGGCTAAATGAAAAAGCAATGGTCATCTTCAAAGTAATATATCCTTATTGTTATTTGTCACTATATAAAAATAAATAAAATAAACTATTATTGTATAATTTATTACAAGAGGGGTTGCTCTGATGGTAAGCAACCCCCACTTCCAACCGAGAGGTAGTGAGTTCGAGTCTCCCCAAGAGCAAGGTGGGAAGTTCTTGGAGGGAAGAATGACGGGGGTCTATTTGGAAACAGGCTCTCTGCCCTAGGGTAAGGGTAAGGTCTGCGTATACGCTACCCTCCCCAGACCCCACTAGGAGGGATTATATTGGGTTGTTGTTGTTGTTGTTGTTGTTGTTGTTGTAGATTGTCACTATACAAAAAATATACAAATTAGACTATCACTATACAAAATATATATTAAATAGACTGTTCATATACAAAAATATACTAAATAGACTGTCATAATATAAAATATGTCCAAAATAGACTATCACTCTATAAAAATATACTAAATAGACTGCCACTATACAATTTATATACAATTAGTTCTCACCATACAAAATATATTGTCGCTATACAAAATATACTGTTACTATATAAAAAATATACAAAATAGCCGATCACTATGCAAAAAATATACAAAATAGACATTTTGTATAAGACCTGCCTTACATATTTCATTCAATTCTTAGCTAATACTTATCGGATTCAAAAGTATAAAATACAATTTAAAAAGGCAAAAAGGGCTAATATCGCGCTAGGGAGGGTCAAACCTACTACCTTCAGCTTGGAGACAAATGCTTTATCCACTAAGCTACATGTGCTTGTGTTGTAATGTTCATTCCTTTCGGCTACTATATGCAATATATTTGTGCCAAATGACCATTTTCTGTAAGTGGACCAAAATATGGGCTGTTAAAATTTAGACTTTTACCTATTTATACCATATAGCAAATCTTTACCAATTATGTTCACCAATTGATATTTACCCGTGTTGTCCATATTATCCCTACAAAATATATACCAAGCCCATAAATAGCGAGATTCTACAAAAAATGCGCGAGATTGTAGGGGGAGGATCTGCGTGTAATCCTATCAGCATTTAATTAGAAATTTAAACGGAATTAATACTGTAGCTGCGTAATTCTATCCTTCTCCATATATTTTCCACCATTGATAGCCATTAAAAAGCTTGAAAGCTTTGAATTCAAATTTGGGTTTTCAAAAATCATTATTCATTTGGATTGAGTATTGTTGTAAATAATTCGGATATGTTTAGGAGTTTATATCTCAATTTTGAGGGGTTTTGGTGAAGATTATACTTGGTTTTGAGTGAATTTCAGATTGAAACTCGTCGAAGAAGAAGAAGACATATTTTCTTAAATTGTAGTTAAATTGTAGAATTGTAGATAAATTGTAGATACAATATAGATAAATTGTAGATAATTTGAAGATAAATTGTAGATTGGGAAGACTAAAACTTCTACAAGTCTTCTACAATTATGTCGAAAATTCCAATTATACTACAATTGAAATGGGGATTGGGGTATTAAGATTTAATGTATTCAGTTTGTAGATATCTTGTAGATAAAATTTCTACAAATAAAATACAAATCAATTTAAGTATTGTATAAAGTTGTATTGTTTTTAAGAGTATCTACAAAATTACTACATTTATACTACAATTAAGCTACAATCTTGTGTCATAAAAAATGTTGACAACAAAATTTAATCTTCATCTACAAAATTTCTACATACAATTTACAAGAACTATAGTACGTACCTTTAATAAAATTACTAGTATGAAATGTTTAATCTTGTGTTTAGCGAACTGAACATATTTCTTTTCTTGGTTTTTCATAAAATTAAATTGCCATGGAATTAACTGAAGGCAAATTGGATTGACAACGGAATAGTACTGGATTAAGGTCCGAAAGGATAGCTAGTTTAACAAGATAGAAAATTTGGTTTTGAGCATTACACATTTATTAAGGAAGGGATAAACTGACTTCTCCATAGCATTAGTTTACATGAATGACGTATTCATGAAATCGACCAATCAACTATGTTTCATCCCCAAACTAATCGGATTTGGCTATATAAATTCGCTGTAATGTGGGGGTGTGGGGGGTGGGAGGAAAGAGAGGTAGATAAACTAAAATTGGAGAATATATGCTACTAAAATCATGCCCAGAACAAATGAAGCAATAATTATACCCTTAATTTGAATTATGGTATATAAATTGAAATTTGATATGCTTAAATGTAATAAACACAAACCTTAAACATGAGAGGTAATAAAGTTTGTTATATGGTATACATAGGTAAAAATCCCTTAAAATTTTTATGGTAGTTTTCTCTTCATTTGTCACGCAATTAGTGCACGCTCCATCTGTGGCGCGTGAACGGTTAATTCTCAAGAATCCGTTGAGGGCAAATAAAAAAATTTCCCAGGAATCCCGAGAACATGAAAAGCACCAAACAATAAGCACAAAGTGAGTGTAGAAAGCAATTCAATTATTTCTGTTCCAAGAATCTCCTCCCACATAAGCCAACCACAACCTCAAATCTGCACCAAAGAATCACAAAATATATAATAGTAAGATTAACAATTATAACAAAAAGGAACCCCTCTCAACTAGGTAATCTAAAGAGAAGATCTATTTAAAATGATGACATGAGTAGAAGAAGTTATAATTTTAGTACTTGTATGCTGTTTTAGTTATGGAAGTTTTAGAGAGGGAGGAAGATATTAGCCGGAATGGATCATCATTGTCTTGTGTAGTACCACCATTCTTGCTCATTGGTAACATCCCCAAAAGAGCTTGTCTTATAACAAGCTACCTGAGGAACCTCTCAAGCTCACTGTCCTCAAATTGGATGGCTCTTCCTTTGGTAATTTTTCTTATTTTCCTCCTCAACTTGAATTGTGAAATTGATCTTTGTCGTGTTTATGTAAATAAATTTAGAGTTCCCGTGTTCAAATGATACTGAAATTGATTTTCGTGTTTCCTTGTTTTTCCTTATCTTGTTTGTGTGTACATATATATATATGATTTTTAAATCTTTTAATGTACTTATATAGTTCGACGTAAAGCGGTAAAGGTACTGGGACGGTGGGTACCACCACAGTTTCTGTGTACGACCTAGATCCGCCCATTATGCACCAGCATTGATGTATTACTTGACCAAATGGTCTGTGATCAATTGAATTTAGTGTTCTGCAGATGTTAAAGTAGCAAGGAATGCGACAGTGGCAGAGCTCAAGCAGGCGGTGGAAGCTGCCTTCAGTCATTTCCCAATTCTGCATGGGGTGGGAATTGGGGGTAGTAGGTTCAAGGAGTTGTAGCTGAAAATTCATCTATTAGACCATAGGGCCATTTCCTACAATTCTGCATGAATTCTTTTTTGTGAGCATTACCATGTAAAGTTTTGACATCAGGGCTTTTTCCCATGTCTCCTGATGAAAAGTGTTTCAAGGCAACAGTTATCAGCATGTATTAGATTGTTGGCCGAAAAGGGGTATAGTTTTTATTTTCCATCTGTTTGACCTATTTAAATTTCCTTATGGTTCTTATTTTAGCAATTAAACTTCGTCATTTGTAGCTTCTTCATGATTCTACTTGTCTCTCTTTTGAACGATTAAAAAAGATGACTCGGTTTGAAAGGACCTAACAGTTGAATGCTGTTACTTCATATAAACATGGTAGAATGTAGTAGAAGCAGATTTCTGTCTGACATAATTTACCAGCTTTTCGACTATATATCATCTTAACTAGAGAGATCAAACCCCATGAGTAGTTTAGCATTCACTTCCTTTCGAATCCTCATAATAGTACTGTTGCAGGTCACATGTGTGGGGGCATTTTTGCTTGAGTTATGACGGGATGAAGCTACTTACTGATAGTGATTTGTTGGGAACTTATCGGATCAAGGATGGTGATAAGGTTTCTTCTCAATTCATTGGACTACTTAGGGAAATTGCTGTAATCTAATGTAGGAGTGTTTCTTTGGTATAGGAGGATCCTTTGGAAAGTAAGAAGCTAAGCCCCTTTTGATACATCTTCATTTGCAAATAATTCTCAATGTGAAAACACAGCCATTTCTTATTCACTAAAAGAGGTGAATACAGTCCCAAGGGTTACATGTAAAATGCAGGTTCTGATGCTTAGTTATCATGTAACAGAGTTCATACCACAGTGGCACAGCACTAGTTATGACTTCCATTTGGTGACCTCATTTGAACAGAAAAAGATTAACTTAACCCCTAGCCTCTCAAGCTAACAAATCCATGATGGAGGGACTGTGCAGATCAACATATCTGGTCTAGACAGAATGCGGAAGACAATCTCAGAGCAATAATTCAAAATTCTGCCCTAACAGCTTTGGATACTTTGATTTACTGGAATTGCTTAATGCCTTTAATGATGGTCTATTGACCAAACATAAACAACTGCTAGACTAACAGAGGCTCTGGTTTCTGTCACTAAGCTGCTTATTTAGCCATTGTTATCTGTATTTTTGCTTTTACGAGTATTAAGCAATTTCTTTTCCATCCTGGGGTTAAGAAAGACCTGCAAAATATTAAAAAGCTGAATATTTGCAAAAGCATAGAACTCTGTATATTACAAGTCTAAACTTTATATATGTTTTAGATGGATGCCTGACTTCCCATCATTTGAGATGCAATTGTCTTTTCCTTTATAAAAGGTATCTCTGTTACATGCTATCAAGTGTAACGGTTTGAATATTTCCTTGTTGCTTTAAGTTTTTGGATTTGCAGCTTAATTTTATGAGGCATGTCTCCATTAGTTACAATCTGGTCAAGACACGATCGGAGAGACTGGACCACAACGATAATGAACCTAGTATGTAAGTTCTCTATATTGGCTTTGATAAGAATGGACATTGGGCCTAACTCAACCCCCAAAAGCTAGCTTATGAGGTGAGGATTGCCCAAGCCATATAAGGAGACCAAGGACCTCAAATCCCTCCGATGTGGGACAACTCAACACCCCCCTCACGCCCAGATCTGTGGAGCGTGGACAACATAAATGGGGGTCCAACATCAGTAACAATACTTGGAATGGGCCTGGCTCAGATACCATGATAAGAATGGACCTTGGGCCTAACTCAACCCCAAAAGCTAGCTTTTGGGGTTGAGTTAGGCCCAAGGTCCATTCTTATCAGGCTTTTCATTCTACCAATTATTTTCGCTTTGTGGGTACTTGTTGACAAGAGGGGTTACTCTGATGGTAAGCAACCCCCACTTCCAACCGAGAGGTTGTGAGTTCGAGTCTCCCCAAGAGCAAGGTGAGAAGTTCTTGGAGGGAAGGATGCCGGGGGTCTATTTGGAAACAGCCTCTCTACCCAAGAGTAGGGTTAAGGTCTGCGTACATACTACCCTCCCCAAACCCCACTAAATGGGATTATACTGGGTTTTTGTTGTTGTTGTTGTTGTTGTTGTTGTTGTGGGTACTTGTTGGTTCATGATACTGATATAGAAATAGTGCAGTTTACCATGTCTTTTATGCTATTCTTTGCTATCATGCTAAAGTTAGCCTGCCCATTTCACTTTGTGTGAGAAAGAATGGACTTAGTGTTGCAGGGGTTTAATGCATATTTTTATGAAACTGCATGCTGGAGAAGTTAACTATATATATGAATTTTTCTAGCATAGTGCCATTGTTAGAGCAGTTTAGATAATATCACACCCTCTTGGGAAATGCATTTTGCAGATCTAAAGGCTGTGAAGTCAGACAGCGGAAAGGCGAACAAGAGGATAGTCACCATCAACATGACTTAGGGAACCATCAAAACAATATTCATGACCATAACAGGGGTGTTGTCGCCAATTGTGAATCCAGGTTGGTTCATTTGTTTAGAGGGTGGTTCCCCTACAAATTGGCAACTTCGGAGAGGAGAATAACACGCAAAAGGAGTGCATCGAGATCACACGATGGTTTTCTTATGGAATCAAGAGACTTGGATAGCAACGAATAACCAGTATCTTTTGAAAGTCTGGAATCCAATAACTATTTGCACATGTCAAAGAGATTTGGAGAGTGAAATGGAAAGCATTCACCTATGGTTGAAGCTCCAAACCTGACTTCCATTGATTTCTGTGTCCAAGCCAATTCTGCATAGAAGATAAGTCATTGCTGACATCTGTTCCATTTCCTCTTTTGCAGATGACAATTAGTTGTGTAGACATGATTGCTTGGTGTTAGGCATGTAATTTTGGGGATTGTGCTAAAGAGCCTCGACATTTCCTCTCTATTTACGCCATTTCTTGGTTCAGTGTAATCAAACCCAGATTTTCATCCTTTTTGCCTAACAAAGGAAATACACAAATATCAGTATGTCACTTGGTCAGTGAAAAGAACAAATCCATTAATCATCAGACTTGAACTTCTGCAATCTGACTTGGGATCTCCACAAGTATTTTGGAAGAGATTAGTTTTACGCACTTGTAAAAAAATACTTACATAGTTAGATCATTTAAAATGTAGTTACATGTAAACCCTATGATAAACATCAATCAGTAAAGATGTTAACTAACCTATTACCACAGATTAAAAACTAATCTGATGGTGTAAATTTCTTCGCTATTAGCATATATAACTTAACTCCTGGTAGCTTAGTCAATTTTCTATGAATCCATAACGTTTGTTGCTCGAAATTTTAAGACTTCTCAAAATAACATATACTTATTTTTGTCACTTATAGACCACTCTAGGTGAATCAAATCAAAAGACTACCAACTAATACTACAGTTTTGTTCATGCTAAATGCGTTTAGGTCTTGACCAATACTAGAACAAGCATATGTGAGAAATTTCACTCTAAAAAAACAAACAAGAAATAAAAAAGAAAAAAAAAAAACAAAAAAACAAAAGAAGACCTCAGCCTCATCATATTGTGTGGCATAGATTGAGATAGCCTTTTGAGATCTTTCCTTCTTTTCATCTAACCAAAAAATCAAGAATCAAAACCTCTGAAGAAAGAAGAAATTACCACTACAAATATCTTTAGTGTTTATTCATATCTACTTGCAGAAGAACAGAAATAAACTATGTCCAATATGAGCATGGCCTCCTCCAAAGCCATAATCACTTCATCTCCATCTCCAAGATTCAAACTTTCCCTCCCACAAATCCCCCTTCCCAAAATACCCCTCCCCAAATTAACCAACTCCCTCAAACCCCTCTCCCTCCATCAAATTTCAAGTCCATTTCTGTAATTCTTGCTAGCTCATTGGCTATAGCACCACCTTCACTAGCAGAAGAAATTGAAAAAGTCTCTCTTTTTGACTTCAACTTAACACTCCCCATAATCATGGCTGAATTCCTCTTTCTCATGTTTGCTTTAGACAAGCTTTACTTTTCCCCATTAGGTAAATTCATGGATGAAAGAGATTCTTCCATTAAAGAGAAATTAAAGAGTGTAAAAGACACATCTGCAGAAGTGAAGCAATTAGAAGATCAAGCTGCTGCTATTATGAAAGCTGCAAGAGCTGAAATATCAGCAGCATTGAGTAAAATGAAGAAAGAAACTCAACAAGAAGTTGAACAAAAGATTGCAGAAGAAAGAAAGTTGAGGCTGAGTTACAAGAAGCTTTGGCTAGCTTGGATAAGCAAAAGGAGGAGACTATTAAGATTCTTGATTCTCAGATTGCTGCTCTTAGTGATGAGATTGTCAAAAAAGTCCTTCCTGTTCAGTAACTAATTCTGAAAGTTGTACTATAATTTTTTTTAATTACTGTTTGATCAAAGAAGCATAAATGTGATATACTTGGCTCTTTTATGTGGTGAATCTCATGTGGTGCACATTTTGTTTTACTCATTTCTTGGTTTACTCAGTAGTAATTTTCAGTTTTTTTTTAAAAAGAAGTTAAAGAAAGCTGCAGCTATAGCTCAAAATTTTCAGGATTACTCGCATTTGAAAGCTATAGCTCAAATTTTGCTTGTCAGTTGTACTTCTTGCAGTATTGAAATAAAATAGGCATGAAGAAAGTTTAATAGATTGATATAGAGGATTCAGATTGTTTACCCTAAAAACGGATAACAACTGAATTTATGCTGTGGTTTTAACGAAACTTGATTTACTTAGCACAAATTGAGAGAAAACGTAAATTGACAATGAAATTAACTACGAACATAAATTAAGAAAATTAAATGAAATGTATAGCTTTGATCCTTGAGCTAGGTTGCCCTCGAATCATATAGATATTTCGATGGAAAGTATGAACAAAGTAACAGTAATATTGGGAGCTTATGAGAAACAGAATATATTACTTTATGTAACGTGATAATTATGATGAATACAAATGATTAGCTCCCCTCTATATAGTAGGGGAGTCCTACTCCTAGTACATTCCTAAATATGGTAAGAAATCTCATGATTAACTAATAAATCAGTCTCTCCTTGATACGTGCCGAGATTTTCGCCGTGATCCTCGCTTGATCGCGGATATCTTGGCTTTCCATTATTTGGTTCGACATGCTTTCCTCGATCTTGCTCGACCTCTTTCCCGCTCGATCTCGGTCTTGACTGATCTCGATCTCGATAAGTCCTTAAGTCACGAGCTTGGCCATAAAACTTTGTGTCACGATCCGTTACGACATGGGGCCGAACCTTGGCCTGTCACACCCCGGTCTCGACTAGTCATGCTAAAAAGGCAAGCCCGATTTGACCGAATACAGATAGCCTCCTCGTTTTTTGGAGAGTAATGACAAGAAATGATTTGAGCCTTTGATCTTCACTTTGATATAACATGACGTAAGCACCATGATACAAGCAATAGAGATAATTGAAACGTCTCGTCTGTACAGTTTCCCATGCATTTAGTGCGCGTCAGTCGATGCTTAGCCATTACCGGCTTTAACCGTCATTGTGCAATTATAAATACCATTCTTCTTCACTTTTCAAACTTTACTTCTAAATCTTCTTCACTCTAGTCATCGAAATCCTTCTCCTTCCCAAAGCTTTGTATTCTCAGATATTGGGCTTCCATCGCCTGTTTCATCGCAAAATTCCAAGTTCTTCTTCTCAGTTTCCATTCTCCTTCACAAAAGTAAAATGGCTAAGACTTCATAAATAGTTCCGCAAAAGAAAATCGCTTCTTCATCAAGGCCCTCGGTGATAAAATTGTGGCGGAGCCTCCCCTAGAGGACTTTGTTCCAATAAAGTGCCATATTGCTGCCGACTTTAAGGTAGAGAATACACCCTCGACACCAGGTCGATGTGAACTGATATCGAGATATACATGCACAATTACCGCTAGTCTCCTCGACCAAGTTAAAAAGGACTGCAACTTGGTTGACAAGCACGTGATGGTGCCCTCACTTAAGGAATTAATCACTATTCTTATGGAAGGATTTTTAAGTGTTTAAACTTATCCTTTCACATTGGGTCCTTTAGACCTCATCATCATTGCCTTCTGCAAGAGGTACAATATGACTCTTGGCTAGATCCATCCATCATTTTAGAGGATCGTGATCCTCCTCCTATTTTTTGGAAGCAAGATCGAGGGGCATTCTTTTACCCTCGATCACTTTATATGTCCCTGCAGTCCCTAGCTTTATCAAGAAGGATTGATCAAGCTTTACTATCGAGCCACCAAACCCCCATTATCGAGCATAGACAAGACCCTAGACCGAGGTTGGATGGGCCGATTTGTCCAAATAAAGACTTCGGACCTAATCCATGCCTTGAATATGTAACTTTTCCGTTATACTTCTTATCTTCTTTCCTCATCTAATTTTTTTGTGTTGCAGTCGACCAGAAGTAATCCTCAATATCAGGAAATGGGTCGAGGGCTTAGTGTCACAGAAGTCTTACTCCAATGTGCTTGGATGGAATTATCAAAGGGTCAATGAGAGGCCTGTAACCATGGTAATCTTCTTTTCTTATAACAGTCTCCATTCGGGCTTCATACTGAACTTACTTATCTTTTTCCCTTTGTAGACCTCGGGAAAGATGTAGTAATAAGGTCCCTCTCTTATGAAGAAAAGGCGTTTTCCCCTCTATCCGCCCTAAAGCAAGCCAAAGAGAAGAAAAGAAAAGGGGCTCCGAGCTTTCCGGGTCTAGAAAAGAAAAAATTGGCAAGGAGGACCCATAAACGTAAGGGGAATGTCACTCGCCTAACTTTGGAGTCAGTCCAATAGCTAAGGGATGAGGCCAATAAAGACGAAGAAGAATAAGAAGACTCGGGACTAGTGTCCTGTGTACAAGGTGGAACAAATATTCAAGGAATCACTACGCTGGCGGGAGATAAAATTGCTCATTCTCGATTAGATGAAGTCCCCGATCCAGAAAGAGTTGAAGACGTTTCACCTCGAGGTGAGGAGCCTACTGAGGAGGTGGCTGATGGTGGTGTAGAAAACATGCTCGAGGCTTCCTGGGATGATGGCGTAACCCCAAAAGATTTACTCGGGGCAATAGAGATTGGAGATCCCCCCTCCATTTCCTTCATTCACTGATTCAATGATCAAAGACGCTCAAGCAATAGAGACTTGCCATGGTGAAGGGATCCATGGAGCAGAAGATCATTTCCGCGGCTATTTTAATGCACTGGAAGATGTCACTGGTCTGGGTGACTTGGATGTACCGAGGAAGGGCTTGAGTGAGGCTTCCTCGAGCTTTAAACTGACCAATCAGTTTTTGGCCCCGAGTGTCAATCATAGGCATAAGCGATCAATTATTATCTCGGTCCTGGAGGATGCTCCAGTTCTTTCTACCCCCGTAAGGTTTCTAGTTATCTCCTATGCTTGGTCACCAAAGAGGACCAAGCCAAGATGGACGAAGTTGAAGTTGATTGTTTGTTCAACGAGGCCCAACATGCTCTGAATCGGGTGAGTTCGAGGGCCATCCCATTATCTTTCAAAACTTTGAATTGTAGATAGTGATAACATTTTCTTCCTTAATTGTAGGCTTCGGTGTTGCAACATGAGGTCTTCCTTTAAATCTGAGAGGAGCGCAAAATTGAGGTTCGAAGCCTCACAAAGAGATGTGATACCTAAGAGCTTCCATTGAGAATCTTCAGGCAAATTTGGCGATAGCTCGAGAAGAGCATGTTGAGATGGCCGAGTAGGTATTTCGGGTGCTTCATGATAGTGAAGATGAGTTGGAGATAACAACTAACGATCCGATTATGCAGGATCGATAGAGGTTCGAACATATCTAGGACCTTCAAAGGCAAATAGATAAAGTACAATCCGAGACTGAAAAGTTCAAGGGGTGTATGAACATCTTAGCTTCAAAAAAGGAGGTCATCCATGTACAGTTGTAGTCGTCCGAGTCTCAAATTTGGGTTGCAAGGTAGTATTCCTTGGTCCAGGCAATGAAAATTGGGTAGCTTCATTTCAATTTATCCAACTTGGCCAAAGCGCTTAAGGTGGCCAGATCTGAGGCGGTTGTGGCCAATAATAAGGCCCACGCTAATGTGATCCAATACAAAGGTCAATGTGGAAGCCACCCTAGCGCATGCCAAGAGCATGGTTGATCATGCGAGATGGAAAGCTCTAAGGGACGACCTCAAGGGGGCATGTGATCAAAACTTTGATATATCTGCTGAAATTGGGACTATCAGGTCAGAGGGAACAAAGGCTTGGAAGCTGGATTTTCTCGAGGAAATCTCCGAGAATTTGAGCGAATTTGAAAATTGAGAAGACCCTGAGAGCGAAGATGCCTCTTCTGATATGGACCAAGGCTTTGTAATATTTTCATTTTTATTTGGAGCCGATCAGCCCTTGTAAAGAACTCTTAACTAGGCCATACGGTACTTGTAAAAAGGCTTTTAAGATATATGTTAAATACTTTCTTCCCATTTGTGGATTCTAAATTTTATCTTTTTGTTAGTTTATACAAAGTTCAAAGTGCCTTAGCATGAAATAATGGGATCGCATTCGAAGCTTCGAGATGGTAAGGATCGATGTTAAGTAATATCCCCGGCCTTTCCTGATCGGTAAACCTCGATTGAAAGCTCGAATTCGAACTGAGGCGGTTTTGTTCCAAGTGATATCATTTACTTGAACTTGAATTAAGGTAACCCTTATTTGAATAGCCGAATAAGAGTCGTTTCTCGAACTCAAAAATAAAAGAAACCTTAAGCATTAATAGTCGAGTGAGGTCTTGCCTGAACTCGAAATAAGAAAGCCCTTAGGCTTTGTAGTCAAGTGAGATAGATCTTTTGAACTCGAAGTAAAAGTATCCCTTAGGCATTTGTCTTTTACTCTCTTTTGTTTTTGGCCGATCTTGCTTTTGTAAACAATCGTTTTAATATATATAAGGCTTTCCACCATTTTCGGCAAAAAATTTTCTTTGCTTTATTGCTTAAGTTCACAAAGGTTGGAGTGCTTTAGCACAAAATAATAAGGTTGTGTTAGAGGGTTCGAACAAACCTTGCCTTTATTGCCCTTCTAGGTTAAGGAGTTATGGGGTTCGGTTTTTACTGAAGTTTTTTCCCAAAAATATGTTAAGTTTAAGGTTATGCCGAGGGTAGCCTTTAGAACGGACTGTGAATGTGTTTTTTCTTTTTTGATGGCCTATATTTGTTATGGATTTTGAACGTCTCTAAACTGTGTTAAATGGGCCATAGCCTTTTAGTTTGGGCGTAGCCCAGTAAGCTCGCTTTCTCGAGCTATCCATGCTTTTCTAAGATAATAGTCTGCGAGTGGGTATGGTTGTGTCCTTTAAAATTTGAGGGTTTTCTAAGAGGTCTTATGCCCTCGATGTTTAATAGTTTGATTTGCTCGAGTTTATTTTATGGACAGCAGTCCTCGAGTGTTGGAGTGATTATCCAAACTTCGGTTGCAATTGGCCCTTGGGATCATTTCCATAATGGATCGAAAGTATAAGGTTGTAAAGTGGAAAATTTTTCAAGACATTAAATAGTTTCTAGGAAAATACTTCTCTTTATTCTTGTAAAAAATATTCACACATGCATACATGTTTTATATCAGGACTCTAGCAATCTTTGTGGGCATGGTTTGTTTTGACTGTCTGGCACTTATAATAAGTCCTACCTATTGAGACCCTTTCATTTTGAAATAATGTTTTTGCTAGAATAATTCAATATACGAGGGTAATCCCCCCCAGTATTGAAGGTTGATTGCAGAGAAATCTCGGATACTATAAATACAGTCTTTGATACCGACTCATGATCGGCCTTTAATTCTTAGGTAGCACGATCCGCTGTTGTCTCGTTAAAAACCTTGCCAAAAAACTCATTTGGGATAAAAATGGTTCTATGGAAAAAGAGTACAATGTGTGCTTTTAGACCTAAAGGCTTTGTACATCTCATCTTTGATAACCTATAAGGGTTAGTCAAAAAATAGAAAGAATTGAAATGGGGTCATACCTTAGCAGTAATATCATTTAAGATGAGTTATGTTCGAATTGTTCATCAACAGAGCTTTGTCCATCGCTCCGAGCTTATATGATCCTTTTCTTGTGATTACGAGAATCTGGTACAACCCTTCCTAGTTCGACCCAATTTTCCTTCATTTGGATTTTGGTATCAAGCCGTGACCTTCCTCAGTACCAAGTCCCCGACATCAAAGTATCGAAGGTTGGACCTTCGATTGTGATACCTCTGGATTTGTTATTTCTGGGCAGCTAATCAAGTAAAGGCAACTTCACGTCATTCATCAAATAGCTCCAAGCTCGTATTCATGACCTCATCATTTGATTTCTTCACTACACATAAGAATCTAATGCTTGGCTCCCTGATTTCGACCGGTATTAATGCTTCGACGCCATAAACCAAAGAGAATGGAGTTTCCACGGCATTAGACTTTGAAGTTGTGCGATACACCCAAAGGACTTCGAGCACGACTTCTCTCCATTTTTTGGCATCGCTCAACCTTTTCTTGAGGTTTTTATTATGGTTTTTTTGGTCAATTCGACTTGCCCATTCCCACTAGGGTATAAGGTGTTGAGAAAATCCTTTTGATGTTGAGGCCTTCGAGAAATTTGGTCACCTTGATACCGATAAACTATATTCTGTTGTCACATGCAATTTCAGATGGTATTCCAAACCGACATATAATGTGGTCCCTTATAAAGTCAATGACTTCTTTCTCCCAGACCTTCTGATAGGCCTGTGCTTCAACCCACTTAGAGAAATAGTTCGTCGTAAATAAAATAAATTGAGCCTTATCTATAGCGATGGAAGAGGGCTGACAATGTCCATCCCCTACTTCCTGAACGACCATGGAGATAAAACTGAATGCAGCATCTCCTCGAGTTGATGAATCATTAGAGCATGTCTTTGACATTTATCACATTTTCGCACAAAATCCTTCGCATCTTTTCCATATCAATCCAGTAATTGCCTTCTCTAATTACCTTTTGAACTAGTGATTCGATGCCTGAGTGGTTTCCATATGAGCCTTTGTGGACTTCCTTCAAAACATACTCGGTATCTCCCGGTCCCAGACATATCACTAGCAGACAATCGAACATCCTTCAAAGTAAGGTTCCATCTTCAGACGAGATAAATCAAGCTGCCTTCGTACACATGGCCCTCGATTCCTTTGGATTTGAAGGAAGTTTTTTGTTTTTCAAATAATCTATGTATTTGTTTCTCCAATCCCAAGTCAAGCTTGTGGAGTTTATCTCGGCATGGCCTTCTTCGGCCAATGACCTCATGATTTGTACGACAACACCCAAATTGAGTTCATTGTCTTCGACCGACGAGCCTAGATCTGCGAGGGCGTCAAATTCGCTATTTTTATCTCGAGGCGCATGTGGCAAAGGCAATTCCTTGAATTGGTGTAGAGTTACTCATACTTTATCCAAGTATCTTTTCATTCGCTCCTCTCGAACTTCAAAGTTTCCGTTAACCTGATTCACAACAAGAAGAGGGACTCATTTGGCTTCGATCACCTCTGCTCCTGAGACTTTGGCTAGTTCGAGACATGCAATCATGACCTCATATTCGGCCTCGTTGTTAGTCAATTTTATAATTCTAATAGATTGTCTAACCACATTACCTGTGGGTAGCTTCAGCACGATGTCGAGTCTGTACCCCTTCACGTTCGAAGCACCATCTATAAAGAGTGTCCAGATCCACGAAGATATACCCGAGTTGACAAATAATTCCCTTTCAACCTCGGGCACTAGGGCTGGCGTGAAGTTAGCCACGAAGTCTACCAATATTTCCCTATTTGTTCTTCAAACATTTGGTTTACTAGGCATTGATAGGTTGCACCAACATTTTTAGTCTGAATGGCATTACATTATAACAGTAGGTACCATACGTAGTGTTGAACGAAGTTTTTCGTGGTCTTGCAGGTTCATTTGTATTTGGTTGTACCCAGAATAGACATCAAGAAAATTGAGGATCTCATGACTGGCTCTGGCATCGATCATGCGATTGATGTTAGGAAAAGGAAAAGAATCCTTGGGTCATGCTTTATTTAGGTCTTTATAGTCTATACACATCCTAAACGTGTTTCCTTTTTTAGGGACTACTACTGCATTCTCTAACCAATCGGGATATTTTACTTTCCAGATGGATCTTATTTTGAGAAGTTTGGTTACCTTATCTTTAATGAAAGTGTATTTGACCTCGGACTGAGGCCTCCTTTTTTGTTTCACCGGGCAGAACTTTGGGTCCAAGCTTAGTTCATGAGTAGTGATCTCTGGTGGGATCACTGTCATATCGAGATAGGACCAGGAAAAACAATCCACATTAGCTATAAGAAATTGAATAAGTTTTTTCTGAGCTCGGGAGTTAACCTTGTGCCTAGGTATACCTTTCGATTGGGTAGATGCTCGATCACTACGATTTATTCCAACTATTCAATCATTAATTTTGTGGCATCAAAATCATCAGGGATTATGAAGGATCGAGGTATCATATATTCATCATCCTCGCAAGTCCCCTACTCCTCCAGTTGGGTCGAGGCCGATGTCTGTGGTTGCTATATAACCTTCCACTTTCCCTTTGAACTTGACCCTTTTCTTGATGAGAGCACCGATATCGGTATACTTCATCGATGGCAAACATTTCCTTGGCAGCGGATTGCTCCCCATAGACTATTTTGACTCCTTCTGGCATTGGGAACTTTAGAACCTGGTGAAGGGTCGAAGGCACTGCCCTCATGTTATGGATCCATGGTTTCCCAAATAGAGCAGTATACCTCATATCGTCCTCGATCACATGGAAATCCATTTCTTGGATGGGCTGGCTCATGTTTACTGGCAAAGATATATCGCCATTGGTGGTTTCCCATACCATATTTAAGTTTAGAACTCGGGCTGCGGGTACAACCTGATCCTGAAGGGCGAGCTGTTTTACGACCCTTGATCGAATTATATTGGCCGGCTACCTAGATGAATCAAAGCACATTTAACTTGAGCCTTATTCATAAGCACATATATTATCAGTGCATCGTTGTGGGGTTGTTCGATCCTTTCTGCATCCTCATCATTGAAAGACAAGGTTCTTTCCGGTACGTAATTCGTTTCTCCATTGAGATCAACACCTTTTTTGCGCTTTAATACTAGTCCTTGAGGAGTATCGACCCCTATAGCGATCATATAAATCACGTGTAGTGGTTCTTCCTGCTTGTTATATCTACTAGACTATCTATTTTTGAAGTGACTTTTGGCCCGATCGCTTAAGAATTCCCGAAGATGCCCCTCATTGAACAATCAGGCTACTTCTTCCTTTAGTTGCCTGCAATATTCTATTTTATGGCCATGAGTGCCATGATACTTGCATATTTGGTTGGGATTTCTCTGGGCTGGATCGGTTTGTAGAGGTCGAGGCCATCTAGTATCCTTGATATGTATGATGGCTGATACGATGGTGGATGCATCTACGTTGACATTATATTCCGACAATTGGGGCGCTTCTTAGGGCCCCATATCCCTGTCAAAACACTCTTGCTCATGAGTACCCTATGAATTTTGACCCCGATCATTTCTCATCTGATTCCATGAGAAGTTTTTCCCAGACCGGCAACCTCAACTATCTTTGTTGTACGATTGATATCAATCTCTATTCGAGCTCGGCTCTCGGTCGATATCCCTCTTGATTCTATCTATGGGCATGTTAGGATAAACGGACCCGGCAGAAGTCCCAGTTGATCATCCTCGACCTTGATCTTCCATGTACATCGGCCTAAGTGAAATTTTGCTTCAACTGATGTGAAACTATGGAACTCCGAATGTTGAGACCTTGAGTGAAAGATTGAACAACCCAATCATCGGTGACCCGTGGCAAATCCATTCCCTATATTTGAAACCGAGATACAAATTCCCTGAGCATCTCGTTGTCCTTCTGCCTTACCTTGAATAGCTGAATTTCTTATTGCGGCCTTAATGGCTCTGGCGTGTGCCTTTTATAAAAGAATCTGCAAGCATAGCAAATGAGTCAATACAATTAGGCGGTAAATTATGATACCATATCATGGCACCCTTCGATAGAGTCTCCTTGATTTTTTTCAGCAATACAGATTCAATTTCGTCATCTTCCAAATTGTTTGCTTTGATGGCGCACGTATATGAGGTGACGTGGTCAGTTGGATCAGTCATCCCATTATACTTAGATATCTCGGGCGTACAAAACTTCTTGGGTATTGGCTTCGAATCTGCACTTGGGGAGAAAGGTTTTTATACAAACTTTCTAGAATTTAGTTCTTTCAATATCGGGGTTCCCCCGAGATATGGTCGACCCTGGGGGATTCTCTTTTTCAATTCTTCAAGCATCTTTATAATAGTAGGATTGTTCTCCAATTCCTTCTCGTTCGATTTTCTCGAAGCCGATTCAATGTTCTGTATCACTTCTTGGGACGACTCGAGTTTGACCCTGCTTGGCGTTTAGTTATGATTTTGGAGCTGATATATTTCTATTTGTTGGGCCTGCAATATTTTAAAGATTACCCGCAAGCTGATCCCACCATCTTCACCGCCATATGCATTCTAAGCTGCTCGAGTACAACTACTAACTATGCTTTCTGGATCGACGACCAAATTTCCATTGATGGATACATGTGATTTGACGTCGATTGGGTCTACAATCAGTAATCCATCGAGACCAGCAGGGGGTGCAATGTTTCCTGATGTCATGTTCTCATTCTCGCTGTGGTGGCTAAGATCCTTGTCAATGTGTTGAGGTGCTCATTAAGAGTTTAACATCTTTTAATCCTTTAATTAAAGACATTTCAAATAACAAACGTAAAATAGTGTGTGTTATAAAAATTTATACCAGAAAATCACTATTATCCTTAGTTTCACAGTGGGCGCCATACTCTTTACCCTAAAAACGAATAACAATTGACTTTATCCTGTGATTTTAAGGACACGTGATTTACGTAGCAAAAGTTGAGAGAAACGTAAATCAACAATGAATTTATCTACGAATATAAATAAAGCAAACCAAATGAAATGTATAGCTTTGATTCTTGAGGTACATTGCCCTTGAATCAAATAGATATTTCGCCGGAAAGTATGAACAAAGTAACAGTAATATTGAGAGCTTATAGAAAGAGAATATACTCCTTTATATAATGTGAATATGATGATGAATACAAATGACTAGCTCCCCTTTATATAGTAAGGTAGTCCTGCTCCTAGTACAATGTTAAATACGGTAAGAAATCTCATGATTAACTAATAAATTGGCCTCTCACTGATACATGCCAAGATTTTCGCCCTCGCCTGATCGCGAATATCTTGGCTTTTCGTTATTTGGTTCGACATGCTTCCCTCGATATTGCTCGACCTCTTTCCCGGTCAATCTCGGTCCTGGCTGATCTCGATTTCGATCGGTCCCTGAGTCACAAGCTTAGCCATCTAACTTCGTGTGATGATCCGGTACGATATGGGGTCGAACATTGGACTATCATGGCCCGTTCTCGACTAGTCATACTAAAAAGGGCAAGCCCGATTTGACCGTATACACGGATGACCATCCAAACTAATATAAGATTAATGCCTTGTAGTTGATTGATCGATATGGTTACTCATTTTAGGTTTCCTTAATTAATTTGGACCTGCTTAGGGTGAATCACAGCTTCCACGGTCAAATGAGGGCAACATTGTCATTACTCATGTACAGGTTGGAAGTAAACGCCCAGAACCAAACTCCCAATTTGTTGTCGAATGAATTGAAATTTTAACTTATACATTAAGATTTATCGTAATATTACACAGTTAAGTCTGTGATTAAAAAGTCAGTTGCAAGTAAATATCTATACAATATATTGGTTGAATATTTGGTGAAGGGGAAGGTATAAGTTGCTGGAGTTGGTTAAATACACTGGACTGTGTAAGTATAAGTCATGAAAAAATATTTACATCTTTAATAACTAAATAAAATATACTCCTATATTATTTGGAGCGGGTGTTGGGTAAGAGGTCATCTGAGGCAGGGGAGAGCTAGGATGCGGAATACGAGTTCGGCCAAATTCAATAAATTTAATTCAAACTTTATATTTATTTTTGGAAGCTTATTAAATATTTATAAATTATTAATTTAGTACCGAATTACTTAAATGGAGTAGAATCTCGGTCCAATAAATCTCAAATTCCTACTTTGCCTCTGATTAGAGGTGATGTTTGGTTAAAAATTCATTTTTTACATGTAATTTTCCTTGCATTATACCTCGATCTTGTTAATTTTTGTGTGAATATTTTTGACTTGAGCTAAATAATTGTATTTATATTTGTTGGAGTCAATTGGAAAGTTTGTATACAAAGTAAAGCAAAAACAGAAGAATCTCAAGGAAGTATAAGTTTGATGCCCAGGTTCTGGACAATGAAGTGAGGTTCACTTTGTCAGATCGGGACCGGAGCAGAAGAAACCAGAAAAGTTCTGGACAGCGAAGCGAGAGTCACTTCGCCAGACCGGGACCAGAGCTGACGAAATCAACTTCTCCAACCTGAATTAGGAGAAGCTAATTTTCCCCATACAAATCCTAGCCGCTATAATACATCCTAAGACATGTTTTTGAAGGGGGATACTATTTTTGAAAGGGAGAAGATACTTTGGACTGAGGGAGAGCATGAATCCGTCGTGGAGTCTGGAATTCATCAAATTTCATTTTTCTTCCATCAAACTTAGTAATTTTTTTTTTTTCGATGATTTGTTGTTTTGCAACTATATCTATATGGAGCTAAACTTCACGTTCTAGGGTTGTGGTTGTCATGAATATTGAAGTTTATTATATACATTACTGTTAATTCGAGTTATCATCTTTGGTTGTTTCTCTAATTTTGTGCATAATTGTTTAATTGTTTGGTGAGCAGTTGGGTTCTATTTACTATCTATGCTATACTTGGAGGAGCCATGTTTAGATTACAGTAGAATCAGAGAGAGCTTGTTTCTGAACCCGTGGCTCGGGAAAAGATTTCGCGATAGGAATATGCCTAAAAGTCTTGCTTAGTTGAATATTGTATTATATTTGTTCATGATAGATTCAATACCATATGACTATAGGGTTGATATATTGTGGATAGACGTATACTATTGTGGGAACATGCTATTTATATAAACGATCTGGTCAACTAACAATCACAGATAATTTAACATGTGTAATTACGAACTCAATAGGATTGATAAACCGACCACAACCCTGATATTTTCATCTCCCTATGAATAAAATCTAATCACTATCGCTTGCCCCTAATAAAATTAACTAATTGCTCGTTCAATTTCTTCAAAAGTAGTTTAGTAGAAAAATAATATTTTTTATTATCTTGGACAATTTATTAATTTTAGTTAGCTTAGTTAGCGATTAATTTAAATCTTGGAGAGTTCGACATCCCGATTTTTAAGTCATTTTATTACTTGAGGGCCACATGTATTTGCGTGTATTTAAAAACCAACAAGAGGTTACTGAATAACCAACCTATTACATTTTCTACAAAAATCCAATTTATTATACAACCTATTATATGCATGGTGATTTTTTTTAACATTATTGGTACAACTTAACTTATTATAGGAGGTTACTTTTCATTTCTCAGCCATACAAGCAATCGCTTATTATAGCAATTGCAGTGCATTGGAACCTATAGTTACTTTTACAATATCAGTGTTTTTTGAACTTGAACTTTTCTTACGAAGGACGACTTCACAAGGTGAACAATGTTTCACCTTCTTATTGTCACAAATTACAAACTGTTTTACACACAACCAAAAGAAAACAATTTAACAGTGAAAATAAAAAGGAAGTTACCTTGATAACAAATCAGGGAAACATAGACATAAATCACAACACAAACAACATTTTACAACCCAATGATTGAAAATAAAGGATAAAAACAGAAGACACTAGCTAGCAAATCTTGATGCATTTACCTCTCTCTAATTACACTTGAAACCTGTGGGAATGGTCTTAGCACAAGCACTAACCAAAGCACTAAGTGCAACAGGGATATCCAACTTGACAATTCCAAGCACATTAGCCTTAATTGCAGTACAAAGGCAAGCTGCAACTTCCAAATCAGCCAAACCTTGAAGCAATGAGCAACAAGGACTTGTCACTTGGCTCCCAACTGCAACATTAACAAGCCCAAGTACGTCTGCACATACACCAAGCTTCAATGTGTCCCTTGGGCAAAAAGGGTTGGCTGGGGGTGCTTTCTTTGGTGATGGCTTTGGCTTCATTGGTTCACTGCATGGACCACAAGCAGCAGTGAATGTCGCCACAAGAAGAAGGGAAAGAATGAAAATGGTGGAGAAGTTGGCCATGACTGTAAAGAGCTTTTGTAGCTACTAGGCTTCTAGAGTTAGGGGTAGGTGCTCTTGTATGAGAAAAATAGGGCTATATTTATAGAGTTTAACTTTCTGCACAAGGTAGGGATAAGGTCTCCGAGAGTGAAGCAGTCTCTCTACCTACACAAGTTAAAAATAAGATATGCTTACATACAACTCTCCCCAAACCTACCCTGACAATGTAAAATAATTCTTACACTATCAAATTACTTAAAAAATAAGTAAGATCGCCTATGTTATTCATATCCTTTTAAAATGTTGTTATGTTGATGTACTTATGTCTGATCCTTAAAAATAATGCACATTATTTTTGGAGAATTCGATAAAGATATAATGATATCATTAGGAGAATTTAAGTAAGATAGCAAGTAACTATTATTGAAAATGAGATTAGTAATTTAAGATATATTACATGCTACAACAAGTTAAATTAGTTAATGGAGTAGTATAAAAGTTCTGTATGTAAGTTAGATCCATATTTTGTATGGGAAAAATTGTGAGGTTGAAGTTGGAAGTTTGATTGAGTGGAAGAGAGTGAAAAAACAGATGATGCTGAACCAGTTGTAATTTTTTGTAAGTTTGTGCAAAAGTTGGTTGTATTTTTGAACTCTTGTAGTTAATTTCCTTGGCTGTAGCAAGTGTTTCATCGACAGGACAAAGCACGCCACTGGGCACATTATGTGTTATGGACCTACCTCATATTTCACTGTGATCAACTAATCGTTTCATAAAATATATAAACAACAGGTGATTAACAGTTGAATTTTTACATAATAAGCAGGGAAAGAGCTAGAAGTTCATCTTCGGGTTTGGCCGTATCTAAAAACATTTGCTCAAATAATATATTTGTGCTAATAAATTTATTAAATATATAAAAATATGAAATTTAAATTCTCATTATTAACAATTGAAATCATTATTATAAACACAGCCCATAAAATCAAAATTCTGGTCCAACATATGATAACGAGTGCATTGCAAATTAAGAAGTACAAGTATCCTTGCTATACAACAACAACAACAGCTACCCCGTTAGTCCCACAAAGTAGGGTCTGGGGAGGGTAATATGTAGACGAGCCTTATCCCTACCCGAAAGAGCAGAGACAAGTATCCTTGCTATAGTTTATTATAATTTCGCACAAGAACACTCCAACAGCAATATTAATTAGCATAGTAAATCTTCATACGTAAACAAAGAAGAGAAGATTTTTGTGCTATTATATTATACTTCAACAAAATATGTTAATTTATACTGATAGTGTAAATTGTTTTTTACATCATCATTATATATAAATTAAATCTTTTTAATAACTCAAAACCACGGCCATTCCAAAAAAAGAAGAAGAGAGAATTACGATCAGTCTTTTTTATAATTAGAATTGCTGTCATGCTTGGAAATGGTTCATATCCAGCTTGTGAGTATAATAAGAAGACTCTCGGCAGGAAAGAAATAGACAAATCTCTTTAATGTTTCCTTGTCCTATGGTTTTGTACAGTAATAATCTGATGAATCATACATCAATTATTGAAGCAATGTACATTTTCCATTTGTGATTCTGATCCCTTCTCCTTGCTCCCCACCCCACTGATCTATATGCATGTGCATCATGTCTGGCATGCATTACATTACTGCCATTTTCCTCTAAATTACTTGTCCTTTTTTGAAAAAAACTTATTTCGGTGCACTAAATTTTGTAGGATTCGAGAGAACCAATCATATTTAAGTTTGTAAGATTAATAATCGCGGGATGAGAATAATATTAGCATATTTGCCAACATAATAAAAAAATTGTTGAACTTACCACTAAAAGAATTTTTCCAAATCGAACTTTGAATCTCTTAGAAACAAAAGTTTATAATATCACAAATTAAAGTCTTTCTTTGTGTGTGTTTTTGCGAAAGAAAGAGAAAAACACTTCTATGTTAAAGAAGAAGATTTATAAGAAGAAAGGCACGTTACTTTTCTTGGAATTTTTCTTTAGGAATAGGAAGTCTAAAATAAGGGTTTTTAAAAACAAAGAAAGAAACTGCAACAAAACTGCTCTTAACTACACCCAACGTGTCGTAACTTCTTTGGCGTGTGTGTCTTATTCTTTTAATCATTCAACGCTATACATATTTTGGTCTTGACACCTTCAAATGTCTAACTCGAGTTTCTCACTTCAATAATTCTCAAAACATCTTCTTAGAGAAACTTACATTGGCTTACAAACCAATTCATAATCAAATAGTGAAATTCGTTAGTCTGATTAGTTATCAAGATCGACCTTTACAAGTAAATATAACCTCGCATTATCTTTGGATCTATAAGTTCTCCTTTTTTCACGATTCTTAATGTAAGAGGTGATTGCTCGTGTGAGAGAGCCAATCCTGCAACTTGTTCGACACACTTTATCAACAAATTCATCACATGTATACGAGATATAAGCACAAATTCAAGAGTCAAATATTGATGAGCGTATTATAATACTTAAGTCATTTTACAATACATAAATACATTCATATCCTTCGCAAACCTAGAGCCATAACATGTTTCTCAAATAGGTCTCTATATATCACCTTTGTAAAAGGATCAGCATCATGCTTCGCGTAGGAATATACTGTAAATTTATCTCTCCACTTGCTACCATATCTCTTACAAAGTTATACTTTATGTCAATGTGTTTGGTCTTGCTGTGATACTTATGATCTTTTGTATATGCAATAACCGCTTGACTATCATAATATAGAGTCATGGGACCTTAGAGTTCTTTGTCATATCCAAATGCTCAAAGAATCTCATCAACCAAATAGCTTCTTATATTGCAGACGCACAAGCCATGAACTCAGCTTCCATCATATAGCACCACCATTAAATAAGAAAGCATAATCGGATGTTGATTTTCTATCATTCTGATCACTAGCTCAATCAGCATCTGCATATCCTCTTAAGTATAAATAATTTCCACTATAACATAGTGAATAATCTGCAGTTCCCTTTAGGTATCTGAAATTCTCTTCACATCTTTCCAATGATCTCTTCTAGGATTGGATTGATACCTACTAACCAGACCTATGTTATAACAAATGCTGGGCGAGTACACATCATAGCATACATCAAGCTCCCGACAGCACTTGAATATGGAACTTGAGACATATTTTCCTTTTCATTTTCAGTCTTCGGACACATATCAAGTCTTAAAGTTTCACCGCTCGCTATAGGAGTATCCATGGATTTGCAACTATTCATGCAAAAACGCTCCAAGATTTTCTTTATATAAGTTTCTTGAGATAGATTCAATAATGTTTTGGGACGGTCTCTTTGGATCTTAACTCCAAGGATATAATCTTCCTCACCCATATCTTTCATGTCAAATGACCTCGAAAGCCATGTCTTGATAGTTTTCAAATACTCCAAGTTATTTCCGGCCAATAAAATATCGTCCACAAAAAGAGAAACAATTACAAACATCCCATTGGACTTCTTCACATAAATGCAATGGTCTTCATTGATCATGGTGAATCATATGAGATCACCTCCTTGTGAAATCTCAAATATCATTGCCTCGAAGATTGTTTCAGGCCATAAATAGATTATTTCAATTTACATATCTTCTTTTCATGGCCTTTGACAATGAAGCCTACAGGTTATTCCATGTGGATCTCTTAGATTAGTTCTCCATTGAGAAAGCTGTCTTCACGTCCATTTGATCTAATTCCAAATCCAAACATGCAACAATAGCCAAAAGTAGGCGAATTGAGGTAAACTTCACAACTGGTGAAAATGTTTCCTCATAATCTATTCCAGCTTCTTGAGTAAAGCCTTTTGCCACCAATCATGCCTTGTATCTTTCTTTTGGCCAATCCGCTTTGCGTTTAACTTTGGAACCCATTTATTCCCAATGGCTCTATGCCTAGGCGGAAGGTCAACTAGATCCCAGACTTTGTAGGTTTTCATGGACTCTATTTCTTCTTTCATTTCTTTCATCCACTCATCTTTTCCAGGGCTCGGTAAAGCCTCAGTCACGGTCTTTGGCTCATCAATTTATGTGGGAGATACCAAGAAAATATAATTTTCTTGATATGTGTCCTTGTGACCCAGATTATATTTTCTTGGTCTAGATCAATTATGCGGACATATAATCATTTCGTGGGCCGTACTATATATCACAGATCTAACATAAAAAGTTTTTGAAGGGAGTTTTGCGGCAAATTATGCGACCGCTGACCTGTCGCATAGTGAAGCAGAAACGCCCCATTCCGTAGGGCCTTTATGCGGTCCATTTTGCAGATTGCAAAAGCATTAATTGGTTGCATATGCGACCGTAGATCTGCATCGGGGATTCATTTTCTATTTTTTTACCCAATCCTATTTCGATATATAGATGTAAAGGGCTATTTTTGAAGCAAAAATCTTATATTTCTAGAGAAAGGAAGTGCCATAGAGTGAGAGAAAAAGTACCTAATCTTATTGTTCATCAATTCTTGCTCAAATGTGGGGAATTCACAAGGAAAAATTGACTCGGAACTGTATAGTGAATTAAGGAAAGCTAAGAGCGAGGTATGTTGGCTAAACTCCTATTTTATAATTGAACCTCACAATGTCCTTGTAAGTCCCGAGTTGCTCATTATAAAATGATTATTTCAAGTGCTTTTATTTTTTGTGTTATCCTTAAGGTATGCGATTTAAGTACAGGTTGTGTGTTAATATGCTATGACTTCAAAGCGTGATTCTAATGAAAGATATCATGTAGAATTGTGTAAGTAATCATATGTGTCCAAGAACCTTTTTTCTCAAATATATACTTAAAGCCTTGAATAGGAATGTTTGTTGTTAATGATCCGTGATGATGTTTGGAAGTGAAACAGTAAGCATAAAGATGCAATACGGATAATGTGCCAAGAACAACTTTATAATGGTGACCTCTAGTGCCTATGGAATGGAAATATGTGTATATGACACTGAGATGAGTTGTGAATCCTTTAATAATAAATACCTTGGGAGTATCGTTCGCCTCCGAGGAAGGGTAGGTTGAAAAGGCCTTACGCCGAAACTAAATTTGTCGATGTATGAGTGGATTATAGTTTTCCCCTTTATTGGGATGAGATGATTGCTAGAAAAGGTTAACATCGACCCATACGGAATTGAGGTAAGACAGCCTAGCCAGTCGGATCGTCACCGGGCATCATGCCGTACACATGGTGGTGATTGTGCTTGAAATTGTGATCGAGATAATGATTGAAATTGTGAAAGTGATTGTGATTGTAGTTGATGTCTCTAGGTGAGACGGCCTAGTCAACCAGGCTGTGATCGGACTCCGTAAAACCACGATGGTGTATCGGCGCTAAGATCTTCCTACCCAAGATAATGGAAATTTACTTGACACTTATAATGCTCCCAATTTGATGATTTAGTATTATCTAAGACTTTCATTGATTTATGAATGTTCTTTCTTAAATTGATACCTATTATAATAAGAGGGTCTTTCACGTATTAGTACTATTCTATATGTAGTAACATCCCTTTTATCAGGGGCACTGCATCTTTAATGGATACAAATGGTTCTACAGCGGGTGACATTGATTATTGATAGCAACATTCCCTCTTCTTAATAGATTTGGTGAGCCCCAGTTCATTCGGGGTCGCATATCTTTTGTCGTACGTGTATTATGTATTGAGGTATAGCAGGGGCCTTATTACTGGCATTATTACAATATTCTTTTATATTGTATATGGGTGTTGGAAAATTCAAAACTAGCCTTGTTGTATATGAATCACTTGTGTCACTTCAACTATGAATGTGTATGTATTTTGAGACTATAAACTTACGTAGCTAACAGTAATGGAATTAGTGTTTTTCATGAATCCTATTGGAGTAACTTAATGAAATTCATCCTCTATTTATTTATGGGTGAGTTGGATAGAAGGCAATCCAGCAGGTTTGCTCCGCCGAGTTATCTCGATTGAGTTCTGGTCATGCTCTATAGGGTCGGGGTGTGACATTTTTTGTGGTACTAATAATCACTAATCACAGACCCTAATCACTTGGCATCTTCTGTCCACATTACCAATCACAACCATATGGAGAACTCATATGTTGCACGGACGACTTTCGTGCCAATACCATAAATACCTTATATGTGCATAGAAAAATCAGATGCTAACAGTAACAATATATCATATCCACAGGGATAACTCACGTGCCAATTGTGACAATATCTCACATCTGCATGAACAACTATGTGCCAATGGTACAACTCACGTACAAAAGGCATGTATAAAGAGATTACATGTAAATTATCAACAAACATCAAGGTTCATATTCCCGGACTAATATAAGTAGCAAATAACGGTGTATGCTTGTGCAAATGTACTATCACAGCTCGAGTCAACAAACAAGATCAGAGACAACGTATGGCACATTGGAAACAACACAGAAAAACCCATGATATGCATGACTCACACAAGATAGGCAGACCACCACTCAAATATCATCAATAACAATGCCTCCAGGTCATCACAAATTTTCCCTGACATAGTCCCCCTTGTCTCACCGTGTGCACTATAATAAAGTAAATGCAGGTCTTGTCTCGCACATGCACATAACAATTATCCCACATTGTCTCACAAATGCACAAACTCAACAAATATAGCTCTCCTTGTCACGCCGCATGTGCAAATAATAATAATAATAATAATAATAATAATAATAATAATAATAATAATAATAACAATAACAATAATAATAATAATAATAATAATAATATTACCACAAACAAATCACGTGCGAACACCTCGACAATCCTCTCAAAAATACAACATGTGCCAAAATATAACAACATAATATAACAACCTGCATTACATGTTCCCATATAGCACAAATTTCACAACAACAATTCCAATACCACTATCACACATAGTCAACGGCTCGAAAATACCAGTACAACAAGAACAACAATAACACGAGGATAAGATAAGTAAATTAACACAAGAATTAGAATAATATAATGAAGTGAATGAATAAGCTCAACAATGAAACACATAACAAGTAATAATGACTTCAAGTAAGAGTAGTTCAATAATAAGAGAGAACATGTAACATCGACTTCAAATAAGGATAACCAACTACTGAAGAGATAACATGTAACAATAACTTCAAATAAGGATAGTCAACTACAAATGAGATAACGTGTAACTATAACTTAAAATAAGAATAACTTTAACTATGAAAGAGATAACATGGAAATAAGGAGGCAACAATTATAGTTAAATCATGAATAAGTAAATTCTGCAACAAAATATAGAACACGAACCAAGAACTTTAAATAAGATATATAAGAGTGAATTTAACAATAGAGGACATAACATAATAGAGCAACTTCAGTTTAGTGTGCGTAAGAACCCTAAGACTCTAAACCATTCAAGTTTCCGAATATAAAGTTGTGTACACACTTGTCAACTCGAGTACACGTCCTTCACGTAGTCAAATAGTACAACAAACCAATCGCTATGGTGGAACTGTTTTTTGTATTTTTTTTTCAAGTTTAAATCCCTCAAGAAGACAGTTTAGGAAATCAATCGTTTGGAAGAGTCTAAATCTTATTATTAAAAAAAGAAAAGAAAAATAATACACATGTATATATATAAATCTATCACCATACACTTTCAATTGTGGTATGTCCCCATGATACACAAGTAAAAAGAAAGAGGTAAAGGAAACTCCCCTAAATTCTTTTCTTTTACGAGAACTTATGAACTCCACCCCTATGATGACCCGACCGGTCGTCTTAAGAATTAATGCCCCGATCCCCTATTAACTACTTTCCCTATGTTTGTTTCTGTTATTGTGAGTTGCCGGGATGAATTATTTGGAGCTTTGAAGAGTTTTGGGACACTTAGTCCCTAAATGAGAGCATACGTTTTAGAAATCTGACCTAGTAAGAATAGTGTGAAGACGGCTCAAAATAGAATTCTGATGGTTCTGTTAGCTCCGCTGGTCAATTTTGGGTAGAGCATGTTCGGATTGTGTTTTGAAGGCCCGTACCTAATTTAGGCTTGAAATTCCAAATTTTAAATTTTTGAAGTTTTCGGATCGATAGTGAGATTTTTGATCCGATGGTCGGAAGGGAATTTCAGAAGTTGGAGTAGCTCCATAGGGTTGAATGTGATGTGTGTGCAAAATTTCAGGTCATTCGAGCGAGGTTTGATGGACGTTTTGATCGAAAATGTATTTTAAGAGTTTTTGAAGTTCTTAGACTTGAATATGATGCTAAACTGGTGTTTTGATGTTGTTTTGAGCATTTCAAAGGTTGGAACAAGTTTGAATGATGTTTTAGGGATGGTTGACATGTTTGGTTGAAGTCCCGGGTGCCTCGGATGAGTTTTGGGTGCTTTATGGAAATTGAATTGGACTTAGGAAGAATTTATATTGCTGAACCTGTCATAATCACACCTGTGTGGGACTGCAGGTGCAGCACCGAAGAAGCGAGTTCAAGACAAAGCTCCAGGACCACAGGTGCACCTGGCTTTTAACAAATGTGGTGCCGCAGATGTAGCCAAGTGACGGCAAAAGCGGACCTAGCCCGTTAAGTGATTTTCGCACATGCGATGCCTTCTTCCGCAGGTGCGGGATTGCAGGTATGCTCCCTTGACCGCAGATGCGGTAATCGCTAGGCATAAATATAACATTTTGAGGATTTAGTTCAAAACTAATCAAATTGGAGTCGGGGTAGGGAAATTATGTGGGGTTTTTTGAAGTGTTAGTTGCATTATGAAATTGAATTGAATAGATTTGGAGTTGAGTACTCATGGAAAGAGCATGGTCTTGGATTGATTTTGAGCTGGTTCGAGGTAAGTGTCTTTCATAACCTTGTGTGGAGGATATTCCCCTTAGGATTGGTATTGTGATAATTGAAATGCCTTGTACATTAGGTGAAGAGTGCGTACATGTGCTAATTATCAAAAAT
Source organism: Nicotiana benthamiana (assembly GCA_034376525.1). NCBI lineage: Eukaryota > Viridiplantae > Streptophyta > Magnoliopsida > Solanales > Solanaceae > Nicotiana > Nicotiana benthamiana. The sequence goes on along the minus strand of CM067331.1, from coordinate 84,311,200 downwards.
CCTATTTTCACTAGGATATCTTTAATTGTGTTTTTTCTTTCCTGCTTATACTACTTGGAATTTAAGCCCGCTATTAGCTTAGAGAAGCACGTCTAATTAATTTAATTGCTTTATTTACTTTAACTGTCTTATTTTTATTACATGAACTATGCTAGGTTAGAATTGCATGTGTTACTTTGGTATGGAGTTTAATTGAATATTCATTGTGCTATTGTTGTGTGTTTTACTTTAGGACAACGAGACGGTAGCCCGGGATATTCCTCGTGCATATTTATGATTTGAGCTGAAGTGCGGGATACCAAGAGATTCCAGGCATATACTGAGGATACCAAGAGATTCTCGGGATATGAAGAGATCCCAAGTACATATTGAAGATACCAAGAGATCCTCGGGATACCAAGAGATCCCTGCATCTATTTAGTATACCAAGAGATGCTCGGGATACTGAAAGATCCCCGAATATATATCTTTGTTAAAAGTGGTATTTCTTATGATTGCTTTGTCTTTGTTTCAGCTATTGTTGTTATCCTTACTATCTTGTTTTAGTTCTCACTATTATATTTCAACTGCGCTATTTTACCTTACACCGTTACACCTTATGTTTCATTTAATCTTAGTAGGGCCTGACCTCCCTCGTCACCACCCTATCGAGGTTAGGCTTGGCACTTATTGAGTACCGTTGTGGTGTACTTATTCCCTTTATGTGCATGTTTCTCATGTGCAGATCCAGGTAACTCTACTCAGACTTATCACTCGTGAAGCGAGGCACTGTATAGACTCCAAGGTATATCTGCCGCATCCGCACATCGGAGAGTCCCTTCCTACTCTTTCTTTTGTATTAGCCCTTCTGTACTTTCATTTCTTTGTTAGAAATTCTGAAGTTTGACACTTGTAAACATTCAAAGGCTTGTGATCATGAGATTCCGGGTTTTGGGAAATGTATTTAGTTTTCGAGAGTTGTTATTGTGTATGCCAAGAGGCACTTTTAAACGCAGCTTTATTTCATTATTTTGGCTTTTAATTATTTATTCCGCATGGTTTTGTTATTTTTTGCATTATTAGGCTTACCTATTGTAGAGACTAGGTGATGTCACGATGGTTCACAGAGGGCGAACCGGGGTTGTGATAAGTTGGTATCAGAGCTCTAGGTTCATCAGAGTCATGCATCACAAGCTGGTTTATTAGCGTCTCGTGGATCGGTATAGAGACATCTATACTTATCTACAAGAGTCTATGTAACTATTAGGAAAATTCCACTTCATTTAATTTCCTTGTCATGCGAGATTTAGATATCACAATTCTAAAATTCTGTCTTTTATTCTCTCACAGATAGTGAGGATGTGTGCTACCCGAGATGGTCAGGCACCCGCGCCCTCTACTGCAGCTGTTAGAGGCTAGGGTCAAGGTAGAGGCTAAGGACGTGCATGCGGTGCAGCCAGAGCACCTGTGTGAGTTTCCACTGAGGAGCCACTAGCAGTGCTAGTCGGAGCCTAGGCACCTGACACGCCTACTGGTACTATCATGCTAGCACTTCAATAGACTTTGGCGTAGTTCATGAGCATTTACACCACTTTGGCTCAGGCAGGGTTTCTTCTCCTTGATGCAGCTACATCCCAAGCCGGCGGAGGAGCACAGACTCCCGTCGCCTACACTCCTGTGTAGCGAGTGCAGGTGGATCAAGATCCAGAGATTATGCTAATACATCCCATAGTTCTAGATCAACCCGTGGATAGGGCAACGGTTTCTAAGGATGAGCAGTGAAGGCTTAAGAGGTTCAAGAAGTATAAGCCTCCTGTATTTAGTGGTCTAGCATCAGAGGATGCTCTGGGATTTCTAGATTAGCGCTACCATATTCGTTGTACCATGGTTATTTCTGTATTGAGTGGGGTTTTTTTCACTACCTTCTAGCTTCGAGGGGCTGCCTATGAGTTGTGGGGTACTTATGAGTTAGACATTCTAGACGAGGCAGCTTCCCTGACTTGGACTCAATTTTTAGATATTTTTTTAAGAGAGTATGTTCCTCATAGCCTTAGGGATGCATGGCGTGTATAGTTTTAGCATTTTCCCCAGGGTGCTATGAATATCTCATAGTATGATGTTCATTACACTAGTTTGGCTAGACACGCACCAACCTTGGTTTCTACTGTTCGCGAGAGAGTTTGCCTATTTATTGAGGGGCTTATTCCCAGCATCAGGTCTAGCATGGCTCATGAATTGGAAATGGATATTTCTTATTAGCAGGCGGTGAACATTGCTAGGAGGATTGAGGGTATGTACGCTAGGGAGAGAGAGTAGAGGGATGCCAATAGGTCTCGAGAGTCGGGCCATTATTTTGGTGCCCGGGCCCCAACTACAGGTCTTCATGGTAGGGTTTATATGAGTCTCCATGTTCATTCGGCTCTTCCAGCAACCAGTGGATTCCAGCTCCTCTTAGGCCTCAAGAGCCTCATTATGCACCTCTAGTATCTAGTGCATCTCCTACGCGGGGTGCTTTCAGAGGTTAATCCAGCAGACCTGGCCCGATCCAGGCACAGCCTCCACGTCCTCCCAGAGCTTGTTTTTAGTGTGGTGACACATGCCATGTTGTGAAGGATTGCCCTAGACTTGGGAGGAGTGCTCCCCCCATAGACGTCTAAATGCAGCACGCTCTATGGAGTTCTCATTCTATGATCATAGCACCAGTTGCCACCCCACCTGCTCAACCAGCTAGAGGTGGAGGTTGGAGAGGAAGAAGTCACCCTAGAGGGGGAGGCCAGGCCAGGTACTATGCCCTCCCTGAGCGTACCGAGGCTATTGCCTTTGATTTTTTCATCACATGTATTGTCCTGGTTTGTCATAGAGATGCACCAGTTCTATTCGATCTAGGGTCCACTTGTTCTTATGTGTTTCTTATTTTTCTCCATATTTGGGTGTATCTTGGGATTCTTTGAGTTTCCCTATTTATGTTTCTACTCTTGTGGGAGATTCTCTTGTTGTAGACTGTGTTTATTGGTCGTGTTTGGTTACTCTTAGTGTTCTTGAGACCAAAGCCAATTTATTATTGCACATCATGGTTGATTTTGATATTATCTTGGGCATGGACTGGTTGTCTCCCCATTATCCTATTATTAATTGTCACGCCAAAACCGTGACGCAGGTTATGCTAGGTGCACCGTGTGTTGATTGGAGGGGTGCTTTAAGTCACACTACCAGTAGAGTTATTTCTTTCCTTAAGGCTCAGAGTATGGTTGAGAAGGGGTGTGACACGTATTTAGCTTATGTGAGAGATGTCAGCATTGATACCTCTTCTATCGATTCAATCCCAGTAGTACGGGATTTTTTGATGTGTTTCCAGCTGACCTTCCAGCCACCCGATAGAGAAACTGACTTTGGCATTGATCTGTTGCTAGGCACTCAACCCATGTCTATTCATCCATGTCATCTAGATCCTCCCGAGCTGAAGGAGTTGAAGGATCAATTAGAGGAATTGCTTGATAAGGGTTTTATTAAGCCCAATGTATCACCCTGGGGTGCTCTTATCTTGTTTGTGAAAAATAAGGATGGTTCTATGTGTATGTGCATTGATTCTCACGAGTTGAACAAAGTTACAGTGAAGAACCATTATCATTTGCCTCATATTAATGATTTCTTTAACCAGCTACATGGTGAATGAGTGTTTTCTAAGATTGACTTGCATTTAGGGTGCCATTAGTTGAAGATTTGGGAGCCAGATATCTCGAAGACTGCTTTCAGGACTCGTACGATCATTACGAGTTCCTTGTTATGTCATTTGGGCTAACCAATTCCCCAGCAACCTTTATGTATTTGAAGCACAGTGTGTTCCGAAAAATACTTTGACTCATTTGTCATTGTCTTTATTAATGATATTTGCTTGTATTCCCGGAGTTGGGATGATCATGAGCAGCACCTTAGGACTATGCTTCAGACTCTGAGAGAGGAAGTTAAATGATAAGTTCTCGAAATGTGATTTTTAGTTAGATTATGTGGCATTTTTGGGTCACGTGGTTTCTATTGAGGGGATATAGGTGGATCCGAAGAAAGTGGAAGCAGTGTAGAGTTGGCCTAGATCATCCCTAGTTACAGAGATTTATAGTTTTCTTCACTTTGAGGGTTATTACCGTCAATTTGTTGAGGGATTTACATCTACTGCAACACCTATGACCAGACTGACGCAGAAGGGTGCTCCGTTCTAGTGGACAAAAGAGTGTGAGTCTATGAGACGAGCTTTTAGAAGCTTAAGACATCTTCGACTTCAACCCTACTTTTGATATTGCCTACAGGTTCAGGGTCTTATGTTATCTATTGTGATGCCTCGAGGATTGGCCTTGGAGCAGTATTGATGCAGGATGGTAGGATGATTACCTACGCGTCTAGATAGTTGAAGGTACATGAGAAGAATTATCATGTCCATGATCTTATGTTAGCTACAATTGTTCACGCTTTGAAGATCTGGTGCCATTATTTGTATGGTGTTCCTTGTGAGATTTATACTTATCACCAGGGTTTGCAGCATCTGTTTAAACAAAAGGATCTTAATTAGCACCAGAGGAGGTGGTTAGAGCTGCTGAAAGACTATGATATCACTATTTTGTATCACCCGGGTAAGGTCAATGTAGTGGTCGATGCTTTGAGTCACCGGGAAGAGAGTTTGGGGAATTTGGCTTATTTACTAGCAGTAGAGAGGCCCATGGTGATGGATGTTCAGTCCTTAGCCAGTTAGTTTGTGAGATAGGATCTTTTAGAGCCCAGTTGGGTTCTAGACTGCGTGGTATCTCGATCTTCCTTGTTTGATTGTATCCGGGAGCGGCTGTTTGATAACCCTTATTTACAAGTCCTCAAGGACAAGGTTTTTCATGGCAAGCCCAGAGATGTGATTATTGGTGATGACGGGGTATTGAGGATGTAGGGTTGGAGGTTTGTGCCCAATGTTGATGGACTTCGAGAGTTAATTCTAGAGGAGGCCCACAGTTCGAGGTATTCATCCATCTGAGTGCCGCGAAGATGTACCATGATTTGAGGCAGCACTATTACTAGCGGCGGATGAATAACGTTATATTTAGTTTTGTAACTTTGTGCCTCGATTGTCAGGAGGTGAAGTAAGAGCACCAGAGACCAGGTGGGTTGCTTCAGCAGATAGATATTATGTAATGAAAGTGGGAGTGAATCACCATGGACTTTGTAGTTGGGCTCCCATAGACTTTGAGGAAGGTAGATTCCATTTTGGTGATTGTGGATTAGTTGACCAATTCCGCGCACTTTATTCCTGTGTGTACTACCTATTCTTCAGAGTGATTAGCGAAGATTTATATCCAGGAGATTGTTCGTCTGCATGGTATTCCAGTTTCCATCATTTTATATAGAGGTACTAAGTTCACATCACGATTTTGGTCCGACAGACGAGCAGTCCGAGTAGTCCGAGCACTATTCAGATTCGTGAGGATATGCTCCGTGCATATGCGATTGAGTTTGGAGGGTCTTAGGATCAGTTCTTTCCATTGGTGGAGTTTGCATACAAGAACAATTATTAGTCCATCATTCATATGGCACCGTATGAGGATTTATATGTTAGACATTGTAGATCCCCGGTGGGTTGGTTTGAACAGGATGAGGCTAGATTATTGGGCACAGATTTATTTCGGGATGCTTTGGAGAAGGTTAAGGTGATTCAGGATAGACTTCGTACAGCCTAGTCCAGACAGAAGAGCTACACGCACCAGAAGGTTTGTGATGTTTCCTATATGGTTGGACAGCTGGTTCTGGTTCGAGTATCACCAATGAAGGGCATTATGAGACTTGGGAAGAAAGGGAAGTTGAGTCTTGAGGTTTATTGGTCCTTTTGAGATATTGTGGCGTGTTGGGGAGGTTGCTTATGAGCTCGCCCTACCCAGCCGGTTGTCTTAAGAATTAATGCCCCGAACCCCTATTAATTGATTTTCTCGTGTTTGTTTTTGATATTGTGAGTTGCGAGGAGGAATTATTTGGAGCTTCAAAGAGTTTTGGGACACTTAGTCCCTCAATGAGAGCATAAGTGTCGGAAATCTGACCGTAGTCAGAACATTGTAAACACGGCCTTGAATGGAATTCTGATGGTTCTGTAATCTTCTTTGCGTGATTTCGGGATTAGGAGCATGTTCGTATTGTGTTTTGAAGGTCTGTAGCTAATTTAGGCATGAAACACCTAAACTCAAAATTTTAAGTTTTCGGTTCGATAGTGAGATTTTGATTCGAGGGCCGGAATGGAACTCCGGAAGTTGGAGTTGGAGTATCTTTGTAGGGTTTAATTTGACGTGTGTGCGAAATATCAGGTCATTCGGACGAGGTTTGATGGACTTTTTGATCGAAAGTGTATTTTGAGAGTTTTTGAAGTTCTTAGGCTTGAATCTGATGCTAAATTGGTGTTTTGATGTAGTTTTGAGCGTTCTGATGGTTAGAACAAGTTGGAATGATGTTTTAGGAATGGTTGGCATGTTTAGTTGAGGTCCCAAGTGCCTCGGATGAATTTCGGGTGCTTAACAGAAGTTGAATTGGACTTAGGAAGAATTAGTATTGATGAACCTGCCATAACCGCACTTGCGTAGGACCACATGTGTGGCACCGCCGAAGCGGCTAGGTGGTCACTGAAGTGATTTTGGGCCAAAGCTCTAGGACTACAGGTGCTGCTGGCTTTTCGCAAATTTAGTGCCGCAGATGCGACCAAGTGACCGCAGAATCGGACCCATCCCGTTAAGTGATTTTATCACCCGCGATGCGCTGCCTTGATGGCAGATGCGGTAATCGCTAGGCAAAAATATGAAAATTTGAGGGTTTAATTCAAAACTTGGAAAAAAATCAAATTAGAGATCGGGGTAAGGCGATTCTGTGGGGTTTTTGAAGAGAAGATCATTGGGTAAAAATTCTTTAACCCTTTCTAGTTGTATTCCATCAATCTATCGTTAGTTTTATCATTAAATTTCGGATAGGAGATGCAAATTTGAGGAAAAATTAGAAGAGAGTTATGAGACCTAGAATTTGATTTTTGATTGGGAATTTGACCTTGTATTTTGATAATTTATATATCCATGAACTCGTAAGAGTGGGATTCTAAAAATATAAATTTTACCTGATTATAAGATGTAGGCCCGAGGGGAATTTTGGTCATTTTACGTAATTTCACATATTAACTTCAAATTTATTAGTAGAATCCGTTACTTGAAGTGTTATTTACGTTATGCAATTGAATTGAATAGATTCATGCCATTTGTAGTCGAGGACTCGTGGCAAGAGAGTGGTCTTGGATTGATTTTTAGCAGGTTCGAGGTAAGTGACTTTCCTAACCTTGTGTGGGTACCTTCCCCTTAGGATTGGTATTGTGATAACTGAAATGCCTTGTACGTGATGTGACGAGTGTGTACTTGTGTTAATTGTTGAAATCATGTTTTTACTAAAATAACTTTAATTGTGTTTTTCCTTTCCTGCCTATGCTACTTGGAATTTAAGTTTGTTGTTAGCTTAGGGAAGCATGTCTAATTAACTTAATTGCTTTATTTGATTTAACTATCTTAGAATTTCTTGTGTTAATTTTGTATGGAGTTTGATTGGGTATTCGTTGTGTGTTTTACTTTGGAACTACGGGACAGCAGCCTGGGAGATCCCCTGTACGTATTTATGATTTGAGCTGAAGTGCGGGATACCAAGAGATCTCTGACATATATATTGAGAATACCAAGAGATCCATGGCATATATTGAGGATACCAAGAGATCCTCGGGATACCAAGAGATCCCTAAAATATATTGAGGAAACTAAGAGATCCTTTGCACATATTAAGGATACCAAGAGATCCCTAGCATATATTGAGGATACTAAGATATCCTTAGGATATTGAGAGATCCCTGGATATTTATCTTTGTGAAAAGTGGTATTTCTTGTGATTGCTTTGTCTTTATTTCAGTTATTGTTGTTATCCTTACTATCCTATTTTAGTTCTCACAGTTATCTTTCGACTATGCTGTTTTACATTATGCCGTTATACCTTATATTTTATTTAATCTCAGTAGGGCCCTGACCTTCCTCGTCACTACCCGACCGAGGTTAGGCATGGCAGTTATTGAGTACTGTTGTGGTGTACTCATGCCCTTTTTGCTCATGTTTTTCATGAGTAGATCTAGGTACCTCTACTTCATATTTATCACTCATGAGCCGAGGCATTGTAGAGACTCTAAGGTATATCTACCGGGGTTGCATATCGGAGAGTCCCTTTCTACTCATTTTGTATTAGCACTTCTATTTGTTCGTTTCATTGTTAGACATTCTGGAGTTAGACACTTGTAGGCATCTAAAGTCTTGTGATCATGAGATTCTGAGTTTTGGGAAATGTATTTAGTTTTCGAGAGTTGTTATTGTGTATGTCGAGCGGAACATTTATTTGCTTTATTTCATTATTTAATCTTTTAAATATTTCTTCTACAAGTTTTGGTTATTTTTCGCATTGTTAGGCTTACCTAGTTGTAGAGACTAGGTGCCGTCACGTTGGTTTACGAATGGAGATTCGGGGTCGTGAAAACCCCTAATTCTGAATTTATTTCTTATTTTCGCTCCTCGGACTTCTTTATATAGCTCATTAGGCCAAAGTACTATATCTACAAGACCTGCTCTTTTCTTTCTTGCTTGGCCTTATTTAGGGCAGTGAATTCTTCCTGCAGGATGATTCTCAATGTCTTTCTGCGTTCTTTTACAGGATCACTCTATGAATCTTCCTGTAAATCCCCAAGGATAAAATTCATATGATTAATGTTAGAATAAGAAAACAACGAAGAAAGGTCGTGATAATTTTCATGTGGTATGTCCAAGACCAACTATTTCTCAGTCTCTTGTAGTGTAGACTGTAAATGTAGAAAGGTAGATAGAGTTTTGAACCTTCTTTTATTGCTTCGTAATCAACCAAAGCCTTATCCTCTATAATTTCTATTGAATCAGAGAGTTTTTAGAGAATGATAACTTCTCTTTGTATATGTTCATCCTATTGGGTAGGCTCATTCTCATAAGATATCTCATCCATATATTCACCATAACAATGCAATAAGTTTTCTAAAAGTATATTTACTATTTGACTCACTTGACAAGCGCAAAACACAACATGAAATTGATGCTCGTTAACCAAAGATAATATAGTTTAATTATCATATCTACATGGATTGGATTTAGATAATATTAAAGTAATTTCTAGCTTAAACGCTTTTCAGGATGATTAACACTTTAATCTGAGTGATTTTGAATCAATATTTAACTACTAAAACAAAAGCAATTAACAATTGATTACAGAGAATAAGAACTGAGCAACATAAAAATATTAATGGGAAAAATAAGGGTCGTGATAGGTGTAACGACCTAGCCGGTCATTTCATGAATCACTATCCCGTCCTCCCTGTTTCTGCTTCTTTGTGTGTTGTTAAGATATATTTCATCATATCATGTTGGTTGTTATGTGTTCGAATTGGCCATGGAGCGAACTGTGACGTCGAGTCTCTTATTTGGAAGCTTTAGTTGGAAAAGTCAATCAGAAGTTAACTTATGAGTAAATGATCTCAGAATTTGTTTTTTATGGTTCAGATATCTTCGTTAGGTGATTTGGAACTTGGGAGCGTGTTCGGAATGTAATTTAGAGGCTTGTGGTAGATTTAGGCTTGAATTGGTGAAATTAGAAATTTGGAATTTTTTGGTCGGCAATGGAAATCCTAATATAACGACCGAAATGGAATTCCAGAAATTGGAGTAGGTCAATTATGTCATTTTTTACATGTGCGCAAAATTTTAGGTCATTCGGATGGGGTTTGATAGGTTTTTGGATTGGTTGTGTAATTCGGAAGTTTGGAAATGCTTAGGCTTGAATTCGAGGGTGATTTGGCGTCCCAAGGATTTTCGAATGAATTCGAAAGGTTGTCAAAATGTTTGATTTTGAGATTGGGCAGCTTCATATGCTACTCCTGTCATAACCGCACCTGCGGATTGGGGACCGTAGGTGCGAGATCCGCATAAGTGCTAGAGCAACCACATAAATGGTTTGGGCCAAGCCGAGGAACAGGCCACAGATGCGGCTATGACCGGATAAGTGAAAATCACAGGTGCGGTTGGTTTAACAGTAGAAGTAGTACCGTTAGAGCGTGTAATGGACCGCAGACGCGGAATCGCTGGGTCAGACAGTATATAATCTCCCCTTCGCGAATTTTGGTCATTCTTCTACCATATTTGGACGATTTTTAGCTTGGGGCTGTGATTTCAAAGGGGAACTAAGAGTTTTCAATGAGGCAAGCTACTTAGACCTTGTGTCTTGCATTTATGGCAATTATTCCATTGTTAAATCATGATTTTGGTGGACTTGGAATTGGAGAGTTTAAATTGGGGATTTGAGGGGCCATTTGAGGTCCAATTTTGATGATTTTGGTATGTATAGACTCATGAGAGGTTACGGATTCTAGTTTTGTAACTTTTATCAGATTCCGAGATGTGGGCCCGTGGGGGCAAGTTTGACCAATTTTGGTATTTTGAGTTTAATTTGGTAATTTTTGCGTGGGTTTTGTCCCTTTGGCATGTATTGATGATATGATTCTGATTTTGGATAGATTTGAGTCGATTTGAGGATGAATCGAGAGGCGAGGGCATTGTGGAGTAGATTTCATCTGGTTCAAGGTAAGTAATGATTATAAATCTAGACCTGAGGGTATGAAACCCTAGAATTTTGAACTGTTTTGATAAATGAGGTGACACATATGCTAGATGACGTGCGTGTAGGCGTGCACCTGCAGATATTGTGACCTGGTCTGTCCCGTGGCCACTATAGAGTTGCATATTTTGATAAACTCTAAGTGATATCTATGTGTTTTAGAAATGAATCTGTTAATTTGGGCTGAATGCCTTGATTGGGGCCTTGTTCCGAACTGTTTGGACCCTCATGGGTATTTTACTACTATCCTCATACTGTTTGATTTGAAAGCTTATCCTCGATCATGATTTTTAACTGTTTATTATTTGATTCAGATTCATGACACTACTTTCAAATATATGAAAACTGTTTTGGCTGAGTTCCCTAATTTTTCACTAAAATGCCTGAGTGGCTTGTGAGGTTGATGACTAAGAGAGGCCGGGGGCCTGTTGGTAAGGATTATATATATATATATATATATATATATATATATATATATATATATATATATATATATATATATATATATATATATATATATATATATATATATATATATATATATATATATATATATATATATATATATATATATGTGTGTGTGTGTGTGTGTGTGTGTGTGTGTGTGTGTATGTGTGTGTGTATGTGGACGCTGCAATGATATGTATTGGATCGGGCTGCATGCCGCATCGATATAGTGCTTGGGCTGTAGGAGCCCCTCCGGATTCTGCACATCCCTAGTGAGCGCAGTCGACTATGTGTATTTATGGATCCAGTTGCACGCCGCAGCGATTATTATTGTGAGGTATCTATTCAGCGGGAGTTTTGAGTGTGAGTGCTGATTGACGAGTGTTGAGTCACAAGTGACTGGGAGGCTTACCCGAGGGGCCATATATATGAGTGATACTTTCCCGAGGGGTATGTTTATGAAATCATTGTTTTCCTCTTATTTTACACTAAGCCTCTATCAAAAAATGTTGAACAAATATTTAAAATAACTTTCTTTGAAACTAGAGTTTATACGAGACGTTCGGAAATTGAACTACAGATTTGGCTTTGATATTTCTATTGAGATTCTATGTTATAGTATGTATATGATTATAAATGATCATCACTGCAATAAGCCTTTATTTACATTGGTTAGTCACTGACTTGGCATAGTCATGTTACTCCCTGGACCTTATGTGTAGATCCAGGTGCTAGAGCATTTGAGTGAGAGCCGTCTCTTACTTTCAGAGAAATTTCGGAGATTGCGAGGTAGTTTCATGGCGTCCACAGCCCTGCCCTTCTCCATCCTATCTTCAATATTACATATTTCCATCTTATTTTATATTGAGTAAACAGTATCAGACTGTAGTGTAGTGGCTTATGACTAGTGACATCGGGATTGGGCAGTGTTGATGTATTTGCGTATTTTGTCTTTCCATGTATTTTATTAAAATTAAAGATTTGAAATTATATCTTATTCCAAAGTGAATTTACAAAAGAACTTTATGTTGTTAGGGTTGATTTTGCTGGCCTAGTACCGTGATAGGTGCCATCACGATCGGGTTGGTTTGGGATCGTGACAAGTTGGTATCACGACCTAGGTTACATAGGTCTTACAGGTAATGAGCCACTTTAGTAGAGTCTTGTGGATCGGTACGAAGACGTCTATACTTATCCTCCGGTGGCTTCAAGACCTTTAGGAAAAGCTTCATATTCTTGAAATTCTTGTTGTGCGAATTTGTTGATTCTGGTTCTAAACTTCTATTATTCTATTCTCTCACGGATGGTGTTGACACGTGCTACAGGGCAGGAAAGACGAGCACTAATACAACCAGTTGGGGCCACCAGAGATCGATGTCGAAGTCAAGGTCATGGTACGGGCAGGGGTGTAGCCCGCACAGCAACTAGGGCAGCACCTGCAAATCCACCAACCGCCCCAATTCATGATCGTGTCCCAGTTGTGGATACTCTATCAGGACCAGCTCAGGTATTGGCCTTCAGGAGGCCCTATTCTAGATTCTATAAGTGTGCATTGGCCTGGCTCAATAGGTTTGAATTACTACGGTGGTAGCTAGTTCTTAGGCTGGGGGAGGCACTCAAACTACGGCCACTCGCACACCTGAGTAGGTTGTGTAGGGACTTTAGACACGAGGGCACCTCCATCCAAGCCGGTTGCACCTGCTCAGGATTATGTGGTACCAGTTATGCTTGACTACGAGCAACATCGATTGGAGAGGCTTGGTAGACTTCAACCTCCTACTTTCAATGGTGAAGAGGGTGAGGATGCGGTTTCTTGGATAAGTATCAGAGGATGCTTTGGACCCCGGGTATTTTAGAGAGCACTAGGGTATCGTTCACTACTTTTCATTTTTCAGGAGTTTCTTTTACTTCGTGGGAGACTTACGAGAGGCGTATGCATGTTGATGTAGTGCCTCTTACTTGGCAGTAGTTCTCCGCTCTCTTTTTGGAGAAGTCTGTTCCATACTCTCACAGAAAAAAGTTGTGCAGGCAGTTAAAGTAGTTGTGTTAGGATGATATGACTTTGACGCAATATGAGATGACATTTTTAGAGCTAGCTTGTTATGCTGTTTAGTTGGTTCCTACGGATAGATAGAAGATCAGTAGGTTCATGGATGGCCTCACATATTAGCTTCATATTTTCATGACCAGAGAGAGGGTGTCAGGTGCTAACTTTGAACAGGTTATTGATATTGCTCGAGATATTGAGCAAGTTCGTTGGTAGGAGCGAGTTGATAGGGAGACCAAGAGGTCTCAGGGATCTGGTAGTTTGGGTGTAGCTCCTTCGAGAGGTTTGTTTCAGCATGGCAGGGGCCACCCATTAAGACATGCTTAGTCAGCTCGCCAAGTTCATCTTAGGGCATAATTGAGCCAAGGTTCTCACAACTCTCATCAGGACCATTCATCACTTAGTGGCGATCCAGCCTAGAGTTCGTCCCGTGCTCTATTAGTTTAGGGCTCTTCCATACCAGGTTCTTCTGCTAGTCATCCCGGTGTTATGGGTTCCCTTTTGTCCCCGTCTCCAGCACCTGGAAGTTATTATTAGTGTGGAGAGTTTTGGCATATGAGGAGATAGTATCCCATCTTCTTGGGGGTCCATCTCAGCAGAATAGTCGGCCCTCGACTTTAGCTATAGTTACTTTACCACCTGCCCAGGAAGCTAGGGGTAGGGGTCAATCAGCTAGGGTTGCCCCATAGTGGGAGGTCAATCCGGTGGTGGTCAAGCCCGTTTCTATTCACTTCTAGCTAGACTAGATGATATTGCTTCAGATGCCGTGATTACATGTATTATCTCAGTTTGCCACAGAGATGCATTTGTGTTATTTGATCCTGGTTCCACTTTTCATATGTGTCATCATATTTTGCTCGTTATTTGGATATGCCTCATGAGTCTCTTATTTCATCTGTTCGTCTATCTACTCCGGTGGGTGATACTATTATTGTGGACCTCGTATACCAGTCGTGTGTGGTGACTATCAGGGGGTTATCTTTTGTTGCTTTGTATGGTGGACTTTGATGTGATATTAGGCATGAATTTCCTATCTCTATGTCGTGCTATATTGGACTGTCATGCTAAGAATGTGACGTTATCTATGTCGTGTGTGCCATGGATTGAGTGGCGAGGTTCGACTGGTTTTTTCTCTGGTAGAGTGATATCATTTTTGAAGCCCCAACGGCTGGTTGGGAAAGGTTATCTTTCATACTTAGACTTTATGAGGGATGTCAGTGCAAAGACTCCTAGTATTGATTCTGTTGCAGTAGTATCGATGTGTTTCCTGCAGACCTATCGGGAATGCCACCGAACAGGGATATTGACTTTGGTATTGATTTCTTTCCTGTAACTCAGCATATTTCTATTCCTTTGTATCATATGGCACCATCAGATTTGAAGGAGTATCTTCAAGCACTCCTTGATAAGGGGCTTATTCGGGCTAGTGTGTTGTCTTGGGGTGCGCCTGTTCTATTTGTGAAGACGAAGGATGGCATGATGAGGATATGCATTGATTACATGCAGTTGAACAAAGTTACAATCAAGAAAAAGTATCTTTTTCCTAGTATTGATGATTTATTTGACCAACTTTAGGGAGCGAGCGTATTCTCCAAGTTTGATCTCTGGTCAGGGTATCACCAGTTGAAGATCAGGGACTCATATATTCCTAAGATGGCTTTCAGGACCCGATATGGTCATTATGAGTTCTTTGTGATTTCTTTTGGGCTAACCAATGCCCCAGCATTGTTCATGCATTTGATGAACAGCGTGTTTTAGTCGTATATAGACTCATTTATTATTATATTCATTGATGATATTCTGGTGTACTTGTGTAGTCAGGAAGAGCACACTAAGCATTTGAGAGCTGTGTTACAGCGGTTGAGGGAGGAGAAACTTTATGCAGAGTTCTCTAAGTGTGCGTTTTGGCTCAGGTTAGTGGCTTTGTTGGGGCATGTGGTGTCCAGCGAGGGTATTTAGGTTGATCCAAAGAAGATAGAGGCAGTTCAGAGTTGGCCTAGACCATCCTCAAGAGTAGAGATTCGCAACTTTCTTGGTTTGGCAAGTTATTATTGTTGGTTTGATCAGGGATTTTCATATGTTATATCACCCTTGACCAAGTTATCCCAAAAGGGTGCTCCATTTTAGGTGGTCAGATGAGTGTGAGGCGAGCTTTCAGAAGCTCAAGACTACCTTGACCACAGCTCTAGTATTAGTTTTGCCATCAACTTCAGGTTCTTATACAGTATATTGTGATGCTTCTAGAGTTGGTATTGGGTGTGTGTTCATGCAGGAGGGTAGAGTGATTGTTTACGCTTCTCTTCAGTTGAAGCCTCATGAGAAGAACTACCCTTTTCATGATTAGGAGTTGGCTTCCATTGTTCACGCATTGCAGATTTTGGAGGCATTATATCTATGGTGTGTCTTGTGAGGTGTTCACTGATCATCATAGCCTCCAACACTTGTTCAAGCAGAAGGATATCAATTTAAGGCAGCTGAGATGGTTAGAGCTGCTAAAGGACTATGATATCACTATCTTGTAGCATCCGGGAATGGCCAATATAATGGTTGATGCCTTGAGTAGGAAGGCGCTGAGTATGGGCAGCTTGGCATATATTCCTGATGGGGAGAGACCTCTTACAGTTGATGTTCAGGCTTTGGCCAATCGGTTTGTGAGGTTGGATACCTCGGAGCCTAACCAGGTCTTAGCTTGCATGGTTTCTCGGTCTTCCTAATTTGATCACATCATAGAGCACTGGTATAATGATCCTCATTTACTTGTCCTCAAGGATAAAATTCAGCAAAACGATACCAGAGATCTGACTATTAGTGATGATGGAGTATTGAGGATACATGGCCGGATATGTGTGCCCAATGTGGATGGGCTTCGGGAGTTTATTCTAGATGAAGATCAAAGCTCGAGGTGTTCCATCCATCCAGGTGCCGTAAAGATATATCTAGATTTGAGACAGTACTATTAGTTGAGGAGAATAAAGAAGGATATTATGGGATTTGTAGCTCGGTGTCTCAATTAACAGCAGGTGAAATATGAGTATCAGACACCGGGTGGCTTGCTTTAGCGGCTAGATATTCCAAAGTGGAAGTGGGAGCGGATCACCATGGATTTTGTAGTTGGACTCCAACGGACTTTGAGGAGGTTTCATGCTATTTTGGTGATTGTGGATCGGCTGACCAAGTTTGTGCACTTTATTCTTGTGTGTACTACCTATTCTTCGGAGCGGTTAGTGGGAATTTATATTCAAGAGATTGTTCGCCTACACAGGGTTCTAGTTTCTATCATTTCAGATAGAGGTACTGAGTTCACATTGTAGTTTTGAAGAGCCGTCCAGAGAGAGTTGGGTACTCACGTTGAGTTGAGTACATATTTTCACCCTTAGATGGACGGACAATGTGAGCTCACTATTCAGATATTGGAGGACATGTTGCACGCTTGTGTCATTAATTTTGGGGGGGGGGGGGGGTTCGTGGGATCAGTTTCTACTGCTCGCAGAGTTTGCATATAACAACAGTTATCAGTCGAGTATTCAGATGGATCCATATGAGGCTTTATATGGGAGACGGTGTAGATCTCCATTAGGATGGTTTGAGCTGGGCGAGGCCAGGCTTTTGGGTGCAAACTTGCTGCAGGATGCTTTGGACAAGGTGAAAGTGATTCAGGTATGGCTTCATATGGCACAGTCAAGACAGAAGAGTTATACTGACATGAAGGTTTGTGATGTGTCTTATATGGTTAGGGAGAAGGTTCTACTGAAGGTTTCACCCATGAAGGGTGTTTGAGATTTTGGAAGAAGAGTAAATTGAGTCCTTAGTTCATTGGGCCTTTTGAGGTGCTTCGGAGGATTGGGAAGGTGGTTTATGAGCTTGCTTTGGCACCCAGCTTGACGTGTGTGCATCCGGTATTTCATGTTTCCATGCTCCAAAAGTATATTATCGATCCGTCTTATGTTTTAGATTTCAGCACAGTTCAGTTAAATGGTGATTTGACTTATGATATGGAGCCAATGGCTACTTTGGAGTGTCAGGTTCTCATCCATCCTCTTGGGTAGGCTCATTCTCACAAGGTATCTCATCCATTTATTCAGTATAACAAGGCAACGAGTATTCTAAAAGTATATTTACTATTTGACTCACTTGACGAGTGCAAAAACCCAACATAAAATCGATGCTCGCTAGCGAAAGATAGTATAGTTTAATTATTTTCTCCACATGGATGGAATTTAAATAATATTAAAGTAATTTCTGGTGTAAATGCTGTTTTGGATGATTAACAATTTGATTTGAGTGACTCTTAATTAATATTAACTACTAAAACTAAAGCAATTAACAATTTATTACGGAGAACAAGAACAGAGCAACAAAGAAATATCAGTAGGAAAAATAAGGGTCGTGACAAGTGTAACGGTCCGACCAGTCGTTTCATGAGTCACAGTAATGTTTACCCTGTTTCTGATTCTTTATAATTTGTTCAGCTATATTTTATCATATCATGTTGGTTTATCTGGGTTCGAATTTCTTATGGAGCAAAATGAGATACTTAGTCTCTTATTTGGAAGCTTTAATTGGAAAAGTTAACCAGAAGTTGACTTGTTAATAAATGATCTAGAAATTTCATTTTTATGGCTCGGATAGCTTCGTTCGGTGATTTGGTACCTAGAAGAGTGTTCGGAATGTAATTTGGAGGTCCGTGGTAGATTTAGGCTTGAATTGGTGAAATTGGAAATTTGGCATTTTCTGGTCGGTAGTGGAAATCTTGATATCGGGGTCGAAATGAAATTCTGAAAATTAGAATAGGTCCATTGTGTCATTTGTGACGTGTGTGCAAAATTGCATGTCATTCGGATGTGGTTTGATAGGTTCTTTTGATTGATTGCAGAATTTGGAAGTTTGGAAATCCTTAGAATTGAATTCGAGGATAATTTGGTGTTTTAGCGTCGTTTTGAGTGTTCTGAGGGTTTGTATGAGTTTGAATGATGATATATGACTTGTTCGTATTTTTGGTTGAGGTCCAAGGGGACTCGAGGTCAATTAGGAAGGTTGTCGGAAAGATTGGTTTTGAGATTGAGCACCTTCAGCTGCTGCTCCTGTCATAACCGCATGTGTGGTCGAGGTGCGCATAAGCGGTTAGGGCCAAGGAGGCCAGGAACCGCATATGCGAGGGGAGGAGCACACCTATGTGACATCAGGTGAAAGTATTAGGCCACAGATGCGACTATGACCAGATAAGTGAAAACCGCAAGTGCGGTTGGTTTGAACGCATCATCAGTACCGCATGAGCATATAATGGACGCAGATGAGGAATCCCTAGGTCAGAAAGTATATAAGCTCATCTTCGTGAATTTTCATCCTACTTCCACCATTTTTTGACAAGTTTGAGCATGGGGCCAGTGATTTCAAGAGAGAAGTAAGTGTTTTCAATAAGGTAAGCTACTTAGACCTTGTATCTTGTGTTTATAGCAATTATTCCATTGTTAATTGGTGGGAAAATTTAAGAAATTGGGAGATTAAGACTTGAAATTGGAGAGTTTAAATTAAGGATTTGAGGGGCCAATTTGAGGTCTAATTTTGATGATTTTAGTAAGTATAGACTCCTGAGAGGCTAAGGATTCTAGTATTGTGATTTTTATCGGATTCTGAGGCATGGGCCCAGGGGTTCAAGTTTGAACAATTTCAGGATTTTGAGTTTAATTTGATAATTTGCATGTGGCCTTTGTCCCGTTGGCATGTATTGTTGATATGATTTTGATTTTGGATTGATTCGGGTCGATTTGAGGCCGAGTTGAGAGGTAAGGTCATTGCGAGTAGATTTTCATCTGGTTCAAGGTAAGTAACAATTGTAAATCAGGACCTGATGGTATAAAGCCTCGGAATTTTGTACTATTTTGATAAATGAGGTGACACGCATGCTAGGTTACGGGTGTGTGGGCGTGCACCCGTAGATATTGTGACCTGGTCTGTCCCATGGCAACTGTAGAGTTGCATATTTTAATAAACTCTAAGTGATATCTATACAACAACAACAACAACTACCCAGTAACGTCCCACAAAGTGGGGTCTGGGGAGGGTAATATGTAGACGAGCCTTACCCCTACCCGAAAGGGCAGAGAGGCTGTTTTCAGTCGACCCTCGACTCAGTGAAGGAGAGGAAAAAAAACAAAAATAAAAACAAAAGAGCATTAGTAAGTCCAGCAAGAATATCATAAATAACTATCTAAACATAAGAACCATAAATAAATAGCATGCAATAATATCATACAGTAACTACCATAAATAACTACCATAAGGTAGACACAATCCAAAACACAAAACATCTATGTATAGCCCTGTCAAGTCTCACCCAACCCCGGGTGAGTAATACGAAAAACTCTAGGGGCCCCTATCCTACAACCCTGATACTAGACCTCCAGACTTTCCTATCAAGGGCCATGTCCTCGGAAACTTGCATACTAGTCATGTCATGCCTAATCACCTCTCCCCAATACCTCTTAGGCCTCCCTCTGCCTCGCCGAACGCCGACTAACGCCAGCCGTTCACAACTCCTCACCGGGGCATCAGGACTTCTCCTCCGCACATGCCCGAACCACCTCAGCCTCGCTTCTCGCATTTTCTCATCCACCGGGGCTACCCCCACCTTCTCTCGAAGTCCTGTTCTAGAAATGAATCTGTTAATTTGGGCGGAATGCCTTGATTGGGTCCTTGTGCCGAGCTGTTTGGACCCTCAGGGTATTGTACTACTATCTTTATGCTTTTTTGATTTGAAAGTATATCGTCAGTCATGATTTTTACCTGTTTATTATTTGATTCAGATTCATTACTCTACTTTCAAATATATGAAAACTATTTGGGCCGAGTTTACTGATTTTTCACCTAAATGCCCGAGTGGCTTGTGAGGTTGATGTCTGAGAGAGGCCGAGGGCCTGTTGGTGAGGATTATATAATTATGGATTGGGTTGTACGCCGTACCGATATATATATATAGATCGGGCTGCATGTCGCACCAATATAGTGCATGGGCTATAGGAGCCCCTCTGGTGTCTGCACACCCCTAGTGAGTGTTGTCGACTATGTATATTTACGGATCGGGCTGCATGCCATACCATTTATTATTTTGAGGTATCTATTGAGCAGGAGTGCTAAGTGTGAGTGTTGATTGACGAGAGTTGAGTCACGAGTGACTGAGAGGCTTGCCCGAGGGGCATATACAATGATACTTTGCCCGAAGGGCTTGTTTATGAAATCACTGTTTTCACTCTTCTTTTACACTGAGCCTCTATCGAAAAATGTTGAACCAATGTTTTAAATAACTTTCTTTGAAACTGGAGTTTTTAAGAGATGTTCGAAAATTGAACTACATATTTGACTTTGATATTTCTATTGAGATTCTATGTTATAGTATGTATATTATTTTAAATGCTCGTTACTGCACTTAACTTTTACTTACTTTGGTTAGTTTTTGAGTTAGCATAGTCATGTTACTCCATACACTTTGTGTGCAGATCCAGGTTCCAGAGCACCCGAGTAAGAGTTGTCTCTTGCCTTCAGAGAAATTTCGGAGATTGCGAGGTAGCTGCATGACGTCCGCAAGCCTTCTCCTCTCCTTCCTATTTCAGTATTACATATTTTCATCTTAGTTTGTATTGAGTACACAGTATCAGACTTCTGTGCAGTGGCTCATGACTAGGAACACCAGGATCAGCCAGTGTTGATGTATTTGCGTATTTGTTCTACATATTTTATATATTAAAATGAAAGATTTGAGATTATAACTGATTTCAAATTAATTTACAAAAGACCTTTTATGTTGTTAGAGTTGATTCAGCTGGCCTAGTACTGTGATATGCGCCATCACGACTTGGTTGGTTTGGAGTCGTGACAAGTATAGGTGCAAGATATCTATTTGGCATCTAATAGTTCAATTCGCTCTAAAGTTGTAATGATTCTCACAAATTCACTCGATGATTAGTTCAAACGTGTAGTCAAGCCTCATCTCTCTATTAAATCTTAATTCTACGAGGTGAACTAATATAAACACTATGAACATATGCAAGCATGCGTTAATGGATTAGTTTTCAGGAAAGCGTCTCTCAAATATTCTCCTAACTTGATTTAATCTACAATTAAACAAGCTCTTTCGATTACTTAAATGAATCACTAAATTAAAAAATAATGATAATCACTAAAATATTTATCTTTCGATTAAATAAACTGGTGAATAAAGTTGCAATCAATTTAAAGCTCCATAACCGAATTCAAGCAACAAAATAGAGTTAAAATCCACAAATATCAATCAAAATTCCATATCCGTGAAACCTTAAGGTAAACTACTCCATATTCAAGGAGAAAGTCATTACAAATAAAGTTTAATAATAAGAAAACATGAATTCATTCCAAACTTGGGTGTTGAGCTGAGAAAAGAATGATGAATTCTTGTGCTTTGAATCTCCCATGCTCTTCCAATCTTTCGTAGGTCGAAAGTTGGTACAAGAGCCCCAGACACAATTATGGTTTAATTCCTTGGTCTTTTACTCAGACTTCAAAGTTTCAAATTATTCGATTTAGCTCTAGAACATCTTCTTAACTCGGAATCTTCTCCTACAAAGCATAAAACATGTAATAAGTGAAGATCACCATCATTTAAGCTCAAACATGCTCAAAGTGCAGTAATTAGAGTAAAAAATACGGGTAAAACATGTGTTTCCTATCATACTATCAACATCCCACACTCAAGTCATTGCTTGTCCTCGATCAATCAAACTACACTTCACATAAAAACGACCTTCTCATCAGAGGTAAAAGGTTCAAACAGATAGTATATTCAAATAAAATGGATTAGGCTTGTAGTGTGGTTGCCAAAGAAGTAGGATTACTGGCTCAAAGGGGAATATAAGATACACAATAGTTAGACAGGTCATAAAAATATAATTGGTTCAATAAAGAAAGGCCTATATCACTTCCTAGACTGAAAAAGAATGTCATTTCGCTTTGCAAATGCATGGGCCAAGTTCTAGAGATTAATTGACATACACAGAATATCAATAAAATCTCACACACGCATTGGCAGATAACTCCCTTAGGACTGGATATATCCCCAAGTCCTAGTCAAATTAGTTAAGCAACACATAATTAACCAAATTCAGTCACTTATACATGAGTCAATAACTAAGCATATGAGTCACAACTAAAGCACTCAATACTTTCAAGGCATAATAAATTCAAGAAAAGTCATCTCTATTTAATAACATAGCACAAAACTTCACTATTCCTAATAAATTAAAAAAAAATTAACTATACCCGATTCAAGAAAAATCCTTAGAAAAGAACTGTGCACAAAGAAAAACTAAAGGAGAATTGTTACACTACTTAAGAAAAACAAAAATATTTTTTTTTCGAACTTTGATCCCTCAAGAAGACAGGCAAGGAAATCCATCGTCAGAAAAAGTCGAATTTTTTCAAACAAAACGCAATAAAACAAGCATACATGTACATATTTACATCCCCCACCCCACACTTTAAATTGTGACATCTTCCCATGACACATAAATAAAAATTAAGAGGTAAAGGAAACTTTCCTCAAAATTTTCCATTTCCGAGAACTTATGAACTCCACCCTTGATTCTCAAGTCGTTCCTTGTTTTCGCTCCTTCAGATTCTTCATAGATCTTATTAGGCCAAATTCATCCGAGGATATTTTTAAGACATGCTCTCTTTTTTTCTTTCTTGGTCTCATATTGAGCGGTGAATTGTTCCTGCGGCATGATTCTTAATTGCATTCGTTTACATGACCACTCCATGCATCTTCCTGTAAATCCCCAAGGATAAAATCCACATGATTAATGTATGAATAAGAAAATAAAGAAGAAATTTCAATTGAATATTCTTGTGGTATGTAATACACCATTTGTTTCTCATTCTGTTATGCTAAAGGTTGTAACTGATGAAAAGTGGATGGGGAAATGAACTCTTCTTTTATTGCTTCACAATCAACCAAAACCTTATCTTCAGTCATGTCAATTGAAACAGAGTTTTCTTGTAGGGTGGCAAGTTTTTTTGTGGATGTTCATCCTCTTGGGTAGGCTCAATCTCATAGGGTATCTCCTTCATATATTCACCATCACAATACTTTGAGCTTTCTGAAAGTATATTTACTATTTGACTCACTTGCATTGTTAGGTTCTTAATAGCTTCAGCATTATGTGTAAGTCTTTCTTGAGGTGGTTGTCTCACTTAATTTTAATTCTAGTCATAATAAGCGTATTCATCCCAACCAGAGTTAAAATTCTGCCCATATGAAACTCCATACTCGTATGTACTAGAAAACGAGTGAGATTTTTCGAAAGATGAACCAAAGGAGGGATACTTACCTGCTTGACAGCCTATCCAATAGTGATTTCCCCTACATTTAAAACAAATTGCAAACTTGTGATTGTGTTCAGCTGCTAACTCTGCAATTTCTTTCTTACAATGGTTGTACTCTATCTCCGCAGTATTTACAGTTATCATGAATATTTTCTTCAAGATTTCTCCTTGGCACTTGTCAGATGCTAAAAAAAATCTAAAAAAGGAAAGAAAACAAAAAAAATTCTTAAAAATTAGCACCAAAAACTATTTGAGCACTATTGATTACCAATTTCCGGCAATGACGCCAATTCAATTCAGGAGGTCTAACACTTAGCGTTCTCTAATTGTAGACTGGTCTGGCATAATCACTCAATGCTCTACTAGGCCTAGATACCATATTTTCAAACTGATCTTCAACCAAGGGGCAGTTTGATTTAGTCTTCAACCCCTCATCATCTTCGATAGTCTCTCCACCAACTCTACAGGCTATCTCAGCAGCCGTTGCAGCTGCTTCGTATTGGTGGGTCACTTCTCGTGCAATCAGTTCAACTACCTACTCACCTTTTTAGCCATGTTCTCTTGGGATTAAGATTGTACCAAAAAAATTTGGTGACTTCTTTCTCTTTTCTCAGTTGCCACAACTATTTCTGTAGCTTCAATTTGTAAGGTGTTACTTCTTTTGAAGAAGATCGAGTCATACACCAACGAACTTAATTTGTTGCCTGCACTCAAAAGAGAAAACCATGAAAAACAAAATAAAATAGATTTCTGAATTAGCACCAAAAATTGGAAGATTAATACGAGCGCAAAACACAATATGAAGTTGATGCTCGCTAATTAGAGATAGTATAGTTTAATTATCATCTCCATAAGGATTGGATTTAAACAATGTTCACGTAATTTTTAGCATAACATTATTCTGGATGATTAACACTTTAGTTGGGATGATTAATAACTAAAATTAACTATGAAACTAAAACAATTAACAACTAATCATAGAAGAATAAGAGTTGATCAACACTGAAATATCAACAGGAGAAATAAGGTCATGACAGAATAGGTGCAACATAGATAACCGGAATCTAACTCTAGTTCAATTTACTCTAAATTTCTAATGATTATGACGAATTCACTCGATGACTAGTTCAAATCTGTATTCAAGACTCCTTTCTCGATTAAATCTTAACTATACAAGGTGAATTAATATAAGTATCGTGAACATATGCAAGAATCCGTTAATGGATTACTCTTTTAAAAAATATCTCTCGAATATTCTCCAAACATAATTTAATTAATAATTCAACAAGCTCTTTCGATGACTTAAAAGAATCACTGAATTAAACCAAATAAAATAATGCAAAGATAATCATCAAAATACTCCTCTTTCGATTAAATAAACTAGTGAATAAAGTTGCAATCAATTCAAAGCTCCATAACTGAATTCAAGCAAAGAACTAGAGTTTAAATCCACAAAAAAAAAAATCAATTAAAATACCATATTCATAAAATCCTAAGGTAAACTACTCCATATTCACGGAGAAAGTCATCACAAATAAAGTTGAATAATAAGAAAATATGAATTGAATCCAAATTGGGGTGTTGAGTTGAGGAAATAATGATGAATCCTTGTGCTTTGAGTCTCCAATACTCTTCCAATCTTCCATCGGTCAGAAGTCCCCAAAAAAATATTTCCAGTGCATTTATACCAAGTAGGAATGAACCCAAATGAAATTACCCTCTTTGAGCCGAAGTGAAAAAATCTGCAAACTTTTTACACTTCATGTGCCGCACTATGCGTCGTATTAGTGTAATTTACTCAATTTCAAACTCTCTGAACTCCACTTTTCTGACAGACTTTTGTACTAATGCGTCACACTATGCCACGTGCTATGCATCGCATCAGTATTTTTTTGTTAGGCCCAAAAACTCCAAGTCCCTAAACTTCTCAAATTTTTGATGAACTTTTGTACTATTGCCACGTCGTATGTTACTCACTAGTACATTTTGTTCCAGCCCATACACTTTCTTCCAACTTTCGTATGGACCGAGCTCCGAATGCATCCTGGTTTAATTCTTTTGCTTTTACTTGGACTTCAAAGTTTTAAATTATTCGATTTAGCTCTAATTTATCCTTTTAAATTGGAATCATTTTTTGCAAGGCATAAATTACATAATAATTGGAAACCACCATCCTTTAAGCTTGAATACACGAAAAATACAGCAATTAGAGTGTATACTACGGATAAAATACGGGTTTTAGCCTACAATTAGTGATTTCCCCCACATAAAGCGAGACAATATGTTACCACAAAAGCCCTCAATCAATATTTTAAAATATCTTTTTCTTTATAATTCACCTCTGATCGGCTCAAATGTAACAAAAATTAACTTAATAACATCAAATAATGCATGAGAAATCAATTCCAAATAAAGAAAGTTTGATCTTTGTAAAATTTCTCAAAAGTCAATAAAAGTAAACTCCGCGCTCGCCCGGTCAAAACCGGGATCCAAAAGTAGATCTCAACTACCCATAACCCCACGAGTCTATAAATGTCTTTTATTTCAAAATCCGAGCCAAATAGACTCTTAAAAGTCAAATTCTAATTTTTCAAAACATAGACAAAGTTTCTCAAAAATTTCACTTTGATTCTCATAGTTTAAATGTTAAATCTCATATTTAATCATGTAAAATGATTGAAAATTGATCAAAATTACTTACGCAATAATTGTAGATTAAAATCCCTCTTCAAAAATCTCCTCCCACAGAATCTAGGGTTCAAATATATGAAAATGAGACTAAAATCCCATCCCTCAGCTTTTATGTTGTTGCAAATATAGCATGGAGTTCGTAATTGCGAGCCTCGCAAATGTGAAGAATGATTCGCAAAAGAGATTTTCCTCGCAGTCTTGCTAATGTCACAAATGCGAACCAATTACATTTCGCAAAGAGACCTTCCTCATCGCAAATGCGAACAAGCTCACACATGCCCTTCCATTGCAAATCCAAACATTAGGCTCGCAAATATGAACCTAGCAAACTCCCGCCATTCTCGCAAATGCAACTTCCCACCTCATAGATGCGTGGGTCGTAAATGTGAAAAAATTCTCGCATTTGTGAGACATGCAGTACTTGTTCAAAACCAGCAAAACAAAAGCGCTTTCAAACACTTTGGAACGCGTCTGAAACTCTCCCAAAGCCCTCGAGGCTCCAAACCAAACATCAATGCCAGTATGAAAATATAACATGAACTCGCTCGCATTATCAAATCATCAAAATAGCATCTGAAATAATGAATCAAATCTCCAAAACACATGGAATCAATGAAACTCAAGAACTTCTAAAATCACAACCGTAAACTGATTGCTATCAAATCAACTCGGAACGATACCAAACTTTGTGGAGAAGTTTCATATGAAAAATCGGACCTATTTCAAGTCCCAAAACAGAAATCTAAATATAGTCGCTATAGAGTCAATTTATGGTCAAACTTCTAAACCTCAAATTGCCAATTTTCGGCAAAATAACAGAAATCAACCTACAGACCTCCGAATTCGATTTCGGGCATACGCCCAAGTCCAAATTACGATATGAACCTATCAGAGCCATCAAAATATCCTTCCCGGGTCATTTTCATAAAATACAAACCCCGGTTAACATTTTCAACTTAGGCTTTTTAAGTGAGAATCACTCATCAAATTAGATCTCGAAACATCCGAAAATCAAACACGGCCATGAACGTAACTCTTTACATAATATGAAGCCACTCAAGACCTCGAACCATTGAACAAATTTAAAGCTTAAAACGATCAGTTGGGTAATTACACCCGTACACCGATATACCACAGGAATTGGTCCATTAACGACTCCCTTAGCTCGAATTAAGTTCCACATAACTACCCATCGCCTCATGATGAGCTTATCCGGTGATTCCACAGGCTTTAGCTTCTTCTTCTTGCGTGCATGTATCTCCAAGTAATTAGTAAAGGTAGTAAATTGAGCGTCATGGTATCTTCCCACCATTTTCATACTCGTCTACCCCGAATTATAAGCTCTTATTTATTTTCTTTTCTTTTTCAAAAGGCCTCACTTTATTTAAAAATATCCCTACATGTTATATGTAGCTTTTTTTTCTTTATAACTACAAATATGAAACTTTATTTGCATAACTAACATGTACCTTACGTTTTTAATATAAAAGATTATATTCACAACTTGAACGTGAAATATACTATTGCACAATGACAACTCTTATTTGTCCTTTTTAAACTCTGACAAAAAAGGAAATTTATATAGGGAGGGGAAGGAGCATGCTCGGAATTTACAAAGATGTTAAGTCAACATCAGGTCTGTGTATCTTCAAAGAAACTTACAATAGCGAGAGACATTTTGCTATTATTATAGCATCTTTGTATTCTTATTATGGGTGACCAACGGGTGGGCCGGGCCGGGTCCGGGTCCAATTTTTCTGACCCGTCCGGGTCCGGTCCGGTCCGGTCCGGGTTCAATTAGAGGTGGGTTATTAACGGGCTGGGTTGATCCGGGCCGGGCCGGGCCGGGCCGGGTTTTTTTTTTTTTTTTGGAATTACGAATAGTATAAATATTAAGTTATATTAATACTTTGTAATAATTGAATGAACACAACAAAAGATGGGGAAAAAATTGCACTTATTGCAAGTGCTACTTTATTTCTTAAATTCAAAATTTTAAAACTAAAATGTATCATAATTAGTTTACAATTTACATCAAATGGTTTGCATTGCAATAGAAAGTTCTTCAAAATTAATATGAACCGAATGACCTTCTTCTGGAGAGTTAAATTCGGATGGGTTTCCGTGCGTTAATATATCTCCAAGTTCTTCGTCTTCCGGGCTATCAAGATCTTCCTTTCCTTGATTTCTTCGTTCAGATCTTATCCAATCTCTTAGACACACTAAGACTTCCAAAGCATTGCTTCCCAATGAGTGCCGTGTGTCTCCAAGTTGTTGTCTTGCTTGGCTAAATGCACTCTCGGATGCAACAGTGGAAATTGGGACATTCAGGACATCCCGCGCCATAGCGAAAAGAACGGGAAATTGCTTTGAATTTTCATGCCACCAGCCTAACGGTGAAAATTCCTTGGTGCGAGGCTCCTTTTACTTCTGCAAGTAAAATTGAAGTTCATCTATATTCCTGCTACTACTTTGAGTGTTAGAAAAAGTTGAAAAAATATTAAAACTATCAATGCCTTCATCATCATCTTCGACTACATTAGAAGTGCTACATTGCATAGTGGGATTTGCAGCAGTTGAAGCACGAGCATTATCACATTGAGTTGCATAATAAGTATATAGATATTGTAAATGTTCATTTAGTTGGTTCATAGATTCATACAAATTTGGGCTTTCAGTGGGCCCAATCTCCATATAAGTGTATAAAGCATTCATTAATTGTTGACAATCAGACATTTTAATTGAAGGATTTAAAACTGCACCAATTAAGTAAACAGGAGGAATTGGAAAGAAATATTTTTTGAATTTTGCTTGCATACTTGCAACAGCATCCGTATATCTATCTTTCTTCTTAAATTCATATAGTAGCAAAGAAATTTCAGCTATATGTACTAAAGCCAAAGTAATAGTTGGGTAATATGCCCCAGAAAACACAACAGTAGCAGTATAAAATTTATGTAAAAATTTAATCACATCACTAATGACCTCCCAGGTATCAGTTGTTAACATACGCCTAGGATCAGTACAATGTGCATTAGCAACTTCTGTTATTGGAAATCTATATTTGTAGCAACATTTTAAAAATATATACGTCTAATTCCACTACTTTGTCGGGCATGAATCTAGGTGTAAGGTTATATTGCATACACTTGTTCTTAAATTCTCTTATTCTAGATTGTCTATTATTTCCCTGAATTACTCCAACTGCTCTTCTAACTAGAGTAATCTCATGTAAAAATAAATCGAGCCCACTTTTAACAATTAAATTGTAAACATGACATGCACATCTAACATGAAAAATATCATCAAGAGGTGGATGTAAATTCAATTTTAAAATTGAAACTGCAGCATTGTTGTTTGAAGCATTATCAAAAGACATACACAAAACTTTTTGGTTTAGATTATAAAATTCGACAACTTCAACAATTGTACTACTAATAAATGCAGCAGTATGACTCTGATCTTCATCATATTTAAAAGCAATAATACGTTTTTGCATACAAGTATTGTCATCTATCCAATGACATGTAATTGTTAAATAATCATTTCCATTTACAGCATGGCCAATATCAGAAGTTAGACATACTCTAGAAGGAAGGTGACTAAACAAATAACGTATGTATGTTTGATATTGGCTGTGAAGTCTAAAGATATCTGATCTATAGGTACTTCTAGGGATACCTTTAAACATAGGATTGTATATCCTTTGAATATACGTAACAAGATAAGAGGAAGAAGCAAATGAAAAAGGTAGACAACCCAAAGCAATCATTTTCGCTAATTCCTCTCGATCCCTCATTTTATCATATTTTAGGAGACCTGCAGTAGTAGGGTTAAGTGTTGTTGCACTTCCATCCCCATTATTTCCCCATTCTATAGGATGATAATTTTGCATATGTCTAATAAGTGTGCCAGTCCCCCCTAAATTACCTCCGGTCAAATGTTTAAACGTTTCATTACAAAGTCTACACTTAACTCTATCACTATCTTCTATCTCATCAAAAAATTGCCAAACAGGACTTCTTTTTCTACGATTAGATTTAGAAGTTTTAGCGACTGGTGGTCTTCTACCCCTTGTTGCACTAGCAACTCCAACTCCAATACTACCAACATTTCCACTAGTAGGTGTAGGTGGTATCTCATCTTCTATTCCAATTTCGTTATCTTCTATTCCGAAATCTTGGTGTAATTGTTCATAATCAATATTTACATCTTGCAAATTAGGCGATGATTCAGAAACATGTGTTATTGGTTCATTATTACTATTACTACCAGAAGCTATAGGACTTTTTTTACTACTTCCACTTCCACTTCCACTCCTACCAGTAACTTTTCTACACGCTCTTTTAGCAGCATTCAACATATTGGAAAAATTAATATATAAGCTAAAATCAAATATGCAATTAAAATATTAAATAAGAGAAAGAGTTGGAGAGAGTGCACCGAATTCGACAATAAATTGAGCACTTGATTACGCAAATCCGGTGTTACCACGAACAAACGTCAAGCAAGTATTTCAATGTTGAACACTTGAACTTCAAGAATCAAGCTTCGAATGCCGATTTCCAAATAAGAAATTACGATAAATTAAATTCGGGAAAATAAAGACAATAAAATTATGAAAGTAGAATATGAATTCTTGAAAATTGAAGAGAAGAGAGTGATTGATATTTGCTAATTTGAGAATTGAGAGAGAGATAGATAATTTTGAGTGAGGAAATGAAGAAGAGGGGAGGGTATTTATAGATTTTAAGAAGGGTTAATAATGTAATTTAAAAAAACAAAAAAAAACTCAAAATTGGCCAAAAATGCAAAAAGTCCCGTTGGGCAACGGTGCTGGACCGTTGCCAACGGTCTGGTGGGCCCCATGTTTTCAGAAAATTTTTTTTAAAAAAAAAAAAAAAATTTTTACCGTTGGGACCGGTCCGGGCCGGTCCGGGTTGACCGGTTCGCCCGGAATTTTCCTTTCCGGGCCGGTCCGGTCCGGTCCGGGTCAATTGGACGGAATCGCCTAACGTCCTAACCCCTTTCCTCCCCCTAACCCAGCCCGCCCCCCCCCCCCCCCCCCCCCCCCCCGCTATAAACCGGTCCGGTCTGGGCCGGATTTGACCGGGCCGGTCCGTGCCGGTCCCGGGTCAACCCGGCCCGGTTGACACCTCTAATTCTTATCTATGTTTTAGCGACAAATGGCCAATCTTCTTGTGCCACATCAAGAGCAATTATCAATGGAAAGCAAGTTGTTTCACTAGATTCTTATCCATATTATGATAAATTTAACATTTGCTAATTGCGAATTTTCGTTAACTCATTGTAAAGATATCAACATTTTATAATCTTAGGTAGCTGGAAAATTTCATCAAGCTTGGGAGTTGGGAACTAGTCATAAAATTTTCGAGCCAAAAAAATAACAATAATGTTATATGTAGGAGTATTTATTGATTTATGTGCATGTGTTTAAATACTTCACTGCGGGCAAGTCAGAGGATAGCTTTTCTTCTTCAACCCCAAGTCCCAACTATAAGGAAAAGGTCAAAAGCTACTAATCTCGTACCTTTTTGTATGATAAAACTAATATTTAAGGAGTCAAATAAATTTATCTTTGATTACAATATTTTCAAACATGTCTAAAATATTTAAAATTATTAACTGTTATGACATAAGGTATTTTATGTAATTTTTGAATATGAAAATTTATTTTAAAAGTTTAAAGAATTTATGCTTGAGTTCATATGAAAAAATTAGGCACTTTCTTATACTTCGTACTTCACCACATAAAATATAATGGAAAAAATAAATAAAGAAGCATCTCTTTGGCGTATATTTTCTCTTATTTTAAGAATAAGAACATCTCTGTTATGTAAGCCCAATAATATTCAATTTGTTGAATTAGATCATTTCTAAAGTCATAAAGGAATTGATGTTCTAGCAATTTGAGCCTAGAGTTATCCCGTTGGAATCAATAAAAGCGTATTTGATGTTAAAATTGGGCAGGAGGGGGAGGGGGGAGGGGGGCATTGGAAAGTTGACAGTGTAATGTACAAAAATTGGTCTGCTAACTGGCCTACTAGCTTGACCACGTAGGACCCTTTTAGTTGTATTAGGCCTCCTGCAATAAGAGAAATGATCAAGTAAATGGTGGTCCTTATTGATATGGATGGTGCGACACCAACTAGATGATAGGATTGGTAAACGATAATGACTAGGTTTAGTCTTATGGTCGTTCCACAAGTAAAATTTTGAAAGGATAAGATATATGTAGCTTTACCCCTATTCTAAAAGAACAGAAAAACTATTTTCGATAAATCCTCAGCGATCTATCCGAAATATTTCCTTATATGGAAATATTCAATAAATCCAAAGATTACCATGCGAATCTTAGTCAGAAAATCGAAAAGGTACAACGTGAAATCTTAGTAACACATTGTTGGTCATTGAACAATGAATAACACATTAATCGTATTAGTTATGGTAATTAAACTTGCCTCAAGGTCATCTTAATGAAAATATCAAAATTAGAGCAAGCTAGCATCCGAACCCGAACATGATCAAGGTAAAACATAAAATCGGACAGGAAATTATATCCAATAACCTTAAAATGAATGATCTTGATTTTTTTACTTCCGCTTGTCCTATGAGAAAATCTTTAAGGTAAAAAATTAAAAGTGTCACCTACCCATAAGCAACACTTATTAAACTTGAGACTATAGAGAGGAAAAAACAAGAGACCTCTTTGTGCAAATCACCAAAAATTGGCAAGAAGTGTGTCAATCACTTTAGGTAGGCCTAATTCCGTATTTGGGTCTATTCAAAATTTGGTAAGCTATCTAGTCTGTTATATACTGAAACCTGTTTTTGGATCTGCACAAGCCATGTGCATTACGAAATTTCGTTTCATGTTTCTGTCTTTGTCTTTCTGTTTTCTGTTTCCCAGTGATTTTGTTTATGTCCTTCATTTTTGTCAAAGGAGAGATATAGGAATTTAAGTAGGTGCTTGGCATAAAAATTATAATTTTTTTAAAAAAATTACTCCTTTTTGGTCCGTTCCAAAAAGAATGAATCTTTTTTTAAATTTGGTAACAATTTCGTTTAAACTTACAATTCTACCTTTAATGAGAAGCTTTTATAACCAGACAAATACTTTGGGCTCCATTTGAACTTGTTTAGGATCACAAATTTCAAAATTTTTTATTTTTTCATAAATTTCGTGCCCAGTCAAACATGTTCACATAAATTGGAACGGGGGGAGTTGTATTTGAAATTAAGTTGAAAATAATATTTAAAAATTAAAATTATGTTTTGTTAGATGTTGTCCTGATTTTCTTACCATATTTGTTTTTTATATCTCTTGAAGGAAGCTATAATTATATTTGGCTAGTCCTTTTTCTTGTAGGAAAATGTTTGGATTTCTATAAATTAAGGATCGTTCCTTCTCATTCGGCAACATCCACAATGTAGTAATACAGGGTTTGAGAGTCGTGTTTAGGGGAGAACTTTACGGGACAAGTGTTAATGCATCACTTGTAATTGCCTCTTCGTCAGGTTGTTCCCTCGATATTTTATACTCTTTTTTATTATAGTGGATTGCTCATCTCCGCCGTAGATATAGGTCAGTTGACCGAACCACATTAAATATTTGTATCTCTTTTGGTAGATTCTCTTCTATTGTATGATTCATCATCATTCAAGGTTTGCTTTGCTAGCTTCCGCATGACACCTGATTTTTTCAGTTCTAACAAGTAGTATAAGACAAATGTTAAAGATAGGTTCATCTTAGTGGGTTCAATTCTAGCTATAACTTATTTGACGATAATCAAGATTTTTGTTGAGAAATTTGACTAGTGTGTTGTGTACATCGAGACAAACTTTGTGGTAAAGATTTGGGGATGCGACATGTTGAAGGCTATGTGGAGAAGGTGGATCAAGTTTATTTTGTCAGAAAATTCAGGAGAAGAGAAAGAATATTTAGGTGTTTCTCCATTATTTCTTACCATAATTGGCTTTCCTATCTCATGAAGGAAATGACAACATATTTACCATAAATATATTTTTCTCTTCCTAGAAAAAAAATATTATTCTTCCGTATTTGAAGCTAGTCCCTTTTCTTGTAGGAAAAGATTAGGAGTTCTATAAATTGAAGATCCATCATTCTCATTTAGTCGCATCCACAATATAGCCATATGGAATTTGAGAATTGAGTTTAGAGGGTACACTTTACTGGACAAGTGTTAGTGTATCACTTGTATTTGTCTCGTCATGTAGTTATTCTCTCACTATTTTGTACTCTATTTTGCAATAATGGATTGCTCATCTTGGCTTGAAAAAATAGGTGAACTGACCGAACCATGTTAAATATTTGTGTCTCTTTTGGTATATTTCTATTTTGTTATCTAGTTTATCATCGTTCAAGGTTTGCTTTGCTAGCTTCCACATGAAATCTGATTTTTTTCTATCCTAACAAGTGGTATCAGAGCGAGGTTCAAGAGTGATTCATCTTGGCGGGATTAGTTCTAGGCGCAACCTATTTGACAATAATCGTGATTTTTGTTAGAGAAATTTGACCGGAATTCGACTCATGTTTATTCAAACTTTGCAGTGGAGATTTGAACGATGCGGCCTGTTGAAGATTATGTAATGAAGGTGCACCAAATTTATTTCGTTAGGAGATTTAGGTTAAGGGGTTGAATTGTTAGGTGTTATCCTAATTTTTTTATCATATGTTATTTGCATATCTCTTGAAAGAAATGACAACATATTTACCATAAATGAATTTTTTATTTTTGTAGAAGGAAATTATAATTCTCCTATATTTTGCTAGTCTTTTTTTGTAGGAAAAAGTTTGGACTTCTTTAAATTGAGGATCTTTCCTTCTCATTCACTAGAATCCACAATGTAGCCTTATGGGGTTTTGAGGGTCGTGTTTAGGGAAGAACTATATCGGACTAGTGTTAGTGTATCACTTGTGTTTGCCTCTTCATAAGGTTGTTCTCTTGATATTTTGTACTCTATTTTAATATAGTGGATTGCCCGCCATGGTCTTAGGTCAGTTGACCGAACCACGTTAAATATTTATATCTTTTTTGGTAGACTTTTTTTTATTATATGATTTATTATCGTTCAAGGTTTGCTAGCTTTCACATAACACCTAACTTTTTAGGCCCTAACAAGTGGTATCAGACCAAGGTTGAAAGCAGGTCATCTTAGCTAGTTCAATTCTAGCCGCAACTTATTTGATGATAAATAAGATTTTTATTTGAGAAATTTGACCAGCGTGTTGCGTGCAATGAGACAAATTTTGTGATGGAGATTTGAAGTTGCGACCTGTTGAAGGCTATGTGGAGAAGATGGATCAAGTTTATTTTGGTAGAAAAAATCAGGCCAAGGGAGAGAATTTTTAGGTATTTGTCCAGATTTTCTTACCATTATTAGTTTTCTTATCTCATGAAGGAAAGGACAACATATTTACCGTAATTGAATTTTTATTTTCTTAGAAAAAAAATATAATTCTTCTATATTTGGCTAGTCCCTTTTCTTGTAGGAAAAGATTTGGAGTTCTATAAATTGAAGATCCATCCTTCTCATTCAGTATCATCCACAATGTAGCCATATGTGATTTGAGAGTCATTTTTAGAGGGAGAACTTTACAGGATAAGTGATAGTGTATCACTTGTATTTGTCTCTTCGTAAGGTTGTTCTCTCGATATTTTGTACTCTCTTTTGTAATAATGGAGAGCTCATCTCCGCCCGTGGAGGTAGGTCAATTGACCGAACCACATTAAATATTTTTGTCTCTTTTGGTATATTTCTCTTTTATTATTTGGTTTATCGTCGTTCAAGATTTGCTTTGCTCAGCTTCCGCATGATACCTAATTTTTTCGATCCTAACAAGTGATATCAGAGCGAGGTTCAAGACAGGTTCATATTGGCGAGTTTAGTTTTAGCCACAACCCATTTGAAAATAACCGTGATTTTTGTCAGAGAAATTTGATCGGAGTTCGACACATGTTGATACAAACTTTGCAGTGGAGATTTGGAGATGCGTCATATTGAAGATTATGTGATGAAGGCGGATCAAGCTTATTTTGTTAGAAAATTCAGGACAGGGGGAGAATTGTTAGGTATTGTCCTTATTTTCTTATATATTTGGTTTTCATATCTCCTGAAGAAAATGATAACATATTTACCATAATTAAGTTTTTCTTTTTGTAGAAGAAAATTATCATTTTTCTATATTTGGCTAGTCCTTTTTCTCGTAAGAAAAGGTTTGACTTCTTTAAATTGAGGATCCTTCCTTCTCATTCAGCAGCATCCACAATGTAGACATATCGGGTTTGAGAATCGTATTTTGGGAGAACTTTATGTGACAAGTGTTAGCGTATCACTTGTATTTGCCTCTTTGTGAGATTGTTCTCTCGATATTTTGTACTCTTTTCTATTATAGTGATGCTCGTCTCTGTCGTGGACGTAGGTCAGTTGATCTAATCACGTTAAGTATTTGTGTCTCTTTTGATAGATTTCTCTTTTATTGTATAATTTATCGTCGTTCAAGGTTTACTTTGCTAATTTTTGCATGACCGCTAATTTTTCTGGTTCTAATATATTTGGGCATGTATTTTACTTGAAAAATTATTATAATTTTATAAGTAGGTAAAAAAAATTAATAAAACTTTCATGAACAATCACATCTTTGAAAAAGAAAATTCAAAAGAGAAGAAATTTTGTTAATGGACAAACCGGTCCTAAGTATCTAAATTTATGTGGAAAAGACTCAAATAGCAAGGACAAGAAATCATTACAGGTTCAAGCACGGTTTCCAACAATTACAAGACATGATAACCAACATCATAGTCTTTCACGAGCTCCCTAGTTTATTCGAAAGTTGTACTCTAAGGGCTCGGTTGTTATGTTGAATTAATTAATTTCGAGATTAAATTTAAGAAGAATTTATTTCATATTTAGTTGGAAGATAATTGCCGGTACAATTAAGCCTGATATTAATTATTTTGGAATTGTAGTACTTTTTTATCCCCATGGAAATATGGAATAACTATTCTTGCGATAATTAATCTCAGAATAACATAGGATAGCTTGGTACGAGGGATAAGGTGGGACAAGATGTGAGATTAAATTTATACGTTATTTGATTGACGGTATAAATTTATCCGAAAATAAATCAGGATAAATTAATACTCCCAATCAAATAAGATATAAATTTAATCACAGACTTAATTTAAAATATCCCTTCTTATCCCATCTTATTTTATCAAATATAGGATTATTTTATCTTATTTTTATGTGATACAAATTAATCCTGAGATTATAAGATTATAATTTCGTGATAATTATGTACCAAAGGACCCCTCAACGGTTTAGTTATCTGTGGATGCCAACTGCCTATTAGCCACCGAAATTGCAATAATTTGGCAACGCTCAAAAGAATAGCTATTTATTAGTCAAGGTTGATGGATGTGATACCTTTGTACTGGATGTGTTAGGTTTTTAAAGGTGTGAGTAGGAAAATGCAAAGGATTATTTTGAAGTTATGAAACTTCTCCATCTTCTCTGCATTATCTTTCTAAAATAAATATAAGTGTTAAGTATAGAGATAGTAAAATAATTATTTATCTATGTTGTCCATCAAAAAATGAATTAAATAATGAACCAATTAAAAACATATTGAATATGAATAAAAATTATAGTATCCATTTCGGAAATAGTTAACCAAGTGGATAACTAATATGTTTAACTTTTATATTTGTAAAGTCTTAAATTGGGGTTCCTCAAGTTTGGAAGACTAGGAATTCTCTCATAGGTGATCCTATTTAAAAAGCCATAGATAATATGGACATCCATATTATCCGCCGGATAAACTTTTTTTTATCCGTCACAAATACGAGTCGGTGAATACTTTATTTGTTTTTTAAATTACTTGGTTTGACCCGCTCATATCTAACCCGACCATTTACCACTGCTAACCAAGTATAATTTACTTCATCATCTGAGTTTGTCAAAGTTCTGTAAATTAAAGTTCGCTTGTACAAAATAACTTTTCATTTTATTTTGAGTGGAATTAATCCGAATACGTTACGCAACAGTGAATTAAATTTTTAATGACACAAAAGAAATTTGAGGGGCACGGAAAATTACTTTTATATTTTTTATTTAAAATTTGATTTTTACTTTTATTTGATGTTTCTGGACAAAGATCTAGGTAATCAAGAGAATACTTTAGATTTTGTACAAGTGTGCTCAAATAGTGGCAGAATCAAAGTCGTATCTCGGAGAGCAAGCCGATTTTGCTAGTTGATCTCCTTTTTTCTTCTTTTCAAGTGCTTCCACCGGAACCAAATAATACTTCTTATGGCTCATTACAAACACTTTGCAGTTAGAAATTACTATAAAACATTCCTTTTAAAATTGATGGCGAAATATCATCATCAATTTCTAGTTAAAAATATGCATAAACTCTAACACACAAATAATTTCTAAAATCTGCTTAATTTTTTTAACAAAAACTCTAATAAAACTCTAACAAATTTTAATTTAGAGTATTTCAATCATTTCTTAAAGTACTACTTTTTTTTTTAACAAATGAAAATGACAAAGCGGGCAGAAGGACATCGGAGTGAACATTGGCAAAGATTCGTTAGGAGGGAATGTTGGAGCTGTTTACCTGTAAAATGGTATAATTGAATTTATGATTTTTAGATAAGTGAATTAATTTGATTATGATAACAATATAATAAGTAAAGAATTAAGCAGTACTTAGCCTTAAAATGTAGATGAAACAACAGAGATGACAATTCCGCGAACAAGATTTCTGGGCGCATCGATAATGAAATCAAAAGGCAAGAAAGTAAAATAGTATTAAGTTTTGTATAGAATGTAGTGTAAGGTTGTCAGAAAATTTATCTCGTTTACAATGATAACTAAGCTCACTATTTATAGTTATGTCTAGGGAAGGAGGTCCTAGGATCATGTCCCCCCTTTAATGTCAATTATGAGGGTCATCGATGCTGCACATGTTCATTATTAAATGTTGCCAGGTGCAAGGCGCTTAACACATTTCTATGAATGGTATCCCTTTCGGTGACAAACGAAATATATGTATTCGGTCTTCAACCATCCTCGTCATGAGTTCCACGTGTCTTTCTGTTAGATGACCACGTGTCATATCATATTTTGCCCTATGCAGATAATCCCCTTGATTTCCGGTGATATAATTTTGTGTTGAGGGAAGTTGGTAGAAATATTCTTTTGACGAGAATTTCTATAACTCCCTATGTAGGCTACTGATGGTTCATTTGACAAACGTCTCTCCGTATTTAATACTCCGAACACGCGTCATCCCACAATTAAGCAGAACTTTTGTTGAATAACGAGGTAATCATGCCCATGAATTTAGCCGCCAAAATATTACTTATACGCATCATCCCTTTCCGTTACACTTCATAAATTTTCAAGCTTTTGATTTGCACATTTGTTCCTTATCTTTTCTCTTGTTCTCTTCAAACAAAAAATCTTCTCCTCCTTTCACATTATGGATTCTTCCTCAAAGCGTACCAGTTCTTTAAATAACTAGAAAAGTCATAGGATTATGTTCCTCAACAGTAGGCTTCATCATCCCTAGAAGTTTTATTACCATAAAAGATTTGGAAGAAAATCTTCCTACTGCTAACTCTGGTACATGGGCCCTCAGTGGATACACTTCTTCCATCCGTCCTTCCAGTATTCCTGTTATAAAGAAAGACTGTTGCTGCCATGAGTTGAATATTATCGCTCCTGATCTAACGGAGCCAGTGACCTTTCCCAAGGAGGGAGATTTTTTTAATATATATTTTTACAAATATCCCTTTATTTTGGGTGCATTAGCTTGATTTCATAATTGTGGATTTTTGCCTCCACTATCATGTATGTTTGCCGCAAGTACGTCCTTCCGTATGAAGGACGGTTGCTTGCCTTCGGTGTTTGTGCCAGGAGACTGGAGAAGATCTAACGTTAGCTCATATGATGAATCTCGACTCTCCCAAGATCGCGAGGGAATGATAAATCTCTGCAAGTGTGGCCACCATGCTATGTTGACTAGCATGAATTATGACATCGACTGTGGGTGGATGGAACTGTTAGCTGTAGTTGCCACCGACGCATCATCCTTTCCGGCCGCTTGGAACCGCACTCGTAAGACCTTTGTTCGATATTTTTACTAAATATTATTCTTTAGTCATATTGGTATTTTATCCTTCGCATATTTCAGCAACTCGATGGACCCCACTAGTGGTTGAAAGTTTGGACTGGTGGGTTCAAAAGATTTTGGATGTTACGACGCCCGAAACTCGTTTGTAAAAAAAACTGGCCCCTAAGTATGGGTGTATTAATACCAATTTTTTCCCTCATATATTTTAAAATATGCATGCATACTTTCAAAATATTGTGCATACATTTACAAACAAGTACAAACATTTTTACAATTTTTTCTATAAATTCTAAAGGCCTTAAATCAATGTATTTTGCATTTTTTACTTATATAAAGATAAAAAATTTATCCCCTCACATTTCTTTATGATGATTTAATAATCTAGATTCATTTTGTGCTCATATAAAGTGTTCAAATATTTTAATTATATATTTACAATTATATTTGCATTTTTAATACTATAAGTTCATATTTTGTAATAATAGCCCATACATATGCATAATTACTTTATCTATACAAAAAATAAATTTTTATACTTTTATATTATTAACTAATTATTTTAAATCACCTTCATACATAAAAATTATTTTTATCATATAATTAGCTATTTTTATAAATTATTTTATTAATTAATTAAGTATTTAACAAAAAGCCCCTTCATTATATATAAATTCAAACCCCCAGCCCAATTCAAATTAACCTAAGCCCAATCTGCCCAGTCCAAATTAAATAAACCTTTATCTGACCAAACCTTCTCTAATTGTGGCCGTTGATCTCTCAGATCAGCGGTCCACATTCCCTTTTTCAATTTTTATTCCAAACGACCCCATAACCCTAGTCATTTGTCATAAAGCGCCGCCACTGAATCCCTATTTTCTCTCTTCTCTCTGAGACCAGCCAAAACATAGATGCGCTATCACTTCTAAATATCACAAACCCCTTCGATCTCTGACGAAATATGGAGTATTTGGGGTTTTGCTACCCTATCTAACCTATTACTTCTGCTGGTCATTCGATTCTCGTTGTTTTCTGAGGGAACCTCGAAGAGGTTCGAATTAGAGTAGACCTAGGCTCTTCTTTTTCCTTGTGAACATTATCGTGTGTTCATCGATGTTGCGAGTATCGCTGGTTTGGCAGCTCTGATTAAATTTTTCCTTTACCCTGCCCCTTTTCCTAAAACCCTCATCCGTTTAACGTGAAACTATTCAGATATTTTGTAGATTTGGAGTGATTTTGAGTTTATTCAGTAGTTTTCTTTCAGAAAAAAGAAGAAGAAATATCTTGTTCTCTTTATTTCTAATCGATTTTTGTATCCCTCCAGATTAGGGTTTTGCTTTTTAATAATTTGGATCTGAAAATATTTCGATTTCCTGGAGTATTTTTCTTTAAAGATCTTTTGTTTTTTTTCCTGCAGTTATTCGATCCTAATGTTCTCTAAGAACTAGGTTTTCACTTCATCTGTTTCTGCAAAACTTTTAAAAATTCCTATGTGTTTGATTCTTTTTTCCCATTGATTCTTGCATGACTATGTTCCATTTTTAGTTTGTTTGATTATTTCATGCTTGCTTCAATATTTACCCATTATTCTTGAGTAATTGATTGATTACCTAAACTGTCTATAGTTTGAAATTTGCTTTTATTACTGAGGTGATTACTTCCTGTAATTTTGTTAATTTTCTTATTTTGGGAACTCCTAATTGGTACTACTTGCCTTAATTGTTTCTGCTAAGCTTAATTTGTGGGTCGATTGACTTGTCAACCCCACATTGGTCGCTAATTTACTTGTGTTACCTTATTTGTGTGACTAATCGTCTGTTACTTGTCGGGTTTGGTGTTCTGACTCTAATTAGCTAACAGACGTACCACTTACCTTATTTAGACCTAAATTCCAAGTTATTATTTATATAATCCCATGATCTTTGCCTATTTATTGGCCCTATCATGCCTAATTGATTGACTGATTGTTTTCTTTGCCTTATTTGCAAACCTTTAAATTACTTTACTTTATTTACTTTACTTTAGTCAATGCTATATAAGTCTCACTTCTTTTTAATACACACACAGAGATATAGAAAGTACTCAAAAGTTCTTGCTCTCACCCCCATCACAATCTTCCTACTCTTTGTTTGTTGCACTGTCTAGCAGGCTGTGAGCCAAGGCTAGACCGTTGGACCTTGTTTTCTTCACTCTTTTATTGCTATCTCTTAACTGGTATGCCCCCACTTCTGCTATCAATTCTACTCCCGTTCAATTAAAACTATGTGTTTCATGTAATCAGCATGTCCGCTTTTGTTTGATTAAACCTATGTGTTCCATGTAATCAACATGTCTACTTCTGTTAAATTAAAACTATGTGTTTCAAGTAATCAACATGTTTACTTCTGTATAGGTTTCCTGCTTTCAGCATGTTTACTTCTGTTGTAACTAGACCTATGTGCTTCCTACTTTCAGCATGTCTACATGTCTGCCTATATGTAAATTAGGCATATGTCTATTTATTTCTCAACTAGCATATTCTTTCTGTCCTGTTTTAAGCATTCATCATGAACAAACTCCTGATTAATTCATGATTTCTGTCCTATCACAAATACATGCCTAGTAATAGCTAATAGATTAAGGCCATGTGAAATTTTACCTTGTCTTTTATTGATTGATGGAGTTCTTGGTTGAACTCCTTATGCTAAGTGTGTGCTGCTGGTGATTCTTGTGATCTGATAATATGCTTCTATGCACTTCTGAAACCTAAACTATCTTTCTAAAAATAAAATTGTCTCCTATTTTAATACACTATTTTCAGCTCCTACGCTTAGAACATCTAGAATCCTGCCCCTCCAGTGTGAGCAGTGCCTAGGAGTCCATGAGACTCCTCTGAACTTTGACACACAGGGGCTGGTTCTCCAAAACTTGCTCCCAAAAATATTTTATTAAAATATTTCTGGTGGGAGAATTGCCCGGAGTCCTTGAGGCCCTTGGAAACTTTGACACACTAGAAGACCATTGGGTGCACTATGAAAATATTGGCATGCTCAGAATTAGTTGAAGGCATGGCTTCCACGATTACCTTGGGCCTACCCAGGCTCCCTGTAGTATAGTAATTCCATTCTTTAATTTATTTAGATTTGGTTTGTAATAATAACTCCTTGTAAAACAGATATTGGGGTTATTACTGAAAATTGAGAGGGACTTTTATATATATTTTTATGGGGAAATCAGGGAAAAATTATGCTCTTAGGACTGTTATGAACATCTATCTGCATTAGAAACCATGCCTATAGGTTGTTGTGTGCA
This sequence comes from Nicotiana benthamiana, assembly GCA_034376525.1. Classification (NCBI taxonomy): domain Eukaryota; kingdom Viridiplantae; phylum Streptophyta; class Magnoliopsida; order Solanales; family Solanaceae; genus Nicotiana; species Nicotiana benthamiana. The sequence goes on along the minus strand of CM067331.1, from coordinate 84,267,485 downwards.
TTAAAAAACATGATTTTAGGTTCATCATGTTATTTACTCCGAATTTCTATTTATGCATGTTTACATCCGCACTAGAAATTCTGTCTCTAGGTTGTTGTTAATTCAGCTTTAACAATCATGTCCATAAATTCTCTTATGTGCATTATAAGCCATGTTCTAGGACTTTTATTGCACTTACCTAGATATCATACCTACAGTCAAATCGTATAAAAATCAGTTTCTTTAGTAGAAATCATGCCTATAAGAAATAAGTATAAAGGCAGTCTCAACATCTAGATATCAGGCTTATATGTAAAACTAGTTTTGTAACGTTTCTGATTATTTTGAGCACCTAGGCAACAAACCTATAGGACCTAATGAACCAAACTGCCTGCTTAAAATCATTTACTGATTTATTGCGGTTCTGAGTAATGATTAGATATCATGTTTAGAAGATATCTGTGATCCACGCCTAGGAAAACATGTAGGATGACTAAAATTTGAAATTATAAAACTGTGCTTAGTTTAACTGTTTGTGAATTGCCTAGATTCAGCAAGTCCTTAAATCAATAGGCAAACTGATTAGGTATCTTCTGCCTCGCTTTAAGAAAAACACTGTATATATTCTGCTTTGTGCTCACCGAGATATCCTGCTATAGAATTTTTAGAGTGTCTGAGATGCTGTTATTTGAGACGCATAATTGCTTTCTTATTTGTGAAGGTAAATGTGAGCCTTTCATTGTTCCTTTATCTGACAGTCCTATTTGTTTGTTCGCCGCTTAGATTTTATCCTTTTAAGAACCATTGGAAAGACAAGATGCACCTTAGTTAGAAGTCATAAACACCTCTAGTACCATAAGTAAAGGGCGGATAGTGCATGCATCTTGTACGTTTAATTAGAATCGCTTATATAACCATTAAGGGGAGGGTAATCGGGAAGAAAGGATATGATAACCTATATGTTAATGCTATGTGTCACATCCTAACTTGGGGACGATTACCAAGTACTGCATAGAAGTGATCCTATAGGCTAAAAACCAAAGACCCCTTTTACTCCTTTTTTTAACGCAATACCTATTTGTCTAAATTTCTTTGTTTTCTTATATGACTTATTCACCTAATTCGAGTTTGGCCGAGACCCACCATTGTGGACCTCGAGGGATACCTAACACATTCCCCTCAAGGTTATTTCGAGCCCTTACCCAATCTCTGGTAATGCAAACCGGTTTATGAGTTATTTTCTTTAGGTGCCCTAACACACCTTAAATCCGCTAGATGGCGACTCTTAAAAATCCATACCCAATTCCTAATAGGAAATGAGTTGTCCCAAAGACATGTCGAAACCCGGACTCCACAAGGAAAAAGAGGGCACGACAGCATGACGACTCTGCGGGGGATATATTTATGCTCTTAACATAGCAATTTTTATTAATTAGCCTTAAGCAAGCTTTATTTTTATTAATACGTGCACAATCTTTCCGATCCTTCCCTTATTTGGAATTTACTGCTTCTTTTTAAGCATTTATGACTCTCTTTGATACATAAACTAACTTATCTCTTTGTTTTATTTCTTGACTGTTTTTTAATTATTAAATGTCGCATTTATCATTTTTATGTGCAAATACGTGACAACATGCTACTGTTGCATAAATCATGCTCAACATCATATTTCACTCGTGCATAATCAATACTATAGAAATGCTTGATGAGTGTTTGCACATTTCCTATATATATCATCCACTAAATGTGGAAAGCTATATTTACAGTAAAACTAGATATTCCATGCCTTTCCCGCTCAAGTTGCTGCTTGAGGATACTAGTCTAGACCTCTATTGAAACCTTACTCAGATTAATTGTACATGCATCATGGTCAAACCTAGCCGGGTTAATATGTTGTCCACATAATAACCCTTTAAGACAAGTCTAGTCCAAAAGTCCATCGGGTATTCCATAATCCCAACAGATGTAACCACGATTATGTTCATTAATTTTGGAGAAATGAGTGTCAATGTGCTAATTATTGTTGTATAAATAAATGAACCTGGAGGGGAAAAGGGCCTAACCATATTTTGTTTTGGAGAAAATGAGGCACGAAGTCCCTAGGTTTGGCATGGTCAGTAACATACTATCACCATTGCTATATTGGTGGAAGGATCTTCCGTCAAGTGACCAAAATCATGTTGAAAGGGTCTTAGGAAATTTGCCTTCTTTATTGGACCTCCAACCGAACAAAATGTTGATCGAAGTTGCTACAATGTTCTGAGACAAAGAAAGGATTGTGTTCTGCTTTGTAGACATAGAAATGACCCCTCTCTTGGAAGAAATAAGGGGATTTGCTGGGCTACCATAGGATAGCCCTGGTTTATTGGCACCTAAAACTCGCACCACTAGGGGATTTCTTAAGATGATGGGGGTTAAAGAAGAATAATGACCTGGAGTGTGTAACGACCCAAAATCCACTAAGGGTCGTGATGACGCCAGACACCGCTGCAAGGCAAGCTAACAACAAATAACTATTAACTTCTAGTTTTAAATATTTCTAAAATCATTTTTTTATACATTTAAACAATATACAATAAATTCCACTAAATAAATAATGAAAAAATTTAACAATTTTTCAATTTTAAAAAAAACCTATAGACATCGCAGAACCTGGTGTCACAAGTGTATGAACAATTTCTAAGAAATAATGTAATACAACAGCCGCCCGGAATACAATATTGGACAGAAAATAAATACAGAAATCTGAAAGAGACTTGCTAGCTGCGTTTCATCTCTAGAAATACAATTCACTTAAATCTCCATATCAACCATGCTGCTACGCCCACTAGGCCACTTGAGATGCATGTGCTTGTGCAACAAAAAATGCATAGAATAATAGTATGAGTATGAAAATAATGTGTACCCATTGAGTATCCTGTCTAATCTTGAAGAAGTAGATACGAGAGGTCGACTCGACACTTGCTAGTGGTTCAATAATGATACATCGGCAATATCATGAATCGAGGATTTATATAGACAAGATTTGTAAATCAATAGAGTGAAACATGTAACGATTTTTCCATTTATGTGAAATTCCCAAAATTTCCTTTTTCTTCAATTATACATATATTCTCAAGCCGGGAAGAGGCAACAACAACTTCAATAAGTTCAAGGCAAGGAATACAAGCATGCACAAATCATGTCGAGGTCGTCAAGAGGGACAGTGTCAGATATCTTGGGTCGGTGATTCAGGGGGACGGAGTGATTGACGGGGACGTCACTCATCGCATAGGAGCGGGGTGGTCAAAGTGGAGGCTTGCATCAGGAGTTCTGTGTGATAAGAAAGTTCCACATAAACTCAAGGGGAAATTTTATAGAGCTGTGGTTAGACTACAATGTTGTATGGGGCGGAGTGCTGGCCCGTGAAGAAATCTCATGTTCATAGAATGAAGGTTGCGGAGATGAGGATGCTCAGGTGGATGTGCGGGCTGACCAGGTTAGATAAGATTAAGAATGAAGTTACTCGAGAGAAGGTGGGGGTGGCCCTGGTGGATGAGAAGATGCGAGAAGCGAGGCTGAGGTGGTTCGGGCATGTGTGGAGGAGAAGTCCTGATGCCCCGGTGAGGAGTTGTGAGCGGCTGGCGATTGTCGGTGTTCGACGAGGCAGAGGGAGGCCTAAGAAGTATTAGGGAGAGGTGATTAGGCATGACATTGCTAGAATGCGGGTTTCCGAGGACATGACCCTTAATAGGAAAGTCTGGAGGTCTAGTATAAGGGTGTTAGGATAGGGGCTCCTAGAGTTTTTCATACTCCTTACCCGGGGTTGGGTGAGGCTTGGCAGGGCTATCCATAGATGATTTGTGTTTTGGCTTGTGTCTCCCTTATGGTTGTTATTTATGGTAGTTACCGTATTATATTATTGCATGCTATTTTATTTATGTTTCTTATGTTTAAGTAATTATTTATGCTATTTCTGATGGAATTACTAATGCTCTCTTGTTTTTGTCTTTCCTTTCCTTCACTGAGCCGGGGGTCGATTGGAAACAGCCTCTTTGCCCTTTCGGGTAGGGGTAAGGCTCGTCTACATATTACCCTCCCCAGACCCCACTTTGTGGGACTATACTGGATAGTTGTTGTTGTTGTTGTTGTTGTTATTGTTTGCACTACTAGTGGGTCGAATGGCAAGAACCATAGATACATCTATAATCTACCGAGGTGTTTTGCCCATTCCTGAATTTAAACACACACAGATAGTAAATTAAGAATTCATCAGAACTTAACTATCCAAATAAAACCAATTCTTTTTTAACAACGTAGAAATATGAAGTTTAATTCTTTTTAGAAATTCATTCACCAATTCAATAGGATTTAAGCAATTCAACTGTCAGTTAGGTTACAAATAATCCATATATAGCATATTTGTTGGGTCCTAGACTTCTCGTACTTAAACATAATAGTAGCTACGCACAGACTCTCATCACCTCGTGTATACGTAGCCCTCATAACTTGGAGCACATATTTAGTTATTGCACCTATAGGGACAATTCTCTCTCACAAGGTTATAAAGGAAACTCACCTCGCTCCGAAGATCCATGACCGACCTTTCACGCCCTTCTGAAGATTCAAATTGATACAAAACACTCTAAAACAAGCCAATAATTATGCAAATCCATTAATATAAGCTCATTTACACATAACAATCCAAATTATAATAATTCTTATTCCCGATCGAAAAGTTGACGAAAATCCCCTCGGGCCCACATGTTCGGATTCCTAAATTTTTAAAGATTAAGCTTACCAGTTTACTCTCAATTTCAAATAAAAAAATGTGGTCAAATTACAAGAATATTAATCTTCTCAAGTTTCTACCAATTTCATTCTCAAATCCATACATAATCAATGTATTTAACTCAAGATAGTGGGGATAGCTTACCTTATCGTTGATGATGAAAACCCCCTCTTGAAACCCTCCAAGAATCGCCCAAGACATGAGAAAAATGAGAGAAAATGACCAAATCCCGATTTCGAAAACAGTCAGTGCCTCTAGCTCTTTCCGCCTATGCGGTTCGGCAGGTACGAATCAAACGCCGCTTCTGTGGTATATGGTTCATATCCTATTCCGCTTCTGCATCCTCTCCTCCGTAGATGTGGTCTCGCTTCTGCGGCGAGATGACCATATCTGTGGTCCTAGCTCTCTCCCTCCAATACTGCATCTGCGACCATAGGGCCGCTTCTGAGGCTCCACACCTGTGACCCTAATCTCATAGGTGCGTTTACACTAGCAACCAGCAACTTTAGCTCTTCTTCTAACTCAAAAATTTGATCCATTAACCATCGGAAATCCATCCGAGGCCCCGGAAACCCCAAATAATCATACCAACCAGTCCTAAAACACGCTACGGACTTGATCGAGGCCTCAAATCATATCCAACAACGCTAAAATCATAAATCAACCTCCAATCCAAGCTTAATGAACTTTAGAATTTCAAACTTCTACTTTCAATGTTTAAACCTATCAAATCACGTCCGATTGACTTCAAATTTTGCACAAAACTCATATTCGACATTATGGACCTACTCCAACTTTCGGAATCAGAACCCGAACCCGATATGAAAAAGTTCACTTCCAGTCAAACTTCTCGAAAACCTTTCATTTTCAATCTTCAGCCAAATGGCTCCAAAATGACTCAAGGACCTCCGAATTCACTTGTGATCGCGCTACGAACACCAGAATCACCATAGGGAGCTACTCCTAGACTCGGAATCCCACACAAACATTGATAACAGTAAAATACACTTCAACCCAAACTTGTGAATTTTCTTCCAAAATGCTAACTTCCACAATAGGCGCCCAAATGCTCCTGGGTCATCCAAAACCCGATCCGAGCATACGCCCAAGTCCGAATTCATCATACCAACCTGCTGGATCCATTGAATCCCGATTTCGAGGTTGTTTACTCAAAAATCCAAGCCTAGTTGATAATATGTTTTCAACTTAAAGCTTCTGAAATGATAATTTTCTCTCCAATTCAACTTTGAACTTCATGAAATTCAATTCTGACCACGTGTTAAGTCATAATACCTGAAACGAAGTTGCTTATGGCCTCGAGTTGCTGAACGGCGCACTAGAGCTCAAAACGATCGGTTGGATCGCTAATTCTCTCTCACTTAAACATACGGTCATCCTCAAGCGTGCTAAGAACTGTACCAGAGTTGTTTGAAGTCATTGTTTAACACCTCCAGAACCTTGCGTGCTACCACAACTCAGCTGGGCACCCTAGCTCGATAAATATGAAGATATACTTTTTCACTTAAGCAAATAAGACTTAGAGCTTAATTCCAACATCCAGAATTCTCTACCAGGACTGATCCAACATATTCTCACTATATCTGTAACTACATGCAGCACCGAAACATGACTGGATATCTTAGCTGAATTCACACCTAGCACCATTTTAATCACAAGGCCACGATAAGGTTATCTAATCAAATAAGTCGAAGTTCCACGAATCCGATGCTTCTACTGCACCTCATGATATATGCAGGTCTTGGTCTAACTCTTACAATATCGCCAAGACGGAAAAGATGTGTAGAAATTCATAACCAACTGCCGAATCAACAAATCATTGGGTCTATTCTCCTGACAAGAACTATCATCTCATCCTGAACCAAATAATGGTCTTAGCTCATTAGTATCCTTCATATAATCAGATTGGACTAATCCTAAATCCAATGATCTCGTCTCTCCCAGTAGGAACTGCTCAGGCAGTAAGCCACCCCGGACATGGTCAAAAGTCTCATATGATGCCACAATGTGCCAATTAGAATGGGATACAAAGGGAAATGAACTCTAGAAGGAACTACTTGACTCGCCAAAACTAATATGAACTTCCCTCATAAAATGGGAAACAAACACACATAAGACAAAGTATGAAAACTATATTCAACATCACACTATTGTGGCATGCAACCTGATCCGAACAACATACCCATAGCAGCGTGCCACTCGATCCACACATAAAATTCACCTAATGAGGTGCATATCGAGCTAAATTGCTCATTACAACAAATATTATCAGTCACAAGCACACTAAGTGCATAATACCATCCCTGAGGGGACATATAGCACAATAAGCTACAAAACTCAACACAACTGAGATGCAATATACGATCTGAATCTCAATATCCATTTTGCTCATATAACATCATCTCTACATAGAACCTCAACATATAAGAAATTCACCAAGCCATCTCACAACTCACACGACGTAATGTATCATTACATGAAATAACTGACAACGAGATAACACCTTGACTACTCTTCCGTAAGGAGCACATTACTGAAATGAACACATCTGGCCTTATATAGAGCCCATATTCACATTTAAATCTGTTGAAAGACCTCAAGCTGATTCTAATCACCCTGACCTAGATTAATAACCTTTTAAGGTCCATAATAACTCCCATTTTTCTCATAACACAGAAAAATAGCCATCATAACCGGAGTAATCACCCACAATCCAAAACTCAATAAATTAAGTGCCCTCCAGGCATCAATTCCCAAATCAACGATATCACGACAACCTTTACACTTGGTTTAACTCTTCAACCAATCAAGTAACTACATGCCACAATTATACAACCTTCCTATGGGGCATGCTCCCACAACCTTCCATAATATATAACAAGTCTGTACATCCAAACCACCGGTCGCACTAATGCTAAAAAGCGATAAAAAATCCTTAACCAGGTGACACTGAAGACAATGCCGACTTACTTCAAACATTGAAACTACTTTCCTGCTCATTCGAGCTCGTGACATCCTTGTTAACACCAAACCGAAACCTTGATCCTTACTTCAAATCCCATACCACTCGATGCACCCAACATGCAAATATTTGATAGGACACGATTTCCATCACAACTCTGGAACCACTAATAGATTAATGCTTCATCGAATAAAAACCTTTCAGTTAACTTACCTCAGGAGAACCATAGAAACAAACGGGTGAATTCTCATATGTGTAGAATATGTGAATCTCTAAGTAATGGTGTAAGCCGCCATAGCCCTTCCTGGATCTGCTTACACATAACAAGCCATAACAGAAGAATACTCCTAAATAACATCAATTACGGCGGCCGACAAGCCTCGCACGTACCGCCACAAATCACTTGCATAATTTGCTGAAGGAACTGATTACTACCACCAATATGCTAATTTAACTATGGCTAACCAGTCTACCTCCTTCCAATTTATCCTTGATTGCCTCAGAAAAAAATAACTTCATTCAGCACATAACACACTCCATCTGTACTCATTCAGAGTGACTGTTAATCATGGAGACCATGCTATCTCAAATCCCACAAACCATTTCATAACTCCCAATTGCCACACTGCAGGTCAAAACATCATAAAACATTCTTGGCACCTTCTCATAAAATGCTACAAAGCTTGATTCTTAACTGTACCTATAGGCTCAAAATTATTAAGCACCACATTTTACCCCTTTGAATCTACTAGGACCATCGTTGAGAGCCACCCGCTTTGACTTGGTCCCGAATATAATCAACTCCCTGATTTTTCTAGCACATGGACACCCTCTCGAAGAAGCATCCCGATAGAATCACTTTCCTTGAAACCAACACTTATACAAGGCACAAATCCTGAATCCTTTCCCAAGTTTGAGCATGAGCCAATAAGGACAATCTTGGAACATCCTTAACAATTTATTTCCTCAAATTATCGCTTATGCTCTTTTACCGTAGCTGAAATAACTTACCAATACGACGATAACCCAAAACATCACAAGAAGATAACCATACAACCCAATCGTAAGCGGTGGGACTCTCCCATTTAGCTTGAAGCCACTATGTGGTATTCACCACGATTCCTTATCTATTATTCACATAACCATGCGCAATCGACCGCAAAAATTCTCAGAATCTTTCCGTAAAATCCTTATGTACTCTGAATCATCAACCACATTCGCATGATTGATCTATTTGCAATATAACCAATAGAATTCTTCACAGAAGCTTCACCAACCACGCGAACGCTAACCTTCTCACAAGGAATAACCCCTATATAAATCACCCTTCGATATATTCCAACGTCACCACACGAGGTACCATCACTACGACATCAATGACCCGTCCCGAGTCTGAGCTCACTCTCTAGCTGAACCAGTCCATTCACTCCTCATGGACATCAATTAAATGTGTGGCAACCTCCTTCCAATTCAAAGTTAGGTTGTATTCTTTATTTCAAGCATCTCCTTTCTTTTATATCAAATCTCCTGCCGTATAATAGTCAACACTTCAAATTAATCTGTATGCCCTAATCACCAGTCGCTAAAATTCCCAAATCACTTAAAACTCTCTTTAAGGTATGTAGTCATCTTACCCCCAGACCCATATGAAACTCCGCCACTCTCCCACTTTGGTGAAACTCACACTTTTAGTCGACTACTCGACCTTCGCTTCTTGTACCTGTTCTTCTAGAAATTTTAGCCATCGCTTGACATTTCCCACATGTCCTTCCGCATTCCTTGCTACTCAGATAATGCCTTAGATCAAAATTTATCTCAGTAGCCCTTGAACCAACTGACTGCTATTAACGTTAAACCGTTTTGAGGATCATCATTAACCCATCAATATTAGAAACACCAATTCAATGCTGAAACATCGCACCCCGCGATCTCTAACAGTCGCTTCTCCAATATTGTTTCACAATATCCTACTCCAAAGGAAAATTGTAGAAGATCATAACACTGACAAACTTAGTATATTCAATAAATATAATGACACCTTAACACAGATGAAAATTAAACCACGCTTGCAAATACAAAGCCTCATTACCCCCTTACCCAAATCTGAACATTCTTAGCCTAATTACCTTTCCTTGAGGGGAATAAAATACTAAATCTCTAGATCATGCACTGAGTAACCTCCATTAAAGTCCTTCACTGCCTCAACACGTAGGCAAACATCCTACCATCATATCAATACTAGCCTCAGAGCTCTCAAAAGTACCACTACTGAGCTAAAATGATAGAAAATCCTTCCACAAGGTGATGATAAAAGCTCAAACAACCCCGCAGGAACAATACCCCGCACCACGTTTATAGTACCATTACAATCCTTCAATTCTCGATTTATAACAAGCGGTTCACGTCGCGTAAGATTGAGTAGGAAGGAAACAAGGGCATAAGCCTCAAGCAAGCAAATCGCACGATGAGGAATCAAGAAGGAGAATACTCCTAACACCCATATAGCCTCTCGAAGATAAGTACAGATGTCCCCGTACCGATTCGAGAGACTCTACTATGACTCGTGAGACCTAAGAGGACCTAGTGCTCTGATACTATGTTTTTACGACCCAAAATCCACTAAGGATTGTGATGGCACCGGAGACCGTTGTCAGGCAAGCTAACAACAAATAACTATTAAATTCTTGTTTTAAATATTTTTGAAATCGTTTCTTTTATAAGTTTAAACAATACATAATAAATAATACTAAATAAATAATGAAAACATTTAATAATTTTCCAATTTTTGAATAAACCCAAAGACATCCCAGACCACATTGTCACAAATGCATGAGTAATTTCTAAGAAATAATGTAATACAACAACCGTCCGACATACAATATTAGACAAAAGAAATACAAAAATCTGAAAGAGACTTGCTGGCTATGGGTCGTCTCTAGAAATGCAGCTTACCTAAGTCTCCATATCAACCATGCAGCTACGTCCACTAGGCCACTAGAGATGCATGTGCTTGTGCAACAAAAAATGCATAAAAGTATAGTATGAGTATGAAAATAACGTGTACCTAATGAGTTTCCCATCTAATCCTCGAAGAAGAATAGATGAGAGGTCGACTTTGACACTTACTTGTGGTCTAATAATGATACATTCACAATATCATATATCGAGGATTTATATAGAAAAGATTTGTAAATCAGTAGAGTAAAATATCTAACAATTCTTCCTTTTATGTGAAATTTCAAAATTTTCCTTTTTTCATCAATTATACATATATTCTCAAGCCGGGAAGAGGCAACAATAACTTCAATAAGTTCAAGGAAAGAAATACAAGCATGCGCAAGTCATGCCGAGGTCGTACGGCCTGATCCAACAGTACTTAAACTATGCATATGCTAGAGGCTCGAATGGCGCGAACCATAGATGTGTCTATTTAATCTACCGAGGCGTTCGGCCTGTTCCAAAATTTAAACACACACAGATAGTCAATCAAGAAGTCATCTGGAAATAACTATCCAAAGAAAACCAATTCTTTTCTAACAACTTAGAAAAATGAAGATTAATTCTTTTTAAAAATTCATTTACCAATTCGATAGGATTTAAGCAATTCAAATTTCAATAAGGTTACAAATAATCAAAGTTTAGCATTCTTTTTGGGTCCCAGATTACTCGAACTTAAACATAATAGTAGCTATGCACGGACTCTCGTCACCTCGTGCATACATAGCCCCCACAGCTTGGAGCACATATTTAATTATTGCACCTATAGGGACAATTCCCTCTTACAAGGCTAGAAAGGAGACTCACCTTGCTCTGAAGATCCATAACGGTCCTTCCACGCCTTTCCGAAGACTCAAATTTATGCACAACGCTCCAAAAACAAATTATAATGTAAATCCATTAATATATGCTCATTTACTTATTACAATCCAACTTCTGTGGTTCCGCATGTCCGGACCAAATGTCGCTTCAGCGGTCCATGGCTGCTAGCCTATTTCGCTTATGTGTCCTCTCCTCCGCATATGTGGTCTCGCTTGTGTAGCGTAATAACTACATCTGCGATCCCAGCTCTCCCCCGCTAATACAGCATCTGCGACCATAGGGCCACTTCTGTGGCTCCACCTGCAGCCCTAGTCTCACACGTGCGGTTACACCGGTAGCCAGCAACTTCAGCTATTCTTAAAACTCCAAATTCGATCTGTTAACCATTCAGAATCCACCCGAGACCCCCGGGACCCTGACCAATCATATCAACCAGTCCCAAAACACGCTACGGACTTGCACGAGGGCTCAAATCATATCAAACAAAGGTAAAATCATGAATCTACTTCCAATCCAAGATTAATGAACTTTAAAATTTCAAACGTGTATATTTGATGTTTAAACCCTATCAAATCACGTGCGATTGACTTCAAATTCTGCACAAGTCATATTTGACATTATATGCCTACTCCAACTTTCAAAATCGGATTCCAACCCCGATATCAAAATGTCCACTTCCGTCAGACTTCTTAAAAACCATCCATTTTCTATATTCAACCAAATGGCTCCAAAATGACCTATGGACCTCCGAATTCACATTCTATCGTGCTCCCAATACCAAAATCACCATACGGAGCTTCTCCCAGACTTAGAATCTCAAATGGACATCGATAACACTGAAACACACTTTAAAAAAAAATTATGAAATTTCTTCCATAATGTCAACTTCCACAATAGGCGCCAAAATGCTCCCGGGTAATCCAAAAATCGATCCAGGCATACGCCCAAGTCCGAAATTATCATGCATACCTATTGGAACCTTCGAATCCTGATTCCAAAGTCATTTACTCAAAAATCCAATCCTAGTTACTAATTATTTTTTTAGCTTAATGCTTCCGAAATGAGAATTTTCTTTCCAATTCAACTCCGAACTTCCTGAAATTCAATTATGATCATGCATACAAGTAATAATACCTGAAATGAAGTTGCTCATAGCCTCAAACTAGTGAACAACATGCTAGAGCTCAAAACGACTGGTCGGGTCATTACAGAGTGCCTAAATAATTTCTACATACACTTCGACTTCCTCCATGAACACTGCGGTCACAGCAGGTCTTATCTTATTTTCAAAGATGAATTCTCCATCACTTCCTTGGGTTGGATTCACGGTAGGGTCTTTGCGTTCATTGTGTATTCCTTGAGTATGCTAGTGTTCCAGATCCAAGGGGACAAAATCCATACTAGACTGCCCATGGTGTCCAAATTTTTGATAGACTGGATCGAGGGAAAGACATATACCATTGTCCCTATGATTATTGCAGATATTAACAGGGCCTTGGAGCACTGTTAAAAGGGGAACAGAAACTTTGAGGATTGTAATTTATTGTTGTAGGTTTAGTTGTTAGAACATCTCCAAATGGGTCGTTACCGCCAAGAGTTTTCGAGAATGTCGTGGAATGATCACATAGCTTTCCATCACCTTAAGATGATGTCCTATATCCTAGAGAGTTTTGCTCAACCAGGAAATGTTGTAGAATGGGTGCAATTTTTCAACAATTTGACCGAGGATCAGGTTCATTAGATGTTTGAGTGATTTCCTACTGACGAGTTCATCATCAGATCTAGGGATGTTTCCTAATTAGTATTGATCAATTAAGGGGAATATGCCTTTATGCTCCTATTAGGGTTATGAGATAGGCAGGAAGGAAGCAGGTCATACCGCAAGTCGCTAAAATGATTCACTTCATAGCTAACTTTCAGGGTGATGCCATTCCATATAAAAATGAAGTACAATATATGTGGAACTTAAAGATTATCGTGGAAAAGGATACCAACGAGCCGGATCGGTATCACTCCGCTCATTTATACTTATACCCCTCATGGTTGGATGATAATATAGGGGGAATATTCAAGCCAAGAGTTGGTCTAGGAAACAAGGCCATAGACGAAGTTGCCGAAGCATATGTGAAATATAACAAATTGCGCAAGAGAGTTCATAAGTCTGAGGCAGAGCATATGGATCAACACAAGGCTGATACGGAAATGATCAATGAGTGGAAAGAGAGGGTTGTTAAACCCAGCGAAAGGCTGGAATATTTAGAGTACAATCTGATGGAATTGGAAGGGAAAATGAGGAATAGAGTCATCGATTTCCGGAATGTTGAAGGAAGCGAAGGAGGATATTTGGCCAGCGCATTCTTGCTGCTGAACCTACGCGAACTGGGGGATCTGATCAACAAGAGCATCCAACCAGAAGAAGGTCCTTCTGGGACCAAGTAGACTAGGTTTTCTTGCTTTTCAAATGTAATAAGGCCAAGTGCCATTAGTGAATTATCTTGTTTATTATCATTTTGGGTCGCCTATTTTTATATTAATGAATGAGCTAATTATTGGCACTGAATTTCTCAAAATCTATTTGTCGTTAGGCCTACCTCGGGCACAATGAGGCTCCCAAATTAGAGCACGAATTTACACAATATGTATTTAAAAACTACAAACTTTTCAGAATTCTTACTAATATGTTTATGATATGCTCAAATTACACTTTAATTAAATAGTGTAAGGCGATCGGTGCCAAATATAATAACCTAGCAAGGTTGGGGTCGAATCCCACACGAAATAGGCATTAAAAAGTTACTCGGGTTTTGTGTTACTTGGCTGAAGTCGTAATTCTATTTGGTTAACTATAACAAAAGTATAATGATTGTGATTTGAAGAAATAACTAATTGCAATGTTGAGTATGTAATTAATTTGATTAAGAAAACCAAGGTTGTGTCCCCTTCAATGAAATGTAATGCTATCGGTGTTAATATGATATATTTCTAATGGAAGGTTCTTTAGATATGCAAATGATTTCTAAATAACTACCCAATATTTTCCAATAGTTGGGTAGTACATCCTCATTTTGAGTTTTCCAAATATAAAACAATTGCAATTAAGAACAATCAATATATGCCAAATAAAATCCACTTATTCCTAAGTGATTCTATTAAACAAGGATTAAAGCCTTGAGTCTTTCATATTTACTTCTACCAAATTCTAACTCACTTTCCCAAGCAAAGGAATAATTTAGTGGCACTTCTTAATGTTTGCAACCATCAACAACAAATGATGAATGATAAATAAATATATATCAACCAACCATTATACATATATTCAATGTTAAACAGCCATTAACATAACACCCATTTAGGGTCCACTACCTTAGTATTTAAAGTTAGCTACACATGCTAAAATACAAAAGTATGAGAATATTAAATACCATAAAGCTTATAAAGTACAAGATTCTTCTCCCAAAAGCTTCCAAAAGAGAGGAATATTAAAGACTTGGGATGTAGCTCAAAAATAAGACAAGCTGCCCCCACAAGATCCTAATAAATCTATTTATAGTGGGTCATAACACGGGACCAAAATCGGACAAAAATACCCTTCCAGATCAATTATGGAACCATATATCTGTCTCATAACACACATGCGGTATGCATTTTCTTCATGGCCATTGCATCTTCAAACCCTAGTTTCCAGGCATTCGCCGCATTCAAGTTCTGCAGTCCGCATTGTAGTTATTCGATCACATTTTTCATTGTATTTTCCACCTTTAGAAGCTTTCAAAATGAGTTTGCGGTCCATTATACGGCTCACTAACATGTTATGCGATCGCATAATGGACCGCATTTGTTGCACTAGACTTTGGTCAACAAATTGTTGGGGTTTGCGATTCCTTAGAGCCTTATGCGGTCCGCATGTTGGATTTGCGGTCCACATTGTCATATTTGCGATCGCATTTTGCTCTTTCCTTGTCCTTTTGTGGCTTTTTGATTTCATCTCCATGCTCTTAGGCCCTTATACCTCATAAACTGCAAAACAATAAAATTACATAGACATAAAAAATAATTGCACTTAAAAGAAGTTAAAATCTAAGCAAGAAGTATTAAATGTGCCGAAATTCTCCAGCACATAAGTTTACCTTTTGTTTTTCTTTATTTTATTTTTCTCATCCCTAAGGTTGGTTCGCATATACAAGCATCATCAGCATATCACACTAGATCTAGAGGCCTTCCACCTCCTTCTCTTCTGAGTGATCCGAAAGTAGAGGGAAAGCTAAGATGGATGACCTGAGTGGTATTCGAAAGGAAAACACAGAGAATGCGGAAACTTCAGACGATTCTAGATCCTCAAAAAACACCACAGCCTATTCTAGATCCTCAATACTCAACCAATGACCACCACTACACCCAAACCCCTAGCACTCACCAAAACAACCATATATACGTAGAAACTGTATCTCACTCTACTCAACCAATCTCCTATACACCAGAATCCACTGAGAAGAACCTGCTCATCAAGAACATGACTGAGGAGCTCAAGAATTTGACAAGTCAAGTTTAGGGTATTGAAGGAGGTAAAAGGGATAGAATGTCTGAATTATGAGGATTTTTGCATACAACCAGACGTGGAACTACAGGAGGGTTACAAACTTCCCAAGTTAAAATTTTTTGATGGAACAGGTGATTCCAAGGTTCATTTGAGAATGTACTATGACAAGCTCGTCGGGGTCAAAAAAGAGAAAGGGTCTGAATGAAGCTCTTCATGAGAAAACTTATCGGAGATGCACTGTCCTGGTACATAAGCTAGATAAGAAGTGGGCCAATTAGGTAAGAATGGGATCAAAATTTATGGATCATTTAAGGTTCAACACGGAGAATGCACTGGATGTCTTCTACATTCAAAACTTTAAGAAGATGCCAACTAAGACATTTCATGAGTATGCTACTTGGTGGAGGTCAGAAGCAGCTAACGTCAGACCAGTTCAATAAGAGGAATAGAAAAAAATGTTTTTTGTCAGGGCACATGACCCACAGTATTATCAAAGGCTAATGGTCATTAAGAATCACATGTTCACGGATATCATCAAACTCGGAGAAAGAATTGAAGAGGATATCAAAAGCCGGATAATGACAAATTTTGAGGCACTGCAGTCAATGAACAAAGCATTGCTCAGGCGGCATATCAAAGAAGAAAGAAGTGGGGGCCGTAATGGTGGCCCAAGGCCCAAAATCTCCGCTCATCTATTATATACCTCTACCCACATACCAACCTTCACCTCCCAGATATTCCCAACCTGCCATCACCTATCTCACTTATAACACCTAGCCAGCCTCTTATCATTCACCTCCAACTCATCCAGATGACAAGAAACCCCGGCCTAATGTTGATCACAAACCACCCAGACAATATACCATTATTGGTGAACCCAACGACTAGTTGTACGAAAGATTGAAGGTCGATGGTTATGTCACCCTTATCCCTATTGTGGAAATGGAGAACTCATATCAATGGGTCAACGCAAACAAAACTTGTGCATACCATTCCGGTATGAAGGTGCACACTATTGACGAGTGCCAAACATTGAAAGATAAGATCCAAACATTGATTGATAATAAGGTCATACAGGCGAAAAAATCTACGCCCAACATCCATGACCATCCTCTCCCAAATCATATAGGAGATAGGGTACATATGATAGATACAGATGAAGGATGGGATCCTTAGGGGTCAATCGGGCTTATTCGGGAAGGCGATGACTTTAAACCCACAATCACACACTCATATTGTGGTACAGATACAACCGTCAATCAAAGTTAAGGTAGCCGCATCAGTTCCATTTGAGGTAGAGGTAGCTCCACTTACCACCACACTTGTTTGATTTGAGGTAGAAGTGGTCACACACTTCATAGTGATAGTAGCAACCACACCTCCTTTCCATTCCAAGGCCATACGTTGGGATTACGTTAATGAAGCTAGGCAAAAAAAGCAAAAATGGAAGAATATAATGATGTACAAGGAATGACTAGAATGGGAAAGATCTATACACCTGAACATTTGGGACGATCGAGCAAGGAGGCTGCTACTAAGCAACCTATCATTGAAACTAGACTAGATGATCTTTGGAGGAAAGTACAGGTGAGAATACTCCGTCGTCGATCATTTGAACAAAACCCCTGCCCAAATATCCATCTTATCACTATTGAAAAATTCAAAGGAACATAAGAATGCTTTGATGAAGGTGTTAATTAAATCTTATGTTCCCAACAACATCACCTGCAGAGAAATGGCCAACATGGTAGGGAAAATGCTGGAGAGTCATAAGATCACCTTCCATGAGGATGAATTGCCGCCTGAAGGGTTAAGTCACAACCGGGCATTGCATATCACCGTGCAGCTTGAAGACAAATTCATTACCAGAGTCCTAATAGATGGAGGTTCAAGTCTCAACATTTTCCCAATGACTACTCTGAAAAGGTTGGAAAAAGATTTCCATGAGATATTGGCAAGAAGTATGAACATAAAAGCCTTTGATGGGCCTCAAAGGGCCATAATTGGGGATATTGATGGGGCAACTTGGTTCGATGTCGAATTCTAAGTTCTTAACATATCAGCTACATACAACCTTCAATTGTGTCGACCTTGAATACATGCCGTAGGGGGTATGGCTTGCACACTACACCAGGCCATAAAGTTCAAATGGAACCGTCATGAGGTGATCATTCAAGAAGATGTGAGCAACACCATTTACATTAGCCAAACTATCCCGGTCATTGACAATAGAAGAACGTTAGGAGAGGAAACTTACCACCACATTGAACATGTTAATGCAGTTGAGAAAGACAAATGGTGGAGTAACAAAATAGAAAGCATACTAGCACGGTCTGGGTACAAACCCGGCAAAGGGGTTGGAAAGGAACTCTAGGGAATTACCAAGCTGCTGTAGTTGAAACATCACCGTGCAACTTTTGGGCTAGGGTACCCATACACCTGGCGGGAATATCAAGACTAGTTGCCACCATGGAGCGGTCCCTATTACCCTCTCGAGAAACCTGTGCCATATCTAGGTCTGACTTTTCATCAGGCCGATACAATATGGGAACTGCAGAGGAAGAAGCTTTGGCTAGACTAAGGAACCTATTCCTAGAAGATGAGGATATGGATTTCAATGCGATAATTGAGGAGGAGGGGGGGGGGGGGAAGAAAGCCTTACTATTCAGGTTATGGAGAGGGGATCTGTCCTCAGGAATTGGACTGCCACACCATCCCAGACTCGCCGAGTCCCTGGGTAGCTTGGCATTTGACCGAATTTATTTTTATATCCATGCTAGGCATTTCTGATATTTTTATTAATTTTTTTAAGACGCATTTTATTTCAATATAATTGCTCCACTCATGAGACGCACTTGTTCTAGATATTTTCAAAACCTAATAGATGCATTGCTATTTATTATTCATTATTATCTTTCATATTTTTCTTTCTACAATGTTATTATTACTTTTCCTGATGAACTGATGACTGTAACATGTAATGAGACAATGCAACATATGGATAGTGACTCAGAAGAAGAGGATGAAATACCTAAGGAAATTTTCAGGGAGGTTGATAACTTTGAGAATAAACGTAAGTCCAACCTGGACGAGACCGAAGCAATAAATTTGAGAGACGTCGAAACCGTCAAGGAAACTCATGTAAGCATTCACTTCTCACCGTCAGAGAAGGAAGAGTACACTCGTTTCCTAAAGGAATATGAGGATATCTTTGCATGGTCATATGACGACATGACTGGTTTGAGCACTTCCATAGTGGCATATAAGTTGCCTACCAATCCAATGTGTCTGCTAGTAAAGCAGAAACATAGAAAGTTCAAACCAGATATGGAGCCTGAAAATCAAAAAAGAAGTCACTAAGCAAATTAAAGCTAAAGTCCTCAGCGTAATTGAGTACCCAACTTGGCTAGCCAACATTGTACCAGTTCCGAAGAAAGACGGGAAAGTCAAGGTATGTGTTGACTATCGAGATATAAACAGACCAAGTCCCAAGGATTATTTCCACTGCCAAATATACACATCCCGATTAACAATTATGCCAAGCATGAACTCCAATCCTTTGTACATTACTTCTTGGGTTATCACCATAGTTGGAAGGATGGAGAAGACACGGAGAAAACAGCCTTCATCACACTGTGGGGAGTATACTTCTACAAGATGATGTCATTCAATATAAAGAATGTTGGGGCTACTTACATGAGAGCCATGACAACCATCTTTATGATATGATACACAAAGAAATAGAGGTGTATGTTAACGACGTCATCAGCAAGTCCAAGAGGGTCGCATATCATATAGCGGGTTTGAGAAAGTTCTTCAACAGGCTAAGGAGGTATAGTCTATAATTGAACCTTGTAAAATGTGCATTAAGGATTCCCGTAGGAAAAATGTTGGGATTCATTATCATCCCCCGAGGAATCGAGTTGGACCCATCCAAAGTTAAGGCTATCAAAGAGTAACTACCACCAAAAAGCAAAAAAGACGTGCTAAGCTTCCTAGGACACCCCAGCTACATTAGCCACTTCATAGCATAGTCCAAAGTTATATGTGAACCCATCTTCAAAATGTTTAGGAAAGATGCTGAAAAAAGTTGGACCGATGATTGTCAGAAGTCTTTCAACAAAATCAAGGAATACATATCCACACCACCAGTCTTAGTCTCGCCAAAACCTGGGAGACCTTTGCTACTCTATCTATTTGTATTATACGAGGCTTTTGGATGTGTTTTGGGACAACATGATGATACAAGAAGAAAGGAGCAAGCCATATACTACTTGAGTAAGAAGTTCAAACCTTACGAAGCACGATATTCTCGACTGGAATGCACCTGTTGTGCTTTGACATGGACAACCTAGAAATTGAGACATTATTTTTGTGCCTACACCACACACCTCATATCCAGGATGGACGCTCTGAAGTATATCTTTCATAAGCCCATGCCATCAGGGAAGCTAGCCAAGTGGCATATATTGTTAAGTGACTTTGATATCGTCTATGTAAATCATAAGGCGGTCAAAGGAGAAGAATTGGTTGACCATCTTACTGAAAATCCCGTGGGAGGACAATATGAATCCTTGAAAATGTATTTTCCTTATGAAGAAGTATTATTCATAGGAAAGGACATTGCTGAAGCTTACTACGGTAGGAGAATATTCTTCGATAGAACTGCAAACTTCAAAGGAGTGGGCATTAGAGCAGTGTTGGTATTAGAAGCACGTCGACATTACCAATATCTACAAAAAACAAGTTTCCATGCACCAATAATATGGACAAATACAAGTCTTTCATTATGGGACTCAATTTGTCCATCGATATGAATATACAAGTGCTGCTCGTAATTGACGATACAAATCTTTTGGTACATCGGCTTCAAGGAAAATGGGCCACAAAGAATACCAAGGTACCACCATACTTGCATCATGTGCATGAATTGATGAAAAGATTCACAAAGATAGATTTCAAACCTGTACCCAGAATTCAAAATGAGTTCGCAGACGCACTGGCCACTTTGTCATCAGTAATACAAAATCCATGTAGAATTTCATTGATCCTGTCTTGGTGATGATCCATAGTCAGCCGGCTTTCTGTGCTCATGTTGAAGAGGAACCGGATGGAAAACATTGGTTCCAAGACATCAAAGAATATTTGGAAAGAGGAAAATATCCATTGCAGGCAAACCACACTCAGATATGCACTCTGCAGAGGCTATATAATCATTTATTCCAAAGTGGAGGAACCTTGTATAGGAGAACTCATGATCTAGGGATGTTAAGGTGTGTTGATGCAAATAAAGCTTCCAAATTGCTCAAAGAAATACATGCCGGAACATGTGGACCATATATGAATAGTTTTATTCTGGCTAAGAAAATACTCAAAAATGGATATTTTGGATGACCATGGAGACAGATTACAGCTAGTACGTACGAAAATGTCACCAATGCCAGGCACACGCAGAGATAATAACAGTACCACCTAATGCGCTTAGCACAACAAGTGCACCTTGGTCTTTTGCTGCTTGAGGAATGGATGTCATTGGTCCAATCGAGCCCACTGCTTCAAACGGGCACAAGTTCCTTTTAGTGGCCATTTACTGCCTTATAAAATAGGTAGAGGTGCAGCTTACAAGGCTATAACTAAGAAAGTCTTTACGGATTTTGTTAAAGATCATATTGTATGTCGATTCAGGGTTCCTGAGTCCATTATCACCAAAAATTTTGCCAACCTCGATAGTGATCGGATGAAATCCATGCGAGACACCTTCAAAATCAAGCACAAAACTATGTAGTATACATACCTCAGATGAATGGAGCCGTGGAAGCCGCCAACAAAAACATCAAGAAGATACTAAGGAAGATGGTAGAAAATCACAATTAATGGCATGAGAAGTTACCTTTTTCCCTATTGGGGTACCACATTACGTTCCGCACATCAACTGGGGTAACTCCCTATTTACTGGTTTATGGTACCAAAGTTGTCATTCCAGCCGAGGTAAAGATTCCTTCTATAAAAATCATACAAGAAGCCAAAGTCAACGATGCAGAATGGATAAATAGCCGCTATGAGAAACTAGACCTTATAGATGGAAAAAAAATGAACGCAGTATGTCACGATCACCTTTATCAGAACAGAATGTCTAAAGCTTTCAACAAAAGGGTCAAACAAATAAAATTTGCACCAGGATAGTTGGTACAAGAAAAGATCTTCCCCCATCAATATGAAGCCAAAGGGAAATTCTCTCCTAATTGGCAAGGTCCTCACATGGTTCACTGGGTGCTAAAAAGAGGAGCACTCATACTTGCAAAAATGAACGGAGAAGTTTGGTTGGAACAAATCAATTCAGACGCAATCAAAAGATACTATGTTTAGATTGTTCACACTCCTTCATATGGTGTAATTAAACTACACTTGATCTGATTCCCATTTATGAGGGGATATATAGGAAGCCTTGTGGTTTCGGTCATATCTTAATAAAATCTTCAAACACCATCATATGCCAGACAGTTAGAAATTAGTTAAGAAACTGGGGCAAAATTTTAAGAAGGATGTTCAAAATTCTAGAAAAGGTTCAGCAAGTTTTATCACACGCAAAATGGTCGAAGGATTATTTACCAACATGGGGCAGAGTTTTAAGGAGTACCCTTAAAATTTTAATACAAGAAAGCTACAATGTCTCTGAAATATGTTATGGTCACTAGTTCATCTAAAATTACTTGATATTCCACTATGTTTTCTAAAATAACTCCAATTTCATCAAAAATGCATATTTTCGAAAAACTCTATTTTCGTGACAACCAGGTGTTACCCAGGGCAACTCAAACATGGCCTCCAAAATGGAGAGAAGCAAATCCAGCAGAAAGAGGCACGAATCAACCTCCCCTTACCAAATTTATAATTTTCTTTGGGTGCACGCACAATGGACATAACAGGGGTATTCGCAGACATACACATATCGAAGTCACAATCAATCAAGCCACCAGACATAAATATATCTCCAACTAAGAAATATTCTACTCCTATTTTAAAATTGTTCACTGCATAGGACTAAGTATTTTCTTCTCTTTACATAAGACTAAGCTCTATCTCGATCCTTGCATGAGGTTAAGCCCTGCCTTTATATTTGCATAAGGCTAAACATTGCCTTCTCTTTGCATGAGACTAATCTCTGTCTCGATACTTGCATGAGGCTATACCCTGCCTCCATATTTTCATTAGGCTAAGCATTGCCTTTTCTTTGCATAAGACTAAGCTCGGCCTCGATCCTTGCATGAGGCTAAGCCCTGCCTCCTTATTTGCATAAGATTAAGCATTATATTCTCTTTGCATTAGACTAAGCTCGGTCTTGATCCTTGCATGAGGCTAAGCCTTGTCGCCATATTTGAATTAGGCTAAGCATTGCCTTCTCTTTGCATGAGACTAAGATCTATCTCAATCCTTGCATGACGTTAAGCATACCTCTATATTTGCATAAGACTAAGCACTGCCTTCTCTTTGCATGAGGCTAAGATCTGTCTCAATCCTTGCATGAGGTTAAGCCCTGCCTCTATATTTGCATAAGGCTAAGCATTGTCTTTTCTTTGCATGAGACTAAGCTCTATCTCGATTCTTCTATGAGGCTAAGCCCCGCCTCCATATTTGCATAAGGCTATGCACTGCTTCTCTTTGCATTAGACTAAGCTTTGTCTCAAATCTTGCATGAGGCTAAGCCCTGCATTCATATTTGCATAAGGCTAAGCGTTACTTTCTCTTTGCATGCGACTAAGCTCTGTCTCGATCTTTGTATGAGGCTAAGCCCTTCCTCCATATTTGTATAAGACTGAGAATTACCTTCCATTGCGTAAAACTAAGATCTATCTCAAATCTTGCATGAGGCTAAGCTTTGCCTCCATATTTACATAATGCAAAGCACTGCCTTCTCGTGAACTAAGTTTTGTCTCCCTCAGCATGAGTGTTTCTCTATCCTAAACTTTGCATTATCTTCTTCTCTTAGGGCAAAGCTCTGCCCCCAAACTATGTACAAGACTAATATTTGTCTTGTTATTACCTTTGGTACCATATCTCTACACTTCATGGGTTGATGTATACCCAACTTGTCCAAAGACATTATAGTCATATGGCATCATCTTCATAACTTGAAGACGCCATGTCATGGCCTGAATATATATCTATGCCGCACATCATTATTCAAAGGCGTCATAGTCCAAAGGCACCATCCTCATGGCCTGAGGACACCATTTCGTGGCCTGAGAATCTCTTATCTCATTATTCATGGCCCGAGACGGCATGGTCTAAGGACTTCATCTTCACTGTCCAAAGACAACCTTCATGGTCCAAAGGGAATTTGCATTATGTTTAAATTTTTGCAATAATCTATATATTTGTATGCATTGTGTTCTAATTTTGCAGGTGATCTCGGAGGTAAATGTTCTTCAAATAGGAGAAACCCTTGCTCCAGTTTCCATTCATACCCTTCCGATTACCATTCGTGCCTTACTATTATCTCAAACGTGATCGACCCCCATCAACTACAGACCTTTGCTCTGTTATCATTCAAATATTTGTCCCATGATAGATTTGTCATACTTCAGACTCATAATCATAACTCCATCAGATATTGGTTTTCACAAAAGAACCTTTGCTGAAACTGCCTACCATTTCTGTAATAACTTCATCGGCTTCATTCATCGTTGGGTCCATAACTACAAATGTCCTAATTCTTGTAAAACCAGGAATATATAGGCAACTCAGAGACCAGGTTTTGGCCTATGTTTTTTCAAAATAACCCATTCGGTCAAAATCAGTCATCATTTCTTTACCCCAAAACCCTTTCATCGTTTCCGGGTAAAGAGGGGTAGCTGTTGATACCTAAATTTTTCCTAATATATTTTAAAATATGCATATATACTTCCAAAATATTGTGCGTACATTTACAAACATGCACACATGTCTTTGCAATTTTTTCTATAATTCGAAAAGCCTTAAATGAATTTATTTATGTATTATTAATTATATAAATATCCAAAATTACCCCCTCACATTACTTTGTAATAATTTAATTATCTAAATTCATCATTTATGCTCATATAAGTGTTTAAATATTCTAATTGCATTTTAAGACTATAAGTGCATATTTTTCAATAATAGACAATACATATGCGTCACTCATCTATCTATATAAAAAATAATTTTTTATATTTTTATTATGTTAACTAATTATTTTAAATCACCTTCATACATAAAAATAATTTTTATCATTTGATTAGCTATTTTTTAAAATTAGTTTGTTAACTAATTAGGTATTTAACAAATAGCCCCTTAATTATATCTGAATTCAGACCCGCCTAGCTAAATACGAATTAACCTAAGACCAATCTGCCCCAACCCAACTATAATAAACCTCTACCCGACCCAAACCTCCTCTAATCATTGTCGTTGATCTCTAAGATCAACAGTCCAAATTCCCTCTTTACATTTTTAATCCAAACGACCCCCTAACCCTAGTAATTTGTCACAAGTCGCGGCCCCTGAATCCCTATTTTCTCTCTTCTCTCTAAGAAAACCCAAATCCAAGATGTGCCGTCACCCCTAAACATCTTAAACACCTTCGATCGCGGACCAAATATGGGGTTATTTAGGGTTTTGCTACCGTATCGAACCTATTACTTCTGCAGGTTGTTCGATTCTCATTATTTTCTAAGGGAACCTCAAAGAGGTTTGACTCATAGTTGACCTAATCTCTTAATTTTCCTTATGAACATTGCCTTCTGTTCATCAATGTTGTGAGTATCGTTGGTTTTGCGGCAGTGGTTAGATTTTTCCTTTACCCCGCCCCTTTTCTCAAAAGCCTAAAAAAAATCTTGTTCTCTTTATTGCTAATTTATTTTAGTATCACTCCAGATTAGGGTTTACTTCCTTATTATTTGCTATTCAAATATCTTTGGATCTGAAAGGATTTCGAGTTCCTAGAACATTTTTCTTTAATGATCTTCTATTTTTCTTACTGTTAATCGATCCTAATATTCTCTAAGATCTAGGGTTTCACTTCGTCTGTTTCTGCGGAACTTTTCTAGGAGTCCATGAGTCTCCTCTGAACTTTGACACACTAGGGTTGGCTCTCCAAAACTTGCTCACAAAAAATGTTTCATTAAAGGTTTTCTGGTGTGAGCATTGCTCGGGGTTCTTTGGGGCCCTTAGGAACTTTAACACACTAGAAGATCATTAGGTGCACTATGAAAATATTGACATACTCAGACTTAGTTAAAGGCATGGCTTCCACAATTACCTTGGGCCTATATAGGCTCCTTATAATATATCAGTTCCATTAAATAATTTATTATTTTTGTAATATTAACTCCTTGTAAAACAGATATTGAGGTTATTAGTAAAAAATGGGAGGGACTTTCTTACATATTTTTGTGGGAAAATCGGGTAGATTCATGCTCTTATGACTGTTATGAATATGTACCTGCATTAGAAACCATGCCTTTAGGTTGTTGTGTGTATTAGAAAACATGCTTATAGGTTCATCATGTTATTTGCTCTAAATTTCTATTTATGCATGTTCACATCCACAATAAAAATCATATCTCTAAATTGTTGTTAATTCAGCCTTAACAATCATGTTCATAAATTCTCTTATGTGCATTAGAAGCTATGTTCTAGGACTTTTATTGCACTCACCTGGATATCATACCTACAGTCAAATCATATCAGTTTCTTCAATAGCAACCATACCTATAAGAAATAAAGTATAAAGGCGGTCTCAACATCTATATATATTAGGCTTATATGTAAAACTAGTTCTGTAACATTTGTGATTATTTTCGCACCTAGACAGCATGCCTATAGGACCCAATGAACCAAACTGCCTGATTAAAATCGTTTACCGATTTATTTCAGTTCTAAGTAATGATTAGATATCATTTTTATAAGACATATCAGATCCACACCTAGTCAAGCATGTAGGATGACTAAATCTTAAAATTATAAAATTGTGCTTAGTTTAACTGTTTGTGAACTGCCCCAGATTCAGCAAGTCCTAAAATCAGTAGGCAAACTGATTAGGTATCTTCTGCCTCACTCTAATTAAAAAACACATTGCATATGTTTTGCTTTGTGCTCACCCAAATATCCTGCTATAGAATTTTAAAATGTTTGAAATGTTGTTGTTTAAGACGTGCAATTACATACTTATTTGTGGAGGTAAATGTAAGACTTTAACTATTCATTAATCTGATAGTCCTATTTGTTTTGTTCGCTGCTTGGATTTCTCCTTTTAATCACTATATGAGAGTCCAGATCTACCTTAGCTTGAAGCCCTAAACACCTCGGGACCATAAGTAAGAGATGGGTAGTGCACGCATAGAGTACGTTTAATTAGGATCGCTTATATAACCATTAAGGGGAGATCAATGAGGTAGTAAAGGATATGATGACCTGTTCACTAATTCTATGTGTAACACCCCAACTTGGGGACGATTACCAAGTATTGGACAGAAGTGACCTATAGGCTAAAAAACCCAAAACCCATTTTACTCATTGTTTTACTGTAATATCTATTTGTCTAAATTACTTTGTTTGCTTAGAAGACTAACTTAACCAATTCGAGTTTGGTCGGGACCCACCATTGCGGACCTCGAAGAGTTACTAAATTTGTTAGGTGGAGACTCTTCAAATTCCATAACCAATTCCTAAAAGGAAATGAGTTGTCCCAAAGGCATGTCGAAACCCGAACTCTGCGAGGAAAAAGGGGGCGCGATGGTGTGAAAGGCCAATATTCATGGTATTTTAAACTCATTTTGTTTCAAATTTTTCATGTGCAGTACTTGAATAATCCCTTATATCTTTTCCTTGAAATCAGGTCTACCTGCAAGCTCAGTCGTTGTCCCCAAAGAGGACGTTTTGGCTGATCCTACTGATGCGATAAGGCATCTTCAAGAGGCGCTTACTCAAGCAGGTGTCTCCGGACATGCTTCTGGCACATGTGTTTTATTATAGAGTCCTTGGCCCGAGAACAAGTAACCAAAAAAAAGGCATTCTTCTATGGTGGGGGAAAAGAATAAGAGGGCAAAGACTACTGCCCTTGTGTTATCTTCGAAAGTTGTGATCACTAGCCCTCCTCCTAGGATGGTCATAGACACCGTGATAGTTGATGGTGATGGAGAAGCCAGTGATGATAGGGCTTCTTTAAAAAAAGGCGATGTTCATTATCAACTTAGTAGAATGCTCAATTTGATGGGTTAATTACACCAACCGAGGATGATACCTCAGCCCTTGGCAAAAATTTGATTAAGTAGAAAATGTCAATCCCTATTTTCGGGCCCTAATTATTGTTCCTGGTATCGCAGGGCTAAGTACCAAGTACCTAACATTTTTGGTTGGCGAGCATCCAATATAGAGCATTGCATATTATGCATCTCCTTCTTACTCCTTAACTCGATCAGCTTCATTTCCATATTCATCAACACTAGAAATTGCTACATCATTTCTATCTTCGTCCATTCTTCCACTAATAATTACTACATCATATCTAGCGGACGCATCTTATTACGAAGGAGATGTTCCTCCCCCCATTCCACAGTTCATGGAAATTCGGGGCAAAATTATGTTGCTCCTTCTAAAGATCCCTATTGTCACACCTCATGTTCATTACTACACCCTGGAAAGGGTCTAATAAAGGGAGTTTTCCAATTTAAGTGACAATCAAAATGGGTTTAATTATTAAAAATCAGAGTGGCCACTTGGGATAATTTATGGTGTCTAAAGTCACCGGTTTAAAATCCTGAATCGAGGTAAGAATGACTCTGTTATTATAGTGTGTGAATCAGAAATCCGGGTAAGGAATTCTGTTAATCCGGGAGAAGGTGTTAGGCACTCCCGAGCTCCGTGGTTCTAACACGGTCACTTTGATAATACTTGGCTAAAAAAATTGTTTAATTATTGATTTAGAACTTATATGCTTTTGCTTGTTTTACCGCTTTTAATAAGAAAATTATCTTGAAAAGGGTTATGCGTACGTCTACCCGCCTATTTGACGCGTCAAAAATCATGTCACGCGAATTTGTCCATAATTAATTACGCTTTATTATTACTAAGAATATTTAGGCCAAAGTTGCAAGAACCATACTCTGGTTTTGTTTTTAGATTTGTAATTATGTTATGCGAACGTTTACACAATCACAATAGTGTTTTATAACGGTCCTAATAGATATTCTACAAAATATTATATTTTGCCTAACCTAAGAAATTACAAATGGGCCATATGTGATTTTAACGAACCTACGTGAGTTAAAATAATTATAATTGACATCCTATTTTATTGTTAAGAAAAATATTTGATTGAATTTGCACGAACGCATACTCCGAATTAGTTTTAGAATTATGGTCGTGTTACGCGAACGTATACGCTACCACAATTACATTTTAAACGGCCCTAAAGGCTTTCTATGAAGATTTGTTGTATATTGTATCCGTATCATGAATTTAAGACGGGTCAGAAAAAAAATACCTTTGGGCCGCCCATTACCATTAATTTAACCCATGCGACAACGGGGATCCATATGAAACCCAGCATGGTAGTCCAATTATAAAGACCCAGTTGCGTCTGAAGTCAGCCAAGTTAATTGGGCCTTCTTCATGTAATTACCAATATACTAATATGAGCAACGATTAAAGCATAGGGCTGGAGACAGATCAATTTAGTTACATATATAACCCATACCACACTACCTTAAGCAATGGACATTTGCCTTAAACACCCTAAATCTAAATTCAACTACTTGAAATAGCACGAAAGAAAAACTCACAAGCTTGCAGAGTCGATTTTACCCATACCATTACACCACAGGTTTATAACTTGAGACTAATCAAAAGACTATAGCCGGCATAAAGGAGATAAAATAAATAGAGCTAGACAGTTTATACTCATATAAGTCCGAACAGTCCAGTCGTAATACTACTTAAAATATATTACTACATCAGTCCATGTATAGAGAAAATGTAAAAGAATTAAACTAGGCTAACAGTTATGCAAGTACAGAAGGATTAAATGAACAAATGTATTAATTCTATTTAGGTGAACCAATCTTCACATTCATCCATTTTGTACACTGTAAGATGACATGAATACCTGGATGTTAAGAAACGGAAACCAAATATTAGCTCGAAGTTAGGGGTTAAGCAGCAGAAATATGTCAATAACAGCCAAATTCGATCACAACTTCTCATGCAAAATCATTTCCAATTTCGATA
The DNA here is from genome assembly GCA_034376525.1 of Nicotiana benthamiana. Lineage (NCBI taxonomy): Eukaryota > Viridiplantae > Streptophyta > Magnoliopsida > Solanales > Solanaceae > Nicotiana > Nicotiana benthamiana. The sequence continues at coordinate 84,237,152 of CM067331.1, read as the reverse complement.
CTTGAGATGAAAAACAGCAAAAACCAAACCCAAACCAACTGAAACTACAACACCTTAAACCAGGTTACAACTCCCAATTCAAACTACTTTAAAAAATTTATTCGAAACTTGTTTCCCATGACAGAATAAATCGAAGAGTATTGGAGCAAAATGCAATGGAACAGTAGGATTTTTTCAATATCTCTAATTTTCAGAGCTTATGTAGTACCCAACAAATAGCTACTTTTCCTGTATTTTATAGCCTAAAACTATTTGTGTGTGTTCTCAGCCCACAAAACCTTAGTCTATATTTTCTCAATATCCGAAAAGCTACCTTTTAGGGCAAGAAAACATGCCTTGATAGGAAAGGAAAGTAGGGCCACCTTAGGTCTTAGTTTTTTGCAATTAAAAACTTTTAGAAATTTCATTTTAGCTCCCCTACCCTTAATGTAAATTAAGAATTATCAACCAGTCCCAGAAACCCCTTTCTTGGAAGCTTCCTAGTCTGTTGCTAAAAGTTTCCTCAATTACAAACCCCAAATTGCCCCTTAAACCTTCAGTATTTACCCATATATGCCAGGCTGAACCTAGTTTCAATTGACCCAAATTAATGGGTCTGAATAGACCCCAAACCAATTCCCCCGTGGGCTTTCTGATGTTCAGAACCCAATATTAAAAAAAATTCTCAAGTGCTAATTCATGAAGTCTTATAGACTCGCGGGATTTGGGTCCAAATAGAAACCAGGAACAAAAGCATTCAAACTAATATTGTCAAACAAGTACTAATTAATCATGCGTAAATGAGATAATTGCGAGAGAGCTAAAACGAAAGCGATTTGAATAAAAACGACCCTATGCACTGAATGAACAAAATAAAACTAAAACAAAAAGGATTAAACTGTAATTTGGACATGCAAAAGTAAAAAGAAGAAGAAGATAAAAGGAAAAGAAGTTAACAAAGAATTTATGAACACACCTGAAAGAATCGACCTCTCGAGCATCCTTGTAATGGGTTGAATTTGGACTTAACCTCGTGTTCTTAATGAAAAACACTTGGCTAAAGTCCAATTTGAACCCAAACTCTTCTCGACTAGATATTCAACATTTTAGGGCTTAGGCTTTGATTCCAAATTTGAAGAGTTTGGGTGGGGTTTGAGGGAATCTGTATAGATTTTGATGATGAGTTGGTGACGGGGATCATGAGGTGTTAATATGGTGGTGTTTGGCGGTGGCGCCGCCGTGGGCGGCGGAGGCGGCATCCACAAAATTGAAGATTCGACACGATTTGATGGGATTCGAGGGATGCAACTCACATATTTGAAATGAGGAGGGTGAAGAGATTTTGTGGTGTAAATTTGGAGTCTTTTAGTGGCCGGCCGCTGCCATGAGGCTATTTCCGGCGACGGTTTTAGGGTGGGAGACGGCGGTCTGAGGATTGGTCTCTAAAGAGACGAGAGAATGAGGGTAAGGGGGTCTGAGGGGGTGGGGTAGTGTTAGGACATATTTATATTATGGATCGTAGGCTTCCTGCCCATTAGATTTTGTAACCTCGACGGTCTAGATTTAACAGGCCAAAACGGCGTCGTTTTGGGATATTGGGTTGGTTAGACCGGGTTGCGAGACGAGCTTGGGCCAATTGGGGTGGGTTTTTTGGGTTTCAAGGGAAAACTGTGACAATAAAATCAAAGGGATTTAGCCCAAAAACCTGAAGTCTCATTTCTTTTATTTTTTTCTTCATTCTAATTTTCCTTTTCCAAAAATCTTTTGATTCCTTTTGTTTTTGTATGACTTTCTTTTTTTTTTCTTTTAATTGATTAAGAACTAAATAAAATCCAAAAATTCCATTAACCTATCAAAATCACTAATTAAATCTAAATATGTATCATGATTAATTGAGAAAACAAATTAAAATACTACACAAAAATTTAAAAATGCACACTGAGCTATTTTTCTTTTAATTTTTTTTCAATAATTTTAATGTGTATAATTAAATTCTAAATGCAAATGCCACGTATTTTTTTGTATTTTTCATTACATTAGATAAAATAAATATGCACAGATAAATGCAAACAAACAGACGATAATGCAATTAAATTCTAAAAATCCCACAAACAGATAAAAATCCTAATTTTACGAATCTATAGGAGTAATTTAAGCTCCCTCTTTGCTCGGAGACACGAAGGGTTTTTGGGCAAAGATAAGTGAGCGACCATAAGAGATTTTTGCCTGCCTGACACTCCATGAAAAACATTTTGAAACGTTTGACCGCACCCTGCTTTAGAAGTTGTCTACATATCCTCGGCTAAAGAGAAATCAGGTTAGTAATGTTCAGGAGTGTTTGGTAGCTGGGACTACCGAAGCTGTGATCTTATTATTGCTGCTGCTGCTGCTACTGCTGCTAGACCCCCTTATTACACCTTGTGAAAATAAAAAGAAGCTAGACTAATTTATGAACTTTGATTTACAAAAGAACATATCTACATCTTCTGACTTGCTCTTGATCTTTGTTGCCTTGTATTGTGAGCTACTTGTCGCCTTGTTGAGTTTCTTATTTTTCTATTCTTTTACGTTCAATGCCGAATTGTTGAACTTGAAATGTACTCCCTCGTTTTGGAGGTGTGCACCTGATTACCAAAACTTGTAACATGAAAAGTATTCCCTTGTTCTACAAGTGGGCCCTTGATTACCAAAACTTGAATCTTGAAAAATGTTCCCTTGTTCTACAGGTGGGCGCCTGATTACCATAACTTGTAACTTGAAAAATATTCCCTTGTTCTACATATGGGCGCCTGATTACCATAACTTGAAACTTGAAAATATTCCCTTGTTCTACAGGTAGGCGCCTGATTACCAAAATTTGCAAATTGAAAAGTATTCCCTTGTTCTATAGGTGGACGCCTGATTACTAAAACTTGAATCTTGAAAAATATTCCCTTGTTCTACAGGTGGGCGCTTGATTACGAAAACTTGAATCTTGAAAAGTATTCCCTTGTTCTACAGGTGGGCGTATGATTACCAAAACTTGAATCTTGAAAAGTATTCCCTTGTTCTACAGGTGGGCTCCTGATTACCAAAACTTGTAACTTGAAAAGTATTCCCTTATTCTATAGGTGGGCCCATGATTACCAATACTTGAATCTTGAAAAGTATCCCCTTGTTCTACAGGTGGGTGCGTGATTACCAAAACTTCAATCTTGAAAAATATTCCTTTGTTCTACAGGTGGACGCCTGATTACCAAAACGTGAATCTTGAAAAGTACTCCCTTGTTCTACAGGTGGGCGCCTGATTACCAAAACTTGAATCCTGAAAAGTATTCCGTGAAACCGCTTCTTGTGTACCTGATCACAACAAAGCAAACAAAACAAGAGGAATTCTTTCTGCCCCAGTTTGGTGTTGGATGCATCTTTATGTGTTAATCAAATCCCATGTCAACTTAAAAATTAGGCTGCGTTCTCAAAAGGTATTATTTTCCACTATGTTTTTGTTATTTGAGTTATGTCTACTGGGGATCTACTGGGGATCGGTGATTAAAGCTTCTTCCCATTATCCAGGATGGCCCTGAAAACTTTTGACTAGATGCAAGATGTGTTTGCTGGGGGATTAGTATTTAAGGGTCCTATTATTCAAACGGGTCCTGATGACTCTTGTTCGTGGCATGTTTGTTCCTGCCCATGCTACCAGTCTGTTTGTGTTTTAAGCTAATTCCTATTATTTAGGAAGATCCTGACAACTCTCATCCGAATCCCACTTTATCATGCAAGTCATTTTATGCTCTTTGCTATCTACGATTACCTCTAACCTTTAAACAAGTCCCATTTTCCAGAAGGGTCTTAAGGGCTCCAGATTAAATGCCAATTCTAACTTCTGGTTGTTTCTGCTGGTGATCATTGTTCAAGAGGATTTGAGTGACTCTTACTGGGGAAGGTGTTCGTGCCTGCCCATGGTGCCTCTGCCTGTTTGAGTATTAAACTGGATCCCATTTCAACTTCCATACCCCTTTAATCTCTTAGTTATTTCTATTGGGGTTTGCTAATTAAAGTTTGTCCCAATATACTCTTGCTGGGGAGAACATTTATGACAGACTATGTTCCTTTTTGGTTTTAACTAGGTCCTATTTCCAGGTGGGCCTTGAGATTTTGATCATACCTGCCATGTGTCTGCCTTCCCTCGTGGATGGCCTCCCTTAGGATCTTCTGGAATTTTCGCCCCTGTGTCAACTAAAGAAAGCCTGTCAGTTTGAAAAGCGGCGGTTGGCTTGCGGCATTCTTGTTGGAAGCCGGTTTCCCATTATCGTATTCCGTCGTGTTCAAATTTCCATGCTAATGGTGTGCGGCCTTTGTTGGTTGGCTGACCCTAGAACCTTTGTGGCTTTACTTTGCTCCCCCGTTATTGTGTTATACTCCTAGCCCCTTTGCTAAAATTCTTATGTCTTTTGTGATATTACCAAGTCAATGTACTATGCTCGGCTGACCCCCTGATCCTTGTGGTTTTACACTGCTTCCCCATCTATGTGTTGCACCTCTCACCCTCTTGCTAGAATTCTTCACGTCCTTCTATGATGGTGTTAGGTCAATGTATTATGCTTGGTTAATCCTTGCGACCTTTCTCGTCTTTGTGCTGTGCTTCTGACCCTCTCTCTAGAGGCATTGCATATCTTCTGAGATTACCCGGCCGATGTGTTATGCTCGGTAGACCCCAGGCCCTCATTGTTTTATTTTTCTCCCCATCTTTGTGTTGTGCTCTTTCACTTTGCCAAACTCTTGTCTGTTTAATCAATTTTGTCATTGAAGCTCTTGTGAATCCCTCCCCTTGCTGTTTCAAACTTTGCTGCCTTTATTACATTTTTGGGTGTCACTTCATCCCTTTGGAAGTTGATAGTAAGCTTTGAAATTTGTCTCACGTTTGCTTAAACAAAAGGACTTTAGAGATTCGAAAGGGAAATGAAATGCAATGACTCAGAACTGTTTTTAAAGAATTCCACATTTAATGACTGTTGAGAGGGAAAGAAAAGAAACTTATCTGAGAAAGAGCAACTGATTTTCCATGATCATGACGTGCACTTCGCCCTAATTGACCCTGTCTGTCCCGATGACCGGCCTTCAGTCGCCATGCTTTTGTTGTTGCTGCCATAGTAACCCAATTCCTCTAACCAAACCCTAACTTCACTTGACTTAAGGTGTTTTGAATAGATTTCCACCAACGACCATTTTCCACTGTTCATTCCTTCCCTTGCCTTTGCCTTATGGTGCCCCTGAGGGTTTTCACCAACAAGACTCTCTCATTTTCATTACTCTCTCGTCGCCTTACGATGCCCGTGAGGGTTCTAAACTATAAGAATCTCTCATTTTAATTTCTCTCAAACTCATGGCCTTATGGTGCCCGTGAGGGTTTTCACCAATAAAAATCTCTTATTTTTTTTATTTTCTGTCAGAACTAAAGTGTCGTCTCGAGGTATGGTCCACCTTTCCTTTATTGCCCCGGCATTTATTACAGAATTATCAAAAGGTCCTTTAATGTAGGCTTTTGGATAAGGTTAGAACGAAAGGATGTGAAAGGCTCAAAAATTGCTTTTATGGGTTCAAAATTTACAACTTTCAGAATCCAAACCAACGCAATTTCTGCCCCAGTTTCTTGCTTGGGGCCTTTGGATTTTATTTGAATATGACCAAGCCATGAGGCTGCCTACGTATCCTTAAAAGGAATCGGGTCAAACATAGTTCCTGTATATTCCTTACTTTTACTATTGTTTGTCTATTTTCCTTTTCCTTCTCTCTTTCTGTTGTTCTTTTCTTCCCTTTTTTTTCTTTTTTTCTTTCTTTTCTTTTCTTTATTTAGTTTGCTTTTTTTTTCTTTTTGTTCTAGTCATTTTACTGCCTTCTTATTATTGCGTTTCTCACTTTCGTTACTGATTCCGAAAGAGGAATATGAAAAGAAAATAATTGAAGCTCAAGATGGTTAACAAAGGGTAAAGTGTTTAGATAGCTTAATAAAATGCCTTTGCCATTTCAATCTCTAAAACATGCTAAGTACAAACAATCATGCCAAGTATAGACAATGATTCAAACAAAAGAAAGTCATACATAATATTTGTTGACTGCATCTGAATTGATAGCCATTTCTACACATTTTCCTTCCACATCTGTTAGATACAATGCCTCATTGGACAACACTCTTAACACAACAAACGGACCTTGCCAGTTTGGAGCGAACGTGCCCTTTGCCTCGGCCTAGTGAGTGTGGATGCATTTCAACACCAATTGACCCACTTCAAACTTTCTTGGATGCACTTTCTTATTATATGCTCTGGCCATCCTCTTTTTATACAACTGGTCGTGACACACCGCTGCCAATCTTTTCTCATCAATCAAACTCAATTGCTCCAAACGAGCTCTAACCCATTCTTCATCGTTGATTCTTGCTTCAGCCACGATCCGAAGGGAGGGAATTTCAAATTTAGCGCGGATAACTACTTCTCTGCCATATACCAATTGATATAGGGTTGCCCCTACCGAATTGCGGACGGTAGTGCAATAGCCTAACAGTGCAAATGGTAACTTCTCATGCCACTGCATGGACCCTTCCACCATTTTACGAAGTATCTTCTTTATGTTCTTATTGGCTGCCTCGACCGCTCCATTCACCTTGTGGCGGTACGGGGTGGAATTGCGATGTGTAATCTTGAACTGCTGACTCATCAAATAGCTTTTGAGACTTGCCCCGTTATCAGTGATGAGAGTCTTGGGGATTCCAAACCGACAAATAATATTTGCGTGTACAAAATCGACCACTTCTTTCTTGGTCACCGCCTTGAATGTCTTGGCTTCAACCCATTTGGTGAAATAGTCAATAGCAACAAGGATGAACCTGTGTCTGTTAAGAGCTGCTTGTCGATCGGCCCAATGACATCCATTCCCCAAGCAACGAAAGGCCATGGTGCATATATCATAAACAATTCTGACGGTGGGGAAAAAATCAAGTCTCCGTGCACCTGACAAATCCCGCTCCATTGTGAGCCAATAGTATCCTGCCCTGAGAATCTTCTTTGCCAAAACATATTCGCTCATGTGCGGCCCGAAGACTCTAGCATGCACCTGACTCATGATGGTTGTATCCTACCCAGCATCTACGCATCTTAGTAAACCAAGATCCGGCATTCTTTTGTATTATATCCCTCTGCTGAAGAAGAACCCATTTGACAAACGATAGATCATTCTCTTCTAGTCACTTGTGGCTTGTGCCGGGTACACAACCATCCTGATATCTTCTTTAATGTCATGGAACCAAGGTTCACTGTCAAGATCTTCTTTCACCATGTTGCAGTAAGCATGTTGATCATGGACCTGGATATGTATCGGTTTAACATAAGCCTTATCCGGATGATGTAACATTGAAGCCAAAGTAGCCAAAGTGCCAGCAACCTCATTGTGGATTCTGGTGATGTGCCTGAACTCAATTGTTCGGAATCATTGACAAAGATCATGCAAGCATTGCCGGTATGGTATGAGCTTTAAGTCTCTTGTTTCCCATTCTCCTTGTATTTGGTATACTAGAAGGTCTGAGTCCCCCAAGACCAAGACTTCGTGGACGCCCATGTCTGCTGCTAACCTCAAACCCAAAATACATGCCTCATATTCTGCCATTTTGTTGGTGCAATAGAAGCGGAGTTGAGCTGTGACTGGGTAACGATGCCCTTCTTGAGAAATGAGCACTGCTCCTATCCCAACGCCTTTCATGTTGGCTGCCCCATCAAAAAACAATTTCCATCCCGATTCCTTGCCCCGTTCCATTTCATCAACATTCATTATTTCCTCGTCCGGGAAGTATGTCTTTAAGGGTTCATATTCTTCGTCTATCAGATTCTCAGCTAAATGATCAGCCAATGCCTATGCTTTCATTGCAGTCCTAGTCACATAGACAATGTCAAACTCAGTGAGCAAGATTTGCCATTTTGCAAGCCTTCCCGTGTGCTATTGGCTTCTAGAAAATGTATTTCAACGGGTCCAGACATGAGATGAGATAAGTGGTATATGATGACAAGTAATGTTTTAATTTCTAGGCTACCCACGTCAAGGCACAACATGTCTTTTTAAGATGAGTATACTTAATCTCATAGGCCGTAAATTTCTTGCAGAGGTAGTATATGGCTTGTTCTTTCTTCCCGGTGACGTCGTCGTGACCCAACATGCATCCAAATGAGTTGCCCAAGACTATCAAATATAAGATCAAGGGACTTCCTGTTTCTGGCAAGACCAACACCAGTGGGTGTGAGCATATAATTTTTTCCCTGCTAAGATGACTCCCACAGGACTCTCATAGTTTAGGATTTTTCTTTAAATATTTTTTTTAGGATTTAATTGCGCGTGTCAGTGTGTTTTCATTAATGCATGCATTAAAAATCACAAAATATACAAAAATTGCATAAGCATCTAGGATTTGATTTCATATTTTTGCTAGATTAATTGGTAATTAGGTTTATTTTTGCAAATACGAATATCAAAAAATTAAATATGTATTTTCGACATTCTAATTGTGTTGTAGTTTTTGTAGGTTTTTAATTTGTTGCATTTTTATTTCTGTGATTGCATAAATAGGTAATTATTAAGTTGATTCAAGTTAATTAGGAATTTAAAAAAAAATACAATTAGGAATTATATTAAATAAATAAAAAAGGAAAAAGAGAATAAAACAAAATGTGTATATAATACATAACCACCTAGGCTGGCCACAATTGGGCCAGACCTAGGTGGCCCAAGTCTTGCACCCTGTAAAAATGCCAATGCCCAGCCCAAAAATGGGCCCCCGACCCAGCCTACACAAACGCCCTAAACGACGCCGTTTTGGGGATATATCATCACAGCCATTGATCTTAGGCCATCCAACGGCCATGCATCATTCCAGAAAGCCCCCATATATATGTCTGAACGTCTCTATAGATTCATAGACAAACCCTTCTCCTTCCTTGTACAAACACGCTGATTGTACACCTCCCCGTCTACTCCATATGACCGCCATTGACCACCTATCAACCACCCTAATGCCGCCGCCGAAAATTGCCTCATCGAGGGGGGCCGGGCACCAAACCGCCCCAAATTTACACCATCAAACCACCACGACCCCCTCTTTCCCCTCCGGTGGTTGGTTTCCTTCGAACAAGTCCCCACATTTTCGTATATTCAAAAGAAGAATCGCCAGAACCACCGTATCTGGCGACCCAACCTCAAACCAACCTAAAACTACACCCCTGAACCACCTCCTCTTACTCATAACAACCATCTAACCATGTCTTTCAAATCCAAATGAATCGGTTCGAATATTGAATCGAAATCAGCCCTAAATGTTGAAACTCATCGGAATGCGACCAAAGTGGCCTAAGATTATCTTCTCACATCCCTCACCCCAACCATACCACCCTCAACCCTCAATCACAACTAACCACAAAAAAAAAAACAAATTTGAGACCTTACTTGGTCTCAGAATCTCAAAGCCCCCCACTCTGAACCCTTTGTACCTCTTCGATACTCATGGAAAAAGGCCTTAGAAATCAAAGACCTCTCAAAAGGGGTCAGAGAACCATTGGAATTTGAAGAGTATCAAATTAGGGTTGCATGAACACATTAAATCTAAGTGTCATGCTTTCTAATTTTTTGTCAATGCTTGTATTTTTCACATATTTCTTGTTTTAGTTACTTTGTTTTTCTTTTAAATTTTACTTGTCTTCTGTATTTTCATCTTAGAAGAGCCATTCGTGTTTGTTATTCTTATGGCTACCTTTAGTTTTGTTGATATTCTCAGTAGTATGATCTTGAGTTCATTCTTGTTCTGCTGAGGTTTGTTTGATCATCTTTGATAGTCATGAAATACTCATCTTGTTTGCTTCATACCATGCTTGAAATTTTGGGTAGGTTTCTTTTAGAATCTTATACTTATCATATTTCATGCCTAATTTGCCTTTGTTAAGGCTAAGTTTTTTTGAATATTTTTAGTTTCTGATATTAGTCTTGTTCTCGTACAGCCTGAGTATTTAATTTCCTTTCTTGCTTCTAAGTTGTGCTTAGTGTTGTAATTGGGTTATTTCTGTAAGTCCTGCATTAGTTGATTGGTTTCCTTTCATGGTCGTTTTGAATCATTGGTTTTTGATAGAAAAATGCATTGAACATTCATATGATCCTGAAGTTATGATAATTGTTACTGAATAGGCCACATTAAGATATTTATTTGAAGCCTGCGTTTTATTGACTAATTCTTAAACTTTTTAATTAAGGCTGTAGTCCAGACCATGAATTTGGCCCATAACTTGAATGCAATTGACTAGGTCAGATTTGACCAAACCAAATGGAAACCAAGGTTAAAAACCTTAGGCCAGTTAATTAGGAAAATGGACAGGGGTATAGAGGGTATTTTAATCTAAAGAATCCTGTAACAACCCCTAGAACATTCTAGCGAGGGATTTAAGCATAATTTCTGCCTCCAAAACCTGAGGCACAGGTCAGAAAACTGAGGACTGTTTAGGTATAACTGAAAATTTTGGTAAGGGACTAAAAGGAAAACAAGGAAATGGGTGTTGCCCTAAGGCTTCAACTATAAAAGGGAGGCAATCTGAACATTTAGGAGAGGATTTTTTGGATTATGTGAGCAGATTTTTCTTTTGAAGCTTTAGTGAATTAAGATACGTATATAAATATATATTAGGCTCTCCTATATTCTTCAGAAATCCTTAGTGCTATCCTATTCCTGTTGAATTTTGTTTTGCCTTTTTCTCAAAACCTTCCTGAATTTCTGGTTGTTTACTGGTCGATTGGCTGTTGCTTGCTTCATTTACTCATAGGCGCTCTTCCTTCTGAATTCCAGGTACATTTAGATGTCTAATTATGTGTGGAGCTTGAACTGAATATACTCCCAAGTTTGAAGATCCGTATCTCTTGTTTTCTCCTCGAATCCTCACTTTGTTTTCTTTTCCTTTAGTTTTGATATACCTTATGATAGAGATAATTGCCTTGTAACAATTGGATATTTGGACTGATTTGCCTTGTACCAATTGGACATTTGGACTGATTTTCCTTGTAATAATTGGACATTTGGACTGATAATTTGAATGTGCACAATTAATAGTAAGATTAACTATTGGTATGGTCAGTTCAGGTGTTTGTTCCTATTTTATCTAAAAATTGGATTTAGAAGAAGATGTTAGTGTAAGATAGCCTGATCATTTTGGAGAACCAGTTGTTTTCTGTTAATTTTAAAAGGTTTGGTTGTGTAACCTTAACTATCGTGTGTTTGAGAAAAATGAAAATCGAAAATGGTACTTTCTAATTCAAACAATAGAAAACAAAAATCGTTGGATATCCTGCTACGTATTACATTACTTGTTACTTTATAACTCACAGCTCGATAACTATTCAAATGTAAAAACATTGTGTAGTGTTGAGTTTAAATGAATAAGGTCAATTAAGTAGTTAAGATTCAGTGGTTGATTGAACAAGTTGTGCACTTGTTGTTAACATACCTCAAATTCGGAAGTTATTATTCAGCTTCTGGGCCTATTATGACCCAACAGCTTGTCCTTGGGGCAAATAAGACTTGGGCTTGCGATTGAGCCCAATTTCTCCAGGGTCATTTGAACGAGCTGGAACTTCAGTTTTCCTTCCCTAGGTTGCTTTTAACACCCAATTTAGTAGGAACTTTATTAATATAACAGATTCGATAAGGTTTGAACATTTAAGAATTGTAGATTTTAACGTTCCGAGTAATATATCATTGATTAATTGAGCCTTATTAGAGGCATTTCCTATAGATAAATAATAGTTTGCTTGAGGATTGGCCTTTAAACAATGAAAATGAGGCGCGCCGCGTTAAACAGAATCTATAAATTCTGCGGCCCTCTTTAAGTGCTTATATAAAATATTTAGAGATTCAAGATATGTCGTTTAACGAATTTCACGGTCTTACCGCAAAGATAATAACACGCTAGTCACTTTTAGGTGCATCGTTAATAATGTTATCTTCTCTAAGTACGGATGCGCATTTATGTGACCCAAATCAAAATCTCCATGGAGTTGAAATATGTCTAAAATTGTGTGCGCATTTATGTGACATGATTCGCGATGTAGATTAATGACATTGAAAAATTCCTAAAAGATATCAAAAGCGGTTAATAATTTAAAATTGCGTTACAGGTTTGAATATGTATAACAAATCTGATTCTTGGCCACTTCTAATAGTTTAAGTGACCGTGCGGGAACCGCGGGATCCGAGGGTGCCTAACACCTTCCCTCGGGTCAATAGAATTCCTTACTCAAGAATTTCTGGTTCGCATACTCCAATTGGGCAGTCGAAAATTTCCTCAATTTGGGTTTCTAAATAAATTGGTGACTTGGGACACCAAAAGCCAAATATATCCCAAGTGGAGACTCTTAAATAAATAAATAATCTCATTTCGAATAATTTCACTTTAATTGGAAAAACTCCTTTATACGTGTTATCCTCCGGGGTATATGTGTAACAAAAGGAGGTGTAACAGTGGGTTCGACAAATATTCCTTTATCCTATCAAAAGCCTCCGGGCACTCTCCCGTCCATTTCACCGCAACATCATTTTTCAATAGCTTAAAGATGGGCTCGCAGATGGTTGTGAGCTAAGCAATGAACCGACTAATGTAATTCAATCTTTCCAGTATACTCGTCACCTCTGTTTTGTTCCTCGGTGGTGGTAGTTCCTGTATAGCTTTGATCTTCGATGGATCAAGTTCAATGGCTCGTCGGCTGACTATGAACCCTAGCAACTTCCCTGAAGGGACCCCAAATGCACATTTTGCCGGGTTGAGTTTGAGATCATACCTGCGGAGCCTTTGGAAGAATTTCCTCAAGTCTTTGACATGATCGAATTTCTTTCTTATTTCGCAATCATATCATCCACTTAGACCTCAATTTCCATATGTATCATATCATGAAAAATAATTGTCATTGCCCTCATATATGTCGCCCCGGCGTTCTTCAACCCAAAAGGCATGATCCTATAGCAATATGTTCCCCACTGTGTGATGAATGATGGTTTCTCCGCGTCTTCTTTATCCATTAAGATCTGGTGGTAACCTGTGTAACAATCCACGAACGACCCGATCTCATGTTTTGCACAATTTTCAATCAATATGTGAATGTTCGGCAGGGGGAAGCTGTCTTTCGGACTTGCTTTGTTGAGGTCACGATAATCGACACACACCCTAGTTTTACCATCCTTCAATGGTGTAGGCACAACGTTAGCTAACCAAGTGGGATATCGTGTGACTTGGATAACTTTTGCCTCAAACTGCTTGGTCACTTCCTATTTGATTTTCACGTTCTCATGAGTTTTAAACTTTCTTAACTTTTATTTGACGGGAGGACAGGCTGGGTGGGTGGGAAATTTGTGAACAACCAAGTCAGTGCTCAATCCGGGCATGTCGGTTTAGGACCATGCAAAGACATCGTTGTATTCAAACAGTACTTCAATTATTTCTTTTCTAAGTTATGACTCCAGATTGACACTTATTTTGGTTTCTCAAACATTATTCGGGCTCCCTAAATTGACTGCCTCTGTATCGCTCTGGTTTGGTATGGGTTTCTCCTCAAATTGTCTCAACTCTTTACTAATTTCATCCTATGCTCCTTCCTCATTGTACTCTGGCCCATCCTCATGTTCTATTTTCTGAATTATTATTTCTGAACTAGACCAATTTTCAAGACTCAAGAGTCCTTATGCATGTTGTTGAAACACGTTCTCAAACTAAACGTGTGTTGATTTATGTAGGTTTTGATAAATGACAAACCAACGAGAATGGAACGATAACAGTCAAAGTACAAGAGAAACAGTACAAGATCAAGAATCGCAATGAAGTTATTGTTGAGTTTATTGTTGAGTCGTTTTATTTTGTGATCTTGATTCAACGACATATTCAAGTATTGGCTTCTCTCATAAAATCATTTTTCATCAAACCATGCATCTTTAAGTTAAAACAAATAATTTGCATTTTAGCCAAAATGATTATTAAACATGTCTTTTGAATCTGGACAACAACAATCGATTGTCTATGACCAACAATCGATTGTGTTAGAGACCGCCAAAACGAACTTTCAAATAAAGTAAACAATCGATTATGTGATTTCAACAATCGATTATATTATGTCACAATCGATTATATGCTTTAAACAATCGATTTTATTAAGACAGTGTTTAAACAAATTTTTCAAAACAGTCATACAATCGATTGTCTGCTTGGTACAATCGATTGTCATGAGTCAGTGACTAAATGAATTTTTCAAATAAGTTATACAATTGATTGTTGACTTGGAACAATTGATTGTCGTGAGACAGTGTCTAAATAAATTTTTCAAAAGCAGAACAATCGATTGTGTTATGTAAACAATCGATTGTACTGAGGCAGTGTGTTACCGAAATTTTTCATATAACAAAACAATCGATTGTCATGGTCTGACAATCGATTATTTTCATACCGTTGTCGGAAATGTTTTTGAAACCTTAAACAACAAACGATTGTAATAGGTTGACAATCGATTGTTGAAACTACAAAATCCTAAACAGATTTTTCACAATCAATTTTCTTCTTAAAGTCAAGATCTGTTGGTTGAAAATGAATTACACAATTTATTATATTCAAACCTTTGTCAGAAATATTTTGAATATTTGAACCACAATCGATTGTACACATCCGACAATCGGTTGTTGAATTACCGAATCCAACAAAGATCTCTTACAATCGATTTTCTACTTAAAGTCAAGATTTGTCTTTTGAAAAATTAGTCACACAATCGATTGTTGAGTCGTGACAATCGATTGTCGCAGCACAAATTCAGGGATTTTGTTTGACAATTAGGCAACGGTCTGATACTCTTTGAATGCTATTAATACCCCTCTGAAATACGTTTTTCAAAACAACAACTGAGCATAAATCTTACATATTATCATTGCAATCATTCTATCTTAAATTCATTATTTTTGAGAGCCAATCTTTGATTAAGTTGTTGTGTTCTTGAGCTGATTATTTTGTACTCATATCCACTCTTTGAGAGAGCTATTGTATAAGTGAGTATTGAGTGTTCATACACTTGAAGGGAAATCTATAATCCCTTGTTGTAAAAAGGAATATTTTTCCTTCGTGTGAAGTCTTGGGGTGAGGTATCCTCGAGCAAGGTTGTTTGAGACTTGTGTGATTCAAATGCTCAGGTTGTAGCGGTTTGTTAGGCACCCGTAAGCTTAACAGAGAAGTCTTGAGGTGAGGTATCCTCGAGCAAGGTTGTTTGAGACTTGTGTGATTCAAGTTCTCAAGTTGTAACGGTTTGTTAGGCACCCGTAAAGCTTAACAGTGAAGTCTTGAAGTGCGGTATCTTCGAGCAACGTTTGTTGAGGCTTGTGTGATTCAAGCTCTCAGGTTGTACCGGTTTGTTGAGCACCCGTAAGCTTAACGGAATTAGTGGAAATCTCGAGAGAGTCTCTCGGGGACTGGACTAACCACAGGTCATGGCGAACCAGTATACATCGGTGTGTTCTTTCCTATTTATTTTCCGCACTTATTTCATTCCTGCAGTTTTTAATTCCTCAACTTGATTTTATTTTTGCATAATTTTTATAAACGCTATTCACCCCCCTCTAGCGTTAAGCACTCGTTCTAACAATTGGTATCAGAGCCTAACTCTCTTTAAGACTTAACAGTTTGAGAGGATATTTCTATGGCTTCCATTGGTAGTGCTTATGCAGGTATAGGTGAAGGTTCATGCACCACAAGGTCTCCGCTATTTGATGGAACCAACTACACCTACTGGAAAGAAAGAATGAGGATATTTATCCAGTCGAATAATTTTCTAATCTGGAAAATCATTAAAAATGGTGAGCAAATTCCCACTAAAGTAGATGGTGATAAAATCGTCCCAAAGCTAGAAGAGGAATATACTGCGGACGACATTAGAAAGGTGGAGAATAATGCAAAAGCCATCAATATGTTGTTCTGTGCCGTCAATCCCGATGACTATCGGAAGATATCATGTTGTTCCACTACCAAACAAATGTGGGACAAGCTGGAGATTACATATGAAGGCACTGACCAGGTTAGGGAAGCAAAAATTGATTTTCTAACCCATGAGTATGAGTTATTTCGTATGCAGGAAGGAGAGAAAATAGATGAAATGTTTCAACAATTTTCAAAAATCGTCAACGATCTACACGCCCTGAAAAAGACATTTACGGATCGAGAACTTGTCCATAAAACTCTGAGAAGCCTAACTTCGGAATGGCGTTCGAAGGCTGACGCTATTCAGGAATCAATAGGCGTCACAAATGTCACAATCGACGGGTTAAGAGGTAATCTTAAAACGTACGAATCTACTATCCTTAAACCTTCTTTAATTGATCCAGGGAAAAGGAGAATTGCTCTAAAGGCAAGCACGGCTCAACCCAAAATCGAGGAAGAGTCAAGTGACGAAGAAAACGAGTTTGGACTCGTTATTAAGAGGTTCAAAAAGTTCATGCGCAAGGAGTATGAACGAAAAGGGAAGCGGCTAGGCGGACCACTAAAATGCTACGGATGCGGGGAACTTGGACACATCAAACCAAATTGTCCAAATGTGAAGAAGGAGAAGAAGCCCGAAAAGAAGCAACGGGCATACATCTCGTGGGGAGGCGACTCAGGAGACGAGTCAAGCGACGGAGAAGAGGAAACTGCAAACTTGTGTCTTATGGCACATGAAGAACCCCAAAATGAGGTAAGTGGCAATTCTAAAAATATTTTTTCTTTAGAAGAAATGCGAGATGCCTTTGATGAACTTTACGTTGCATTTATTAATGCTTCAAAAATTATAAAAGATTTGAGAAATCAACTTTCTGTGAAAGAAAAAGATTTTGAAAAATTAAATCTGAAAAATGAGAAATTGAAAGAGGAAAATCGTTTTTACGACAAAAGAAGTGCCGATAAACCGGAAAGCTCAAGCAAAGGTTGTTCTTCTTGCAAATCTTTGAAAGAAGAAGTAGATAGACTTAAAAGCACTTTGCACAAGTTTAATTCTTCACACAAAAATCTCAATGTAGTGCTTGATAATCTGAAATCCACTAGGCACGGAATAGGTTTTAAAAATGAACAAAAAGTCGAGTCCATTCATAAATCACCTAAGACTCAACCTAGGCCAGGTAAAACAAATCCACCTAGAAATACTAATCATAGAGTGAATAATTTTCCTAAAAATAATAATAGAAGAAATATTAGCATGTTTAGACCTCCTAGACATGAATTTCGAAAAATGCATGAAAATAATTTTCATTCAAATAGAGTGAACAGATTTAGACCCTTGAACTATTATCATCCTAGACGTATGCATAATCCAAATGTCATATGCCATTATTGCAATAGAGTAGGGCATATAGCCCCTGTATGTTTCACTCGACATCGGCACATCAACACGAGTCAATCACACTACACACTGCACCTAACGTACAAGGACCCAAAATGGCTTGGGTACCAAAATCTCTGTGATTTGTTTTGTAGGTATGTTTGAAGGGGTCAAGTGTACTTTGGTACCTTGACAGTGGATGCTCCAAACATATGACCGGGGATGCATCTAAGTTCCTTCAACTAGAACACAAGGAAGGAGGAAGTGTTGTTTTTGGAGATAATAACAAAGGAAAGATTATCGGCATTGGATCGGTCGGTAAGGATGAATCCTCCTCTATTAAGCATATATTACTTGTTAAAGGTCTTAAGCATAATCTCTTGAGCATAAGTCAATTGTGTGACAAGGGAAATCTTGTGTTATTTGATTCCAAAGAATGCTTAATCTTTGTCGCAGTGATTTTAAAATCATTCTTCGTGGAATTAGAGTTGATAATATTTACGTGGTTGATTTAGAAAATTCCTCATCAAATTTTGTAAATTGCCTTATGAGTAAGGAAGACGACATGTGGTTATGGCATCGAAGAGTAGCTCATATTAATATGAATCTGTTAAACAAATTAGTTTCCCAAGATTTAGTTATTGGCCTTCCAAAAATCAAATTTGAAAAGGATACAATTTGCAAACCATGTCAAAAAGGGAAACAAACAAAAGCTTCTTTTAAATCGAAAAATATTGTTTCAACCACTAAACCTTTACAACTTCTTCATATGGACCTTTTTGGACCATCTAGAATTGAAAGTCTTGGTGGAAATCGTTATGCTTTGGTTATTGTTGATGACTACTCTCGATTGACATGGACTCTATTTCTTGCTCATAAAAGTGATGCTTTTCAAGCCTTCAAAATTTTTCTCAAACGTGTGCAAAATGAAAAGAGCACAACCGTCACTTCCATAAGAAGTGATCATGGAGGAGAGTTCGATCATAATCTCTTTGCGGATTTTTGTGACGAACTCGGTATTGAACATACCTTTTCGGCTCCACGAACACCACAACAAAATGGAGTGGTGGAACGGAAAAATCGTTGCCTCGAAGAGATGGCTAGAACCATGCTCGATGAGTCAAAGATTTCCAAAATCTTTTGGGCGGATGTCGTGAGTACCGCTTGCTATGTTTTAAACAGAGCAGTCATTCGACCGATACTCATGAAAACTCCATACGAACTCTATAAGGGAAGAAAGCCTAATATTTCCCACCTTAGAGTTTTCGGTTGTAAATGTTTTATCCATAATAATGGAAAAGACAATTTGGGAAAATTTGATGCTAAATCTGATGAAGGTATTTTTCTTGGCTACTCGTCACATAGCAAAGCATATAGGGCATTCAATAATCGTACTAAAACTGTCGAGGAGTCCCCTCATATTGTTTTTTGTGAAAGTGATGCTCGCTTGGCGAGAAAGGAATTTTGTGATGACATTGCAGAAACTTTAAACAAAATTGGATATTCAAGACAAGGAGCATACGGAGAATACAAAGGAAATTGAAGATGAAGGTGTGGAACAACCAACGGAAGAAGCACCACAACAAGAGGAAACATTGGTGATGCCAAAGGCTTGGAGGACATCTAAAGACCACCCTCTCGACAAGGTAATAGGGAATATCGAGATATGGGTAAGTACTCGAAACCTTCTCAAAAACACCGTAGGTCAAATGGCTTTTGTTTCACAAATTGAACCAACTACCATTTCCGAAGCAATAGGGGATGAGCATTGGACCTTGGCAATGCAAGAGGAGCTTAACCAATTTAAACGTAATGACGTTTGGGAATTGGTGCCAAGACCCGATAATCATACCATAATTGGTACGAAATGGGTTTTTCGTAACAAACTAGACGAAAATGGTATTATCACTAGAAACAAAGCTAGGTTAGTTGCTAAGGGTTATAATCAAGAAGAAGGCATTGATTATGAAGAAACATATGCACCCGTAGCTCGTTTAGAAGCTATTCGATTATTACTTGCATTTTCGTCTGCTATAAATTTTAAACTTTATCAAATGGATGTCAAGAGTGTCGTCCTCAACAGATTTATTCAAGAGGAAGTGTATGTCGAACAACCCCCCGGGTTCGAAGACTTTAAATCTCTGGATCATGTCTTCAAGCTTAAGAAAGCTCTTTATGGTCTTAAGCAAGCTCCGCGAGCTTGGTACGAACGCTTAAGCAAATTCCTTTTGGAAAATGATTTTAATAGGGGGAAAGTTGATACTACATTGTTTATCAAGAATAAAAACAATGACATCCTTTTGGTACAAATATATGTTGACGATATTATTTTCGGTTCTACTAACGAGTATCTTTGCAAGGATTTCTCACAATTAATGGCAAATGAATTTGAGATGTCAATGATGGGTGAGCTTACTTTCTTCTTGGGACTACAAGTTAAACAAATGAAAGAAGGTACTTTTATTTGCCAATCCAAATGCAAAGAGTTAATAAAGCGATTTGAAATGAGCGACGCCAAAGCGATGGCCACCCCTATGAGCACATCCGACCATCTCGACAAAGATGAGAAAGGTAAGATAGTCGACATGAAGAAGTATCGAGGTATGATTGGATCCCTTCTTTATCTTACTGCTAGTAGACCGGACATTATGTTTAGCGTATGTTTGTGCGCTAGATATCAATCTTGTCCGAAGGAGTCGCACTTAACCGCAGTTAAGCAAATTATGAGGTATCTTGTTGATACTATAAATGTGGGACTATGGTATCCCAAAGGCTCTTCATGCCAACTTGTTGGCTATTCCGACTCCGATTTTGCGGGTTGTAAATTAGACCGCAAGAGCACTAGTGGCACTTGCCATTTGCTCGGAAGTTCATTAGTCTCATGGTTTAGTAAGAAGCAAGTAAGTGTTGCGTTATCCACAACCGAGGCTGAATATATAGCTGCGGGGAGTTGTTGTGCACAAATTCTTTGGATGAAACAACAACTCTTGGACTATGGTCTTAGTATTGATCACGTCCCTCTTCGATGTGACAATACTAGTGCCATAAGCTTGACGAAGAATCCTATTCTTCACTCAAGAACGAAACACATAGAAATTAGGCACCATTTTATAAGAGATCATGTTCTCAGAGGTGATGTCGAAATTGAGTTCGTTGAAACTAAACATCAATTGGCTGACATCTTCACCAAACCTTTAGATAAAGAGTCGTTCTTCCGTATTCGAAGTGAACTCGAAATTCTTGACTCTATGTTGATCTAATGCATACACTTAGGTTGCATTTATCTTTTGAATAATTACTGACTTGAGCGTCGGAGGCGCTTAATTTTGTTTTGCAGGTATCGCCCCAAAGACAGGGGAATTTATTTCTAGTGAAATACAATCGATTGTTAAATTTGCATAATCGATTGTCATTTATCATCTGTGTTGTCCGCTTTTGCACTGCTATCCCACAATCGATTGTCAAGCATCCATACTCGATTGTTCAATAATTATTTAGGTCCTTATAACTTTCTGCCTCGTCACAATCGATCGTCAAACGTCCATAATCGATTGTTAAATAATTATTCAGGTCCTTATACCTCTCTGCCTCTTCACAATCGATTGTCATATATCTATAATCGATTGTCTTAAAATCACTGGACCATGAAATATTCACTGCCTTCATACAATCGATTGTCACATGTCTACAATCGATTGTGCAACGAATACTTATGTCCTTATAACTCACTGCCTACAAACAATCGATTGTCAATATTCCACAATCGCTTATTTGTCTTCTGACCATAATGCAAAATCTTCAATTAATCAATTGTTTGGGCTCCACAATCGATTGTCAAACGGTAGTATTCAAATTTTTTTACCATTCTGACTTCTGCAAAGACTTACACAATCGATTATTTTTTGTCAGTTCCAAGTACCGTTCAAATATTCTTTCACAATCGATTGTGACAGTTTAACAATCGATTGTGTAACGGCAGTGGCTCAAAAATCTTACCGTTTCAGACTTTATTTCTGCCAACCATCTCCCTTAATTGCTATCTCTACTTCCCACTCTATAAATAGGAGTTACTCTCTACATCTTTCTCACTTCCAATCAATTCAAGCTTCAAAAATCTCTTGAAATCTTTCAAAAACTCTCTAAATCAGCACTCAGTATTCCATCAAAATGTCAAGCAGACATCAAAAACGATCCCGTCATGGCAAGAATATTGCCTCTTCCTCTACTGCTCCTACTCCCGTCTTCCCTTATCAAGACGGTTCCTTTCTAAAATTCGAGTCTGAAGCAGAACATACTAGATTCATAACCAAATTCGAAAATCGAGAAATTCTACCTCCTCGCTTTTCTACTATTCAATATCTTGAATCAAGCGCGCCCGCAGCAACTGCGAATATGCTTCGGGAAAGCAAACTTATTGACTTTTTATTTCTTAACTATCCACATATTCATCCTCCATTTATTCGTGCCTTCTATTCCAATCTTAAGGAGGACGATGATGGTGATCTTGTCACAAACATAAATGGTGTTCAAATTCTATTATCTGAAGAAAACATTCAAACGATTTCTCGACTTCCTCGAAATGGGGAAGACATCTCTAGGTACATACTAGAAGGCGGAGTATTATTTGATGAACAACTCCTCCTAAATCAAATCGGGCTTGGATCATTTGATCCTAATCTTACCACTCGTCGTCCTACCATCACGGGGATGCTCCCTGAGCATCGCTTGATTTTTTACATCATAACTCGTGTGCTCAAACCCCGTAAGCATAGCCACACCACTATATCACAAGAGGACGCAAAACTACTTCACGCCATTATCAGCGGGGCTCGCATCAATTGGTGCAAGTTCGTCAAGCTTCACATGCTCGATGCCGTTGGGGACGATAAACCCCTTCCTTATGCACTTCTTATAATGAATATTCTTGAAGCTACCGGTGTTAACACCTCTAATGGTCCGATCAAAAGGGGCACCAAACATTGGGAAATTTCAGCATCTTCCTTTCCCACTGTTGGCGAACACGCTGCTCCTCCTCCTCCCCGTCCTCAACCACGTCGTACTCAAAATCCCACTCTTCAATCTATTTCCGACCAGCTTTCTACACTAACCACTTCCGTCAATCAATTGACATATGAACTCCATGGATATTTTGATCATGTTAATTATCCATATGCTGGTCTTGTCCCGTATGAAACAGTGCCGGACAACGTCGACGACGAAGAGAATGATGAATAAAATTTTTTGTTTTATTTTGTATAATGTAATTTATTTTCTGCCCTGTTTTTTTTGTATTTGTGTTGTACTTCTTGATCTTTTAATGAAATGTTTCTTCTTGCACTTTTTGTTAATGTCAAAAGGGGGAAGAAAACGGGCTATGCATACTATAATATATTTGCATAAATTAAGGGGGAATCACAAATTGAGGGGGAATACTTGTCTTGAACTGTTATTAATATGCATATCCCGACATAGGTTTGCCATTATCAAAAAGGGGGAAATTGTTGAAACACGTTCTCAAACTAAACGTGTGTTGATTTATGTAGGTTTTGATAAATGACAAACCAACGAGAATGGAACGATAACAGTCAAAGTACAAGAGAAACAGTACAAGATAAGGAATCGCAATGAAGTTATTGTTGAGTTTATTGTTGTGTCGTTTTATTTTGTGATCTTGATTCAACGACATATTCAAGTATTGGCTTCTCTCATAAAATCATTTTTCATCAAACCATGCATCTTTAAGTTAAAACAAATGAGTTACATTTTAGCCAAAATGATTATTAAACATGTCTTTTGAATCTGGACAACAACAATCGATTGTCTATGACCAACAATCGATTGTGTTAAAGACCGCCAAAACTGGAACTTTCAAATTAAGTAAACAATCGATTATGTGATTTCAACAATCGATTATATTATGTCACAATCGATTATATGCTTTAAACAATCGATTTTATTAAGACAGTGTTTAAACAAATTTTTCAAAACAGTCATACAATCGATTGTCTGCATGGTACAATCGATTGTCATGAGTCAGTGACTAAATGAATTTTTCAAATAAGTTATACAATCGATTGTTGACTTGGAGCAATCGATTGTCGTGAGACAGTGTCTAAATAAATTTTTCAAAAGCAGAACAATCGATTGTGTTATGTAAACAATCGATTGTACTGAGGCAGTGTGTTACCGAAATTTTTCATAAAACAAAACAATCGATTGTCATGGTCTAACAATCGATTATTTTCATACCGTTTTCGGAAATGTTTTTGAAACCTTAAACAACAATCGATTGTAATAGGTTGACAATCGATTGTTGAAACTACAAAATCCTAAACAGATTTTTCACAATCAATTTTCTTCTTAAAGTCAAGATCTGTTGGTTGAAAATGAATTACACAATTTGTTATATTCAAACCTTTGTCAGAAATATTTTGAATATTTGAACCACAATCGATTGTACATCTGACAATCGGTTGTTGAATTACCGAATCCAACAAAGATCTCTTACAATCGATTTTCTACTTAAAGTCAAGATTTGTCTTTTGAAAAATTAGTCACACAATCGATTGTTGAGTCTTGACAATCGATTTTCGCAGCACAAATTCAGGGATTTTGTTTGACAACTAGGCAACGGTCTGATACTCTTTGACTGCTATTAATACCCCTCTGAAATACGTTTTTCAAAACAACAACTGAGCATAAATCTTACATATTATCATTGCAATCATTCTATCTTAAATTCATTATTTTTGAGAGCCAATCTTTGATTAAGTTGTTGTGTTCTTGAGCTGATTATTTTGTACTCATATCCACTCTTTGAGAGAGCTATTGTATAAGTGAGTATTGGGTGTTCATACACTTGAAGGGAAATCTATAATCCCTTGTTTTAAGAAGGAATATTTTTCCTTCGTGTGAAGTCTTGGGGTGAGGTATCCTCGAGCAAGGTTGTTTGAGACTTGTGTGATTCAAGTGCTCAGGTTGTAACGGTTTGTTAGGCACCCGTAAGCTTAACAGAGAAGTCTTGAGGTGAGGTATCCTCGAGCAAGGTTGTTTGAGACTTGTGTGATTCAAGTTCTCAAGTTGTAACGGTTTGTTAGGCACCCGTAAAGCTTAACAGTGAAGTCTTGAAGTGCGGTATCTTCGAGCAACGTTTGTTGAGGCTTGTGTGATTCAAGCTCTCAGGTTGTAACAGTTTGTTGAGCACCGGTAAGCTTAACGGAATTAGTGGAAATCTCGAGAGAGTCTCTCGGGGACTGGACTAACCACAGGTCGTGGCGAACCAGTATACATCGGTGTGTTCTTTCCTATTTATTTTCCGCACTTATTTCATTCCTGCAGTTTTTAATTTCGCAACTTGATTTTATTTCTGCATAATTTTTATAAACGCTATTCACCCCCCTTCTAGCGTTAAGCACTCGTTCTAACACATGTCAGATCATTGGAACCAGTATAAAAATAACTATACATAAGAGAAAAGAAAAAAAAGGTAAAGAAAAATGGAAACTATCAGCACTACTGGAAAAGAAATTGCATTTCATTATAACCAAAAATAAAATAGAGTTTACACATAAATGGACAAAAATAATAACTGAATTAACAACACTTAAGCTAATCCAAACTAGAATGAAAGAAAAATCAAAGCCGACTACCACGACTCCCTACGCATGGGAAGAGGATTGGCTTCCCAGCTGTTGACTTTTGTGCATGCTCCCACAAACTGCACATCTGCCCTACTCGATCCTTCTCGTGCCTTGACCATATTTACCTCATTGAACAACCTTTCTAATCCCTTATCCAAATCCCCATCTGCATCAATCAGTGGACCGGGAATCTTTGGCACTGGGCACTTGCTAATACTAAGCTTGACAAATGATCTGGACAACCTTGGGACGGGCTTTGGGAGGACCCAAGCCCTCTGCTTTAATTTTTTGGCTTGCCTGATGTCTGCAGCTGTAGGCTTAAACCCTAGCCCAAAAGTGTCCAGGTTTCTAAGGAGAGACATTTGTTGCACGATGCCTTGTAGAGAAGCACCCAATCCCTTGTCGGGCATAAAACCATTCTTCAATATTTTTGTAGCCACCATGACTGACACGGATGCTATCTTTGGAGTTGTGACAACTTCACTTTATGGGATCTCTCAACTGACACACTGTTGAATACCTGGTAGACCCATGGACCTTTGCTGTCTTTCAATAAAAGGTACGATAGAATCACCTGAGACACTATGATTATCTTCACCGTGTACCATAATCTCTTGTTTGTCCCATTCAAATTTGACCATCTGGTGCAAAGTAGATGGCACTACCTTGGCTGCGTGAATCTAGGACCTACCCAACAACAGTTTATAAGAAACTACCACGTCTAGCACTTTAAATTCCATGGTGAACTCAACGGGCCCTACTATCAGTTCTAGCACTATATCCCCTACTGAGTCTTTGCCTCCGCCATCGAACCCCCGAACACAAATATTATTCTTGTGGACCCTTTCATTTTCCACCTTCATTTTGGTCAATATGGAGAGTGGATAAATATTTTCGCTGGACCTGTTGTCAACTAGAACTCGGGTGACTACAGCATCTTAACTCTTCACTTTCAAATAAAGGGCTGGATTATGCTCCGTGCCCTCCATGGGCAGCTTATCATCAAAGAACATGACCCGATTAACCTCGAATATCTTGTTTGCAATTTTCTCCAAATGATTCACTGTTATTTGCATGGACGTGGGCTTGGTTCAAAATCTTCATCAACGCCCGGCGGTGTTCAACTGAATGGATCAATAAGGATAGTAAGTAGATCTAAGATGGTGTTTCCTCAACTTCTCTAAGATGAAATAGTCCTGTATTTTCATTTTTTTCAGGAATTCTTCTGCCTCTTCTTCTGATAAAGCTTTCTATACCAATTCTGGTTGTCCTTGGGGATCCTGCCTTTGCTCAATTCCTTAGGGGCAAAGTATCTCCCTGATCGAGTCAAACCCCGGCCTTCACAAAGTTCATCCCTAACCTCCTTCCCTTTGTACATCACTATTGCTTGTTCATATCTCCAAGGAACGACTTTGATGTTGACGACTGGTGTCTGGATTACTGGTTTCACAATGATAGGCTCTATGCGAGCACCTTCCACAATTACGACGGGTTCCTTAGCTGCTCCGTGTACTATAACTTTTGCCTTTTCCTATTTTGGTGCAACCATGCATGATGACCTGCCTCGAACCAAAACATGTTTGATGTCTATTCCCTTCATCTCGATCACTGACTTCTCATTGCTCGTGCTCTTCGTTGGCTTGGCTTCACTGGATTTGATCATCATTACCATTTGTGACGGATTTTTAGGCTCCCCCCTTTCTCTACTATATCAATTATATTGGTCTTATGATGGGCCGACAATGGGTTTTGGTCGATGTTGGGTGCCTCTGGAGCCTGCACTTCGATCCGGTGGGAGTCAATAAGTTCCTGGATAGCATTCTTCAAATGCTAACACTTTTCGGTATCATGCCCTGGGGCACTAGAATAGTATTCACAGCTAAGAGAATAATCTTGATTTTTCGGGGGAGGATTTTGGCAATTTTGCTTCAATGGCCTCAACATGTCCAATTGCCTCAATTTGTAGAACAAGCTGGTATACGACTCTCCCAATGGTGTGAAAGTTTTCTTCCTATGCACTCTTTCCATTTTTAGAACTTGGTTGGCCCGAAAAGATGGTCTGGGAGGTTGTTGGTAGGCTCTTGGAGGGTAATTGTTTGGTGGAGCTGGATAATTATTTTGTGGAGCTGGCGCACGCCATTGTGTGTGGACAGGAGGTTGGGTAAATTCTTTAGCGTGATGGACTGAGAATCGAGGTTCTAATGGTGGGTAGTAATGTTATGGTGGGCCATATGTAGCGTGTAAGTATGTATGGTGGTAGGGACGGGGTAGGATGTAATGGGATGGAGCTCGAGGCTAGAACCAAGTTCCGAATTCAACTGTTGCTACTTCCTCCTTCTTTTTCTTTCCAAATGTTCCCCCAACCCCATCCTGGATGGCCTGAATGGTCGTCTTGATTGTAGAGTAGCTCATGATCTTGTTTTATTTTAGGCCTTCCTCGACCATGCTCCCCCTTTTGACTACCTTGTTGAAAGATTTACCTACTGCCGACACCAGATGCCCAAAATAGGTAGGCTCCAAAGCTTGCAGGAAATAATTCACCATCTCAGTCTCCTTCATTGGGGTTCAACCCTGGCTGCCTGTTCTCTCCAACAAAAACCGTATTCTCTGAAGCTCTCATTGTGTTTCTTCTCCAATTTTATCAAAGCTAGACGGTCCAGGACAATTTCAAGGTTATATTGAAAGTGACAAGCGAACACTTGTGCCAAGTCGTCCCAAGTGTAATTATGATCCTGCTGGGTGTACCATTCCAATGCCGACCCCCATAAAGTTTGGCTAAAGTGCACCATTAGAAACTCATCTTTTCCCCCTTCTCCTCTCATTTTTCTACAAAACCCCCCTTAGATGTGCGACTGGATTTCCATGTTCATCATATTAGTCAAATTTAGGCATCTTAAAACCTGGAGGAAAATGCATGTCTGGAAATAAACAAAGGTCCTTGAACGCCATGCTCACCTGGCCACCTAACCCTTGTATGTCCCTGGACAATTGTTCTAAACTTCTGACCTTTATGAGTACCTCCTCTTGCTCGTGATTTTTGGTTTGCTTTTCAACTCCCGTCGGGATTTCGAAACGGGGAGCATAGGAATAAGGTTCGTGGGTTTTGTAAGTGGGTTCTGGTGGGTACTACTGGTTTTCGTAAGCCTGAAGAAGGGGCTCACTTGATCATCTATGGAGTGCGGGAGGAGGAGGTGCCACATAAATAGGAGCAATCGGTGGAGAGGGATGAGGCGCGGCTTTGGGTAGTGGAGTTAGGGGTTGTTAAGAGGTCGTACCATGGTGCTGCAAGTAGACAGGAAAGCTTGGGGGTAGATCGATGGTGGAATGGTCATGAGCTTGGGCTAGTGGTGGGATGAAGGTTGGGTTAACAAGGTAGGCTGGTGGTGGTTGTCCTCTCGCCCATGCCTGATACATCTCAGTCATTTGGTGTTTCAGTTTGTACATTTCCTCCTTCATGGAATTAACGTCCAATTCCTATACCTCCTTCGAGGGGACAATAATGATGACATCGGCTTCTTGATTATCTATGACTTGCTTGCTCTTAGACAGCGTGTTGTAGGAGTGGGTTTCCAGAATGCCGCAAGTACTAACCACATGTCTAGTCTGGATGCAAAAACACTAAAACTTGTCAATGGTTAGCTTTTGGCATGTAAGCGGCCACATATTGGGGGATGAATGCACCTAAATAGTTATTGTTTACTACATGTATCGGTTGCTTGCGTCATCCCGACTTTCCTTTTCTTCGTTTGCAATGCCCCTTTTTAGCTTCATTCTTTTACTCTCTCTCTGTCTCTCCTGTTTTTTCCTTGCTTGTTTCTTTCCTTTCCTCTACTTTTATCTCCTATTCTCTCCCTCTTCTTTTCTTTTCTCTTTTCTTTTTCTTTTACTTGGTTATGGTCAAATCCTATGTAGATTGTCTACGTATCATGACCCCGCATGAATCAAACCGAGCATAGTTTCGGCGGATATGAAAACAATAACACAAAATATATTATTATTTTTAAAAAAATCACTAAAAATAAACACCTTGACGACATGGCTCAAGACTGACAAACGCGAAATAAACTAACGAGCTCATAAAAGATCAATTCAGAAAATCTAACAAACTCCAGAACAACTTAACATACTCAAAAAGAAAAATGTCGACAAAAACATTAAAGCTTTGAACACTCTTGGAGGTCTTAGGGTTTTGTTTGGTTTTGTTGCGGGCTCGTCTGCAAGATCCAACTGGAGCCTTTCCAAATCTATCATTACCTGCTGGACAAACGTCATGATTACCGCAAAAAAAGTAGTTTGGGTCATGTATTAACATATTTGTCATTTTACCACAATATACTCTGCAATCACTGTGACCCTTTCACGGATCCTACCCTTCCCTCGTAATAAATCTCCAATTTGTCGAGTTCTTATTTCCACAGTTTGTCTAGCTAGATGGCTTTGTTTTTTAAGGTGTTTCAAATCCCTCTCTAGCAGTGCTATCAGAGAGTAACAGTGCTCCCTTTCGGCTTCGAAATCTCTTCCCTGATTGGCTATTTCATTTTCAATTATCTTGACCTCTTTCTTCATACTTGCCATCCCCTTGGTGTATTTCTCCTTCAACTAACGGGCAAAACTTGCTCGTTCCCCTACATCCTTGGCTATCTTGGCCTGAGCACTTGCTAACTCCTTTTCAGTCTTCTGTAAATCATCCTCGAAATCACGTTCCTTCTGGGTAAGGTTGTAGATGAGCTTCTCATCCTTTCTACTCCTGCCCGGTTGTCAATTGCTATTTTCATTTTCCGGATATGTGCTGTGAGAGCTTCATTTTCCTAGATCAATCTTCTTTTTTCACCTTCGGCTTCCTGAGCCCAGAGGTCATTGTTGAATTTCATGTTTCTCAGTTTTTCTTTCAAGGCATGAATCTTAGCTTGATACGCTTTTTCCTTTTCTCCCCATGCTAATCTCTCTTGGATTTTGTCTTTGAAAGCTTGAACGTGAGGTCTTTTGGTGGGTCTTTCTGATTTGGGTTCTGGCTCAATGTTCACACATGACCTCTTCTCAAACCAAACAGCATAGTATGGATCCACTTCTCCCTTTGCAACATCTGGTACTTGGGTGCCATTTCTAAGATACCGCCAACTATTCCAATCCTGTTGCACTAAAGCTTCGGTCAATACGGCTTCCGGATGCAACTTTATAACTTGAGTACTTAGATCCTCATATTCAGGTACAATTTGATAACGTCCCAATTGTCTCAAGACCCTCTGTGGTGCATATGGTTGAATACTTGTCACGCCCATTATCCTCAAGTGTTGTTAGCAACAGTCATGTATATGGCTTCTGTCTTCTGGAGCCATCCAATGAACCACTCAATTTGACTTGCTTTGAGAGTATTCAAATGCGAGACCCATGCCTCAAACCCCTCTGGCACGCTGTAATCCTTTACCCTCCCTTCATAACTGATGATGAAATTATTTTGGCTCGAACTATAACTCATGAATCTGGGATGGTGGCGAAGATGCTCAATCATCCACATTTGTAGGAGGATATTTCAAACTTCGAAGAACTGAGCTCTTGCTTTGCATAAAATCAAAACGCGCCGTAGATATCTGCCAGTATCAACAGGGCAAGTGTATGATTTTTCATGGTGGTGAGGAATTGTGCAACTCTAGCCATGCGAATATCCACTGTCCCTTTCTTATTTGGAAACACCATTTCCCCCAACAATGCCACAACAAATGCGAACCAGCGATGAAGTTGCCAAAGATCCTTATCTTGTTTGTTGCTCAACCCATTTTCATGTGTCTCAAAACTAGAAGAATTCCCAAACCTAAAGTATAAGAAATGGAAATAACATCACCGTTGCTTACGCAGTTTTTACTTCTCTGTTTGCTGATATTCAAGAGGTAAAAAAACTTGTGCATCGAAGAGGTCCTTGGAAATATAAGTTGTTGCTTCCTCAGCTCTCGTCCAAACTCAATGTACCCGGCTATCTCCTCCAAAGTAAGGGGGACCTCGATGTCTGAGAAGCAAAAAATATTATGATCAGGGTCCCAGAAAGTTATCATAGCCTTGATCAAATCATCCCGTGGTTTGATCTATCAAATGTCTATAAGAGCACCCAAATGTTTCCTTACCCATTCCCGACCATCTTGGTCTAAATTATTCCACCACATGTGCAAATGTACTCGAGCCTGGTTCCTATTCACTTTTGGTGTATCCTGGATGATATTCATTTGATCCTGTAGACATGTAGGGTTAGGGTTGACTCTAATGACCCCTTTTTGAAAACCAATTTCTAATTTTAAAACAAAAGAGCATGGTTTCCTCCTTGACATGCCAAATTTAGCCAAATGGCTATATTTGCAAATATGGTCCTTTCCCAATTCCATATGAATTTTGAGACCGGAGAGCGCTTCTTTTGTGATACTTCTGAACTTTGTCCGTTCTTTGACGAAGATAGCCATTCGATAATGGGGGGTTATTCTAAGGCTTCTCGGCAAGAACGGTTTAAAGCACTACCGACATTGAATCGGCTTATTTGTCTCTTTTTTTCTTTTTTATTAAAAATAAGGCCGGACCTTATGTAGGTTGCCTACGTATCCCATATCCGGTGAGAATCAGACCTGCATAGTTTGGCAAATACAACTACTTTTGAAACAGGACTGATTTTGAACAGAAGACTCTTTGAAAACAAAACTTCTCTTTTCAACAAGCTATTTTTAAAAACAAAACTCTTTAAGCTATTTTTGAAAACAAAACTCTTTATTGGCTATTTTTTAAAAAAAAACTTGTGTTTCTTTTTATTGGCTAAAAAACTCTTTTCCCTTTTCTTCTTTTTCCCTATATTTTCCTATTTTAAAAAATGCCAGAGTTTTAAGGTATTTTCAAGCATTGAGTTTTCTTTAGAACTGGATTTACTTCTTTCCTACATCACTCTTAGTCTTTTTCTCTCTCTTTCTCCCTTTTTCCTTGTTTTTGATCTTTCCTTACTCTACTCTTATTTATCCAATCAGCATGTAAGCTGAAATAAATGAATGTTCACATAGCACATTGGATGCACATGATGGTCTTTTATTTTGGGTACACCTGTCCTAGACGGACCCAACCCCCGTGTTGAATCCCCTAAGTCAAAATGCACGATGCAAACAAGCGCTCCTACTAGGGATTCGGCATGAGGCTATGTTTTTTTCTAAGTTTAAATCCTGGGGTTTTGATTTAGACTTGAGGTACCCAAGCAGATAACTGGGGCCGAGGAGGGGGCGACGTACCAGGAACACTAAAGTTTGCTCGGCCTTGTCATTTGTCCAGCCTCGCTCTATTTGGTATAATTTCTACAAAAAAAGTGGGCTACGCGAACGTATGCACCATTTTCAGAAGACTCAAAGGGTGGCGTAACGAGACAATTATATAGAATTCAACAAAATTAAAGCGTTAAATAGATGGAAATTAGCACAAAGGTTCACAGAATACAATAATATCAACAATAAATAAGCCAAGTAAAAATCATAAAACAAGCTTGAATTCTTGAACCCTGAACAAGAGATTCTGGGTTCGGTCCCCACCAGAGTCGCCAGAGCTTTCACACCTCTTTTTTTATTACTACACCCCCGAAAGGGTATAATAAAGCTAGTTTTTTCAATTTATGTGACAGTCAAAACGAGATTAATTATTAAAAATCAGAGTCGCCACTTGGGATAATTTATGGTGTCCCAAATCACCTGTTTAAAATCTCGAATCAAGGAAAGAATGACTATGTTATTATAGTTTACGAATCAGAAATTCTGGTAAGAAATTCTGTTAACCCAGGATAAGGTGTTAGGCTCTCCCGAGCTCCGTGGTTCTACCATGGTCGCTTTGATAATACTTGGCTAATAAAATTGTATAATTACTAATTTAGAACTTATGTGATTTTGCTTTTTTCACCACCTTTAATTAGAAAATTATCTTGAAACAGGTAACGCATACGTATACCCGCCTGTTTGACACGTCAAAAATCATGTCACGCGAACGTGTCCACAATTAATCACGCTATATTATTATTAAGAAAATTTGGGCCAAAGTTGCGCGAACGCATACTCTAGTTTTGTTTTAAGAACCGTAATTATGTTACGCGAACGTATACACAATCACGATAGTGTTTTAAAATGGCCCTAAAAGATATTCTACAAAATATTATATTTTACCTAACCTATGAAATTACTAAAGGGCCATATGTGATTTTAACGAACCTACGTGAGTTAAAAATAATTACAATTGGCATCATATTTTATTGTTAAGAAAAAGATTTGATCGAAGTTGCGCGAGTGCATACTCAGAATTAGTTTTAGAATTATGGTCGTGTTAAGCAAACATATATGCTACCACAATTACATTTTCTACGGCCTTAAAGGCTTGCAATGAAGATTTCTTGTATATTGTATCCATATCATGAATTTAGGGCGATAAGTACCTTTGGGCTGCCCATTACCATTAATTTAACCAATGCGACAACTGGGCTCCATATGAAACCCAACATGGCAGTCCAATTATAAATACCGAGTTGCGCCTGAAGTCAGCCCAGTTAATAGGGCCTTCTTAATGTAATTAGCAACATACTAATATGAGCAAAGATTAAAGCATAGGGCTTGAGGGAGATAAATTTAGTTACATATATAACACGTACCAAACAACCTTAAGCAATGGACATTTGCCTTAAACCCCATAAATCTAGATACAACTACTTGAACTAACACGAAAGAAAAACTCACAAACTTACAAGGTTGATTTTACCCATACCATTACACCACAGGTTTATAACTTGAGACTAATCAAAAGACAATAGCCAGCATAAAGGAGATAAATAAATAGAGCTAGACAGTTTATACTCATATAAGTCCGAACAGTCCAGTCATAATACTACTTACAATATATTACTACATCAGTCCATGTATAGAACAAATGCAAAAGAATTAATCTAGGCTAACAGTTATACAAGTACGAAAGGATTAAATGAACAAATGTATTAATTTTATTCAGGTGAAACAATCTTCACATTCATCCATTTTGTACACTGTAAGATGAGACAAATACCTGGATGATAAGAAAAGGAAACCAAATATTAGCCGAAGTTAGGGGTGAAGTAGCAGAAATACGTCAACAACAGCCAAATTCGATCACAACTTCAAATGCAAATCATTTCCAATTCCGGCACTTGAGATGAAAAACAACAAAAATCAAACCCAAACCAACTGAAACTACAGCACCTTAAACCAGGTTACAAATCCCAATTCAAACTACTTTCAACAATTGATTCAAAACTTGTTTCCTAGGACAGAACAAATCAAAGAATATTGGAGCAAAATGCAATGGAATAGTAGGATTGTTTCAATATCTATGATTTTCAAAGCTTATGTAATATCCAGTAAATAGCTACTTTTCCTGTATTTTCTAGCCTAAAACTATTTGTGTGTGTTCTCAGCCCCCAAAACCTTAGTCTATGTTTTCTGAATATCCCAAAAGCTACCTTTCAGGGCAAGAAAACATGCCTTTATAGGCAAGGCAAGTAAGTCCACCTTAGGTCTTAGTTTTTGCAATTAAAAACGTTTTGAATTTTTGTTTTAGCTCCCCTACCCTTAATGCAAATTCAGAATTATAACCAGTCCCTAAAACCCCTTTCTTGGAAGCTTCCTAGTCTGTTGCTAAAAGATTCCTCAATTACAAACCCCAAATTGCCCCATAACCCTTTAGTATTTACCCATATATGTCAGGCGGAACCTGGGTCCAACTAACCCAAATTAATGGGTCTGAATAGACCCCAAACCAATTCCCTCTTGGGCTTTCTAATGTTCAGAACCCAATATTAAAGAAAATTCTCAAGTGCTAATGCATGAAGTCATAAAGACTCGCGGGATTTGGGTCCAAATAGGAACTAGGATAAAAAACATTCAAACTAAATTTGTTAAACAAGTACTAATTAATCTTGCATGAACGAGATAATTGCAGGAGACCTAAAACGAAAGCGATTTGAAAAAAATGACTATGCAATGAATGAACAAAACAAAACTAAAACAAAAAGGATTAAACTGTCAACATGGACATGCAGAAGTAAAAAGAAGAAGAAGATAAAAGGAAAAGACGTAAACAATGAATTTCTCAACACACCTGAAGGAATAGACCTCTCGAGCATCCTTGTAATAGGATGAATTTGGACTTTAACCTCGTGTTCTTAATGAAAAACACTTGGCAAAAGTCCAATTTGAACCCAAACTCTTCTTGACTGGATATTCAAAATTTTAGGGCTTAAGCTTTGATTCTAGATTTGAGGAGTTTGGGTGGGGTTTGAGGGAAACTATATATATTTTGATGATGAGTTGGTAACGGGGATCATGGGGTGTTAATATGGTGGTGTTTGGTGGTGGCACCGTTGTGGACGACGGAGGAAGCGTCTACAAAGTTGAAAATTTGACACGATTTGGTGGGATTCGAGGGATGCAACTCACAGATTTGGAATGAGAAGGGTGAGGGGATCTCGTAGTGTAAATTTGGAGTTGTTTGGTGGCCGGTCGCCGCCATGAGGCGATTTTCGGCAGAGGTTTTAGGGTGGGAGACGGCGGTCTGAGGATTGATCTCTGAAGAGATGAGGGGATGAGGGTAAGGGGGTCTCAGGGAGTGGAGTAGTATTAGGACATATTTATATTATGGATGGGAGGCTTCCTGACCATTAGATCTTGTAACCTCGACGGTCCAGATTTAACATGCCAAAATGAAGTCGTTTTGGGATACTGGGTTGGTTGGACTGGGTTGAGGGACGGGTTTGGGCCAATTGGGGTGGGTATTTTGGGTTTCGGGGAAAATTGGGCCAACAAAATCAAATGGATTTAGCCCAAAAATCTGAATTCTCATTTCTTTATATTTTTCCTTCATTCTAATTTCCTTTTTGAAAAATCTTTTGATTCCTTTTCTTTTGTATGATTTTCTTTTTTTTCTTCTAATTAATTTAAGACCTAAATTAAATCCTAAAATTCAGTTAATCTATCAAAACCACTAATTAAATCTAAATATTTATCATGAATAATTGAGAAAGCAAATTAAAAGACTACACAATAATTTAATAGTGCACACTAAGCTATTCTTTTTGTAATTTTTTTACAATAATTTTAAAGTGTATAGTTAAATCCTAAATACATATTCCATGTATTTTTTTGTATTTTTCATTAACTTAGATAAAAAAACATATGCACAAATAAATGCAAACAAACAGACGATTATGCAATTAAATTCTAATAATCGCACAAACAGATAAAAATCCTAATTTTACGAATCTATAGGAGTAATTTAAGCTCGGAAAAAATCACATTCTCACACCTATAGGAGGAGGATCTGAAGATCCATATAGGAGGAGGAATGTTACCATTTCAGTCTTTACTGGGTGCAACCTACTTTCCTAGTCGATGGAGCTTGCAAATTATCTGAAGCCTTTGTCTTCAGAGAAGATTGGGAAAAGGTTAGGGAACTCTTGGGAGAGTGCATGTTGAATAATGACATGCACAATGATGTAGTGTACGCTCCTTTCTTCCTTTGTTATTTCTTCTATTTTTATATGAACGTATTTTGAGTTTCATCTTTCTTGTTTTGTAGGCTAATTTCTTGCTTTCGAGGGCCTTCAAAGGTTGATTCGTGATAAGGAAGAACTTACTTTCGCTCAGGATCAGCTTTTGGCAAAGTGGGAGAAAAATGTCGCTCGCCTCTTAGAATTGGAAGCCAAAGCTACTGAGGCTGTTATATTTGGAGGCTCGTTTGCAGCAAAGAGAGTTATAGGTGATAACCCTTAGCCAAGAAATTCCCGCTGAGGATTAGATTTGATGTATCCAAGTTCAAATGGGATGAAGTCCATGACGTCGGTCTTGCTGTAACCAAGCGCGAGGTTGCCACTTCTGAAAAAGTGACTGAATTAAAGGCAGTCTTGAACTTCAAAATTGAAGATCTTGTTGTTGCAGAGGTCAAACATTCCCATTTGGAAGAGAAGTATAAGAAAACTATTGAGCTTAATAGGCTATATAGTTTAACTGTCCGCAACCTTGATGTTAGTCTCAGATCTATTAGGTCCGCCCGGGAAAGCCTTTCTGCCGAGATTACCCAACTCAAAGAAGAACTTAAGCACCGAGCAGCTTCCTTCGTTGATGAAAAAACTTACGCCATGTACAACATAAGGCCAAAGCAGGTATCATTGACTTTGATGTACTTGAGTTGGGTACTAAAAATAGACTCATGATGCAATCTAATGCTCCTGGTTCTTTTGGTTTTCGTTCTAAGTTTTCAGGAACTGAAGAGGAATCAGAAAGCAATGATGGTGAAGAACAAATCGAGGAAAATATCGAGACGTTGGTGGATTCACCTACTTATCCCAAGGGCGTTGACACTTCTTTTCCTCTTGGTTCCGGAGATATTGTAGTTTAGCTTTTCTTTTCTTTTTCCCATTCTTGTACTTTGCCTTTTTGGCACGTTCTTGTAAATAAAGATATATTTTTGCTCAAGTATTGTTTAAGTTTTATTTTTTATTGAATATCCACGCAAGTCATTAATCTTCCTATTTTCTTTTTGCGCTTTTCTAGATGAACGTCTCGGATGTTTTTTCCTTGAAGCATTTTGGTTCTGAGTATTATCACTTTTACATGAGGGTTTCTATAAGTATATGCACAAGTTTACTTTTTGCGTCCTTTCTTGTACATCTTCAGGTGCACTTTCCCCCGAAGGAATTTTGATTCCGGGCATAAATTCTTCTGAAACCAACCTTTAACGTGAGGGTTTTCATAAGAGAGGGCTTATGTTTACGATGCTCTTGAAGAAGACGTCTGTTGTTCATTTATGGCACTAACATTTGAAGTACTTGTTTAACTTTCAAATGAAAAAGTTAGTTCATCATTCATACCAGAAACAAGATAAAAATTAAAGGATTTCATTTTATCTAATTCCCTATATCTTAAAAAGTATACAAGCATATGCTATGCTAAAAAGAAATAACCATTACTTGTGGCTATCTTGTACAACTTGTTATGGGCTGGCTGCGTAGGCCTTGGTCCCGATAATGCATTTATGTTTCCAAATTTTTGTTTCCTGATCGACGTGGCAGTCAATGTTGTTGTATCCTCATATCATTCCCCCCAGTGTTCGAATGCAAATTGGAAAACTGGGAGTCTTATGCCTTCAAGATTCCACCAATGAATTTCTAGATACTCCTTAACTCGGTAAACACCTTACTTTCTCTTAGGAATCTATGTTGTCGAGCAAAAGATTACCTAATAATCCTTTAGTAGTTTGTGATCGTGAGCGATCGGGTAACCTTTTCTCACTAGCAAACTTAACTTCCCAGTGGGAATTTACTATAGAGCCAAAGACTATCTAACCATTTCCGAGTGGAAACTAGCTTGTTTGCCTTGCTATTAAAGGTCTTATTGCTGCTATCTTTGTGGTATGCTTCCTATTACTGCATCGTTTCAGAAAAAATTGGGACAAAAACCAAACAAAGGGAAAATGAGTGCAGCACATACTTTCGGATTGGATATTGTTCATCGACGGTAATATCTTTTGAGGTGTGTGACGTTGCAGTTGCTAGGCAAATTGTCTCCATTATAGTTCTCCAACTCGTATGAACGTTTTCGGTGATAGCCAAAATTCGCTAGGGGCCTTACCACATTGGACCAGCTTCTCACATTGAGCTCCAGGGTATTTTGAGTTACTTTCCTTAGAACCAAATCTCCTATATTTAAATAACATAGGTTGGTATCTTCGATTGTAATACCGCTCCATTCTTTGCTTTTGAGATGCCATTCTTACATACGCCAAGTCCTTGCATTCCTCGAACAGTTCTAAGTTGATTAATATTAATTCGTTGTTTGATTCTTCATCTGCCTAGAAATACCTTAAAGTGGGTTCACTTACTTCCACTGGGATTAGAGCTTCTATATCATACACTAGGGAAAAAGGAGTCTCTCGTGTGCTTGACTTCATTGTTATTCTATAGGCCCATAGAACTCCGGGTAATTCTTCGGGCCAATTTCCTTTTGTCGCTTCCAATCTTTTATTGAGGTTTTGAATAATCACTTTGTTCATTGATTCGTCTTGACTGTTTTCACTTGGATTATAGGGTGAAGATGTGATCCTCTTTATTTTTAAATCTTCGAGGATCTTTGTAACTTTTTCGCCGATAAATTGTGGCCACTGTCGCATTTAATCTATTTTGGTATTCCGAACCTGCAAATCATATTTTCCCATAAGAAATCGACTACTTTTCCTTCCCCGATCTTTTGATAAGGACCTACTTCCACCCACTTAGAAAAACAGTCAGTCAAAATTAAAAGAAATCTTACCTTTTCGGGAGCTGGTGGCAGCGGTCCGACGATATCCATTACCCATTTCATGAATCGCCACGGAGATAGAACCAAATGTAAAGGTTCTTCGGGTTGATGCACTTTCGGTGTATAGTATCGACACTTATTACATTTTCGTACGAAATCTATGGCGTCCTATTCCATACGGGGCCAGTAATATCCTGCCTGCACCAACTTCAACACCAAGGAATTTGCGCCCGAGTGGTTTCCGCATATTCCTTCGTGGACCTCTCTCATGACATAGTTAGCTTCGGATTCCCCTAAGCATTAGGCCAACGGGGTCGTTCTGTTACGCAACGTCTGAGGAGCTTTAGGGTTTTGGGAAAACTTCTCATGCTCAAGATAGTTGATAATTACATTTCTCCAGTCCAAGACCAAATAAGTCAAATTTACCTCATAATAACCATCCGCATCTAGGACTGAGTTCATCAGTTGTACTACCGTTCTGGACTTTGATCCCTTAGTTTTCGTGGATTATCCTAAGTTTGCCAATGTATCTGCTTTTGTGTTATCTTCCCTTGGGATATGAGTAATTGACCACTCCTAAAATCATGCCAACAGAGCCTCAACCTTTACCATGTATTGTTGCATATGTTCTTCTTTGGTGTCAAAGATCATGTAGACCTAATTTACCACCAGCGACGAGTCACATTTGATTCCGATTACCTCGGAGTCAAATCCTCCCAGGCCAAATTTGAGCCTTGCAATCAAAGATTCGTACTCTACTTCACTGTTAGTTAAAGGGATCATTCTGATGGCTTGTCTTAAGTATTCCCCGAAGGTGTGATTAAGACTATTTTGAGTCTGCACCCTTTTACATTGGAAGCTCCATCCATAAATAAGGTCCAAAACCCCAACGTTGATTCTGACACCATTACTGCCTCCTTGGTTGCCAGAGGTAGTAGTCGCAGACTGAAATCGACCACAAAGTTACTTAAGACATGCGACTTAATTACAGAAATTTATTTATATTCTATTTCAGATTCAATTATTTCAACGGCCCATTTGTCCAATCCACCTGAGAGCTCAGGTTTATGGAGGATGTTTTGCAAAGGGAAAGTAGTCACCTCAGCTATCGGGTGGTATTGGAAGTAGGGCCTCAGCTTCTAACCAGCAATTACGAGAGCTAAGACCAATTTTTCCAAATCTGGGTAGTTTCTGCTCCCATTAAAATTTTTCTAACATAATAAATGGGAGATTGCGTACCTTCGTCCTCTCAGACCAAAACCTCGCTTACTGCAACTTCTGAGAATGTGAGGTAGACTAGCAACATTCACTTTCTTTTGGTTTTGAAAGCATTTGAGGGCTTGATAAGTACTTCTTCAAATCCCTTAATTCCTACTAGCACTCCGGTATCCATTCGAAATTATTTTCTTTTTGAGTAGTGCGAAGAAGAAATGACATATTTCTGACGACCGGGAAATGAACCTTCTCAAAGCTTCCAATCTTTCTTTGAGCCTTTAGACTTCCTTTATGTATGATAGATGATCTGGGATGTCATCTATGGCCTTGATTTTATCGGGGTTTATCTCTATTTCCCTTTGTGAGACCAAAAATCCCAGAAATTTGCCAGAGCTTACCCCGAAGTGCACTTTTCGGGATTAAGTTTCATATTATACCTCCTTAGGGTGTTGAAAGTTCCTTGCAGATGTTTAAGGTAGTCATCTGCATACAAAGAATTAGCGAGCATATCATCTATATAAACTTCCGCAGTCTTTGCTATTTGTTTTTCAGACATCTTATTCACGGGCCGTTGATAAGTGGCTCTGGCATTCTTTAACCCGAGGGCATGTACCATGGATATAAATGCATTCTTTTCTTGATCTTTCGGGTTCATCTTGATTTGATTGTACCCGAAATAAGCATAAAGGAAACTCATTAACTCATGTTCGATCATGTCGTCAATCATTTGATCAATACTTGGCAGTGGGAATAAGTCTTTCGGGCACGCCTATTCAGATCCTTATAATCCACACATATGCGAAATTTATTGTTCTTCTTAGGAACTACTACTACATTAGCTAGCTAGTCCGAATACTTTACGTCTCAGATCAAACCGATACAAAGTAAACTAGTTACCTCTTCTTTGATGAATTTGTTCCTGGCTTCAACAATAAGGTACTTCTTTTGTCTTACCGGAGGTATGTTGGGATCCAAGATTAAATTGTGCATGACTACCTCCGTCGGGGCACCTGTCATATCCTGGTGCAACCATGCAAACAATCTGAATTGAATTTAAGAGATTCGATAAAAGCAAACCTGTGTTCCGAGTGCAATCCCGTCCCTGAGTTCCGGGTGCAGTCTCGTCCCATCCCTAAGTGGAATTTCCTTTCTAGGAATTCTTTGAACAATGTAACTTGCTCCAATTCTTCCGTTGTTGACTTCGTTACATCCGTCTCTTCTGGAACTTGGACATATCTCAGTTTCTGAGTTACATCTCGCATTTTTTGTACTTAAAGTTTCGTCTTCAGTTAATTGACATAAAATCGAGGATGAGATTATCTTGAGGTTAGCATATTTGTGCTATTTATAACAAGCAATAAGTAAGTGCCATGAAGGATAAATGGTACACTAATTAAAGAAAATGAGTTTCGTTGAAAGATGTCGATTTGGGATAAATTACGGATCGAGCAATAGTATCTGATATTTATGTACTAGTATCATATAGTGTATTATATGACCACAGTAGTATGATGTATAAGTATATTAAAAATAAGTAAAATTTTAAATAATTTAAGGCAATTCTTAATTATATGGGTAATTGATTAATTATCTAATAGAAGAATATTACCTAATTAATAACTAAATGGTGAGATTACACAACCAAAAAAATGTGGAAGCTAGCTAAAGAAATGACTAAGAGTCATTCTTGTAAGGTGGCATAATATTCATTCACTCAATGAACCAAAGACTATAATATTTCCCTTCATTCTTTCAACCAAAAAAATCCAACATTAGTAAGCTTCAACCAAAATATACAATCAGAACGTCTTCAACCAAAAAAACTACAACCAGAACGTATTCAACAAAAATTTATCATCTTTCAACCAAATTCCAACGATAATTATTGGAAGCTTACCATGTATAAATTAAACGATTCTAAAAGAGTACGGTACAACTTTTATCAAGAATATTATACGAATTTTTCTTATTTTAAATATATTAAAACTAAGCTCTTCCTTCATTTTGATATAATCTCGTTATTATACGAATTTAATAACGAAGCATAAACAAAAATTCATATTCCAAAATTTTAACTATATTTTCTAGTCTTGTAAATGAAAAAGGAGAAAAAGGTCTGTCGTAATCATGATGATCCACCTTACAAAAATATCTATTATGTGCAATTTAACTAATTTTCGTTTACTCCTGCTGAAGCATTTTGTTGGTCAAAACTCAAAAGACTATAGTATGATTTCAAAGTCACATATTAAAAGTTCAGTGTCTTCACTGCACCGTCTTTGACATGAGCATATCACATGCTATAGCTACAGAGATTCCATTCGCTCGAAATAGCTAGACTCGATATTCTCCTTATCGGAATTTTATATTTAATTGAGTATTTTCTTCTTCCAGTTAAGAAAGCAAAAACTTTATATATACAGTATTTTCATTATCAATTGAGCTATAGTCGATGGGCAGGCTCCTATTTCGTAACTTCAGATCAGATGGTAAGTTATATGACGATCCTACTGTGATAGAGCGCCTAAAAGCAATCCCAGTTGATCGAGATATAGAGCCTAATATTGCGGAGCGCCTATGAGCAAGCCTACTATGGCAGATCAGTTTCATATATATATATATATATATATATATATATATATATATATATATATATATATATATATATATATATATATATATATATATATATATATATATATATATATATATAAGGCCGGACAACTATTTTGCTTATTATATTGAGAGAATAGAGTCAGTATCAGCACGTGACCATATCTTCACATTATCTTTGACCCCCAATTGTTTTCAGTTATTATATTATCAGTTCACTATATTGTCTTACATATTGCCGTCCCTTTCCATGGGTGCTATATTTCATGCGTCCAGGTTCAGACAGATAGACGGGTAAACCTCCTGAGTAGGTGTTGCCCGAGTTTAGCTTTATCGATAAGATCCTCGTCTTTCGGAGTTGTCGGGTTTAGCAGTTTGGTGTACATCTTGTGCATATATGTAGATAGGTTATGGATAGGTCGGGCCCTATTCCAGTCGCAATAATTTATCAGTAGAGGCTTGTAGACATATCCTATCAGTTAGTACAATATGTTGGGCTTGTAGGTCCTGTACGTATATTTTGTTGACTTGTAAGTTGTAGTAGTTATGACAGCCTTACCGGCCAGCTTTATATTGACATTTAGTCATCGTTAGTCTCTATCTAGTTTTATATTTAGTATCTCGCATAATTTCGTAATG
This sequence comes from Nicotiana benthamiana, assembly GCA_034376525.1. Classification (NCBI taxonomy): domain Eukaryota; kingdom Viridiplantae; phylum Streptophyta; class Magnoliopsida; order Solanales; family Solanaceae; genus Nicotiana; species Nicotiana benthamiana. Next base: position 84,193,381 of record CM067331.1, on the reverse strand, counting down.
TGGCTCATGGCCAAAGTATGACATTACATGTTCAGAGTCTCTTAGTCGCAAGAGGTACACAAGGATAGCTAAAGCACTAGGTGTTGGTCACGCCCACAGGTTTGGAACGTGCAAAAGTGGTATCAGAGCAGTTCTATCCTATAGAGTCTACAAGTCATATCTAGTAGGGTATTGTTTATAGATGTGTGGTGCACCATATTATATAAGCATGGGACTACAGGACATTTAGGAGTTGGTTACCCTTCTTTCAAATCTAAATCATGCTGTAGAACTGAGTTATAGGAAATTTGAGTTAAACTTATGTGTTGGCGTTTGCATGCACAGATGATGATAACTAGGAAGACTACAACTAACTATAGGAGAGAGACAATAGTAGATGAGGGGAGTAGCAGGGTACCCCCGGTAGATGGGGCCCAATCGGAGGCCTAGGAGAGACCCCTACCCAGCAATTACCGGCTCCTCTGCCCTGAAGAGATTTCTAGGAGATCGAACAACCAGTTCCCCATCCGCTTCCATCAGGTCAGGTCTTAAGAAGTGTGGTGCACTTGTTGGCACAGTTGGTAGCTGACCAACAACAGGGCATCCGTTAGTGCAGTCCGAAAGTTTATTAATTTGAGTGCCCTAGAGTTCACGAGAACAAATCAGAGGGAGGACTCGCTGGATTTCATAGATCAGCTTTACCGGATCTTTCGAGTTATGCATGGCACAGAGAAAGCGGTAGTTGAGTTAGCAGCATTTCGACTGTGAGATATAGCCATCCTTTGGTATGGGGGATGGGAAAGATCCAGGGAACGTGATGCACCTCCAGCTATTCTTAGCTCAATCGCTTAAGGATTCTCTTAGGTGACCATTATTCAATAGTGTTTCCACTTCTTCTCGGAGGTCTGGGCAGTCCCCTGCCCGATAGCCATTTATCCCCTGGTATTCACACCGTAAGTTGGGATCTCTCTATTTGGGATGATCTTATTAGTCTCAAGAATCGTGCCTCTTTGATGTATTTCATAGTTAATTCTACTATATTGACGTTGAAGTTGTATTCCGATAACCTGGCGCAATAAGGATCCCATCACTCTGACATTTTATTATCCTGCAATGATCTGTTGTTCTTACCACGATCGGTCCTTCTGTCAGCAGTGAACTTGTCTGCTACCCGGAAGCCCATACCACGACCTTCAATCCCCTTATAGGGCAAAACTGGCCCCGCAAAGTTTGTTTGTCTGTGTTGTAATTATCCTTTGACTTTTCTCTATTCTTATCACATTCTTGGTCGATGATGGAAAACCAACCTGATCATCTTCGATCCTTATTTTTGACTCGTACCGATTTTAGACGTCTGCCCAAGTTTTTCGGGCTTTCCTTCAACTTCCGGGAGGTGTCTGAACTTCTTCGATTCAGTCATTTGGTTAATGCTTCAGCTGCCCATTCGTCTTGGACAACCAAGAGCAACATTCTTTCCTTCTGAAATTGGGTAACGAACTCGCATAATAGTTTGGACTTTCCCTGTGCAAACCTGAATATATTGGCCTTCTATGTTTGTACTTTTCTTGCCCTGGCATGGGCCTTAATGAAAGAATCCACGAGTATTTCAAACAACAATTTTCTAGTAGTATATAAGTGGTAAAAAGTTTGATAAAGAGATTAAAGTTTTACCTTCATCTTTAATCCTAAACAAATTATTTGACTTCAAATTCCAACATAATTTCGATCAGGGAGAGCTCAATAAGGTCGAGTCCAAGGAAGATCGAAGAAGATGAATGAAGGTTTATACCTACCCCTTTTAAGGGATCGAATAGCCAACTATGTCGTTTTCTTCATATCTAAGACGTCACAAATATTGATGATGGTATACATTTATTACTCTGCTTCCAGAAAACATTCGACTCGCCTGTAAAGGGTATTCGCGAAATATTACCTGTCATTGGTCTTTGTTTATAGAGAAAATATACAAAAATGTCATGCAAAAACTCTACCCATTTCATCTGGCCTTCCACTGCCTGTATAACAGATAATTATGCAATTTCAAAATACCTCAATTCCATTCGAGTATGTATAAAGGGGCAAAGCTCGCGATCAGGACATGTGATGTATATATAATGTGCACAGATGCACTATAATTCTGTATTGGATGTTCTATGTCAAATATTACAGTGAACCCAAATTGTTGTCTTCAAGGGAAAACCTGCTCAAAAGAGCTTCTACTTCTCGGAATACAGCCTTGTAATGTTCTTCGGATTGTGCCCCTTCTTCAACAACTTGCATGACATGTTTATGTAGAATATTATACAATTCCACAGGATTATTCACATCAGTATGACAAAGGCCAGATTCTACTGGAAACTTACGTTTGTAATCTTTATCCCAACGCGGTAGGATGTATTGTGATGGAATTTCTTCCACACCATTATAATTCAGTACATTCAATGCATGCCTGCATAAATAACCTTTGAAATTAAACAAACTGCAAATACAACGTATTTCCACTTGCGTTGTCTCATAAAGAACCTCAAACTGCTTGACCTCCTCCTCGCTTCCCTCAGATTCTACTCTTTCTTTCACAACAAATGTCATTATTGGCCCATTAATGTTCACCTGCCTTGTATTGAAACAAGAGTAAATTCCTTCAACTTCTGCTTGGAACTTCTTGAATATTTCCTTTGTGAATATCTTTGAGAGCTGCACCTCAAAATTGCAATTTGTTTTCAAATCAAAGCTTGAACTTCTCGACTCCATATCTGCCATTGCTTCTTTCATGTGCTTCCTTTGCATGGCTAAATCATACTTATCAACAAGTTCCTTGAATGAAGTGTGTTTATGTACATAACCATCAAAGTATGCATTCAAGCTCTCATTTTCTTTTATTGGCATGATTCCCATGAAGGAAATATCTTTTAAGTAGACTGGTACCCATTTTTCACGATCTTCGTTCAATGATTGAAGCCATTTATTGTCCTTGAGTCCATGCTGACTGATCATCTGACCCCACGAACTTTCAAACTCAGTGATCTTCAAGGAATCATAAACTGCTTTATACAGTTGCATCTTAATAGACTTGTATCCGTCCAATCCTCCCAACTTCTCTGGAACACGCTGCATGATATATGATAAACAATAACAATGACGAGCTTGAGGGAAAACCTTAGAAACCGCAATTTGCAATGGTTTTGACTGATCAGTTACAATAACTTGTGGATGTCTTCCTAGCATAGACGCATGCCATGATTTGAACATCCAAATAAAGTACTCTACTGACTCATGTCCAAGAAAACCACATCCCAGCAAAACAGGTTGTCCGTGGTTGTTTACTCCAACGAAAGAAATAACAGGAAGTACATATTTGTTCCTCAAGCTTGTCGTATCAATTGCAATTGCATCTGAGAAATAATTAAAAGCAGCCCTAGACCTAGCATCAGCCCAGAACACATTTCTCAGGCATCCTTGATCATCAAGATCCAACAGATAAAAGAAGTTTGGATTTGTCAACTTCATTCGACAAAAATAATTATACAGTGCATTGGCATCCCCCTCCTTAAGCTTCAAATGCTTTGAGGTATCAACAGGAAACCTACTATCCTTTTCCTTGATTTTTTGCAATCCATTACATGCAGCATCAATAGATGTGCGGTATAACTTAATGGTATGTACTTCTGTAATAGGTACGGATTCCTGCTGCTTTTTGTCAGCGAGAATCATTTTCTTATGCGACTTATAGAACCGCCTGACCTCTGGGCTTACTGGATGATTGTGCTGAAGCTTAACTTCAACAATTCTCCATCTTTTTGAGTCCACAAGCTTAATTACAAGCATTGCGGGACAACCAGTTCTTGTTTCTGGCCTAGGATGATTTGCTCCACTTCTTTTCTTGAAACCTGCACTACTGCAGCTGAGTTTCGCTCTATATCTTTCTTTCCTTTTTGATCTAAACCAAGAGTTGCTCACTCTAATTCCAAATCCTTGTTCCTTGCCATACATGTTATAAAAATCATATGCTTCATCAAAAGACCCAAATTCCAGACCGATAGTTGGTTGTGGGGACTCCTTTTTGGAATCTTTTTCATGAACTCCATCATCATGTTCCTCCACGGAGCAGTCTTCTTCGTCCTCATATTCTTCACAGTCATCAAACACTGGGTCACTGTTAAGACAAACTGCCTCCATCTGAAACATGTAATTGAAACCAGCATGGCGATGATGTTGACAAGAGTAAATAAAGAAAACAGTTTCTTTCTGAATCAGTTGCAACCTTTTTTAAAGTATCCAATTTGGGAGGGGAAATTTCAAATGTAGTAAAAACGTCACCACATTTGAAAAACTCAATAGACTGAGTTCCAAATTATGTGGTATATGGGATTTGAAAAGGAGATCAGAGTTAGACAGGTTTTCTTAAAATCAAGATAAAGGTGGCAAGTAATAAAACTGAAACGTATGAAGACGGGTAAAACTGCAAGAGAAAATGACAGCAGGCACATTTGGAGAAAAAGCTACATGGAAAAGAGGATTTCCCTTAATAACAAGAATTCTTTTGGATACGAAATGTAGGAACCAGTAAAATTTCTTGAGAAGAAGCATCCTTCTTTAGCAAACTTGCTTCAACTTATCCGAGCATGAGACATCAACAACATGTCCCAATGGACATGCATGTGCACTAGGAAAAGAAAATGCAAAAGAAACCACTCTTTCCACATCTCCAAAGGAGACTCTCGAAAAATGTATAGATACGCGCAAACACATCCTTATATTCTTTCTCATATTAGATACAATATAATCAAACACATTTTCTCAATTTTTCCTCCAGGCTTTGATCTTATTACTTGAACCAAATGCATAGTCAGTAGGTGCATTTATTTCGTAAAGAATCCACCCATCCTGCCAGCATAAGCTAGAATTTAAATAAAAATAAAACAGGTCCAAATAGAAATTGAGAGCCCAAGAAAGTTCTAACGATCCACAAACACAATCGTCTTAATATTAAACATACCTGTTTCAGATTCTTCATCATCCACTATGATGGAGTGCAAGACAGAAAAGCAGCGAAATTCTCATTGATTTTAATATTTGATTTGCCATTTTGGAATACTCAGAAGAGAGTGGCTACCATCTTACCCAGAGAAAACAGATCTCCATGTCATCCTGAGGCAGCAGATAAAATACAGAAGCACACACTATAAAATCTTATGATTAGACCAATTTGGCACATTCACGGATAAAGGGCGCAGAAAATAAGCATGACTAATCTGCTAGACTCATAAAAGTAGCAGTGAAAATAAAACATGTAATTGGGAGACAAGAATGTTCGAAAAGAGTCGAGTAGCATGAAGAAGAGAACCAATGGTGTTTTTGGCGCTAAAGAAAATGATCTTTGAGGTACACGAGCCAATTCTTTGAGATACACGAGCCAATCTCATTCCTTTTGATCTTCCAAAAAGCACATTACAGTAGCAGCAGTAACACCAAACAAACATGATATTCGAGCTTCACAGTAGAAGCCTGAAAGTCTTTCACTCCAATGAAACTACATTGCTTTCTTGGGTAGAATTTTTCCTCAGCATGATCAATCAATATCCTATTTTTTTCTTTCTCTCTCCCTTTTTCTTTTTCTTTTTTTAACAAAAAATGACTGTCCACTTCGTATAATATCATCTAATTTAACAGCTGATCAGTCGGCTTTCCCAGTCAGAAAGATAGTCAACATAGCCCACTTCTCCCGTCCGCAATCAATCCCTATGCATCAACCCCAAGCTTCTCCTGCTTCAACCCTCCAAAGTAAAAAAATATGCTCAAAGATGGTCCACTTAAAAGCACCACTTCTCGTTAAAATCATACATTAACAGAAAAAAGGTAAAGCACATAACGAGACATAACTCAAGTTAGGTTTCCATAGCTCCACAATTATCGAATCGGGTTGGCTGAAGAAGTACATTAACTCATATTTCATAGAACTCTGCGCTATGTTTTCTGAGAAAACTTACCATGAGATCAAACATTCTAGGCAGGTTATTTAATACAACCAAAAATCTGAATTGAACGATAACCAAATATACCGTACTAAGTTAATCCAACATAAACAATAAAACAATTCATGGATAATTACACTAACAACAGAAAAGCTAAAACTGACTTAACTTAAAACAAGGCCTATTTGTATTAACTGTCACTAATTCTCAGAATTTCCAGCAATAAAATGCTTATAAAAGAAAACTCAGGTAACCATATCAAACTTAAATTTCTAGTAAATAAAGCACTACCCACAAAATAAGAATAAGACCAGCAGGAAAAATAAAATAAAATTAAAAAGTTAGTACCTTTAGTAGCAAACTGGACAAAAATTCAATTAATCATCAAGAATTCATCCTCAACTGGATTTTTTTAGCTCAGCTATTGACCAGAAACTTATCAGTTTCCTAATCAGCCTAGTAGTAAGCGCCGGAAAATACGAGGAGAAGCTAGTGGCGGAGAATGGTGGGCAACGGAGGTGGAGAAGGTTGATTCGTACGACGGCGAGCGGCTATGATCGAGTGAACCAAAATCGGGTTAGGGGAGCCTGGGCGGGCTTAGAATTTGGGGAAATGTATATTTACAACCACATCCTCGAAATTTTTCTATATTGCGATATTAACCTCGAAGCATTTCAATTTCTGTATCAATGCCGTCAAAAAACTTATTTTGCCCATCGTGTTTAAACCAAATCAATTCAATTAATCGTAATTAAATAAAGTAAAAATATGCATTAATTAACCATGGTTAACTAATAGTAGTATATGCTCAAATATATATTATGTATTGGTTTACATAAATACTTGGTGCGAATAAAAAAATCATCTACGATGACTTCCTCTTTTGTTTTTTGATTTTTGTTTTTTCCTTTTTTTTTTCTTTTTGTTGTGAAATTTGCTCAAGGAAACACTAATTTTAGAGACCCAGAGATGATAGAATTGAGTTTTCAAAGAGACTATACGTTTTTTCATGTCTTAGGCCTTTTGCTTATTTTTATTCCTTTTTCACTTTTGTCAGAAATTCTTGTTCTGAATTTGATTGCTTAATTAGGAGCGCCATTTCTGTTTAGTTATTTGTTTAATGACAGTCCCAATGGCAGTTGGATGCTACCTCAGTTCTTCTTCTTACTTATGCTTTTTCACCTTCACACTACATGTATATTATGAAAGAAACTACAGTAAAGAAGCAACACAGTTTGTGATACGCTGCAGAATGATAGAGATTTTAAAATTAAAAGTACAAAATGCAGAAATATATAGTTGTAGAACATGTCCAACTATTGATGTAAGACCCGGCCACAGCCAGATTGTCCTAATCTTAATTTGAACTTGGTCATTTTTTTCCTGCTCATAAACAAAGCGTAAAAAAGATTGAAGGGCGGTTAGAAACATCTTATGTATCTCTACATGCAAGGTAGGAGTAAGGTTTACGTACCGGCCCCTCAAACCCTACTCTGAGAGATTATATATATTGTATACGTTGTTATTGTGAAACTGTAGTAGGAAAATTGAGTTTATATATATTAAAGTAGTTGAAAGATGATATGTCATGATATGAAGACTGGTCAAAGAACGATGATTAGTAAAGAGCCACGAGTTACAACAGATACGAACAGAGGCACGAGCAGATATTCAAAAGACTCGGGGCTCGTACCTATTTAAATCAAAAACCAAGGAGAATGAATCTGATAACACAAGAGAGTACAGATATAGTATATAACAAATATTAAATAGTGAAAACGTTAGAGAATCTGTATTAATTACAATGATTATGTAATGTAGCATTTAATGCCTTTAATTGTCGATAATGGCCTTATTATGAAAAATGCAAAACATATATCTTTAAAATAGTTATAAAAAGGAGAAGACTGGTCATTTGTAAGGACATAAAACACTATTGGAATATACTGATTTACTTTGATTTCTTTTGTTCATCTTATTATTAGCAAAATCAATTTTCATTATTCATTTTTTGATTATCAGTAACCGGAGTTCTTCTAAAAATAAAGCTTTCACGAAAATTTCACTTTTTGGTTAAACAAATTAGTTTCGTTACCAATAATATGAATATGTTCTTTCATAACCTTTTTTGTTGCATCAACCATGCCAAATATTAACGACAACACCCAAGAAAACGAGGGAACCCATCAATTCCAGGGAGATCCACAAGATGATCGCACCCCGATCCCTTCTCCACAAAGCTTCCCTTGACGGTCTCGCGAAGGCACTTCTGATGGATCTCACTTAAATGCAAATGCTCGATTTGAAACGATGAAGCTATCAATGAAGCTTTACAAATGCTAATCGCTCAACAAGTCAATAAAGCTCTTGAGACCTTTACCGGCTAGCTATCTATTACACCACCAACACCAACTCTAAATAACAACACTTTGGAGAACCCTCATTCTAAGCTTGCTAATTCAGGCAGTGGTGGAATTCCTGTTACGAGATGGAGAACCAGGTAACTTAATCAATTCTGATTTACAAAAATTAATATTAACATTGCAAAAACATCTCAAGGAGCAAAGTGACCGCATAGAACAAATACCTGGAGTATCGCATGTAATCAAAGGGATAGATATGGACAAATATTCATAACAACCTTGGAAACCAAGTGCTGCTCCTCTCTCAATTCCAAAGAAATTCAAAATGCCTGATATTCCAAAATGCGATGGAAAAACTGATCCACGTTACTATTCACAATTGGCGTAAAAGGCAATGACTTGACCAAACAAGAAATTGAATTAGTATTTGTCAAAAAAATTGGTGAAAAACTTACTAAGGGAGCATTAATATGGTATTCTCTTTTACCCCAAAATTTCATAAATTCTTTTGCTGAGCTTACAAATTCATTTATCAAAGTACATTCGAGAGCTCAAAAAGTCGAAAAAAAGAATGGAAGATATCTTCAAAATCAAGCAAAGGGACTCAGAGTTGCGTAGAGAGTTCATGGATAGGTTTCAACATAAAAGAATGACGTTACAATATGTACCAGACATTTGGGCAGTTATAGCCTTCACTAGTAATTTGAATGAAAAAAGCTCAGAAGCCACGAGGCGACCCAAGGAAAATCTTCTTGAATTCCCAGCGACAATATGGAATGACGTTTACAACGGGTATAGCATGAAGCTAAGGATAGAAGAGGATATTATCTCACGATCTCAAAAAGAAGAAAAGGTGAGTTCGAGACGGGCAGAAACAGAAAAATGTTCGGATAAAATAGGTATGAACAATATATGGGCCCAGCGGGAAACGATTCACCATCAAAACATTACAATTCAAGGTACGATCATAGATCGAAGAATAGAGAGTCAGGTTCGTCATCAAGGTTTGGGAACGATCAAAACACGTGAGAGACGCGGGATGATGATAGAAGCTTGAAGGCAAGATTTGGCAGTTATAATTTTAATGTAAGCACTTCCGAGCTTGTAGTTGTTTTAAGAAGCATGGGTGATAAGGTGTGGTGGCCAAAAAATAAGATCAAATCCAAACAGGTGCAATCCTGATCACTAGTGCGAATTTCATAATGATCATAGTCACAAAACGACAGATTGTAGGTTGCTATAAGGTGAAGTTGATCATATATTGAAGCAATGGTATCTCACTGAATTATTCAGTGAGAAAGATAAGAGAATAGATGAAGAATAGGGAGGAGCCCCCTAAACTGCCTTCTTCCAAAAGGACTGTTAATGTTATAAGCGGAGGTGAAGAAATCAATGGTGTGACGTAACAACAGCCAATAAAGTTTCCAAAGTCACAATTACCCATGGGAAGAGGGTTCGACAAATCTTAGAGGAAGAAAGTATTATGTTTGATGATGCAGATACGGATGGCATATTAACTCCAAATAACGATGCACTAGTATAATCTCTACTTGTACATGATACTAATGTGAAACGAGTTTTGATTGATCCAGTTAGTTCCGTGAACATTATTCTGCTAAGACTACTACACGAGATGCAAGCTGAAGATAAATTAGTATCAAAGGTGCACACTTTGTCTTGATTCGAAAATTCCAACGTCGTGACGAAAGGGGAGGTAATATTTACTACATTAGCAGAAGGAGTGGCCGAAGATTCAAAGTTTCAGGTCGTATATATGAAGATGGCTTACAATATGATTCTAGGGAGATCATGGATCCACAAGATGGATGTCGTTCTGTCGACCTTACATCAAGATATTAAATTTTTATCACTATGGGAAATATGTCAAATCCGTGGGGATCAACCGACATCCTGGAGCCTCAACTCCGTAGCAGATTGAAGTACGAAAAATGAAGAAAAATAGTAGTTATAGAATCCAATTGAGGATACCAAAACACAAACCTCAACTGAACAAGGGAAAACAGATGTGGACTCAAAGCCCGATGTCATTCAAGAAACAGAGGAAAACGAAAAATATAAAAACAACGACTGAAGAACTGGAGGTTGTGGTGTTATTTACACAATAGCCTGAAAGGAAAATTAAAATAGGGGCCAATCTAAGCAACGATAAGTTGATTGAATTTTTGAAAAACTAACGTGGATTGTTTTGCTTGGTTCCATTCTGATATGAAAGGAATACCACCGGAGTGAATGACTCACAAGTTAAATAAAGACCTATCATATCCACCTGTCAAGCAAAAGAAAAGAAAGCAAGGAACTTTCAAAATCAGGTGATTCAAGATGAGGTCCAAAAATTATTAACGATTAGGTCTATCCACTAGGTAAAGTATCCTAATTGGCTAGCCAATAATGTTGTGGTACCGAAAAATAATGGTAAATGATGAGTTTGTGTAGATTTACACAGACCTTAACAAAAGCTTGTCCTAAAGATTTTTTCATTACCACATATAGATCAACTAATTGATGCTACTGTAGGACATGAGTTGTTAAGCTTTTTAGATGCGTATTCAGGATACAACCAGATCAAAATGGATCATATAGATGAAGATAAAAATTTATTTTATAACAGACAAGAGGACTTACTGTTATAAAGTAATGCCTTTTCGTCTCAAAAATGCTGGTGCAACATATCAAAGACTGGTGACCAAAATGTTCTTCCAAGAACATTTGGGAAAAACTATAGAGGTATATATAGATGATATAGTCGTTAAAACTCAACATTCAGGGGATCATATATCACACTTGTCAGATACATTTTAGATCTTGCAAAAGTTTAATATGAAACTAAATCCCGAGAAATATGCATTCGACGTTTCATCAGGTAAGTTTTTGGGTTTTCTTGTTTCTAACAGTGGGATTGAAGTGAATCGCACGCAAATTAAAATCCATTGAAGAAATCCTTGATATACTTACCAATAAGAAAGGAGTTCAAAGGCTAACCGGGAGAATTACAGCTTTGGGAATATTTATTTCCAAATCATTAGAAAAGTGCTTCAAATTCTCCTCAGCCCTTAAAAAGCAAGATCAGTTCAAATGCTCTCCTCATCCCTTAAAAAGCAAGATCAGTTCAAATCTGTCGTTGCTCGCAAACCAAAGGTTAGAGAAAAATTTCCCATGTATCTAACTGTATCAGAAGTAGCGGTGAGTGTTGTTTTAGTTCGAGAAGACCAAGTTAAGTAATCTTCAATTTATTATGTTAGCAAATCATCATTAGATGCAGAGACGTGGTATCCTTAATTAGAAAAGCTTGCATTTGCACTAATCATGGCATCTGGAAAGCAAAGGCCTTATTTTTAATGTCGTCCTATTATCGTAGTAACTGCTTATCCATTAAGCAATATATTACACAGGCATGAGTTGTTACGTAGGTTAGCTAAATAGGCTATAGAACTAAGTGAATATGACATCACATACCAGCCCGGAACCGTGATAAAATCTCAGGTATTAGCAGATGTTTTAGTTGATTTTAGCCAACGAATGCAATTAGAAGCAGAAAAAGAGGTACAGGTGTTCAACGGGTCTAATCCAGAAATTTGGACCTTATTTACTGATGGCTCATCTAACGTGAAGGGTGTAGGTTTATGAGTAGTTTTGGTACCACATACGGGTGAAACCATTCGTCAAGCCATAAAATGTCATTCTATAACCAACAATGAGGCAGAGTATGAAATTGTGACTGCAGGTTTGCAATTGGCATGAGAACTTGGTATTAATCAAATTGTAATCAAAAGCGATTTGCCTCTCGTAGGTAACCAAATGCTGGGGACTTATATAGACAGGGAAGCTCGAATGCATTAATACTTAGAAAATGTACAGGATTTGATTAGACAATTTCAAACTTGGAAATTCACGTAGATACCAAGAGATGAAAATGTAGAAGTAGATGCCCTAGCTAATCTCGCATTTGCGGCATACGTGGCGAGCAATGAAAATGCTTCTGTAATTCATTTGCTTCATTTGGTACTCGATCTATACAAAAATGAGGTAAATCTCAATAACTTAACCTGGTATTGGAGAAACGGGTTTGTCGCCTTTTTACAGTATGGTACATCCCTGAAGACAAGAAAAAAGCTCACACACTTCGAAAAAAGGCTGCTCGATATTATTTAAAACAAGTTAATATTTATCAAAAAATGTTCGGTGGCCTCTTGCAAGGTGCCTCGGGTCTTCTCAAATAGAATATGTAATGAGAAAAATACACGAGGGGCATTGTGGAAATCACGTAGGAGGAAGATCACTAATAGGAACCATAATTAGAGCATGCTATTATTGGCCTAAAATGGAAGAAGAAACGGAGAATTTTGTGACTAAATGTGATAAGTGCCAAAGATATGGTAACAACATGTATAGACCCGCAGAACTGTTATATCCGGTCATTGCACCACGGCCTTTTATGAAATGGGAAATGTATATTGTGGGTCCACTACCACGAACAAAAGGATAGGTAAAATTCCTACTCATACTCACTAACTACTTTACTAAATGGGTAGAAGCATGAGCATTCAAACATGTACGGGAAAGGGAAGTCAGAGATTTTATTTGGCGAAATATCATATGTCGATTCGGTATACCAAAGTAAATCGTGTGTGATAATGGCCCACAATTTATTGGTGCACAAATCATAGAATTTTTTCAAAGCCGGCAGATTAAAATGATTACGTCTATGCCTTACCATCCATCACGACCCGGAATTTCCACCTTCAGGAGTCATGATGGCGCCTACTCATGGAAGCTAGGCAAGCCATGAATATTTGAAACTGTTAACCCTTTCATTTCAAAACTCTTTGCCAATTACGTTAACAAGAAAACAAACAGTTAAATAACAGCGGAATGTAAAATTTAGCAAAAGTCTCAAATAATTAGAAAACCAAAATATCTAGAAAATCAATACAAGTCTCCACCCAGAACCTGGAGTCATAACATCCATAGACTACTACGAATACTACATACATCAGTTTGAAGGAAAAATAAAGCCTTTTGTTTCGAATACATGAGATAACAAGATATAAAATAAGATAGACGAGACGTGGGGAATGCAAACATCTACAAGGCTACCTCGGTGTTGGTGTACTGAAGGCTGGCTCCCCAAGTACTACTGCGTACCAAATGCTACTCCAGTATCTGCACAGAGTGTAGAGTGTAGTATCAGCACAACCGACCCCATGTGTTGGTAAGTGTCAGGCCTAATCCCGGCGAGGAAGTGACGAGGCTAGAACCAGACTCCAGATAAACCTATGCAGTTATATAATATATGGTAGAAAAATAAATAGGTAATAAGTAGTTAAAGGGGGAGGGGGTACATGCTTCTGGGAAACAACTCAACCTAACAGAAACCAAATAAATATGAAAGATCATTACAGTATCTACACACGTAATAATACTACTGTTGCCACGCGCAACCCAATCCATATATATATATATACATATATATATATATATATATATATATATATATATATATATATATACATATATATATACATATATATATATATACATATATATATATATACATATATATATACATATATATATATATTAAAATGTTGCGGCGCATAGCCCGTTCCAAATATGCAGCTCACAGTAATCATAACAACAGTCCCCACAAGGGATTAACCATAAGTTACACTATTCCAGCAAGGAAACTTAACAGTACAAGAATATACGTCCCGGCAAAGGAGAATCAACTATAACCAATCTCGATTCAACTTCCAATCATCTCTATTATCACTGTGTCCAACTCATAAGTAACTTCTATGAAAATAAGTCAAGCCCTTTCTCAATACCACAGATTTATTCACTATTTTAACCATAGTATTATTCAAGAATACAACAAGTATCAATTTAAGACATATGATCATGCTCGACAACAACGTATAGGTACTAGTCACCATGCCTATACGTCGTACTCAACAAGAAACAAGTAGCAAATATGACTCAACTCATAATCCCTCAAACTAAGGTTAGACCGAACACTTACCTCAATGCCTTGAACACTACTCAAGTATCAATTATAGATTTGCCCCTTGATTCCACTGCCAATTCATTCGTATCTAATCACAAATTACTTAATTACATTAATAAATGCTAAATGAACCAACCCCAATGCATGAAAATGAGTTTTTCAAAGTTTAACCCAAAAAGTCAAAAATTGCCCCCGGGCCGACGTGGTCAAAACCCGAGGTTCGAATCAAAACCCGATTACCCATTCCCTCACAAACCCAAATATGTAATTTATTTTGAAGTCGGACCTCAAATTGAGGTGCAAATCCCCTATTTTTTAAAAACCTAGGTTCTACCCAAAAGACTCATTTTCCCCCATGCAAATCTTTGATTTTAGGTTGAAATCATGTTAAAAGATGTTAATGATTGATAGAAACGAGTAAAACCTAACTTACAATCGATTTGGATGAAGATTTGTTCTTGAAAAATCGCCTAAAGGAGTTTTTGTTTGAAAAAAATGTGAAAATGACTTAAAATTGGCTAAGTATAGAATAATACAGGTCTCAGATGTGGGAATTGGGAACATTGCGAACCCCTCAGAGATTCCTAAGTATTTTCCAAAGACATGGTGTTTTTGATGTCCAAGTAGTTTGAGGCAAAAATAATATCATTTTTGGAGAAATTGATGGAGAAGTAGAACCTAGATTTTGAGTAGTTGATTTTTCGCCCGGAAATATTGCAAAAATTATTGAGACAAGTCAAAATAGTGGAGCAATTTTTCTTGGTAAATTTCCCCATCAGGTTTAAGTCATCAGCAAAAAATGGATGAGAGAGGTAGGGTCCTTTTGGAGTAACTTTAATGGGTTCCCAAAGGTGAATATCAACAAGGTAATTAATATGTAATTAATATGACGTGAGAGCATTTCCATGCAGAAAATAAAGATGCAGGGGGACATGAGATCACCTTGACAAATAACCCTGTTTGGGTAGAAATAATCAGCATGTTGGCCATTTACAAGAATAGAGATTTGTCTTGTGGTTATTCAGGACATAATAAATTTGGTAATTTTCGGAGAAAATTTAAAGTAATTGAGTGTTTGATAAATAAAGGCCCATTCAATTATGTCAAACGTTTTTTCTAAATCTATTTTGATGAGCATGTTACGAAATTTACCCTTTCTTTTATTATTAGAGTGAATAACTTCTTGGATAATAGTAGCATTATCATTGGCCTGATAATTTTTCATAAAACTAGCTTGAAAAATGCTGATGATAGTAGAGAGGAAAGGTTTTATTCAATTGGCAGTTATTTTAGTAATGATTTTGTAAATCGTATTGCAAAGGCCTATGGGGCAAAAATTCTTAAGGTTGTTGGCAATAAAAAATTTTGGAATGAGACAAACGTACGTATTATTTAAGGGGGTAGGGATAGTAGAGGTGCTAAAGGCGTTGTGGCAACAGGCTATGACAGATGGTAAAGGAAAAGGGATGAAAGTCATTCAGACCCGGGGCTTTGAAAGGCTTAAAGGAGAAAAGTGTGTTAGTTTCTAATTTGAGTAACGGATTTTCTAAGGAGGATAGATTAAGGTTAGATAACCTAGTAGGATTGTTAGGAAAATATTCCTATTGGAAGAGAACAAGGAGGTAGTAAATAGAGTATGGAAGAAGTTGGAACTATGGTTCATGATGTTTTCTTGGGTATCAAAATAATTACCATGCTTATCTTCGAAAAAGACAATCTGGTTTTTCCTTTTGTGATTGGAGGCGGTTAAATGAAAATTTTTGTGTTGGCATCACCATCATTTAGCCAAGCAATACGAGATCTAATTTTTCAATAATCTTCCTCTATCTTAATAATGTCGTTATATTCTCTTTGAAGCTGATCTTCTAGGTTATGGAGGAAAGAACTAGTGTGATAGTGTTTAGAGGATTGGATGATATTTAGCCTAGCTAAGGATATTCTCTTTTTTTATTAAGAAAATTCTCAAAGATAGTATTTTTCCAAGCTAGGATGTTTCTTTGAAAATTATGAGAGGTCGTAATTAAGTTATTAGACCAACTATTATGGATAATCTTAGTAAAGTCAGGATGATTGCACCAATAAGATTGAAGTCGAAAAGGTCTAGGACCACATTGAGAGAGTTAGAATAGGGGGTTATGGTCTGAATAAGTCTTAGGGAGATGTGTAGCAAGGGCAGTGGGAAAAAAATCTAGCCAAGGATCGTTACAAAAATACGGTCAAGTCATTCCATGATCAAACCCTTGGATCTTTTCCTATGATTAGACCACGTGAATTTACAGCCTTTATATCCCAACTCAAATAGATTACAATGGCTAATATATTTCCAAAGTAGGGAGGATCTGTTAGTATTAACTGGACAACCACCTAACTTATTACTATCCATAAATACATTGTTAAAATTACCACCTACCAACCAAGGACTATTATAGTTATTAGAGATGCTAGTAAGATTGTTCCAAAGATCATTCGTATTAACAACAGAAGTACTGTCATATATTGAACTAAAGAGCCAAGTTTTTTGTGACAATTACCTCAATCATTGCATGAATAGCTTGGTATCACCTAGTAAAGTTATGGACGTTGACAGAGCTATTGTTCCATAAAATTAACAACCCTCCTGCTTGCCCTTCCTCAGGAACCTCGATTATATTGGTGAAGTCGTAATCATTCAAGAGTGGTGCATGGGAAATCATACGAGTTTCCAGAAGGATTACCACTCCAGGTTTGTAGATATCTATTAGATCCTTAAAGTGCCTACGAAAGGTATCATTGTTGGCACTTCGTACACTCTACAAGATTATACGAGCAGGTTTATTCATTTGAGGGACAAAATGATTGTGGGCTTGCATCCTCTCGTTTGGTAAGGGATGTGGGTTCCTTCTCAGACAAGGTACCAGTATTATGGCATTCTTCCCCACTGTAAGGTCCTGGGGGGTCGAATATCAATGAGCACTTGTACAGTGCTATCAGACAGCTGAAGATGTACTTCTTGTCCTGCATTTCCCTAAATAGTAGCACTTTTACTTCTCCTAGACTTGCAAATTCTGTTGGTAGCTCGTGGTGGTGGAGGTCTAACTCCTCCTCTTCTACTGCAAAATTTGGTACCGGGAGAGATACTTTCTTGCATGGGAGCTGAAGGGTCCTTCTGAGGTAGATTTTGGTTGTGGTGGGGTTGAATTTCCCACTGCATGAAGATGGGGTTCACTGTGGTCTATTCCGAATGATGGAAAGAAGGGGAGGTTGGGAAGTTGGAGAGGTAATATTGGTGGTTGGTTGTGAGGAGGTTGATTTCATTGGTGTTGCATCTCCTGAATCAGATGGGGTTGAGATTGGGAGCTAGAGGGTAAAGTATATGATTGAGCCATGTCTGGTTGACATAGTAATTCATTGCAAGATACATTCCTTCTGAAACTAGTTGCGCAAGATACTGGGAGTTTTGGATTACTAGGATAGTCTCCTGGCCGTTGATCATCATGTTGAACAAAATTGCATGGCCCATGAAGTCCATCTCCAGCCAAGAGAGAGGCAAATGATTCTAAGGTGGCGAAGGAGAAGTGTAGTATTGGGAGGGATTAAGGAGTGGGAGAGGAAGGTTGTTCATAGCTGTTTGGTGTTGGTGATTGAGTATTTGGATTAGCATTAGCATTCGTCTCAAAGATAGTTGAATTCGTGGCATGTTTGTCACATTGGTTTATAAGGATTCTGATGAAGAAGAAAAGTGTGGAGTAGTAGGCATAGGTAGATGAATACTTATAAAGTCTATAGGCATGCAAAACATTTGAGACGTGGGAGGATTAGTAAAATATTTTGGGTAGATTTCCAGTGATTCCTGGAGATTACGATCTACCATTTGGCTATTACATGCAGAGCCATTTGACAAGTGTGAGGTGGTAATTGCAATAGAAGGTGAAATGGTAACTTCGAGTGCATGCATCTGATTTGGGGTCTGGATTTATTTTGATGTGTCTATTTGCGTGTGAGGTTTAACAGTAAGATTAGTAGGGGTAAAATCAATTAGGCGTGTCTCATTAGAGGAAGAAGCTGGTAATGATGAATTTAGATAGGTTGCCACGTCCCATCACCGAGGGAAAGGGGCTCTAAAGTCAGCCTCCATGCATTGGGTGATCATAGAGTCATTTTTGCTGGTAGATGTGGTATTGTCAATGTCTGTAGACTGGAATTGAAGCTTTGCAAATTGATTAGTGCGTTCTTGGATTTTGAGATTAGGAGCATTCATATGGGATTGCAATCGTTGCTTATTGGGGCCAAGTTTCCCGAAGGCAATTTTATTAACATATTTTAGATTTTGTATTTAAAAACTTAAATGTTTCAGCATTAAAACGTCGAACCTTTTTACCTATATCATCAGGAGAGGGGTTTTGTTGTCGAGGTGGAGAGGTCTTCTTTCTGGAGAAGGAGACTGCGCGCCATTCTTCCTTGAACTCGTTGGTGGTTGATGGTTGGAGGACTAGTGGTTGTTGTGAAGAATTGAGACTTGCATATGGACAGCTACCTTGAGTGTGGCCAAGTTTGCCACAAATCTTGCATAGAAAGTGCTTCCTTTCATATTGTATGACTTGTCGATGCTTGCCTACGTAGATTTGTGATTTAACTGGAGAATCTATTAAGATTTCTAGGCATAGTCTAGCATATCTGCATCTTAAAGTGGCAGAGGTGCATGTGTCAATCTTTACTAACTTTCTAATTTTGTTACCAATTTTATGTAGGATGAGAGCATCGTAGAATTCAGTGGGGAGGTTAGGTAAACGAACCCGAACTACTATAATGTGTGGTCTAGCTTTAGTGGCAACGAAGTTTGGGGACCATCGTTGTAAATATAGAGAGGAGCCATTAATGAACCAAGGACCTCCAGGGAGGGCTTTGAATGTGTTTTCTTCTAGGGCGAATTTAACTATGTAATAGTCTGATCCTAAATCTATTAAAGGAAAGGATTCTGAAGATTTTCACATATCATGTAGCTCCCTTTTCAGATAGAGATATTGGACATGTTTGCTAGTAGTTTGATGATGAGTGAGTGCCTCCAAGGATACTAGATATGCTGCAAATCCTCCGAGGATAGGTTTACTTGCAACTCTTCTTGCTGATTTGGTTGGTCTTGTTCCATGGTGGCAGTAGTACTAGCCATTTCTATTTCTCTTGGAACGTTGGGAGTTGCATAGAGATGGGGTGTTCAGTGGAATTTGAGAGGAGAATTGGTTTGAAAGAAGGGATAGGATCATGAAGGGTGGTGGGTGGGATAGAGTTTGCTTCATGAGTGGATGGAATAGGAGATGGATCTGGTAGTTTTGATGGAATAGGAGATGGATCTGGTAGTTTTGATGGAATAGAGGAAGGTCGTAGTGATGGAGAAGTAGAGAGCATTTCTTCCATTTTCTAGTCCTCTACTTCCATTTTTTTTTAATTTTCTCAAAGGGGATAAAATTACTAATCTTTGTTCTGTTGTAATTAACAACGATTATTATATCAATGTGCACTGGAAATTTACACTTTTATAAGACACATGCATAAGATGGCCGAGGTGCTCAATATCTGAAAGAGTAGTGATTATAGAAAAATTATGGGTTTCAGTCCGAGCTTACAAAAAGAGAGAGACAAAAGAAAAGGAAAAGAAAAATCACTTTAAATAATTTTTATTCTTTAATCATAATTACCTAACAGGACTCTATAGTTACCTTTAAATGTCCACTATTAACATATTAAAAAACGTCTTTTGATGACAACAGCAAGGAGATCTTCTGGTAAATAAGATTTTATATATATATATATATATATATATATATATATATATATATATATATATATATATATATATATATATATTAGCTTTTATATACATGCGTTGTACATGTGCCCATATAAATTAGAACGGATTTGTTTAAAATAACATAGATAATATATTAAAGTATATGTATAATGAGTAATAAAAAATTTAAAACGAAAAAATTACAAGCTCAATTTGATGAATAATTAGCCTACTTGAATAAAAAATGATAGTTAGAACAGACTTCCAACTTTAAATATCACCATTTATATGTTATAGTTACCAGTTCTATGAGTCTATATAAAAAAAAGGATACTTGCATAGTAAACTTTATATAATTTGAATATCACCATTTATCTATTATAGTTATCAGTTCTAACATGAATGATGATATATCTCAGGAAAAGAAATATTTGTACAATTTCGTGAATACAAATAATTAATATGAAATATAAAACTACCAACACAGCATAGCCACATAAAAATAGATCTTGAAGGGATAGTGACTCGGAGAAAGAATTTAAAATTCTTTTATATGAAAAAGATAAAGTGACACTTACTTTAAAAAAATGAGAAGATAGAGGAGGAAACCACAAATAATCCTCTTGTTGTTAATATACATATATTCTTCTGCTTCTTGTTCTCTATTAGAAAGTTTTTGATGGAATACGAGTTGTTTGGTAAAGAAAAAATTCACTAAAAATATTATTTTGGAAGAGAAATCCATCTTTCTTTGATGCATTCTATTTTACTTTACTATATATAAATTTTTAGACACCTTATTTTACACTTTTATAGAATATTCTAAAGAATGTGAAAAGTTGTGCAAGGAATTTTTTATTTCTACAGTAGAAGATGAAAGATATTGTAAAGGAGGGTGAGTTTCTCTCTCTAAAACAAATATCCCATGGATCCTCAACCCTATGAACCTCCATCCTCAATTCCATCAAAACCCCTAGACATTAGCATTATCAAATACACTCCAAATGAATCAATGACCAAATCCTCATTCATGGATATGCTAGTTTCCTCTGATTCAATGAACTTTGCCCCAAACCTAGGACAAAAATATATGGATCTGACAAACTTATACTTAAAAGAGGAAATGTCCATGTATTTATCAAACTCTTTTGCACGTGGCATTAAGCAAATTACTTTAACGGAAGAAGATAGGCAGCATATTTATGAGCCTTGAAAATGTTCGACTATTGTTAAGTTGGTTGGAAAGAGAATGTTACACCAATATTTTTAAAACAAAATCAAGAACTATGGCATCCAATAGAAGATCTTTCCATAATAGATCTTGGAGAGGACTACTACATTACTAAATTTTAGAAAAATATGAAAAAAAGACTATCAACCAAGGGCCTTGGTTCATCAATGGCCACTCTCAATATTAAATGGAAGCCTAAATTAGTGGCAATAAGGAAAGACTAACATCCTCGGCAGTATGGATTAGACTTCCCAATCTTCCAACGGAATTTTATGATTCAAAATTTTTAGAAAAGATTAGAAATGCCATTGGACATCTACTAAAAATCGATATTTGTACATCAACCACTCTAAGGGGACGTTATGCAAGAATTTGTGTAGAAATCCCATTGGATGTTCCAGTACAACCCATTCTTTATATTGGACTACACAAGCAATATATTTTGTACGAAGGAGAAAATTATTTATGCGAAAAATGTGGAAGATTTGGTCACACGATGGAACACTATAGCTATGTTCTAAAATACCCAGAAAATTCAAGCTCATCCAGTGACCAACCTATTCAAACAAAGGAGAACCTGGAGGAAGAATGGAAAACAGTATCCTTTAATAAAGGAAGGAAACGAATTACAAAAAATCCATGTCCAGTTTTTACAAATCCAAACACTCATGCAAAGATCCCAGGTATCTCGGTAAATCTCTTCAATGCCAATACTGGTAAGTTCTTAAACACTCAACTTCTTCAATACAAACCTAAGGAATCCTTGAGCTTTTACCACCCTAACAATACCACGATCACCACTGACACTGTACAAACCACTCTAGGTATGAAAACTTATATTTCCTTTCTGCAAGATGAGCAAATGGTTTTGAATGGTACCACTGATTTCCATTAAGCAACATATTAAAAAAATTTGATCTTAAAAATGTTGAACACTTGTCCTTACAACATGAGCACCTAGCCATGCTGGATTCGAACGTGGTAAAAAAATTTACTAATGAAAAAATTAAAAAAAAAACTAACCATGCAAAGTGACACATAAATGGATGATAATACCCTTTTACTAATGATAACTCTATAAATACAAGAAGTTAAACAAAAATTTCGGTCTATATTCCTTTAGACAAAAATCATGAATAAAATCTTTCCCTTGGATATGATAATGTATCCCCCCGGGCATGCATGCCAAATGGCAAGGAAAACCAATAACAATGGACAAATGTCTGATGACTTAGTAGAAGAATTGGATACTACTTCTATGGAAGATATATGTATAAAACAATGTATTGGGCAACCAAAAGACTTGCAATCATCACCTATCTTTCCTCTACTACCCAATCAATTGGCTATTGACAATAGCCCCATTCCCACGCCTACTACCACTCCCATAAAATCCCAAACCACCATTAAAGATGCCAAGACTCCTTTCAGCCCTAAGAAAAAGGGATAGACTTATCCAAATATTATGACAACACAGACCAAACCCCATGGAGAACCCTCCACTCTTCCACCACTAGAAAACCCACAAGTTGTATATGTACAACCACCACAATCACAGGATTATCAACCTACTTCATAGATAAAACTAGGTCTAACGGGTCATGCAATCTCATTCGATGTCTTAATCAATGGACAATAAGATATTGTGATACTTCACAATACTCAGTACCTAGCACATCTAGTGACATAAGAAATGAGACTTGCTATGAATAATTATTAAAACCAAATGTGGTTGAACAATATCCTCCAACCTCTGATTCCATCATTAAACCCATAAATGATGTATGCAATGATGCATCAATGGAACATGCCCCCACAGTTCAACTCAATTCACCCTTAAAATGCTCAATGGATATGCACATCTTTCCAACAGAGATGTACACACATCTGAACCCTATTTCTTACCATGAGAGGTCAACCAAGGCCGCCAAGATCAACCCCACCTACCCATGCAGAAATATGCACCACCTCCTTACGAACAAATAAACCTAGTACCATGTCCACTAGAGGCGGCAATGGAGGAGGGGGAAGAACCAATCAACCTAGTTTTAGATCAAGTCCTAGAGTTCTCAAGTATAGACGGGTTAAAGGTATTACTCTTCAAGGAGATGTAGAAGAAGAGGCATGTACTCACTTTCCCACTGACATTCTTCAAGTGCTCGATGGATATCAGACCTTCCCAGGATCCAACAGTAGGCAACAGAGCAATGATCATAGTGCCATCATTGAGAAGGAATCGTGTTCTTCTAGAGGGGATCAGGGAGAACGGGAACCAGCCAACTTAACCATTAACAAAGCCATGAATCGCCCAACCAACATCATTATATAGAATCTAAGGGGATGAATCAATGACAACTTTAGAAGAAATTTCAGGAAGATGATTGATACTCATAGACCTTTATTAGTTACTCTTCTTGATACAAGAATGGTGAATCATGCTGAGTTACTCAATGACTTTGGCTTCATGGAGTAGATAGAAGTTCTAGCATAGGGTCAATCTGGTGGCATGGTGATGATGTGGAACCATAAAATTTTTATTGTCCATAACATTATTTGTAGGAACTAGTAAATCCATGCAACAATATAGGTTAGTCCTATTTGAAAAAAGACTTTTTTCTTCAATTTATGCTAGCACTAATGTTCACAATAGAAACTTGATGTGGGACAACTTTGAACGCATTAATAAGCTTTACAAAGGACCTTGGATTGTTGGAGGTGACATTAATGATATCACAACTTCTAATGAAAAAGTTGGTGGTAGGCCTATCAAAGATTGTAGGGCTAGTTTTATTTGTTCTATGATAAATGCTTGTAATCTACTAGATTTAGGTTTTAAGGGGTGTAAGTATACATGGTCGAACCTTAGACATAGAAATAAAGGTCTGATCATAGAATGTTTAGACAAAATTCTAGGTAATGAAGAGTGGATAGAATTATTCTCTAAAAGCTCCATAACCCATCTACCCAAAACACACTTGGACCATAACCCCTTACTTATTGAATTAACTCCTAAAAATAGGATCCTTCATAATGCTCCGCTTAGACTAGAAATATTCTGGTGCAAGCACCCAGAATTTCAAAAATTTGTTGATAATAATTGGATAACAGATGACAACCTAAAAGGCAGTCAAAATTTTATTGATAAAATAAAGCCTTAGAAGTATAGAACTGTTGGCAACATAATGGAAACAAAAAAGGAAACTTATGGCTAGACTACAAGGGATCCAAAATTCCACCAGCTATACCACTAGCTTTTCCTCCAATAATTAGAAAAAGACTTAGCTAGGGAGTGTAATGATATCCTAAAAATTAAGGAAGACTACAAGAAACTAAGATCTAGAATCTCATGGCGTAATGAAAGAGACGCAAATACTAGGTTTTTCGATATTATTTCTACCAATAGAAAAAGAAGAAACAAGATAAATTTCTTTAAAGACGATAATGGTAGCTAGATCAATGACCATGCACAAACTATGTCTCATGTTCTCAACTACTTTACTAGTTCCTTCACAACTGCTCACTCCTCTAATAGGTGGAACAACCATTTAGGTTGCATGTCCTCATATCAAAAGATAGACCTATTATCCTTAGATGCACCATTACTAGATATTAAAATTAAAAAGGCTATATATTCCTTCAAACCTTTCAAAAACCCCAGACTCGATGGCCTACTCATTCTTCTTCCAAAAATATTAAAAAATTGTAGAGTACTCAATTACTAAGCTTTGTCATAATCTTATTAATACTCAAATTGTCCCAAAAGAAATCAACAGGATGTACCTTTGCCTTATTCCAAAAATTTCTAATGCTAATAATGTAAAAAATTTCCAACCAATTGATCTTTGTAACCCCATCTTAAAAATTGTTATAAAATTCTTTCGAATATACTAAACCGTTTCCTAGATATCTTAATAAGCCTCTTTCAAGCTAGCTTTATGAAGAATAGAAGAGTTGCTAATAATGCAGTTATAATTTAGGAAATTGTTTCAAAATTTAATAAAATAAAAGGAAAACATGGTCATATGATCCTAAAAATTGACCTTGAAAAAGCTTTTGATCGACTGGAATGGTCTTTTGTTCACTATACATTGAAATTTTTAACTTCCCTCCAAAATTATTTGTAAGCTTTTACTTAGTTGAATCTCAACAAGTAGCATAGTTGTTCTAGTAAATGGTTCCGTCACAAAGTTCTTTGAGCCTAGTCGTGGTATCAGGCAAGGGGACCCCATCTCACCCTATATGTTCATCCTATGCCTATAAATGTTAACTAGATATATCAACCACCAAATTGACACAAGAAATTGGGATCCAATCATCTTAGGCAAAAATAGCCCAAGCTTCTAGCACCTTTTTTTTTTCTGACGGTCTTACTCTAATGGCCAAGGTCAATAATAACTCTTGCCATGCATTAAAAATGGCCTAGATCTATTTTGTAACCTTTTCGGGCAATGTATCAACAACCCCAAATCAAAAATTCTCTTTTCAAAAAATTGCTCATCTGCCCTCATTAAATCCACCTCTAATACATTAGGCATAAAGAGTTGTAACCATTTTGGTACTTACTTAGGCTTTTCAATTTTTAGTAGTTCTCCAAGACCTAGGAATTTTCAATTCATTATTGACAAAATGAGGTCTAAGTTGGCCTCGTGGATATTAAAATTCTTTAACATGGAAGGTTGAACTACCCTAGCTAACTCAAGCCTTAACACCATTCCCAATCACTATCATCAATAAGATTGACAAAATGCAGAGG
The DNA here is from genome assembly GCA_034376525.1 of Nicotiana benthamiana. Classification (NCBI taxonomy): domain Eukaryota; kingdom Viridiplantae; phylum Streptophyta; class Magnoliopsida; order Solanales; family Solanaceae; genus Nicotiana; species Nicotiana benthamiana. The sequence goes on along the minus strand of CM067331.1, from coordinate 84,167,294 downwards.
GACTTTATATGAGGTAGCACTTCTGAAAAAAGAAAAATTTACCTTATTAATTGGTCTAGTGGGTGTCAACCGAAAAAAATGGTGGCTTACGCATTCATTCGGCCCAATCAAAGAATTTATGTATATTAGCATCTCTTACATGTAGAGTCTTTACCAATCCTATAACTCCTTGGGCACGTTTAATTATATCCACTTATTGTCTAAACAAGAACAATATGAACTCATTTATCTAGAAAAGTATCCAAAAAGAATGGAAGATTTTTTCAAAAGGCATCACTTGGACCCCTCACTACCTTATCAATATGAACATTTGGGATACTAATTGGATTACTAATATAGGAACCCTTAGAAGGGAGGTGATGGGTCCTTTATCCATAAATGATATTTCTATTAAAATAAGAGATATTTGGGACAAAAAGATATGGTGTTTTGATAAGTTAAGCATAGACCTTCCCACTTATATCAAAGATAACATCCTTAATACTAATATTCGCAAGAAAGGTCCTAACAATGATATCCTTATTTGGTCCTTAACCACAAAAGATTTCTTCACATCTAAGTCGTGTTATGCATTAATAGAACCTCCTTTACCGAATGATCTATATTTATCCTGGATCTGGAACCTTTATTGCCCAATATAGTTAAATTCTTCCTATGGCAATGTCTCCATAATAAAGTCCCTTGCCAAAAAAGTCTCTCAAAAATTGGCATGAATATAGGCCCCTTGTGCCCTATTTGTAAGTCTCGAGAAGAAGTAATCCAAGTTTTTCTACACTATCAAGCAGTCAAATACTTTTGGGCAAAGCTAGGCTGTTCTAATTTAGATAAAAATTCTAATAAGCATTGGCTTCTTCAAATACAGAGCATAGATGTTAACCTTTCCAATAACCTCCTATATTGGAACTTTATTTTTCCATTTGACATTTGGCAGTTGGATCAATAGAAATAATAACAATCATAACAAAATGAATTTTCCTATCAACATTAACCATGTCATGTAAAAATCCACTGAATTCGTATTTCTAACCGAAAAAACCCCGAATACTTGTACAAAATTTTCTATCCATATTAATTGGAGAAACCCACCTAGAGGGTGGTTTAAATTAAACATTGATGCTATCTTCAAAAACCATAATGGAGGGATAATCAGAGATAGCCATGGAAATTGGTTAGTTGGATTTGCTAAAACTACCCGAGCGTCTGGATCTTTGCATGCAGAAATAAAGGCACTCATAGAAGGATTAAAAACAGCACATGAATGGGGCATGTTTCCACTAGAGATAGAAACGAACTCCACGTAGGTCATTCACTCAACACATCAAGGAAACATGCTTTATAATAACAATATTAATAAATGCAAGTTGTTCATGCGTCAACAGAAGGTGACCCTCCGGCATACGTTCAGGGAGGGGAATAGGATTGCGCATGACTTGGCAAAGAAGGCAAGGCAGAAAAGAAAGCAAGTTTTTGTATTACCACCTTGTTATATAAATCAACTAGTAGAAAGTGAGAAAAATGAATTCTCTGTTTGTATTAAGCTTTTATCTTTTGAAGCTTGTAATATTCTAGCAAGCCTAGGAAATCAAATTGTCCTTAATGACACTAACTATGAAGGTTATGTACGCAATGACTAGTTTTATATATATAAAACTAAACCATAAACCCTAAACCCTAAACCATATATATATATATATATATATATATATATATGACTGATTATTCTCAGAACTTGATTCCACGTCCAATTTAAGCAAAGAATCATATGGCTAGCTTTGATATAATTTCCTCTTACAAAAACTGCTACAAGTACTCTAATAACATGTACCAAAGGAAATCCAAGCAAAGAAGGCAAAAACAAAAGGCAAAATGTACATGAAATATTGTAGTTCATACTTAAATACGAAAGATGAAAATGAAGGACAAGCTCAGTGGTTTTGTTAACATTCAAATTAAACCTAAAAATCATGAAGAATGTAGAGAGAGAAACTAGAGATAAGGTGGAGCGTTTCAGATAAGGCTCTGGAATCTAGAGAGTTTTATTAAGTGAAATGAGAATAAAATGAAATCTGCATCACAAAATATCTGAGGTACAAGTATATATACATGAGTCATTGGGTTGGGTCAGACGACCCAATGGAGGTAATGAAAATGGGGCTCAGAAATAAAATTTGGCTCGGTACAGATGTGGCCCAAATAACAAGTAATCATCACAGCCCATACAGTGTATACCATAGAATACAATAAATATACAGTGTATATACAGTGTGTACAATCATGTAACATCATGTAATCTCCTTCATCTCAACACCCCCCCCCCCAAGTTGGAGGGGAAAACTACCTGCAACTTGGTGAGCAGCGGAAGAAGCATAGTGACAGTCAGTGGCTTAGTGAGCAGGTCGGCCAGCTGACGAGAGGTAGGCACATGAAGCAGCTTGAGAAAACCAGATTGTAGCAAGTCCCGAACAAAATGACAGTCCACCTCGATATGTTTGGTACGTTCATAAAAAACAGGATTGTCAGCAATATGAACAGCAGCCTGACTATCACAATATACAGAAATTGGAGAAGAAACAGATACCCCAAGGTCAACCAACAAACGAGAAAGCCAAGTCAACTCAGCAACAACCTTGCTGAGGGCTCTATATTCTGCCTCAGCAGAGGAGAGAGAAACAACAGGCTGTTTCTTTGATTTCCAACTGATCAAACAGCCACCCAAAAGTACACAAAATCCAGTAACTGATCGCCTAGTATCAGGGCAAGCAGCCCAGTCACTATCAGAATACCCAGTAACAGAGAAGTCAGCATGATCAGAATAAAACAAACCCAAGGAGGGAGTGCCCTTAAGGTATCTCAGAACTTGCAGGGCAGCGGTCATATGGGAAAGTCTGGGGCATTTGAGGAATTGACTCAGATGCTGGACTGCAAAACATATGTCAGGCCTGGTATGAGTCAGGAACAGCATCTTGCCAACTAGACTCCTGTACTGGTCAGGAGAGGGCAAGATGTCACCAGAATCAGCACGAAGTTTTTGATGTCCAAAGGAGACACAATAGAAGAGACATTGACACAGTCAAACTGATGCAGCAAATCAGAAATATACTTATGCTGATTAAGGAGCATCCCACCAGGGACAACTGACATTTCAAGACCCAAAAAATAATGCAAAGATCCCAAATCTTTGATTTTAAACTGATCATCTAGAAACAGTTTTAGAGCAGTAAGTTCATCACTGTCATCCCCAGTAAGTATGATGTCATCCACATAGACTGCTACCACCACAAAGGAGCTAGGTTTACCTTTGATGAACAAGGAATAGTCATTCAAAGAATGTATATACCCTCTGGAATAAAGAGCAGAAGACAATTTTGCATACCATTGTCTGGATGCTTGTCATAGCCCATACAGGGATTTCTTTAGTTTACAGACCAGAGGAGGAGAAGGTGAAGAAGGAGTAGAAACAGAACCAGAAATAGAAGCAGAAACTGTCAAACCTGGGGGAAGTTTCATGTAAACTTCCTCATCCAAATTACCATGAAGAAAGGCATTATTGACATCAAGCTGAAATAGAGGCCAATGATTCTTGACAGCCACAACAATAAGGCATTTCACAGAAGTCATCTTAATCACTGAAGAAAAAGTGTCTGTAAAATCAATCCCCTCAACCTGTGTATCACCCCTAATTACTAACCTTGCTTTATACCTTTCAACAAGACCATCAGACTTGTATTTGATTTTATAGACCCACTTACAACTAATGGGTTTCTTACCAACAGGAAGAGGGACAATGTCCCAAGTATGATTAGCTTCCAAAGCAGCAAACTCCTGTCTCATTGCATCCTGCGATGCTGGGACAGATGCAGCTTGAGAGTAGTACATAGGTTCAGATTCCAAAGTGGAGGAAGAAGAACCAGAAAATGCAGGGAGTTGACAGACATAATCCTTAAGGTAGGAAGGAAGATTATGCTGTCTAGTAGACTTTCTAGAGGTGGGAATAGGATGGGAAGGAGGTAATACAGGAGCAGAGAGATCTGGATGGAAAGAAGGAAGGGAAGATGTACCAGCATCAAGAACATTAGGTGCAGGAGAATCAGAATTAGAAGGAAGGACAGGAGAATCAGGGGAAGGAAGGATAGGAAAGTCTGAGACAATAAAATCATCAGCAGGGGGAGCATAAGGAACAGATGAAGAAGAAGGATGAACAGAAGTAGGATTATCCTTAAAAGGAAAATAGGTTTCATGAAAGACGACATCCCTTGAAACAAAACACTTCTTGGAAACCAAGTCATAAAGTTTATAACCCTTTTTAGCAAAGGGGTAACCCAGAAACACACAAGAATGGGCTCTAGGTTTAAGCTTGTCCCTTTGACAGATAGGGACAGCAGCATAAGCAAGGCATCCAAATGCTCTCAAATGAGAATAGGATGGGGATTTGCCATACAAAATTTCATGGGGAGACTTATGATGAAGAGTTCTGGTAGGTATTTTGTTAAGGAGATAGGTGGCAGTTAACAGACAATCCCTCCAGAAAGACACAGGTAGGCCAGACTGGAAAAGCAGGGCTCTACATGTTTCAAGTAGTATTCTGTATTTTCTTTCAACAACACCATTCTGTTGAGGTGAATGAGGGTAAGAAGTTTGATGGATAATCCCCTGGCTACTAAAAAAGTATATTCCCTCAGTACTGGATCCTAGTTCTAAGGCATTGTCACTTCTGACAGTCTGAACCACAGAGTTAAACTGAGTCTTAACAAAGGAAATGAAAGACTTAAGCAGTGAAAAGGCATGGCTTTTGGATCCCATTAAGTGGGTCCAGGTTGCCCTAGAAAAGTCATCAACTACAGTAAGGAAGTATTTATAACTAGAAGAAGTAGAAGTGTGGTAAGGTCCCCAGGTGTCTACATGTATTAATTGAAATGGTCTAGCTGTACTGATACTGCTGTCATGAAAAGGAAGTCTAGTCTGCTTTGCCATAGGGCAGACAGAACAGGGAAAAGGTTGTTTAGGAGCAAGAGGAAAAGACAAACCAGAAATATGTCTCATATTTGCAAAAGGAGTATGTGCCAGTCTTAAATACCAAATGTAATTCATATCATTAATAACAACATTATTACAAGTGGAATTGTTTACAAGTGAAGGTAAGGCAACATTTTTGCTGTCAGACAAAGTGTCATCATTACAAAAATTAGACAAAGCACACACAGAAGGAAAAGGAGAAACAGAAGAGGGAGAAGGGAAGGAGGCACCCAAGACAGTTTGTATAAGCCAGCTTCCTCTTTACCAAGATCCAAAGGCCTCTTCAGAGAAGGGTCCTGCATCATGTGAAGTAAACAGGAAGTTGGAGTAAACAAAACTATACAGTGCAAATGTTTAATCAACTTGTGAACAGAAATCAAGTTGTGTTTAAAGGAAGGAACCAGAAGCACATTATGAAGAGTAAGGGAAGAAGTTAATGCAAAAGAACCTGTACACGTTACTTTTACTTTGTAACCATTAGGTAAAGTCACAAGATAAAGAACAGTCAAGGGTATGATGTTAAAAAGTAGGTTTTTATCATGTGTCATATGGTTAGATGCCCCTGAATCATTGATCCAGGTGACAGAATTAATATGTGTAAGCATGCATAATTTGGAATCAGAAACAAGACTCTCAGTCAACATTGTACCAGCAAAATTAGCAGCACACATGGGAGGAGGAGCTTGATCACTGGAATCCCCTAACTTGCTCTGTTGCAACAGGTTCATCAATTGATCATAGTGATGTCTGCTCAACCCTGGTATCACAGAACTGTGACCATCTATGTGGCTGGCAGAAGGATCCCTAAGAGGAACAGACAAATTAGGATTCACATAATTAACAGACACACATTCAACACCAGTGGAGACATGAGCAGCTGCAGATTTCCTTCCCTTGTTGTAATTTATGCTTTGAGGGAACCCATGTATCTTGTAGCACTTATCAATTAAGTGCCCAAATTTCTTGCAGCATCTGCAAAATAGGGGCCCTCTGCTTTGCTCAAAATTAATTCTGGGTCTTAAAATAGGAGGTCGAGGCACTGTGGCCTGATTAAACCCAACTGAGTGCTTGTTTGTATGAGCATTAAAAGACATAGAATCTGGACTGATATGAGAAATAGATTGAACTTGTCTTTGTTTCTCATCATTAAGCACTATGTTGTAAACACTGTCAAGGGAAGGAAATGGCCGCATCATCAACAAATTACTCCTAACCCCCATATATACTTCATTTAGCCCCATAAGGAACTGAAAAACCTTGTTTTCATCATCTTCCTCAATTATTCCAGTTTTAGCAGCACATACACATCTATGTCCATGATTTGTGCACATTGTGCCCAATTCATCCCACAAGCCTTTGAGCTTGTTGAAGTATGAGGCTATGTCTAAGGAGCCTTGAGATGTGTGGGAAAGTTCCCTTTTCAACTCAAAAATATTGGTCTTGTTAGGGGTACCATATCTTTTCTCAATCTGGGACCATATGCTCTGTGGAGTATCAGAGTACTGCACACTATCAGCAATTTGAGGAGACAAAGAGGAGGTCAACCAGGAAATTACCATGTTATTACACCTATCCCACAGTCTCTGTTGAGCCACATTATTGGTAGGACGGGGACATGAACCGTCAAAAAATCCGATTTTATTTTTAGCACATAAAAGCAACAATCATCTTACGCCTCCAGCCCCCATAACCACTACCCGAGAAGGGAGTGGGAACAAGAGATACCCCAGGGACATCAGAGGAATATACAAAAAGGGGACTGGAAGAGTCTACAGAAGAGGAGGCACCGGTATTTGTGTTAAAAGCCACAGTCAATAAACCGACTTAAAAGAACAATTTTTCAACAAACAGAGTATAACCAAATCAGGTATTCACACACAACAACCAACAAATAGAGTATAACCAAATCAAGTATTCACACACAACACCAGATGCTCACACACAGAGAGTCAGATAATGACATATAATACCGAAGATAAGGGCAGAGTTACCCTCCTTCTTCGCGACCGGAGAAGATCGGCCTTCAAACAACCGAGAAAACCCTAGGTACAAAACCCTAGGTGTAACCTTTGAAATCCTTACTGGAAATGTGGTCAGGAATGTCGGAAAGGCACCAAAACATGCACTGAGTGAGAATCGAGCCACCGGATAGCAGTAGAACCCTAGGTTATACCACCAGAAACCCTAGAAGCCGATAAGTCACCGAGAAACCACCCAAAAATCAGCAGAAAATCTCTCAGAATATTCGGGTGAAGAAAATACACTCAGATATCATGACAAAAAACTTGGAAAAGTATCTGATCTAGGTCAGAAGCATCATCGACCATAAGGTCTCAGAAAAATCCCCAAAAAATCTCAAAAAGAGTTCAACCAAGACAGATGTAGAGAAAAGTAGTCGGATCGTCGTTTAGGCTCTGATACCATGTTAACATTCAGATTAAACCGAAAAATCATGAAGAATGTAGAGAGAGAAACTAGAGAGAAGGAGGAGCGTTTCAGAGAAGGCTCTGGAATCGAGAGAGTTTTATTAAGTGAAATGAGAATAAAATGAATCCGCATCACAAAATATCTGAGATACAAGTATATATACATGAGTCATTGGGTCGGGTAAGACGACCCAATGGAGGTGATGAAAATGGGGCTCAGATATAAAATTGGACTCGGTACAAATGTGGCCCAAATAACAAGTAATCATCACAGCCCATACAGTGTATACCATAGAATACAATAAATATACAGTGTATATACAATGTGAACAATCATGTAACATCATGTAATCTCCTTCGTCTCAACAGGTTTAACCATAACAAGCCACGAATGATATTTAATCACTTTTAAGAATGATGCTCAACCTCAGACAGGGTGCTGGTGCTGATTCTTATGCTACTCCTACTTCCCAACTGATTCTTAGCCAGAATCGTAGTGATGATGATGACGACCTGATATTTTGATGAGGAGAGCCTAGAGAACTCTCTATCTTCCACCATATATATGTGTGCAATAACGTATGGAAAATGTCGACCATCTTAACTCGTCAGCTATGATTAATAAATAAGCTGTGTGTTTATTAGACAAGTTTGTTTTTTTTGCTTTTTTTACATATTTTTTTAATTCTCTCAAAAGGGAGTACGAAATTACCTATTTTTGTTCTGTTATAATTAACAAAAATTATTATTCTATGTGCACTGGAAATTTACACTTTTAGAAGACAGATAAGATGGCCGAGGCGCTCAATATTTGAAAGAGAGATTTTAAAAATAATTTTGGGTTTCAGTCCGAACTTACAGAAATAGAGAAAAAAAGGAAAAGAAAAATCAAGTTAATTAACTTATTTTATTCACTAATCAAAATTATCTCTCAATAATTACCTTAAAATGTCCACTATTAACATATTAAAGAACCTCTCTTCTGATAACAAGGAGATGATCTCTGAAAATAAGATTTTATATATAAAGCATAACTATAAATTTTGGCCAAAAAAACAAAAAGTTCTAGATTCAATGTGGGACGACATAATAGTACTTCTTTCATTCCTTTCCAATCAAAGAAGACTTAAAGAGAGGTGTTGAGTTGTCCCACATCGGAGGGATTTGAGGTCCTTGGTCTCCTTATATGGCTTGGGCAATCCTCACCTCATAAGCTAGCTTTTGAGGTTGAGTTAGGCCCAAGGTCCATTCTTATCATGGTATCAGAGTCAGGCCCATCTCAATTATTGTTACCGATGTTGGGCTCCTATTTATGTTGTCCACGCTCCAGAGATCTAGGCGTGAGGGGGGTGTTGAGTTGTCCCACATCGGAGAGATTTGAGGTCATTGGTCTCCTTATATGGCTTGGGCAATCCTCACCTCATAAGCTAACTTTTGAGGTTGAGTTAGGCCCAATGTCCATTCTTATCAAGAGCAGAGCTACGTGAAGTTGTCTCAAAGGTTGAGAAAATAATTTGAAAGGAGTGATGTGAGTCTGTACCAGGATGGTGAAATTAGTGGCACACTCAACATTTATTAAAAGACAATTTAATTTTTAAGCGTGTAGGAATAATGTACATTAGTTTGACTTGACAAAGAATTTAAGAAAAAAGAAGAAAGACTTTTGAAATTTATGGTCTTAAAAAAAGAAGGGATAAAAGGTTTGTGGAGTCATGCCATTTGTGTGGCTATAAAAGCTTCTCATTAAGGACAAAAAGGATAAAATAAAGAGTTTAAAGTTTAATTATTTTCAATTTAGAAATGTGTCACTTATTTTGGAATAAATTAAAGAGACAAGTAATTCATTTAATATGCATTATTTTTTAGGTATTATTTATGCATATAAAATACTAATTTTTTTGCGAAACGCATATCATCAGGTGACACATGCCTAAGGATTGTGTCTTTGCCACTTGGTGAAACTATCAAACCCCATTTGGTACGATATTGTCTGCCATGGCCAAGAATGTCCAGATTAATATCTCATAGATTACAAACTAAAATTAGCTGTGACATTAAATCTGCACAAAAAAAAGCTAGCAAGAGAAGTGCCAAAGAAAAAATCAACTGTCTGATATTGACACACACACTAAAAAAGAACATACATGGTCAACATGATTTCTGCTTTTGTTTTGCTTCGTAGAAACCATGTGGTGGTGGAGTTGATCAATTATGTCTTGTTCTCATTGTTTTCTAATTATGCTGAGTACGTGTATTGACTAAGTGACCAAAATGCTTTCTAATATTTTTTCGAATTTGGTTTTACCTCAATGCAGTCAAGACTCCAGACAAAACCTTCAGCTGGAATCCAATAAATGCTTACTATTTGGAAAGTTTACCGAAAATCTTTTTCTTTCTTATGAAGCAAAATTTTTTGAGTTCTTCTACTTTGTAACTTCATCGAAATTAATAGTTCTTATAATACTATATTAGTATGAGATCAAATCGTCTTGAAATATCTTTATTATCGATTCTTGTCAAAAAGGAGCGATGTGAAGTAGATGATTCCTATGATCTTTTGTTTTTTTTTTTGTTTTTTATTATTTTTTTGTTATTTCATACTATACAAATCCTTTTATGGGTATATAAATTTTGTTGAAATTAAATACATAAATAATTCGGACTATATTTTAAATTCAAGATAGATTAGTTCAAATAAATTTATTGGGCTAATACAATTGGATTAATTACATAACTCAGCATATATGGATTAAATAAATAGGTTCAAATTCATTGGGCTAGCACATTTAGTTGGGCTACAAATGATGAGCCCATCTCTTTAGGCCTAAGATATCATCTTCCTAGAGGCCTAGTTTGGTACCACATGTGAAATAACGTGGCACGACAAGTCAAACGGAAAAGCCAATAGGATCATGCCTCATGTCAAAATGACAAGGCATGCCAAGTCAAACTAAAAGGCCAATGAAACCACGCCACATGTGCAAGTGACATATTTTATCCAATCAAATGCGGCCATGTCACACTTCAACTTGATTGCCCGGAAAGAGTTTGTTCTTATCCTAACTCTTCCCTTCTACAACGATAAATAGGGGCCTTCATATCCCAAAAAAGACATCAAAAGTTATAACAAGAAGCAAGAAAGTGCTCATGGATCAAATGGTGAAAGTTCCTTCATAAGATTCATACTTCAAGCAATCAAGTTCAAGTTCAAGCTCAGGAACAAAGAACAAATCAAGTTCAAGCTCAAGAACGAAGAATAAATCAAGGTTCAAGGAGTACGAGTTCAAATCAAAGTTCGTGCTCATTGAATTCAAAATCATTATTCGTGAAAACAAATATAGGTTCAAGAACAACTCAAAGGCCCTTGAATTTATTTACTATTGAAAAGAAGAATCAGAAGATTCATAAAGATTGTAACACTCAAATATTTGAAATAAAATACTACGATTGTTGCAATATTTTTATCTTAATTTTACTTTCTCGACGCAATTTATTGTCTACAAATTCTGGCACGCCCAGTGGGAAAATCTCTGCCTCTCATCTCAACTTTTTAATCCCCAAGGTCTAAAAACATTGAAATTGCTTCAAAGGAAATCAACTCAAGTTCAACGTCCACCAAGACTACTAACTCCAGGTTCTATGATGATGTGGAAAGCTTCCTCGATATTGGAAGCTTTGGACCAGTTACGAGGAGTAAAGAAAGCTCGTTAGGAAAACAAGCACCCCAAGTACCATCTGCAACAACCTCTTTTTTCGAATCTCCATCCTCAAATGGAGCAAGATCTTCCATAAACGCACTTGAAGGACGAAGCGTTGTTGCTGAAAAGATCAAGAAAACTCTAGCTTTGCTTGACCTCTCCGGACAAGCACTCTGCTGTGAAGGAAGATGATGATGCTTCAATTGATGGATCCTCCCCACTTACACCACATAGCGTGAGCCGATCAAGGATCAATCTATATGAAATATATGGTACTCTCCATCATCCAAAATAATCATGTAAGCCATGGTGACAAACACTTAATCTATGGTGGAGCAGTTGGCCAACTTGACGGAATCAATCGCTGGCTTGACCAAGTGCATGCAAAATCAAGATGCTAGAATTAACAAGCTAACAGATAAGGTGAAAATCTTGATGGAAGAAGAATCTACCCATGTACCTGGCAAGCTCCCAGAAGTTCGATATAGTGATTCTCCCCCAAGACAAGTAGCATCTGCTAAGGTTATCCCCGTCTCATCTAAAGGGATGATTTCAATCGATCAACTAAAGGAGTTCATTGAAGGAACCATTAAAAACAAGTATGAAGTTGTTGCCAAGTCCTCCCTTACATATGCAAAGTCGTGCACGACAAGGGTCGATATGTTGAAGATGTATGCTGATTGTCAACCTCCAAAGTTTCAACAGTTTGATGGAAAATATAATCCAAAGTAACATGAGGTGCACTTCGCTGAGACGTGCAACAATGCTGGGACTTATGGAGATTACCTCATCAAGCAGTTTATTTGCTTACTAAAAGGAAACACTTTTGACTGGTACATAGATCTCGAGGCTGGATCTATTGATAGTCGGGATCAACTAGAGCAAGAGTTCATCAATATTTTTTATAGCACAAGGCACACTGTGAGCATGGTGGAACTCACAAATACTTGCCAACACAAGGGTGAACCAGTTATTGACTTTATCAATCGTTAGAGGAACGCAGGCCTCGACTATAAAGATAGGCTTAGTGAAGCTTCTAGTATAGAGATGTTCATCCAAGGCATGCATTGGGGATTGTGCTACATCTTGAAAGATATCAAGCCTAGCACATTTGAATAAATTTCAACTCGTTCCCATAGAATTGAGCATGGCCTATATTGGAAATAAAAGGTTGCCCATCTATGAACCTCGAAGGGAACTTTTTGCAACAAATTTTCGTAAGACGAAAAATAAACTGCAACAAAAATAATATAAATAAAAAGAGATATTATTGATAAATATTTGTGAGTACTATTCTATGTATCCCTTGATTCTCCTCTCCAAAACTCTCCTTGATTCGAGGTCTTGAGAAGTGTCTTTCTCAAATGTAGGATGATGTGGACCTCCTTGTGATGTATTTAATCAGCAAGAATGTGGATCAGCAATTTGCTGTTACGGGTTGATCTCCTGGAAGAACTAAATTGATCACTCCTTTTTCGAAGAACTAACCACTTGATAATTGATCTCTCTGTTTGTGGATGCATTCACCAATTACAGAGTGTTCTTCTCCAACTCTGAATGTCCCTTGAGAGTTATGTAACCCCCTATATTTATAGTTATAGAGGATAGACAGTCAAGTTACATAAGAGCTCTCTTGCTTGATTCTGATTGAGCCATGTCATTTTAGCCACTTGGTGACTTGTGGTTGATTATTGCTTTTTGGCTTGGATTGCCACATCATTTAACACATGGTGTCATTTTTTGCCTTGAAGTCTGACTAGATGTTCCATATCACTTGACACATGGCATGAGTCTGGGTCTTAAGATGAAATGGACTTTAGGCTTGAAATTAATAAAATGGACTAATTTAACTTGTAAAGCCAAATTAACTATTTAACCCAATTGAATTTAATCCAAATTTTATATGGATTAGACCCAATAAATTTGATATGTTTACATATGCCCCCTACTTCAAGATTTGTCGAAGTGTAAGCTAGCTAAAACGGATGACGAGACTTGAGTACCGACAAACGTTGATATTTTTGTTTTAGCACTTGTGGTGACTTATACCGGTCAAATCTAAGCTTTTTATCCATTTGAACATTTATGTGAAATGTCAAATACAAGCTCCAAGCAAAAAAACCTTTCAATATTTGTGCGCAATATAATTTGGTTTGGATGTCGCAATTACAAACTATAGTGATGAAAACTTCTTGCAAATTATAGACAAATTTCCATGTTTGCCAAACCTAGGCATATTTCCTTTTTTTACCAAGAGCAAACAAGGAAAAATATTTCTAGACCTTGTAAAGAAAAGGTAACGTTTTTTTCTTCTAAGATGCTAACTTTTTGTTTTGTTCACTTATAACTCACACTTTGTTAGATCCTTTTCCAAACTTGACATGTATTGTGTAAGATTCATCATTAACTTTTCCATAACTTGTATTGTATCTTTATATAGAAACATCTCAGCCAATTCAATACCCACCTATTTAAACAGTCATCCTTTGGTGTATGTTTCCATGGTGCAAAATTCTTGGAGAGAAGCTATCTGCCACATCTGCACACTTGTAGTGAAATATTCACATCTCGCCATAGGAGAGTCCAAATCATGGGTGGCCTGATTCAATAGAAAGCCAACTTAGGGCGAGGCAATGATTTTTGAAAAAAATCAAATCTAAGCTCCTTCAGGATCAGCTGGATTTAAATTTCGAAAAACATGATTTACTCATCTGGCCTTTAAAGCTGACAACATCGCGCACTCTCGCAAAAGGAATCTTTCTATGGTGTGCAAGCGTCGAAAGCACAAGTCACTTGATTCTGCTAAAACAAGACACTGAGGGTTGTAACATATCCAAGAACTCGAGCAAAACTCTTTCTGTACCATCTTAGGTAATGTTTTTAATTTTTGTTTCAGGTGCAGTCGCGTTGATCTTTCTGCTTTGTGCATCTTCACAAGAAATTTCATATCTTGATGTATAAATATAAGAATCACAAGAGATTTGCGGCTACAGAAACTAGGCTCGGAGTAGTGCAATATAGCAAAAAATTGGATTTAAATTCATGTTGTATTATCCCAGGTGAGCTTCCGAATCTTGGTCAAAGTTCTGTCACGCTGGACATTTCAGCTTTGCATGCTCTTGCTAAAAAAATGCATATCTCAAAATAGGAGCATCCAAACTATGAGCTATTTATATCATTGGTAAGAAGACTCAGTGATAGAGAATATCTATAAAAGTGGAAGCTCCAGCCCTTTTCATCCAGATGCAACCAATATTTGATCGATCAAGCGCCGAAATCGCGAGGATTGTTCGGGCATCATACTTCTTTCCTCTTTTTTTGGTAGTGGGCTGGGAGATGATATACATGATGAACTCTCCAATATGTATCATGAGAAGAAGGGGATGTACTGCTATTAGCTCCTTGCTCGGAACACGCATTGTGACTGCTTTCAGCTTGGGGTCAACTGCTATTAGCTCCTCGATCTAATCATTATCAGCTATTTTTTATCTCTTCTTTTCCCCCACTGTTAGTACCTCATGCACTCCCTGTAGTATGGTAGCAGTGAAGGAACTGCTATGGCAGTGGAAGAAAAGACTGAAGGTGGTGTTGGGACCATATAACATATTCAACCAGGATAACCTGATTGGACATGTTGCCACCATTGTTCTTGTTATTGCGAACCATGCTTGGACAGAGGAAACTACCTTGGGGCTTGCAGATCCTGAACCCACTCTTAAGTCCCTGTATCTTGGCGCTTTTTCCTCAGCAGTTGGAGTAATTTTTTTGTGCTTTTGTGGCATCTACATCGATATTTATGAGTCGAGTTGAAGTGTCATGTGCTAAAACATCGTGCAATTTGTATCGAGGACTCCTAAAAAATTTCTTTTGCAGGATTTGAGAGAGTTATAGCAATCTTGATATCCCTAGGAAGATGAATTGCAAGCAAACCACTAGTCTCTTTGTTGCGGCCCGGTGAGAAAGACACATGAAGTGTCCTTTCAACCTCGGCGATGAAATCCTGCTCTTTGAGGCTCGAAGAGACCATATTTCATCAATGGCGAGTGCGACATGTATCATATCGCATTGTTGCAGGCTGGTGTGCAAGACAACTGGAGTAGGCTTTTCCAACTTCGGCGAGCAAGCACTCGACGCGTCTCTCCTTTTTTGACTTCATAGCATTTCATGCTCGCATTGAAAAAATCGTATATCGGTCTAAGAGTGTCCAAACTGCAATCCGCTTGGTTCTGCACAATTAAAACTTGCACACAATGACATAACCAAAATTTGGGGCCAAATTCCCTCAGGACAAGTCAGAATGAACTTTTGAAGGCGATGCACAAGTCTGTCATTTCGGCTTCTCCATGCTATCATTGGAATGCACATATCTCAAGATAGGAATGTCCAAATCACTAGCCGTCTGTGCCAGTGAAAAGAAGACTCAAAGATAATAAAATATTCAAGATATTATAGAAGAATTCTTAGTAGATTGTCCACATAAATTTTCTAAACTAGACCTATCTGTACGCGAAATTGCTTTTGAGCTTTGCGCGGTATGGTGGAAAAATTCATATCTCGAGTTACAAGTGTCAAAATTGCAATCAGTTTGCATCAATAAAAAGAAAAATCAGAGACCTAAAGTACCTATAAACTTCATGGCAGAACTCCTTTCGGGCAGTCAACAAAAAATTTGGGACATCAACTTAACTGCGGTGAACTTTTAGATTTGCGTACCTTCAACAAAAACAATTGCATCTTGAGCTAGGAGTATCGGAATTACAATCCGTTTGTGCTGTTGGAAACAAAAATCCTAGAGACACAACACATAAAAAATTCATCTCGTAACTCTAGAAATAGAAAAATATTGAAAGTCAAACTGACCGCAGAGAACTTTCAGGTTTGCGTGCTTTCGGCCAAAAAAACTGTATCTTGAACTAGGAGCTTCGAAATCACAAACAGTTTGATTCTATGAAATTCGGACATTGAGAACTATAATCTTGTTGAAGATGAAGCGCCATTCATTCTTAGTTGGCCTAACAAATATTTTTTAAGCTGATTCTACAATCTTGCAATGGATTCGGCTATCATCACGAATCTTATCTCTTTATTTATTTCTTTTGTAGATTTACGAAGAAGTTCAACGATTCCAGATATCGGTTTGAGATGTCATACAAGATACGGAGTCACCCCTTCACCAACTGTTGCACTTAATTTGTTGACGGTCTTGAAGTTTATCAATGGCGGCTCCCGTGGTGATTGAAGTTTTTTCAAGAGAGGTGACTTCTTATATATGAGGCATTGAGGATAGTGTATTCAAATATGGAGAAATCGTATGGACTTGGAAGAAGCATTCAAGATGAGTCAGCCACAAAGCCTAGTTTTCGATCATTTTTATGACTTAGACTTTTGCATAGGAAACGTCTAATTCCTTATTTCTCTACATTTTTTGATGTATCAACTTTTGTACTATTGAAGCAATAAAACATCTTTTATACTTCAAAAAAAATCATCTCTTTTCTGCATAGATATATACCTCTATACTTGGAAGATTTAATGCAATGATCCGATGACGCAAAACTAAAAATCTTGTGGCTGAACTTAGAATGAAACTCTAAGCTACCTACGTATCTCGGTGAAGAGGATCAAGTCATAACGTAGTTCAAAAGGATGACTTTTTTTTTGGTCTTGACTTTTGCCTAGGCAGCCTCTTTCGAGGTCTTAAACCTAGTAGGCTCTTATTTGTTTTTTGGTCGTACACAGTTTAGACTCATACGGGCCAGGAGTGTAGAAATATGTAGTTTAAGCTCATGCATTAAGGAGCTTCTGGACTTGCCGTTTAGGCTCGTACGTTGAGGAGCATCATGACATGCAATTTAGGCTCGTATGTCAAGGACCGTAGGTGAGTTTCATTCGGAAATTATTCGTTGATCGAATCAACTTTGAGGCCATCCTTATCGATAATTTTGTATGCGCCACTTGAATAGGTTTCTTTCACAACATATGGCCCATTCCATTTTGAGGTAAACTTGCCGCCTATGCGTTTGTTGAGGATTATGGGTCGTCGATCAGCTAGGACTAAGTCTCCGGCTTGGAATGATCGTGGCCGCACTTTCTTGTTGAAGGCTCTAGATAGTCAAGCTTGATAGCATTTCAATTTTTGTTGCGCTTCTAATCTTTTCTCATCCAGTGCCTCTAACTCTACTAGGCGAAGTTGAGCATTCTCTTTGGACATGAGTCCTTCTTGGATTGCTATCTGCAATGATGGAATTTGTTGCTCCAATGGTAGGACTGCTTATACGCCATACACTAAAGAGTAAGGAGTTGCTTACGTAGCAGCTCTGAAGGTTGTCCGGTATGTCCACAAAGCTTCACCAATTATCTCATGCCAGTATCTCTTGTTCTTTGCAACAAGTTTCTTTAAATGGTTACCAAGCATTTTGTTAAAAGCTTCAGCAAGGCCGTTGGTAGGTGCATTATACAATAAAGACTTATGTTGTTTGAAAACTCGCATAGACTCTTCACGAGCTTGTTTCCACACGGTGTTCCATATCAGTGATTATGTATCTTGGTATGTCGTACCTAAAATATAGATATAAGTTGAAAAAATCAACAACGATTTCCTTTTTCACCTCCTTGAGTGGAACAGCTTCGGCCCACTTAGAGAAGTAGTCTGTACCGGCCAATATGTACATATGTCCCTTTGATGACTTTGGAAGTGGTCCAACAACATCAAGTCCCCATGCATCAAAAGGCCATGAAGCTACAGTTAGATGAAGAGGATCTAGAGGTTGGTGGACGTAGTTGGAATGAAATTGACATGCTTGACATCTTTTGGTATGATCCATGCAATCCTTCACCAATGTCGCCCAGTAGTAGCCCATCCTCTTGATGCAAAAATGGAACTTGGGACTAGATTGGGTGCTCCACATGAGCCAAAATGTGCTTCTTCCATTGCTTGGAGGGCTTCTTCTTTGTCAAGACATC
This sequence comes from Nicotiana benthamiana, assembly GCA_034376525.1. Taxonomy (NCBI): domain Eukaryota; kingdom Viridiplantae; phylum Streptophyta; class Magnoliopsida; order Solanales; family Solanaceae; genus Nicotiana; species Nicotiana benthamiana. The sequence goes on along the minus strand of CM067331.1, from coordinate 84,149,194 downwards.
AGAATCTTCAAAAGAGCGGTGAAACAATGTCCCCTAATAGAAGATGAAATGTGGTGCTCTTCGTTTGATGTCTGGTTCTTTTTCGCGGATCTTCAGGTAACTTTCCATGTTCAAGGTACTCCATCATTGGTTGCCTCCAATCTTCTTCTTCAATCACTCGAATAAACGTATGATGACTTTCGTTGACTTGAAGATCCAGAAGTCTAGGAATAACCCATCGATGACACACATATACCTTTGTTGACTCATTTTCTCCAAGTGCCATCATCATGGCCAAGTTAGCCAAAGCATCATCCATGCGATTTTCTTCTCTTGGGACGTGGTATAAGAACAGTCGGTCGAATTTTTCAAGTAAACCATAAGCATATTCATGGTATGACAATAGAACTTCTTTCTTTACCTCATAACTCCCCAAAAGTTTGTTGATGATCAGCTTAGAGTCGCCGTAGATATCCAACTGTAGAATTTTCATTTCTAATGCCATTTCGAGACTGGCGATCAAAGCTTGGTACTATGTAGCATTATTGGAGCATGTTTCACCTAAAACAAAGGAGAATGGAAAGACTTGTCTTTCTGGAGTGATCAACACAACACCTGCCTCGGCACCATTACGACATGCAAATCCATCAAAAACCATTATCCATGGTGGCAATTCTTCGATGAACAAAACGTCTTCATCTGGAAACTCATCCTAAAGCTCCCATTCTGACATAAGAGGGTGATCAGCTAGAAAATTGGCTAGTGCTTGTCCTTTCACAACTTTTTGAGGTATGTATGTGATCTCATATTGGTTAAACAATATGGACCATCTTGCTAGGAATCCAGAAAGAACAGGTCGAGCCATCACAAACTTCATAGGATCTACTCGAGAGATGAGTTTGATGGTGTATGCTTCAAAATAATTCCTTAGCTTCTTTATTGCATAAAGTAATGCTAAGCATATTTTCTGAATAGGCGTATAGTTTAACTCAGCTCCTATCAGAGTTCGACTAAGGTAGTACAAGGCTTGTTATTTTCCTTCTTCATTCTCTTGAGCAAGTAGTGCTCCAAGTGAACGTTGTTGCGTCGTGATGTAGAGTATCAATGGCTTTCCAAGCATTAGTGCCCCTAACACAGGTGGATTCAGTAAGTGTGTTTTGATGCTTTCAAAAGCATTTTGACATGACTGATCCCAATGAAAAGGGATATCCTTCCTCAATATATGATTGAAGGGTTGACACCATCTGGCTAGATTAGAGATGAACCTCCGGATGAATTCTAAGTTTTCTTGGAGACTTCAAAGCTCCCTCAAGTTCTTTGGCTTGGGCATTTTCTGAATGGCATCATTCTTTGCAAGATCAACTTCAATTCCACGATGACACATAATGAAAGCAAAAAACTTTTCTGAGGTAACTACAAATGCACACTTGAGTAGATTCATCTTCAGGTCGAATTTTCTTAACCTTTCAAAAACAATTGGGAGGTCTTCAAAGTGGTAACGCCTACTCTTCGTCTTCACCACTAAGTCATCGATGTAGCACTCAACCCTCTTATGAAGCATGTCTTCAAAGATGTTTTGGACCGCGTGTTGGTAGGTTGCACCAGCATTCTTCAGACCAAAGGAAATCACTTTGTAGCAATATATCCCTTTTGGAGTTCGGGAAGCAATACACTCTTCATCTTTTGGGGACATTCTGATTTGATTTTATCCAGAAGACCCATCCATGAATGACATAGCTTCATGCCCTGTTGTAGCATCAACCATAAGTTCAATAATTGGTAGTGGGAAATCATCTTTTGGACATGCCTTGTTTAGGTCTCAAAAGTTAACACAAATGCGTATTGGACCATTCTTCTTCTTGACAGGTATAATATTTGATATCCATGATGGGTACTTTACCTCTCGAATAAATCCTGCATCGATGAGCTTGTTGACTTCAACTTCAATTTATGATACACGCTCGGGTCAAACATGTGTTGTGACTGCTTCATAGGGCATGCTCCACTTTTGATCCCTAAATGATGAACAACTACTTTAGGGATAAGACCATGCATCTCTCTATACGACCTAGCGAATACATATTTGTACTCAGTCAACAATTTGGAGTATTCCTCCTCATCTTGAGGCGTAAGCAGTGCACTAATGAATGTGGGCATGGATTTTTTGGAGTACCTAAATAGAGTTCCTTAAGCTCATCCACAGTTGATTGCCCACCATCTTCCAGTTGAGAGGGAGCCTCATGTACTTCATCATCGACGTTAAGGCATGTGCTATCTTCCACAGTTATGTGATTAGATGTTTCCACAAAGTCTGACTTTTCTCTTTGACTTCCTTAGGTGGTCACCGTGGCTTCTTTCTCTTCCTTTTCTTCTTTATGAGGCTAGCAAGTGTAAACAATGGTTCTCATTTGCACCTTTAGCAGACCATCTGCGGATATCGATAAAATAGACTTCCTCTTTATACATGATGGGAAAGCCCTACAGATTTCTTTGTCAGCAACAACTTCAAAATGATCTCGCTCCTTATGGACTTACTCCTTATATTTTGATAATATCTTTCTAGATGGAGACCTTCTTGTGGTCCCTAGGCGATAAAAGACATAGGTCTTTGCGATAGTGGAAACTTCTTTTAGATGCTTGGAAGATACACGTTCACCTTTGTGACTTAGACTTTCAAACACAGAGACTGGAGGGGTTGAGCCTCCAATGCAATCAAATACTGAAGCTCGTGTTTTATTTTCTTTTCCTAAACTTCCTTCATCTCATCTACTGAGGAGTATTGTGATTAAGTTATATCTTTGCTTCTCTTTGATGAAATTCGAAAATGCTCTGCCAAACTGAACCCCAACCCAAACTTTGGAGTGGCGACGCAGTGCCCTTGCTTTCTCAACTTCATTTGGGACTCATTGAGCCCATGTATCTTTTCACCAGTGACTTCATCTTTGAGTTCTCCTAGTTGTACTGGATTGGAGAAGTCATAACCAGACTTCTCAAGCAATATGAAGGCCTTAGGATCATAGTGCCCTTTTATTTTATTAGCTTGAAGATTGACTTTAGCAGACCCACCCATCACGGATGGGATTTGTGCAACTGGGACAGTCATATGCTCCTTCAAATGTTGGATATCTTTTTGACTCATTTGCTTCTTTGGGTTACATTCCTGTAGCAAAGGTTGCCCTTTCTTTCGATGCTCACATGGAACATAGCGAAAAACCATATGCTCATCAGTCTTTGTCTGTATATCCCTTCAGATGATGATATCTTAATAGAGACTTCCTTCGTTCCCTTATTAGGTAGCTTGGTGGTAGTCCATTGAGCCTCATTTTCCTCTTCTAACTTAACACCAGCTTCGTCATCTGATGATGGTTTCTCCACTTTCAGTTCACAAGAATCTAGGTACAATTTTGTGTCTGCAAAGTATGACTCCGTCTCAGTGAAAGGCTTGATATCTACATCAATTTTGACTATCTCACCATTTCTTATGTACTTCATACATTGATGCAAAGTTCATGACACCACCCCATTCTCATGAATCCAAGGAGGTCCAAGCAACAAGTTGTATGATGTTTTAGCATCTATGACGTGAATCATGGTGTTTGAATTCATCTCACCAATGGATAATCCTACGCAGATCATACCTATGGCTCGTCGTCCTCCTTGGTTGAAACCTTGGATTGTTAGGTTACTTTTTGATAGTTCATCGATAGAGATTCCAAGCTTTATTAGCATCATCTTTAGCATTATGTTGACATCCAAACCATCATAAACAAGTATACGATTGAGATGTTGTTCTGAATAAACCCTACAACAAACAAAGACATGTTATGTGGCTTAGACCCCAACAGTAAGTCATCATCTGTGAATGAAATTGTTGCACAACATGTGACAACTTTTTTGTCATCATGCTGTTCATGGGTTTTCAGTGGAGCAAGCTCGTCTTTCATTCGTTTAGTCAGTACTAGAAACTACACGAGCTATACGAACGTGACCTCCATAAAGGAATTTTCCCGAAAAGAATTCATGCAATGTGATGGGCTTTCGGAACTTCAGCGATAAGGCACTGTTAATGTTCTTGCTAGTAGAAGATTTGATATTTCTTGGTGATTGTAGCCTATCTGCATTTCTCATCATCGCTTTTGAATTAGGAAGTCATAGCCTCAAAACTGCCTGATGTTTTTGCTTCTTGTGAGTGACTAGAATCCAATGCTCATCATCTTTGTCTTTGGAGTGATTTTCTAGCTCTAGTGAACCTTCAAGATTTTTCCTTGGAAGATCAACTTCAACGGGTTCGAAACTTCCAAATTGTAAGAAGGCCGTGCTTGACACATTATGCAACTTTGAACACTTTTTTCCTTGAGCGTGATACTTGCATGATTTTCTTATGCTATTTCATCCATGTCTATGATGATTTTTCCTTCACTTACAAGAGCCATAATTTTCTCCTTTAAGATGAAGCATTTTCTGCAGGGTGGCTAATGACGCGCCGAAACTTGCAGTATTTCGAATCACCAACTTTGCCAATTTTCTCTGGCATTTTTTATTCAGGGAGATCGATGACTTTCTTATCCAAAAATTCATCAAGGATTGTGGGTACGTCTGAATCTGGAAATGGATAAATCTTCACCTCTAATTCCTTCAAGGTGGGACAATGCTTCTCTTCTTTGGGATATTGGCTTGGGGTCTTATCCTCCTTCACTTTTTGCTTAGTAGTAAACTTCACAGAAGTTGCTTTAACCGCCATTGATTCTTTGGTTTGGTTCTTTGATGCAACATTTTTCTTGAACTCCTTTTGATCAACAAATGGAGACACCTTTCCATGACTTGCGATGCTTAACTCCATGTCGTGTGCTCGTGTTGCAAATTCTTCAAAAGTTAACGATTTGATCCCTTGTAGGATGTACAAAAGGCCCCAGTGCATTCCTTGAATTCACATCTCCACAGCAGATATTTCTGAAAGGTGATCATTGGAGTCCAAACTTAATTCCCTCCAACAGTTAATGTAATCCACCACGGGCTCATCCCTCATTTGCTTGGTGCCGGTCAACTCTATCATGCTTACAGTTATTCGGGTACTGTAAAAATAATTGAGGAATTCCTTCTCAAGTTGCTCCCAGCTGTCAATGGACTCGGGCTCCAAGTCAATATACCAGTGAAATGCGTTCCCTTTCAGAGAACGAACAAATTGTTTTACCAAAAGGTCACTATGCGTTCCTGCATTGCTACAAGTCTCAATGAAGTGGGCAGTATGTTGCCTTGGGTTCCCTTTGCCATCAAATTGATACAGCTTTGGTGGTTGATAATTGGTTGGCAGGTTAAACAATAAATCCTCTTAGTATAATGCTTAGAGTAGTACAACGAACTTTGCAATGGTCCGCCATATTGAGCTCTGATGGTATTTGTTATCATGTCTTTCCATTGTTGAACAAATCATGCAACAACTGAAGTATATTGATTTTCCTTTGAATGTGTAACTTTGAAAATGAATCCTCAATAGATATTTTCTGGGGGTGAAGACAGGTGAACAATGAGGGACATGACTCGACTCTCCAGGTGCATAGGCCTACAATTTGTTCATGAGTTGAGCGATTTGAAGGTCTTTATCTTCAACAGATTTCTTCAAGACCTCTATAGTCTCTTCCATCATGGCATATGTTTTTTCCACGTTAGTTGTGTCAGTTATCAAGGCATTGACTTTCGTTGAAACTGAAGAATCCACCAAATCTGCCAAGGTTTGAGTCTGTTTGAGAAAGTTCGTCAAACATCGAGAACGGGGTGTTGCCCCCAGAGATTGCGGTTGCGAATGTCATATGAAATCTAATTTTCTTTGCTATCTCCAAGGAGGCAAAGTATTCGGATCCATCCAAGCCACTAGCCTTGAACTTGCTTCGAGTGGTTGGACCAACATGACTGAGCTTAGCGGATACAGCAACAGTAGCATCTTTGTAGGGAACATCACACTTGCGGAAGGCCATTGTAGCAGTAGATCTAAAGTTTGTAGTTTCCAACTTGCAAGAAGGAGAGATGAAGGTCAGAATTGGTCTCATTGTATGTGCCAAAATTTGTTTGCAACAAATTTTGTAAGATGAAAAATAAAATACAACAAAATAATATAAGAAAAAGAGATATTATTGATAAATATTTATGAGTACAGTTCTATGTATCCCTTGATTCTCCTCTCTAAAATTCTCCATGATTCGAGGTCTTGAGAAACATCTTTCTCAAATGTAGGATGATACAGACCTCCTTGTGATGTATTTAATCACCAATAACATCGAGCAATAATTTGTTATTACGGGTTGATCTCTAGGAAGAACTCCGTTGATCACTGGTTTGTCGAAGAACTAAGCACTTCATGCTCTGTTTGTGGATGCCTTCACCAACTGCGGAGTGTTCTTCTCCAACTTTTAATTCCCGTTGAGAGTTATGTAACCCCCTCTATTTATAGTTGTACAGGATGGACAGTCAAGTTACATAAGAACCCTCTGACTTGATTCTGACTGGGGAATGTCATTTTAGCCACTTGGAAACTTGTGGTTGGTTCTTGCTTTTTGACTTGGATTGTCACATCATTTAACACTTAGCGTCATCTTATTGGCTTGCAGTTTGACTAAATATGACATGTCACTTGACACATGGCATGAGTCTGGGCCTTAAGATCAAATGGACCTTGGGCTTGAAAATAATAAAATGGACTAATTTAACTTGTAAAGCCCAAATTAATTATTTAACCCAATTGAATTTAATCCAAATTTTATATGGATTAGACCTAATAAATTTTATATGTCTTCAGGAACGACAAGCAAGAAGTCAGGAAGTGGGGCAAGTTCGTACCTAAATCTGAAATTAGAGAAGCTATGAATGCCAACACATCACCTGTAAAGTTCACGACGAAGGTGGGAAAGAATCATAGAATGAAATCCACTTCTTTTCAAGATAAGCCAAGTGGAAAGTTGACTCTAAAGAAAATTCAAGAGAAAAAGTACCCATTTCTAAATTCTGATATGCCAGCTATTTTTGAAGAATTCCTCGAGTTAAATATCATTGAGCTTCCCAAGATGAAGCGACCAAATGAAACTGGGAAAACAAATGACCCAAAGTACTACAAATACCTTCGACTTGTGAGCCACCTCTGAAGAAGTGCTTTGTCTTCAAGGACAAACTTATGGACTTGGCTTGCAAAAAGAAGATCGTGCTTGAAGATGAAAATCAAGGGAAAACTAAGTCTCTATCACCTTTAGCTCATTCAGCCCGAATGAATTATGTGGTTTTTAAGAAAGTAAAGATGAAGAATTACTAGAGAACAAAGTTGAAGTCAATCATCCTATAATGATGATGAAGGTTGGACGTTGGTGACTCGTCGTAGGCACCACAGAAAGAGCTCACAAAAAGAATCAATTGAACAACCAACAAGCAAAATGATGGTAAAAAGATCAAGGAGATGGAATCTAGTTAAGCACTTAAAGAAAGCAAAAATGGAGGTACATCACTCTCAAAAGCCATGAAATCCAGTGACCTTAGAGGAGTTTTACCAAGTTAGTTCCGAACGAAGATTTCCCATGAGGTACTAATGCCTCTTGTTGCCATGTTAAAGAAGGGGAAAATGATGATTTGTGCTAGGTGACACTTTTCATAACTGCCCATTATACCTGGTTGGCTATATGTGTGATGAAAGGGTAAATCGAATTTTGATTGATGGAGGATCCCAAGTGAAAATGTTGCCAGTTTGCACTGTGAATGAACTTCGTATTCACATGAACGAACTCTCAGAAAGTCGTGTGATGATCAAAGGATTCAACCAGGAGGGGGAAAGAGCCATAGGCGCGATCAGGCGGGAAATCACCATTGAAGTTATGCAATCAAATGCATGGCTGCGAAGACTTCATACAACATCTTTCTTGGAAGCCCTTGGATACATGATAATAAAGTAGTTCTATCTACCTACCATCAATGTTTAAAATACTACGAGGGTGAAGTCGAGAAGAAGATAGTTGCTGATGATGAGCCATTCATCGAGGCTGAGTCACACTTCTCCGATGCAAAGTTTTACTTGAAGAACTGCATTATGAAGGAGCTAAAAGCTGATGATGGCAAAAAAATCAAGAATAACGATCTCACAGCTAAAAGAGAATAGGCGACTACTAATGAAGCCAAAGTTGTTACTAAGGAAGTACAACCCAACGCGAATAAATCTTATAGAGGGAATATTGCATCTTATGGCAAGAAAGTAAGTCTTGCGCTCCAATATGTCCCTAAAAGAAAAAATATGAAGGTCAATCATCTAATCTCCAAACTACCATGCTAAAGGAGTTAACTCTTCCGATAAGATGAATCGAGGCTACAAAGTTGTCCTCAAAGCCACTTGCAGGGTTTGTGGCCTAAAATCATCTACAGAATATTGCACTCCTTACAAATCAAATAGATGAAGGTTTTGATCCTAACGCCTACATGCTATTTGCAAAAGCTGGATACGATCCTAATGAGATATCAAAGTTAGAGAGGCTACCATCAGAAGCTGCAACGAGACAACAACGTGAAGGTTTGGGATACAAGTAACCGTCACCAGTGCGCATCTCCATAAGAAGGGCGAGCAGCAATTATATCACAGTAGAAGATGAATCGGCCACTTATAACAAGCTTTCTATCTTTGATCAACTTTGAAAATCAATTATGAGGACTTCCACGTTTGAGAGACTAGGTTCATTAAAGAAGGCAAACAAGTTCCAGAGAAATTTTCAAAGCATAAGAACAACTATTTCACACATAATCTAGGAGATTTCTAAGGATTTCCAAAGTTTGGTTCCTTCTAGAATGAGGCAACAAACAAAACTTGTGGTTTCATGTAAAGAGTTACTAAAGTAAAGCCATATATTGCTGTGTACACTAAGGAACATGACTAAGATAAAGAAAGTGTGGATACAATGCTAGAATGGTGTCCCATCTTCAATGGAAGATAATGCAGAATTGGATGATGTTTCACCGTGTATCACATATCCTTCAATGATAGGGACCCTCAAGAAGATAAATATGGGAAAGACACTTCACATGAACTTGAAGAAGGAGTGAAGATGACAGTTAATTCCTTAAAAGAAAACCTTGACAGCAATGAAGAACCAAGACCCACCTACCTAAGTGCTTTACTAGAAGTTGATGAAGAAAGCACTAATATTAAGTTACTCAAGGAGTTGAGGGGTGTCTTTTCTTTGAGTTACAAAGAGATGCCTGGCTTGGACCCAAAGTAGCAGTCCATCACATTGAACCCAAGAATGGTACTCGCCCTGTTAAACAAGCTCAAATGTGCTTTAGGCTGGACTTGGTTCCCTTGATTGAAATTGAAGTTAACAAACTCATCGAAGCTGGCTTTATTCGTGAAGTTAAATACCCAACATGGGCTTCAAGTATCGTCCCTGTAAGGAAGAAGAATGGCCAGATTCGAGTGTGTGTCGACTTCAGGGATATCAACAATGCATGTACCAAAGATGAATTCTTGCTTCCTATTCTAGAGCCGGTGATCGATACTACTATTAGGTATGAGGCAACGTCGTTTATGTATGGTTCATCAGGCTATAACCAAATTTGCATGGCGCCGAAAGATGAAAAGTTTACTGCATTTCGCACCCCCAAGGGTATTTATTACTACACGGTAATGCCTTTTGGCTTGAAGAATGCCAGTGCTACTTATCAAAGGGCTATGCAGAATATTTTTGATGACCTTCTCCACAAAAATGTCGAATGCTATGTGGACGACTTGGTGGTAAAGTCAAGAAAGAGGGGCGACCACTTGAAAGATTTGAGAATGGTGTTTGAGTTGCTCCGAAGGTACCAACTTAGGATGAATCCATTGAAATGTTCCTTTGGAGTTACTTATAGGAAGTTTCTTGGTTTCATTGTTCAACATCGAGGGATTTAAATTGATCAAGCCAAAATAGATGCAATCTTGAAAATGCCCGAGCCTCGGGATATTCATGAATTGAAAAGTCTGCAATGAAAGTTAGCGTAACTTATAAGACTCATCTCGAACCTAGCTGGGAGGTGCCAACCATTTAGTCACCTCATGAAGAAAGGCGTTCCTTTCAAGTGGGACCAATCTTGTAGCAATGCCTTTGAAAGTATCAAAACCTACTTGATGAAGCCTCCAATTTTAGCCGCTCTTATACATGGAAAGCCATTGATACTATGTATTGCAGCACAAGAAAGGTATGTTAAAGCACTGTTGGTCCAAGAAAATAATGAGGGGAAAGAAAACTCTCTTTACTACTTGAGAAGGTTGATGACACCAAACAAGCTGAATTATTCGCCAATTGAAAAGTTATGTTTGGCGCTAGTCTTCTCAATTCAAAATTTGATGCACTACTTTCAAGCTCATGTTGTCCACCTTATTTCTAAAGCAAATCCTATCAAATTCATGATGTCAAAGCCTGTTCTAAGTGATCGACTAGCAAGATGGTATCTCCAGTTTCAACAATTCGAGATTTTATACATCCCTCAAAAGGCTGTAAAAGGACAAGCATCGGCAGACTTCTTGACAGATCATCTGATACCTGATGACTATGAGCTAATTGACGAACTACCAAATGAGGATGCAATGGTCGTTGAAGTTCAATCTCCATGGAAGATGTACTTTGATAGTGTTGTGCATTGTGGAGGAGTTGGTGCTGGCGTAGTATTTTTCACTTCCCAAGGTAAAGTCTTGCCCTACTCCCTCACTTTGACACAGCTCTATTCCAACAATGCTGTTGAGTAACAAATATTAATACTTGGGCTTGAAATGGCCGTTGATATGAAGCAATTGCAATTGCAAGTCTTTGGTGATTCCTAGTTGGTGGTCAACTAGCTCTTAGGTAATAATGAGGTCAAGAAGCCTGAACTACGCCCATATCATTATTACGCTAAAAATTAATGGGGTGGCTCGGTGATGTGACTATACAGGATGTGAGAAGGAAAGAAAATAAGAAGGCTGATGTTTTAGCTGCCCTAACTTCATCATTAACCTTGCTTGATCAAACGCAATCTACTGTCTGCACAAAATAGGTAGTACCACCGCGAAATGGGAACTCAAGTAGTTTGACGTTATTTTTTATGTTGAGAAAGAATAATGGCGACAACCCATTACCGAGTACTTATGCTATGGGATACTTCTAGAAAATCCGATGAGAAGGACTAAAATCCATCGTCGTGCACCTCGCTTCCTTTACTACAAAGATACTATATACAGAAGGTCATTCGAGAGAGTGCTCTTGCGATACTTACGGGAAGAAGAAGCACTCCAAGCTTTGTAAGAGGCGCATTCTGGTGTATGTGGGTCACACCAGTCTGGACCAAAACTTCACTTCCATATAAAAGGGATGGGACATTATTGGCCAAAGATGGTAAAAGATTGCTTGAACTATGCTCGAAGAAGCCAGGCTTGTCAATTTCATACGAATTTTATTCATTAACCTCCTAAATTGTTGCACCCGACTGTTGTATCCTGGCAGTTTGATGCTTGGGGATTGGATGTTGTTGGACCAAAAGTCCTCTGGTGGGCACCTATACATCTTGGTTCCAACTGACTACTTCTCAAAATGGGATGAAGATGTTGCTCTTAAGGAAGTAAAGAAGGAAAATGTTGCAAGTTTCATCTAAGTAAACATTATCTATCGCTTTGGTATTCCTCATTACATAATAACGGATAATGGCACGCTGTTCAAAAATACGTTGATGAACAAGATTTATGAACTCTTTAGCTTCAAGCAACGTAACTCTTCTACGTACAATGATTCCGCCAATGGTCTAGCCGAGGCATTCAACAATACTCTATGCAATTTGTTAAAGAAAGTCGTCTCCAAATACAAACAGAATTGGCATGATCACATGGAGGAAGCTCTGTGGGAATATAGGACAACTAACTGCACGCCAACACAAGCGATCCCTTATGCACTCGTTTATGGAGTTTAAGTTGTCTTGCCACTCGAGTGGCAAATATCTTCATCACGATTAGCTATTCAAGAAGGCATCACTGATGAAGAAAATGCTTGACATCGATTAGCGGAGTTAGAGGCTCTTGATGAGAAAATGTTGGAAGCTTAACAAAGTCTTGAATGTTATCAAGCTTGATTGTTTCAAGCCTTCAATAAAAGAGTTTGCCCAAGATTCTTTCAAGTAGGAGATCAAGTCCTTACAATAAGAAGACTCATTATTACTTCCCATAAACCTGTAGGGAAGTTCACTTCAAAATGGGATGGGTCATAAAGCTTATTCAGGTGGGGCTTACAAGCTAGTTATGAAGATGGCATGAGAATCGGTCCTATCAATGGTAAGTTTTTGAAGAAGTATTATCCTTGAAGTTGCAACTCTCCTCGACGTATGAGCCTAAACTGCAAGTCATGACACTCATTGATGCATGAGCCTAAAATGCACGTTTCTATACTCCTGGCATGCATGAGTCTAAATTGTATATGGTGTCTGCTATGTTGAAAACCTCAAAAGAAGCGGCCTAGGCAAAAGTTAGAAAATAAAAATTAAAATAAAATAAAATCACTCATCTTAACTACGGTATGACTTGATCCTCTTCACCGAGGTACGTAGGCTGCTTAGAGTTTCATTCTGAGTTTAGTCGCATAAGTTCAAAAGATACATAATTCCCTAATCATTGTCCGAATGAAGTATGATGGAATATAATCCATTCTATCATAACTTGAAAATTTAGCTGAGATACCATTCTTCTGTTAAACTTTGGATCCCATTTGATTTAAAAGGGTCAAACCGCTATGATAAATTGGTGTCTTCAATGAAATGATTAATATCTTTTAGGAGGCTGTCAAGTATTTGCATTGAAGTCGGAGGATTCGCTATGTCTTCATGTTCGCCAAACCTTCAAGTTTTTTTTGTGTGCTTTCACGACCTTTCAAATTCAGTGAGACTTGAACTCAAGATATTATGTGAGAATGAAGCTCTTGAATTTCAATTTATGACAATTAAAAAGGTCTTACAATCTTGAAGCTTCCACACCAAGATACAAAAATTTTGGTAAAGTTGTGCTAACTTGGAACTGTTAGCATATCAGAACCATGCATGGGTATATGCGTTATAACATCATCAAGCCTCTGAAGGCATACAATCATATCATCCCGGTCACTGTGGATAAATCATCAACGTATTCCAGCTGATCAGGTGGTGGTGTGTATATATATATATATATATATATATATATATATATATATATATATATATATATATATAAAATACCATCTGGTCAAGGGTTAATGTGCATGTATAAATGCATGAAATATATATAAAATACGTTGATAAAATCTCTTTAATTTACGCATTTTTCTAAGAATCATGAACAAATAATAAAATAATAAGACATATGAGAATTCAAGAATATAGGCACCTCTAATACTTCTACGAATAGTAATTTATGGAAATTGTGCATTTTCTCGTTTCGTTTGTATCGTACAAATCATGCTAAAAAAAAAGAAACGGATAGCCTTAACATACTTAGAGTAGGAAAAATTTTATGTAATATTCTTAAAAAAAATTACACCGTACTCCTTTAGAACCGCAAAATCTCATGTTGCTAGCGTGTTAAAAATCTCATCGGATTTTGGTTGAAGAATGAAAATCTTCACTGCCGCAGTGAACTTATATGCTAAAGAATAATTGAAATTGATAAATATTAATTGAGCGTTGGCTGCTAAGAGTGACCGAGAGGGGCAACCAAACGAACAACTTGCCAGAACTCTCTTAATCCCTCAACCTCAACTTAAATGGGATTGTTGCCTTTGTTTTGTAAATATCAAAGTAAAATATGATGTAACTAACATAGTTTTGCCACCTCATCATAAAACTAGTTAGAGTCATTCTCTTAGTATTGTGGCTTTCTGCCACGTTTTGGGGGATTAATCTTATCTTCTAATTTAATAATTAACTAGGTAATATCTCGTTACTCAATAATTAATCGATTATCCTCATAATTAAAAATTATTTAAAATTACTGAAAATTCTACTTATTTTTTTATAAACTTTATACATCTTACTATCATGTCATATGGTACCTTGTATGGTAAAAGTCCGTAATATTGGTTATTAACGTACGACTCGTATTTTATTGCTATATGCCAAATTTGTACGAAAAATTTATTTCTTTGACTTGCTCCCCTCTCATCTTCACGAATTTACTCATGATTTGTTTAAAATAGCATAATCCTTATAATCTCCAAATAATCTTTATACCTTATGACAAATTTAACGTATAATACTATAGAGTGCACCATCGTCGTAATTTAATACTGCAATACGTAATATTGACGCAATATTGTGGGCGTAACAAATTTAAGCTTCCTTTTCTTATGTTGTGTAGCTACTTTTGGAATTAGAGTTGGTGGTTATTTGAATTTTGAGAGCGTCTTTCCAACACATTGATCTTTGCCGCCAAAAGGAGTAATAGATTTTAGCCTAACATTGTCTACTAGAGCTTGTAAATTATTCTCGAGAAACTATGTGTACGCTTTCTCCCACCAAGACATATAATTAGTGGAGAAAGGTTTCCCCACAGGATCTCTCGTTAGGGAAAAACTGCACGTGACATAGACAGATACAGTGTGCAAATCCTCCAAAATCTGAATCTTTCATCTAGAGAGGCGCTACGGATATCATTCTCCAAAAAACCGGGGACATTTTGGTAAAACCTAAATTGACGACCAAATTGATGCGGGCTATATGACTCGATGATGAATGGATTATCATACCTCAAAGGGAGGCAATTAAAACGTAAGCTCATGAAGTAATTTGACTCCAACTCTCGAGGGGCATCATTATCCACATAATAATAAGGACGAGAGTTGATCAACATTATCAGTGTCAAAAATATATCCTTCCCGTTGTGGATGCATTTTCCTGCATCCTTCTCGTCAAAGTACCTCACAACTCCCTCTCCTGAGTATGCCACCATCAAAGGGACAAACGGACCCTTAGCAAGTGGATAATGAGTTTTGAGGTAATGTACAAGCTAACCATAAGCATAATGGAGGGGAAAACAAACTTTGACCTAATCAAGTTGGAAAGAACATGAAATCTTATTCAAACCATGATAAATAGTGGCCAAAACTGGGGTCGCAAGGATAATCTTTTGCCCACTTGCCATCATGCTTTCCATCTTAAAAGTCTCGGGACGAATGAAGTTTCTGCCTTATAGGGAAACACAAAAGCAAATAGCCAAATTGATAAGAAGACTGCTATATATGTTTCATCTTTTTTGTCAGATCTCACCCTAAGCTTGGAGAATATAGCTTCTTGATCACTCGACCACCTAGTTGTCTCGGATTATGTGTTGACTTTAGGTGTGCGAATTTCTTTTCTTTCACAGTGAGGCAAGTTTAAATATTAAAGCTTTTTTATACCAAAAATTTATCCACTTGCTTAAGGAGACCTTTTGGTTAACACATGTACCTTCCTTAAGGTGATGGAAGACAACAAATAAATACTCGCAAGATCGAGGAGTAAATCTCATCCATTTTTCGTCCAAATCGGTAATTTCTCTTGGCTCAAGTATCACTTGTTCATACGGAGAACCTGCAATGGGTAGACCTCTAAGGATATGTAAGTCCCAAAGAGAGATAGATAGTTCACAACTGATTTAAGAAGTGTGTTCGTCTTGGGGCACCAAGCCTCACAAAATACTTGCAAAATGTTCGAGTTTCAATCATAAGTGAAAAGTAGGGCATAGACAACATCTAAATCTTTGTTGTACTCAGGGTTTGTTGGCTTCCGCCAAATACATCTTCAGCCCGTTCCTAATATCCTGGAATATGACGATACTCGCGCTCGATTGTTGTTGTATTTCCCCAACATATCGCCTTGAATTATGCGATGTCCTAAGTTTGGAAGAGTGCTAGCAATGTTTACATGGCGATGGATTGACGCTTGGAAAGACAAAATCTTGGACAATGGATTAAAAGTAGACTTATGCTCCAAGGTTTAGTTTTCTACGTAAAGGGAGTTCCTCAAAGAAGGTCATGAGGCTGCATATCGGCCAGCTTGCGGGGTGTGAACTAAGAGCTTGGTTTTCTCTATGCCATCTTCAGTCTCGATTACGAGATATCTAAGTTTGGCGGAAGGTGAGATATAGTCTCTGAAATTTGTCATCTCTTCAAGCTGGAAAAAAAATCATCAAAGTCCAAATCAAGAATATTAGAATGGGCACAAAGGTCTAAATGGGTAAAATGGCCCCCGTTAGTCGGGCCATATTGAAAATAATATCTTTGATAGTGGAATCATTTTGAGAGTAATCTCTCGTATAGTCAAGCCATTTTGAGAGTAATATCTCGAATAATCGGGTTATTTTGAGAGTAACCTCTCCGAGAGTCTAGCCATGCTAAGAGTAATCTCTCTAATAGTCAGGTCATTTTAAGATTAATCTCTCCTATAGTCGGGTCATTATGAGAGTAATCTCTCCGATAGTCAAACCACATTGAAAGTAATCTCTCCGATAATTAGACCATGAGAGTAATCTCTCCAATATTCAGGCGAGGAAGAATACCCATTCCTCACACTCTAAAATTATCTTTTTCATACATGAATTATCTTGTTAAACAAGAACATGTCCATCTTACTTGACCTAAAAAAGAGAAAAGAACAAGAAAGAAACACAAAAGAAAAAACGTAGAAAAAGGAGAAGGAAAAAATCAACTTCGCACTAGGGCTTCCTAATCGTTAAAGGTCAAAGTCGAACTGAGTTGAGGATGCCGCTGGTTGTTAGCGCAATTAGTATGGTTATTAACGAAGTACGGGATTGAAGATTTGCTCGGCGATGTGGAATCAATTGCAATTCTAAGTTGATTCCTTGATGAATTCTAAGTAATACTAGTTGAAGACGGCGTAAATTTGTCCATTGGTAGGGATGTGTGGCTTTCATAAGAAATTATCGATGTGATCAACTGCTATATATCAAAGTCAGGCGCATGAAATTAGCACCATTTACCACAAAGTTTCATAAGGATTCTAGAAAGAATGTGACATAAATAAATGGGTCATTTGTTCTTATTGAAACAGAAGGACATTTCAGAAGCAATGTTTACGTAATTCCAAGTCCATAAGCTCTGAAATGATTCAGTTTTGCAACAACTAATGTCTCTTAAGCTATCATTCGGAAGAAGTATGTCAAAATAAATTTATACTTCAAGCCTACTCTTTAAAATTTTAAAATTTTGACTAGCGTTGAAGTAGGAAACATTTATAGATATATAAATTTTATTAAAATTAAATTCGTAAAATAATTCGAACTATATTTTAAATTGAAGATATAATTTTTTCCCAAAAAGGAACAATCTGAATAGATGATTCGTATGATCTTTTGTTTTTTTTTCTTTTAAAAAAATAAGTTTTTGTTATTTCGTACTATACAAATCCTTTTGTAGGCATATAAATTTTGTTGGAACTAAATATGTAAAATAATTCGGATTATATTTTAAATTCAAGATATATTAGTTCAAATAAATTTATTGTGTTAATATAATTGTATTAATTACATAATTTAACATATATAGATTAAAGGGAAACTTGCACAAAAGTCTCAAATATATCTTAACTTACCAACCTCTAGTCATTAGTCATAGACGTACCAAAACTAGCCAACAAAAATTGAAAAACTGAGAGAGAAGCTCTGCCTTCTCTCTAAACTTCTCATCATCTTCTTCCCGGTTTCATCACCTTCTTCTCCACTGCATCTGCTTAGGTAAGTAAATTTAAGCAGAGATTGTTATGGCAAGGAGGAGAGGTCGCCCAAGAAAAGAATTAGTCCCAATTTATGCGAGTGATGTAGTCCCAAAAGCTGTTACCACTCTACAGATGGTCGCTCCTACTGTTCCATCAAATCCTACTGTGATTGTTGTTCCATTGCCTCAAGCAACAACAGATCCAGAACCAACTGGAGTTCCGGTGGTACCAAAAGCTATTACCACTGTACCGATAGTAGGAACTACTGTTCCATTGAATCCTGCTGCGAGCACTGTTCCATTGCTTCAAGTAACACCAGATCCACAACCATCTGGAGTCTCAGTGATACCAGTAGCAAATGTTAAGAGTACAGAGCCTCCAATTAAGTCTGTAACTGGTCCGATGGAGCCTGAGAATGGAGTCCAGATCTGCATGCAACAAGCAACACTAGCTGATGATACAAAATCTGCTACAAAGGAAGGGTTAGATCCACCTAAACAGTGGACTAGTCTCTTCCAGAGTAACAGACTTGCCGCAAATGGTATGTCCTTAGAATATATTCCTCCTACACTTGTTAATGGCAACCCAGTTGGTCAACTGGTGAAGGAAGAAGTGGAGGAGGAAGAAGTGAAATGGAAATGTGCTCTTGTTGTATTTGTGTTAGGTAATAGCCCAGGGTATAATGGAATGAAGAGATTTATTAATCTTCACTGGTCACACGTTCCTGAGCCTGAACTGTTTTATCATGATGAGGGTTATTATATTGTTAAATTTAGTTGCATTGAAGATGCTAAGGAAATCCTGTGTGGAAGGCCTTATACTATTGCCAACAGACCTATGATTGTGAAGCAATGGTCTGTGGATTTTGATTTCAAGGCAGCCTTCCCTTCAGAAATTCCTCTATGGGTGAAGTTTCCTAACTTACCTATGTCTTGTTGGGGCAGCAAGTCTTTAAGTAGAATTGCCAGTGTCCTCGGTAAACCTATATTTGCTGATGAGTGTACTGCTAAACAATCCAGAATCTCTTATGCTCGTATGCTCATTGAGGTAAATGTGGCAAAAAAGTTACCTAGTGAAATAGAGATTCTAGATCCAAATGGAAAGAGTTTCATACAGGATGTGATCTATGAGTGGAAACCTTTGTACTGTGAGAAGTGTTTGGAGGTTGGACACAATTGTTTGACTAAAGCTGCTCAACCTACACAAAAAGGTAAGGTGACACAAGAATGGAGAGTGAAAGCACCAGTTGCAACAGTCCAAAACAACCAGATGCATCACATCTAGTGTCAAGAGGTAATTAAGGAGACAAGTACTAAAGCTACAGCTGATGTTGGGGACAAATAGAAGCAAGTTGTTCAAGACTCTCCAGTCTTTAACATAACCAATTTCCCTCCCTTATCCCCGCTTGTTATGTCTAACAGATTTGAAGTTGGGACAGTTAGGTGGGCTGATCATCCCCTAGATGAAGGGGGAACAAGTAAAACTCAATAAAGTGGGTCTTTTGGAATATCAGAGGTGTAAATAAAAGGTTTAAACAAAAAGAAGCTCAAAATTACTTTAGAAATAATAAGTTTGACCTGGTAGGACTAGTAGAGACTAAGGTTAAACAACACAATGCTAGTAGAATAGCTAGTTTTTTATTGCCTAACTGGAACATGATAACTAATTATAGTGGTGCAGTAAATGGGAGAATTTGGATTCTGTGGGATCCTACAAAAGTAGTGGTTACAGGATATCTTGAGGAGGCTCAGATCATTCATTGTCAAGTTCAACATAACACTGGTGGTGTTATCTGCTGGCTCTCAGTAGTTTATGGATTTAATGATTGTGATCAGAGGAGGATGCTGTGGAATTCTATCTTGAACTTATCAGCTGGTATTACTGATCATTGGATTACTGCAGGGGATTTCAATGCAATTCTATCCAGCAAAGAGAGACAATCCTGCCAACAAGTGAAGCAAAGAGATCTTGTTGATTTCAATAATTGCATTCAGCAATCAGGACTGGTTGAGCTACCTTGGGAGGGAAATTATTTTACATGGTCTAATCAACAAAGTGGTAATGACAGAGTATGTAGTAGACTGGATAGAGTGTTTGGTAATTTGAATGGCAGATGAAGTGGAACCATGTGCATACTGTATATGGTCATCCTCTCATATCTGATCATAATCCTATGGTACTAACTCTTACAACTGATACAGCCACAAGGAAAACACCATTCAGATTCTTTAATGTTTGGATCCAGCATAAGGAATTTCATGTTATACTTTCAAAGTACTGGAATGGCAAGGAGCAGAATACTCTTCAAGGAGTATGGAATAATCTGAAGTCTCTCAAACCTCACTTAAAATCTCTTAATGTTAGAGATTTTAAGAATATTTCTCAGAAGATTGAAAGCAGCAGGAAAGAACTGGAAGAAGTGCAGCATCAAATGGCTATTTCTTATTCAGACACACTTCAGCAAAGAGCAAAATCTATGGTAGAGCAGCTAGAGAAATGGTCATTAATTGAAGAGTCAGCGTTGCAGCAAAAGTCAAGAGCTAAATGGATCAAACTAGGGGATTCCAACAATAAATACTTTTCAACAGTCATGAAGGAGAGGAGCCAACATAAGAAGATTATTGAACTCTCCACAGAAGGAGGCTTGAAGATAAAGGATCCTGCAGATTTGAAGAAGGAGATTAGGGATTTCTATCAAGCTCTAATGGGAACTTCAGCCAACTCACTTCCAGCAGTGAATAAGATATATATGAGGAATTGACCAAAATTATCTCAAGTACAAAGGATGGATCTTGTAGCTGATGTAACTGATATAGAGATAATTGACAGCTTGAAGGGTATTGGAAATGATAAAGCTCCAGGGATTGATGGTTTTAATGCCATGTTCTTCAAACAATCTTGGCATATCATTGGTAATCAGGTTATCCAAGCTGTCAGAAATTTCTTTCATACCTCCACAATGTACAGACCTGCTAATTGTGCAACTCTCACTTTGCTACCTAAAGTACCTAATCCTCAAACAGTGAAAGAGTTTAGGCCTATAGCTTGTTGCTCAGTCTTGTATAAGATTATCTCCAAGCTGTTGGCTAATAGACTCCAAAAAGTTATGAGTAGTATTATATGCAATTCACAGGCTGGATTTGTACCAGGAAGAAGAGTAGCAGACAATGTGATATTAGCTCATGAGCTAATAAAACAGTATCCCAGATCACATATCTCTCCCAAATGTATGATCAAGATTGATCTCCAAAAAGCTTATGATTCAGTGGAATGGTGCAGTTTACATCAGATTATGGAAGAACTGGATTTCCCTAACAGATTTATTAGATGGATCATGGTATGTGTTCAAACTGGTAGCTATACTGTTGTGGTTAATGGTGAAACAACAAAGCCTTTTCAAGCTGCCAAAGGATTGAGACAAGGAGATCCAATATCTCCATTTCTGTTTGCTATTATTATGGAATATCTTAGTAGATCTTTGGCATAATTGAAACATACTAAAAGCTTCACATATCATCCAGGCTGTAAGAAGTTGGGAATTACTCATTTGAGTTTTGCAGATGACTTGTTATTATTTGTCAAAGGGGAGCCTCAATCAGTAAGTTCCATGTTCTTATTCTTTTCTCAATTCCTTGCTGCTACTGGTCTTAAGGCTAATTTACACAAAAGTGCTGTGTATTTTGGTGGGGTGTCAATTGAGATTCAGCAACAAATTCTTGATCTTCTTGGTTATGTTAAAGGGGACCTTCCTTTCAAATATTTGGGAGTCCCTTTAACTACCAAAAAGTTATCAGTTGCTCAATGGCAACCTCTGGTTGATAAGATTGCTGCAAGAATTACTTCCTAGACAGCAAGATACTTGTCATATGCAGGCAGATGTCAGTTAGTTCAGTCAGTTATTTTTGGAGTTCAAGCTTATTGGGCTCAATTGTTTATCATACCATCAAAAGTTGTTAAACTGCTGGAGACTATATGCAGAACCTATATTTGGTCAGGGTCTGTGAATGTCACAAAGAAAGCATATGTGGCTTGGGAGAAAGTTTGTATGCCTAAATCTGTTGGAGGTCTGAATTTAACAAATATCTCAATGTGGAATAGAGCTGCAATAGCTAAACTAGGTTGGGACTTAGCTTATAAAAAAGATTTGCTGTGGGTGAAGTGGATTCACACTGTGTATGTCAAACAACATCAGTTGGAGAACCTTAACATCCCAGCTAATGCTAGCTGGATGGTAAGGAAAATTGTGGAAGGTGTTAAACTACTACAACAGCATCAACTGTTAGAGGATAGTGACTGCACTATAAGGAAAGTATATTTGCAGCTCATTGGAGAATCAACTAGAGTTACATGGAAGAATCTGGTAATGCAAAATGCAGCTAGACCTAAAGCTATTTTCAGCTTATGGTTATTACTGCAGGATCGACTTCCCACCAAAAACAGACTATTACAATGGAATTTGAACATATCAGGTGTCTGTGTTATGTGTCAACAAGAATTGGAGACTAGAGATCAGTTATTTTTGCATTGCTCCTTTGCTTCCCAGTTGAGATATCAAACAATGCAATGGCTGAGAACTGATGACTTTACTGGACAAGATTGGATACAATTCTGTCAATGGATCATTATGCAGTCCAAAGGGAAATCTGTCCGAGCTCTCTTCTTCAAGATGACTATTACAGAAATGCTGTATAGTGTATGGTTAGAAAGAAATGCGAGAATTTTTGAAAACATCTATTGTAATTGTGATAAACTCCTAAGTAGTATAGCCTATATCTGTAATGTTCGAGCTCCCCCTAGGCTTAGTTCATATATTCAGCATTTCATGGTATAAATGCTGAAATTAGAGTAGCATAGATACATCATGTTCCAGTTTTTGATAGGCAGTTGAGATTAAACTGTCCTATGATTTTGTAAGGCATCCTTTTGGTGATTAATAAAAATTTTAATTACCAAAAAAAAAAAAATTGAAAAACTAAATAATAGGGTTTTTTCTATCAAAGAATAACATGCAAAAATCACCTTCCATATTTTTAAGCGTGATTAGCAATATTAGATATAAGACGGAAAGGAAATTTCATAGACGGGGTAGCAAATAAGGTGATGAAATACAAAAATCTATACAATATTCAAAAATCTAAACAAAAGGGGAATTTTTTCAATGGGTATAGATGAAATTTATTGAAAATATATAGATAAGTCAATATACAAAATTTGAGGAAGATTGGAGGTGATTTGGACTGGTTTTGTATCAAAATTTGTAATTAAATCAAGTTCGAAAAAATCCTCTGCGACACATGTATCAAATATGTATCAGGCATGTATCTCACACACAAATATACATGGATATATATGTGATATACAATTGATACATGTGTGATACAGAAATGATACACATTGTGATACACATCATTTTTTTCATGTTAAGTTTTTACTTCGAATTTTCAATTCAAACCAGCTCAAAACTTTACCAAATCATTCCAAAACTGATATTCAAGCTTCTTAAGTTGTGCCCAATCTATGCTAATAACACTCACTCAAAACAAAGCAAATATTTGATATTTTTTTGCTACAAATAGCTAATTGGCTAATTTGGCTAATATTAGTAATATTTTATCAATTGACCAATTTTGTAATGAGCTAGTTATAAATAGACATAGCTGGTAATTCCCCAAGATTAAATAAATAGGTCCAAATTCATTGGCCTAGCCCATTTAGTTGGGCTACAAATGATGAGCACATTTCTTTTGGCCCAAGATAGCATATTCTTAGAGGCCCAGTTTGGTACCACACGTGAAATGACGTGGCACGACATGTCAAATGGAAAAGCCAATAGGATCATGTCTCATGTCAAAATGACAAGACATGCCAAGTCAAACTAAAAGGCCAATGAAACCACGCCACCCGTGCAAGTGACATGTTCTGGCCAATTAATTTGATTGGTCGGAAAGAATTTGTTCTTATCATAACTCTTCATTTCCACAACTATAAGTATGGTTCTAAATAATCGAGAAAAGACACCAGAAGTTATAATAAGAAGCAAGAAAGTGCTCGTGAATCAAACGCTGAAAATTCCTCCAGCAATTTTAAACTTCAAGCAATCAAGTTCATGTTCAAGCTCAAGAACAAATCAAGTTACAGCTCAAGAACGAAGAACAAATCAAGGTTCAAGGAGTACGAGTTGAAATCAAAGTTTGTGCTAGTTGAATTCAAGATCATCGTATGTAACAACAAATATAAATTAAAGTTCAAGTTCAAAAGCCCTTAAATTTATTTACTTTTGAAAAGAAAAATCATATGATTCATAGAGATTGACACTCAAATATTTAAAATAAAATATTATAATTATTGCAATAGCTTTTTTATCTTATTTTTTCGACGCGATCTATTGTCCACACCTTTATTTGTGGAAACACATAACTAACATATCCGTAGAATGATCTTATGTATAATCCGTACAGAATATTTGACTATTTCATTCTTTGTTTTATTTCTTTAAAAAAATTGAGACAAAGAGAATGCTGACTCAACGTCAACCAGAATTGATGGTCCTGAAAAAAATTCGAAAGTACATGATTTTTGAAACAATCTTTAGAAAAACAATTTTGTTTTTGGATGGCTGTATTATGTTAAGTTATACAATGGTTGCTTTCATTTAATAACATCTCCAATTTTCTTTTTTCTTTGCAAATGTTTTGTTTTGTTAAATGAACCAAACATACATGTTTGCAAGCATCAGTGAACATTTTTTAAAATAAGTTGTCACTCCCAATATCCTAATATCCTTTTTTTTTCCGTGTATAATCTTTCTATATATTCAAATTTATCAGATAATTAATCCAATTAATTCAGGCAAATTTCCATTATACGTCTCTTTTTTTATGCAATCATTTAAATTCTGTCCCTTTTTTAAAAAATCCTTGCAAATTATAATCTCCCCCTTTACAAATGGAAGTAAACCTAGCCTCTCTACAAATATTTTTTCTTCTTCAAGCAAAGTGACAAACATGGTTCCCATAATTCAAGTTAGAAGAAATACTCTGAAAGTGAAGATGTGAACATTCAACGTTGAATATAAAATGACCATTCCTTCTTTATTGAAGCCAAATATATCGAGATGTGTTTCTAAAAGTAGAAAGGAAATCTTATTTTACTTCAATTATACTTAATTTTAAAATAGAGATTTTTATTTCCAAAATATACTACTCCCTCTATCTTAATTGATGTGATATACTTTTATGTTTAGTTTGTTTCAAAATAAAATGGTAGATTTTTATATTAAAAATAATTTAATCTTTATATTTTGACTTTAATATACAATCACATAAATATTTATTATAGTTTATTTTAAATTATAAATTTAAAAGGCTCTCTATCTTCTTAACTCCATATATACCGTATTAGTATAGTATGTGTATATGTAGGTTGCTTTTACATGTATAGACGCACGCAGAGCGTAGTAGTAGATTTTATAGCAATGAATTCTACGTAAGCCGACAAAACAAGAATGGAACGCATTCTATTTCTTGTTCCTCCTCCAATCAACACCCCCACCTCCCCCTGGCCCCCAATCTACATCCTCTTGGTCCTCTGTATATATATAGTGTATCTATATATCCATATCCAACTGTCCCTTAACCCCCCAAGGAAAAAAACAGTATTGTTTCAAGAAAATATAATTGAGGTTGTAATCTTTAACTAATTGGAAGTTTTCTTGAGTTAGGGTTGAGCTCAATGAACCTTTAACTTGATGAATTTCCTACCAAGATGCTGGAGTTACAGTGAAACAAGTGAAAGTAGGGGAGGCGAAAGTTCAAGTTCCAATTCCAATGGTGGATTTGGGAAAGATGGGTTGTTGTGGTTTCATGATATTGGGAAGTACGGAAGTGGGGAATTCTCTATGGCAATTGTGCAAGCCAATCAGGTTTTAGAGGATCAAAGTCAGATAGAGTCAGGTCCTTTTGGAACCTTTGTTGGAGTCTATGATGGTCATGGCGGCCCTGATACTGCTCGTTATGTTTGTGATAATTTATTTCGACATTTCCAAGGTTCATCTTCTCTTTGTCTTTCTTTTCTTAATGTGTGTTTTGCCAATTTTTGTCTGTTTTGTTACTATTTTAAAATGTTAAATTTTCTAGTAGTTGATTAGGTCGATTGAAGTAGGGAAGGTCGATTAAGGCAGAGAATTTGGTTCAAGAATGCTTGCATTAGGGTAGGCTGTCTATATTCATCCCCGTGGGTGCGGCCCTTCTCTCGCCCCTGCGTGAATGGGGATGCTTTGTGCATCGGGTTTTAAAAAATGTTGCTTCAAGAATGAGGAAAGGCTAGGCCTTATAAGTCTAATTAGTTGAAGTTACTGGACTGGAGGGTATCCTTTGAGTGGATTCTGCGTTAACCCCAAGATGTCGGTCTCTAACTAGAAAAGTAAATGCCTGAGCTTTAGTGAGAATGGCCTCCTTGCTTATTGACTTGAACCACTGACCTTTAAGTGAACCTATGGGACAAAATGAACGGCACCCCTTGGTTATATGATATTTTTGTATTATTCCTCTTTATTTAGGTCCATTTCATTCTACTACTAGATAAGCTGCATCACTGAAGCTTGTAGTTTCTGCTAGCAGTACCATTATACAATTGAAAAAATCACTCTTGAGAATCCTCATTACAGAAATTCTGTCTTTAGGTAGTACATCTTTTGCTGATGTCGTCTAGTTTGGGATTGAAACAGTGTTACTTCTGTCATTGGTTTTCATTTGTCGTTAAGACATTACTATTTTAAAGTGTGCGTATTTCTCTACTGGTAGGAAATGTAACTATGTAAACATTTAACTCAAGCAAATGCCCAATATATTTCACAAATGTAGAGTACTCATGGATGAATTTAAATACTCACAGTTCAGAGGCAGAAAAAAGAAATTCCTTCCATCTACTTTGCTGATTTGATCCTGTGAAATATTGGAGAAGGGTGGTCCCTATCCTTCATTTGGCTGTTCGGCTCCATTACCATCTCTAACTTCCCAATCCCCAAAACCCAGGGGGCTCAAGTGCCCGTGGATGCTACTATTGTTTTTGTAAAATCATTCTGTCCCTTTGCCCTAAATATTTTGGATTTGGCCTTTAGAAAAAGAAAGCTTTATGGTGGTTTCATGGATTTTAGTCTTAACGCAGCAGCATCAGCTGAAGGAAATGGTGTTGTAACAGAGGAGACAATTCAAAGGGCCTTTCTTGAGACAGAGAGAGGGTTTACTTCTCTTGTTTCAGAAAATTGGAATTCTCGACCACAGATGGCGACAGTGGGGTCATGCTGCCTGGTTGGAGCTATATATCAGCAGACACTTTTTGTAGCGAATCTTGGTGACTCTCGTGTGGTCCTTGGAAAGAAGGTTGGAAACACTGGGGAAATTGCTGCTATACAGCTCTCAACGGAGCATAATGCCAATATTGAGTCTATTAGGTGGGAGCTAAAAGACTTGCATCCAAATGATCCACAAATCGTTGTTCTTAGACATGGCGTTTGGAGGGTAAAAGGAATAATTCAGGTATATCAACTATAAGAAGAGCTCTTTTATAAAATTATGAAAAAAACTTTCCAAGTTCTCCCCGTACTCCCCATATTCCTATATTTGGTCCGTGCATAGGATATGCATAGAAACTTTGATGTGTATCTGAAGCTTTAATTATTTTCATACGGCAGAGTTTCCGCCAAGTTATATCTGAAACAAAAGACTTTGGTAAGAATGATGTTATTTGCTAGGGCCTATGGCCACTTACAGTATATAAATTTAAATTGAACTTACATCAATTTTTTGCTGGAGAACTACCATACTATGGATGCCCATATGGTGTAATAATGAACTAAGGTAAACGGAATTTTGTGTAGAAAAGTAGATTTTAACTTTCAAGATGACTTCATACTTTATACAAAAATTGATATGCCTCTCAAAGTATCTACTGTTTCATGATTTTATATTTTCATCTATAGGATAAAGAGGTTATTGTTAGTCTATGGTTGGTCTGTTTGTACCTGCATGTCATTCTTTCAAATTGAAGTTCTTCTACAATTATTGCTTTTCATGTATACTAGAATTCATTCTCGTAACTTACGTCAAAATCGGTCTCCCTAACTTACTGCAGGTCTCAAGATCCATTGGTGATGTTTACCTTAAACATGCCAAGTATTGTAGGGAACCAATAAACGGAAAATTCAGAGTTTCTGAACCCATTAACATGCCTATCCTGTTGGCTACTCCATCAATTTTAACACATCCTCTACATCCAAATGATTCCTTCCTCATATTTGCTTCTGATGGTCTATGGGAGCACTTGAGCAATGAGAAGGCCGTTCAAATTGTTCAGAGTCATCCTCGTAAAGTGAGTTCTATGCACCATAATATTACACTTTTCCTGCATACTGAGTTCACATTTTAGGTTTAATACACTTCTCTCATGGGCTGGCTATGACTTTCAAATACATGTTTACATTGATGATACACATAATTGGTTTTTTCTTTTTTTGATAATTCAAGAATCATATCTTCAGGCATTAATCATCTTCTAGGTTGTCAAGCCCTCTGGCATTTCCAATCAGAATTTCAGCAACTTGTAGATGACTTGCCTAATCTCTTTCCATTTTTTCTGCCCTGAATATTCTCCTTATTTATCCTGCCATAATTTATTGAAAAGTCTATCTCTTTAACACAAAAGAATTCTTTCCTTTATATTCAGAGGGTGAGAGATACTGTCTTTGTTCCCCTTCCGAGTTCTATTCTCTATTCTCCTTTTGATCTCTTTTCTTGTAAGTAGGGACAATGCCTCTTCGTGATCTTTGTTAAATGAAATGCCCAGACCTTCAAATCTAGATTGATATGCGTCTGCTGTGTGTATTTTTCCATATGGTGAAAGAAAAAGTAACAGAAGTGTATCAATATATCATGTATATTTTAGAAGAGCATTATACCATTTGGATGCTAATCAAATATAACTTTGATCTTGGGAGCACACCAGCAATGAAGCTACTCAAACTTCGAGAACATAGTTGAAGCTGCATTGAGTTGCTAATTAATTTCTGAGTAATCCTGTAACCTCAGTTAAGTTGTATTCGTATCATCTTTCTCTGCCACACCAAATGACAGAAGTCTTATCAACAACAACAACAACAACAACCCAGTATAGTCCCACAAAGTGAGGACTGGGGAGGGTAATATGTAGACGAGCCTTACCCCTACCCGAAAGGGCAGAGAGGCTGTTTCCAATCGACCCTCGGCTCAGTAAAGGAAAGGAAAAACAAAAACAAAAGAGCATTAGTAACTCCAGCAGAAATAGCGCAAATAATTATCTAAACATAAGAAACATAAATAAAATAGCATGCAATAATATCATACAGTAATTATCATAAATAACTACCATAAGGGAGACACAAGCCAAAACACAAATCATCTATGGATAGCCCTGCCAAGCCTCACCCAACCCCGGGTGAGGAGTATGAAAAACTCTAGGAGCCCCTATCCCACAACCCTGATACTAGACCTCCAGACTTTCCTATCAAGGGTCATGTCCTCGGAAACCCGCATTTTAGCCATGTCATGCCTAATCACTCTCCCCAATACTTCTTAGGCCTCCCTCTGCCTCGCCGAACGCCGACAATCGCCAGCCGCTCACAACTCCTCACAAGCCGCGACAGAAGTCTTATCATTTTTCTCTTTACGGTTCACTTTATTTTTATGTAATTAGACTTTATATTATTCTTCTGTATCAGGCAAGGTTTTCTGCTTCTTAATGGATTTAAAGTTCTTTAAGTCTTATCGCTCGAGATTTCCCTCTGTGTGTGTGTAGACACATATTGCACATTTTGACTCTTTCAAAGAGATAGTTTAAACTCCTTGTCTCTATTGACATATTCTGGTATACATTCTTGAATATGAGAAACACATCTTTTCACTGTTTCATGCTCATGATTTTCTTGCAAATACAGGGAAGTGCAAAGAGGCTTGTTAAAGCTGCTCTCCATGAAGCTGCAAAAAAGAGAGAGATGCGATATTCAGATCTTCGAAACATCGGCAAAAAGGTCCGGCGTCATTTCCATGACGATATAACTGTCATTATTTTATTCTTAAACCATGACCTCATATATAGAGGCGCTGTGCAAGATCCTCCACTTTCTATACGTAGTGCACTAGAACACTGATTGTTGAAAGAATCAAATATTTTTGAGGTTCTTGCACAACATCAAAATTTTCCTTGATATGCGGCTTCAGGAGCAGCTAGCATCAGTGAAGCAACTATGGTGTATAGGAGTGCTTTTTTCCTTTGAAGAGGCTTATAATTTGAATTGCTCAAACCTTATGTGGATGGAGTTCAAGAATAATGCTAATTTAAAAGTTTTGGGTACAGTCAACTTCTATGTATTTATTTTGTATACCAGTTTTTGCTTCTGTATTCAGAAGTTTTTTGTTAATTTTTTTGTAACATTGTTGCAAGAAAAAGTTCGCCACAAGAGAATAATGGCACTTTTGAACTCGAAAGATGATTTTGCTGTGTTCTTATTATTTAATTGGCTGGTCCCCTGATTACAAGAAGAAAAACAGCTTATTTCCCTTTGAAGAGAATATTTATTTGACCAGTCGAATAATCTGCTAGACTTTAACTTCAGTATTATCTCCTCTTGGATTTTGTGTGTGTAGTTCTTGATTGCAGGAATCATATTCTTTACAGAACACAAGGAATATGGTGCCTTGGTTCCAAGAACTTGGAGAAATATTGGGGTCACTTTCCCATCTTGCAAGCCGAGCTGCAGATTGATATTGAATATCTCATTTTTATTCAATTCATTTTGAGCTTCATCAGCCTTCCTAAAAAAAAGAAGGCAAAAAGAATGAAAAAACAACAAAGTCGTCTTTGACTATGTGTGCTCCTCTTTTGTTGCTTCCAGCTCCAGTATCTTATTATAGTGAACAACCTCATCTAATTTTGTGTACAGCAATATTTCTTACTTTCCATTTGTTTAGCTAGGTGGTTTCCTGCCGAAAGCACAATCTGGAGATTGACAGGTAGGGGCGGATCCAGGAGTTAAGAGTCCCTGGATCTGGAGTTCTTACTAGCTTGAGGAGCATCGCTCTTGAAACAGTAAGTTGAATTCTCTTAATATATACCAAATCTAATGGATTCTCTCTCTCTCTCTCTCTCTCACACACACACACACACATACATAATGTTGGAGCCAAAAGCAATCCAAATCCAGTACATACATAATATATTCGCCCTGTTGACATACATCCTTGCTTTTCCGCATGCAGTCTTTATTGTTCTCTTAATTTTCCTTTTTTCCCTTTTCCAATGTGGATGGCTAACAATAACAACGGTAAGTATTGAAAACAATGGCATAAAGTTCTCTTCGCTACCTATAGCCGAGCATTTCAAAAGGAAGGGGAAAAAGAAAGTAAAAAAGAAACAATAGAATCTTCAACAGAGACACACTAGAATATGATATGAAAGAGGACAATTTCTAACAAATACATTATACAAAATCTGTGGGATTGAGTGAAGATGAAAACTGAATATGCTATTTTCTATGTGCAACAGACTTACTAATCCAGTGCTTTACTTTACAAGCTGTTTGAAAAATTGAATGCAAATAATGCAAATCACTAAGAGATACTTTGCATGGGTCCTCTAGCCAATATTAACCAAAACCATAAAACCCTAAGATTATACAGCAACCTTGACATCCTGGAACAAAACAATCTCTTCAAAGCCAAAACTCGGTAATGTAACAGCTACTTGCTCCAAAACTAAGCAACAGATCATGAAGACAGTAATTTCACAAAAAAAGGATTTGCAAGAACATGAATTCTTTGCTCAGTAAAGGAGATCCATCTTCTACAATTAACCAACAGTAGGTAATCTAATATGTATATGATAAGTTATAATATGAAAGCGAATACGTATGATCTCTCTTCCAATAAAACAAAAGCAAGAGAAGCAGGTACTTATGCAGCTGCAATTAAAAAAATTATGAGCGCAGGACATTTCTGAACTTCTGACATCTTCATCAGCCAAAACTAACAGGCTATGTAAGACTTAGTTTTAACAACTTAAGTTTGGATCTCACTATACAAAACTTTCAAGAGCTTAACTTACCAAGCCTAACAATCTGAAGAAGAATTTTATTACCATGCAATTTGGAATGTAATGCAAAGTTACATCCAATTGCTTGGTAGATTCACAGTTTATGTTGTAAAGATGGGGAACTAGCATAACAATAACAATGATGTAATTTCAATGAGCCAGCATTCTAAACAAAAATGGGTTCTTGTGAAGATGTTTGTAAAAGGAGAAGGCCTTTTCCTCAAGGGTATTTGTTACTGACAATAAAATGAACCTCTCATGTTAGCTATAACTGAACATTTTTGGTTCGGTAATGCTGCAGTTGATCAATTTGATATCTTCTAAGTTCTAACTGAGTATCCTAGATAATGTTAAGCAGCATTTTCTTGAGGAGCTTTTTGATGATTTGTCACTGGTTTTCTTCTCTTGAGGTCTCTAATCTTCAAATTTAGTCCTATTGAGCTTCTGCTTCTTCTATAAGAAAGACCAATATCTTTCTATTTGAGCTTCTTTTTCCTGCCCTGTTATGACAAAAGCTAACATGACATTGTGACTTGAAAGTTGCAACTGAAATGACCATATGACACATGCCCAAGACAGATCACAACAAACAAAACATACGTATATAAAATCTCCATGTTTTAAGATGATAACATCGTTAATCAAGAACATTCAATTTTACCCAGAGTAACATGCATCTCCGAATATTATGTTCTTCCTTTTCCTTTTCTACTGTTTGAGTTACTTTCTTGTGTTTTTTTTCTTGTCATTGTTTAAGAGTGGAAAGAACAGACAGTAAAAACATCATCAGCAACCTCAAGGCTAACATTCTCTGAGTTATTCTCACTACCATTAAGTCAAAACAGCATGTAAGTGATGAAAATTTTTTACTAACACACTACTCTTGGAAGCAGTTGTTACATATTGACTTGGGAAGTTTATCACCACATAAACTTGTAGAGGCAATACCAATAGTCTCTGCTTTAATGTATCATAAGCTTCGTAATTCAAAGATTTTCCAGTATAGAATGAAGACTTGAAACCCGACGACGGAACAGCGGTTCTAGCCTGAAAGCTGGCACCCCAGTTTGCCACCTGTTTGTATCATATATTTCACTCCATGCCTGTACAATCTCATCAACCTTGAACCCTGGAATAGAAAAGGTGCAAGATTTTAAAGAAAATCACAAAAGGAAAACATAAAAGAACTAATTAACAAAAATCTTGTTCATTATTTTACCTTCCATTGCAGTTTCATTGGAACAGTGGTTCTTTTTCATGACTGCAATATCAGTTTGAGATGCTCCAGCTAGTTCAAACTTTTCAACTGCAACCTCTAGACATTCTTCCCAGGTTGGTAATCCTATCTTAAATTCCACGACAGAACGTTCATAGAGAATGGTTCCCCATAACAGGTAAATCTGAGAGCTCATGTTTTCAGCTTGCTCTTTAGCTTCTTCAGTTGGTTTATCTTTAAGTATACCTTCCAAACCCCTTTTCTGCAACTGAGCTTTATGTTCATCGTGTTTCGAGAGTCCATTTAGACACTGTTCTTCCATCTCTTCCCACATTTCGATCCCTCTTTCTATACTATCCTCAGCCTTGTTATAGAGATCCAAGATCTCTGCACATGTCCCTGTCTCTAACTCTACTTTACTACCAATCAAATAGTACCAAGAGAGTTTTGCTTGTTCAAACTGCTGCTGACCGAGTGCAAGAAGGCTTTCATAGAAATCTGGCTTGACTCTAAGAGATTCTTCATATCTCCTTTCTGCCATTCCATATTCTTTTTCTGCCCATTCATATGCAGATTCAGACACCGACTCGCCAGAACCGTCTTCTGTAAAAAACACTTCTTTTCTTGCTCTAGACATATGCACATTTCCCCAATTGAACAAAGACAAAGCTGCCATCTCTCGGAACTGAGCTGAAGCAATTTCAAAAAGCTCTTCTGCTTCTGCATTTGTAACAGTGTCCTCCATAGCTTCTGAATATAACTTCATTCCTGTCTCATGAAGATCCAGATATGAGTCACAACATGATTCTTGAATAGCATCGCAAATTGGACAATCCAGTTCCCGGGGCATGTTGGCCCTTTATCCAGTTTCCTCCTTTCCTTCGCGACTGTAGTTGATTTGCAAATACTGGGATTCACATATTTTTCAACCCTCATTGCTTCATATATAGGTTCTTCATCAGGACTAACTTCTGTAATGTAGAGTCTTAAAGAACCCCGAGTATCAACGGATGATTCAGCCAACCTGAGCTCAGCAGTAGTTGTGATAGTAACCAAGTCACCTTCTTGATCCCTATACTTGATAAGTGCACCCTTCAAGTTTGGAAATCGATCTTGAACTACGTCTCTCACAAGTTGAAAACTGCAACTAACTGGTAACTGCCCACATCTTATATCCTCCTCGAGAACAAACTTCACTGTTCTCGTTGCTGGTTTTTCTTCCTCAACGTTTCTCTTCTCCTCCACAATCACCTTGTCCTCTGTCTTCTCTTCTTCGACCCCATCAACCTTAGCTTCCTTAATCTCAACAGCTTTCTTTCTGTCAAATTTACTGTTCTTTTTCTTTTTCATGTTATATCCTTCACAACATTGCCAGATAGTGGAGGTGGTAATACTACTTTTTTATGTTCAACATTATAAAAATTTTCTTCTGTTGCCTTTTTAACCTTATCTGCAATCTCCAATGCAGTCAAATTATTAGGTTCAATACTCAAAACATGGTTCACATCTCTTAAAGCTAAATCAAGCCTATTCAATGATTCATATCATTTTGTTCTCTTTAACAAAGCTTTGCTATATTTTGGTGCAACTTCAAGTGCCAAATTACATTCATTTATAGCTTTTGGTAACTCCCTAATACCCATTTGCATATAGCAAGTAGCCATGTTGCTATGCAAATAGGCAACATCAATATGATTCCTAGGAAGTAATTTGATGGCTTTCTCATACTTCAACATAGCGCCCTCGTGATCGCGTTTCTGAAAAAGCTTGTTTCCTTCTTCCTTAAGTTCTTGAGACATCTTGATAAACACAGCTGTGTCCTCATCAAATGCTTTGGATTTATGCTCTGGAGCAGCTTTACTATGTTTCACATTTCCAGCATTTGATTTTGATTTTACATGACTTTTCTTTTTCCCTGTTGGCTTCCCCATGGTTGTTTACTCCTATTAGCTAATATCTGGAGCAGCCTATAATCACTGCTTCACAACTTTTATTTAGTCCTAAAAACCAGAAAGAAAGGACGGCAATGCTAATTATTCAACCAGAGAAAATGAATAAATAAGAATGCTACGAAAAAGAATTTTGAAAATTAAAGCAATTACAACAACTACTACTACAAAAAAGAGCTCCAGTGAAATCCCATAGTAGTGTGTACGTAGTTCTTATTCCTATAAAAGTTGTTTTCGAAAGGCACTCGACTCAGAAAATGAAAGTAATTATATAGAAAAATCATATAATAGGTAAAGATTAAAGATGTAATTAAAGTGATTGATAGACCCAAAAAAGGGAGAGAAAGGAAGAGAATATATATATATATATATATATATATATATATATATATATATATATATATATATATGATGTTTGGAACAACGAGGAGAAAGTCCTAATACAGAATCCTTAAAAACATGAAGAAGAAGAAAAAATACTCCACTCTTTAGTTGTCTGTGGCCTGTTCCTCGTCTGATTCTAACACGAATGATGGCATCTATAGAAGAGAAAGGGAAATGTTGATGGAAAATGAAGGATTTCTTTTCTTTTCCCTTCCATATTTGCTGGTTTTCTGCGTTCACGTCATATACAAGACGTGCCTGCATGATTTTGAACAAAGGTTGAGGCCCCTCTGAATTTGATTTTATATTTGGTTTTAAATTAAACCAATTTACAAAAGTAATTGTCGTTTTCGATTAGATTTTAGAAGAATTGATTTTAGAAATTGTTGTATACGCTTGTACTTGGAAAAATAATAAACAAAAAGATATTAAACGTATATTTATGCTACTTTATTTTAGAATTACTAGAAAGCCAATTGATTTATTACTATATAATCAGACGAAACGATAGATGCGACAGTAGGTGGAAAGTAGAGGGGTTATCCAGTCATAAGGCACAAAGAGTAAAAAATAATAGTAGTAAATTCATATTAAAAAGAATTACGGGGACCTAAATGAAAAAAGGGACCGAAATAAAATTTGTTAATCTGAAATCAAAATTGATTTTCAAAACTATTTTTCAAAAATGACAATTTTTTTTCCAGACGCTTACTTAAATTATCCTGTCAAACCTAATAAAAAAGCATCTATGATTTCGTACTAAATTTCACTTACCATATTCAATTAAAACTTTTATCAGTTGTTTTGTTTTGAGGAGAAATGGTGCCAGAAAACTAATACATTTTGTCTTTCCTCATGATGAAGCAACTACCTTGGAGGATACGTTAGTTTTTGGAGGTCTTTCTCTTTACTAAGAGAATATGTATTAATTTCAATTGACTCAGAAAATCAAAAAAGAATAAATAATCAATTAGTGGAGGTTCGAATTGTAACTGATAGTAAGAAAACACTTTGTGCTTTAGCTCCATCTTAGATTACGAAATTTCCAGTTATATCTATTTATAGGTAGCGCATTATAAAAATTGGTCACTTGATAAAATGTTACTAATATTAGCTAAATTAGTCAATTAGCTATCTGTAGCAAAAAAATAATAAATTTTTGCTTTATTTTGAGTGTGTCTTATTAGAATAGATTGGGCGCAACTTAAGGAGCTTGAATCTCAACTTTGGGATGATTTGGCGAAATTTTGAGGTGGTTTGAATCGAAAATTCGGTAAAAATTGAACATGAAAAAAAATGATGTGTGACACTATGTATCATTTGTGTATCACATATGTATCATATTTGTATCTATTGTGTATCACATGTATATCCATGCATACCTGTGTGTGAAATACATGCGTGATACATATGTCGCGGAAGACTTTTTTGAACTCGATTTAATTATGAATTTTGATACAAAACCAGTGCAAATCACCTCCAATCTTTCTCAAATTTTGTATATTGACTTATCTATATATTTTCAATGCATTTTAACTATATCCATAAAAAGTTTCCTTTTTATTTAGATTTTTGGAATATCGTATATAACTTTTGTATTTCATCACCTTATTTACTACCTCATCCATAAAATTTCCTTTTTGTTTTATATCTAGTGTTGCTGATCA
Organism: Nicotiana benthamiana; assembly: GCA_034376525.1. Lineage (NCBI taxonomy): Eukaryota > Viridiplantae > Streptophyta > Magnoliopsida > Solanales > Solanaceae > Nicotiana > Nicotiana benthamiana. The sequence continues at coordinate 84,112,184 of CM067331.1, read as the reverse complement.
TGCTTAAAAATATGGAAGGTAATTTTTGCATGTGATTCTTTGAGACAAAGAACCCTATTATTTAATTTTACAATTTTTGTTGGCTAGTTTTAAGTCTATGATTAATGGCTAGAGGTTGGTAAGTTGAAATTGATTTGGCACATTTGTGTAAGTTTCTCTTTTAGATTTGCATTAAGTATTGATTTACTATTGCGGGCCACATAGGCTCGTGCCCCGCGAGGCTTAGATATTCCTACGCCAGTCTGTGGGCCAAATAAAAATCATTCAAATATAATTAGATCTTAAAATTAGTTATTTCTTAATGTTTAACTAATTAACATTACATATGAAGTGTAAATCTAGATAAAACTGAAGATTTTAAGACAACTTAATCATAAACTAGATTTAAATGTACTTGATGAAGATAATGTACTTATGTTGGATATGTCACTGTTGCCATTAGAGTTTTTTATTACTACTTCTGTTTCATAATAAGTGAGGTAGTTTGACTCAGCACGGAGTTTAAGAAAGAAAAAAAAAGACTTTCGAAACTTGTGATCTTAAAAGATTAAGGGGTAAAAGTTTGTGTGGCAGTTATTTGTGTGACTATAAAAGCTTCTCATTAAGGCCAACGAGGATAAAATGATGAGTTTAAAATTGAATTATCTTCAAATTTAAAAATGTATCATTTATTTTGGAACATATTAAAAAGAAAAGTACTTCACTTATTATGAAACAGAGAAAGTACTTTGTTTTGAAATTTGATTTTTAAACATTGTCCCCCCTTTTTGTATTATTGTAATCTATTGAGACAATTTCAAAAGTTATTAAGTGTTATAGGAGCTTTCTCTCCAACAACATATTTTTTAACTTGTAAGTAATTAATTTTTTTTTTTTTTTGAATTTCACATTAGAACTTGAATTAAAAAATTAAGAAAATAGTGAGGCAGCCCGTTAGCGCCCGTGACATACATAGGCCCGTTAGTAAAAATAGCACAGTATAGTCAGTTTTCAAACTGATCAAGCAAAAATAATCAATGTTTATCACGTTAATGAAAAATAGCTACTATTTTGCTGCAATAGAGACTGGTCCAGCATAATCTACTGGAGTTCGGTGCACCTATGTATGAACTCCAGCATATTATATTGGATAGCTATACTTTGCTGACTCCAGATAATATACTGGAGACTGGAGCACCGGTGTTCCAAACTACTATATATTATACTTGACCAGTATACTTGCTGGAACTCTAGTATATTATGCTGGAGTTATAGTGTACTTATGCTGGAACTCCATCATATTATGCTGGAGTTCCAACATACTTATTCTGGAACTCCAATATAATATGTTGGATTTCAAGTATACTCATGTTGGAACTCCAGCATAATATACTGGAGTATTTTTCGGGGTCTAAACAATATTTTCGCTCAGATTTAGTTTTATATAAAAAGTAGTTAAATTTTGATTACTTTTGAAATTAGACTATTTTTAAACGATCAGTTATAAATTTAACTATTTTTAATGGGATTTTTACATTCCTATACCATATAGAAAACCTTTTTACCCTCCACGTTTAAAGTTTGATTTAATTACAAACTCGTATACCAAGTTACCAATTCTATACCATACTCAATTAAGGGTCTAATTAATGGGCAGATTTTACTCCTTAATTAAAGGTATCCCTATATCCCATATTTCTCTCTCCCCTTAATTCCTATATTTCCTAATCCTAGCGTCATTTTCTCCCTCACATTTTTTTCTCTTCTCCATCCCTTCTTCTTCTCAAAAAATACAAAGATGAGACCTATTAAGTATAATCATATTTTTAGCCAAAGAGATTTAATATGAAACCCATTGTTTTGGTTATTGTAATTTCTGGTAACTGTCAGATATTGTTCTGGATTTTAACAAGTACGAGATCGGGAGTAGCTATATGATACAGAAGACTTCCTCAATCGATCAATCAATAATTCTCAATTGTAAATTTGTGGGGTAGCCATATGAATCTTCTGTAAGTGTGACAGTGTAGGTGCAATTATAATTTATTTGTAGTTTTTTGTAGAATTTTATAGATGAAGAGCAAATTTTATTGTCAACTTTCTTTTTCACATAAGATTGTAGTTTAATTTGTAGTATAAATGTAGTAATTTTGTAGATACCCTTAAAAACAATACAACTTTATATAATACTTAAACCGATTTGCAGTTATTTATAGTTTTTATTTTTAGAAATTTTGTTGATGAAGAGAAAAATTTGTTATCAACATTTTTTTCAACATAGATTGTAGTGTCGACATTTTTTTTCAATATAGATTTCAGTTTAATTGTAGTACAAATGTTATGTAGATACCATTAAAACAATATTGAAAAAATATTCAGTCCCAAATTTTTAACCGCCTAATTTGGAAGGAATAAGATATTCAAATATTTATCGCAGATTTATAGGCGCCTAATTTGGAAGGAATCAATTCTTAATATTTGGTATTTAATGAATTGTATAAATTTTTCAGATTTGTAGGCGCCTAATTTGGAAGGAATTAATTTTTAATATTGGGTATTTAATGAATGGTATAAAGTTTGTAGCAAAAATACAAATATGGAGGGTAATAATAAAAATATGCACATTTTTAATAATAAAATTTTATATATGGTATAGATAGAGAAAAATTATTTTTTTAATTTTTCACGACCTGCTCTGGGCTAAGTATTTATGGTCCATCAAAATGGTGCGCCAGCCTGATCCAACCCACCAAATTCAAGGCCTGTGTGGGCTGCGCTGGGACTGCCCATACCGACAGTTCTATCTTTAAAGCATCAGATAAGATTAAAATGAAATGGTAAGATTAGAAATTGATTATCCATCCAAACACAAAAGTGCTATTCCTTGCACCAAGAAAGTAATTGTTTTTTGAATAGAAGGAAACTTTCTTTAAATCCAGTTTTCATAACACAGTTTCTTGAACTTTTGCAAAAACTTCTTGACGAAAACACACACACATTTGGGGAAAAATCTGTGCAATGCTGATAAAGGAAAAAGACCTGACATTTCTAGTTTGTTCTTATTTGTATTGTAGCGTTTCATGATTTTACAATTTCATTCCACAAGATATTGGACCAACCTATTTTATCTTTTTGCATCTACTTTAATCGCACAACCCTAATCATCTTAAGTATAGCTCAAGCATGATTAATAAGAATGTAAAGCTAGAGATATACACTTGTAAAATTACTTGAGCAAGGCACACATAAAATCTCATTATGCAGGTGAAGCGAGGCTGAGGTGGTTCGAGCATCTGCGGAGGATAAGTCCTGATGTCCCGGTGAGGAGTTGTGAACGGTTGGCGATGGTCGGCGTTCGTCGGGGCAGAGGGAGGCCTAAGAGTTAATGGGGAGAGGTGATTAGGCATGACATGGCTAGAATGCGGGTTTCCGATAACATGGCCCTTGATAGGAAAGTCTGGAGGTCTAGTATCAGGGTTGTAGGATAGGGGCCCCTAGAGTTTTTCGTACTACTCACCCGTGGATGGGTGAGGCTTGGCAGGCTTATCCATAGATGATTTGGTGTTTTGGATTGTGTCTCCCTTATGGTAGTTATTTATGATAGTTACTGTATGATATTATTGCATGCTATTTTATTCATGGTTCTTATGTTTAGATAATTATTTACGCATTTTCTGCTGGACTTACTAATGCTCTTTTGTTTTGTTTTTGTTTTTGTTTTTCCTTTCCTTCTCTGAGCCGAGGGTCGATTGGAAACAGCCTCTCTGCCCTTTCGGGTAGGGGTATGGCTCGTCTACATATTACCCTCCCCATATCCCACTTTATGGGACTATACAGCTTGCCTATCCTGGGAAACCTTTGTGCTCTAAAAAACACTAATCTCTCTTGTAATTTTGCTGATGACTATACTATATTTTATAAATTCCCGTTCCAATTGTGTTGTTTCTTAGGTTGATAATTGAGTAAAATTTTCCCCGTCACTTTCGTATTCTTTGTTATTCAGGTAAAAATAAAACTTAGTGTGAATGAACAGGATTGGTTCTCGTAATTCGCTAGTCCATTTATGACTTTTGTATCCTGAAAAGCTTGATATATGGAGCATTTTTCAGGGTCGGTTCTTTTCTTTTTTCATGAATAGGATTTTGAGAGAATACGAAGAAAAAAGGATCACGAAGTTGTAAAGCATTAGCTATTGTTAGTTTCAAACTTTCATAACTGCTACGTGCCTCCGAGCCTCCAGGCATGTTGGCAATAAAGTGATTATAGAGAAGTCGTACAGAGCTATTTTGCAATTTATGCATAGTTTGGAGAGGAGTCACACCTTAAAAAGTATAATAGATTATTCTAATATAAATATTACTTAATAGATAATTTAAGTCAAAATTATAATCTATAAATCTTACAAAATAATTTTATGGCTGTTTCAACCCCCTTCAACCAGAAGGTCCAAATTACCTGTTAACCATGTTAGAAAAGGCTCATGCATAGGACCTACCATCATCATAAATGTTGGCCATACACACTAACATCCAGCCTGTCTCCCATTTTGGAGCTTGGAGAAGTTCTGGGGAAGCGGATGTTATGTGGTCAGAGACGGCGAACTTGGTTAGGGAGGTACGATGTAGTCAAAGGAAAAGTGGAGGTGAAGAAGGCGGCGTGTGCTAAGATGGCAGGGAGTACAAGCGAGGAAGAACGGAGAGCGAACAGGGAGATCTACAAGGCGGCGAGGAAAGAAGCAAAAATGGCGGTTACGGAAGCCAAAAACACGGCGTTTGGTCGCATGTACGAGGAAATAGGGGGAAAAGGTGGGGACAAGAAGTTATTCCGGTTAGCTAAAGATAGGGAAAGGAAGGTGCGTGATCTTGACCAAGTTAGGTGCATCAAGAGCGAGAATGGTAGAGTTCTGATGGGGGAGTCTCAAGTCAAGAAGAGGTGGCAGGCATACATTCGGGACTTACTTAACGACGTGGGGGATCGTATCATAGAGCTAGAGGAGTTGGGGCATTCAGAGCAACATAGAGACCTTGGGTACTGTAGGCGCATTAGGGCGGAGGAGGTCATGGGGGCTTTGCGTAGGATGAGTAGGGGTCGAGCGACCGGGCCTGACGAGATCCCGGTAGAGTTCTGGAAATGCATGGGTAGATCAGGAGTGGAGTGGCTCTCCAGGTTGTTCAATGCGATCTTCAGGATCAAAAAGATGCCGGAGGAGTGGAGGTGGAGTACAGTGATGCCCTTGTACAAGAACAAAGGTGACATCCAGTGCTGCAACAACTATAGGGGTATCAAATTAATAAGTCATGCCATGAAGGTCTGGGAGCGGGTGATCGAGGTGAGGGTGAGGGAGATGACATCTATATCTGTGAACCAGTTCGGTTTCATGCCGGGTCGCTCCACTACAGAAGCTATCCACCTTGTCAGGAGGCTGGTGGAGCAGTTTAGGGATAAGAAGAAGGACCTGCACATGGTGCTTATCGACTTGGAGAAGGCATATGACAAGGTCCCAAGGGAGGTGCTATGGAGGTGCTTGGAGGCGAAGAGCGTGCCAGAAGCCTACATCAGAGTAATTAAGGACATGTATGATGGTGCTAAGACTAGGGTTAGGACGGTGGGTGGCGACTCAAACCATTTTCCAGTGGTTATGGGGCTCCATCAAGGATCGGCGCTTAGCCCTCTCTTGTTTGCCTTGGTGATGGATGCTCTTACCCGACATATTCAAGGGAATGTGCCTTGGTGTATGCTATTTGCTGATGACATAGTCTTGATAGACGAGACGAGGGTCGGTGTTAATGAGAGGTTAGAGGTATGGAGACAGGCTCTCGAGTCTAAGGGTTTCAAAATAAGCAGATCTAAGACAGAATACCTGGAGTGCAAGTTTAGCACCGAGCCGAGCGAAGTAGGCAGGGACATGTGTAGAAAAACATTCTATCTATGATATGTGCGCTTTGGTTGTATAAGCATGATTTTCAGGTATAGGTTTTGATGAATGACAAACAATGAAGTCAAGTGTCAAACAACGATATTATATGACAAAAAATCAAGATTGAATGCCAAGAAGCATATTGATGACGGAATTGCATAGACAAGCCAAAGACGAGTTCAAAAGTTCAAGAGTCAAAGACCCAAGGCGTAGGTCGTTAGGTAGAACAAATGTAAGAGCAAAGGTTAAAGTTATCTCGTCTTTTGGCTCAACATAGGTCATCATTAATATGCATAAAATCATCTTATCAAATCATATTTATCATAAACATATTTTAAATACTTCAAACATGATTCTAACGTTTTCATTTTAACCAAAATTGTTTTTGAAGTAAGTTTTCAATTCTGGTATATTACATAGGTCATCATTAATATGCATAAAATCATTTTATTAAATCATATATATCATAAACATTTTTAATATACTTCAAACAAAATGATTTTAACGTTTTCATTTTAACCAAAATGGTTTTTGAAGTAAGTTTTCGATTCTGGTATACTCCAACTTTGATTCCGGTATACTCTGGTATATTCCAGCTTTGCTGGAAATTTCGCAAGGGTAAATAATCGATTATTTAACTCACAAAATCGATTATTTACTGTCAGTAGCCTTCCCAACGTTCCGATTTATGAACGTTGAGAAGATAATCGATTATGCAGATCATATAATCGATTATGTAAGCATAAAATCAGCATAATTGATTGCCAATTAAGCAACGGACATCCACCCTTTAACCCCTATAAAAAGAGGTCTTTTGAGCTGATTTTAGACACACAACACCTCCCAATATTGATATACATATTGACATTATTTGAGCATCATTTTAGAGCTTTTGTTGAGCCATTTGAGAGACAACTTTGAGTTGTTCATAGAGCTAAATTTGTATCTCTTTATCTACTCTTTTGAGAGAGTTCTTGTTGTAAAAGAGAAAGGTGTTTGAGAAGAACATATCTTCTCAATGATTGTCGGGTTCGCTAAGTACCCTAAGACTTAGTGTGTGAAGTCTTGTGGTGCGGTATACACGAGCAAAGTTGAAGTCTTGAGGTGCGGTATCCTCGAGCAAGTTGAAGTCTTGTAGAGTGTACATCTACGAGCAAGTGTAACGGTTTGTTAGGCACCCGTAAGCTTAGCGGAGTTAGTGGAATCTCGAGAGAGTCTCTCGGGGACTGGACTAACCACAAGTTGTGGTGAACCAGGATAAATTCGGTGTGTTCTTTCCTTACTATTTTAGTTACCGAATTTATTTTATTCCTGCAATTTTAATTCCGCAATATTTATCAATATTCCCGTGCCACACTATTCACCCCCCCTCTAGTGACGGGCATAAATCCTAACAATTGGTATCAGAGCCTAACTCTCTGAAAGCCTTAATCGGCTGAGAGCAATATATATTTTTTTGTTGAGAATATTGAACGCAGGAATAATGAGCAAAGGACACTCCACCGAGAGGCCTCCATTTTTTGATGGAAGAAATTATACATACTGGAAAGAGCGGATGAGAATCTTCATCCAATCACATAACTTTCGATTATGGCAAATCATCAAAAAAGGTGAACAAATGCCAACAATGAAAGTTGGGGAAATCATGGTTCCAAAGGAGGAAAATGAATATGATGCCGAGGACATCAAGAAGGTTGAAAGAAACGCAAAGGCCGTCAACTTACTATTTTGTGCGGTGAATCCGGACGACTATCGGAAAATCTCTTGTTGCACAACCGCAAAGGAAATATGGGATAAACTCGAGATCACTTATGAAGGTATGTCTCAAGTCCGAGAATCTAAAATTGATTTTCTAACACATGAATATGAACTTTTTAGAATGAGGGAAGATGAAAACATCGATAATATGTTCGAACGAATCTCAATGATCGTCAACGATCTTCATGCTCTCGAAAAAGTATACTCGAACAAAGATCTAGTTCGAAAAATCCTACGGAGTCTCACTCCCAAATGGCGTTCCAAAGCAAATGCTATCCAAGAGTCGATAGGAATCACGGACGTCACAATTGATGGACTACGAGGTAATCTTAAAGCTTATGAAAGCACAATTCTTAATCCGTATCTTAGAAGTAATTCGAATATAGCCTTCAAAGCCTCATCCTCTAAAAGAGAAGAGGTAGTGACTCGGAAAACGATGATGCTATTACTTCCAATGATATAATTGAAAAGTTTTATAAGTTTATGAAGAAGGAAATAAAGAAGGAAGAACCAAGTCCTTCATGTCAAAATTGTGGAAAACTTGGCCACACCAAATCACATTGTCCAAAATCAAAGGACAAGAAAAAGAAGAAACACCATAGGCGCGTAACATGGGATTCGGACAGCTCGGGCGATGAAACTGCCGCATTATGCCTCATGGCCAACGAAGAAGAAGAGGTAAGTATTTCTAACTCTTACTCGTTTGAAGAAATACAAAATGCCTATGATGAACTATATGGTGAATTTGTTAAAGCTTCCAAAACCATAAAAGATTTGAAGAAAACACTTTATTTGCAAGAAAAAGATCTTGAGAAAACACTTTCTTTGCAAGAAAAAGTTTTTGAGAAAACACTTTCTTTGCAAGAAAAAGATTTTGAAAAACAACCTTCTTCAAAAGAAAATGATCTTTTAGAAAATGACAATACTGTTTTTAAAAATAAAATCAAAATTTTAGAAGAAGAAAATAGATTTTTGGAAAATGACAATGTCGATCTCAAAAATAAAATCAAGGAGATGAATGAGGCTTCTTTAATTGTTCAAAGTTCAAATTGTTCTTCTTGTAACTCTTTGAAAATAGAGAACGTAGAACTTAGAAATACACTAGAAAAATGTAGTGTAAATGATTCTAAAACAAGTGAAGTAATTAAAAAGGATGATAGAAATGAGGTTAAACCACCTAGACACAACTCTAGAAATTTTATTAATGAGCCTAGAATTAATAATTTTAGACCACCTAGAAATGACTCTAGGAATTTCAACACTTCTAGGAATAACAAATTTAGATCACCTAGAACGCATTTGGCTCAACCTAGACATATGCACAACCCTAATATTATATGTCATTATTGTAACCGGGTAGGACACATTGCACCTGTATGTTTTGCTAAACATAGAGATTCACATTTTGATTATAATTATTATTTGCCTAACTCCCAAGGACCCAAAAGAAGTTGGGTACCGAAAACCTATTTTTAGGTACGTTTGCAGGTGTGCTTGAAGACTACGATATTGTAGTAGATGCACCAAGCACGAAACCTTACTGCATCGAGGGGGAACGAAGGTTAGTTATCGTATTTTTGATAAAAACGTAATAGTTGATATGTGCTAACAATTGATATTAATTGTTGATTCATGTTTTGATAAGTGCTATTTTGAATAACAAATTGGTATCAATTATTTTTATGTTAAAATGATTGATTCATGTTTTGATGAATTTTTAGTTTTAATAACAGTTGGTATATTTGCGAAAAATGACCGTTATTATGATTGGCATGTTTTTGCTAACATTTGGTATTATTTGATATTGATATGATTTTTTTAACAATTGGTATCATCAATAGTTTCAATAACAATTGGTATACTCTTTTTGTTAATGCCAAAATGGGGAAGAATTTAGGCGATATGCATCGAATAAGGGGGAATGTCTTCACATTCTAGTATCCTTTAATTGAGGGGGAATCATCATTAAGGGGAATTGTTTGCATAAATTGTATGTTGAGGTATAGCATGAATTTAGGGGGAATCCAATATGCATATCTCATGTTGTTTGTCATTATCAAAAAGGGGGAAATTGTAGAAAATCATTCTATCTATGATATGTGCGCTTTGGTTGTATAAGCATGATTTTCAGGTATAGGTTTTGATGAATGACAAACAATAAAGTCAAGTGTCAAACAACGATATTATATGACAAACAATCAAGATTGAATGCCAAGAAGCATATTGATGACGGAATTGCATAAACAAGCCAAAGACGAGTTCAAAAGTTCAAGACCAAAGACCCAAGGCGTAGGTCGTTAGGTAGAACAAATGTAAGAGCAAAGTTTAAAGTTATCTCGTCTTTTGGCTCAACATAGGTCATCATTAATATGCATAAAATCATCTTATCAAATCATATTTATCATAAACATATTTTAAATACTTCATACAAAATGATTTTAACGTTTTCATTTTAACCAAAATGGTTTTTGAAGTAGGTTTTCAATTCTGGTATATTACATAGGTCATCATTAATATGCATAAAATCATTTTATTAAATCATATATATCATAAAAAATTTTAATATACTTCAAACAAAATGATTTTAACGTTTTCATTTTAACCAAAATGGTTTTTGAAGTAAGTTTTCGATTCTGGTATACTCTGATATATTTTGGTATACTCCAGCTTTGATTCTGGTATACTCTGGTATATTCCAGCTTTGCTGGAAATATTGCAAGGGTAAATAATCGATTATTTAACTCACAAAATCGATTATTTACTGTCAGTAGCCTTCCCAACATTCCGATTTATGAACGTTGAGAAGATAATCGATTATGCAGATCATATAATCGATTATGTAAGCATAAAATCAGCATAATTGATTGCCAATTAAGCAACGGACATCCACCCTTTAACCCCTATAAAAAGAGGTCTTTTGAGCTGATTTTAAACACACAACACCTCCCAATATTGATATACATATTGACATTATTTGAGCATCATTTTAGAGCTTTTGTTGAGCCATTTGAGAGACAACTTTGAGTTGTTCATAGAGCTAAATTTGTATCTCTTTATCTACTCTTTTGAGAGAGTTCTTGTTGTAAAAGAGAAAGGTGTTTGAGAAGAACATATCTTCTCATTGATTGTCGGGTTCGCTAAGTACCCTAAGACTTAGTGTGTGAAGTCTTGTGGTGCGGTATCCACGAGCAAGGTTGAAGTCTTGAGGTGCGGTATCCTCGAGCAAGTTGAAGTCTTGTAGAGTGTACATCTACGAGCAAGTGTAACAGTTTGTTAGGCACCCGTAAGCTTAACGGAGTTAGTGGAATCTCGAGAGAGTCTCTCGGGGACTGGACTAACCACAAGTTGTGGTGAACCAGGATAAATTCGGTGTGTTCTTTCCTTACTATTTTAATTACCGAATTTATTTTATTCCTGCAATTTTAATTCCGCAATATTTATCAATATTCTCGTGCCGCACTATTCACCCCCCCTCTAGTGACGGGCATAAATCCTAACAACGTGATGATTGGATCTCAGGTCATCGCCAAGAGGGACAGTGTCAGATATCTTGGGTCGGTGATTCAGGGGGACGGAGAGATTGATGGGGACGTCATTCACCGTATAGGAGTGGGGTGGTCAAAGTGGAGGCTTGCATCAGGAGTACTGTGTGACAAGAAAGTTCCACAGAAACTCAAGGGGAAATTTTATGGAGCTATGGTTAGACCGGCCATGTTGTATGGGGCGGAGTGCTGGCCAGTGAAGAACTCTCATGTTCAGAGGATGAAGGGTTGCGGAGATGAGGATGCTCAGGTGAATGTGCAGGCTCACCAGGTTAGATAAGATTAAGAATGAAGTTGTTCGAGAGAAGGTGGGGGTGGCCCCAATGGATGAGAAGATGCGAGAAGCGAGGCTAAGGTGGTTCGGACATGTACGGAGGAGAAGTCTTGATGCCCCGGTGAGGAGTTGCGAGCGGCTGGCGATGGTCGGCGCACGACGAAGCAGAGGGAGGCCTAAGAGGTATTGGGGAAAGGTGATTAGGCATGACATGGCTAGAATGCGGGTTTCTGAGGACATGGCCCTTGATAGGAAAGTTTGGAGGTCTAGTATCAGGGTTGTAGGATAGAGGCCCCTAGTGTTTTTCGTACTCCTCACCCGGAGTTGGGTAAGGCTTGGCAGGGCTATCCTTAGACGATTGGTGTATTGGATTGTGTCTCCCTTATGGTAGTTATTTATGGTAGTTACTGTCTGATATTATTGGATGCTATTTTATTTATGGTTCTTATGCGTAGATAATTATTTACGTTATTTCTGATGAAGCTAAGTTCTTTTGTTGTTGTTTTTGTTTTTGTTGTTCCTTTCCTTCACTGAGCCGAGGGTCGATTGGAAACAGCCTCTCTGCCCTTTCGGGTAGGGGTAAGGCCCGTCTACATATTTCCCTCCCCAGACTCCACTTTGTGGGACTGTACTGGGTAGTTGTTATTGTTGTAAATTGTTCTATTCTATTTCTTTTTTCGTATTTTTATCTTAGTTTTTTTAACCTTTTTTTCGGTGTACTCTTAACTCATATAAAATTGGGATAACGTCTATTACACTGTTTGACCAAGCTTTTTCAATCCCAAAATCACTTTTTCTTCAAACTAAATTTATTTTTTGAAGTTCAGATTTTTGGCGAAGCTTTTGGATACAAAAAATATTTTTGATAAGAAGTAAAAATAATTTTAGAAAACCAAAAAAATATTTACTTCGTTTTATATGAAACTTTTTTAATTTATTTCAAAATAAATATTATATTTTTTAATTTAAAAATAATTTAACTTTAAATTTTTTATTTTATTTTTTTATCCTTAATAAAAAAATTATACCCACATAAATTTTATTTTTTTCCCCGAAAAACTTTTATAGTCACACACAAAAACTTTTTACTAACGTTTTCAAAAGTGAGCAGTAGTAACTTCTTTTCTTGTACTCCTTACACTTCATCATTCTCAGAGGACTGTATTTTACCGTCTTAGCCTTTACTATTATTTTCATTTTTATCAAAAGATTCTTCTAGAGTTTATTTCATGATCCTTTTATTTGTCCGGAATGTTCCAAATCACTTAAATTTAACATCCATCTTCCATCTCCCCTCCATAGATTCCAAGTCAAGGTAAAAGTTACCAAACATGAATATGAAACCCAAACCTGAAACAAGACAAAAAAAAACATCATCAAATTCAACTAGCAAATAAATAAAAAGTTTTTAAAAATAAAAAGATAATGGAAAATATACAAAGAAAAAAAAATAAAAAATCAATATTACCTTGGACGAAAGATGATGAACGTATACTAAAGCACGACGAACGCAGATACGGCGAACGAGTGGGAAACCCCAAAGCATAGTGGAACAATGAACGCAAAACACGACGGGAAACACAAAAGCTGCGAACCAACACAAAAAACGAAACAAGTCACGCAACTCCACTAAACACCAAAAAAGCCAACACAAATTTCTCAACCATATCCAATGCCTTATGATGTTTTTAGTTAATTTAATCAAATTTAATTTCCTGGTTATTTTTATGGAATAAAAGTCCAAATTGTCCTTCAATTGCAACAGTTACTGCAAATCCATATGTACAGGGGAGAATTCTACTACTTCCGTACTGTATCAAATTGCCATAGCTTTCGTTCGTCGGAGTAGTAAAACAGCCGCCTGACTCTGACGCCATCGCCGGAAAACTCTGAGGAGATGAGCTTCAGATAATATATGAAAATCACCAACCTGTAACCACGGAAACAGAAACTTTTTTCATAGGTCATACTTTGGACATTCTGGAAAGCCGGCTAGGACGCGGTTGAAAGTCACCTCGACGTCTCTGATGATGCGAAGAAGGCCTAATGAGAGCTGCCAGAGCTCGCTTTACTAAATCACCTTCAACAGACCAGATTCGCACCAGTGAGTTCGTCATCGCCGATCACCGAGCATTCAATCGGCTAGGCGAATACGAAATCCAAGGAGTATTTCTCATATTCTTATGCATACTACACCTGAACGAACCAGGATGCGTCGTCGGAGAGCACAAGCACGTCCTTTTCGGAATCTGCTTCCGAACCACCTGATCACGCTGAGACACTGCCACGGAACGGGGAGGAGAGCTAGATCTGTCGATGGAGAACTTAACGCTAGGCGTAGAATTCATCGGTGCCAGCGCGTGGAGATTCACGCGCGTCGGAGAAGCCGATCGGTTGAAACAACCTGGCGATGGAGACGAATAAAAGCTAGAGGTCCTGTACGAAGCGAACGACGTCGCATCAGTTGACGCCATGGTGTTGCAGAACCGGCCGGTGGGTGAGACTGACCTCTCAAGCGCCGATCTCAGCCTTCTAGAGGAATTCGCCATTGTAGTTGGAGAGCTTTACAAATGATTTATGTATGTATTGATTTTTTTTTTCTTTTTAAAAGTGCCCTAAGGATTTTCAGTTGGGCAAACTTAGCAAGTCACGAAGTGTAAATTTATAGCAGGGAGAAGAGGATGGGCGAATTGTAGATAAGTGGAAGGTTTAAGGTTTAGTTGGGAAAACGAATTTTAAGTCTCGTTAAAGTAACCATGGTAAAGAGTTTTTTTTTTTTTGGTAATTAAAATTTTTATTAATCACCAAAAGGATGCCTTACAAAATTATTGGACAGTTTAATCTCAACTGCCTATCAAAAACTGGAACATGATGTATCTATGCTACTCTAATTTCAGCATTTATACCATGAAATGCTGAATATATGAACTAAGCCTAGGGGGAGCTCGAACATTACAGATATAGGCTATACTACTTAGGAGTTTATCACAATTACAATAGATGTTTTCAAAAATTCTCGCATTTCTTTCTAACCATACACTATACAGCATTTCTGTAATAGCCATCTTGAAGGAGAGAGCTCGGACAGATTTCCCTTTGGACTGCATAATGATCCATTGACAGAATTGTATCCAATCTTGTCCAGTAAAGTCATCAGTTCTCAGCCATTGCATTGTTTGATATCTCAACTGGGAAGCAAAGGAGCAATGCAAAAATAAGTGATCTCTAGTCTCCAATTCTTGTTGACACATAACACAGACACCTGATATGTTCAAATTCCATTATAATAGTTTGTTTTTGGTGGGAAGTCGATCCTGCAGTAATAACCATAAGCTGAAAATAGCTTTAGGTCTAGCTGCATTTTGCATTACCAGATTCTTCCATGTAACTCTAGTTGATTCTCCAAGTAGCTGCAAATATACTTTCCTTATAGTGCAGTCACTATCCTCTAACAGTTGATGTTGTTGTAGCAGTTTAACACCTTCCACAATTTTCCTTAGCTGGGATGTTAAGGTTCTCCAACTGATGCTGTTTGACATACACAGTGTGAATCCACTTCACCACAGCAAATCTTTTTTATGAGCTAAGTCCCAACCTAGTTTAGCTATTGCAGCTCTATTCCACATTGAGATATTTGTTAAATTCAGACCTCCAACAGATTTAGGCATACAAACTTTCTCCCAAGCCATATATGCTTTCTTTGTGACATTCACAGACCCTGACCAAATATAGGTTCTGCATATAGTCTCCAGCAGTTTAACAACTTTTGCTGGTATGATAAACAATTGAGCCCAATAAGCTTGAACTCCAAAAATAACTGACTGAACTAACTGACATCTGCCTGCATATGACAAGTATCTTGCTGTCCAGGAAGTAATTCTTGCAGCAATCTTATCAACCAGAGGTTGCCATTGAGAAACTGATAACTTTTTGGTAGTTAAAGGGACTCCCAAATATTTGAAAGGAAGGTCCCCTTTAACATAACCAAGAAGATCAAGAATTTGTTGTTGAATCTCAATTGACACCCCACCAAAATACACAGCACTTTTGTGTAAATTAGCCTTAAGACCAGTAGCAGCAAGGAATTGAGAAAAGAATAAGAACATGGAACTTACTGATTGAGGCGCCCCTTTGACAAATAATAACAAGTCATCTGCAAAACTCAAATGAGTGATTCCCAACTTCTTACAGCCTGGATGATATGTGAAGCTTTTAGTATGTTTCAATTCTGCCAAAGATCTACTAAGATATTCCATAATAATAGCAAACAGAAATGGAGATATTGGATCTCCTTGTCTCAATCCTTTGGCAGCTTGAAAAGGCTTTGTTGTTTCACCATTAACCACAACAGTATAGCTAACAGTTTGAACACATACCATGATCCATCTAATAAATCTGTTATGGAAATCCAGTTCTTCCATAATCTGATGTAAACTGCACCATTCCACTGAATCATAGGATTTTTGGAGATCAATCTTGATCATACATCTGGGAGAGATATGTGATCTGGGATACTGTTTTATTAACTCATGAGCTAATATCACATTATCTGCTACTTTTCTTCCTGGTATAAATCCAGCCTGTGAGTTGCATATAATACTACTCATAACTTTTTGGAGTCTATTAGCCAACAGCTTGGAAATAATCTTATACAAGACTGAGCAACAAGCTATAGGCCTAAACTCTTTCACTGTTTGAGGATTAGGCACTTTAGGTAGCAAAGTGAGAGTTGCACAATTAGCAGGTCTGTACATTGTGGAGGTATGAAAGAAATTTCTGACAGCTTGGATAACCTGATTACCAATGATATGCCAAGATTGTTTGAAGAACATGGCATTAAAACCATCAATCCCTGGAGCTTTATCATTTCCAATACCCTTCAAGCTGTCAATTATCTCTATATCAGTTATATCAGCTACAAGATCCATCCTTTGTACTTGAGATAATTTTGGTCCATTCCTCATATATATCTTATTCACTGCTGGAAGTGAGTTGGCTGAAGTTCCCATTAGAGCTTGATAGAAATCCCTAATCTCCTTCTTCAAATCTGCAGGATCATTTATCTTCAAGCCTCCTTCTGTGGAGAGTTCAATAATCTTCTTATGTTGGCTCCTCTCCTTCATGACTGCTGAAAAGTATTTATTATTGGAATCCCCTAGTTTGATCCATTTAGCTCTTGACTTTTGCTGCAAAGCTGACTCTTTAATTAATGACCATTTCTCTAGCTGTTGTACCATAGATTTTGCTCTTTGCTGAAGTGTGTCTGAATAAGAAATAACCATTTGATGCTGCACTTCTTCCAGTTCTTTCCTGCTGCTTTCAATCTTCTGAGAAATATTCTTAAAATCTCTAACATTAAGAGATTTTAAGTGAGGTTTGAGAGACTTCAGATTATTCCATACTCCTTGAAGAGTATTCTGCTCCTTGCCATTCCAGTACTTTGAAAGAATAACATGAAATTCCTTATGCTGGATCCAAACATTAAAGAATCTGAATGGTGTTTTCCTTGTGGCTGTATCAGTTGTAAGAGTTAGTACCATAGGATTATGATCAGATATGAGAGGATGACCATATACAGTATGCACATGGTTCCACTTCATCTGCCATTCAAATTACCAAACACTCTATCCAGTCTACTACATACTCTGTCATTACCACTTTGTTGATTAGACCATGTAAAATAATTTCCCTCCCAAGGTAGCTCAACCAGTCCTGATTGCTGAATGCAATTATTGAAATCAACAAGATCCCTTTGCTTCACTTGTTGGCAGGATTGTCTCTCTTTGCTGGATAGAATTGCATTGAAATCCCCTGCAATAATCCAAGGATCAGTAATACCAGCTGATAAGTTCAAGATAGAATTCCACAGCATCCTCCTCTGATCACAATCATTTAATCCATAAACTACTGAGAGCCAGCAGATAACACCACCAGTGTTATGTTGAACTTGACAATGAATGATCTGAGCCTCCTCAAGATATCCTGTAACCACTACTTTTGTAGGATCCCACAGAATCCAAATTCTCCCATTTACTGCACCACTATAATTAGTTATCATGTTCCAGTTAGGCAATAAGAAACTAGCTATTCTACTAGCATTGTGTTATTTAACCTTAGTCTCTACTAGTCCTACCAGGTCAAACTTATTATTTCTAAAGTAATTTTTGTTAGAAACTACACTTAACGCTAGAGGGGGGGGTGAATAGCGTTTTAATGAAATTTAGTGTTTTCTTGCGGAATTTAAATTTTACAGGAAGTAAATAAGTGCAATAAAAATAACTTACACAAGGATATATCCTGGTTGGCCACAACAGTGGTTAGTCCAGTCCCCGAGAGACTCTCTCGAGATTTTCTACTAACTTGTTAAGCTTACGGGTGCTTAACAAACCTTTACAGTTTCTCGGAGATACAATCTCAAAGACTTCACTTGCTCGGAGGTTCCTCACCTCAAAGACTTCACTTGCTCGGGGATACAATCCCAAAGACTTCAACAGAGGAAGCACAAGTTCCTCAACACAAGAGAATCAAAATTCTCTTACAAGTATTTGAAATACTTGAACACTCACTTAACAAAGATACTCCTTGATGAGTAGATATGAGTAAAATAATACGCTCAAGAGCACAACAACTTTGAACAATAATATGGCTCTCAAAAGCTTTAAGAAATGAGTAGAAAATGATGAACAATTGAATGAAAGCTTAAAGCAATGTAATGATCAGTTAATGTATGTTGTTGTGTTTAAAACACTGAGTTGAAGCAGTATTTATAGGTGCAAAACTTGGTCTTACCGTTGTCTAATTGCCAATTAAGAATTGCTGAATTTACTCAGTGACAATCGATTGTCATGACCGAACAATCGATTATCTGCCAGTCAGATCAAAAATCAATCCCAGATTTTACGCTTCATAATCGATTACTTGCAATCCATAATCGATTACTGGCAAAATTTAAAAACAGATAATCGATTATACCAAATCCATAATCGATTATATTGGCAACGTTCTAAAAATTATTTCCGGATTTTAAGCACAACATCGATTATATAAAATCTATAATCGATTACTTCAGCAACGTTCTAAAAATCATTTCCAGATTTTAAGCAAAACATCGATTATATGAAAACCAATAATCGATTACTTTGAGGTATTTGAAAATCATTTGACAACGGTCAGCTTCAACAATCGATTGTCCTTTGCAACAATCGATTATTTGTTATTTTCTGAAAATCATGAAACTTACTGTCTCAGTGATAATCGATTATCTAAAGCCATAATCGATTACTTGTTATTTTCTGAAAATCATAAAACTTACTGTCTCAGTGATAATCGATTAGCTAAATACATAATCGATTACTTAATTAAATTTAAAATCACTGGAAGACATTGTCTCAACATAATCGATCACCATTAGTTCATAATCGATTATTTTGAGTATTGAAAAACTTTACCTCAACAACAATCGACTGGCGTTTGATCACAATCGATTATCATGCAGATTTGGAAAAACCTGATGTTCACTGTCTTACTCACAATCGATTACCATTAATTCATAATCGATTGTGATGCAGTCTTGGCTCAGAAACAATCGATTATCATAAGTTCATAATCGATTATTTTAGCCCAGATTTTTGAGGCATGTTTAGAAAACATTTTGTCTAATGTAAATATGCATCATTTGAAATTATTTGATACAGAAATAAGTATGCATGATTTTGGAAAATAGTTTTATGAGAGAAGCCATGTTATGGAGTCAAGTTATAGGATCAAGATCACATTTAAGAATGACTCAATAATAACAATTAAAAACAACGTCTTGAGCTTCAATCTCAACATTTGTGCTCTTGTACTTGAACTCCGTCATATATCAATTTGTGCTTTGTTTGTCATTCATCAAAACCTACAAAAGAATACACGTTTAGTATATCGCATTGAGAACGTGTTTCCAACAATTTCCCCCTTTTTGATAATGGCAAACATTAAGCGGGATATGCAATTTTGACAAATAATATTGACGATTTAAGACAAGTAACAAGTATGCATATTTGTTCTTGTTCCCCCTCAATTTAAGAATTCCCCCATCAATTTAAGCTTATAAGCAATTAAGCAATTTAGAGGTGGTGCATACCCGTTATCCCTATCTTCCCCCTTTTGCCATTAGCAAAAAAATAGTAAGGAAAGATACACAAAGACGAAATAAAACAAAGTTTATTTATTGAAAATTAAAGGGGTACAGCAGAGGGACATCCAACAATACAATTAAAAAAATACAATATCAATTATCTCCGTCACGATCCGCCTCGTCATTCGGCGCAGCTTCAAAGGGAACGAGACCCGCATAGGGATAATGGACATGGTCAAAATAACCATGGATCTCGTGTGTCAACTGAGAGAGCTGGTCGGATATAGTTTGGAGAGTGGACTCCTGAGATGGACGAGCACGACGGGCAGGACGGGTAGGAGGAGGAGCTGGAGCATGATCACCATCATGATGGAAGGATGATTCCGAGATTTCCCATATTTTGGTACTCCTTTTGAGAGGACCATTTTCAGTGACAAATCCGGATGCTTCAAGAAACTTCATGATGAGGAGAGAATAAGGAAGGGGCATGTTATCGGCGACGGCATCGAGCATGTGCATTTTAATGAGCCGACACCAATTGATCTTGGCTCCAGTGACAATGGCATGTAAGAGCTTGGAGTCCTCTTGGGATATGGTGGTATGATTGTGCCTACGAGGTCTTAGGACACGGGTGATGAAGTAGAGGAGAAATCGATAATTTGGGTCCATGCCCGAGATGGTAGGACGACGAGAAGAGGCTTGATCATAAGAGATTCCGGCTTGGCGGAAAAAATTGGATTCATCAAAGAGAGAGCCGGCCTCATTAATATACCGGATAAGATCTTCACCATCGTTTGGAATGCGGGCGATGGTGTGAAGGTTCTCGTCAGAGAGGAGAATGTGAATGCCATTGATGGAGGTGACCACCTCACCATCTTCATCTTTGTGAAGATTTGAATAGAATGCTTCAACTAAGGTTGTGTTAATATGAGGATGGGTAAGGAGCAAGAAATCATAGAGTTGACACTCTTTGAGCATGTTGGCGGCAGGGGCGAAAGGTTCAAGGAGCTTGCTTGTTGAGAAGCGAGGAGGAAGAATAAATCGCTTCTCAAACTTGGAGAGAAACCTAGAAAGTTCAGCTTGAGTTTCGAAGAACAAAACGGACCCGGCTTCATATGGGAAGTTTAGAGGAGGAGGGTCTGTTGAGGCTGAGGCACCTTGCCTGGAACGAGAACATTTGGAGGAGCGTCCAGACATATTGAAATTTTTTTTTTTACTGCTGAATTTTTGAGACTAAGATGCAAGGAATTGACCTTTGATTTTTAGAAATGGTGCTTGAGTGAGTGAGAATGATCCTATATGAGGGCTATTTATAGGAGAAGGAGTGATCAGCCATTTACTAAAGATACCTGCTGAAAATTGAAAGTTGGAACAGTCAAAAACGGTAAGAAATAAATTTGCTGACCGTTAGATAATCGATTATTTGGCAGAGATAATCGATTGTATTTACTGTTGGATTGAATTTTGAAACTGACAAATCGATTTAAGAGACAAACGGTAAAAAAATTTGAATGAGATAATCGATTATCAACACAAAATAATCGATTATGGAGCATTTATGTCCTGACAGCAATCGATGTTGGAGCCAAACGGTAACAAAGTTTAAACAAGAAATAATCGATTGTCAATATTGGTAATCGATTATTATTGAAATATGGTTGATACAGAGAACTCGGAGAATTTCTGAATATGACAACTAATCGATTATAGGAAGAAATAATCGATTGTCTGGAAAAGTATTGCTGAATGACTGAGACGGAAATCGATTATGCAATATAAGGAGTTAACAAATTAAACACATTTGCATAATAAAACTAATCAGTCGAAACAATCGATTATTGATACTGATAATCGATGTACTGCACAGTAGATAATCGATTATTGTCTTGGGATAATCGATTGCGGTGTGCTAAGACTTCATGATTTATCTTATCTTTGGGGAAGTACCTGCAAAATGGAATTAAACGTCTTCGACGCTCAAGTCAGTAATTTATAGTGACGTGAATAAATTACACTAGTGTTATCAAGTGATATCGTGAACTCTTAAGAATTGTGTCCTAGAGTGTTCTTAAGAGAGTTTCGGGTACTTACCTTTCCTCCGACGTCGCCAATTACCTGATCAAGAGGGTGATCTTTGATCGTCCTTCATTCATTTTGTTCTTTTGTCTCACTCCCCAAATGTGAAGCTTCCTCCGTTGATTGTTCCACAATTTCATCATTGATTTCCTTCGATGCCTTTTCTTGTATTTTGTTTTTCAAATTGCTTAAAATATCAACCGATCTGAATATGATTGTTTCCAAATATGACGCTTCCTCCTTCTTTGTGCTTTAGTTGAAGGGATTTGGATTCATCTCCCGTCATGTGTTTGGAGCATCCACTATCAAGGTACCATAGTACGCTTGATCCCTTCAAACATACCTACAAAACAAATTAATTTTCTTTGGGTACCCATGCCATCTTGGGTCCTTGAGGGTTAGGCATATTGTAATAATATGTTTGAGTAGCATGTCTATGACGAGTAAAACATGCGGGAGCAATATGACCAATGCGTCTACAATAATGACATGTCACATTCGGATTATGCATTCGTCTAGGTTCATAGTAGCTAGATGAATGAAGGTTGCCTACCTTAATTTGAACACTATCATTTCTCCTACTTTGATCTCTAGGATGGGTAGTGTTTCTAGAGTGATGATATCTAGGTTGAGGACCATTTTGGGGTCTTCTAGGAGGTTCACAATTTTGCCTAAAATATGCATCATGTCTATGGTGACTATTTCTAGGCGGAGGGTCATTTCTTGGTCTAGCATGCAAATTTGTTCTAGGATAGCTATTTCTAGGATACACATTTTTGTTGTTGTTCCTAGGTTGAGCTCTAGGTTTTTGAGGTTTAGCATCAACCTTTTCTTCATTTTTAAAACCTATTCCATGCTTAATTGATTTTAGGTTATCAAGAACAACATTTAAGTTTTTATGCGAGGAATTAAACTTATCTAGTGTGCCTTTAAGTCTACCTACTTCATTCTTAAGGATCACACAAGAAGCACAACCTTTAGTAGAACTTTCAGGTTTGTCGGCACTTCTCTTTCCATAAAACTTGTTTTGTTCGTGTAGCTTCTCATTTTCCAAAACCAGTTTTTCTAATTCCTTTTCTTTTAAAGAAATCTGTTTTTGAAAATCCGTTTCTTTTAGAGAAGCGTTTTCTCTTAAGCTAGTGACAGTTTTTGAAGCCTTTAAAAATTCAGTATATAACTCATCAAAAGCATTACGCATTTCATCAAGTGAAAAGTTTTCAGACGAAATTTGACGTACCTCATTTTGGTTGTCTTCTTGTACCATGAGACAAAGGTTTGCAGCTTCGTCGTTTTCTTCTTCACTTGATTCATCTCCGGAGTCGCCTCCCCACGAGATATATGCCCGTTGCTTTTTAAAGGATTTCTTCTCCCTTTTGATGTTTGGGCAATTTGTTTCGATGTGTCCAGTTTCTCCACATTCATAGCATTTTATTTGCTCACCTTGTTTTTTCCCTTTGCGCTCATATTCCTTGCGCATAAACTTTTGGAATCTTTTAATGACTAATCCAAACTCGTTGTCTTCTTCCTCTTCAATCTTTGGTTGGCTTGTGCTTGCTTTTAGAGCAATCTTTTGCCTTCTTTGATCATCAACAAACGGGTTAAGAGTAGTAGATTCATAGGTTTTAAGATTACCTCTTAGTGCGTCGATGGTGACGTTTGAGACTCCAATTGATTCTTGGATAGCATCGGCTTTGGATCGCCATGCCGGTGTGAGGCTTCTAAGAACTTTTCGAACAAGTTCTCTATCCGTGAACGTCTTTTTGAGGACGTGTAGATCATTTACTATTGTTGAAAAGCGCTCAAACATCTCATCTACTTTTTCTCCTTCCTTCATATGAAACAATTCGTAAGCATGAGTAAGAAAATCAACTTTTGCTTCTCTTACCTGGTCAGTCCCTTCATAAGTGACTTCTAATTTGTCCCACATTTCTTTTGCTGTTTTGCAACATGAAAGTTTCCTGTAATCGTTAGCGTTAATAGCACAATACAATAAATTTACAGCTTTATAATTATTTTGAATCATTCTATTGTCCTCTGTGGTGTACTCCTCTTCGGATTTGGGAATCCATTCGCTTTCCACTTTCTTGACTGGAATTTCATTTCCCTTTGTGTACACCTTCCAAAGGTAGGGACAGTTTGACCGAATGAAGATTTCCATCATCTCCTTCCAGTATGAGTAATTTGTGCCATTGAATAGAGGAGGTCGTGTAGGGCATTGTCCTTCTTCAATTCCTGCAAAAGAATCTAGAGTAGAAGCCATGGATGGTTCTCTCAAACTGTTAAGTTTTTCAGAGAGTTGGGCTCTAATACCAATTGTTAGAAACTACGCTTAACGGTAGAGGGGGGGGTGAATAGCGTTTTAATGAAATTTAGCGTTTTCTTGCGGAATTTAAATTTTACAGGAAGTAAATAAGTGCAATAAAAATAACTTACACAAGGATATATCCTGGTTGGCCACAACAGTGGTTAGTCCAGTCCCCGAGAGACTCTCTCGAGATTTTCTACTAACTTGTTAAGCTTACGGGTGCTTAACAAACCTTTACAGTTGCTCGGAGATACAATCTCAAAGACTTCACTTGCTCGGAGGTTCCTCACCTCAAAGACTTCACTTGCTCGGGGATACAATCCCAAAGACTTCAACAGAGGAAGCACAAGTTCCTCAACACAAGAGAATCAAAATTCTCTTACAAGTATTTGAAATACTTGAACACTCACTTAACAAAGATACTCCTTGATGAGTAGATATGAGTAAAATAATACGCTCAAGATCACAACAACTTTGAACAATAATATGGCTCTCAAAAGCTTTAAGAAATGAGTAGAAAATGATGAACAATTGAATGAAAGCTTAAAGCAATGTAATGATCAGTTAATGTATGTTGTTGTGTTTAAAACACTGAGTTTAAGCTGTATTTATAGGTGCAAAACTTGGTCTTACCGTTGTCTAATTGCCAATTAAGAATTGCTGAATTTACTCAGTGACAATCGATTGTCATGACCGAACAATCGATTATCTGCCAGTCAGATCAAAAATCAATCCCAGATTTTACGCTTCATAATCGATTACTTGCAATCCATAATCGATTACTGGCAAAATTCAAAAACAGATAATCGATTATACCAAATCCATAATCGATTATATTGGCAACGTTCTAAAAATCATTTCCGGATTTTAAGCACAACATCGATTATATAAAATCTATAATCGATTACTTCAGCAACGTTCTAAAAATCATTTCCAGATTTTAAGCAAAACATCGATTATATGAAAACCAATAATCGATTACTTTGAGGTATTTGAAAATCATTTGACAACGGTCAGCTTCAACAATCGATTGTCCTTTGCAACAATCGATTACTTGTTATTTTCTGAAAATCATGAAACTTACTGTCTCAGTGATAATCGATTATCTAAAGCCATAATCGATTACTTGTTATTTTCTGAAAATCATAAAACTTACTGTCTCAGTGATAATCGATTAGCTAAATACATAATCGATTACTTAATTAAATTTAAAATCACTGGAAGACATTGTCTCAACATAATCGATCACCATTAGTTCATAATCGATTATTTTGAGTATTGAAAAACTTTACCTCAACAACAATCGATTGGCGTTTGATCACAATCGATTATCATGCAGATTTGGAAAAACCTGATGTTCACTGTCTTACTCACAATCGATTACCATTAATTCATAATCGATTGTGATGCAGTCTTGGCTCAGAAACAATCGATTATCATAAGTTCATAATCGATTATTTTAGCCCAGATTTTTGAGGCATGTTTAGAAAATATTTTGTCTAATGTAAATATGCATCATTTGAAATTATTTGATACAGAAATAAGTATGCATGATTTTGGAAAATAGTTTTATGAGAGAAGCCATGTTATGGAGTCAAGTTATAGGATCAAGATCACATTTAAGAATGACTCAATAATAACAATTAAAAACAACGTCTTGAGCTTCAATCTCAACATTTGTGCTCTTGTACTTGAACTCCGTCATATATCAATTTGTGCTTTGTTTGTCATTCATCAAAACCTACAAAAGAATACACGTTTAGTATATCGCATTGAGAACGTGTTTCCAACAATTTTGAGCTTCTTTTTGTTTAAACCTTTTATTTACACCTCTGATATTCCAAAAGACCCACTTCATTGAGTTTTACTTGTTCCCCCTTCATCTAGGGGATGATCAGCCCACCTAACTGTCCCAACTTCAAATCTGTTAGACATAACAAGAGGGGATAAGGGAGGGAAATTGGTTATGTTAAAGACTGGAGAGTCTTGAACAACTTGCTTCTGTTTGTCCCCAACATCAGCTGTAGCTTTAGTGCTTGTCTCCTTAATTACCTCTTGACACTGGATGTGAGGCATCTGGTTGTTTTGGACTGTTGCAACTGGTGCTTTCACTCTCCATTCTTGTGTCACCTTACCTTTTTGTGTAGGTTGAGCAGCTTTAGTTAAACAATTGTGTCCAACCTCCAAACACTTCTCACAGTACAAAGGTTTCCACTCATAGATCACATCCTGTATGAAACTCTTTCCATTTGGATCTAGAATCTCTATTTCACTAGGTAACTTTTTTGACACATTTACCTCAATGAGCATACGAGCATAAGAGATTCTGGATTATTTAGCAGTACACTCATCAGCAAATATAGGTTTACCGAGGACACTGGCAATTCTACTTAAAGACTTGATGCCCCAACAAGACATGGGTAAGTTAGGAAACTTCACCTATAGAGGAATTTCTGAAGGGAAAGCTGCCTTGAAATCAAAATCCACAGACCATTGCTTCACAATCATAGGTCTGTTGGCAATAGTATAAGGCCCTCCACACAGAATTTTCTTAGCATCTTCAATGCAACTAAATTTAACAATATAATAACCCTCATCATGATAAAACAGTTCAGGCTCAGGAACGTGTGACCAGTGAAGATTAATAAATCTCTTCATTCCATTATACCCTGGGCTATTACCTAACACAAATACAACAAGAGCACATTTCCATTTCACTTCTTCCTCATCCACTTCTTCCTTCACCAGTTGACCAACTGGTTTGCCGTTAACAAGTGTAGGGGGAATATATTCTAAGGACATACCATTTGCGGCAAGTCTGTTACTCTGGAAGAGACTAGTCCACTGTTTAGGTGGATCTAACCCTTCCTTTGTAGCAGATTTTGTATCATCAGCTGGTGTTGCTTGTTGCATGCAGATCTAGACTCCATTCTCAGGCTCCATCGGACCAGTTACAGACTTATTTGGAGGCTCTGTACTCTTAACATTTGCTACTGGTATCACTGAGACTCCAGATGGTTGTGGATCTGGTGTTACTTGAAGCAATGGAACAGTGCTCGCAGCAGGATTCAATGGAACAGTAGTTCCTACTATCGGTACAGTGGTAACAGCTTTTGGTATCATCGGAACTCCAGTTGGTTGTGGATCTGTTGTTGCTTGAGGCAATGGAACAGCAATCACAGCAGGATTTGATGGAACAGTAGGAGCGACCATCTGTAGAGGGGTAACAGCTTTTAGAACTACATCACTCGCATAAATTGGGACTAATTCTTTTCTTGGGCGACCTCTCCTCCTTGCCATAACAATCTCTGCTTAAATTTACTTACCTAAGCAGATGCAGTGGAGAAGAAGGTGATGAAACCGGGAAGAAGATGATGAGAAATTTAGAGAGAAGGCAGAGCTTCTCTCTCTTCCATTTGAAGAGGTCTTATGAAGAAGAAAATTACCATGGTAAAGAGTTAAAGGCTGAATATGAGATTTTCAATGGAACCAATTTCTTTTTATTTATTCGGTTCAAAAAGAATAATTTTTTTTAAATTTAAAAATAATTTAATTTAAATTTATAATTTTATTTTTAATGAAATAATTTTACAGTCACAAATATATTCTGAGCTCTTTTCTAACTTATTTAGAATTATAAATTTTAAAATATTATTTTTTTCTTAAACTTCGTATTTAATTAAATAAGTTAAAATAAATTAAAAAAGAGAGAATACTAATTGGAGCCTATTTGGCTGACTGCTCATGTAGATGCAGAGGATAAGGCACAATACCACCAGCTACATAGATTGTTTTTAACCCCTCCCAATTTCGGCTTTATTTGTTTGTGCTTAATAAATATCTGAATCTTAATTATTTATATTTTAGACATTAAATATATTTATTTTTAATATTTAAATTTTAATTATTAAGATTTTAATTATTAATTATATTTATTTTTTTACTTCACACTTACTTAATGTATCTGAATAAGTTAAATAATTAAAAATAGAGATTTCATTTCATTACATTATTACGCATATCTATTATTAATTATTTTCATCGTTTATCATAATCAATTACCATCATACCATTACCCTCATCAATCATAGCCGCCACCATAATCGACTACGACTACCTACCATCCGCACCATTTCCACCATGATTATTATTAAACACAAACAATACTCATCCACCTCAACTACCACAATTAACCATTACCATCAACAATCATAACCGACACTGCACATTATTATTAACTACCATCACTAACCACTACCTTCCTCAATCACAACTATCACCACCATCCACCATTATTAACCATCACCACTCTCCACCACTGTCATCAATCATAATCGCCACTAGCTACTACCTGAACCAGAACCATCAACCAAATCTAGTA
The DNA here is from genome assembly GCA_034376525.1 of Nicotiana benthamiana. NCBI lineage: Eukaryota > Viridiplantae > Streptophyta > Magnoliopsida > Solanales > Solanaceae > Nicotiana > Nicotiana benthamiana. Next base: position 84,083,833 of record CM067331.1, on the reverse strand, counting down.
TCAACAACCGCCTTTAATTGCCATTCACAAGCACCGTCATTAGTCATCACCACAATACAACTACCATATTTAAAAAAAAATTATATATTTTATTGATGAAATATTAGAAAATTAGATTAATTAGTATTCCCTCAATTTCAAATTAGATGAGATACTTTTGTTTAGTTTGTTCCAAAATAAATAACACATTTCTAAATGTGAAAATAATTCAACTTTAAATTCTTTATTTTACTCATTTATCCTTAATGAGAAGCTTTTATAACTACAAAATGTCATGGCCTCACAAAGCTTTAAAGACCACAAAATTTTTAAAAAGAATTCTTAAACTTTGTGTTGAGTCAAACTACCTCATCTAATTTGAAACGGATGTAGTATTTTATTTGTATTTATGTTATTAATTTTGAAATAAAGATAAATTTCGTATATGTAGATGTTAAAAATCAAACAATCTCTTTAGTATTTAAATCTTAATACAAATCTTAATATTCAGATATGTATCTAGATTCAGACGTCTTAAGCTTACAAAAAAAATGAGGCAAAAGGTTTTATAGTATTTCATACTTCCCCTACAAGGGGCCTCGAATCCAAGACCTAATAATCGTGAGGTGAGGTGCTTTTACCAACGGAGCAAGCCGCACTTATCAAGTACTTAAAGTTCAATAATAACAAACTCAGTGTAAGTATAATCTCGTAAGTAATGTATGAAAAAGATAATATTTCTGCAGATTTTACTTTTACCTTATGAAGTAAAAATATTATTTTAAGTAGACTTTTGGGTCAAGAAAAGCATATACTCAGCAATAATAAAAAGAAGTACATTAATAAAGAAATCATGGGAAAAGAAAAAGTAAAAATGGCAAGATATTAAGAAAATAGAAACAAAAGAATTACTCCCTCCGGTCCACTTTAAGAAATTTTTTGTCATTTTTTTGTGATTCACAATATTTAATTTTTTAAATAAAAAAATAACTTTTTTTTCCAAAATTGCTTTTGGACTAAAGAACCAAGGAGTCGTTTGTTACATTTATAATAAATAAATTAATATGATCATTTTATTATTAATTAATGCTATAAAGTGAAACTTTTAGTATGTATAGAATGAGTCAAAAAAAAAAATTTTAAGTGGGCCAGAAAGAATAATATGTAATTATAGAAATATAAAAATAAAAATATAGGAGGATAATACTATAATTGCTTAACTGAAAAGATTGACAACCACATGATAATTGAAAAGAAGTTACATAGATTAGAGTTGAACGGTGATAATCCTCTCCCGTTGATCTTAAACTTGAGTTATTTTAAATTTTTTAATAGACTTTCTTGGGATAAGAACTAATTTACCTTTATATTGCTCCTTTCAAATAAAATTTAAATTAGTTTACATTTTCATCAGAATTAAAAATTTTAATGCTAGCCGCGGCAATTTTCCCCCTTTATCCGGGGAAATGTGATTAAATCACACAAATAAAGTTATTCTGTTATTAAATAATATAAGAACAAGAACAATAATACAAGAACAAGAACAATAGAGAGAAAAGTAGAGAGAGGAGTATTCTTATTGATACTTTGGGATTGTTAGGGATGATTTACAATGGTAGAAGACCCCTTTATTTATAGGGAGGTAGTGACTTAGCTACCAAGAATAAAACTCTAGAATCTCTCTAATTATAGACATTCACCTTAAATAGAAGTCTATTTATAACACTCCCCCTTGAATGTCTATTCAACAATGTGTCTCGTTAAAACCTTAAAACCAAAACCCAATGGGAAAAATTAAAGAGAAGGAAAAAGAGTACACATGTTTGAATATGCGCCTATTGGTTGCCTCGTTAAAAACCTTGCAAGGAAAACCCAGTTGGGACAAAACCTTGTAAGGGAAAAAGAGTGCAACGCGCATTAACTCCCCCTGAATAGAGCATCAATTCACATCGTTTAGCATTTGCATTCCAATCTTGTGCATCATCTTCAAAACGATCTTTGGTAGAGATTTGATAAATAAATCAACCATGTTGACTTGAACAAATATTCCGCACCTTAAAATCATCATTCTTGATAGATATGAACATCTTCATATAATGTCGCGAAATGACTCTTCAATATCTTCATAGATGTATTCTCAATGCCATCATGCTTATAGTTATAGCAAGATTCATATGTACACAAATTGTACTTGGGATGTGGTACTTCAGGACCAAGAATTGCATATGCTTCAAGCAACTTAAATCTTTCAAGTTAAGTCATGTAAGTCACATAATAGACTTTAGATGCATATCAAGTTTTCACGTCATGCTAAACAAATAAGATATCGAAAACTGATTATACATATCTTTGACTTTTATACTCTCAAGTATTTGAACTACATGTCCAAATCTACATGTCTTTCACATGGAATCAAGTATTTGTCTATACGCTTTAAGCGTATCAAAGACTTTGTCCTTCTGGAACTTAATATGAGCATTTGTAGTGAGAATATAGTCACTTTCTTTGGGTCAGCAAATGCGTATAGCATGCTTTGCAATATGTTGCAATTGAATTATCCCTTTTATGAACTTCAGGTTCATATCATGATATTTGGGGATCTACATATACAAATGATAATTCTTCCCATGTAACCTTTTCTCAATTGTTTATCATGTCTCCCCCTCATGTTAGAAAAGCTAACTTGTTTCCTCAACTTTGGGAAATCATCTTTGTGCATTATCATGTCAATATACACAGCACATTAATAATAAGATGAAATTATTTGGTTCCTGACCCTGAACCACTTGTGAGGGGAGAATATACTCTCGTATACAACGTATATCAAACTGATAAATATAACTTTGTTCTCATAGGAAACAATTTAGCTATTAAGTGGAGGCACTCAATAATTATCTTGCTAAACCAACTTTAATATAAACCAACTTATCAAGATGAACTATCTTGAGTAGAAAATCTGGAAATTATGCTCGAAGTTAGATTACTGAGCAATTTACCTCGCAAGCACCGGCCAGGCTGCGGGTTAATAACAATTGTGCATGTAACCATTTCATAGATGCATCATATGTGGTATACATGGCAGGTGAATGGGCCCATATTCACCTTTGATATTTCCAGAATTTATGGGCTTCAACCCGAACTATTTAGTTGGTCAGTTCATTAATGAGAACAAGTGATACAAGAGAATTCGTAAAGAACTTTCTAGTTCTTTAATATTCACCTATGTGAATTTGCACATCATACTTAAAATGAGATGGCTAACACGAATGCCAACTGAATAAATTATCAATATTGGTAAACTTCAAATTTACACCATAACATGTGCACTTATCAATAAACTTCAGGTTTATTATGACATGGGTTTTTATACCAATAGATATCCACTTTATTGTGGCATTCTTTCGTTTGTGTAGTACAAACTGGAGAACAAAGCGGGTAGCTTTTCATATACAAATTACCCCGCTATAAATTGTAGTAATAGGAGATATCAAATCCTTCCTTTATTTATAGTCTCAATATAATCAATCGCTTTCGCGTGTACTTTGGAAACTGAATAAGTTTCTTTGAGACTTACTACAGCACAATACTCAATTGTGTTTCTCCAACATAGTAATAATTGGCTCTTCTAGAGCTCTCAATTAATTTTGTACTACCACAGATTCATCAACATCCATGTGGTGAATATCTTTCTTAAAGAGAAAGTTATACCATTATGGTCATGTCAAACTTATATGCAAGATATGTTTCTTGCATTATCGTTGTCCTTTAATAGTCATATTTCCAAAATACTTTGGCGTACAATAGGTACGTGACCAACGATCATTCATGCCATATATATAGCCAACAGGCTTGACACCATTAGGTGTTTCAACTATAGGGCCAAAAACTTCACGTTTTGCCAGCGAATTCAATTCTGATTGAATTGCTTCTTGCCACTTTGGCCAATCATGTCTTTTTCGACATTCTTCAACAGATTGAGGTTCGAGATCCTCACATTCTTGCATAATGCTAGATGCGACATTATAAGCAAATACATTATCCACCACTATATCCACTCGATTAATATTTGCCTCAATATTGATTGGATTTATGGAGAGTTCCGTATTTTCCAGAGCCTCGGGCTCAATGGATTCTTCATGAATCTCAGAATTTGTTAAATCATGAATTTCCTCATGAGATTCTTTTGTAGTGTCATTTTGATCATTTGCTTTCCTCTTTTTAGGATTTCGATCTTTGGAACCTAATGGTCTGCCACGCTTCAGGCGTGCATTTGACTCATTGGATATGACACTAGATGATTGTCCAACGGGGACATCAATACGGATTGGGACATTTTCCGCGGGGATATGGGATTTCGTTATCCTTTTCAAGTCCGCAAATGCGTCAGGCATTTGATTTGCTATTCTTTGCAAATGGATAATCTTTTGTACCTCTCTTTCACAAATAGAGGTATGTGGATCAAGATGAGATAATGATGCATTTTTCCACAAAATTTCCCGTTTGGTTTCACCAACTTCTCCCCCTAATTTTGGGAAAAGTGTCTGATCAAATTGACAGTCTGCAAATTGTGCAAATCTCCTGTCAATGTTTCGAGGTAGCGAATAATGGAGGGCGATTCAAACTCAACATATATTCCTAACCTTCTTTGCGGACCCATTTTGGTGCGGGATGGCGGTGCTATAGGCACATATACTGCGCATCCAAAGATTCTTAAATGGGATATATTAGGTTCATGACCCAAAACCAATTGCAACGGGGAATATTTGTGTCAATTCGTCAGTCAGAGACGAACTAGCATTGCTGTATGCAAAATGGCGTGACCCCAAACCGAAGTGGGCAGCCGACGAACTAGCATTGCTGCATGCAAAATGGCGTGACCCCAAGCCGAAGTGGGCAGCCTCGTTTTCATGAGGAGGTATTCAAGATTATACTCATGTATTGTCTCGATCTGATATCCATTTTGAATGATATCTCTAAAACTCAACAAGTTCCTTTTAGACTTGGAGGAGAGCATTTTGACTGATATCATTAAAACTCAACAAGTTCCTCTTTAGACTTGGAGGAGAACATTGCATTCTCTATGATAAACATCGTGCCTTTGGGCAGAGTTACAGTTGCTCTTCAGGAGCCTTCAATCAATTTAATTCCCATGGTTTGACATACAAAAGAAATACACGAACATAAGAATAAACAAGTTCAATTCGTTTGTGTCATATAATATTTCAAAATCTGCTGAGGTCAGTTGACTAACTAAATCAGATAGTCGATTATATGTTTTCCATAATCGTTTACTTTGCAGTTTGAAAATTTCAGTTTAAGCATTTTCTTATAACAATCGATTGTTAAACACAAACAATCGATTGTTGAACATCGACAATCGATTGTTAAACACACACAATCGATTATTTGCTATTTTGAAAAACTTCAGATCACACTATCTTACGACAATCGATTGTTAAACATAGACAATCGATTGTTGATTATTTTGAAAAATTCCAGATCACAGTGTCTTACGACAATCGATTGTTAAACATAGACAATCGATTGTTGAACATTGACAATCGATTGTTGTGCAGTTTTGAAAAATTCCAGAACACACTGTCTTACGACAATCGATTGTTAAACATAGACAATCGATTGTTGACTATTTTGAAAAATTCCAGATGACACTGTCTTAAGACAATCGATTGTTAAACATAGACAATCGATTGTTTTGCAGTTTTAATGCGAAATATTAGATGATCGACTAACTGTTAGGTTAGTCGATTACCTCTACTGGAAAATAAAAATATTATTGAAATCTGAGCATATTGAAACATTCTAAAGAACTAATACTAACATTATATCATAAACTAACTAATACGAGCTGATACTAATGATTATTAGTTTATTCACTAACTATTACAAATAAGTGAAATAAAATCAAACAACTCCATCTTCTTTCATCAAGGTGATGGTGCAAGAGAATCAAGGCCATTGGCACAGTTTCAAACCTTCATTAAGGTGATGGCGCAAGAAAAACGAGGCCTTAGCATAGTCTTGGGTGGATGCATTATTTCTGTCTTTAATGGCGTCTCTAGGACCCATTGCATCAAAATGGATTTCAGAATTCAACACCCATGTCATATAGTTCTTGCCCGAAATTTCAAGGGCAACGAACTTTCCTTTTATAATGTCAGACATGAAACAAAATTACATCAAGAGCGTGTTCATACTTATGGGCTCTATTGCAATTATCACATTCACTTCAGGGAATGGATCATAATCATCTGTATGTGCTTTACACAGTCTCATGTCAAATATTACTTTCATAAAGTGAAAGATTATTTTGAGAATCTTTATTATTCTCATTATCACAATAATGACAATTATAATTTCGTCTATTGCCACGTCCACATCCATTGATACCTTCACGGTGATAATTTTGTCTTCTTTCAGACTTATCACATACTGCTATCACATTCTCTAAAGGGAATGGAGCAAATTCAATTGGACGGATTTTGTCTTCTTTCAGACTTATCACATACTGCTACCACTTTCTCTAAAGGGAATGGAGCAAATTCAATTGGACGGATTTTGTCTTTGTTTTTATATGAAATCAAATCGTAGAATTTCAAGAATTTGAAAGGGAAAAGTAAATTACTTACCTTTAAGGTATATCGATAAATGTTGTGATCAAATATACCTCTTCTATTTTTCCGTATAGTAATTCTTGGAAGCATTTAAGCCGACGCGATTCCACCGCGAAGCTGCCGTTTCCGGTTTCAAGTAATTGAAGAGAGAAACAGTACTGTGATTTAGCCGTGCATAATCTATTGCTGGCCACATAATACAATTAGCACAATGCAACAGTAGGATTAGACTTGTATTTACAAATAACAACACATTATTATAGATTTTAATCGAACATAAAATCGATACTTATCTCTTGAAGCGTGACCCGGATAATACCCGGAATTAGCGAAATTCGTATGGGCGAATTTCTCCTTAATCTTCTCAAAGTGCTTCTTGAGACGGTAGAGTCTCGTGGTCAATCTGGCAACAACGTTTTGTCTTGGCAATCATAATGTCCGTATAGAAATTCTTGGCAGGAATTTTCCGAACTTCAGCCACCTTTTGAGAACTACCTACAGATTGCATCATAAGACTAGTTTTACTTGTCTTTCCAGTCCCCTTGTGCCGAAACTCCTGTTGCTCCTTATACTCTTTGAAAGTTCCAACATATCCATGTATATAAATCATAGAAGAATATTTTTTCAAGAGAAATCGAAAACAAATTCAATTGGTCAGAGACTCGTGCTGATAACGTGTTATTAAATAATATAAGAACAAGAACAATAATACAAGAACAAGAACAATAGAGAGAAAAGTAGAGAGAGGAGTATTCTTATTGATACTTTGGGATTGTTAGGGATGATTTACAATGGTAGAAGACCCTTTATTTATAGGGAGGTAGTGACTTAGCTACCAAGAATAAAACTCTAGAATCTCTCTAATTATAGACATTCACCTTAAATAGAAGTCTATTTATAACATATTCCATTTTTAATTTATACTTTTTTAAAAGTTTTTGATGATAACATGAATTGAGCTTGCTTAAATAATTCATAGTTGAACCAACTTGGTTAAGTATAATTGTTATAATTGTTATTCTATTTCACTTTGTTAGAATCCCTTTTTCTTGTTATTGCTTAACGATGAAATTTTTTATACAGCTAACCGAAGAAGAAATGTTATCCTCGTTAAGTTTCTCCTTAGTAACAAACAATTATCCTCTAAAAGTTTAATTATTTGCCACTGATATAATAATTTCATAGAATTTCTTATTGTGTTAAGAGCTTGATGCTCCGAATTTTACAATATAATGTATTAATGAAAGCGAACCAAATGTAACCAATTCAAAGTTACTCTAAAGTTTAAATGGTTTAGTATGATTGGGAGAGTAGGGTTTGATTTGATTTTCTCCTCAACCCAAGCCATTATACGCTTATATTTTATTGTTCATAAAGATATCTTTGATCTCTTAAAATGCCTTCAAATTATCCCCTTGCTTCGTATGTGGGGAAACCCAACATACACATAACGTCACATGAAAGGGACTATGCGCCAAAAGCATAAATTAGAATTGTTTTTTAATTTAAAACTTTCTGCCAATGAGTTATTAATGAATATAGAATTTTCTCGCTTTTTTGTTGAATTTTTATGAATTTACTTGGTATTACATTTAACAATTCATTTAGTCCACAATGACCAACCTATCACCAATATTGGCATCGACAAATTAATGATCCAGTCTTTTTTTCTTTTCTTCTAGTAATTGCCTATTAATATCGACAGTACATGATCAATTTGACTATATATGAGCTACCAAGCTTTTATTATTGGATGGGATCTTCCGTGTTGATGGTCCCAATAGAGTAAGGAATGGATTGGATAATTGGAAGATATCCATTTCTAAAGGCAATTTAAGTCAGAGACAAAGAGGATAAGATCATCGAAGCCAAGTACGGAGGGAGAGTATAAGTAACGGGGTTCGGACGAACTCAAAATTTTTTGCTTAGTTTTTATATTTAAAGTCTATTACCTAAATAATTATTTAACTATCTAAATTTATTTTAAAAAGTCACATTTCTTTCGTTCGTGACAATTAAGTCACTAAACTATGCCTATTGCATTCAGAAGGTCACTCGGCTAGATTTTTTAAATTTTGAATTACCAAATACTTATTTTACCCTCTAAATTATAAAAATTATCTTCTTTTTATTTTCTTAAATTTTTTTAATATTGTAATTTTTTCGTTAGTAAAAAATTAATTAGAATAACTTGTTAGTAATAATAATTTTAGTATTAACAAAAAAGAAGTCAAAAATTTATTATACAATTCAGAATCAAAGAAAATAAAGGCTGTAAAATATGTATTTCATGCACGTAATATAAAATAATTATTTAAATAAAATTATTTTTATAATATATATATATATATATATATATATATATATATATATATATATATATATATATATATATATATATATATATATATATATATATATATATATATATATATATATTCCATGCACGACTTAACATTGCATATCTTACCCTATACAGATAGTCCCCCCTGCTTTCTGGTGACATAACTTTGTGTCTTCGAATTTTTTTAGAAATCTAATAATATAATTGAGCATAATTTTCGAGAATATATAATGTATATTATTATAATACATTTATTTTAATAATTATTTTTATACTACGTGCATGGAATATATATTTTACAACCTTTATGTTCTCTCATCCTAAGTTGTGTAAATAAAGATTTGAATTTTTGTTAATACAATTTTTTAAAAAAATAAAAAAAGATAAATATATATAATTTAGAGGGTAAAATAGTTATTTTACAATCCAAAATTTGAAAAATCTAGTTGAGTGATCTTATAATTCAGTAATTTTGTTGTTATAGACAAGAGGGGTTGCTCTGATAAGCAACCCCCACCTCCAATCGAGAAGTTGTGAGTTCGAGTCTCCCCAAGAGCAAGGTGGGAAGTTCTTGGAGGGAAGGATGCCGGGGGTCTATTTGAAAACAGCCTCTCTACCCCAAGGTAGGGGTAAGGTCTGCGTACATACTACCCTCCCCAGACCCAACTAAGTGGGATTATATTGGGTTGTTGTTGTTGTTATCAACGAAAAAAGTGACTTTAGAAGATAATTTGAGATAGTTGAGTAACGTTTGAGTAATTAAAAAATTAATTAAGTATATATACATATTTAATTGTAAACCCAGTAATTATAATGAGATTTGAATTCGACGACATATTTAAAACTCATACACTTTAAAGTTTGATTCCGTCTTTGATCACAACAACAAAACTACTTTATTGAGTGATCATCGAGCAAGAAAGACGCTTTACGCAGCATCCCAGATCGAAAAACTCTATAAACGTATCATCAAATTAGGTTAGGCCAACCTCAGAACTAACACCGCTCCAAGTGATGAGATTGAGATTAAATCAATGCATTCGGCAGATACGCTTCGTTGTGAGTTCAGTCTATTAACTTGTATGCATTTTACATGATCTCTTCATATGTACATAATTCAAGCTGTAAATAATACTTTTGGCTATTTTTGTATTTTCCTTCCACTATTTCCATTACATTTCTCAAAGGCATTTACAAGAATGTTTTTCGGCAAGTATCAATTTTAAGAGCCCGTTTGACATAAGAAATTTTTTATTTTTTTCGAAAATTTTTTACTTTTTTTTTTTAAATTAACGTTTGGTCATAAAATTTTTAATTTTCATTTGAAGATGCATTTAAAAATTTTCGAAAAATTTAAAAACCCCAAAAAGAAAAATTTTCCAAAATTTTCACTCGGACACTCACAAAACTTTAAAAATAACCCAAAATTATATTCATGTCCAAACACAACTCTAATTTTCAAATATCATTTATACTTAAAACTTTTTTTCACTTTTTTGAAATTTTATAATTCTTATGTCCAAACGCCCAGTAAAGCTCATGTAATTTTAATATTTCCAATTTTTAAGGTAAATTTAAAAGAAAATAAATCGAAAAGAAAAAACATATATGCAATGCCTCTGGTAAAAATATCACGGGCTAGCAAATTTTCTGATTGGTGATTATAAAACAATCAGTGTTTGCAAATTCCTTGAATAATAATCATTATTTTGCCGAAACACAAAAAAGTTTCAACATAATGTGCTGGCTATTATGGAGCTCCTGTGTATAAGCTTCCAGCATTTTCTGTTGGAACTCCATCACATGAAGTTCCAACATAATATGCTGGATTATGGAGCGCCCACGTATAAACTTCCAGTGTAGTATGTTGAAACTCCAATACCTTGTGAAATTCACGCATATTATGCTGAAATCTCACGTGTAAAAAACTCAAACTCCGGCATATTATGCTTAATTTTTTTAGATTTTTGAGTATATTTTGGTTCAAATTTTATCTTTATATTAAAAAGTAACTAAATTTCGATTACTTTTAAAAATATACCTATTTTTCAATTATTATTTATAAATCTCACTATGAGCCCGTTTAACTTAGTTGATTTAGAGTAGCTGATAAGCATTAGGTGCTGAAAAGCACTTTTAAGTGCTAAAACTGATTTAAAGAATAAGCAGTTACGTGTTTGGATAAAAGTGCTGCAATTAATAATATGCAGCTGTAAAACTGGGTATACAAGGAGTTTTGTTTTAAAAAGAAGTATTTTAGGAATAGAATCGTAAATATTTTGGTCAAACTTAAGTGATTATAAGCTGAAATTGATAAGTTGGGGGAGACCAACTTATGGCTTTTGAATTATTTTTAGCTTATAAGCACTTAACTTATAAGCACTTTTAATTTTACCAAACGTATAAATATGCTAAAAATACTTATAAACCAGTTTGATCAACTTATAAACTTAACCAAATACCCTCTATTCCTGAAATTTTTTTTTCCGCAATGCCGTTATCTTGATGGTTACACAATCATAGCAAGTTGCAAAGTCATTTGGTTCTCTATTGATAAGAACAATAATGTTAGTTAAATTGGTGTTGACCTTATACCCACCCTTTGGGACATACTAGGGTTGCTTTACCAAACTCTGTTGTCAGTTTCATATCTTTTTATTTGTAACGATATATTATAGTCATTTTGAATGATGTTCGTTGCTAACTTGCTCCTCCCACAAACTGTACAAGTTCCTCCCAAATTATATGTACGACTTTTTGGATATAGATAATATTCTACGTTCTCTTATTCAAGATTTCTCATTAATTATGTCATAATCATCTCACACACACGAGAAAAGTATTGATAAATGGATACCATACCAAGTTTACTTTTGTGAAAAAGAAAAGCAAAAGGGAAACCTAGTTTTATTTCGTGAGATCTTATTTTGAAATAAATAACTTTATATGTTCGTACGGTCGTGCATTACAAAAAACAGAAGTAATTACGACGGTCTAATATGCGTATAACTGGTGGTTCATTAATGACGGTTTGCCGACCCGCCATAAACGCTTCCGCCAAAAGATTTAGTAAAGCGGTTTCTTTTTAACCGCCGTAATATCATAGTTAATTTGACGCTGTTTACTTTGCTGATTTCGGTACTTAGGAACCGCCATAACTGATGTCATTCAAATTATAGACAATTTATACTGATATAATTGTAATATATTTATTGTTAATTCTTTAATTCTACATTTAGATGCTTTTTACTGTACCAAATCAATTATAATATGTAATCAAGTACCATCATAGTAATTAACATAAATTATAGAGAGTTAGATTAGCAAAATATTCATCATATTAAAATATAGGTACCCAAAATCCCATATCATCCAAGATTCAAATTTAAGTTAGTGAAAGTTATTCACCAATTACAATACACAAAAAATATAATAGCAACTTTAATTACAGTATAGACAAAGCTAAGAGAATCCAAAAACATAGCAGTAGAAACAGAATAAAGAAGAGAATGTATACACATGCAACATGACTCTATTTCTCTACAATAAGGAGCAACTTTAACTTGGTTTAAACCAAGCAATAAGCACAAGTAAATAGAACTTAAGAGAATCAAAACAAATAGAAACCAACTGAAATTTTTATTAATAAAAGAAAGTAGGTAAATAAGTTGGTAGTGGGTCTTCAAATATGTTCATCTTCCCCATTCAATATCGCATTCACCTAATACTTCATCAATTTCATCCTCCCGACTCAAAATTAGATTATCCACATCATCAAAGAATTGATCTAACTCTTGCACTGGAAATGGTTCATTCTCAGGAACTTCATTCTCTCCTTCTCCCATTTCATATAAGTCTCTTGGTTTCAAGTGAACAACAGTACTCCATCTTTTATTAACCTTATCATCCACATAATATATCATTTGAGCTTGTGAAGTTTCAATATATGGATCATGCTCTTCACGATCACCAATGTGAATCAATTGTGAAAAATTAACAAAAGGAAATCCTCGTGCATCCTTTCTAAACCCTCTATCCCTAGTTGTGTCAGCCCATTTAACTTGAATTGTGTAACCCTAAATCGATAGTAATTAAGCTTAATAATATCTTCTAATTTATAATAATATGACAAATCTGCTTGCCTCAGGTTTCCATCAGCACTACTAGCCATACAAGATATGGACAAAGTAAAAAAAAACCCCACTGTTTTGCATTTTCAACCAATGCTCTCGAGTTGTTGTCCGAAATTTGAACCCGTTGATATTAAAGGATGTAAACCTTCTAGCATATGGTGTTAGACCATTTGCTAAAAACATTAGTTCATTAGACACAGTATTTGAAATATCTGGATTAATAATCTGAAACAAGAATGTAAAATGTGTTAGTCACAAATTTAAAGTTATAAAATTGAAGATCTTGAAACACACACACGTCTGTGCATTCCTTTAAGTTTATAGTCATTCCCCATATGTGGGGGATTGTTCGATTTTGTTATTAATAACAAAAGAACTGTGAATGGAAAATGGAGGGAAAAGAAATGGAAGGAAGTGACATTTTGAATGAGTTCACTTTACTAATGCACTTTGTCCCTTATTGGTAGAAGGAAAGAAAATTTTTGTGTATATATAGAGAAGCTCATCTTTTAGGTTTTAAAGAGTTAAGAAGAAGGTAAGCCACGTGCCACCGTCGTCAGTCGTTCGGCTCGGCTTCGCCTTCGGATTTAGTCAAAGATCGATTGACCGATTAATCTTTTTGGACAAAATTTTTTTCAATTAATTAATTAATTAACAAAAATTCAATCCGAAATAACCCTTGACCCGCGATCCGGTCTGGTCTAATCCATTTTCTTTCTCGGATTATTTTAAATATGTTTATTTTTCCCGTAATATTTCCAACAACTATGGTCGTTCTGAAACAGTGTCAAACCTATTTCAACGGTTATGGTTGTTCTAAAAGGTTGCAAACCTTTTCAGAAACATTACCAAATTGGCTATAAATATTCTTTTATATCCCATAATATTTACGTACGAAATTTTCTGATTATCTTCTTCTGCACAAATATTCCAGTGTGTTTTACAGCCTTCGAGTGTTTCGCTTTTTATTTTTTTGGTACCGATACGCTGGTGAGTTAAATTGTTCTATCTTGCGAGGATATTCCAGAACCTCGGGTACTTGAGGGGAATAATTTTCTTAAAGACTCACTATCTATTTAGTGGACTCAATTTATTCCTATACTATTTTTAGAATTTATTTTGAAGATGCGAGAAGCGAGGCTGAGGTGGTTCGAGCATGTGCGGAGAAGAAGTCCTGATGCCCCGGTGAGGAGTTGTGAGTGGCTGGCGATTGTCTGTGTTCGGCGAGGCAGAGGGAGGCCTAAGAAGTATTGGGGAGAGGTGATTAGACATGACATGGCTAGAATGTGGGTTTCCGAGGACATGACCCTTGATAGGAAAGTCTGGAGGTCTACTATCAGGGTTGTAGGATAGGGGCTCCTAGTGTTTTTCGTACTCCTCACCCGGGGTTGGGCGAGGCTTGGCAAGGCTATCCATAGATGATTTGTGTTTTGGATTGTGTCTCCCTTATGGTAGTTATTTATGGTAGTTACTGTATGATATTATTGTATGCTATTTTATTTATGTTTATTATATTTAGATAATTATTTACGCTATTTCTGCTGGAGTTACTAATGCTCTTTTGTTGTTGTTGTTGTTGTTATTATTTTTATTTTTGTTTTTCCTTTTCTTCACTGAGCCGAGGGTCGATTGGAAACAGGCTCTCTACCCTTTCGGGTAGGGGTAAGGCTATACTTGGTAGTTGTTATTTTGAAGTTCCTATACTATTTCCAAAATGTATTTTTGTTATTCTAGTTCTACCAATTTTCTGTTTCTGTTCTTTCAAGAAGTTTATTAATATTTTATTTTTACAGCAATACCGTTTTGATAACAACCATTCACCCCATCTATTCAGTTAATCTTTACGGGCATGTTGCGTTAAGTTATTAGAGTATATTTTATTAAATTGAAAGAGAATATCAAAAAGTAATAAGGTGAGGGCTATTGGGCTAACTGCTCGAAAAGTAACTATTCGTGTGTATGTGTAGTGTGGTTTTTCTTTCCTGTCCCTTTTCTTTTTCGGGTTTAAATGGAGGGTCAACAGGGATTAGCTCCAGTTCTAAGACTCTATTAAGGTTTTGAATAAATAGAAAGCATCAATGAAGCTTCTAAATATAATTTTTTATAGATTTGAATCATCGAATTATACATATTACCCTCCTCAGACCCCACTTTGTGCGACTATACTGAGTAGTTGTAATCATCGAATTATAATATACCTTTCAACATGTATAAATTATCATTGTATAGTTAAATCTCTTTATAACTGTATCCATATATAACATCACTTCACTATAAAAACTAAATTTTTTGGAACCAAATTTTATGTTCTGTTATAATATATATTTTTTATAACAATAATTCGTTATAACATCCAAAAATATCTTAAACAAATAAAACTGTTATAAAAAAATTTGACTATACATCAAATTGATTAAGGTACTATAAATTAATGTCACAAGTATTAACATACACTTGATAATTTAACAAATTATCTTCGAATACCAACTTGCTTAAGATACTGTATAAATTAATATCGTATGATCATAACCACACATCAGTCTAGGAGCCAATTTTTAGGTGGGTATTGGGTTTAAGTTTTAATTGTGATAAGTAAGGGATTCAAACCGGATTAGGCATGTGTAAAGACAGAATGCCAGATCACAAATAATGCATTTTCTTTTATATATATTTATTTGTCTATGTATACAAAAAATATATATATTTTTAACTTTTATTTGTCTATTTTAGCAAATTAAGGGAAAGATAATTTCTTTTTCTTATTTACTCTTATCATTAGCTACTCATTTCCCATATCAGTTTTTAATACTTTTTGAAACATTATCATTATTATGGGTAAATTATAATATATATATATATATATATATATATATATATATATATATATATATATATATATATATATATATATATATATATATATATATATATATATATATATATATAAAGAGAGTGCGACTGCAAAATCAAAATGGACAATTAAAAATAAACATCGAAAGTAATTACTTTTGTAATGATAATGCAGTGATATTAAGTCCTATTTATTCATTATCTATATTACGCCACATTCATATACCCAGTACCCAACCTTTTTGTTTTTCAAAATGGAGAGTCAAGAAGGTATAGCCGTTTAGCTCCAATTTTAGGACTATATGATATTTTGATTAAAGCAAAGCATCAAGGAAGCTTCTAATTACTTGTTTATCTATTTGAATCGTGCCAATAATACAACTAATAACGTTTATAAATTAGTTTATCTATTTCCATCGTGCCAATAATACAACTAATAACGTTCAATAAATTAGTTTATCTATTTCCATCGTGCCAATAATACAACTAATAACGTTTAATAAATTAGTGCTGCACACCATCTACCTTAAGATATTATAAATCAAATCTAGGATCATGTTTAGGTGCCAACTTTTGGAGGGTACCGCTTAATCAAGAATTTAATTATGTTAATTAAGCAAGTCAAGTAACTCCCCATGTGTGAGTTTGTTTTCATTGTTGGTCAGAGGAGGGTTGCGATAAACTGACAGTTAGCATAAAACTTGTCAATTCATGATGAATCTTCATATTACACAGGAACTTAACAAAGAAATAAAGATTCATACCATCAATCCTAACTTGTTTAGGACTAGGCTTAGTTGTCGTTTGTAATTAAGCGAATCAAGTTAGGGTTATAACACGTGCTAAAACTTATAGCATATTTGGTCAAACTTCTAACATAAGTTTATTTTAAAAATTATTTTTCTCAAAAGTTCTTTTAAAAAAGTACTTTTGGTGAGAAACAATTTGTGTTTGACTAGTCAATTTGAAAACTTTTAAGCATCAATTAGTATTTTACAAAGCTTTTAAAAAATACTTCTAAATGTATTTTCGCAAAAGTATTTTTTAAAAAAAATATTTTTGGGAAGAAGTTACATTTTCAATGTCTCAAAAATAGCTTCTATTTCTATTCAAAAATACTTTTTTTGTTTTTTAAAACTTTACAAGTACTTTTTATCCAAAAAAAAAATAATCTTGGCCAAACAAGCTATTAATTAAGGGCATAAAAGATAATATGCTAGTTGTATAAGAGACCATTTTCTTTTGTAAATATTCTATAAGTTCTTGCCTATTTCTTTAATCAAAGAAAAAAGTTTATGCCAACATAAAGCCAAACAACAACAAAAATTGTTGAACAAAAGAAAATTAGTTAGTTAATTGGGGGTTATTCCTTCAAGCAAAATTTGTAGTAATAAGTACCTGTATTAGCCCAACCACCTACAGCCACAATGGATTTTAGCATCCAATATTGTCTTTAACTCGAACATTTTGGCCATCAAAATATAGTTAGCCACAAAAAGAACAAAGTAAATAGAACCTAACATTAAAAAATAGTTAGCAAAGATAATGTTCAGGTCAACTTGCACGCTCCTCGGATTATTCTATCATATATTTGTTACTTCTTTGCCTATCAAGGCTTAGGCAAATGAGATTAGCGACGGACTCTTAACACATTATACTACACATTCTTATAAATTACCGATCCATATGTTACGTAGACACTTACCTTATACTTGTGTTAATATTCCCTTCCTCCTGTCACTCAAATAACAAACATTAATACTGCAATCTAGTGGCTGGTTTACTAACATAAAGGTACAATGGCTATGATTGAAACACATTGATTGTTCAACCCTTAAAAATTTTGTGAGCCTCAACATACAATACACCTTAGGCTCTTTGAATCAGTGTTTCAGTATATGCAGAAAATCCAATACAAATTACAACAAAAACAATACATCTCTCAGCTAGTACTATTGCAAAAAGTGAATCAGACTACTCTTGAATTGGTTTATCCTCTTCAATTCCTTCATCAAGTTTGTGCATATGCTCTTTTTTATTGACACGGTGGCGCCTCTCTCTCGCGTATATTATCCAGAATGTAAGAGAAAGAAGCACTGCAACAGTTACCATTACAAGCCCAACATACACTCTTTTGCTATATTGCAGCAGATCAGGACAATGTATATTATATATGTCACCAAAAGTTTGCCTAACAAAATCACAATCTTGCAGTTCAACCAAGAATGGACCATAATTGTACAATCCATAGCTCACATTTACAGCAGCAGCCATCTGACTGTAGAGAGTTGGAGTCAAACGGCCCGGTGTGACACAAATGCCACTCGGGGAAACTTGACAAACATAGTTGTTCAAAACCTGCATGGTCCAAAAATTGACTATAATCAAAATGAGTTTTAAATTATATATACTGACACTGTGGGTGCACATGACATAAACTTAATCAAACTTTTCATCTTTAGCAAGCAGATTGTCGCTCTTTCTTAGTGTCAAACACGTAGGATGTACACAGTACAGACTAAGTTAGACATGCTTATTAACTTCTTCAAGATCATATACGCGGGATTAATTGTTAAGCAAAGAGTAAAAAACATGATCTCAACTTCATAAAGGAGCTTTAAGTCATACCTGAGTTGCATTATCCAAATCCACTTCAGATGGACTACAAGCATGAGAAGTCAAGTCGGGATTAAACAAATTGCAAAGGATAGGCAGCAAAGGTCCCGATTGATTGTAGTAAAAAGGAGCAAAGTTGGGAGAGAAATTGATGTTAGAGACATTTGTAATAACCTGGTTGACAATATCAACCAGGTTATAGTTCACTTCCTTGCTTTTGGTTAATGTCTCTAGTGCAGTGGCAGAGTCCACACAAGGCAATATGTCGTCTAAAGTTGTATGAGCAGTGGGGTTTTGGATCCACTGATCCATTGCTACACAAGTGTCTGCTGTCACGCTGAAACGTTAAACAGAGAACAATTTGAGATGTTTCACAAACTGGATTTAATCGACAAGATAGGTTACAAATACATAATACTAGAGCAAATACATAATACTAGAGGCGACTTGAAAGGTTATGAATAACATACTTGACGCGGTCCTCTAAAGTTAAGAGAAATAATGCACACAAGACTAGCTCTCAGCAGCCTAGTGAAACAGAAACAATAGGGTAAACTTATCAATGCTTACTTGTGGAGAACAAGAAATATGCCACATAAAATTAATGTTCCAGTGACAAGAATCCATCCAAAAATCACCAATCTGCACAAATAGAACATGAATTATTTCAGTGAACGAACTACAGAGGAAAGGAATGCAAAGACAAGAAACAGAACTGTGTAGTAACGAAAAATGTGCACTCACATATAGACAAAAACCTGCATACCGAACATTGAAAATACTGGAAGGAGAAAGGACAACCACATCAATTTTGTTAGCATTAAAATATGAAGATCCATTTAAATTTATGACATGTAAAAATCTAGTGACTGGTCAATGTAATCTTACCAAATCCAAGAACTATCAATAGAAGCATAAGAGCAGATAGAATGATAAGAGCCACTCTCCTGCACAAATGCAGCAACAGGCATTTCAGAGATATGAAATGCAACAACAATCTTGAAATGCCATTCACTTACACTGATTGTATTAGGTGTTCTATGTCACCCTTATTATCCGCTGTTTTAGTGGAAAGGGTACTAGCAGAAGAAGTAATCCTCGTTTGAATGTAATCAATGTCTGTTTGGACATTAGCAGGTATCGAAATGTTATCCACTGTGAGCTGTTTGGCAGCAGCTAGATTAACAGACACATTCATAAGATTATCAGCTGTGGCATTTGCCTGATGCACCACATAGTCCAATGTGTTAATTGTACTGCTGTGAAACTTTTCTTGGCCTGTATACAAAATGAAACATCCAATGCTGCACATCAAAAAGCAATTACAAATGTGAGAATCAAACTCCAAAAGAGAAAGCAGATATAACTCTGTGAATATGCATGTCTGAATGGGAAATTGTTTAGAGTTTAATTTCTGTATACTAACACCGCTATAACAACTTTTACACTATCAGGTCACCTAAAAGATAGAATATAGTAAGTAACATGGAAAATAAGGCATGTAACTGCGACAATATATTGAATATATATATAGACAGAGAGATGAATTAATACATTGCAGCAATGGTAAATAGTACGAGAAATATGAGGGAAAGAGCATAAGCCATTCGAGGGTATCCATAAGGTTCTCTTCTATAGCAATGGTAGCAGAGACCGACGAGCAACAAGCACAGACCAAATATCACAAACCAGATCAGCGCCGCGATAAAGAATGGAACTGCTGTATATGCCACAGACTGCATAGAAACAAATTATAGCATAAAAAACCAATCGAAAGAAATTTCTTTTAATGCAACTACAAAATTATAGAATCAAGTGAAAAAGAAAGGCAGTCGGGTGCATTAAGCTCCTGCAATGTGCGGGGTCTATTATGCGGAGTCTTAGCCTTCATTTCTACAAGAGACTTTTTCCATGGCTACAGCCTAACCTCCTGGTCATGAAGGCGACTTAGGCTCCCCTTCAAATTATAGAATGTGACTCAACTTTACCAACCTGTTGCAACTGTTTCTTCACCTACATTTTATATTTTGGCAAGATTTACAATTATCTAAATTACAAGAAAGGTAAAAATCTTGAAAACTTACAGCCCAGTAATGGCGGTCATTGATGTTCCAACCTCCGGTATATATCTTGAAACCATTTAAAGGGTCTTTTCTATACGTTCTCTTAGGAGCCAATATAAGTGAAGAGCTCAAAACTGGAGGCTCAGCAATATTGGGAGCTTCAGCAAATAACCTTTTTGTACCCCTTGAAAACATGACCACATCATCTTCATTATTCCCCTCCCTATATTCGTCTAAAATAAAATATCTTCAAGACATAAGCTGGAAATGAAAGAGAGAACTTTTAACATATATATAGAAAGTAAAAGAAAAAGCTAAGTACCTGATATAGGTGGTGATTGGAAAAGAGACTCTGCTCCTCCATTGTTAAAGGAAGAGAAAATGATGAAAATGGTTAAAAGAGAAAATAGCATTGGCGTTTTAGGTAACATTGTGATAGTGAGTTAATGATTCTTGTTCCTCACTGAGATTTCTTGCTACAGAAAGTGTAACTGAGCTCAAAAACTTCAGAAACTTGTGCAGGTTGTAACTGTTCTGAAAAGCAAATGCGTTTACACAGACAACTGAACAAATGAGAGATGCAATTGAAAAATTATTACATTAACTTTTACACTATCAATATTTTAATGTGTCGTAACAAAATGTCATATTTTGTAAGTACTAATCTCAGTTACGTATAATTATATCTCAAGTGATCTCAGAGGGTAAAAGAATTTCACAACGTTAGTGTAACAAAATTAAACTTGAGTTCAAAAGTTTGGAACTGGAGAAAATATGTCCATTGCCCATAATTTGAGGACACTATTTATTCCAGACTATTGTATAATCTCTTCCTATTTCATCTAATTATTGTATAAAAAATCAGAAAGAAGAGTAAACAAAGTTTAGTTATGGATGCTCGCTCTATATTTATTTAATTATTGTTATAATTGTTTATGTAAATTTACTAAATCCGATTAAAAGTAATGGATGCTCAAGCACCCATAAGTATCTATGTACATCCGCCACTGATTTCACCCAATATACAGGGGTGACAAATGGGCGGGGCGGGGCAGATATGAGTGATCGAAAACGGATAATGTAAAAATAGATAAATTATTTGTCGCGACCCATATTTAATACGGATGAGAAATGGGTTAACATGCCAGTAATATGGAAATCCATATTATTCATGGCTTCTTCACTTGTAAGAGAATTTCTAGTCTTCCAAACTTGAGAAACCTTTAATATGAGGCTTTACAAATGTAAAAGTTAGATCCATTAGTTATTCATTTTCTAAGTAAATAATATGATTTTTATGCATAATTAATCCATTTTTAAAAGTTTGTTATCCAATTCATTTTAATGAATAATATGGGCGAATAACTATTTTATTTTAATCATTTTCCCACCACTAACTATATCTGACAAATATGTTTATACTCAATTAATTGATTTCTCTGTTAGGGAAGAACTAGAATTATATTAGTAGTAGACGGGTAGTTAATTTAGGACTATAAACTATAAGCGCTATAGTTTAACTTGTAATTATAAAGTGGAACATCTTAACTTAAGTAGTTAAATTATATGAATGCTAAAAAATTAATCGAGTCCAAATTAGAAAAGTAATACTCCGTAGTTATTGTCACATTAAGCAATTAATATATTAAAGTTGTGTTTTATGTTGAAACTGACTTACAATTAAAGGAAGCTTTTACTACTGTTCCCGACATGGTTGCATTGTAGAATTTTGGTTTGTCTCCATTTGATTCAAATTTGCATTTTGTTTTTCTTTTAATCATTTAATAATGTTAACTCAGTAGTTGTTTAATGCGAGCTCAACTTTACATAATTACACTTTAATCTTGGGCAAATTCCTCGCTATAACTTAATCATGTACAAATATGGGATTCCTAAGCTCCATACACAAACAAGTTTGTCTTCTATTTCTTTTCTAATTTTTTTTATGGGTATGTTTGCTCTTTTTCTTTTGCCTTTTTTTTAAATGCCCTAAACATTAAACAACTCAAACTTAATTATATATTTTCTGGGAATCAAAAAGTGTATTAGATTACTTATACTTAATACATCATACAAATTTTGGTTATGAGAAAGCTTAAAGATTTTTGTGATTTATCCAACTATTGCAGAGGGTCAGACTCGAGATGATGATTAAATTTGCTTATATAACTTAAAACACTTGGGGACTTTTTCCATTTTAATATATGTTGCAATAGCGTATAGGATTTGAGTTGTAATCCATAAACTTTTTCTTTCAAAATTTTATTTCTTGATAAAAAGAAAAGACATACACATAGTTATTACTTTTTATACATTACTGATACATATGATAATACTAAATATAATATATAATTAACATTGTATTAATTATACATATATTAAAAAAATATAACAAACAAAATATTAATAATATATAAAGTTAAAGCTTGAATTATTTTTTCAATTTCTCCAACCAAACGACCCCTTAGTCTTTGGCGGGCCAAAAAAAGGCTGGGGGCTCATTCTCCCAGAATTACAGAGCTCCACAAAGATGATATACTTTTTGACTTTGGATACTAATGTGGGGTCAAGGACCAACAACATGGACCCCATCACTGATTCACCTCAATTACCGCAAGACCCATATGTTGCTCTACTCTGATCTGGTTCTGTTCCCGCCTTTAGTTTCCCCTTTTAAATTCAAGGTGAAGTTCTTTTTGTTTCGAAAAAAAAAAGTGTCTCCATGTAGGCTGTAGGGGATTAATGCGAAGCGACAGCAGTTGCGATTTTACCTTGGAGACTAATTTTTAGTAAAAGGTATATAACAAATAAAATAAATATAAAACCACTGCTTGTCATTAAGTGGTTTATTTATCTGTTTACTCCTTCAAATGTTAATATTGCTTACGAAAAATCAGTGTATGTCACTAAGCGAAAGAATGGGAGTTAAAGAGACAAAGAGTTGTATTGCAAGTAACCAAAACAATTATTAATCCATCTGTTTCAATTTAAATAACGTATTTTTCTTATTAGTTATTTTTAACAATTGCATATTCTTATAATTAGAAATAATTTAACTTTAAACTCTTCATTTTATCTTTCATGAGAAGCTTTTATATTCACATAAATATGATGACCTTACAAAGCTATTATCCCTTAAACTTCTAAAAGCATAAATTTTAAATTTTTTTTTAAAATTACGTACGAGTCAAACTATGTTATCTAAATTGAAACGAAGAAAATAATATATTAGGGTACTAAAAAGCATAAACCAAAGGGTGCTAGCATCATAAGACATGTCGCCTTAAGAATAGCAAATAAATACTAGTTGTTATAAAATAGAAGTCTATTTAGAGTGAATGTTTAAGAGTTTTAGCTTGAAGCTAAGTCATTCCTCTTCCTATAAATAGAGGGGTCTTATCCCATTGTAAATCACCCCAAGTATTAATAAGAATACTTCTCTCTCTCCCTATTCTCTCTCTATTTGCTCTTGTTCTTGAGTTATTGTTCTTGTCTTTTATATTATTTCATAACACGTTATCAGCACGAGACTCTACCGTCTCAAGAAGCTCTTTAAGAAGATTAAGCCGCCGTCAATTTCTCCGCATCGGAGCCGCCGTCGTCTGCATCAGTGGAGAAAAGGAAAACATTGAAAATATAATTGGTATACCTTAAAGGTAAGTAATTTACTTTTCCCTTTCAAATTCTTGAAATTCTACGCTTTGATTTAATATACAAACAAAGTTTGATTATAACTCTAATGGAGTTTGTAAGAAATTATAACCACATGAAATGGTAAAATCTCTATGTCCTGCCATGATTAAATTCATGTATGATTGTGGGCAAATAATTGAAAATCCGTCCCATTGAATTTGCTCCATTCCCTTTAGAGAATGTGGAAGCAGTATATGATAAGTCTGAAAGAAGACTAAAATATTACCATGAAGGTATCAATGAATGTGGACGTGGCAAAGAATTCCGTCCAATTGAATTTGATCCATTCCCTTTAGAGAATGTGATAGCAGTATGTGATAAGTCTGAAAGAAGACTAATTACCGTAAAGGTATCAATGGATGTGGACATGGCAATAGACGAAGTTATAATCGTCATTATTGTGGTAATGAGAACAATAAGGATTCTCAAAGTAATCTTTCACTTTATGAAAGTAATATTTGACATGAGATTGTGTAAAGCACATGATTTTGATCCATTCCCTGAAGTGAATGTGATAATTGTAATAGAGCCCGTAAGTATGAACACGCTCTTGATGTAATTTTGGTTTATGTCTGACATTATGAAAAGAAAGTTCGTTGCCCTTGAAATTTCGGGCAAGAACTATATGATATGGGTGTTGGATACTTAAATCCATTTTGGATGCTATGGGTCTTGGAGACGCCATTAAAGACAGAAATAATGCATCCACCCAAAACTATGCTAAGGCCTTGATTTTCTTGCGCCATCACCTTGATGAAGGTTTGAAACTATGCTAAGGCCTTGATTTTCTTGCGCCATCACCTTGATGAAGGTTTGAAACTATGCTAAGGCCTTGATTTTCTTGCGCCATCACCTTGATGAAGGTTTGAAGATTAAATATCTCACCGTCAAAGATCCACCTATCTTGTGGAATGGCTTAAAGAAGAGATATGACAACCTGAAGTTGGTCACTCTGCCACAAGCACGATACGATAAGAATCCAAAAGCAAATAGTTTATAAACTATATATTATCGTTGCGGTGGAAACGGGCACTGGTCAAAGGCTTGCCGTATACCATGACTTTTGGTTGACCTTTATCAAGCATCTCGAAAGAGTAAACGCCCTGAAACGAATTTTGTCTCTGACGACAACTTTGACATCACCCACTTGGATGTGGCAGACTTCTTTGAGCAACCCGAGGGGAAGATAGACCACCTAATCGGTGATGGATCCGTGATGAAAGAAGATGGAGCTATTTGATTTTATTTTACTTGTTTGTATTAGTTAGTGAATAAACTAATAGTCATTAGTATTAGCTCGTATTAGTTAGTTCATAATGCAATGTTAGCAGTAGTTCTTTAGAATATCTTCAATATGCTCAAATATCAATAAAACTTTTATTTTCTAGTGGGGGTAATCGACTAGCCTGAAAAACTAGTCGATTATCAACTATTTTCGCATTAAAGTTGAAAAACAATTGATCAACAATCGATTGTCGTTGACTAACAATCGATTGTCTTGAAACAGTGAGGTCTGGAATTTTTCAAAAATCATCCACAATCGATTGTCTTTGTCTAAACAATCGATTGTCTTGAAACAGTAAGGTCTGGAATTTTTCAAAAATCATACACAATCGATTGTCTTTGGCTAACAATCGATTGTCTTGAAACAGTGCTGGAATTTTTCAAAATAGCCAACAATCGATTGTATATGCATAACAATCGATTGTCTTAAACAGTGATCTGAAGTTTTTCAAAAATAACAAACAATCGATTGTGTGTGTTTAATAATCGATTGTCTTATGAAAAACGCTGAAAATTTTCAAACTGCAAAGTAATCAATTATGGATAACATATCTGATTTTGTTAGTCAACTGTTAGCAGCAGATTTTGAAAATATTATGTGACACAAACGAGTTGAAGTTGTTTATTCTCATGTTTGTTATTTTCTTTTATATGTCAAACCATGGGAAGTAAATTGATTGAATGCTCCGGAAGAGCAACTGTAACTCTGCCCAAAGGCATGACGTTTATCTTAGAGAATGCAATATTCTCCTCCAAGTCTAAGAAGAACTTGTTGAGATATCATTCAAAATGGATATCATATTGAGACAATAGATGAGAATAATCTTGAATTCTTCATTAAGACGAGGCTGCCCATTTCGGTTTGGGTTCACGCCATTTTGCATGCAGCAATGCTAGTTCGTCGGCTGCCCACTTTGGTTTGGGTTCACGCCATTTTGCATGCAGCAATGCTAGTTCGTAGGCTGCCCACTTCGGTTTGGGTTCACGCCATTTTGCATACAGCAATGCTACTTCGTCTCTGACTGACGAATTGACACAAATATTCCCCGTTGCAATTGGTTTTGGGTCATGAACCCAATATATCCCATTTAAGGATTTTTGGATGCGCAGTATATGTGCCTATTGCACCGCCATCCCGCACCAAAATGGGTCTGCAAAGAAGGTTAGGAATATATGTTGGGTTTGAATCGCCCTCCATTATTCGCTACCTCGAAACATTGACAGGAGATTTGTTCACTGCACGATTTGCAGACTGTCAATTTGATGAGACACTTTTCCCAAAATTAGGGGGAGAAGTTGGTGAAACCAAACGGGAAATTTTGTGGAAAAATGCATCATTATCTCATCTTGATCCACACACCTCTATTTGTGAGAAAGAGGCACAAAAGATTATCCATTTGCAAAGAATAGCAAATCAAATGCCTGACGCATTTATAGATTTGAAAAGGATAACAAAATCACATATCCTCGAAGTGAATGTGACAACATTTGATTCACGAATACATATTCATTATTGGAAGAATATGAACATGAAATTGGTATTAAATATACCACACTCACCTCTAGAAGGAGGTTTGAGATGATACCACACTCACCCCTAGAAGGAGGTTTGAGATGATATATGGCATGAATGATCGTTGGTCACGTACCTATTGTACGCCAAAGTATTTTGGAAATATGACTATTAAAGGATAACGATAATGCAAGAAACATATCTTGCATATAAGTTTGACATGACCATAATGGTATAACTTTCTCTTTAAGAAAGATATTCACCACATGGATGTTGATGAATATGTGGTAGTACAAAATTAATTGAGAGCTCTAGAAGAGCCAATTATTACTATGTTGGAGAAACACAATTGAGTATTGTGCTGTAGTAAGTCTCAAAGAAACTTATTCAGTTTCCAAAGTACACGCGAAAGCGATTGATTATATTGAGACTATAAATAAAGGAAGGCTTTGATATCTCCTATTACTACAACTTGTAGCGGGGTAATTTGCATATGAAAAGCTACCCGCTTTGTTCTCCAGTTTGTACTACACAAAACAAAAGAATGCCACAATAAAGTGGATATCTATTGGTATAAAACCCATGTCATAATAAACCTGAAGTTTATTGATAAGTGCACATGTCATGGTATAAATTTGAAGTTTACCAATATTGATAATTTATTCAGTTGGCATTCGTGTTAGCCATCTCATTTTAAGTATGATGTGCAAATTCACATAGGTGAATATCAAAGAACTAGAAAGTTCTTTACGAATTCTCTTGTATCACTTGTTCTCATTAATGAACTGACCAACTAAAGAGTTCGGGTTGAAGCCCATAAATTCTGGAAATATCAAAGGTGAATATGGGCCCATTCACCTGCCATGTATACCACATATGATGCATCTATGATATGGTTACATGCGCAATTGTTATTAACCCGCAGCCTGGCCGGTGCTTGCGAGGTAAATTGCTCAGTAATCTAACTTCGAGCATAATTTCTAGATTCTCTACTCAAGATAGTTCATCTTGATAAGTTGGTTTATATCAAAGTTGGTTTAGCAAGATAATTATTGAGTGCTTCCACTTAATAGCTAAACTGTTTCTTATGAGAACAAAGTTATATATATATCAGTTTGATATACGTTGTATACGAGAGTATATTCTCCCCTCACAAGTGGTTCAGGGTCAGGAACCAAATAATTTCATCTTATTATTAATGTGCCATGTATATTGACATGATAATGCACAAAGATGATTTCCCAAAGTTGAGGAAACAAGTTAGCTTTTCTAACATGAGGGGGAGACATGATAAACACTTGAGAAAAGGTTACATGGGATGAATTATCATTTGTATATGTATATCCCCGAATATCATGATATGAACCTGAAGTTCATAAAAGGGATAATTCAATTGCAACATATTGCAAAGCATGCTATACGCATTTGCTGACCCAAAGAAAGTAACTAAATGGAAGAGATACAATTCAAGAAGAATTGATTCCATATGAAAGACATGTAGTTTTGAACCTATAGTTCAAATGCTTGAAAGTATAAAGTCAAAGGTATGTATAATCAGTTTTCGATATCTTATTTGTCTAGCATGACATGGAAAACTTGATATGCATCTAAAGTCTATTATATGGCTTATATGACTTAACTTGAAAGATTTAAGTTGCTTGAAGCATATGCAATTCTTGGTCCTGAAGTACCACATCCCAAGTACAATTTGTGTACATATGTATCTTGCTATAACTATAAGCATGATGGCATTGAGAATGCATCTATGGAGATATTGAAGAGTCATTCCACGACATTATATGAAGATGTTCATATCTATCAAGAATGATGATTTCAAGGTACGGAATATTTATTCAAGTCAATATGGTTGATTTGTCAAACGTCTATCAAAGATCGTTTTGAAGATGATGCACAAGATTGGAATGCAAATGCTCAAGGATATAAATTGATGTACTCATCAGGGGGAGTTAATGCGCGTTGCACTCTTTTTCCCTTACAAGGTTTTGTCCCACTGGGTTTTCCTTGCAAGGTTTTTAACGAGGCAACCAATAGGCGCATATTCAAACATGTGTACTCTTTTTCCTTTCTTTAATTTTTCCCAATGGGTTTTGGTTTTAAGGTTTTATGAGGCACATTATTGAATAGACATTCAAGGGGGAGTGTTATAAAATAGAAGTCTATTTAGAGTGAATGTCTAAGAGTTTTAGCTTGAAGCTAAGTCATTCCTCTTCCTATAAATAGAGGGGTCTTACCCCATTGTAAATCACCCCAAGTATTAATAAGAATACTTCTCTCTCTCCCTATTCTCTCTCTATTTGCTCTTGTTCTTGAGTTATTGTTCTTGTCTTTTATATTATTTCATAACACTAGTAGGTATTTTAAACAACGAAAAAGACTTAAATTGCACATATTGTTTGCTAAATTTTTACTTGCCCCTTCCGTCCATCTATTCATTCGAAAAAGTACACAAAGTCAATTTTATTATAACAAAAATATCCTCATGGCTGATGGCAGAATTAATTGGCCTTTTTTTAGTGATGTTCCTATTTTTTACTGTCGAACGGGAAGGGTTGTCCCGTCCCATTCCTTTTTAAGTTAAATGAGATGGATTAATGTTAAACGGGACATGAAATGGGACGGGACGGCCATTTCGTCCCGTCCCGCATCCCGCCAGAAATTATTTTTTCTTAAAAGAAAAACTAATCGTTGCCAACGGTCCAAACAGCCCCTACACCCTCCAAAATACCTCTTACCTCCCATCCCCCTCCCCCTCCCCCTCCCCCCCCCCCCACTTTTAATATAACCCCTAAGTTTATTAAATTATATTTTGACCCTATTTTCGACTATAAATACCCAAATTCTTCTTTATTTTTTCCCACAAAAAATCAATTTTCTCCCTCAAATCTCTTACATTCTAATATTCTATCTATATTCTATTCTCTTAATTTTGTTACTATCAAGTATCAAGTGATATCTTTCAAGTTTCAACTTTTAAGTATTTGGGCAAATTTTTTGGAGCAACTTTCAAGCTTCAAATTAATTCGTCAAGTATTTGGAGCAATATCTTGGGCAATTTCTTCAAGTTTCAATATTTAATCACGGTGCACTCGTTCCATCTCCTAATTTAATATATAATTTTTGTGTATCATTTTAGTACTTAATTTTTGTGTTTACTTTACGTGTTATATTTTCGTATTTTATTTGTGTGTTTAATATTTGTGTTAGATTTTTAAATTTAGTTTCGTATTTAAATTATGGCACCTAAAAATATATTTAATATTTTTAAAAAAGTAATTAAAAAGTAGTAAAGGTGAAAGTAGTAGTAATCCTAATCCTAACATTTCTCCGAGACCTAGGGTTAGAAAGCATATTAATGAAATGACGCATGTTGATGAAACTTTATTTTCTCAACCCCCTATATTTTATGATGTTCATGTCGGAGAGCAATTAGATCATAAAACTTTACAAAGACAATTTGGCAATGATATTTTTTTGAGGATGAAGAGAATGAGGATAAAGAAAATGAGAAAGAAGAATTAGATGAAAAACTCACTAGTCCCGCAACACAAGCTCCAACTCATAGTCAATCTCAGCCTGGAGTTTTACCCTCTGTAAGGGGTAAGCCTAAGGCTGAACGTCCCAAAACATCACTTGTATGGAATAAATTTTAAACATGATAAAGTCAATCATCGTATTATATGTGAAAAATGTAAGCAACAATTTTCACGCTTAAGTAGGACGGGGGGTTTAACTAGATACTAAAGAAAGGATCACAAAGCTTTATGGACACAAGCTAACGTAGAAGCCGAAAAAATTATAGATCCTACTATCAGTTCTGGTACTCCTACTGCATCTGGTTCTAATCAAATTCAACTTCACCCTACTTCTGGTCATGTTTTACGCAAATGTAACAAAGATAGAGATCGTGAGAACTTAGCAAAAAAGGTGGCTGTCTGTGGCTTGTCTTTTATTTTTCCTTCTCACCCTGCTTTTGTGCATTCATTTATAAGAAACTTATAACCCTGCTTTTCAAGATTTTCCAAAGACCACGGTTAGAAATGATGTTTTTAAATTTCAAACCGAATATCTTCAGTATATTCGTTGTGTATTGTTTTACTTTGATTGTAAAGTGCCCATCACATCTGATATATGATGTAGTCCTAATCGTTGTGATTAAACTATTACATGTCATTGGATTTAGGGGTGTTCATCGGGCGGATTGGGCGGCTTTTACTCTTAACGGTTTGGCTTAACGGTTATCGGCTTTTAAATGTATTAATCCGTTAGCCACCCGATAAGATATCGGGCGGATTGGTATCGGGTTAGCTCTTATAGGGCGGTTAATGGGCGGTTTATCGGCCTAACATACATGTTCACTAAATATCTCTTATTCTCCTCGTCTTAGAAATAATGAATTGCCATAAAAAATAATATTTTAGAGGCAATATGATGTAGCTAATGAAACAATCGCCATCAGCATGTAGATTATAAAATAGATAAATTCACTACTAGTTCAGTATCGAGAAAAATAAAACAGAACTTATCTTCTGTTAGAGGCCACACAACATGTGTACTCATAAGCTTCGGATATAACCAAAAAAATCTGTCGCGCAAATTTCCATTCAGCTCCCACAATGAACTTTTAAAAACTGAAGTGCTCTGGTAAATTCTACTCTCTACACTCCTTTTCTATAAATAACTATCGTTCTCCATTTTCCACAAGCAATCATCCAAAATGCATAAATTTATTTCATGGGGTGTCGTTCCTCTAGTCATAACCAACCTTTCAATTCTTCTTTTTCCATGACACACATAGAACCATATATGTATTAGACAACTCAATTCTATCACTAAATTTTATATATATATATATATATATATATATATATATATATATATATATATATATATATATTTTTTTTTTTTTTTTAATATTCTTAACGGGTTAACGGATTAGCCGTTAAGAAAATTGAATAATCCATCCCCAAACCGATAAGCCGTTAATAAAAAAAATTCAATCCGTTCCCCATCCATTAAGCCGTTAAGCCGTTACCAATAAGCCGTTAGGCTTCGGTTTGGATCGGTTTTCGGTTTCGGATCGGTTTTGAACACCCCTAATTGGATTGATCATCAATGTCACTTGCAAAAACATATTAATAGTTATAAATTTATTGATTCAAAACAGATAGGAGCATGTATTGCAACTACAGTTCTACAAATACTTGATTTTTATGGACTCGTTAATAATGTTTTAACTATCATCTTAGATAATGCTTCCGCTAACACAACCGCGGCAAATTTTAAAATCTAGACTTTGTCCAATTAATCCAGCAATTTTTCATGTTAGATGTGCATGCCATATTTAACTTGGTTGTAAAAGATGGTCTTAATTTATTTTCTGATGCTTGTAGTAAAATACAACATGCTTGTAACTATATTTTTCGTGCTCATAAACCAAGTAGAATTCGTGAATTTGCTCAACAATGTGCTAGTGTTGGCCTTCCATTTAGAAAAGTTCCAAAAGATACTTGTACTAGGTGGAATTCTACTTATGAAATGCTTAAAGTTGCTTATAATGATCAGGTGCCTATCCAAAAAGTATTTAATATGCATAATGCTTACCATGTTGATCAAATTGTTGATTCTAATTGTGATGCGATCAGATAGCTTACTAATTTAGAAAAATTTTACTATGCTATAAAATAATTTTTTGGTATATATTATCCTACTATTACACAAATATTATGGTACATTTGTAGAATTTCAGTTGTATTTGGTAAGTATAAAACAAATCCAACTTATGCACAGTCATTAAAGAAATGATTTTAAAATATAAAAAGTATTTTTTCCATATTCCCAAAATTTATTTAATTGCTACTCTACTTAACCCATCTTTAAAACTAAGAGGTGTAAAGGGACTTTGTTCGTAAAATTTATGAGAATTTAGAAATTCAAGAAAATGAACAACTATCTCTTGAAAATTGCCAAGCAAGCATATATTCTTATACTAGATCAATGTTTGATAAAGATAAATCTATGGGTAAAACTGGTACTGAAACCGCTCCTTCTACTTCTAAGTCTGGAGCAGAAGTTTTATGGGAAGATATGGATGATATAACAGGTTTTGATTTCTCTATTGATGATGAACTTGATTCTTATCTTAATCAATGATTGGAAAGTATTAAAGATGTAGAAGGCAAGGAACAACTTTTATCATGGTGGGGGGAGCGTGGCAAGGCTTTTCTAACACTTACAATTAGGGGTGTTCACAGTTCGGTTTAGACGGTTTTTAATTAAAACCTAAACCAAAATAATTTAATCGGTTTTAAAATTTTAAAACCAAAACCAAACCAAATTGCATACAAACCATATGTTTGGTTGTTGTTGGTTTGGTTCGGTTTTTCGGTTCCTAGTAAGTTAACAATAAGTCAATAATAGTAAAAAAATACTAGACAACATTCTGAAAATAATTTGCTAAATTTATGCTTTTTTATATATTTATTTCAGAACTGAAAGTTTATTTACCTGTTTATACGAAAAAAATGAACAAAAAAAAACTAGTAAAAGTTTACTTTCTCAAGCTTTAGCTACTATAGTCTTGCAATTTGAGTTTGCTATAGATTTTTTTTCTAACTTTTTTATTAGAAAAAAGTATGTGTGTAGGTTAGAGAATTAGATTTTCTTAAGGAAAAGAAAATTGGTCGATACCTATTCTTTTGGGCTTAGACAATCTTTTAAGATATAAGTAGGATAAATCAAAATTTAAAATAATAATTAAAACGCATAAAGTATTTAAAATTATTTATGAAAAGATATTAATAATTATTCATACTTTTATATAATTAATCAGTTCGTTTCGGTTGTTTTGGTATTTTATAATATAACCAAAACGAAACCAAATATTATCGGTATTTAAAATTTAAATCCAAAACCAATCCAAATCAAGAAAAATATCAATTTACTTAATCGGTTTTCGGTTTGGATTAGTTTTCTATTAAACCGTGAACAACACTACTTTCAATTATGGCCCAAGATATCTTGGCTATTCAAGCATCATCAGTAGTATCGGAGAGTGCTTTCAGCGCGATAAAATTTCAAATTGGATATCATAGACATTCATTAGCGAAAGACAATCTAGAGATTTTCGTATTATTCAGAGATTGGATTAATTCAGAAAGAAGAAATCTTGGTTTTGAAAAATTAACCACTGGGGAAGAAGAAGAAGAATACTATGAGATACTAACCACCGGGAGCGATGACGACATGGAGCTCATGGAACATCAATCAACATTGCCAATTCTAGTAAAATGTGCGAGAGTATTATTGATAAGTTACAAAGAAGCTATATAGAAGCTTACAAATATTAGTACGATAATTTATAATTGGCTACTGAGAGGCCTAGTTCAAACAGAACCCTTCATAAAAGGCGGCTGCGTAGATTAGGTGTTCTTCAAAAAGAATTATATTTGTATTTGAGATTTGAAAGTTCTATTAATAAAATATAAAGGCTCTAAGCGTTGAATTTATTTTTATAAATTGTCTTAAATAAATTATAACTCTATTATAAATTTATATTTACTAGAATATTTTATTATAAGTATATTATTTTAATATTTTTGTTATGAAATAATATAAGAACAAGAACAATAGAGAGAAAAGTAGAGAGAGGAGTATTCTTATTGATACTTAGGGATGATTTACAATGGGGTAAGACCCCTCTATTTATAGGCATAGAAAAGACTTAGCCTCAAAGTAAAACTCTAGAATCTCTCTAAATATAGACATTCACCTTAAATAGGATTCTATTTATAACACTCCCCCTTGAATGTCTATTCAATAATGTGCCTCGTTAAAACCTTAACTAAAACAAAACCCAATGGGAAAAAATTATAGTAAAGGAAAAAGAGTACACATGTTTGAATATGCGCCTATTGGTTGCCTCGTTAAAAACCTTGCAAGGAAAACCCAGTGGGACAAAACCTTGTAAGGGAAAAAGAGTGCAACGCGCATTAACTCCCCCTGAAAAGAGCATCAATTCATATCCTTGAGTTTTCGCATTCCGATCTTGTGAACCAGCTTCTTGAAGGTTGACGTTGGTAGAGATTTTGTGAACAAATCAGCCATATTATCGCTTGAACGAATCTGTTGCACATTGATATCACCATTCTTTTGAAGATCATGTGTGAAAAATAACTTTGGTGAAATATGCTTTGTTCTATCTCCTTTTATGAATCCTCCCTTCAATTGAGCTATACATGCTGCATTGTCTTCATACAAAGTCGTGGGTAGTTTGTTACACTTCAAACCACATTTGTCTTGAATATGATGTATTATAGACCTCAACCACACACACTCCTGAATTGCTTCATGAATAGCAATTATCTCGGCATGATTAGATGAAGTAGCCACAATTGATTGCTTAGTCGATCGCCAAGATATGGCGGTGCCTCCACAGGTAAACACATAACCTGTTTGAGATCGAGCCTTGTGTGGGTCGGATAAATATCTAGCATCAGCATAACCAACAAGATCAGGACTGCAATTATTGCTATAAAATAAGCCCATATCGGTAGTCCCTTTTAGGTACCTCAATATATGTTTGATCCCACTCCAATGTCTCCTTGTAGAAGTCGAGCTATACCTTGCTAAGACATTAACTGAAAAGGTTATGTCAGGCCTTGTAGTATTTGCAAGGTACATTAGTGCGCCAATTGCACTAAGATATGGTACTTCAGGACCAAGTAGCTCTTCATTCCTTTCTTGCGGTCGGAATGGATCTTTATTCACATCAAGTGATCGAACAACCATCGGAGTACTTAAAGGATGTGCTCCATCCATGTAAAACCGTTTCAGTACCTTTTCTATATAGGTAGATTGATGAACAAAAATTCCGTTTGCCAAATATTCAATTTGCAAACCAAGACATAATTTTGTCTTTCCGAGATCTTTCATCTCGAATTCATTCTTTAGATAATCAATTGCCTTTTGGAGTTCTACGGGGGTTCCAATAAGGTTTATGTCATCGACATATACGGCAAGTACAACAAATTCCGATGTTGTTTTCTTTATAAAAACACACGGGCAAATGGCATCGTTTATATAGCCTTCTTTTAACAAATACTCACTAAGACGATTATACCACATTCGCCCTGATTGCTTTAGACCATACAAGGATCTTTGCAATTGATTGAAAACATTTCCCGGGACTTTGAATT
Organism: Nicotiana benthamiana; assembly: GCA_034376525.1. NCBI lineage: Eukaryota > Viridiplantae > Streptophyta > Magnoliopsida > Solanales > Solanaceae > Nicotiana > Nicotiana benthamiana. Next base: position 84,047,511 of record CM067331.1, on the reverse strand, counting down.
ATGAGCGTTTGGCATTTTGAGTCCCTCGGGAATTTTCATGTATATCTCATTATCAAGTGAGCCATAAAGATAGGCAGTAACCACATCCATCAAATGCATGTCAAGCTTTTCAAGGACAGCAAAATTAATGAGATAACGAAAAGTTATGGCATCCATTACAGGCGAATATGTCTCTTCATAATCGACACCAGGCCTTTGAGAAAATCCTTGTGCAACAAGGCGTGCCTTATATCTTTGTACCTCGTTTTTCTCATTTCTCTTGCGTACAAAGACCCATTTATAGCCAACAGGCTTAACACCATTAGGTGTTTCAACTATAGGGCCAAAAACTTCACATTTTGCCAGCGAATTCAATTCTGATTGAATTGCTTCTTGCCATTTTGGCCAATCATGTCTTTTTCGACATTCTCCAACAGATTGAGGTTCAAGATCCTCATTTTCTTGCATAATGCTAGATGCGACAAAAGCAAAGACATAATCCACCACTATATCCACTCGATTAAAATTTGCCTCAATATCGATTGGATTTATGGATAGTTCCTTATTTTCCTGAGTCTCGGGCTCAAAGGATTCTTCATGAATCTCAGAGTTTATTAAATCATGAATTTCCTCATGAGATTCTTTCGTAGTGTCATTTTGATCGTTTGCTTTCCTCTTTCTAGGATTTCGATCTTTGGAACCTAATGGCCTGCCACGCTTCAGGCGTGCATTCGACTCATTGGATATGACACTAGATGATTGTTCAACAGGGACATCAATACGGATTGGAACATTCTCCGCGAGGATGTGGGATTTTGTTATCCTTTTCAAGTCCGTAAATGCGTTAGGCATTTGATTTGCTATTCTTTGCAAATGGATAATCTTTTGCACCTCTTTTTCACAAATGGAGGTACGTGGATCAAGATGAGATAATGATGCATTTTTCCACAAAATTTCCCGTTTGGTTTCACCAACTTCTCCCCCTAATTTTGGGAAAAGTGTCTCATCAAATTGACAGTCTGCAAATCGTGCAGTGAACAAATCCCCTGTCAATGTTTCGAGGTAGCGAATAATGGAGGGCGATTCAAACCCAACATATATTCCTAACCTTCTTTGCGGACCCATTTTGGTGCGGTATGGCGGTGCTATAGGCACATATACTGCGCATCCAAAGATTCTTAAATGTGATATATTGGGTTCGTGACCCAAAACCAATTGCAACGCGGAATATTTGTGATAATTCGTCGGTCTGAGACGAATTAGCATTGCTGCATGCAAAATGGCGTGACCCCATACCGAAGTGGGCAGCCTCGTTTTCATGAGTAATGGTCTTGCAATCAACTGCAGGCGTTTAATTAAAGATTCTGCAAGACCGTTTTGAGTGTGAACATGAGCTACAGAATGTTCCACTTTTATCCCAATTGATAAGCAATAATCATTAAATGCTTGGGATGAAAACTCAGCAGCATTATCCAGTCTAATAGACTTGATTGGATTATCAGGAAAATGTGCTCGTAGTCGAATTATTTGTGCCATTAGTTTTGCAAATGCAAGGTTGCGTGATGACAACAGGCACACATGAGACCATCTACAAGATGCGTCTATTAGGACCATAAAATATCTAAAGGACCCACTAGGTGGGTGAATAGGTCCACAAATGTCCCCTTGTATACATTCCAAAAACGTAGGTGACTCAGTTCCAACCTTTGTTGGTGATGGTCTAATAATTAACTTGCCTTGATAACAAGAAGTGCAAGAAAATTCATTATTTAAAAGAATCTTGAAATTCTTTAACGGATGCCCATATGAGCTTTCTATAATCCGTCTCATCATGATTGATCCAGGGTGTCCCAATCGATCATGCCAAAGTACAAAGGTATTGGAATCAGTAACCTTTTGGTTTACTGTTGAATGTGCCTCAATTGCACTATTTTTTGTCCAATACAGGCCGCAAGATAAAGACGGGAATTTCTTAATAACCCTCTTTTGGCCAGAGACATTCTTTGTAATGATGAGATATTCAAGATTATTCTCATCTATTGTCTCAACATGATAGCCATTCCGGCGTATATCTTTAAAACTCAACAAGTTTCTCTTAGACTTGGAGGAGAACATTGCATTCTCTATGATAAACATTGTTCCTCTAGGCAGAGTTATAGTTGCTCTTCCGGAGCCTTCAATCAATTTACTACTACCAGAGATTGTAGTAACATCTGCCTTACACATACTTAGTTGAGAGAAATATTTCTTTTCTTTGAGTATCGTATGTGTAGTACATGAATCAACTAAACAAATATTTGATCCAAGATTGCTTTGTGAAATATCCATATTTGCTTTCCCATGGTTTGACATACAAAAGAAAAATATACGAACATGAGAATAAACAAATTCAATCCGTTTGTCTCAATGTAATCGATTGTTAAACATACATAATCGATTATTTGCTATTTTGAAAAACTTCAGATCACACTGTCTTAATATAATCGATTGTTAAACATAAATAATCGATTATTTGCTATTTTGAAAAACTTCAGATCACACTGTCTTAATATAATCGATTGTTAAACATACATAACCGATTATGTCTTAATATAATCAATTGTTAAACATACATAATCGATTATTTGCTATTTTGAAAAACTTCAGATCATACTGTCTTAATATAATCGATTGTTAAACATACATAATCGATTATTTGCTATTTTGAAAAACTTCAAATCATACTGTCTTAATATAATCGATTGTTAAACATACATAATCGATTATGTCTTAATATAATCGATTGTTAAACATACATAATCGATTATTTGCTATTTTGAAAAACTTCAGATCATACTGTCTTAATATAATCGATTGTTAAACATACATAATCGATTATGTCTTAATATAATCGATTGTTAAACATACATAATTGATTATTTGCTATTTTGAAAAACTTCAGATCATACTGTCTTAATATAATCGATTGTTAAGCATACATAATCGATTATTTGCTATTTTGAAAAACTTCAGATCATACTGTCTTAATATAATCGATTGTTTTGCAGTTTTAATGCGAAATATTAGATAATCGACTAACTGTTAGGTTATTCGATTAACTCTACTGAAAAATAAAAATATCTTTGAAATTTAAGCATATTGAAACATTCTAAAGAACTAATACTAATATTATATCATAAACTAACTAATACGAGCTGATACTAATGACTATTAGTTTATTCACTAACTAATACAAATAAGTAAAATAAAATCAAACAATTCCATCTTCCTTTATCACAGATCCATCACCGATAAGTGGTCTATTTTCCCCTCGGGTTGCTCAAAGAAGTCTGCCACATCTAGGTGGGTGATGTCAAAATTGTCGTCAGAGACAAAATTTGTTTCAGGGCCTTTATTCTTTAGAGATGCTTGATAAAGGTCAACCAAATGTCTTGGTACACGACAAGCTTTTGACCAGTGCCCTTTTCCACCGCAACAATAACATATAGTTTCTGAACTATTTGCCTTTGGATTCTCATAATCCCGTTTCTGCTTTTGGTGGTTATTTCTCTTCGGGGGGTGACAGACATCAGGGAAATTTCTTCCTTGTCTACGTCCACGGCTATGACCCCGATTACGACCACGACCATGACTAGATCCAAGGCCTTTTTCATGCTTGGCATAATGAGAATACACCTTATCTGCTTCAGGCAATGGTGTAGACCCAATGGGTCGATTTTCGTGATTTCTCATGAGCAGGTCATTGTTTCGCTCAGCCACAAGGAGAAGAGAAATCAGTTCAGAGTACTTTTTGAATCCTTTCTCTATGTACTGTTGTTGCAGTACCATATTGGAGGCATGAAACATTGTAAACGTTTTCTCAAGCATATCATAATCAGAGATATTATCTCCACAGAGTTTCAATTTAGAAGTAATTCTGAATATTGCAGAATTATATTCAGAAACAGACTTAAAGTCTTGGAGCCTCAGATGAGCCCAATCATATCGTGCTTGTGGCAGAGTTGACCAACTTCAGGTTGTCACATCTCTCCTTTAAGCCGTTCCACAAGATGAGTGGATCTTTGACTGTGAGATATTCAATTTTCAAACCTTCATCAAGGTGATGGCGCAAGAAAATCAAGGCCTTAGCACAGTCTTGGGTGGATGCTTTATCTCTGTCTTTAACGGCGTCTCCAAGACCCATAGCATCTATGTGGATTTCAGCATCCAACACCCATGTCATATAGTTCTTGCCCGAAATTTCAAGGGCAACGAACTTTCTTTTCATAATATCAGACATAATTAAAACCAAATTCGGAAAGAGGGAAATACCTTAATTTTCTCAAGAGGATTCTTGAAACGGTAGAGTCTCGTGCTGATAACGTGTTATGAAATAATATAAAAACAAGAACAATAGAGAGAAAAGTAGAGAGAGGAGTATTCTTATTGATACTTAGGGATGATTTACAATGGGGTAAGACCCCTCTATTTATAGGCATAGAAAAGACTTAGCCTCAAAGTAAAACTCTAGAATCTACATTCACCTTAAATAGGATTCTATTTATAACCATTTTATCATTCTTTACTTGGTTTTCTACTCCCCAATTTTCTTCTCCCAATCTTGAAACAAAAACTAACAACAATGGCAGCTTTTCAATTCACTCTCCATCACCCCAACAGCACAGTATCGTCGCCGCTACAATCTCTTTTCGCTCTCTTCCCTTCAATCCCTCCCTTTCCTCCAAAATCCTTACTCTTTTCCTCCAACTCCTTCACATCACGAGTTTAGATACTAATCTTCAAAATTTTCAGTAAATAAACAAATTCGTCGTGTCTCCGATTTACGATGACGAGTATGTTGTTGCTTTCGTGATTGAAGATTTCTTCGGCCAAAATTTGATCCACCAAATTACAAATCGAAACCCAAATTTCAAGTCGAGTTCTTAGTATATCACCAACAACCATTTTTGAGACATTAACTGCCGCTTGTATTTTATTGCAGTGATTTAAATGAGTTTATCAGAATTAGACTGATTTGAGAATTACGTAATGGGCTTAGTTTGAAGATTATAAAGGTTAATGATATGGGGTTTGTAATTGGGATTGAAATTGCATACCTAGATTTCTATTATGATAAATGGCTTGTGGTGTTAGTGATATAGTAGATATGCCCTAGATTCAATATAATATTTGACAATTTGAACATATTTTGTGAATGTCATTTGATATAAAATATATGGCATTTGATATTCTTTTATCATTATTATCAATTGTTTGATTATTTTGATAAGGTCCTTGATTAAATTTTGAGATTTGTCATCGTGATAGAGATCATGATAATGAGAGCAAAGTCTTTTACAATTTAATCTAAATTTATTCTTGATCGTAGGATTATTAATTTGGACATTAATAATTCGGTTAGATCAATATTAATGTGATCGTCTTTATCGGATAAAGATTAGTTGATCTCATTAACTAAATCACATAGATAGATGATGCATAAAGAGATATGATCATTGCACCGACTCATTGGATAATTCTTAATGGTTAGAATTACCATAAACTGTCAATAGGATATTTTCTTGAAGAATGTGATGTGACCGGTTCTTTTGACTTGAGATCGTCATAGTAATTGACAAGTTATTTATTGTGCTTTGATACTAGACACCTATGGCCCTAGGGCGATAGTTGAAAGGATATTGGGTACGATTAAATACTTGTAGAATTAGTGATTGATCAAGACGGAATGATACTCTTGGTAATGAGTTTAAGCTCCATGTTGTCATGAATTATAAACGACCAAACTAAGACCTTGGCCAGGGCAATTGAGTGAAAGAAGAAATGAGTTTCTTAGGTCATTCAATGGTCGATTATATTTGACGTGAAGATATAGTTGATTGCCTATTAGGATTTGACAGTTGAAATATCCTAGGGTGATCCAGAGCTATACGGACAGAAGGAATTACTACATTATTCTTCTACTGGTTCCTGAGAGTAAATTGTATACGTCATGCTATCTGGTCGTTAAGGAGTGTTGCTAGACGCCACCCTTGATTAGAATATTGATATGATCAATTTACTACCGGTTTAGTATTGAACCTATGGGGTCGCACACTAACGAGTGTGCTGATCTTTGCTAAAGGATTAATTAATTTATTATTTGATAATTAAATAAAAGAATTTAATTAGTCAAATAAATTTAGTTATTAGTCCAAATAAAATAGTATTATATTCTTTGCAAGCACAAAGATTATAATTAATATTGTGAATAAATTGAAGTTTCTATTTGGAATAGAAATTAAATAATATATCTTGGTTGAAATATATGTGATATATATAATTAATATTATTTTATATAATAGAAGTATATAAAATATAATATTAATAAAGGCTTGATAATAAATCTAATTTTGAATTGGATTATTAATTGAAGTTTTATCCTATTTAGAATGGGATTAATATTTTCAATAGGAAAATATTATATTAATATAAAAGTTTATATATTATAATCCAATTTGGTATTGGAATTTATGGAAAGTCCATTAATCAAAAAGGTCCAAAAATTGTCGTTAATTGAGAAGGGGAAATTCGGTTTTTTCCATGCAAATTTTCATAAGAAATCTTACAACGTGATTTTATAGATATTAGTTTATTTTTGGAATTAAACTTTTACGCTAAGTAAACTACTACCTCAACCAAATAGGAAAAGATTTTGTAGGTGATGTTATATAAAGGGTGATGGAGAAAATTTGCAAAGTTTTAGTTTTTGAATTTTTCTTGAGAAGAAAACCTACTTTGTGAAAGTAAGAGTGCAATACAAAGCCAAGAGAGAAAACACAATTACAAGAAAAGTGTTTCTTGTTCTTCTAATTTGAGTTGAAATTTTTTGAGAAAATTTCAACACAATATTCTTCGTTCAATTTGTTCGCGGGTTTCATTAATCAAAGAGTTGATAGCAAGGATCGATCTCGGTGTGGATACGCATAGAGTCTTCGCACTATCAACGAAATTCTGAAAAAGAAACTCTCTTCACCAGGTACGTCTTAGATCCGACCTTTGACACGTAAATAAATTTTAAACATGAAAAATCTACCTAGGATTGTCATTGTCTTCCGCTGCGTGTTACGAACACCTATAAGCAATCCTATAGTGGTATCAGAGCCATGGTTTATTGTGTCTAAAATTTATTTAAAAAATATTTTATTATTATATTTGAAGAGTTCAAACCATAATAGATGTACCTTTTGCAATAGTCAAATCGTTTGAATGTTGATATTATTTTATTGTGGATAAAATATGTATTCATGTAACTATTGAGATCGTTCATAACTTGAATTTGAAATTTTGTATTATATACAACGGGAATCTATAATATGTTACATGATTCTATTGTTATTTTAATTTTTATTTTCATGAGATGTTAATTAATAATAATATTCTAGCATGTATTCTTTTTATGTGATATATAAGATAAATATGTTAAAGGATGTTGAATTGTGTTTTATGCCATGTGCTTGTCCATTACATAATTTAGAATTATTTATTACATATGATGTAAATTAATTTAGGACTAAGCATGTAGACAACTTGAACTAAATTCACATGCTATAAAAGATTTGATCTTGGTGTTATTAAAAAAAAAAAATATTTTTGTAACAATTCCCTCTTACTAAAATTTGAGTTCTTAAATAATAAAATATAAGATATTTTATTATAGAGCTATCTATAAAGGTAATTAATTTTACTTATTTCTTGTTTATAAGGAGCGGCCTGACTACCAGGAGACTTTTAGTTCGAGAATATGTTAAAATTATTTATTGCATTAGATGTATGGATTGAAAGAATTATTCAATTTTACACTAGATGAATGGACTACCAGGGGGAGTATAAAATTTAATAAGTTCTTTGCTATCATGATGGTTGAACTCAACTATGCTAATAGGATCGACCTGACAACCAGGGGACTATTTGACATAGAGCTATTTAAGGAAATTGTATGGGGATGCAATTGGTAAGAGTACCTACCTTTAAAATATATGTGAGAAACGACTTGACATCCAAGGGGCTCATACATATGGTTAAAGGATTCCTTTACTCCACTAAAAGAAATAAAGATTTCGTAAATTATAACGAGGGTAAATAGTTTAAAATAATTAGTGGAAACATCATTTAGATAAAAGTTCATGTCTTTATGATATATGCAGATATGTTCTTATGTACTGCTTTTTCTTTTCTATACTTTAGATTTCCCAATATGTCTGCTATATCGCTGCGTGGAATACTTGAGACAAACAAGTTGGTAGGACCAAACTTTGATGATTGGTACAGAAATTTGAGAATTGTTCTCATGCATGAAAAGCTTATTGATGTGATCGATAAGCCCGCCAAGGAAGTCCCAGATGTAAATGATGATGATGCTACCAAGATTTATCATAAACACTTGGAAGAATGTCTTACTACCAAATGTATCATTCTCGCTTCTATGAATTCTGAACTGCAGAGGAAACATCAGGATATGGATCCAACTGCAATTATTGAACATCTTAAGAAGATGTTTGGTAGACAAAGCAGGACAGCTAGATACCAACTATCTAAGGCTTTATTTGGATCCAAATTGACTGAAAACTCACCAGTTGGACCCTATGTCAATCATATGATTGATCTTATTGAAGAACTTGAGAAGCTGGGGTGCAAACTGGGTAAAGAGCTTTCTCAAGATTTGATCTTGCAGTCCTTATCAGAATCCATTTCACAATTTGTTATTAATTTTAATATGAATAAAATGTATTGTGATCTTCATGAGATGCTTAACATGTTGATTGATTATGAGAAGCAACTTCCATCTGAGAAGAAGAAAGGAACTATCATGTTGGTTGGAAACTCTTCTAAGAAGAAGGGTAAGGGTAAAAGTAAACCCAAGAAAAAGCCTACTGCGCCCAAGGGTGGTGTGACCAAACCCAAAGGCAAAGAAGGCAAAGCTGACCAATCTGATGTTGTATGTTTCCATTGTAAGAAAATAGGACATTGGAAGAGAAATTTCCAAGAGTATCTTGCAACTTTAAAGGACAAGAAACAAGGTACGACTTTAATGAAAAATATTTTCAAGGTTTCTTTAACTACTACTAATTCTTCATTGTGGGTATTAGATACTGGTAGTGGTTATAACATCTGCAATACGTTGCAGGGGTTCCACATAAGTAGAAAGTTGAAGAAAGGAGAAATTAATCTACAAGTTGAAAATGGTGCAAAAGTTGCGGCCGTAGCTGTAGGATCAATTTCTTTAATAATGCCTACAGGCAAAGTACTTATGTTGGATGATTGTTATTATGTTTCTAAATTTATTTCGAACATAATTTCAGCTTCTATGTTAGACAAACGTGATTTTCACATTAATATAGGAAATAGTATTTGCTCTATTTATTATAGTGATAATTTATATGTGAATGGCTATCTCCAACATGATGTTTATGTCTTACCTTGTGTGAATGCTAATTCGATTATGCATGTTTCAAGTCTTAAGAGGAAAAGAGATGATCATGTAAATCAAACATTCCTTTGGCATTGTAGGCTTGGTCATATTGGAGAGAAAAGAATCAACAAGTTGTACAAGGAAGGGTACCTTAACGAGTATGATTTTGAATCATATCCAACTTGTGAATCTTGTCTCAAAGGAAAAATGACTAAATCTCCATTTACTGGAAGTGGAGAAAGAGCTTCTGAATTATCAGGACTAATTCATACAGATGTTTGTGGGCCCATGAAAATTCAAGCTAGAGGTGGATATTCTTACTTTATTACCTTCACTGATGATATGTCAAGATATGGATTTGTATATCTTATGAAACACAAGTCTGAATCTTTTGAAATGTTCAAAAGATTCCGTAGTGAAGATGAGAAGCAGACTGGTAAAAGTATCAACGTACTAAGGTCTGATCGAGGTGGAGAATATCTTAGAGAAGATTTTACGAGATATCTCAAAGATAATGGGATTCTCTCACAGTGGACACCTCCAGGAACACCACAAACACAATGATGTGTCTGAAAGGAGAAATAAAACCTTATTAGATACGGTGAGATCTATGATGGGGTTCACTGATCTTCCACTAAATTTATGGGGATATGCTTTGGAAGCAGCAACATACTTACTTAATAAAGTTCCCACTGAGTCAGTCTCTACAACACCATATGAGATATGGAAATGATGTAAGCCTAACCTTGAACATATTAAGGTTTGGGGTTGTGCAGCTTATGTTAAGAGACTACAATCTAATAAACTTGATTCAAGATCTGATAAGTGTAGGTTCATAGGGTATCCCAAGGAAACAAGGGGATATTATTTCTATCACCCTTCTGACCATAAAATGTTTGTGGCTAGAGGAGCAACCTTTTTGGAAAGTGAATTCCTTTTGGAAGGAAATTATAATGAAGAAATAGAACTTGATGAAGATCAAGAAACTAATGAACCAACACAATATAAAGATCATGAGACCAAAGTTGAAGAACCTTGTGTGTACAAAAGGTTAGTGGGAGCACAATTATATTTTTAGTGTTGTATGTTGATGATATATTGCTCATAGGGAATGACGTACCGGCATTGCAAAATACCAAGATTTGGATATCTGAACAGTTTTCCATGAACGACTTGGGAGAAACAGCTTATATATTAGGAATAAAGATCTATAGAGATAGATCTAGAAAGCTGCTTGGACTTTCCCAGTCTTTGTACATTGATACTATCTTAAAGGGGTATAACATGGATAATTCCAAAAGAGGCTATCTACCGATAGGCACTGGAATTTCTCTCATTAGGGAGGATTGTCCTAAAACACCTGAAGAGAGAGAACGCATGAGTAGGATCCCATACGCTAGTGCAGTGGGAGCTATCATGTATACCATGACATGTACACGTCCAGATATGGCTTATGCACTTGGAGTGACTAGCCGATATCAGGCAAATCCTGGTGAGGAACATTGGAAGGTGGTGAAGACCATTCTTAAGTACTTAAGAAGGACTAAAGACCAATTCCTCATCTATAAGGATTCTGAGTTGAAACTTGCAGGTTATACTGATGCAAGTTTCTCTTCAGATGGGGATGATAGCAAATCTATTTCTGGTTATGTATTCACCTTAAATGGTGGTGCAGTGAGATGGAAAAGTTCCAAACAAACTACAGTAGCTGATTCAGTGACTGGAGCAGAATATATAGCAGCTAGTGAAGCTGCTAAGGAAGCTGTATGAATGAAAAAGTTATTAATTGAACTTGGTGTGGTTACTTCAATGGAAGGTGCGGTTCCATTGTTGTGTGACAATACTGGAGCCATTGCTCAAGCAAAAGAACCAAAATCACACCAAAAGTCCAAACACGTTCTTTGAAGGTATCACTTGATAAGAGAGATCATTGAATGTGGAGACGTCGAGATTCAAAAGATTGATCGAAAGGAAAATGATGCAGATCCATTCACTAAAGCGCTTGGCACAAAGGAGTTTGACAAGCATAAGTGGAAATTGGGGATAAAGTACAAGAGTGATTGGCTCTAGTGCAAGTGAGAGATTGTTAGGGATATAGTAGATATGCCCTAAATCCAATATCATATTTGATAAATTGACATATTTTTGTGAATGTCATTTGATATAAAATATATGGCATTTGATATTCTTTTATCATTATTATCAATTGTTTGATTATTTTGATAACGTCCTTGATTAAATTTTGAGATTTGTCATCATGATAGAGATCATGATAATGAGATCAAAGTCTTTTACAATTTAATCTAAATTTATTGTTGATCGTAGGATTATTAATTTGGACATTAGTAATCCGATTAGATCAATATTTATGTGATCGTCTTTATTGGATAATGATTAGTTGATCTCATTAACTAAATCACATAGATAGATGATGCATATAGAGATATGATCATTGAACCGGCTCATTGGATAATTCCTAATGGTTAGAATTACCATAAACTGTCAATAGGATATTTTCTTGAAGAATATGATGTAACCGTTTCTTTTTACTTGAGATCGTCATAGTAATTGACAAGTAATTTATTGTACTTTGATACTAGACACATATGGCCCTAAGGAGATAATTAAAGCTTGGAGTTTCATGACTATGCTACAAACAGACTTTGACCTGAGTGATTCAAATAATCTCGAAATTTCAAAGTTCATCAATTTAAGTAAGTAAAGCACTTTGATATTTATAATTCTCGCTAATCAGCCATGGAGTTATTTAAACTTTACATTAATCCAGATTTTGATAAGTTCACTCTTCCCAACTTCTGACTTAATATTTTATTTTATGGTCGAACTTCAAATTTGAACAATTTCACATTTAATAAGCATTCCCAAATATCTTATTTAATATTTTAATTATAATAATAAATAATTATTTCATAACATTGTATTAGCTTCTCTATTTCAACCGATTAGTCATGTTCTGATGTATTAAAGAAGGGGGAAAAGGCAATCTTTTGGTAAGGAAGATGGGATTGTGGGAGGAGAGAAAAGTATTAGGGGAAAGACATAGCTATGAAAAGGAAAAAGACTTGGAGTTTTATTTTAAAACTAAGTGACATTGATATATACATTACGGTATAAGGTGCTTTTTTCTTCCTTTACTGGTTGGATTTTGAAGAAATACACAAGCATTTTTTCTTTTTTTGTCTAACATATGGAGTAACTTACAAGTTATAAGAGTTAATTTAGTCATAATCGTCGTACAATGATTTATATCTGTATTTATAAGTAATTGTTTGATGCCTACTTTTAAGTGGTAACTCTTGAAGAATCACGAAAGTTGTGTATGATTTTGTTACTCAATAGACTGCATTTGTTTACTAAATTGAAACTAGGTCTACTGTTATACAAATCGGGAAAATACTGAATAACCGGACTTTTTATACAAAATATTGAACCTAATTCAAGTTATTTTTAAACTTTCCTTATATAAACAGTCGTACATATAGGTCCAATATATTTGATTTCAAGCATTAATAATTAGTAGAACGGTGGCATCGATGAACCATAAATTAGTAATTACAGTATGGAACGGCAAGGATTATGATGAGTATTAAAATCATTTTTCCAAATAAGGCCTTTCACAATACATAGTTCTTTGACTTCAATTAATTTATTTTTAATATTACGTGATTATTTAATATTAATCAAACTAGATTATAATAGTGTAAGTGATTAGTTATTGAGAAACACCTAAATTAACTCCGTCTAGAATTAAAACTCTAGCTGATTATATATATTTAAAGGGTAAAAGCTTAGTGTATATTCTGATATTTGGTTAGAAAGATCCCCAGTAATAGTTATCTTTAAACTATGTCAAGATTGACAGAAATACATGTTCTTATATGAGGTAAAGTTCTTGTAAATTTTTGTATTTCTCATAATAAGATAGTTTTGTTCACGTTGGACCGGTGCGAAGCCTGAGCTACCCTTACTAATATACTAATAAAGACGAAAACATCACGAAGATAACGATAACCATAACAATAAGGTTGAAACATAAAAACAAGGATAATTGTAATGATGATGGATGACGATAATGATGTACAAACTAAACGAATGTCTTGGTTCATCATAAAAATATTAAAATATTAACAGATGAATGAAGAATTTGGCGATGATTGAAAATCCCGAGTGCTCCAATTTTTCTAATATCTTACCTTTTGTGTAGTTGTACAACCCAAGGCAGATAAAGCAAAATTTCTTTGAGCATATTTAGTGAAACTAAATCCTCATGAGCTCTTCCTTGAATAAGGATTTTATAAATTATTAGCCTACGAAAAATTAGATGAGAAAAATATATATTTTATAAAGCATAATTCATAGAAGACTCGTCAAGGGACTGAGTGTCACGATCCGGATTTTTCACCCTCAAAAGTCGTAATGGTATATACTAATGTGAGCTAGGCAAGACAATCTCTTAAACTAATAACTTCATTATCCAATTATCTCCTTTTTGATAAGCATAAAGCAATAACGTATAAATAACAAAAAAATTAAATTAAGCGGAAGAAAATAATATAATATCTGAAATCTACATCTATTACAACTGTTTAAGCCTTAATCACCCCAAAGCTTGGTGTCACAATATTACAGACGGTCTAAGATTTACTACATACCAAGTCTGAAGAAAATATCAATATACATTTTGAATATGAGGAAAATGAAACAGGAAATAAGGATAAAGGGAGATGCCAGGGCTACGGACGCCTGCAGGTCTACCTTGGGTCTCCACGTGGATTGAAGGTAGCATCCACACTACGGTCCAAAAGCTGCTCCGGGATCTGCACATAGTGCAGTTTATAATATTAGCATAACCGATCCCATGTGCTGGGTAGTGTCTAGCCTAACCTCAGTGAAATAGTGACGAGGCTAGGACTAGACTACCAAATAAACATGTGTAGTTTAAATATATATAGCGGAAAAGAAATACAGAAATAACCAGTCAATATGGGAGAGGGATCATGTTGTGGGGGAGATAACAATTCCCAATAGAAAGATATCAAGTAACGAAAGAAACAACATAACTCGGATATCCATAAAGAATTAGAAATCAATAAATGCACGACATCACCCTTCGTGCTTTTACTTTCGCGCCTCACCAAAGCAATTATATAATAAAAATATACACGGTATCATGTGCTTTTACTCTCTTTCCTCACCATATAATTAATAAAATTGGCACGGAATGGTACATCGTGCGGCACGACATCACTCTGCTTTACACTCTTTCCTCATAATCATACACGACATCACCCTTCGTGCTTTACACTATTTCCTCACAAAATAACAATACGTGGCATCACCCTTCGTGCTTTAACTCTCTTCCTCACCCAAACAACAATAAAAAATAATAGGGCAAGGGAATAAAGGAAATTTACAATGGAAATCACGGCAAGGGAGAAACAAGTCAACAATTAAATTCCGGCAAGGGAACAAAAACATCAACATCCCAGTAAGGGAGATAACAAATGAATCAATAATAGCTCTGCAAGGGTGACACCATAATAATCTCTTCTCTTTCCCAGTTTTACTTCACAATTCACTTTATAACTCGAGTCAATGCTCTAGAAGTTCAATTATCACTTACACTTTCACAATTCATTATACAACTTGAGCCAACGGTCCTCAATGTTCATAGGTCACAGTTTCTTTCACAAACTTTATACAACAAATAGAAATTACCATTAAGGCATGAAAGATACAACAAAGTCATGATAACCACAATACAATGACTCACGGGCATGCTAGATACCGACGTATAGATACTCGTCACCATGCTTATACGTCGTACTCATCAATTGCCACATAGCAAATAGGACTCGACTCCTAATTCCTCAAGCTAAGGTTAGACCAAATACTTACATCGAACTTCCACGGCCAACTCAAGCCTCAAACACCGCTTTTCCTTTTGAATTTGGCTCCAAATAAATTGTATCTAGACATAATCGTCTTAATCACATCAATAAATGCTAAACAATCCAATTCTAATACTTAATAATAGCTTTCCAATCATTCTTTATAAAAATTCAAAAATCGACCTCGGGCCCGCTTGGTCAAAACACGAGCTTCGGAGCACCCATTCACCCACGAGCCAAAATTTGCTTTGCTATCTGATCCCAAAACAAGGTCAAATTACCAAATAATCAAAAAAACTCTAACTCTACCCAAATCCCTAATTTTCTACCCTTAATCTCATATTTTAGGCTTAGAAATCTAGCGGGTGTTGATAAACAGGAAGAAAATGAGCTTAGAATTACATGCCTATGAAGTTATAGTGAAGTTCCTCTTTCAAAATCGCCAAGAGGTATGGAGAAGATGAAACTTATCAAAAATAGGGAATTTTCGAGATGCATTCTATTTTTGAACAAAACAATAACTGGACGAATTTGGTCTATGCGATCACGAAGAAAGAAATGCGATCACATAGGGTAAAAGAGATTAGTCATTGCGATCACAGACAATGCTATGCGATTGCATAGAAGAAATTGATTCCCTTCCCAGGTTGGGGCTAACACATTGCGATCGCGGAGGAAATAGTGCAATCACATTGAACAAAAATGGACCTCTTAAATTTTACTCTACGCGATCGCGGAAGGAGCCATGCGATCGCATAGCAAAAAATAGGACCCCCGAAATTTACACTATGCGATAGCGAACTTTCCTATGCAATCGCACAGCACAAACACCTGGACACCAGCAAACAACGTATTCTACAACTTTCCTAAGTCTAAAAACACTCTGACGCCTATCCAAAACTCACCCGAGCCCTCGGCGCTCCAACCTAAACACGTACACTACCTCAAAAACATCAAACAGACTTATTCTTGTAATCAAATCACCAAAATAACATCATGAACATCGAATTAAACCTAAAGATCAATGAAATTTTTTCAAAACTCTTTAAACATCAAATTTTGCATTTAAGGTCTGAATCACGTCAAACGAATTTTGTTTCTTACCAAACTTCACAGAATTATCTTAAATCATATATAAGACCTATAACAAGTGCCGAAACCAAAATACGGGCCCCGATACCAATATGTTCTAATAAAAATTCATTTCCAAATCCTGTAAACAATTTCAGAAAATAATTTTCTTTAAAAATTCATTTCTCGGGCTTGGGACCTCGGAATTCAATTTCGGGCATACGCCAAATTCCCATATTTTCCTATGGACCCTCCGTTACCGTCAAATTACAGGTCCAGATCCGTTTCCCCAAAAAGTTGACCGGAGTCAAATTAATTTATTTTTAGTCAAAATTTATCATTTTTCATAGATTTTCTCATTTAAGCTTTCCGGTTATGCGCCCGGACTGCGCACAAAAATTGAGGTGATACTAAAAGAGATTTCTAAGACCTCGAAGCATAGAATTCAATTTAAAAGCAAGTGATGACCTTTTGGTCATCACATTCTCTACCTCTAAAACAACTGTTCATCCTCGAACGGACATAAGAAGGAAGTACCTGAGTCGAGGAAAAGATAGGGATAACGGCTCCGCATATCGGACTCAGAATCTCAGGTTGATGCCTCAGGAGGCTGACCTCTCCTCTGAACACGAACAGAAGGAAAACTCTTCTACCGGATCCTCCTCATAGGACAAGTCCTTGTCCAACTGGAAAATGCTAAAATCTAAAATGTGGGATGGCCGCCGTGATACTTTCAAAACATGGACACATGAAACACAGGATGCACGGTTGATAAGCTCGCAGAAATGCAAGTCTATAAGCCACCTCTCCTACTCGATCAAGATTCTCAAACCAACCAATGAACCTAAGGCTAAGCTTGCCCTTCTTCCCAAATCTCATCACGCCCTTCATAGGCGACACTTAAAGAAATACCCGCTACCGATCATGAAATCTAAATCTTGAACCTTGCGGTCGGCATAACTATTTTGCCTGGAGTGAGCTGTACGAAGCCTATCCTGAATGATCCTGACCTTGTCCAAGGCATCTTGAACCAGATCCGTACCCAACAACCGAGCCTCTCCCAGCTCAAACTATCCAACCGGAGACCGGCAACGCCTACCATATATAGCTGCATAAAGAGCCATATGAATACTCGGTTGGTAGCTGTTGTTGTAGGCAAACTCTGCTAAAGGTAAAAACTGATCCCACGAGCCTCCAAAGTCAATAACACAAGCTCGGAGCATATCCTCCAGAATCTGAATAGTCCGCTCAAACTGCATGTCCATCTGAGGATGAAATGTTGTGCTTAACTCAACCTATGTGCCCAACTCTTGCTGGACTACTCTCCATAAATGTGAGGTAAACTGCCTGCCTTGGTCCGAAATCATAGACACGGGCACACCATAAAGACGAAGAATCTTCCAGATATAGATCTCAACTAATCTCTTGGAAGAGGAAGAAACTACCATAGGAATGAAATGCGTTGACTTGGTTAGCCTATCAATAATAACCCACACTGCATCGAACTTCCTCTGAATCCGTGAGAGCCCAACAACGAAGTCCATAGTTATCTGCTCCCACTTTCACTCAGGAATCTCAATCTTCTAGAATAAACCACCAGGTCTCTGATTCTCATAGTTAACCTGCTGATAATTGAAACACCAAACCACATATGCAACGATATCCTTCTTCATTATCCACCACCAATAATGCTACCGAAAATCCTGATACATTATCGCGTAACCCGGATGAATAGAGTACCGGGAGCTATAGGCCTCCTCTAAAATCAACTCTCGGAGTCCATCCACATTAGGCACAGAAACTCAACCCTGCAGTCTCAAAACTCCATCATCACCTAAGGTAACCTGCTCGGCAACTCCGTGCTACACCGTGTCTCTAAGGACACATAAATGGGGATCATCATACTCCCGATCTCGATTACGCTCCAATAAGGAAGAACAAGTGACTGTGCAAGCTAACATATAACTAGGCTCAATAACATCCAACCTCACGAACTGAATGGTCAAAGACTGAACATCCAAAGGAAGCGGTCTCTCACAGACCGGAATATAAACAAGACAGGTCATACTAGCTGACTTCCTACTTAAAGCATCGGCCACCACATTGGCCTTTCCCAGATAATATAATGTGGTGATATTACAGTCTTTCAACAACTCCAACTACCTTCTCTACCTCAAATTCAACTCCTTCTACTTGAAGAACAGATACTGCAGGCTTCTGTGATATGTGAACACCTCACATGCCATGCTTTACAGATAATGCCTCCAAATATCCAATGCGTGAAAAATGGATGCTAAATCTAAATCATGAACCAGATAGTTCTTCTCGTGAACCTTCAACTATCGCGAAGCATAGGAAATGACCTTGTCATCTTGCATCAACACTGCACCAAGCCCTATACGAGATGTGTCACTATATACTGTATATGCCCTGAACTGTGGGCAAAACCAACATCGGTGCCGTAGTCAGAGCTGTTTTGAGCTTTTGAAAGCTCACCGCAAACTCATCTGACCATCTGAACCGGGTAACCTTCTAGGTTAACCTAGTCATTGGGGCTGTGATAGATGAAAACGTCTCTACAAACCGATGATAGTAGCCTACACAAACCCAAGAAACTCCGAATCTCTTCAGCTGATGCTAGTGTAGGCTAGTTCTTGACTGCCTTAATCTTCTTTGGATCAACCTGAATATTTTTTGCTGATACAACATGACCAAGGAATACAACTGAACTCAACAAGGACTCACACTTCGAAAACTTGGCATACAACTGGCTATCCCTCAGAGTCTGAAGAACCACTCAATGATGCTGCTCATGCTCCTCCCATCTACGGGAATAGATCAAAATATCATCAATGAAGACTATCACGAATGAATCCAAGTAAGTCCTGAATACTCGGTTTATCAAATCTATTAAAGCTGCTGGGGCATTTGTCAACCGGAATGACATTACCAAGAACTCATAATGCTCGTATTGAGTGTGGAAAGATATATTAGGGACATCAGATGCCCTAATCCTCAACTGATGATAGCTAGATCTTAAGTAGATCTTAAAAAATACCTTGGCACCCTGAAGCTGATCAAACAAATCATCAATCTTCGTGTGACGACCCAAAGGGGTCACTACCTATTTTTTGACTCATTTTGTGTCTCTGAGGCCTTGAAACCCTCATTGAGGGTCGCTTCGATCTACATGCACAGTCCGGGCGCGTAACCAGAAAACGTAAATATGTATTCTGTGTGAAAAAATGATGAATTTTGATATTAATATGATTAAAGTTGACTTTGGTCAACATTTTGGATAAACGGACCTGGACCCGTTATTTGACGATTCCGGAGGGTCTGTAGCAAATTATGGGACTTGAGCGTGTGCCTGGAATCGAATTTTGAGATCCCAAGTCCGAGAAATGAATTTTTATGTGAAATTATTTTCTTGAAATAATTAAAGAAAATAGAAACAAAATTTGATTAGAAAACTGGGGTATCGGGCTCGTATTTTGGTTCCGGTGCCCGATACAAGTCTTATATATGATGGAGGAACTTTCTATAAATTTTGGTTGAAAACGGACGTCGTTTGACGTGTTTCGGACCCCGAAATGGGAATTTTATGCCTTGTGAAAAATTTGGAAGAAATCATGAGTTTTGAGGCTCGATTCAATGTTCATGATGTTATTTTGGCGATTTGATCGCACGGACAAGTTCGTGGGGTATTTTTGAGGTTGTGTGCATGTTTGGTTTGGAGCCCTGAAAGCTCGGGTGAGTTTCAAGTAGGTTTCGTAAGGTCTTAGACTTAAAACACCAAATATTGCAGGTTGGGTGCGAGCTGCAGGTTCCAGCGCGGCCGCGATTATGATTGCGCAGTCCACGACTTGAGTTGCGCAGCCACAGTCATCATCGCACGGTCCGCGCTGTCCGCTTCAGAGAACCCGCAGCCTTCTGTTCCTCTAGCGCAGCCACAATCGCTTTTGTTGTTCGCGGCGTGAGCCGCGTGTTCACCCTTGCGTGGCCCACGCTACCGACCACAGATAACCTGCAACTTTGAGCTCCACCGGCACGGTCACGGTCATCCTCGCGCGGTCTGCATTGGAGGCTCAGGGAGTATAAATACACGGGATTTTTCAATTATTTCTCACTTTTTGAAAAACCAAAAACCTAAGAGGCGATTTTCTAAGCAATACTTCTTTTTCAAAACGATTTGTAAGTGATTTCTAACTCATTTTCTTCACTCCTTAACATCTTTAAACATAATTCCAACATCAAATCGAAGTTTTCAATGGGTAAATTCGGGTATATTGGGTAGGACCAAGAGTTTAGCTAGATTGGGGGTTGGACATCAATTCGAGGTCCGATTTAAAAACTAATCACATAATTGGATTCGTGGGAGAATGGGTAATCGAATTTTAGCTCAAACCTCGGGGTTTGACCACGTTGGTCCGAGGGATATTTTGGTCATTTTACCTAAAATTTTGTCTTAGCTGTAAAAGTAATAGTAGAATTAGTTGCTTGAGATTTTATTTACGAGATGGAATTGAAATGAATAGATTTGGGCCATTTGGAGTTGGATACTTGTGGCAAAAGAGTGATTTCAAGTTGATTTTTAGAGCGGATTGAGGTAAGTGGCTTGGCTAACCTTGTGTGGGGGACCTTCCCCTTAGGATATGATGTTTGTTTATTGAATGCCTCGTATGTGAGGTGACGAGCCGTACTTGAGCAAATTGTTGGAAAATCCATTTTTACTTGAAGCATATAAATTGAATTTTCTTGCTTACCTGTTCATGTTAAATTGTGAGTTTTTTCTATGCTAGATTAGAGGGGCATATTCATTTGACTTGCTGCCTAAGTGTTAATCTGTCCTATTTGTATTATGCTTAGTATGTTTGGCCAGCATTTCTATCTCTTGTCCTAGGTTAGTATATTTCCTAATGTTTGGGTTGCTATTGTGTGTTTTTAAATTGGGAATACGGGTTGGCCTCCGAGGAGATCCCCCTACACCTGATATGTTCTAGATTGAGGGTGAGGGATACCAGGAGATCCCTGGCACATGAGATCGTAAAAATGAGGATACCAAGAGATCCTCGGGATACCAAAAGATCCCTAGTGAATATAATGAGGATACCAAGAGATCATCGGGATACCAAGAGATCCCTAGTGAATATAATGAGGATACCAAGAGATCCTCGGGATACCAAGAGATCTCTAGCGGTTATAGTGAGGATACCAAGAGGTCCCCGGTAATTTTTTTCTATTGTGAGTAGTGTTCCTTGTATTGTTTTGTTTCGTTTTTCCTATTGCTGTTTCCCTTATTTATTCTGTTAGATTCTCGCTGTAGATTTTACCTAAATTGCTTTCTTTATCTCACCATATATTATATATATCTCAGTAGGGCCTTGACCTTTCTCGTCACTACCCAATCGAGGTTAGTCTTGGCACTTACTGAGTACCGCTATGGTGTAATCATGCCTCTTCTGCGCATGTTTTCCATGTGCAGATCTAGGTACCTCATCTTAGTCGCACTATCACCAAGGCAGAGAGATCTAGCGGAGACTCGAGGTATATCTGCAGCGCCCACAGACCAAAGAGTTTCCTTCCTTTTCTATCCTATAATTAGCTATTTCGTTCCTGTTTTTCATTAATGTAGACATTTCCGGAGTTAGAGTTATACTATATACTTTCTATGGCCTGTGTTGCCCATGAGATTCTGGGTTTTGGAATTCTGTTTTATAATTATGGTGTGAAGTGTATGTGCCAAGTGGCAAATTATATACATTTTAAGTTACTTAGTTCTTAAGTTACTATTATCGTGAATGTTGTTATTTCTGCACTGTTAGGCTTACCTTGTCCTCGTGACTGGGTGCCGTCATGACGTGTTCATAGATGGTGAACTAGGGTCGTGACAAGTTTGTATCAGAGCTCTAGGTTCATAGGAGTCACGGAACACAGGCCGGTTTATTAGAGTCTCGCTGATCGGTACAGAAACGTCTGTACTTATCTATGAGAGGCTATGTAACCATTTAGGAAGAATCTTCACTTCATTGATTTCCTTGTCGTGCGATATTTGATGTCAAATCTAAATTTCTATCTTCTATTCTCTCACAGATGGTGAGGACACGCGCTACTCGCGACAATCAGACACCCGCGCCCCCTACCGCAGCCGTCCGAGGCCAGGGCCTGGGTAGAGGGCGAGGACGCGCATGTGTTGCGGCCAGAGCACCTGCGCCAGCTACGACTGAGGCACCACCAGCAGATCCGGCCGGAGCCCAGGCACCTAGCACGCCAACTACTGCCACTACTATGCCAGCCTTTCAGGAGACATTAGCTCAGTTCATGTCCATGTACACTACCTTGGCTCAGGCAGGGCTTCCCCTTGCTGCAGCCACATCCCAGGCCGAGTGAGGAACACAGACTCCCACTGTATGCACTCTTGAGCAGCGAGTGTAGGATGAGCAGGCCCCAGGGATCATTCCCATTCCGCTTACAGTGCCAGTTCAGCCCGTAGATGGGGCAACTGCTTCTGAGGATGAACATTGAAGGTTGGAGAGGTTCAAGAAGTATGACCCTCCAATTTTTAGCGGATTAGCGACAGATGATGCCTTGGGATTTCTAGAGGAGTGCCACTGTATTCTTCGCACTATGGGCATAGTAGAGTCCAGCGGGGTTTCATTTACTGCCTTCCAGCTTCGGGGAGCTGCCTATGATTGGTGATGCACTTATGAGATAGATTGTCCAGTCGAGGCTGCTTCACTGACTTGGACCCAGTTCTCGGATATTTTTGTGAGAGTTTGTTCCCCAGAGCCTCAAAGATGCACGGTGCGCAGAGTTTGAGCAATTGCGCCAGGGTGCTATGACCGTTTCAGAGTATGCTATCCGTTATACCAGATTGGCCAGGCATGCACCGTCTTTGGTTGCTAAAGTCCGCGAGAGAGTTTACATGTTCATCGAGGGTATTATCCCACCCATTAGATCTAGCATGGCTCAGGAGTTGGAGATGGACATCCCTTATCAGCAGGTAGCGAGCATTTCTAGGAGGATCGAGAGTATGCTCGCCAGGGAGCGATGGGAGAGGAAGGCAGAGAGGTCTCGAGAGCCGGGCTACTACTCTGTTGCTCGTACAGGTTGGCATGGTAGGGGTTTTGTGGGTCGCCCCGTTCATTCATCTCTTCCAGTAGCCGGCAGTGCTCCAACTCCGCCTGCACCCCAAGAACCTTACTATGCACCTCTAGTTTCTAGCGCGTCTCCGGGGCGGGGTACTTTCAGCGGTTAGTCCAGCAGGTCTGGCCCTAGTGAGTCACAGCCACCGCGCCCACCCAAAGCTTGTTTTTGAGTGTGGCGAAACCCTCCATGTGGTGAGGGATTGCCCTAGACTTGGGAGGAGTGCACCCTCACAGCTTTCTGAGCCATAGCATTCTCAGCGGAGTTCTTAGGTCATGATCACAGCTCGAGTTGCCGCCCTACCCGCTCAGCCAGCTAGAGGTGGAGGCCGGGGAGGTGGAGGTCGCCCTCGAGGGGGAGGCCAGGTCAGATATTATGCCCTTTTTGCTCGTGCCTAGGTTGTTGCCTCCGATTCTGTTATCACAGGTATTATACTGGTTTGTCACAAGGAGGCATCGGTTCTTTTCGATCCAGGCTCTACTTATTCTTATGTGTCTTCTTACTTTGTTCCGCATTCGGTTATGCCTCGGGATTCTTTGAGTGCCCCCGTTTATGTTTCTACTCCTGTGGGAGATTCTCCTGTTGTGGAACGCATCTATCGATCATGTTTAGTTACTATTCATGATTTTGAGACCAAAGCGGATTTATTGTTACTCAACATGGTTGATTTTGATATTATCTTGGGCATGGACTGGTTGTCACCCTATTTTGCTATTCTTTATTGCCACACCAAGATCGTGACACTAGCTATGCTCGGTATTTCGCGTGTTGAGTGGAGTGGTACCTTAAATCACACTCCCAGTAGAGTTATCTCTTTTCTTAAAGCTCAGCGTATGGTTGAGAAGGGATGTGCAGCGTATTTAGCCTATGTAAGAGATGTCAGTGTGGATACCCCTTATGTTGATTCTGTTCTAGTGGTACGGGATTAACCCGATGTGTTTCCAGCTGATCTTTCGGGCATGCCACCGTATAGAGACATTGATTTTGGCATTGATTTGTTGTCGGGCACTCAGCCTATTTTCGTTCCTCCGTATGGAATTGCCCTTCATGAGTTGAAGGAGTTGAAGGATCAGTTGCAGGAATTGCTTTATAAGGGTTTTATTCGACCTAGTGTTTTACCATGGGGTGCTCTTGTTTTGTTTGTGAAAAAGAAGGATGGTTCTATGCGTATATGCATTGATTACCACTAGTTGAACAAGGTTACAGTGAAGAACCGTTATCCTTTTCCTCGTATTGATGATTTGTTTGATCAGCTTCAGGGTGCACGAGTGTTTTCTAAGATTGACTTGCGCTCAAGGTACCATCAGTTAAAGATTCGGGAGCCTGATATCCCGAAGACTACCTTCCGGACCCGGTATGATCATTATGAGTTTCTTGTCATGTCATTCGGGCTGACCAATGCTCCAGCAGCTTTTATGCCTTTGATACATAGTGTGTTCAGGCCATATCTCGACTGATTCGTTATTGCTTTTATTGATGATATTCTAGTGTATTCCCGAAATCGGGAAGATCATGAGCAACACCTGAGGGTCGTGCTTCAGATCCTAAGAGAGAAGCAATTATATGCGAAGTTCTCAAAATGTAAGTTTTAGTTGGATTCAGTGGCCTTCTTAGGCCACGTGATTTTGAGCGAGGGCATTCGTGTAGATCCGAGGACGATAGAGGCTGTGCAGAGTTGGCCCAGGCCTTCCTCAGCTACAGAGGTTCGCAGTTTCCTTGATTTGGCGGGTTATTACCATCGCTTTTTGGAGGGATTTTCATCGATTGCAGCCCATATGACTAGGTTTACCCAGAAGGGTGCCCTTTTTCATTGGACATAGGAGTGTGAGGCGAGCTTCCAGAAGCTCAAAATGGCTTTGACTACAACCCTCATTTTGATATTGCCTACCAGTTCGGGGTCTTATACTGTCTTCTGTGATGCCTCGAGAGTTGGCCTTGGAGTGGTGTTGATGCAGAATGGTGGGGTGATTGCCTATGCATCCAGGCAATTGAAGATACATGAGAAGAACTTCCCTGTCCACGACCTTGAGTTAGTTGCTATTGTTCATCCCTTGAAGATCTGGCGTCATTACTTGTACGGTGTGCCTTGCAAAATTTATACTGATCATAGGAGTTTGCTGCATTTTTTCAAGCAGAAGGACCTAAATTTGCGCCAGAAGAGGTGGTTAGAATTGCTAAAGGACAACGATATAACTATTCTGTATCGCCCGGGTAAGGCCAATATGGTAGCCGATGCCTTGATTCATCGAGCAGAGAGTTTGGGGAGTTTGCCATATTTACCAGCTTTAGAAAGGTCTATGGCAATGGATGTTCACGCCTTAGCCAGTCAGTTCGTAAGATTGGATCTTTCGGAGCCCAGTCGGGTTCTAGCTTGTATGGTCTCCCCGTCTTCCTTATTTGATTGTATTAGGGAGCGACAGTATGATGATCCCCATTTGATTGCCCTTAAGGAAAGGGTTCAGCGTGGTGATGCCAGAGACGTGACCATTGAAAATGATAGGGTGTTGAGGATTTAGGGTCGAGTTTGTGTGCTCGATGTTGATGGGCTATGGGAGTTGATTCTAGCAGAGGCCCATGGTTTGCGATACTCCATCCATCCGGGTGCCGCGAAGATGTATCAGGACTTGAGGTAGCACTATTGGTCGAGGCGGATGAAGAAGGATATAGTTAGATATGTAGCTAGATGCATCAACTGTCAGCAGGTGAAGTATGAGCACCAGAGACTAGGTGGGTTGCTTCAACAGATAGAGATTCCGGAGTGGAAGTGGTAGCTCATCACCATGGATTTTGTATTAGGGCTCCCACAGACCTTGATGAATTTTGACGCCATTTGGTTCATTGTGGATCGGCTGACGAAGTCCACTCATTTTATCCCTGTGTGTACCATTTATTCATTGGAGCGGCTGGCGGAGATTTATATCTAAGAGATCGCCCGTCTTCATGGCATTCCAGTTTCTATTATTTTAGACAGAGGTACTCAGTTTACATCACAGTTCTGGAAGGCCGTGCAGCAGGAGTTGGGTACTCGGGTGGAGTTGAGTACAGCATTTCACCTCCAGACGGACGGATTATCCGAGTGCACTATCCAGTTACTTGAGGATATGCTCCGTGCATGTGTGATTGATTTCTAAGGGTCTTGGGATCAGTTCTTACCATTAGCGGAGTTTACCTACAATAACAGCTACCAGTCGAGCGTCCAGATGGCTCCTTACGAGGATCTATATGGTAGACGGTGTCGATCACAGGTTGGATGGTTTGAGCCGGGGGAGGCTCGGTTGCTAGGTACAGACTTGGTTCAATAGGCCTTGGACAAGGTCAAGATCATTTAGGATTGGCTTCGTTCAGCTCACTCTAGGTAGAAGAGTTATGCAGATCGCAATGCTTGAGATGTAGCATTTACCGTTGGGGAGCGGGTGTTGCTCCAAGTATCGTTGATGAAGGGTGTGATGAGATTTGGGAAGAAGGGCAAGCTTAGCCCTAGGTACATTGGTCCATTTGAGATTCTTGATAGAGTAGGGGAGGTGGCTTATAGAGTCGCATTACCGCCTAGCTTATCAGTCGTGCACCCAGTTTTCCATGTATCTATGCTCTGGAGGTATCACGGCAACCCAGCCCACATGTTAGATTTCAGCACTTTCCAGTTGGATAAGGACTTTTCCTATGAAGAGGAGCCGGCAACCATTCTAGACCGGCGATTCGCCAATTGAGGTCCAAAATATTTCCTTCCGGTCGTGTCCAATGGAGAGGCCAGCCTCCTGAGGCATCGACCTGGGAGTCCCAGTCTAATATGCGGAGCCATTATCCTCATCTATTTCCCGACTCAGGTACTCCTTTTCTTTTGTCCGTTCGAGGACAAACAGTTGTTTTAGAGGTGGAGAATGTGACGACCCAAAGGGGTCATCACCTGTTTCTTAACTCGTTCTGTGCCTCTGGGCCTTGAAAACCTCATTAAGGGTCTCCTCGATCTGCAGACACAGTCCGGGCGCATAATCGAAAAACTTAAATATGAATTATGTGTGAAAATGATGAATTTTGATATTAATATGACTAAAATTGACTCTGGTCAACATTTTGGGTAAACGGACCCAGACCCGTGATTTGACCGTCCCGGAGGGTCCGTAAGAAAATATGGGACTTGAGCGTGTGCCTGGAATCGAATTCTGAGGTCCCAAGTCCGAGAAATGAATTTTTATGTGAAATTATTTTCTGGAAATAATTAAAGAAAAAAGAAATGAAATTTTATTAGAAGATTAGGGTATCAGGCTCGTATTTTTGTTCCGTTGCCCGGTACAAGTCTAATATATGATGGAGGCACTTTCTATAAAGTTTGGTTGAAAACGGACGTCGTTTGACGTATTTCGGACCCGAAATGGGAATTTAATGCCTTATAAAAAATTTGGAAGAAATCATGAGTTTTGAGGCTCGATCCGATGTTCATGATGTTATTTTGGCGATTTGATCACATGGACAAGTCCGTAGGGTGTTTTTGAGGTTGTGTGCATATTTGGTTTGGAGCCGCGAGGGCTCGGGTGAGTTTCGAGTAGGTTCCGAGAGGTCTTAGACTTAAAACACCAGATATTGTAGGTTGGGTGTGAGCTGCAGGTTCCAGTGCGGCCACAGTCGTGATCGCGTGGTCCGCGGCGTGAGCTGCGCGGCCGCAGTCGTCCTCGCGTGGACCTCACTGCCCGCTTCAGAGAACCCGCAGCCTTTTGCTCCTCTAGCGCAGTCCGCGGCACGAGCCGCGCGGCCCGCCCTGCCGACCTCAGAGAACATGCAACTTTCAGCTCCACTAGCGCGGCCACGGCCATCCTGGCGCGGTTCACGTTGGAGGTTCAGGAAGTATAAATACATGGGATTTTTCAGTTATTTCTCACTTTTGAAAAATCCAAAACCTAAGAGGCGATTTTCTAAGCAATACTTTTTCTTCAAAACGATTGGTAAGTGGTTTCTAACTCATTTTCTTCACTCCTTAGCACCTTTTAACGTAATTCCAACATCAAATCGAAGTGTTTAATGGGTAAATTCGGGTATATTGGGTAGGACCTAGTGTTTAGCTAAATTGGGGGTTGCACCTCAATTCGAGGTCCAATTTCAAAACTAATCACATAATTGGATTCGTAGGGGAATGGGTAACCAGATTTTAGCTCGAACCTCGGGTTTTGACCATATTGGTCCGAGGGACTTTTTGGTTATTTTACCTAAAATTTCGTCTTTGCTGTAAATTTAATAGTAGAATTAGTTGCCTGAGATGTTATTTTCGAGATGGAATTGAAATGAATAGATTTGGGCCATTTGGAGTTGGATACTTGTGGCAAAAGAGTGATTTCAAGTTGATTTTTAGAGCCGATTGAGGTGAGTGGCTTGTCTAACCTTGTGTGGGGGACCTTCCTCTTAGGGTATGATGTTTGTTAATTTAATGCCTCTTACGTAAGGTGACGAGCGTGTACTTGAGAAAATTGTTGGAAAATCTGTTGTTACTTGAAGCATTTAAATTGAATTTTCTTGCTTACATGTTCATGTTAAATTGTGAATTTGTTCTATGCTATATTAGAGAGGCATATTCGTTTGACTTGCTGCCTAAGTGTTAAACTGTCATATTTGTATTCTGCGTAGTATGTTTGGCAAGCATTTCTATCTCTTGTCCTGGGTTAGTATCTTTCCTAATGTTTGGGTTGTTGTTGTGTGTTTTTAAATTGGGACTACGGGTTGGCCTCCTAGGAGATCCCCCTGCACTTGAAATGTTCTGGACTGAGGGTGCGGGATACCAAGAGATCCCTGGTACATGAGATCGTAAAAATGAGGATACCAAGAGATCCCTAGTGAGTATAATGAGGATACTAAGAGATCCCTAGTGAATATGATGAGGATACCAAGAGATCCTCAGGATACCAAGAGATTCCTAGTGAATATGATGAGGATACCATGATATCCTCGGGATACCAAGAGATCCCTAGTGAATATAATGAGGATACCAAGAGATCCCTAGTGAATATAATGAGGATACCAAGAGACCCCTAGTGAATATAATGAGGATACCAAGAGATCATCGGGATACCAAGAGATCCCTAGTAAATATAATGAGGATACCTATACCAAGAGGTCCCCAGTTATTTTTTCCTGTTGTGAGTAGTGTTCCTTGTATTGTTTTGTTCCACTTTTCCTATTGTTGCTTCCCTTATTTATTCTGTTAGATTCTCGCTCTAGATTTTACGTACACTGTTTTCTTTATCTCATCATATATTATATTTATCTCAGTAAGGCCTTGACCTTCCTCGTTACTACCCAACTGAGGTTAGGCTTGGCACTTACTGAGTACCGCTGTGGTGTACTCATGCCTCTTCTGTGCATGTTTTCCATGTGCAGATCCAGGTACCTCATCTCAGTAGCACTATCACCGAGGCAGAGAGATCTAGAAGAGATTCGAGGTATATCTACAGCGTCCGCAGACCGAAGAGTTTCCTTCCTATTCTATCCTTTAGTTAGCTTGTTTGTTCCTGTTTTTCATTAATGTATACATTTCCGGAGTTAGAGCCGTACTATATACTTTCTATAGCCTGTGTTGCCCGTGAGATTCTGGGTTTTTGGATTCTGTTTCATAATTGTGGTGTGAAGTGTCTGTGCCAAGCGAAAATATATATACATTACTTTAAGTTACTTAGTTCTTAAGTTACTATTATCGTGAATGTTGTTATTTTCGCACTGTTAGGCTTAGCTAGTCCTAGTGACTAGGTGCCGTCATGACGTGTTCACGGATGGTGAACTAGGGTCATGAAACCTCGACAATGGATACTATTTCTTGATTGTAACCTTGTTCAATTGCCGGTATCAATACACATTCTCATTGACCCATCCTTCTTCTTAACAAACAACATCGGCGCACCCCAAGGCGAAACACTAGGTCTAATAAAACCCTTCTCAAGAAAGTCTTGCAACTGCTCCTTCAACTCTTTCAATGCAGGTGGGGCATACGATACGGCGGAATAGAAATGGACTGAGTACCCGGAGCCAAATCAATGCAAAAGTCAATATCCCTGTCGGATGGCATACCCGGCAGGTTTAAGGAAATACCTCAGGAAACTCCCGAACAACGGGCAAAAAATCAATAGAAGGGATTTCAGCACTAGAATCGCGAACATAAGCCAAATAGTCCAAACACCCCTTCTCGACCATACGTCGAGCCTTCACATAAGATATAACACTATGGGAAGAATGACCAGGAGTCTGTCTCCACTCTGAACGAGGAAAACCCGATAAGACTAAGTGTCACGACCCTAAACCCATACCCGATTGTGATGGTGCCTCTTGTGAAGACAAGGCTAGCCAGACCATTACAGAACACCTCTTTTAAGCAGTTTAAATGTGATTTAATGATATTAACTAGCGGAAATACAACCCAACACAGCCCAAATCTGGGTGTCACATATCACGAGCACCTTTTAGAGAGGACTACAAGGTGTAAAAATACATTAAACATGAATAATGAACAAGAGAGAGAGAGAAGCGGTGCTGCGAACGCTGGTAGCTACCTCGCTAAACTTCTATAGCTCTTCCTACATTCATCCAAACCCGCTACCGGGTAAACAAATACTTGCATTTACACACGAGGTGCAGGAAGTAAAGTGAGTACTCCAACTCAGTGTGTAATTAAAGTAAATAACAACTGAGCAGCAAGAAATCACGTAAAGCAAACCGGCATGCTATATAGAAGCAATGTAAAACCCTTTGAGAAAAAGCAGTGAAACTTTGAAATCTTTAGAAATATCTTAGCTCAATTCAGACCTCTTTTGAAAATCTCTTTCTCAACAATTACACAATGATTGTAAAACAGTTAGTGCCTATAAACATAGAAAATCCGCCCCTCGGACACAAATACCACAGTATAACAGGTAAAATAACAAGTAAATAGGGAAGATGAACACATAAAAGTTCGCCTCTCAAGCAATATCTCAGAACAGTACCAGCCCCTCGGGCTACCTTACAATCACTCATATTAGCCCCTCGGGCTCACTCTCAGAATAGTATCAGCCCTTTGGGCTTAGTAAAACAGTAGTTCTCAGCCCAAAACTTCATTTAAAAATATCATTTAAGTTTCAAATCTGAGTAAAAGTGGCTTAGTTTGTAAAACAGTCGATATCAAAGGGACTAATTTCAAGTAATAAATCAAAATAGTGAGGAAATAGTGATAAAATCACCGATGGGTTCAAATAATTGGCACGAATCCCAAATATGGCAATCAGCCCAAATCATGATGATAACAAATAAGTTTCAATCAAATATGCAGTAAAATCATCAATCGGGATGGACCAAGTCACAATCCCCAATAGTAGTGACCCCACGCTCATCATCAAGCACATGTCTCACCTCAATGTAGCACTACGATGTGCAAATCTGGGGTTTCAAACCCTTAAAAATATCATTTACAATCATTACTCACCTCGAACCGGCAAAATATCTAGCTCGCGATGCCTTTGACCCTCAAATCGGCCTCCACGTTCGTCGAATTTATCAGAAATCGGAGCGCATACATCACAATATGCTAAGGGAACAAAGCTCAAGCGAAAAAAATCAATAACGGGCACAAATACTAAAATTAACAAAACTCGAGAACCGATCCCACTTCTCGAAACTCATAAATTTTCACATCATTATATTTTTTATCCCCCCACGAGTTCATACATACCTAAAGTTCTAAAATTCGACCTCAAATGGTCCGTCAAATCCCAATTCAAAAGTTCAATTTCTCAAGCCCTAGCGCTTCAATTTTAGGCTTAGTTTCCATGAATTTCTAGGTGGATTTCACAATAAAAACAAGTTTTAAGTTAAAAAATCTTACCTCCAAAGATTACCCTTGAATCCCTCTTTAATTAGCTCTCCCAAGCTTCAAAGTCGCCCCAAAATGGAGGTTCTTAGCCTCAAAATCGCGGAATATCCCTTTTTATACATTCTGCCCAGCTATTAAATTCCTTCTCTGCGATCCCAGATAAAACCATGCGATTGCAGTGCACAAAACTCAGATCCCACAAAATTACTCTATGCGATCGCAATAACACCCTGCGAACGTGACGCTCTGCCCCTTTAACTCACTGCGATCGCACACACGATTTCGTGATCGGAAGGCACACCACACAAGCCTATGCAATCACAATACCTTATACACGATCACGTAGAACAAAATAATGCTACCCCAAATAGCCCTATGCGATCAGATTCATAACCACGCGACCACATAGTAGAAAATCTGAACTAAACACCTGCAGAACTTTCTGCAATTCTCCAAGTCCGAAAAGGTCCATTTAACCACCGGAGACTCACCCGAGACCCTCAGGACCTCAACCAAACATTCCAACATATCACATAACATCATTCAAACTTTTTCCAATCATCAAAACACCTCAAACGACATCGAATTACCCAAAACTCATCAAATTCAAACCTAAGTTTTCTAAAACCTTCCAAAATACTCTTTTGATCAAAACCCGACTAAACCACATTCGAATTCCTTGAAATTTTGCACACACATCCCAAACGACATAAGAATCTAGTGCAACTCTCGGAATTTCATTCCAACCTCTATATCAAAGTCTCACCCAGCAACCGAAAAACACTAAAATCTCACTTTTGCCAATTCAAGCCTAAACCTTCTACGAGCTTCTAAAATGCATTCTGATCACTCTCTCAAGTTATAAATCACCCAAAGAAGCCAACCAAATCATAAAAATTCTGATTCGAGCTCATATACAAATAGTCAACCCTTGGTCAAACCTTTCAAATTCAAAGCTTTCAACTGAGACTGTTTCCTTCAATTCATTCCGATTTTTCCTGAAACCGCAACCAACGACCTACATAACTCATAATGCATTACACGGGGCAAGTCATGCCTGAGAACTGGTGATAAAAGTGCAAGAGCTCAAAATGACTGGTGGGGTCATTACACTAAGGTCACCGTCTTGGTGTAATAGTCCAAGATAGCATGATAAGGTGATAACAGTCCATCCCCTATGTGACGTCGAAATCAACCATGTCCAGCAGAATCGAATCTACACGAGTTTCAATACCTCCAATCACAGCTATACATGAACGATGGACTCGTTCTACCATAATAGAATCACCCACCAGTGTATACACATAAATAGGAGCACTCAAATAATTTCTAGTCATGACCAGATACGGCGCAAAATAAGATGACACATACGAGTAGGTAGACCCTGGATCAAACAACATTGAAGAATCTTTATCACAAACCAAGATCGTACCTGTAATAACTGCATCTGAAGCCAACTGTCACGGACCGGATAACTCCCTAGCTATCTTCCATGCGGCCTTAGTCACAATCCGCCCCTGCGATGTGCTAAGTCAGCCTTTCCCCGAAATATTGCCACAACAAAGCTAAGAGAAGCTAAGAAGAGAAGCTTGCAAGAATGCTTTGTATTAAACAAGAGAATGCTTTATACAAGTGTTGGATTGCTTGAATGTTTCTTGGATGCAAATGCCAAATGCCTCTTGCCTATTTATAGTTGCTAGAGTCCCAAATCAACGGCTAAGATCTATTCTAATCAATGGCTAAGATCAAAGCTCTAGAGAGTTCTACAAATCTCTACAAATCTCTACACTTAGTAGAATATACAAGAGAAGTCTAGGTGGGTCTAGAATCTTCCATTGGAAGGATCTAGACTTAGCTAGAGAAATGCTGCCATACGTGCGCCAAATCGTTGCCTGCGTGTCGACCAGTCATCGTCCGCATGGCATAACCTCTTAGAAAATGGAGGGGCGTGACACTTAGCCTCGGGCCTAGCTGGAAGGGCATAACATCGGGGCTGGGCCCTACTACCCTGAACTACATCTCTGGGACGACCTGGTGCTACCTGGCCTACACCTCTAGCGGCCTGAGCTCCACCTCTAAGACCTCTAACTCCACCTCTAGCACCTCTACCTCCACCTTTAGCTGGATGGGCGCGCTGTGGAACACTTGGTGCTTGAACTATGGCATGGGAAACCTGATGCTGAGAGCTACTCGGTGCTCGAGGGCAAAACCTAGCAATGCGACCCATGTCACCACAAGTGTAACAAGCCCTCGGCTGCTGAGACTACTGGCCCTGATGACCTAAATGACCACCTCGAAAACTCTGAAGCGGCAGTACACTGATAGGAGCTAGTGGTGCACTATAGGACTGATGATCAGAATACTGCATCTGAGGACCACGACCACCTGAGGCACCATGAGAAACCTGAAATGCTGACTGAGAAGGCCTGCGAGCATGGCCTCTACCATATGAATCCCTACCTCCAGATGAGGTACCACTGAATCACACTGAATGACGAGGCCTCTTTGTCTAACCCATAACCACCTCCTTGTGATAGAACCATCTCAACTCTCTGGCCACATTGGCTGCCTTCTGGAAAGATATCTCACTCCCAGTCTCTTTAGCCATATAAAGATGAATTGGCTGAACAAGTCCATCAATGAACCTCCTCACCCTCTCTCTCTCAGTGGGAAGTATGATAAGAGCATGACGATCCAAATCGATGAATCTGGTCTCATACTGGGCGACAGTCAGAGAATCCTGCTGGAGACGCTCAAACTATCTTTGATAGGCCTCTCCCTAAGTGATAGGGAGAAACTTCTCCAGAAATAGCTGCGTGAACTCCTCCCAAGTCAAGGCTGGTGATCCAGCTAGTCTATCTAAGCAGTAATCTCTCCACCAAGTCTTGGCGGATCCAGACAAGCAAAAAGCAGAGAAATCAACCCTATTGGTCTCAACTATCCCCATGTTCCTAAGAACCTCATGGAAGCTGTCTAGATAATACTGGGGATCCTCAGAAGATTCACCGCTGA
Source organism: Nicotiana benthamiana (assembly GCA_034376525.1). Classification (NCBI taxonomy): domain Eukaryota; kingdom Viridiplantae; phylum Streptophyta; class Magnoliopsida; order Solanales; family Solanaceae; genus Nicotiana; species Nicotiana benthamiana. The sequence goes on along the minus strand of CM067331.1, from coordinate 84,012,122 downwards.
AAGTAGTAAGAGATTGGTGAATTTTTCCAACCTCCGCAAAGCATCGGAAAACATAGTTGCTCCATCACGGGTCTAATCTACCGTACCCGGCTGAATTAGTCCAACTGGTTAAACCGCTGGAGTCTGAAACTAGGGAGCTACCTGCTCCGGAGTGCGAGTAGCAGAAGTCTGGACTTCTCCTCTAGCCTGAGAGACAGCTGGTGCTACAAGAAGCAGATCTACCCGGATAACACTCTCCATGAGGCCAACTAGATGGACCAGAGCATCCTGAAGAACTAGGGTAGCAATAAACCCCTCTGGGACCTGAGCTAGGCCCACCGAAACTACTGGTGCCGGAACCTCATCATCAAAATCAACTTGAGGTTCCGCTGCGGGTGTTGTTGCCCAGGGCTGAGCTCTGCCCCTATCTCGGCCTCTAGCATGACCTCGGCCTCGTCCTCTGCCCCTCGTGGAAGCTACTGTTGGGGGATCAGGCGGCTAGTCAGTAGATGAGGAAGCGCTCGGCATCTACGAGAGAACATAATAGAAACGCAATCAGCATTGAGAAACCAAACTGCACGACAAGAAAGAATAAAAGTGAAGTGTTTCCTAACTTTATAGCCTCTGGAAGATAAATACAGACGTCTCCGTACCTATCACTTAGACTCTACTAAGCTTGTCTGTGAACTGTGAGACCCATGTAACCTAGAGTTTTGATACCAACTTGTGACGATCCATATTTTCCACCCTTGGGAGTCGTGATGGTGACTACTAATGTGAGCCAATCCCTTAAACTAATAACTTTATTAATCAATTATTTCCTTTTTGATAAACATAAAGCGATAACATATAAATGGCAAAAAATTTAAATCAAGCGGAAGAAAACAATACAATATCTGAAATCTGCATCTATTACAACTGCTTAAGCCTTAATCACCCAAAACTTGGTGTCACAGACGGTCTAAGATTTACTACTTACCGAGTCTGAAGAAAATATCAATACACTGTTTCTTAATATAAGGAAAATAAAACGGAAAATAAGGATAGATAGAGACGACAAGGCCTGCGGACGCCTGCAGGTCTACCTTGAGTCTCCGCGTGGACTGAAGGTAGTCTCCACACTATAGTCCAAAAGCTGCTCCGGGATGTGCACATAGTGTAGGGTGTAGTTTAAGCATAACCGACCCCATGTGCTGGTAAATATCTAGCTTAACTTCGACGAAGTAGTGATGAGGCTAGGACTAGACTACCAAATAAACCTGTGCAATTCAAATATATACAGTGGAAAAGAAATACAGAATTAACCAGTCAATATGGGAGGGGGAGCATGATGTGGGGGAAATACAATTCCGAATAGAAAGATATCAAGTAACAAAAGAAACAACATAACTCAGATATCCACAAAGAATCAGAAATCAATAAATGCATGGCATTACCCTTCGTGCTTTTACTCTCGTCCTCATCAAATCAATAATACAATACAAATGTGCACGACATCACCCTTCGTTCATATACTCTCTTTCCTCACCATATAATTAATAAAATTGGCACGGAATGGTACATCGTGCGGCACGGCATCACCCTTCGTGCTTTACACTCTTTCCTCATAATCATAGCGACATCACCCTTCTTGTTTTACACTCTTTCCTCATAGTCATACACGACATCACCCTTCGCGCTTTACACTCTTTCCTCACAAAATAACAATGCACGGCATCACTCTTCGTGCTTTAACTCTCTTCCGCACCCAAACAACTTTCACAAACAATAGGGCAAGGGAATAAAGGAAATTTACAATAGAAATCCCGGCAAGGGAACAACATCAATAATATCAACATCCTAGCAAGGGAGACAACAAATGAATCAATAATAGCTCGGCAAGAGTGACAACAAAATAATCTCTTCTCTTTCCCACTTTTACTTCACAATTCACTTCAGAACTCGAGCCAATGCTCTAAAAGTTCAATTATCACTTACACTTTCACAATTCGTTATGTAACTTGAGCCAACGCTCCTCAATGTTCATAGGTCATAATTTCTTCCACAAACTTTATACAACAAATAGAAATTACCATCAAGGCATGAAAGATATAACGAAGCCATGATAATCATAATAGAAAGACTCACGGGCATGCTAGACACCAACGTATAAATACTCGTCACCACGCCTATACGTCGTACTCATCAATTACCACATAGAATAAGGACTCGACTCCTAATACCTCATGCTAAGGTTAGAGAAAACACTTACCTCGAACTTCCACGACCAACTCAAGCCTCAAACACATCTTTTCCTATTGAAGTTGGCTCCAAATCAATTGTATCTAGACTTAATCGACTTAATAATATCAATAGACGCTAAAAGATCTGATTCCAATGCTTAATTATAGCTTTCCAATCATTCTTTCTAAAAATCCAAAAATCAAACCCAGGCTCGCGTGGTCAAAACACGAGGTTCGGACCAAACCCTGATCACCCATTCACCCACGAGCCCGAATAAATAGTTTGCTATGAAATCCGACCCCAAAACGAAATCCAATTTCCAAATAATCAAAAAGCCCTAACTCTACCCAAATTCCTAATTTTCTACCCTTAAACTCATGTTTTAGGCTTAGAAATCTAGTGGGTGTTGTTAAAAATAGAAGAAAAAGAGCTTAGGATTACATACCTATGAAGTTATGGTGAAGTTCCTCTTTAAAAATCGCCCAAGAGGTGTGGAGAAGATTAAACTTATGAAAAAATGAGGAATTACCGTAATGCATTCTGTTTTTGAACAAAAAATAACTGCGCAAATTTGGTCTATGCGATCCCGAAGAAAGGAATGTGATCGCATAGGGTAAAGGAGATTAGTCACTACGATCCCAAACAATGCTATGCGATCACAGACAATGCTATGCAATTGCATAGAAGAAATCGATTCCTTTCCCAGGCTGTGGCTAACACATTGCGATCACGAAGGAAACAGTGCAAACGCATAGAACAAAAATGGACCTCTCAGATTTTACTCTAATTGATGGCGGAAGGAGCCATGTGATCGCACAACACAAAATAGGACCCCTGAAATTTACACTATGCGATCGCGAACTTCCCGATGCGATCGTATAGCACAAACACCTGGACACCAGCAGACAACAGATTCTGCAACTTTCCTAAGTCTAAAAACAACCTGACGCCTATTCGAAACTCACCTGAGTCCTCGGGGCTCCAACACAAACTTGCACACTACATCAAAAACTTCATATGGACTTATTTGTGTAATCAAATCACCAAAATAACATCATGAACATTGAATTAAACCTCAAGATCAATGAAATTTTCTCAAAACTCTTTAAACATCAAATTTTGTATTTAAGGTCCGAATCACGTCAAAAGGATTTCGTTTCTTACCAAACTTCACAGAATTATCTTAAATCATATATAAGACCAGTAACGGGTGCCAAAATCAAAATACGTGCCCGATACCAACATGTTCTAATAAAAATTCATTTTCAAATCCTTTAAAAATTTTCAGAAAATAATTTTCATAAAAAATTTAATTTCTCAGGCTTGGGACCTCGAAATTCGATTCTGGGCATACGCCTAAGTTCCATATTTTCCTACTGACCTTCTGGGACCATCAAATCACATGTCCGAATCCGTTTACCAAAAATATTGACCGAAGTCAAATTAATTCATTTTTACTTAGAATTTATCATTTTTCACAAATTTTCTCATTTAAGCTTTTCGGCAACACGCCCGGACTGGCACGCAAATCAAGGTAATGCTAAAAGATGATGTTAAGGCATCGAAATACAGAATTCAATTTAAAAACAAGTTCATCACACTGAGAAGGAGACTGGGTCAGTGCAATAAATGGGGGGGGAGGGGTGAATTCAAAAATAGCCAGATTTACAAGTGGTCATTCAAATATAACTACAGTTTGAAAAGAAATTAAAATTTAGTCACTTTTCACATGAATAAATCTAAACGGCAACACTATTCAAAATTTAGGAAAATACTCTAGTATGTTATACCGGAATTGTAGTATAGTATATTGAAATATCAGCATAAGTATACTGGAACTCCAGTATAATTATATATTAGAACTCCAGTATATTCGTATTCCAGTATAATATACCGATCTGGCATAATATACTGGAGATTGGAGTATTGTTGCTCCAATATCCAGTATATTATACTGGAACTTTTCACGTGTTGGAGTTCCAGCATAATATGCTGGAAGCTCATACAGGTACACTGATCTCCAGCATACTATGATGGAACTTTCCTTATTGCAGCAAAATAGTGGCTATTTTTCAATGACTTTGCAAACGCTGGCTATTTTTGAATAACCAGTCCGAAAATTAGCTAGCACGTGCTATTTTTACCATGAATGGGTTCCTTGATATGATAATGGTGTATAGTTAACTATATCAATCACAAATTATTTCTTTTTTTCCCTTCCTCTTTTTAAAATTTTTCTTTTAATTACATCAGGTATTAGGGTAAAAATTGCAAGGGCGCCCCTTTTTAACCTATAATTGCTTTGTCTTTCTGTTTGCACCTGTGCGCTTCTTTGTTAAAATACATTTAAAAAGATTATTTTTCCCTTGTTTATTAAAAGGCTACTTTCTTTTCAAGTATACGCTAGTCCTCGACTGTCTCTGTCTCTCTCCCGTTATTTGCGTTTTTTGATTTGTTCTTCTTCTGAAATCAAACGGTTTTTGTTGTTGTTTTGAATTTTCAATTGCTAGTCGTCGTTGTTCCCACATTATGATTTAATCACAGGTACATTGCATTAACTTTCTGGGTTTTATTTTACGATTTAATTTCTAGTTTTGGTTTTGATAAAATATTTTCTTTTGGTTTAGTTTCATAAGTGCAATAGTTTTACTTTTATGATTGTATTTTTAGGTTTTTTAAATGAAATGTTTATTTTTTTATGAAAATTCTATAAATTCTTCTGTGATTAAGCGTTCAAAATTTTAAAAGTTTTAGAGTTAAAGATATAATAATGATACCTTAGATTGGAGCTGAAGTTTTTTTCATGTTTGTCATTGTTTTTGGATTTGAATTTGTGTTTTATTGTTTGTAAAAACTACAGCATATTTTTTTGCTGAATGTTTGTGTTTGTAACTAGTGAAGTTAGCTTTAGGAGCTGAAAGTTTTGTGTTTGTAACTGGTGAAGTCCAGCCTTAGGAGATGAAGTTTTTGTGTTTGTAACTAGTGAAGCCCAGCTTTAGGAGCTAAAGTTTTTATGTTGTTACTGCTCAACTTCAGCATTCGAGCTGAAGTTTTTGTTTTATACTTGTCGAAGTTTTTAATTAATAATTTAAAAACTTCAGCACCTATGCTGAAGTTTTTTCGTGCAATATGAATTTTTAATTTAGCCAGTGTAGGAGGATAACTTCAGCTTCTCCTGCTGAATTTTTTAAGTAATAACTAAAAAATTTCAGCACCTATGTGAAGTTTATTTGGTGGAATATGAATTTTTAATTTACCCAGTGTACGAGGAAAACTTCAGCTCCTACTGCTGAAGTCTTTAAGTAATAACTAAAAACTTTAGCACCTATGCCGAAGTTTTTTTGGTGCAATATGAATTTTTAATTTACCCAGGGTACGAGGAAAACTTCAGCTCCTTCTGCTGAAGTTTTTAAATAATAACTAAAAAACATCAGCTCGAGAGCTGAAGTTTTGTTTTATACCTGTCGAAATTCAGCCTTCTTAGGTATGGAAATTTTAACTGATCTTTTGATAATTTCCTGATGTTATTTTTTGTATCTTTTACTTTTATTGAATAGATTGCTCCTAAAGCACCTAAAGATCCTAATGCAGCTAAAGAAGGAAAAGTACCTAAAGCACCTAGACTACCTGTAACTTCCCCAGGCCCTTATATCTTTGCTGCTCCACCTATAAGACCAGGACAAATATATTTTGAGTTTGGAGATTGGTTTAACTCTAAGTGTTACTGGAAGGGGAACCATGATTTGAAGAATTTAATTGAAACTTTCTTAACTCCTACACAACAGGATAAGCTTAAAAATGGTACATTTAGATACATTAGGGCTATGGAGAATTTCAAATGCAGCATGAAGTTGGTTCATTGTCTGTGTCTTTCTCGAATATTCACGAATGATCGAGACTCCATTAGTTTCAAGATTTTTGGCCATGATGTTTCCTTCACCCTTGACGACTTTCGCATTATGTGTGGTTTGCGAATCACAACACATAATGTAGAAAAACCAATTAATCGAGAGAGCAATATTCTCATGCATTGGACAAGCAGAAAAAATCTCATGCTATTGAGTATAAACTAGGTGGATTTCCATATTCGTTATGTATTTGGTTCTATGAGAGCTTCCTAGATGTTCGAGAGAAGTATATATGAGAGGATGAGTACCTTGATACTCCACAGGTCCTCAGGATGTTACGCTATGTATGCGTGGGAGAGCCTAAATTTCCTAAACTTTATTTTATGTTCAGTAAACATGAAGTAAGTTACTTTTGTTGTCTTTGTGTTAATATGTTGATGTATTAGATTTTTCTTCTCATAATATACTTTTTGTATTAAAAAGAGATATCACGACTTTAGGGTATTGGATATAATTCCTACAGAAGATGAATTGAATTCAATGCCTTTAATTGGGAAATTACCATGCAACCAAATTCGTTCAAATGTAGGTAATGCAGTTCCTTCAACTGGTGAATCACCACGTACTCTGAGTCGATCAAAAGAAGCGACTCGAACTCCTATCATTGGTAAATCACCACGTACTATGAGTCAATCAAAAGAAGCGAATCGAACTTATGTCACAGGTGAATCACCACGTAGTCGAAATCGATAAAAAAAATCGAATCAACTCCTTTTGTTGGCAAAGCATCTCGTACCGAGAGTCCTTCTACCTCTTCTACATCTGACTTTGATGATAATGAATTACTTGAGACAATATGCTCTGTAAGTTTTTATCTGAAGTTTTTTGGTTTTGTTTTTATAAAAGTACAACATATGTTTTAAGTTGAAATTTTCTTATATATCTGAATTTTTGTTGTGTATTTATTCTAGAGGTTAACGATGGAGGTTCAAAGGCATGTAGAAAAAGAAAGAAGCATGATCGTGAACACAGTTTTCGATAAGTTTAAAAAGGATGAGCGATATGCTATTGTGGATGCAGTTTTTTTAAAAGTGAAGGTAAGTTAATTTTATAGAGAAATCTTTTTATTTACGCTGATGTTATTTAATTTAATCATTGTTAGTAATTTTATTTATAGGAAAATTATGTTTAGAAGTTTGAACAGTTGTTTACGATTGTCAACAAATCAAACAGAATGGATGATGGCAATTTTAATTTTAGTAAGCATCGAGAAATATGATAGGATGAATGACCCTTACAAACATCCATCGGCTTTTGAAGGCGGTCAACATGTTCAAGAATAAGTTGAAGATGATGTATTGCATAAAGTCGCAGATGATAATGCTACATATAATGAAGCGGTTGTTGAAGGCGATGGACAAGGTGCAGATGATCAAGTTGTTTGAAAAGACAATTTGTTTGGTGATACAGAACAAGCACCTGTTTGTAATTAAAAACTGAAAAGGAGTGATGTGTTTAGTAGTACTGGGAAAAACGATCGGTATGCAGGATTACTAGCTGTTTGCAAAGAACTTCTAGGTGGTGATACACAGGAAATTATTACTAAAGGTACAAAATGTGAAGTTTATAATATTTCAATGATACCTTAGATAGGAGCTGAATTTTTGTTTCATGTGTTTGTGTTTTTTTTAAATACATCAGGTTTTTTGGTGAATGTGTTGGTTTGTAGCTGGTGAACTTCAGCTATAGAGTTGAAGTTTTTGTTTTTGTAACTGTCGAACTTTAACTATAGAGCTGAAATTTTTTTGTAACTGTCAAAGTTTTTGTTTGTTACTGGCTAACTTGAGTCTTCTTTGAGTTGAAGTTTTAACTATTTTTTCTTATAATATCCTGTAGTGAAATTTTCACTACAGGTATAAATTTTTTCTATGTTGAAAAACTAGTAGATTTATTCCCTCTTTTTATGAATATGCAGCGGAAGTTGAAACTAGTCGTGCTTAATTGATACAACTCAAAAACTCTCTGATGATGCAAAATTGGATGAAGGTACAGTTGAGAAAGTCCTTCCAAAGAATACTCAAATTCTTTTCAACGTTGGTCCACAATTGAATGAAGCTGGAAATGCTGATATCGACAAAGGCATGCAGCCTGGGGAAACCATAGCGGAAGACAAATGTCATGGTATTCTATAGATCACGAATTTATTATATTTGATCAAAGTATATTTTTGACAGTTTGAAATTTTACATACTTTATTTTAATTTTTATATTTTTGAATGACTTTTCAGAAAGACTCGAGGCAACTCAAAAAGAATTTGGTGAGCTTGTGCAGCTAAATGAAAAAGGAGAAGTAGATATATTCACACATGTTGCCTCACAGAAAGGTGTGAATTATGTTGGTATTATTTTATAAAATTTATTCAGTATTATTTATTTATTTATTTTTGCATGAAGATACATGATCTATTGGAATGCAAACATCATCTGTGTCGCAATACTTAGACCAGGTAGCTATTTTCTGCAATTCGATTACAAACTATTTATTGCCTAATGTGTGTTTCCTATCAGATTTATTTATGTTTATATTTTCCTAGCTTTTGCAGATCTCATCTGATGCATCTGAACTTCTTCCAAAACCTAAGAGAAGGAAGATTTCCAGTTCTCCTATGTGTGACACCAGTGTTATCTCCAACTTCAATTTATGTTCATTTTCACTTGGTAGTACAGAAGGGACTGATTTAGGAGGTAATTTTGCTGCTTTTGTTATTCGTGAAGAGACACAAGAATGTCGTATAAGTAGGGAGTTGGTCAAGCATCTGCCATGATGGCTGCAGTTTCTCCCCTGCTGTTGAACAACAGGAGTTAGTTGTAACAGCAGGAACAACAAGCAAAAGGAAAACCAGATAAAAAAGCAAAAAGGATCCGTATGAAGAGTATTTGGTTGGATCTCCTTAAGTATGTTGGAAACACGATCTCAATGCAATATACTAAAACTTGTGTTCTTTTGTGTAGGTTTTGATGAATGACAAACGAAGAGAAAATTGATATATGACGAAGTTCAAGAAACAAGCGCACAATTGATATACAACGAGATTCAAGCTCAAGACAAATTTTTATAAGTTTAATTGAGTCATTCTTATTTGTGATCTTGATCCTACAACTTGACTCGTAACATGGCTTCTCTCATAAAACTATTTTCCAAAATCATGCATATTTAATTTAATGTCAAATGATTTTAAATCATGCATATTTACAGTAGTCAAAATAATTTTTAGACATGCCTTAAAAATCTGGACTAAGATAATCGATTATGTACTTATGATAATCGATTGTTTTAAGCCAAGACTGCATGACAATCGATTGTAAGCTAATGACAATCGATTGTGAGTAAGGCAGTGAGCATCAGGTTTTTCAAACCTGCATGACAATCGATTGTGAACTAATGACAATCGATTGTGACTGAGGCAGTGTCCATCAAAGTTTTTCAAAACTCAGAATAATCGATTATGAACTAATGGTAATCGATTATGTTGAGACAGTGTCTTCCAGTGATTTTCAAATTTATTAAATAATCGATTGTTACATTGGACAATCGATTGGCAAAGAGACAGTGTCTAAAATGTTTTTCAAAAACTGATAAGTAATCGATTGTTGACTTTGTGCAATCCATTGTGAAGCTGACCGTTGTCGTAAAGTTTTCAATTACCGTCAGGTAATCGATTATTGATTCTGTATAATCGATTGTTTTGATTAAAATTCGGAAAAGATTTTTTGAACATTATTGGGTAATCGATTATTGATTTGTATAATCGATTGTTTTGATTAAAATCCGGAAAAGATTTTTTGAACGTTGCTGAGTAATCGATTGTTGATTCTGGACAATCGATTGTTTGTGGTAAAATCTGGAAAGGATTTTTTGAACGTTGCCAGTAATCGATTATGGATTGTAAGTAATCGATTATCAAGCGTAAAATCTGGGATTGAATTTTGATCTGACTGAAAAGCTGAAAGAGGAAAACAAGTTTTTTGGAAAAAGAAGCGCCGATAAGCCCGAAAGTTCTACTAAAAATTGTTCTTCTTGCTTGCATCTCAAAAATGAGGTAGATAGACTCAAAGGCACCTTAGATAAGTTTAATTCTTCCCACAAGAATTTGAATGAGGTCCTTGTAAATTTGAAATCAACCAAGCATGGCATAGGATTTAACAATGAGGTTAAAGAAAAGGTTGAAGCCAAACCCCAACCACCTAAGGCTCAACCTAGGACTAATAAAACAAATGCTTATCCTAGAAATAGCAATCCTAGAACCAATATGCATGCTAGACAAAATGTTGAACATTTTAGGAGACCTAGAAATGACTTACCACCTAGAAATAGTTACCCTAGAAATGATGCATATTTTAGGCCAAATGTTGAACCTTTGAGAAGACCTAGAAATGGCCTTCAACCAAGAAACAATCACTCTAGAAATGCTGCCCATCCTAGAGCTCATAGTAGGAGAAATAATTCTCATGAAATGCGAAATAGTCACAGTGTTCAAAATAGAGTAAGAAATTTTCATCCGTCTAGTTACTATGAACCTAGAAGGATGCATAACCCAAATGTGACTTGTCATTATTGTAGACGTATTGGTCATATTGCTCCTGCATGCTTTACACGTCATAGACATATTACTCAATTGCATCATTATAATATGCCTAACCCCCAAGGACCCAAGATGGCATGGGTACCTAAAGAACATTAATTTGTTTTGTAGGTGTGCTTGAAGGGATCAAGTGTACTGTGGTACCTTGATAGTGGATGCTCCAAGCATATGACGGGAGATGAATCCAAATTCCTTCAATTAGAGCACAAAGAAGGAGGAAGTGTTATCTTCGGTGATAACAATAAAGGAAAGATCATCGGCATCGACTCGGTCGGTAAGGATGAAAAATCCTCTATTAAGCATATATTACTTGTTAAAGGATTAAAGCATAATCTCTTGAGCATAAGTCATTTGTGTGACAAGGGAAATCTTGCTTTATTTGATTCGGATGAATGCTTAGTATTTAGACGTAGTGATTTCAAAATCATACTTCGTGGTTTTAGAGTTGATAATATTTATATGGTTGATCTTGCTAATTCCTCACCCGAATATGTTGATTGTCTTATGAGTAAAGAGGATGATACTTGGCTATGACATCGTAGAGTAGCACATATCAATATGCATCTTTTGAACAAATTGATTTCTCAAAACTTAGTTGTTGGTCTTCCCAATTTAAAATTTGAAAATGACTCTATTTGTGACTCGTGTCAAAAGGGGAAGCAAACAAAAGCATCTTTCAAATCTAAAAACATTGTTTCAACTTCTAGACCATTGCAATTGCTTCATATGGATTTATTTGGTCCCTCTCGCATTGAAAGTCTAGGAAGAAATAAATATGCTTTTTTTAATTGTTGATGATTACTCGAGATTTACTTGGACTTTATTTCTTGCCAATAAAAGTGATGCTTTTCAAAATTTTAAATATTTTCTTAAGCGTGTTCAAAATGAGAAAGAAACAACCGTCACTTCAATTAGAAGTGATCATGGGGGAGAGTTTGATCACAATCTCTTTGCGGACTTTTGTGACGAACTCAGAATCGAGCATACCTTTGCTCCACGTACACCACAACAAAATGGGGTGGTGGAAAGGAAAAATAGGTGTCTCGAAGAGATGGCTAGAACCATGCTCGACGAAGCTAAGATACCCAAACATTTTTGGGCGGACGCCGTGAGTACCGCTTGCTATGTTCTAAATAGAGTAGTAATTCGGCCGATACTCATGAAAACCCCCTATGAACTTTATAAGGGTAGAAAACCAAATATTTCCCATTTTAGAGTTTTTGGTTGCAAATATTTTGTTCATAACAATGGCAAAGACCAATTGGGTAAATTTGATGCTAAGTCGGATGAAGGTATTTTCATTGGATATTCCTCACGTAGTAAAGCATATAGGGTCTTTAATAAAAGAACCCAAACTGTGGAGGAATCCCCTCATGTTGTATTTTCCGAAAATAATGCTCGCTTGGCGACAAAGGATTCCGGTTTTGATCTTGCAGGTATCTTAGATAGCTTGAAAGACAAAATACAAGAGGAACCACCCAAGGAAAATAAAGATGAAACTGAGGAACAACCAACGGAAGAAGCGCCACAATTGGAAAAAGAAACAAAGTGGAGGACGATCAAAGATCACCCTCTTGAACAGGTAATTGGAGACGTCGGAGGAAAGGTAAGTACCCGAAACTCTCTTAAGAACACTTTAGGACACACTTCTTAAGAGCTCACGTTGTCACTTGGCAACACTAGTTTAAGTTATTACTTCTTTACAAATTACTGACTTGAGCGTCGGAGACGTTTAATTCTATTTTGCAGGTATCGCCCTAAAAGATAGGGGGAATTATAAAGTTTTGGCACAGAACAATCGATTGTTCCAAGAAAATAATCGATTATTTTACTGTGCTGAAAATCGATTAGCAGTATCACTAATCGATTGTTTATGGTTTATGTTCATTATGCAGCCTTGTTTAAAAATTGATTCCTTAAATTGCATAATCGATTTCTGCCTCAGCCATTCAGCAATGCTTGTCCAAAACAATCGATTATTTCACATATATAATTGATTATTTCATGTCAGTAATTCAAAAGCTTGTTACCGTTTGGTCCCGTAATCGATTACCACATTTGACAATCGATTATTTCATGTCAGAAATTTAAACTCTTGTTACCGTTTGGCTCCTCAATCGATTTGTGTCAGTTCCAAATCAGGTCATAACTCTTCAACAATCGATTATTGCATCTCAACAATCGATTGTCTAACGGTCAGTGAATTTATTTTACCGTTTCTGACTGATTTGGCTTTAAATTCTCAGCAGATTTCTTCCATAAATGATAAGCCACTCTCCCCTCTATAAATAGGCTTCATATATGTTCATATGCATTCACTCAAGCATCAATTGTAGCTTTCAAAATATCAAATTCTCTCTAATCCTTTGCAAAATCCAGCAGCTTTCATTAAAAATGTCGGGCCGTCACTCAAGACGTTCCCGTTTTGCTAGGCACGGCGCATCCTCCTCTGTTGCCCCTCCTCGTCCGAACTATCCCAATCAAGATGGTTCCGTTCTATATTTTAATTCCGACATCGAGCTTACTCGATTCTTAACCAAATTTGAAAAGCGCGACATTCTTCCACCCCGCTTTTCAACCCACAAGTATCTTGAATCATTTGGGCCTGCTGCAAATATGCTCAAAAATCAACTTCTTGACTTTTTACTCCTTACTCATGCTTACATCAATACTACATTGGTTCAAGCATTTTATTCCAACCTCCATGAGGATGATGATGGTGAGCTTGTCACCAACATTAATGGTGTTCAAATTCTTCTTTCCGATGAAAATCTTCATACCATTACCCGTCTTCCTCATAATGGTGAAGACATTTTTCGGTACACCGGAGAGGCCGGAGCCCTTTTTGATGAAACAGCCCTCTTACACCAAATCGGTCTTACTTCTTATGATCCAAATCTTTCTTCCCGTCGTCCTACAATTACGGGAATGGATCCCAATTATCGGTTGATTTTATATTTCATCACCCGAGTCCTCAAGCCTCGTAAGCATAACCATACTACCATTTCTCAAGAGGACACTAAGCTCATGCATGCCATAATAACCGGAGCTAACATCAATTGGTGTCGGCTTATCAAAATTCACATGCGTGACGCTGTCGGAGATGATAGGCCTCTTCCTTACGCTCTCCTCATCATGAACTTTCTTGAAGCCACCGGATTCGTCACTGGAAATGGTCCTCTCAAAAAGAGTACCAAAAAGTGGGAAACTTCGGAATCCTCCTTTCATCATGACGGTGATCATGTAGCGCCTGCTCCTCCTCCATCCCGTCGAACTCGTCCGCCTCAAGAACCCACTCTCCAATCCATTTCCGACCAAATTGCTTCCCTGACCACCTCCGTCGGTCAATTAACTCACGAGATCCATGGATATTTTGACCACATTCATTATCCATATGCGGGTCTTGTTCCATATGAAGCAGCGCCGGATGATGAGGCGGAAAATGATGAATGAATAATTGTAGTTTTCTTTGTTTTTATATGTTGTATTGTCTTCCCTGTTGCTGTAATTTCTTTCCAATAAATAAACAAGGTTTATTTCATCTTTGGCATCTTATTATTATTTTTGCTAATGGCAAAAGGGGGAAGATAACGGGTATGCACTCTCAGTATTAATAAGCTTAAATTGAGGGGGAATTCTCAAATTGAGGGGGAACAAATTGCATACTTGTTACATGTATATACTTGTCTTGAATCGTCAATATAAATTGCTTGTCTTGCATATCCCGCTTAATGTTTGCCATTATCAAAAAGGGGGAAATTGTTGGAAACACGTTCTTAATGCAATATACTAAAACGTGTGTTCTTTTGTGTAGGTTTTGTTGAATGACAAAAGAAGCGAAAATTGATATATGACGAAGTTCAAGAAACAAGCGCACAATTGATATACAACGAGATTCAAGCTCAAGAAAAAGTTTTATAAGTTTAATTGAGTCATTCTTATTTGTGATCTTGATCCTACAACTTGACTCGTAACATGGCTTCTCTCATAAAACTATTTTCCAAAATCATGCATATTTAATTTAATGTCAAATGATTCTAAATCATGCATATTTACAGTAGTCAAAATAATTTTTAGACATGCCTTAAAAATCTGGACTAAGATAATCGATTATGTACTTATGATAATCGATTGTTTTAAGCCAAGACTGCATGACAATCGATTGTGAGCTGATGACAATCGATTGTGAGTAAGGCAGTGAGCATCACGTTTTTCAAACCTGCATGACAATCGATTGTGAACTAATGACAATCGATTGTGACTGAGGCAGTGTCCATCAAAGTTTTTCAAAACTCAGAATAATCGATTATGAACTAATGGTAATCGATTATGTTGAGACAGTGTCTTCCAGTGATTTTCAAATTTATTAAATAATCGATTGTTACATTGGAAAATCGATTGGCAAAGAGACAATGTCTAAAATGTTTTTCAAAAACTGATAAGTAATCGATTGTTGACTTTGTGCAATCGATTGTGAAGCTAACCGTTGTCGTAAAGTTTTCAAATACCGTCAGGTAATCGATTATTGATTCTGTATAATCGATTGTTTTGATTAAAATCCGGAAAAGATTTTTTGAACGTTATTGGGTAATCGATTATTGATTTTGTATAATCGATTGTTTTGATTAAAATCCGGAAAAGATTTTTTGAAAGTTGCTGAGTAATCGATTGTTGATTCTGGACAATCGTTTGTTTGTGGTAAAATCTGGAAAGGATTTTTTGAACGTTGCCAGTAATCGATTATGGATTGTAAGTAATCGATTATCAAGCGTAAAATCTGGGATTGAATTTTGATCTGACTGGCAGACAATCGATTGTTGGGGTTTGACAATCGATTGTCAGTGAGTAAAATCAGCAACTCTTAATTGGCAATTTGGCAATGGTAAGGCCAAGTTTTTCAACTATAAATACAGCTTCAGTTCAGTGTTTTAAACACAACAACATACTACAACTGATCATTACATTGCTATAAGCTAGCATACTTTTGTTTATCATTTTATATTCAATTTCATAAAGCTTTTGAGAGCCATATTCTTGTCCAAAGTTGTTGTGATCTAGAGCTTACTTCTTTTACTCATACCTACTCATAAAGGAGCATTTTGTTTGAGTGTTAAGTGTTTTACACACTTGTAAGAGAATTGTGATTCTCTTGTTGTAAGGAACTTGTGTTTCCTTGGTTGAAGTCTTGGAGTGTTGTATCTTCGAGCAAAGGTGTTAAGGCTTGTGTCCTTACGTTGTAAAGGTTTTTTGAGCACCCGTAAGCTTAACAAGTTAGTGGAAAATCTCGAGAGAGTCTCTCGGGGACTGGACTAGCCACGTGTTGTGGTGAACCAGAATATATCGGTGCGTTCTTTCCTTTTTATTTATTCAACGCACTTAATTATTTCCTGCAAATTTTAATTTCCGCAAGTTTACGCTAAATTTTATTATAATGCTATTCATCCCCCCCTCTAGCGTTAAGCGTATTATCTAACAAAGTAGTGCTTAAAAAACAAAGGGGTGAAGATTGAAAAGTGGGAAAGAATACAAGAAGGTGTCACTTCCATTATGTTAATCAAGATAGTGGATTGATGGAAAGATTTAAAGAGGGGTTGGAGATGGATGCCAGTGAATATGATTCCAATCGATTCAGATTAGCTGGACTAGATATTCCAAAAAGATTCTTTACCGAGCTTATGGATCCTGACTCTGATCTTGCGGATGAAGTAATTTATTAATTTGTTTTTTGAATTGGTTTTCAAATGTATTTCCCAAAAGTCCCGTTTATTTTCATATAGTATAGTTTTTGCGCTCTAATTTAGAAAACTTCAGCTTTATTCATAGTAAACTACTGAAGATTTTTAGCTTATTTGCTAAAACTTCAGCCAAACACTTCAAACTGAATATGCTTAAGTTTTTGTCATGTTGTTTGTAGTTGTGTAATATGTTTTTTCTAAACTTGATAGTGGTAATTTCACATGTTATCATTTGTCATTGTTGATTTGCAGCATATTGATGTGGGCATATATTACTTGCACAAAAAAATTGCTATCACCTTCCACGTTATCCATAATCAAGATGTGCAGTAACAGATTTACTTTTCAATTAGTATATGAATCTCCTGGATAATATTCATCCTTCAGAAGAAAAGATGAAGATAATTAACAAAAGAAGCAAAAGAGAATGAGGGATAAAAAAAGAGCAAATCAAAGAGAGAGAGAGAGAGAGGATATCCAAACAATAGCTTGAAGAAGAAGAAGCGGTTATTACACTACTTACAGACTTTAGTTGGTATAAGGAAGAATCAACGAATGAATGGTGGCAACTATGTGAAAGGCCTTGACATTTCGTGTGTTATCTCATGGGCATCTGCCAAAAAATTATTCTTTCCATTTCGACTTAAGCCAAGTGAGGACCAGAAATCTACGCACTACATTTTTGGAATACTGGACTTTGAACAAAAATATATATGTGTGTGTATGATTCCATGGTCAGTGTAACATACGATCGTGCGCTTGAACATGTCAGAATTTATGCCCGGTTGATCCCCCACTGTCTCAAATGCTTGAATTTTGGGGAATATAACACATTTTATGGAGACAGTCCTGTGGAAAAATTTTAAATTAGGTGGATGAACACACTGGAACAGACTAACAAGTACATGTTTTACATATATTTTACCATGCATCGTATGTTTATTATTTTTTGCCCTTGTGTTAATTATTCTTTAATTTCTTTTTCACATGTTTTTTGCAGTGTTGATTGTGGTATATTTGCTCTTAAGTTTATTGATTTGCAGTTGAGGAGAGAACATGTCTTAAATTTCAATCAAAGTCAGACATTGAAATTCAGGAGAGAATTGGCTGTCAATCTTTGGGCTCATGAAAAGTGAAAAAAGATAGCGGCTATGAAACTCTAGAAGAATGAGAAGGAGATGATTATGGAGATTTTAAAGAGACCCTGTGTGAATTTTTGATTAGAGGATTGGTTGAACATAATTTGGATTTTGTGAAGATACATTAATTATTTTTTTAGTTCAATTTTTTGCCTTACAAATATGTTTGTGTCTTTTATCATAAATTTTAACTACATTTTCCGTTTGAAAAAACTTAAGCATGACTTCTGCTTTTTAAATTGAAATTTTGTTTAAAAGTGATAAGAAAGCTATTGAATCCAACGCAAAAACTTCAGCTTATCAGGTGTTGAAGTTTTTGGAAATATACTAAAAAACTTTAGCACATTGGTCCAAAGTTTCTTGAAAAAGCTTTAAGACGAAAACTATTAAATCCAACACAAAAACTTCAGCTTATCAGGCGCTGAAGTTTTTTGAAATATACTAAATAACTTCAGCATATTGCGACGAATTTTGTCAAAAAGCTCTACGATAAAAACTATTGAATCCAACATAAAACATTCAGCGTATTAGGTGCCGAAGTTTTAAGAAATATACTAAAAAACTCAGCACATTGGGCCAAAGATTTTAAAAAATATTTACGACAAAACTATTTAATTCACAATGAAAAACTTCAGCTTATGATATGCTGAAGTTTTTAGCAATGAACTAAATAACTTCAGCACATGGGGCTGAAGTTTTTAAAAAAGCTTTACGACAAAACTATCTAATTCACGATGAAAAACTTCAGCTTATGATGTGCTAAAGTTTTTAAAAATGAACTAAGTAACTTCAGCACATGGGGCTGAAGTTTTTTGAAAAAGCTTTAAGACAAAAACTTTTGCATGTCTGGTATTAATTTGATTCTTATCTTTTTTGCATTTTCTAGCAGCATTTTGTCATTTATCACCTATATCACCTACTTTTTGTGACCTTATTTTTTATTAATTTTTAATTGCATCTACCACTTACTTATTTTGCCAAATACTTATCTTGTTACATTTAATTTCTGTAAACAAAAAATAGTTAACAATATCTTCTGTATTTATAGATATTAAATTGATTAGGTGCACTCTTTGACTATATTAACAATCGTTTCACTTGAGAATTTCATAGTCATCCATAGACTTCTATCATATTTCTTTAAATTTGTCTTCAAAGAAAAAAAAAGAAAATGTTGGCTAAGACATGTTTATTGGGTGTAGCAGGAAGTTCGTGCGAAGGAAAGATAGTGAAGGAGAAGTCGAAATACTTCATATGTTAAAGAGAGTGGCCAGATCAAACACTCGAGCACAAGGACAATTTGCTCTTTTTACTAGTTGATAAATCTAACTTTTCGGAAAAAGAGTAAATTTCTTAGGGCTCGAATTTTTGATGTGGCCAATCTCCGTCACAAATGAAGTATTTGGACTTCTCCTTCACTATCTTTGCTTCCCATGAATTCCCAGATGTACACCAATAAGCATGTCTTTGGATAATATTTTCTTATTTTTTTCTTATGAAAGAAGGCGCAAGTTGTTAAAAAAATTATAATACTAACCTACGTCAACCTGTATCTGACAGAAAACGCTTTGGTAGAAGACATAGTGAAGGTTCATGGAATGTGGTTAAGAAAACCAAGAATAGCAACTAGGACATGACTATGGAGAATATGAAGACACTTTGTGAATTTTTTAAATAGAGAATACCTTATAAACCAAGAAGTATTTTTTTAAGGATGTAAGTGAAAATAAAGTTAAATTTTTTGAATATACATTATTTTGTGTGAATTATATGACTTGGATAGATTCAAATATATTTGTGTCTTTTTTCATAAATTTCAGGTATATTTTTATTGAAATTCAGCATGCTAAACTTGAGCATGAAGTAAATAACTTTTATTTTTTAAGCTGAAGTTTTGGTTAAAAGTCATAACAAAAGTGTCAAATATAGGACAAAAACTTCATCTCATCACTAAATATACTAAATAACTTCAGCAATTTCTGCATAAATTATTTGAAAATTCTTTACGACAAAAACTATGGAGTCCAGAATAAAAACTTCAGCTTATCAAATGCTAAATATTTTAGAAATGTACTAAATAACTTAAGCAAATTGGGCCGAAGTTTTTTTAACAAGTTTTAAGACAAAAACTATCGAATCCAACACAAAAACTTCAGCTTATCAGGTGCTGAAGTTTTGGGAAATATACTAAAAAATTCAGCACATTGGATCGAAGTTTTTTTAAAAAGTTGTACGAAAAAACTATTGAATCCAACACAAAAACTTTAGCTTATCAAGTGCTGATGTTTTTGGAAATATACTAAAAACTTCAGCACATTGGGCCGAAGTTTTTTGAAAAAGTTTTAAGACAAAAACTTCAACCTGTTTTGGTATTTTTTTAATTTGATACTTATCCTTTTTGCATTTACTATCTACTTTTTGTCTTCTGTTATTTTTCAAGCTGAAGTTATTTTTTTACTATAGAAAAATTATGGTCTTTATTAGGGCTGAAGTTACATTTCTTTTTGTATTGATCACATACTTGTTTTAACCACCTACTTATCTTGTTTCATTCTATTTCTCTGAACGTAAAACAATAAAAACAGCTGAAAGTTACTTTTACATTTATAGATATTAAATTGATTAAGTGAACTCTTTGTCTATATTTACAATCTTTTTACTTGAAAATTTTATAGTCATTCATAGATTTCTACCATATTTCTTTAAATTTATATTCATCCTTAGTCTTTCAAGTTTTGTTAAAGAAAAAATGTCTGGTGCAAGAGAAAGTAGGAAACCTAATATGGAGGAAATTATAAAGAAGTGGGAGAGTTTTAAGTGTGAATGGTACAATAACAAACCGATGGCTAATCTTATGCTTTTGTGGAATGAGATAAAGGCTGATTAGGAGAGAATCGGACCAAAACTCTGTGCCAATGAATCATTCAGAACAGAATTAACCTGGAACGTAGTTATGGAGATTATTCAACCTCGTTCGACAAGGTTGTGCAACAGTTTGATAGTTTTGAGTTTTCCGGCTGGACTGACTATTCCAAACTGCAAAACAACCTGAAGATTCTTATTCCTCTTATGGACAGAGTAATCGTCGAACAAAGTCAGCTGTATGATGAATTCAACAAGTTGAAGATTGATCTTCTTGGATTCAATGGTCTTTGCCCGACTACCCTATAGTTATCTCTGATAGTGATGATGATGAGATATTTAGAGAAATTTAGGAGTACTATGATGATGATGTTGATTGTGGTGGTGGTGATGATGATTGTTAGTGTTTGTAATATGTTTTTAATGCTTTAATGCTATATTTTTTTGTTAACTTCAGCCTATAGAGCTAATCTCTTTTTAGGTTCATTTTGTATAACTTCAGCCCAGAGAGCTGAAGTTTTATTTGTAATTTTGTGTTTTTCTCATCTCTTTTTATATCAATGCAATTTTCATCCTCTTTGTTCTTAGCTTTCTATTGCATTATCCTTGTTATTTTTTGGTATTTTCTTTATACTTCTTAGTTGTAGTATGGTACTTAGTTTTTGTTAAGCTCTTTTTCCATAACTTCAGCTTAGAGATGCTACAGCTTTTAATTAAACATATGTTTCTTTTTGTGTGTTGTACGCGTATGTATATGTGTGAGTGTGCGTATCTCTGTGTGTGTGTGTTTAAGGATATGTGTTTCACATACTGTAACCTAAAGTTTTTTTCTCATACAAATCATTGTGTACTTTTTTAAAATGCAACCAAACCTGTGAGTAGTCGAAGAGCTTATTTTGTTTTTATTGCTCTAAAAAAACTCACAATTTAATTATGTCATAAAAGTGCAGATTCAGACCAACGATTAATGAAGGTTGGAGTATTTTTCAGTGTGCATCTTGGAATATGGATGAGGTGCTGGAGAAGACAAGCAAGTTGTTCTGTTATGCCCAACTTGTTTACATCGCCTGCATTTGGTAGACTTGAATGGTATTGATGATTCAGTCGCAGGTATATGCCTATTCTTTTGTCTTCTTCCTTGTAAAATCTCTACATTGGGAAGTTTTGTGATCTCGGATTGTATATTTTGTGGTATATCCCATGATCTTTGATTTTCCACGGTATTCACATCTCCTTCATGTGTATTTAACCTGTGACGACCCAAAGGGGTCATCACTTGTTTTCTTACCTATTCTGTACTTTTGAGGCTTTGAAAACCTCATCTGGGGTTGCCTCGATTTGCATGTGCAGTCCTGGTGCGTAACCGGAAAGCTTAGATATGGATTCTGTGAGAAAAATACTAATTTTTGATACTAAATTGAACAAATGTGACTTCGGTCAATATTTTGGGTAAACGGACCCGGACCCATGATTTGACGATCCCGGAGGGTCTGTAGGAAAATATGGGACTTGAACGTATGCTTCGAATCGAATTCTGAGGTCCCAAATCCAAGAATAAATTTTTATGTGAAATTATTTTCTGGAAATAATTAAAGAAAATGGAAACAAAATTTTATTAGAAGACTGGGGTATCAGGCCCGTATTTTGGTTTCGGTCCCCGGTACAAGTCTTATATATGATTGAAGCACTTTCTATAAAGTTTGGTTGGGAACGGACGTTGTTTGACATGTTTCGGACATGAAATGAGAATTTTATGTCGTATAAAAAATTTTGGAAGAAATCATGAGTTTTGAGGCTCGATCTGATATATATGATGTTATTTTGGTGATTTGATCGCACGGACAAGTCTGTTGGATGTTTATTAGGTTGTGTGTATATTTGGTTTGGAGCTCCGAGGGCTCAGGTGAGTTTTGAGTAGGTTCCGGGAGGTCTTAGACTTAAAAACACCAGATATTGCAGGTCAGGGAAAAACTGCGGGCTCCAGTGCGCCCGTGGTCGCCTAAGCGCGGTCTGAGGTGTGCAATGTTCGGCCGCGCACGCCACAGTGTGGTCTGCAGTGCGAGCCGCATGGCCCGCGCTGCAAGCTTCAGAGAATCAGCAGCCTTCAGCTCCACTAGCGCGGTCCGCAATGTGATCGCGCGGCCACGGCCGTCCTTGCGCGGTCCGCGCTAGGCGCATCAGAAAGTATAAATATGAGGGATTTTTCAGTTATTTTCCCCACTTTTCAAAAACCCAAAACATAATAGGCGATTTTCTAAGCAATTCTTCTCCTACAAAACGATTGGTAAGTGATTTCTAACTCATTTTTCTTCACTCCGTAACACCTTTAAACATTATTCAACGTCAAATCAAAGATTTTTAATGGGAAAATTTGGGTATATTGGGTAGGACCTAGGGTTTTGCTAAAATTGGGGGTTGGACCTCAATTCGAGGTCCGATTTTAAAACTAATCACATAATTGGATTCGTGGGGAAATGGGTTACCGGATTTTTGTTCGAACCTCAGGTTTTGACCACGTTGGTCCGAGAGGCGTTTTGGTAATTTACCTAAATTTGCATCTTAGCTGTGAATTAAATAGTAGAATTAGTTGCACGAGATGTTATTTACGAGATGTAATTGAAATGAATAAATTTGGGTCATTTGGAGTCGGATACTCGTGGCAAAGGAGTGATTTCAAGTTGATTTTGGAGCTGATTGAGGTAAGTGGCTTGTCTAACCTTGTGTAGGGGACCTTCCCCTAGGGTATGATGTTTGTTAATTGAATGCGTCGTACGTGAAATGACGAGCGCGTACTTGAGCAAGTCGTTGGAAAAAAAATCCATTTTTTTACTTGAAGTATTTAAATTGAATTTTATTGCTTACCTGTTCACCTTAAAATGTGAGTTTATTCTATGCTAGTTTAGAGAGGCATGTTCATTTGACTTGCTTGCCTAAGTATTAAACTGTCCTATTTGTACTATGCGTAGTATGTTTGACTGGTATTTTCTATTCCTTGTCCTGAGTTAGAATCTTTCCTAATGTTTGGGTTTCTATTGTGTGTTTTTAAATTGGGACTACGGGTTGGCCTCCCGGAGATCCCCCTTCACTTGATATGTTCTGGACTGAGGGTGCGGGATACCAAGAGATCCTTAGTGAATATAATGAGGATACCAAGAGATCCCTAGTGAATATAATAAGGATACCAAGAGATCCCTAATGAATGTAATGAGGATACCAAGAGAACCCCGGGATACAAAAAGATCCCTAGTGTATGTGGTGAGGATACTAAGAGATCCCCGCCTATTATCCTCCGTTGTGAGTATTGTTCCTTATATTGTTTTGTTCCGTTTCCTATTGTTGTTTCCCTTATTTATCCTGTTTAGATTCTCACTATTGACTTTACCTATCTGTTTTTTTTATCTTATCATATATTATACTTATCTCAGTAGGGCCTTGACCTTCCTCGTCACTACCCAACCGAGGTTAGGCTTGGCACTTACTCAGTACCGCTGTGGTGTACTCATGCCTCTTCTGCGCATATTTTTCATATGAAGATCCAGGTATTTCATCTCAAGCACACTATCATCGAGGCAGAGAGATCTAGCAGAGACTTGAGGGATATTTGCAGCATCCGCAAACCGAAGAGTTTCCTTCCTTATTTTATCCGTAGCGTTTTGATTCTATCATACTTTTGATGTAGACATTCTGGAGATTAGAGCATTTACAGTATTTTCCTTAGCCTGTGTTTCCCGTGAGTTTCCGGGTTTTGGGATTGGATTGTAGACTTCCGCATTTATGTTTGAGTTGTATGTGCCAATTGGCACTTATTTATCATTTTTCATCTAGTTTCTCTTAATATAATTAAGTGTTTCCGCCTGCTAAATGAATTTCTGCATTGTTAGGCTTACCTAGTTGTAGGAACTAGGTGCCATCACGACATGTTCATGGAGGGTGAACTGGGGTCGTGACAAGTTGGTATCAGAGCTCTAGGTTCATAGGAGTCACGGGACACATGCCGGTTTATTAGAGTCTTGTTGATCGGTACAGAGATATCTATATTTATCTACGAGAGGCTATGTAACTGTTAGGAAAATTTCCACTTCACTCGATTTCCTTGTCGTGCGGTTTTTTCGACATCACAAAATTCAAAACTTCTGCCTTCCATTCTCTCACAGATGGTGAGGACACGTACTAGCAGGGACGATCAGGCACCCGCGCCCCCTACTGTAGTCGTCAGAGGCCAGGTCCCGGGGTAGAGGTCGAAGACGCGCACGTGGTACAGCCAGAGCACCTGCGCGAGCTGCCGCCGAGGCACTACTAGCAGGTCTAGCCGGAGCCCAGGCATCTGGCACGCCTACTACTGCCACTACTACTCCAGCCCTTCAGGAAATGTTGGCTCATTTCATGTCTATGTACACCACCTTGGCTGAGGCAGGGTTGTTTCCTCTTGCTGCAGCCACATCTCAGGCTGGGGGAGGAGCACAGACTCCCGCCGTCCGCACTCTTGACGAGTGCAGGTTGAGCAGGCCCTAGGGAGCATTCATATTCCACCTACAGTGTCGGTTCAGCCCGTGGATAGGGCAGCTACTTCTGAGGATGAACATCGGAGGTTGGAGAGGTTCAAGAAGTATGATCCTCCAATTTTCAGTAGACTAGAGACAGAGAATGCCTTGGGATTTCTAGGGGAGTGCCACCGTATTCTTTGCACTATGGGTATAGTAGAGTCCAGCGTGGTTTCTTTTACTACCTTTCAGCTATGGAGAGCCGCCCATGATTGGTGGCGCACTTATGAGATGGACAGTCCAGTCGAGGCTGTTTCTCTGACTTGGACCCAGTTCTCGAATATGTTTACAAGAGAGTTTGTCCCCTAGAGTCTCAGGGATGCATGGCGCACAGATTTTGAGCATTTGCACCAAGGTGCTATGACCGTTTTGGAGTATGCAATCTGTTATACCAGATTGGCCAGGCATGCACCGGCTTTGGTTGCTACAGTCCGCAAGAGAGTTCGCAAGTTCATCGAGGGCCTTATCCCACCCATCATCTCTAGCATGGCTCGAGAGTAGGAGATGTACATCCCTTATCAGTAGGTAGTGAGTATTTCTAGGAGAATCGAGAGTACGCTCACCAGGGAGCGAGGGGAGAGGAAGGACAGGAGGTCTCAAGAGTCGGGCCACTACTCTGGTGCCCGTACAAGTCGGCATGGTAAGGGTTTTGTGGGTCGCCCCGTTCATTCAGCTCTTCCAGCAGCCAATAGTGCTCCAGCTCCGCCTATACCTCAGGAGCCTTACTATGCACCTCCAGTTTCTAACGCGCCTTCTGCGCGGGGTGTTTCTAGAAGTCAGTCCAACAGACCTAGCCCTGGTTAGTCACAGCCACCGCGCACTCCCAGAGCTTGTTTTGAGTGTGTAACACCCGCCATGTGGTAAGGGATTTCCCTAGGCTTGGGAGGAGTGCACCCCCACAGCCTTCTCAGTCACAGCGTGCTCAGCAAAGTTCTCAGGCCATGATCACAGCTCCAGTTTCTGCCCAACCCGCTCAGCCAGCTAGAGGTGGAGGCTAGGGAGGTGAGGTCGCCCTCGAGGGGGAGGCGAGGCCATATATTATGCCCTTCCTTCTCGTGCCGAGTCTTTTGCCTCCAATTCGGTTATCACAGGTATTATACTAGTTTGTCATAGAGAGGCATCAGTTCTGTTTGGTCCGAGCTCTACTTATTCTTATGTGTCTTCTTACTTTGCTCCGCATTTGGGGGTTCCTCGGGATTCTTTGAGTGCCCCCGCCTATGTTTCTACTCCTGTGGGAGATTCTCTTATTATGGACCGCATTTATCGGTCATGTTTGGTTACCATTTATGCTTTTGAGACCAGAGCGCATTTATTGTTACTCGGTATGGTTGACTCTGACATTATTTTAGGCATGGACTGGTTGTCGCCCCAATATGCTATTCTTGATTGTCACGCCAAGACCATGACACTGACTGTGCCAAGTATTCCGCGTGTTGAGTGGAATGGTACTTTAGATTACACTCCTAGTAGAGTTATCTCTTTCCATAAAGCTCAGCGTATGGTTGAGAAGGGGTGTGCAGCATATTTAGCCTATGTGCGAGATGTCAGTGTAAATACCCTTCTGTCGATTCTGTTCTAGTGGTACAGGATTATCCGATGTGTTTCCAACTGATCTTCCGGGCATTCCGCCCGATAGAGACATTGATTTTGGCATTCATCTGTTGCCGCGCACTCAGCCTATCTCCTTTCCTCCGTATCATATGGCTCCTCCTGAGTTGAACGAGTTGAAGGATCAATTGCAGGAACTGCTTGATAAGGGTTTTATTTGACCTAGTGTTTCACTTTGGGCTGATCTTGTTTTGTTTATGAAGAAGAAGGATGGTTCTATGCATATGTGCATTGATTATCGCCAGTTGAACAAGGTTACAGTGAAGAACCGTTATCCTTTGCCTCGTATTGATGATCTGTTGGACCAGCTTCAGGGCGCATGGGTATTTTCTAAGATTGACTTGCGCTCAGGGTACCATCAGTTAAAGATTCGGGAACTAGATATCCCGAAGTCTGCCTTCAGGACTCAGTGTGGTCATTACGAGTTCCTCGTTATGTCATTTGGGCTGACCAACGCCCCAGCAGCTTTTATGCATTTGATGCACAGTGTATTCAGGGCATATCTCGACTCATTCGTTATAGTTTTTATTAATAATATTCTAGTGTATTCTCGGAGTCGAGAAGAACATGAGCAGCACCTGAGGACCGTGCATCAGATCCTGATAGAGAAGCAATTATATGCGAAGTTCTCAAAATGTGATGTTTGGTTGGATTCAGTGGCATTCTTAGGCCACGTGATTTCAAGCGAGGGCATTCGGGTAGATCCGAGGAAGATAGAGGTCGTGCAGAGTTGGCCTAGGCCCTCCTCAACTATAGAGATTTGTAGTTTCCTAGGTTTGGCAGGTTATTACTGTCGCTTTGTGGAGGGGTTTTCATCGATTGTAGCCCCTATAACAAGGTTTACCCAGAAGGGTGATCCATTTTAGTGGACAGAGGAGTGTGAGGAAAGCTTTCAAAAGCTCAAAACGGCTTTGACTACGGCCCCTATTTTGATATTGCCTACCGGTTTGGGGCCTTATACTATCTTCTGTGATGCCTTGAGAGTTGGCCTTGGAGCGGTATTGATGCAGGATGACACGGTGATTGCCTACACGTTCAAATAGTTGAAGATTCATGAGAAGAACTACCCTGTCCACGACCTTGAGTTAGCTGCTATTGTTCATGCCTTGAAGATCTGGCGTCATTATTTGTATGGTGTGCCTTGCGAGATTTATACTGATAATAGGAGTTTGCAGCATTTATTCAAGCAGAAGGATCTAAATTTGTGCAGCAGGAGGTGGTTAGAGTTGCTAAAGGACCACGATATCACTATTCTGTATCACCCGGGCAAGGCTAATGTGGTAGCGGATGCCTTGAGTCGCTGGGCGGAGAGTTTGGGGAGTTTGGCATCTTTACCAGCTTTAGAGAGCCTATGGCGATGGATGTTCAGGCCTTAGCCAGTCAGTTTGTCATATTGGATCTTTCGGAGCCCAGTTGGGTTCTAGCTTGTGTGGTTTCCCGGTCTTCCTTATTTGATCATATTAGGGGACGGCAGTATGATGACCCCCATTTATTTTCCCTTAAGGAAAGGGTTAAGCATGGTTATGCCAGAGATGTGACCATTGGATGCAGGGCCGTGTTTGTTTGCCCAATGTCGATTGTCTACGGGAGTTGATTCTAGCAGAGGCCCATAGTTCGCGGTATTTCATCCATCCAGGTGCCGCGAAGATGTATCAGGACTTGAGGCAGCACTATTGGTGGAGGCGGATGAAGAAGGATATAGTTGGATATGTAGCTAGATGCCTCAACTGTCAAAAGGTGAAGTATGAGCACTAGAGACCGGGTGGGTTGCTTCAGCAAATAGAGATTCCAGAGTGGAAATGGGAGCGCATCACTATGGATTTTGTACCGGGACTTCCACGGACCTTGAAGAAGTTTGATTTCATTTGGGTAATTGTGGATCGGCTGACTAAGTCCGCTCATTTTATCCCTGTGTGTACGACTTATTCATCGGAGCGGTTGGCGGAGATTTATATCTCAGAGATCGTCCGTCTTTATGGTATTCCAGTTTCTATTATTTCAGAGAGAAAGTTCACATCGCGGTTCTGGAAGGTCGTGCAATAGGAGTTGGGTACTCGGGTAGAGTTGAGTACAACATTTCACCCCCAGACGGACGGATAGTCTGAGCGCATTATCCAGATCCTTGAGGACATGCTCCGTGCGTGTGTGATTGATTTTGGAGGGTCTTGGGATCAGTTATTGCCATTAGCATAGTTTTCCTACAACAATAGCTACCAATCGAGCATCCAGATGGCTCTTTATGAGGCTTTATATGGTAGACGGTGTTGATCACTGATTGGATGGTATGAGCCGGAGGAGGCTCGGTTGCTAGGTAAAAATTTGGTTCAGGAGGCCTTGGACAAGGTCAAGATCATTCAAGGCAGGTTTCGTTCAGCTCACTCTAGGCACAAGAGTTATGCAGATCGCAAGGTTCGAGATGTAGCATTTATGGTTGGGGAGCGGGTATTGCTACGAGTGTCACCGATGAAATGTGTGATGAGATTTGGGAAGAAGGACAAGCTTAGCCCTAGGTACATTGGTCCGTTTGAGATTCTCTATAGAGTGGGAGAGGGGGCTTATAGACTCGCATGACCGCCTAGCTTATCAGCTATGCATCCAGTTTTTCATGTATCCATGCTCCAGAAGTATCACGGCGATCCAGCTCACGTGTTAGATTTCAGCACTGTCCAGTTGGATAAGGACTTGTCCTATGAGGAGGAGCCGGTAGCCATTCTAGACCGGCAGGTTCGTCAGTTGAGGTCCAAGAGATTTCCTTCTGTTCGTATACAATGGAGACGTCAGCCTCCTGAGGCATCGACCTGGGAGTCCGAGTCTGATATGCAGAGCCGTTATCCTCACCTTTTTCCGGACTCAGGTACTTCTTCTTTTGTCCGTTCGAGGATGAACATTTGTTTTAGTGGTGGAGGATGTGACGACCCAAAGGGGTCATCACTTGTTTTCTTACCTATTCTGTACTTCCGAGGCCTTGAAAACCTCATTTGGGGTTGCCTCGATTTACGCAACCGAAAAGCTTAGATATGGATTCTGTAAGAAAAATGCTAAATTTTGATAATAAATTGAACAAATTTGACTTCAGTCAACCTTTAGGGTAAACGAACCTGGACCCGTGATTTGACGGTCCCAGAGGGTCCGTAAGAAAATATGGGAGTTGAGGGTATTCATGGAATCGAATTCCGAGGTCCCAAGTCCGAGAAATGAATTTTTATGTGAAACTATTTTCTGGAAATAATAAAAGAAAATGGAAACGAATTTGATTAGAAGACTGGGGTATTGGGTCCGTATTTTGGTTCTGGTGCCCGGTACAAGTCTTATATATGATTGAAGCACTTTCTGTAAAGTTTGGTTGAGAAGGGACATCGTTTGACGTGTTTCGGACCCGAAATGGGAATTTAGTCTTATAAAAAAATTGGAAGAAATCATGAGTTTTGAGGCTCGATCCGATGTATATGAAGTTATTTTGGTTATTTCATCGCACAGACAAGTCCGTAGGATCTTTATTGAGGTTCTGTATATTTGTTTTGGAGCCCCGAGGGCTCGGGTGAGTTTAAAGTAGGTTTCGGGAGGTCGTTGACTTAAAAACATCAAATATTGCAGGCAAGGAAAAGCTGCAGGCTCCAGCGCACCCGGTCGCCTTAGCGCGGTGTGCGTTGCGCGGCTGCGCACTCTTCACCGCGTCCGCTGATGAGCCATCCAGTCACAGTCGTCCTCGAGCGACCCCCTTTTCCAACTTCAGAGAACCAACAGCCTTCAGTTCCACTAGCGCGGTTCCCAAGGTGAGCCGCGCTGGGCGCGTCAGAATATATAAATATGCGGTATTTTTCAGTTATTTTCCCCACTTTTCAAAAATCCAAAACATAAGAGATGATTTTCTAAGCAATTATTCTCCTTCAAAACGATTGGTAAGTGATTTCTAACTCATTTTTCTTCACTCCTTGACACCTTTTTACATTATTCAACGTCAAATCGAAGATTTTTAATGGGAAAATTTGGGTATATTGGGTAGGACCTAGGGTTTTGCTAAAATTGGGGGTTGGACCTCAATTCGAGGTCCGATTTCAAAACAAATCACATAATTGGTCGTGTGGGAATGGGCAACCGGATTTTAGTTCGAACCTCGGATTTTGACCACATTGGTCCGAGGGGTATTTTGGTTATTTTACCTAAATTTGCGTCTTAGCTATAAATTAAATAGTAGAATTAGTTGCTCGAGATGTTATTGAAATGAATAGATTTGGGCCATTTGGAGTTAGATACTCGTGGCAATAGAGCAATTTCATGTTGATTTTGGAGTCGATTGATGTAAGTGGCTTGTCTAACCTTGTGTGGGGAACATTCTCCCTAGGATATGATGTTTGTTAATTGAATTCCTCGTACGTGAGGTGACGAGCGCGTATTTGAGCAAATCGTTGGAAAAAAATCCTTTTTTTTACTTGAAGTATTTAAATTGAATTTTCGTGCTTACCTGTTCATTTTAAAATGTGAGTTTATTCTATGCTAGTTTAGAGAGGCATGTTCATTTGACTTTCTTGTCTAAGTGTTAAATTGTCCTATTTGTACTCCGCGTAGTATGTTTGACTGGTGTTTTCTATTCCTTGTCCTGAGTTAGAATCTTTCCTAATATTTGGGTTGCTATTGTGTGTTTTTAAATTGGGACTACGGGTTGTCCTCCCGGGAGATCCCCTGCACTTGATATGTTTTGGACTGAGGGTGCGGGATACCAAGATATCCCTAGTGAATATAATGAGGATACCAAGAGATCCTCGGGATACCAAGAGATCCCTAGTGAATGTAATGAGGATACCAAGAGATCCTCGGGATACCAAGAGATCCCTAGTGTATGTGGTGAGGATACCAAGAGATCCCCAGCTATTTTCCTCAGTTTTGAGTAGTGTTCCTTATATTGTTTTGTTCTGTTTCCTATTGTTCTTTCCCTTATTTATCCTGTTTAGATTCTCGTTGTATACTTTATCTATTCTATTTTTTTATCTTATCATATATTATATTTATCTCAGTAGGGCCTTGACCTTCCTCGTCACTACCCAACCGAGGTTAGGCTTCGCACTTACCGAGTACCGTTGTGGTGTACTCATACCTCTTCTGCGCATGTTTTTCATGTGCAGATCCAAGCACTTCATCTCAGGCACACTATCATCGAGGCGGAGAGATCTAGCGGAGACTCGAGGGATATTTGCAGCGTTCGTAGACCGAAGATTTTCCTTCCTTATTCTATATGTAGCGTTTAGATTCTATCATACTTTTGATGTAGACATTCTGGAGATTAGAGCATTTACAGTATTTTCCTTAGCCTGTGTTTCCAGTGAGTTTCCGGGTTTTGGGATTGAGCTGTAGACTTCCGCATTTATTTTTGAGTTATATATTCCAAGAGACACTTATATACCATTTTTCTTCTAGTTTCGCTTAATTTAATTAAATGTTTCTGCCAGCTACATTAATTTCCGCATTGTTAGGCTTACCTAGTTGTAAGAACTAGGTGTCATCACGACATGTTCATGAAGGGTGAACTGGGGTCGTGACACAACCATGTTTCCCTTGAATACAAATTAAGCAGTAATTAGATTTCTGAAAATATCTCTTATTAATAGCATCAATTGCGTGTGGACATGGCAATTCATCACGTTGGAATTCCAAGCAGTCACAAGTTCTCTTTTTTAAGTCCACAACTAATTCAATTCCTTCACTCTTTATTCTAAAAAATATTGAGTCAAGATTGAACGCCTAACAAGGAATAAAAAATTAAGACAAACTATATTAGTGTATTTTTCTTCAAAAAGAAAAAGTATGAAAATTTTAAAGGTAAGCACTAAATCAGTGCAATAGATATAAAAGGCTGAAGTTAATAAATATACTCACAAATATTTTTCAAGCCAAATCCATCTTCTTAGTCATCTCTTCTTCTGTCCATATTGATACTCTGTGAAAAGTTTCATTTGCCTTTTTTCTCCGTCCGTAAAACCACTCTCCCAACTTTTCTTAGATAATATCTAACATTCTTAAAATAGGCATTTCTCTCCCTTTTAGTAAAACGGAATTCATTGATTCTACCAGATTTGTTGTTAGCATATCATAACGTCGCCGTGGGAACCACGGTCGAGCCCATCTCTCGGGAGGCACTTCCATTATGTAATTGTATATTTTTTTGTCAATACTTTTGAGTTGGGATATTAACTGATTAAACTCTTCATGTTTAAATGACCTTGCAACACTTTGAAAAAGATTTGTTACCACGGCCTTTGCATGTCTTTGCTTTAAATTGTTCTCAAAGTGATAGAGGCAGATACCATGGTAAGCTTTTGAAAAAAAAATTTCTAATCCCATTTGCGATTGATTAGTTTCTATCTAACAAGAAAACCAGTTCACGGCGGACTTGAATTGCTTTTCTCATTTTCCCGAAGAACCAACTGTATGCCTCATTATTTTTTGAATCTGTCACACCAAAACATAGAGATTTGATTGTTTGCATCCTTTTATACAGTAACAAATAGAACACCATGATATTCTGACTTTAAAAATGTTGCATATAATGTAATAACGGGTCTATAGTAGCACCAACCAACTACTGATGTCGCAGGAACAAAGAACATGTAGGCAAATTTGTACATTAAAACACACAAAAAAAAAACAAATCATAAGGTGTGAAGTTTTTCAAATAGTTACATTTGAAACTTCAGGCTGATGGTTAGTATTGTTTTGCTTACCTATTTTGCGCATCACTTTTTATGCTTGTACACATTCCTGAATTTTCGGCCACCATCATGTATAGGTATGAAGGAAGAATCTGGTAGTTCTCTTCAGGTGTTCCCCTTATGCAAGCAATAGCTTTTTGAATAGCACACCATGTCTTGTGATAACCAATGTCAATTCCAAATTTCTTTTTCATTTTATTTTCTACAAATGTTGGTGTAACCTCTATCTTTTTGTCTCGAACATGTTCTTGAATTTTTTCACTCATAAA
This sequence comes from Nicotiana benthamiana, assembly GCA_034376525.1. Classification (NCBI taxonomy): domain Eukaryota; kingdom Viridiplantae; phylum Streptophyta; class Magnoliopsida; order Solanales; family Solanaceae; genus Nicotiana; species Nicotiana benthamiana. Next base: position 83,978,571 of record CM067331.1, on the reverse strand, counting down.
ATTTGATGTAGCATACTTCTGATATGATTTTCTTGCATCAAGCGAGCATTCGTGGATTTTATGATATTTTATTACCCTAAACAGTGTGGAATTTTGTATTCTGGTCGCACGTACATTCCAACCACATTTTTCCACGATGCATTTCAGCTCGTATCTCTTGGAACATGATCTAACAGCAGTGAATTCAAATTTTTAGTTTATCTCCAAGCTGCAGAAAAATTTAGTCATGTTTTGTTTGTTCTTAAAGATTGATCCAACTTGTATTTCCTCAGGCAACGCATCGTGCCTAAGTATTTTATATGGTGGAGATTCTTTCACATTTCTCCTTACTATTTTTCTTGATTTCTGAAAAACACAAAAACTTTCAGTAATTTCTTCAATTCTAGCTGATGTTATCGGTATAAGCTCCATGTTTACTTCATCTTCATTGTTGTTTATCATTGCAAAAGGTAACAAAAAGCTTTATTGGATTGTGTGTTGGTTCTCAATTTGCATTATTAGCTGCCATTCTTCTTCTTGGGCATCGACAAACTGGTGTGAATTTATTGGAGGAGAGGGTAATTGTTGCAGCACTATATATTCTGAAGCAGCTGTAATGTTAGAAGGTTGTTGCCCATTATCTACTTCCATTATTGGCTGTCGTACTTCATGTTGATAGTCAGCAAACGGTTCTGAATCTATCGCATATGCAAGAGATTGGTTGAATGCTGCAGATTCTGAAGGTTGTATTTTTTCAATGACGTAATGGTAATTATTGTAGGGTGAATCAGTTGTAAGCAAATGTATACACGTACTGAGTTCTTCATCTGAAGTTACAAGCTTTCCTTTGCTTGTATTTAGTTTAATATCAAACCAGATTTTTAGTGCATATCTGGTTGAATCTATATTTGTAACATCACTAATTTTCTTCAAGAAAATATTGAATGATATGTCCTTATTAAGTAGAAGAAGTTTTGTATCATGATCCAAGTAATTGAAATCAGAAGTCCAATTCCCATTGAAAGTTATAACAACGCAAATCGAACTCATCCTGCAGATTCATGTTTAGTGGCAAGTATAAGAAAAGTGAACAAAAGAAATTTTAGGTTGTTTGTGCTGAAGTTTTTACAAATGAACTAAATCACTTAGGCATCTTCTGCTGGAATTTTTTTTGGAAAAAGATGTATGACATAATTAATGAATCCTGCACAGAAAACCTCAACTTATTAAGTGCCGATGTTTTTAGACATAAGGTTAATAACTTCAGCATATCAGCGAAAATATTTTGTATGACGAGGATTTATCAATAAAGGGAAAAAACTTCAGCTCATTAAGTGCTGATGATTTTAGAAATGAACTAAAAAAATTCCAGTACATTGGGTTGAAATTTTATTAAATGAATTCAACAAACTTGAGCATGTTTCAGCATTAATTGCATAATATACCTGAGTAATCTATACACTAAAGTAGTAATTATATTGCGTTTGGGAGTATGTGTTAGTGTAATAATTACACTCCTATCACATTCATGCAATCTTTTTATTAGACAACCTTTAAAATTCCTCTTTGCCTTTTCATATACCATGCAAAAGTTTGTTTCCCTATATACGCACGTTATTCCTTGTGAGTTTATTCACTCAAACACATATATATTAGCAGACATAAAATACAAAAAGGAGAAAAATAGATGCATTCATCAAGCAAATGCTGGAAGAAATCAAGCAAGACATTATAGAGGCTTTTGAGCTTAAACTGGATGAGCTCATAGACAAATACGACAGGGAGCTGAAAAAATTAACCACAAGCTTGATACGCTTGTGATGTATGCAAGATTTGATAATCTTGCTGATGAAGATGCTAGTCCATCTGGTAGTGACGACGATGGTGATGATAATATGGACGATTATTTTGTTTTGTTATTTATGTATTTGATTTATCTTTTTTAATGTTTTAATGAAATATTCAATTTTTATTTTATGTTTTTTCTGTGTTTTTTTAAATATTATTTCTATTCAAACTTTAGCTCTATTAGCAAAATATTTTACAAAATTATCTAAAAAACTTCAGCACCAGTTCTGAAGTTTTTTGCGCAATATAAATTTTAAATTTATTTATTATTTTTTGCCCAATATAGAAAAAAAACTTCAGCTGCTCCTGCTGAAGTTTTTAAGTAATAACTAAAAAACTTCAGCACCTAGGCTGAAGTTTTTTGGTGCAACATGAATTTTTAATTTATTTTTTATTTTTTACCCACTGTAGGAGCAAAACATTAGCTCCTCATGCGTAAGTTTTTAAATATTAATTAAAACATTTCAGCACCTATGCTGAAGTTCTTTAGCGCAATATGAATTTTTAAATTATCCAGTGTAGGAGGAAAACTCCAGCTCCTTCTGCTACAGTTTTAAATAATAACTAAAAAACTTCAGCACCTATGCCGAAGTTTTCTGGTGCAATATGAAATTTTATTTTATGTTTATTTTCTTTTTTGGCCTAGTGTAGGAGGAAAACTTCAGCTCCTCCTGCTGAAGTTTTTAAATAGTAACTAAAAACTTCAACACCTATGCTGAAATTTTTTTGTGCAATATGAAATTTTAATTTATATTTCTTTTACCCAGTATACGAGGAAAACTTCAGCTTTTAATTATTAACAAAGAAACTTCAGCAACTATGCCGAAATTTTAAAATAATCATATAATGTTTTAAAATAATTTCTTCTTCGTTATGTTATTGCCAGCTCGTCAGCTTAGAATGTTAGAATTTATCGTCAAATAGATTTAGAATGCAAATTCACCGTATCAGTAAAGTTCGTCAAACAACTTCAATCAATCAATCAGAAAGCATATAATTCAAAAACTATTTTGAATTCTGAAGATGAATTTGAATACTTACAATATATTTAAATTTGAATTTGAATTTGGAATTTGAATGCGAGATGCGATCTCAAAAGAGACGGACCGATGGAAGAAATACGAAAGAGATCTAGAATTTGAATCTGAATATGCTTGTTTCAACATTTATATATTTTGGAAAGGATATAATAATCATATTATTACCGATTTTTTGTTAATTGGTAATCAAATCAATAGCTTTTAAAAACATATAGGTTAAAAATAGCACAAAAATAAAGTACGACGGCAAATAGCTCGGTATTGGGAGAGAGAAAGGGAAGGACAAAGCAAGGTCATACAAGTTAGAATCCACAAAACCACTGACTTGTGTGTGGGAAATCTAAAATCCATTTGCTCTTAAGTTGAGGTTAAAAGTTTCGAGTCTTGTTAATATGAAACGACTACCACGATTAATATATCAAAAGACAACCTACTCATTAACATTTTGGTTATCTTAATTTGCTAGGCAAATCTACACAAGTTACCACTTTTTCCTAACGTTGATAATATTCTAGAATTGCTAGAAAACTGTAGTACAGCTTAATTAATTGTTATTTTGAAGATCGTTTTCAAACGCCATATACTGCCCCTCCATAAAGAAATATCACATTCAAAGTACCTTGCATTTTCTGTGTCAAATATAATCATTTTCTTGGTCGTACTTTCAAGTACTTTCAACTTAGAAAAGTATGAAAAGACAGCAAAAAATATCGACTTTTCTCATGGTTCTTAGCAGGCATTAATAACTATGGTTGGCTAGATGATGTGTTGTGGACCTTTTCTAATGAATACTTGGAAATCAATCTTCATTTTTCTATCTTGACAACGATTGCAACCAAAATATCAAACACATAAGAAGGCAACAAACAACATTTTACAAGTCCTCACAATCAATATCTTAATGTTATTCTTGTAGTATTCTTTGACATGTTCAACTTTCTTTGACATGTTCACCGCGAACTTCAGTATATATACTCTCTATATCTCATTCATATTCCATTATAACTCCATTATAGTACACCTCCAACACCACATCTAATCCACCAGAAAATACCAAAAAACTTGTGTTCAGAAAATGTATAGAGTTGCAAGTTCATCAGAGTACTTGGTGATCACAGGGCTAGGGATCACCGATATAAACATAACCAAGAAAGCTTGGGTACTTCCTGGACAATCTAGTAGAAGGTTTGATGTTTCCCCTGTGAATTACACTTTTGAAGTCCAAGCCATGAGTGCTGAAAAACACCCTTTTGTTCTTCCAGCAGTTTTCACAATCGGTCCTAGAGTCGATGATGAAGGCATCCTCTTGAAGTACGCAAAACTCATCTCTCCACATGACAAACTCTCAAACCATGTCAAAGACCTTGTTCAAGGTATAGTTGTTTTTTTCTTTTTCTAATAACGTTGGTGTCTAAAAGCTTGACACAACACGAGTATTCCATCTACCTGCTATCTCCCACTAAAATTTATGCAGATGGGACCAAATTATCTAGCATCCCATTTCATTGATGATGCCCAATGTAGACGGAGTTAGTATATTTTCTATGGGTTTAAAGGAAAATATTTTTTATATAGAACATAGATGGATAAAAAACACTAGAAGTTCGACAAGTATGGAACAAACAAACAACAATAACAAATCGAATGTAATTTCACAAGTAGGATCTGGAGAGGATAGCGTATACATAGACCTTACCTTACCTTTAAGAAGGCAAAGAGGTTATTTTAGGTAGACCCTCGACAAAGAGGCAATGACAAGAAACTAATCGGAAAACCAAGTAAAAACACAAACTAACACTAAGTAATGCAATTACAAAACTAAAGCGAAGACAACAACAAGTAATACCAGAAGTCTAGGAGCACGAAAATAGACAAAAGATACTAAGTGATGTACTAAATGTACTATAACAAACAAGGACAAGGGTCGGCTACCTAACATTCTACCTTAATTCTCAATTTCACACCTTCCTATCCATGGTCATGCCCAGTAAGCTAGAGCAATATCATATCCTACCTAATTACCTCTCCTCAATACTTCTCCGGCCTGCCTCAACCTCTATGTTGACCCTCCAATGCCAACCTCTCATACCTCCTCACGGGTGCATCTGTGTCTCGCCTTTTCACATGCCCGGACCTTCTCTCGCATTTCGTATCTTGTCCTCCACAAATGCCACACCCATCATGTCCCGGATAACATCATTCTTAATTCTATCTAACTTGGTATGCTCACACATCCATCTCAACATCCTTATTTTAGCCACCTTTATCTTTTGGACATGGGAGTTCCACTGGCCAACATTCTGATCCATACAGCATAGTCGGCCTAACCACCGCTCTGTAGAACTTCCTCTAAGTCTTGGTGACACATTCTTATCACACAGAAGATTGGAAACGAGCCTTCATTTTATCCATGCTGCCTCAATATGATGAGTAACATCCTTGTCAGGAGCGGCTCAAGTACATGCGAGGCCTAAGGCTAAAGTCTAATGTGGGGCCTAAATTTTTAAAAGAAGGTTATGGTATGTATTTCTTTTTATGGGTAAATAATATATTACATAAATATTAGCACTAAGCCAGTGCAACAGTGTGCAAATCAGTAATTACGACTAAATTATCATCTACATCGGGTACAAAAACCAGCTTGCACCAAAAAGTGATCAACAAAATGTAATTAAGTTTAAGGCACTGTAAATTTCTTCTTTTACCAAAAAAATCTACTATTTCTTTCAAGCCAGACATACCACCAGATAACTTGAGGAACAGTGTTTAAGGTGTTTTGAGCATTCTTGCATAGACCCTCCCTGGTCAAGCATGTCACAACCCAAATTCCATACCCGATCGTGATGGCGCCTCTCGTGAATACAAGGCCAGCCAACAACCCCAAATCCTCTTTAAACAGCTATTAAACATAAATGAATAGAAATACTACTAAATGACATTTAACTATGAACTTTTATTCCAATACAACCCGACCGAGGTGTCACAAGTCACGAGCATCTAATGAGTAGAGACACTACTACGGGACCAATAATGTATATAAATACAAGATGAAATCGGAATACAAAGATGGAGTGCGGGGTCGCGAACGCAGGCGGTCACCTTGCTCAACTGCCAGAATAAGGCCTTCGGTCCTGCTAATAACCCGCTACCGGGTGAACAATAACTGCAACTGCACGCAAGGTGCAGAGAGTAAAGTGAGTACTTCCAAATTAATGGTAATAAGAGATAATAATATCTGAGCGATAAGAAAACACGCATGAGCACACCAAACTGCTATAAAAGACAAAACAAGCCCTTTTGAGAAAAATCGAAATACTGTAAAAATCCCTTTTTGAAAATCCCAAGTTCTGTTCAAAATCTCATTTAAAAATGTGCTTTTTCAACAATTGCAAAGGTAATTTCAACAAGTAGGAAAAAGTCATAAACCTACCCCTCGGGCTCAATATCATCTCACAATATCCAACATCAGCCTCTCGGGCTCAGCACTCCTTAACATATAACACCAGGGTATCTGGTCAACAAGGCAAGTAACAGTATGTATGCCAATGGTATATGAGTGCTAAATGTCGTTCCACGTAGTACAAATAGGAGAGAATGCATGAATGCAGGAATGCAAAGCAATGCACATGACCGCTACGGTGTGTAGCCCGATTCATTTGGGTACCCGCGCTCACTGTGGGGGTTCAGACTTCGGAGGGGCTCCTACAGCCCAAGCGCGATATAAATATCACATCGCTGCGGGTCGTGCAACCCGATCCATGCAAGTATATGCATATGCACACATAATACTTGAGGCCTGAAAGCCTCCTCATATCGCTCCTCATGCCCTCACATGGCCCTCGGCCTCAGATTGTCCAAAAATAGTCAAAAAGCCCCTCAGGCATCAGTAAAACAATAATACTCAGCTCAAATGATAGTTCAAATATCAGTTAAAACTCCAAGTTTGAGTAAAATATGGTTGAGTTCATAAAACAGTGCAAATCACATGGACTTAGTTCACCAAATATTTCAAACAGTGAGGAAAACAGTGATAATGGTTCATAAAGAGTTCAAACAATCGACAATAAGCCCCAAGTATGGCAATGAACCAAAACTATAATGATAACAACAAAGAATTTACAATTTAGCGGTAAAACCAACAACCGGGGCAGACCAAGTCACAATCCCAACGGTGCTCTACCCCACGCTCAGGTCCAGCATGCAAGTCACCACAATACAGCACTAGGATGTGCAAATCCGGGGTTTCAAAACCTCAGGATATCATTCCCAAATATTACTAACCTCGAACCGGCGAAAACGCAAGCTCGCGATGCCTTTTCCCCACAAATCAGCCTCCACGCGCGTCAAATCTAGCCAAAAATAGAGCGAATATATCACAATATGCAAATGGGACAATACCCAGTCGAAAACAATCGAATTATAGCAAGAATCTCGACACTAGCAAAACCCGAGCCCCGAGCCCCGGGCCCGCTTCTCTAAAAATTATGAAAGTCACATCATCGGATTCCTCGTCTCTCCACGAGTCCGTACATATAAAATTTACCAAAATCGGAGTTAATTTGACCCTTCAAATTCCCAAGTCTTATTTTCAAATCCCTAGACCTAAATCCTCAATTTCTAACCTCCAAACACGGATAAAAATTTAAACCAACAGAAATAATCATGGAGAAAAATCAAAATAAAAGTCAGATACTTACCCCCTTGCTGAGACGAGAACAACTCCGTGAAAAGCACCTCAATCGGAGCTCTAGAACTCAAGTTATGGCTGAAATGCCAAACTTCTCGGTTTATACACTGACCAAGTCGCTTCCGCGGACCTTTTCCCTCTTCCGCGGACTTTTTGTCTTATCTGGGACCGCTTTTGCGGTCATTTGTCCGCTTCCGCTGTCAATTTCTGCTTCGGCGGTTTTGAAAGAACCAGATTTTATCTCGGTATGGAAACGAGAATAACTTCCTCATACAAACTCGGAATTTGATGATTCGTTTTCCTATGGATCCGTAATTTCGATATGAATCTAAGGGTTCAAACAAAACTGAATTTGGAGCTCATTTGCTTATTATGGTACCCTTTATTCCCAAAGATACGGCGTTGGAACATCAAATAAGAGTGTGATCGCAACCCGAAACACACCCGAGGCCCCCCGGACCCCAACCAATCATACCAACCAATCCCAAAACACATTACGAACTTGATCGAGGCCTCAAATCACATCAAACAACACTAAAACCATGAATTACACCTCAATTCAAGCTTGAAGAATTTTGAAGTTTCCAACTTTTATTTCCGATGCTGAAACCTATCAAATCACGTCCGGTTGACTTCAAATTTTGCACACAAGTCCAAAATGACATAAGGAAGCTACAGAAATTCTCGGAATTCCATTCCGAGCCTCAGATAAAAATCTCACCTATCAACCGGAATTCGCCAAAATACTAACTTCGCCAATTCAAGCCTAATTCTACACCGGACCTCTAAATTCAATTCCAATGGCTCTCCTAAGTCACAAATCATCTCCTGAAGCTAACCGAACCACCAAAATTCACATCCGAGCCCTCTAGCCACATAGTCAACTTTCGGTTGACTTTTCCAAAACAAGCTTCCTTCTAAGAGGCCATGTGCCATATTTCCAACCAAAACCAATTCAATTACACCCGATCGACTCTAATACTGATATTGAAACTTGAAGAAACACAATAAGGGGGAAACGGAGAAGTAACACATAAGACGGCGGGTCGGGTCGTCACATCCTCCCAACTTAAACAAATACTCGTCCTCGAGTGTACCATGAGTTGTACTAGAAGTAGACCAATAGCTGAATGACCTTACTAAGCATATACTCAGGGTGATCCCACGTCACCCTAACTCACATAGTTACCGATAACACAACACAGCTGAAATTTCACAATCCATCTGGCCCATAAACCGTAGAACCACACTGCACTTCCCGAGATCATACACAAGATTAGAACCTCACATCTATACTCATAATTAACCCGAACCAGCTGTAATAACCCACACCTGCAACCTCAGGTGAATTCATACAATATACCACACATTCCAACACTCGGAATGATGGCCTCTATTTATCGCAATTGCCCACAATAAACAAATACTGATAGTAAAACATTCATATTAGCTAAAGTCTTATCCCAACACCTTCACATATCGCCAACGGCAAATGAAACACGCGATAAACCGAACCTATCTCTCAGATCACCCATTCATGAGTCCATTTCCTTTCTGATTGATACTACAACATATTTCGGATCCAAACCTCGATATTAACTTTTTAACAAGCTGAAATCAAATATGCTCGTACTCATTAATGACTCCAACGATCGTCTCAACTACAACACGCCACTCGGGTGATATGACACCTCAACACCGGTCTAAACCACAACGTGCTCAACACAGGCACCAATAAGAAATTATCTGAACACACTCAAACAATGACAACTGACTCAAATGAAAGAGCTGTAATTCAAATTCCTCCGTACGATCACAGCACGGAACTGAGATCCCATCTCACATCATAGAAATAGAGTACATGAATCCTCCTTGAAAGGTCATAACATCATGTGGCCTTTCCACAACACGCAATTCTATCCAAACACTATTACCCATGAAACACCCCAAGTCACCATGCTCACACAGACAGCCACGCACATATGGAGGTCTGAAGCCACATGGAATGTACTTTACTTGCCAACTAAGAGACATGGAATATTCTTCACGCGCCCATAACTCGGACTACATATTAAAGCACAATAGGAATCGAACACTCGACAGTTCATCTGTTATCCATCAGACTTGTTCGTCACTACCAATTTATTTAGATACACCTCGCAGTACTAACATACACATCACATGGATATGCAGCCGCCATACCGGACAATAAGAACAACACTGAACTTCTAAGTTCAAAACACTTGCTCACACATTCAGCACCTCGGTGCTCAAGCCATAGGCAAACATCCGGCCTCAAGTCCTCCAGACTGGCCCAACATGAACTCACGGAGATTACCTCTCGCCCCTCGATCGGGGAATCACATGCCATACAGGCACATATACTATTGAGCGCTCGCGTGCGCACACAGACGTGCGGAAGGAATTTCAAGAGTTATCTCAAACTGAATCAAGTACGCACGATAAGAATTCCAAGAATGGGAAGTTTTCCTAAAGGTTCTGCAGCCTCTCGAGGATAAATACAGACGTCTTCGTACCGATCCGCGAGACTCTAATAACCCTACTCATGACTCGTAAGACCTAGTAACTTAGGCTCTGATACCACTTGTCACAACCCAAATTCCATATCCGCTCGTGATGGCGCCTCTCGTGAAGACAAGGCCAGCCAAAAACCCCCCAAATCCTCTTTAAACAGCTATTAAACATAAATGAATAGAAATACTACTTAATTGCATTTAACTATGAACTTTCATTCCAATACAACCAGATCGGGGTGTCACAAGTCACGAGTATCTAATGAGTAGCGACACTACTACGGGACCAATAATGTATATAAATACAAGATGAAACCGGATACAAAGATGGAGTGCGGTGCCGCGAACGCATGCGGTCACCTTCAACTACCACAATAAGGCCTTCGGTCCTGCTAATAATCCGCTACCAGGTGAACAATACCTGCAACTGCACGCAAGGTGCAAGGAGTAAAGTGAATACTTCCAACTCAGTGGTAATAAGAGAGAATAATATTTGAGCGATAAGAAAACACGCATGAGCACACCAAACTGCTATAAAAGACAGAACAACCCATTTTGAGAAAAACCGAAATACTGTAAAAATCCCTTTTTGAAAATCCCAAGTTCTGTTCAAAATCTCATAAAATGTGCTTTTTCAACAATTGCAAAGGTAATTTCAACAAGTAGGAAAAAGTCATAAACCTGCCCCTTGGGCTCAATATCATCTTACAATATCCAACATCAGCCTCTCGGGCTCAGCACTCCTTAACATATAACACCAGGGTATCTGGTCAACAAGGCAAGTGACAGTATGTATGCCAATGGTATATGAGTGCTAAATGCCGTGCCACGTAGTACAAATAGGAGAGAATGCATGAATGAAAGAATGCAATGCAATGCACATGACCGCTACGGCGCGTAGCCCGATCCATTTGGGTACTCGCGCTCACTGTGGGGGTTCAGACTCTGGAAGGGCTCCTACAACCCAAGCGCGATATAAATATCACATCGCTGCGGGTCGTGCAACCCGATCCATGCAAGTATATGCATATGCACACATAATGCTCGAGGCCTGAAAGCATCCTCACATCGCTCCTCATGCCCTCACACATGGACCTCGGCCTCAGACAGTCCAAAAATAGTCAAAAAGCCCCTCGGGCATCAGTAAAACAATAATACTCAGCTCAAATGATAGTTCAGATATCAGTTAAAACTCCAAGTTTGATTAAAATATGGTTGAGTTCATAAAACAGTGCAAATCACATGGACTGAGTTCACAAAATATTTCAAACAGTGAGGAAAACAGTGATGATAGTTCATAAAGAGTTCAAACAATCGACAATAAGCCCCAAGTATGGCAATGAGCCCAAATGATAATGATAACAACATAGCATTTACAATTTAGCGGTAAAACCAACAAACGGGACAGACCAAGTCATAATCCCAACGGTGCTCTACCCCACGCTCAGGTCCAGCGTGCAAGTCACCACAATACAGCACTAGGATGTGCAAATCCGGGGTTTCAAACCCTCAGGATATCATTCCCAAATATTACTCACCTCGAACCGGCGAAAACTCAAGCTCGCGATGCCTTTGCCCCTCAAATCGGCCTCCACGCGCATCGAATCTAGCAAAAAAAAGAGCAAATATATCACAATATGCATATGGGACAATACCCAATCGAAAACAATCAAATTATAGCAAGAACCTCGAAACTAGCAAAACCCGAGCCCCGGGCTCGCTTCTCGAAAAATTATGAAAGTCAGATCACCGGATTTCTCATCTATCCATGAGTCTATACATATAACATTTACCAAAATCGGAGTTTATTTGACCCCTCAAATCCCCAAATCTTATTTTCAAATCCCTAGGCCTAAATCCTCAATTTCTAACCTCCAGACACTGATAAAAATTGAAACTAACAGAAATAATCATGGAGAAACATCAAAATAAGGGTCAGATACTTACCCCCTTGCTGAGACAAGAACAACGCCGCGAAAATCACCTCAATCGGAGCTCTAGAACTCAAGTTATGGCTGAAATGCCAGACTTCTCGGTTTATACACTGACCAAGTCGCTTCTCTTTCTTACATGTTGTGATTTTTTAAAATTAGGCATCTTTGATCTGCTTTTCCAATCAAATTATTTACTAATCGAGCTCAGCAACACAAAATGAATGACTATTAGAACATCTCTTTCTTACATGTGATTTTTTAAAATTAGGCATCTTTGATCTGCTTTTCCAATCAAATTATTTACTAATCGAGATTAGCAACACCAAATGAATGACGACAGGAATATAAAATGAGACCTGTCAAACTATTTCACTGCCTTGAGGTGAAGCGCAAAGAATTAAGTTGTAATTTAGATTATTTTTTTAAGAAAATGATCAGAAATAAACAGAAGAAGTGAAAATGAAAAAAAACCCCAAAAAATTTCAGTCACAACCAGCTTACAGCCTTGATGAATGGATTTAAACGAACAAAAGAAGATATAAATCATACCCATTCCCCAAACAAAACAAAGGAAAAAAAGGAGGAATGTGTGTGCCACAATAGATGTTGAGCTAATGGAGTATTTAGCTAATACGCCCAAGTATAAATAGTTAGTCATTTGCATTGTATTAGCCATTTTGTATTGTCTTTTATTTAATATGCCAAGTTGGCTATTTTAGTAGTTAGGCTAATTTTGTAAAGAGCTAAGGCCCAGATATAAATATTGAGAGAACAGATATTGGAGGTCGGTTAATTCATTTTTTGGGTTGTACAGATAATGATAGATACCCGATTTCTATCTCTAAACCCTAAGCAAATTTTACATTTCTCACTCAAATCATAATATTTTCATGGTATCAGAGCACCGAATCTGGTGCATTTTGAGCTTCTGGTCCATTTGATTCTACCCCGTTCGATTTTGGTTGAGTTTTCGATCTCCGATAATTCGAAAATCAGGGACTTCTTTTCTTTCAGAGGAACAATTTTTCGTCGATTTCGAGTTTGAGACTAGCGTTAGGGTTATTTCCGGCGTTTTTGGTTGAAGTTTAAAGAGTTTAAGCTGCTTAGCAATTGAAGTTAGGATTTAACATTTGGAGCTAGAGTTAGCTATTGTTTGAAGGTCGTTCTTGTCCGATAACGAAGAATCTGGGTAAATTCGTTCTTATTTTTGCTTTTAAGATTGTTGCATGCAATTTTCCTATTGGAATCTCATTTGTGACCTTATCCTCTGTATTTGTCAATCTGTCGATACTGTGTGATGGACATGGGTTCTACTAATACTTTCTCTCCTAATCCTTCAAGTCCGTTATTTGTACGTTCATCTGATATTCCTGGAATTTCATTAGTTCCTGCTCCTATTTCGGGTACTGATTTTGGGGGTTGGAGGAGGAAAATGATAGTCGCTTTGTCTGCTAAAAACAAAATAGCTTTTGTTGATGGTACATGTTCCCGACCTGCTACTGATGGGGCTGAACAAAAATTATGGGATAGGCGCAACAATTTGGTAATTTCATGGCTGACAACCTCCTTATCCCCTTAGATAGCTGAGAGTATTCAATATTCTGAAACTGCTCAAAGTATCTGGGTTCAATTACAAACTAGGTATGCGACTCCAAATAGGACCAAAATATTTGAGTTAAAAAGAGAACTTGGTTATACTTCCCAAGGTGCTTTATGTATAGCCTCATATTTCAATAAATTGAAGAGGTTATGGGATGAATTGGGAGTGATATGCACTAATCATGGTCAGAAGTGCGTTTGTGCTGCAAAGCCTAGTATTTTGCAAGAAAATGAGGAGAATAAACTATTTCACTTCCTTATGAGGTTGAATGAGACATATATGGGGGTGAGAAGTAATCTTCTTGTGATGCAACCTCCTCCTAGCCTTGACAGTGCTTATAATATACTTGTTAATGATGAAAAACAAAGGCAAGTTCAGTCCAACTCTCAATTCAACCCTGACTCCATGTCATTCAATGTTAGTACACAAAGTAGGCTTTTGGTGTTAGTTTCAATCCCAGTAATACTCTCAATCCCACTCCTCTCAAACCATATGCTCCAAGAGTTAATTTTGATCATAATAGAGCTCCTTTGTTTTGTAAGTACTGCAAGAAATCTGGTCATCTCATTGACAAGTGTCATAAACTAGATGGGTATCCCCAAAGTCCAAAGTTTAACAAGTGCAAAAAGACTGCAACTCATGTGTCTACTGCAGTTCACACTAACTCTGAGGGCAATGGCTTTGAATCTGTTGGGTCTTTGGATGAGGGAGATAATCTTGATGCTACTGCTTCCAATGTTGATGGTCAGGGATCCATAATCCCAGGTCTGAGCAAGCAGCAATATAATCAATTGATCAACCTCTTACATCAGTCTCATGTGGGGATGCTTCCAAGTCTCAAGCCAATCTCATGTGCTCTGCTAATTTTGCTAGTACTTTATTAACTGAAAGCCCAGTTTCTAATTCTAAGTTTTGCTTGCTAACTGAAATTCATTTTGTTACCTGGATAATAGATTCAGGTGCTTATGATCACATGACTTCTAATAAAGAATTATTTTTTGACATTACACCCTTAACCATTCCTTACCTTGTAACTCTTCCTAATGGATATAAAATGAAAGTGACCTCCACTGATTCTTTTGCTTTGACTCCATCCATTATCCTTCATAATGTCTTATTTGTTCCTTCATTTCAACACAATCTAATCTCTGTTCACAAATTGATCAAACAACTACTTTGCATAGTGCTATTTACTGCCACTTCTTATTTGTTACACATGTTACATGCCCCTTCTCCGAAGATTCCTCGGATCTAGGTAAAGAGGAGGATGGCCTGTAACAGTTCACTTGGGTGCAGCCATCAGATTCTCCTATTCCTTCAACTTCAAATTCATGCAGCACTATTCTTATATGTCCTATTTCTATATGTCTTGTAATAGACTCTTGCAAATTTGTTTCTCCTTCCAGTCATACAAATGTTTCTAGTCTTAGTTCTTCTTTGTGTAATAATGTTACTATGAATGATTATGAATTTGATTTGGCATCAAAGATTGGCACATATTTCCTTTGCAAATATGAAACATATTTATGTTCTATCTCTTTCTCTTTCTTCTAGACAGTTTTTTCCTTGTTCTGTCTGCCCTATGGCTAGACAAACTAGATTTCCTTTCCCTGATAGTTCAATTAGCACAACTAGACCTTTTCAATTGATTCATGTTGATACATGGGGACCATATCACACACCCACTTCATCTGGTTCAAGGTATTTCCTTACCATTGTTGATGATTTTTCAAGAGCCACCTGGACACATTTATTGGGATCAAAAACCAATGCTTTCTCTATGATCAAGGCTTTAATAGCCATGGTCCGAACTCAATTCAATACACATGTCCAGACCATTAGAAGTGACAATGCATTAGAATTAGGTACCAATAATGTTGGCTCCTTCTTTCTCAGTCAGCTTGGTATCATTCACCAAACTACCTGTCCACATACCCCACAACAAAATGGGGTTGTGGAAACGAAACACAAATCACTTTTTGAAGCCTGTAGAGCCTTATTGTCTCAATCCAATCTGCCTATCACCTTTTGGGGAGATTGTCTTTTGATTGTCACATATTTGCTATATAAAATACCATTCAGAATTCTTAAAAACAAGTCACCCTATGAGGTCTTGTATGGCAAACCTCCTACTATTCCCACTTAAGAACCTTTGGATGACTGGCTTATGCCACTGTTCCTATTCCTCAAAGAGACAAACTACAACCTAGGGCTATCCCATTTTATCTTTCTGGGTTTTCCTTTTGCAAAAAAGGGTTACAAATTGTACAATCTCACTACAAAGAAATGCTTCATCTCTAGGGATGTGATTTTCCATGAAACTTGCTTCCCTTTTGCTACTTCTGCTTCTTCTGTTCTTTCCAATGTAGCTTGTTCTCCTCCTCCATCTACCATTTATCAGGATCCTACACCTTCTTTCTCCTCTGCTCCTTCTTCTCATCTTGTATCTCCTAACTCTTCTGTTTTTATACCTGAACCTGATGCTACTTCTCTTGTTCATTATCCTTTACACTCTTCTCATCAGGATGTGCATGGTCAGTCATCTTCTCCTCCTCTAGTACTTAGAAAGTCTTCCAGGCAACACACTACTCCTTCTTATTTGAAGGATTATGTTTGCCAACTTCCTTCCTTTTCTGGTTCTTCCTCTTTACCTCCTATAGAAACTGAACCTTTCAGCTATTATCTAGTTGGCAAGATGCAATGAGAAAGGAATTTGATGCTTTGGATGCAAATCACACTTGGGATATTGCGCCTTTATCTTCTGGTAAAAATGCCCTCTTGTTTGCAAATTGAGGAAGTCCCACTATGGCCTTAGACAAGCTTCAAGACAGTGTGGTATGTCAAGCTCTCTCAAGCCCTATATTCTAGGGGTTATACTCATTCTCTTAATGACTATTCATTGTTCATCAAGGGAACTCATGGAAATTAGGTTCTTTTAGCAGTTTATGTAGATGACATCATCATTACTGGGGATGATACTGCTAAAATTTCTGCCTTAAAGCATTTCCTAGATGTTGAGTTTAAGATCAAGGACTTGGGCTCTTTGCATTAATTTTTGGGTATTGAGGTTTCTATTGTTCCTCGTGGGGTTCTTCTCAACCAGAAAAATTTTTTCTCTGTTTTACTTCAACAATTTGATTGTATTGATGTTTCACCTGTTGTCTGCCCATTAGAACTCAGTTGTAAGCTACATGCAGATGTTGGTGATCTCTTCACTTCCCCTGATCATATAGAAGTCTTGTAGGCAAGCTTCTTTTCTTGACCTACACTCGACCTGACATATGCTTTGTTGTACAACATTTGAGTCAGTTTTTGAAGACTCCTAGGATCCCCCACATGACTGCTGCTCTCCATGTATTGCGATATCTCAAAGGAACCATTGATTTGAGTCTCTTCTATTCTGCTTCTCCTGATTTCTCTATCCATGCTTATTCAGACATTGATTGGGCTGCTTGCCCTAACACTCGCAGGTCTATAATAGGTTTTTGTGTTATACTGGGTGGTTATCTCATTAGCTGGAAATCTAAAAAAACAACCAGTTGTATCTCTAACTTCTGCTGAGGCAGAATACAGGGCTTTGAGTAAGGTGGTGACTGAGCTTACTTGGCTTTCTAGGCAGCATTTTGGAATGTCTGTTTCCCTTCCCATTTCTGGTTTTTGTGACAATCAGGCTGCTTCGCACATTGCTAGAAATCCTGCCTTTCACGAGCGAACAAAGCATATTGAGGTTGATTGTCATTTCATACGAACAAATCAATGCTCTTTTGGTACCCATGCCATTTTGGGTCCTTGAGGGTTATGCATACTATAATGATATGTTTGAGTAGCATGTCTATGTCTAGTAAAGCATGCGGGAGCAATATGACCAATTCGTCTACAATAATGACATGTCACATTTGGATTATGCATGCGTCTAGGCTCATAGTAGCTAGAATAATGCACATTGTTTACTCTATTTTCATTTCTCCTAATTTGAGCACCATAATCATTTCTAGGTTGAACATTTCGGGATCTTCTAGCATGATCACTGTTGTGCCTAAAATATGCATCATGTCTATGGTGACGATTGCTAGGCGGAAGGTCATGTCTAGGTCTCCTAATATTTTGTCTAGCATGCATGTTTGTTTTAGGAAAGGCATTTTTGTTATTAATCCTAGATTGAGCTCTAGGTGGTTGGGTTTTTGCATCAACCTCTTCTTCATTTATGAAGCCTATTCCATGCTTGGTTGATTTCAAGTTATCAAGCACCACATTCAAGTTTTTATGAGAGGAGTTGAATTTATCTAGTGTGCCTTTTAATCTACCTACTTCATTCTTAAGGTCTACACAAGAAGCACAATTTTTTGTAGAACTCTCGGGCTTGTCAGAACTTCTTTTCCCATAAAACTTGTTTTGTTCTAGTAGCTTCTCATTTTCCAAAACCAATTTTTCTAATTCTTTTTCTTTTAATGAAAACTGTTTTTGAAAATCTTGTTCTTTTAGAGAAGCACTTTCTCTTAAACTGGTGACGGTTTTTGTAACTTTGAGAAATTCAGCATACAATTCATCAAAGGCATTTCTCATGTCATCAAGAGTATAAAAATTTTGAGAAGAGATTTGACTTACCTCACTTTGATTTTCTTCCTGTGCCATGAGGCAGAGATTTGCCGCTTCTTCATTTTCTTCTTCACTGGATTCGTCTCCGGAATCTCCTCCCCAAGATATGTATGCTCGTTGCTTCTTGAAGGGTTTCTTCTCCTTTTTAAGATTTGGGCAGTTTGTTTTGATATGCCCTGTTTCACCACATTCATAACATTTAACTTGCTCACCTTGCTTTTTCCCTTTGCGGTCATATTCTTTTCGCATGAATTTTTGGAACTTTTTGATGATGAGTCCGAATTCGCTATCTCCATCCTCTTCAATTGGTGATTGACTTGTGCTCGCCTTTAGAGCAATCTTTTGCCTTCTTTGTTCATCAATAACAGGGTTAAGAATAGTGGATTCATAAGTCTTAAGATTACCTCTAAGAGCGTCTATGGTGACGTTCGTGATTCCAATTGACTCTTGAATCGCATCGGCCTTTGATCGCCATGCCGGTGTTAGACTCCTAAGGATTTTTCGAACTAGTTCTTTGTCTGTGAACGTCTTCTTGAGCGCGTGGAGATCATTCACTATTGATGAGAACCGCTCAAACATCTCGTCTACCTTTTCGCCTTCCTTCATATGGAACAATTCGTAAGCATGAGTTAAAAAGTCAATTTTAGCTTCTCTTACCTGGTCAGTCCCTTCGTAAGTGACCTCAAGCTTGTCCCACATTTCTTTCGCTGTTTTGCAGCAGGAGATTTTCCTGTAATCATTAGCATTAACAGCACAAAGTAATAAATTAATAGCTTTAAAGTTATTTTGGACCATTCGATTATCCTCGGCGTTGAGTTCCTCTTCTGATTTTGGCACCCATTCTTCTTCCACCTTTTTGACAGGAACCTCATTTCCTTTGGTGTACACCTTCCACAAGTAAGGGCTGTTTGATCTGACGAATATCTGCATCCTTTCTTTCCAATATGAATAATTAGTCCCGTTAAACAAAGGAGGTCTTGTGGGGCACTGTCCTTCATCAATACCTGCAAAAGAGTCTAGAGTAGAAGCCATGGAAAGATTCTCTCAAACGGTTAAGTCTTTCAGAGAGTATGGCTCTGATACCAATTGTTGGACAATACGCTTTACGCTAGAGGGGGGGTGAATAGCGTTTTAAAACTATTAAGCGTTTTAGTGCGGAATTTAAAAACTTTGCAGAAATTAAAACAAGTGCAGTAGAATAAACTTACACAATGATGTATCCTGGTTGGCCACAAAAGTGGTTAGTCCAGTCCCCGAGAGACTCTCTCGAGATTTCCACTAAACTTGTCAAGCTTACGGGTGCTTAACAAACCGTTACAGCTGAGGACACAAGCCTCACCTAGTTGCTCGGGGATCACAATCCCAAAGACTTCAATTGCTCGGGGATACCAATCCCAAAGACTTCAATTGCTCGGGGATAACAATCCCAAAGACTTCAACTGCTCGGGGATAACAATCCCAAAGACTTCAACTGCTCGGGGATAACAATCCCAAAGACTTCAATTGCTCGGGGATAACAATCCCAAAGACTTCAACTGCTCGGGGATAACAATCCCAAAGACTTCAACCGAGGAATCACAAGTTCCTCAACAAACGAGAATCGCAATTCTCTTACAAACACAAAACACACTCACTTTACAAAGCACTCCTTAATGAGTAGATATGAGTAGAAATAGTACGCTCAAGATCACAACAACTTAGCTCAATAGAATGGCTCTTCAAAAAGCTTTATGGATGAATGGAAAATGATGATCAATGTAAGAAAGCTTTTAGCAATGAAAATACTCAAAGTGTATATGTTGTTGTTGTGAAAACACTGAGTTGAAGCTGTATTTATAGGTGAAGAACTCAGTCTTACCGTTGTCTAATTGCCAATTAAGGATTGCTGAAATTACTCAGTGACAATCGATTGTCAAGACTAAACAATCGATTGTTTGCCTATCAGATCAAAAATTCAATCCCAGATTTTACGTCAACAATCGATTACTTCAAATCAATAATCGATTATTTATAACGTTAAGAAATCCTTTCCAATTTTTGGCATAAAACATCGATTGTCCGGAAATCAACAATCGATTATTTTAACAACGTTCAGAAAATCTTTTCCAGATTTTACGCAAAACATCGATTGTTAAATATCAACAATCGATTACCTGATGGTAATTGAAAATATATGACAACGGTCAGCTTCAACAATCGATTATCAAATGGAATAATCGATTATTAATTAATTTCAAAACTCTCTGTCTCATATATAATCGATTATCAAAAGCCACAATCGATTATCATTTTATTTAAAATCACTGGGAGACATTTTTCTCATTCTAATCGATTACCATTAGTTCATAATCGATTTTTATGAGTTTTGAAAACTTTGCCTCAGTTAACAATCGATTATCATAAGTACACAATCGATTGTTATGCAGTTTGCAAAAACCTGATGTTAACTGACTTACTCACAATCGATTATCATTAATTCATAATCGATTGTCATGCAGTCTTGGCTTAGAGATACTCGATTATCATAAGTACATAATCGATTATCTTAGCCCAGATTTTTGAGGCATGCTTGGAAAACATTTTAACAAATGTAAATATGCATAGTTTAAAATCATTTGACACTTAATTTAAATATGCATGATTTTGGAAAAATAATTTTAGTAGAGAAGCCATGTTATGAGCCAAGTTGAGGAATCAAAATCACAATTAATATTGACTCAATTATAACATTTCTAAACTTTGTCTTGAGCTTCTTGTAATGCATCCATTTTGTGCTTGTCCTTGAGCATTGCTATATATCGCTTTTTGCTTTGTTTGACATTCATCAAAACCTACAAAAGAACACACGTTTAGTATATTGCATTTGAAACGTGTTTCCAACAATAAATAGTTAGTCATTTGCATTGTATTAGCCATTTTGTATTGCGTCTTTTATTTAATATGCCAAGTTGGTTATTTGGGCCATTTTAGTAGTTAGGCTAATTATGTAAAGAGCTAAGGCCCAGATATAACACTGGGAGAACAGATATTGGAGGTCGGTTAATTCATTTTTTGGGTTGCACAGAAATGACAGATACCCGATTTCTCTCTCTAAAACCCTAAGCAAATTTTACATTTCTCACTCAAATCATAATGTTTTCAATAGAAGATAGAACTGTGCAACTCTAGAACAAAATCTCAAAACGAAAGAAAATTAATATAATGGAGAAAAATGTGAATATATAGTAAGAAGAAAAAGATGCATCACAGAATCATGAAAAAAATTTGATGTGACGCAAGCAGCAGCAGCCAGCAGGGAGAGAGAAATGGCGGTCATCCGAAAATCAGTAGAATCCATGGAATCAAAATGGAAATTCATGGTACCAAGTACACTCATTAGCGCCCCACTCCAAAAGACAAAATGAACACTTAGTAACACAGTTCACAGTAGAAGCGTCCACTTCAAGATCATTAAAAGAAATTCATAGGCAACAAAATCATAAAGCACTAAACTGCATGGAAAAATGTCCGTTCAGTATCCGGTGCAAGTTTACAATCTCCGTACAGGGAATCCTTTTGTATATCAATTGAAAACTGAGTGATACAGTTTTCCCCTAAGCATAATGAAAATCTATAAACAGGAATGACCAGAAATGCCAAGTGCAAATAACAAGGTATACCCTACAAATAGTTATGGCTCAAGATGGCAAGTTCACCCGGTTTTGTAAAGGATGGACACTTCAACAAGGACATCACATAGTCCCATCCACTCGGATATGGTATGGTGGCCCGCGACAAAATATGGACTCGTCGCATGAATTAGCTCTTGCTCTGGCTCGCAGCATTTCATTAGCATCATCGATCACAGCAGCAGCTAATAGTGTGTACTCACCAGGAACCAGGAAATACAAGGAGAATGAATGTCTATATTCCTTCAGTGGAGGTACCTCCATGGTGACACCACTGAGAACACCTAAAAGTGATCAAGAAACCATACGCATATCAGATCAAGAGTGATATAGGTCTCCATTTGCACATCATGTGTATAGTTGCTCTCTTAATTTTTGTGGAGTGAAGGCAGCAGTCATAAACAAAAAAAAACAAGGCAGATAAGGAAAGATTTGATGGGACTACTGCAAAATAATTACAGAAGTTACTAAAATAGCACTATATTTGCAATAAAAGCTCATAACTAGGTACTTTTTGAATGTTGAAATGCTACACAGCAGAAACAAAATTACAATGCTAGTTCAACAAAAATAAGAACATGGAAAAGGGAGAGAAGTAATGTATTAGAATAACACCTGCCCATAACACTGTCGCTTTATCACCCTCGACGCAGTTCTCCCCAGCTATATCTCTGCACGTGATGCTAAGACTGACTTTAATCATATCCTTGGTATTATTGCGCACCAGCACTTCTATCGGTGTCATATCATGAGCCCTTATTGAATCTTTACGTGTACCCTGAATATCAGATTCTTCATCCAAATTAAGTTCAGCAATATCTTGTAAAGTATTTTGGCCACACCTAAACCCAAAGGTCAATGGATCTGGTAGTAGTACATCCATCATGGATGATTGTAGGGCAGCCTGTATTGCATCTTTTATGTTTAGTTCTCCTGAATTGTTTCGGCCGGATTGCCACCTGACTTTGATTCTAGAGATTAAATTCTTGATGGAAGCCTTAAGTTCAGCTTTGCTACTTTTCTCCGAGAAGCTCGATCTTATACTAGTGGTCCCATTCATTTGGGACTCCTTAACCAGGAAAGAACCATCAAGAACAGGTAACTTAAAATGTTCTAATGGTATTAACACCCTTGCAGTGTAATCTCTGTCAATCCTAGTTTTAGGATAATCATATGCAGGATTCTCCTCATCGTTAGAATCCTCCTTATTAACAGACACACCAATCTCAAAGACAACATCAGTTGGATTAGATAACTCCAGCTCGAGGAAGCGCAGGCCCCAACTTCCTCTGTAAGGATCAATTTTCATGAACCTATCAGTACGAGGGGATTCTTCGGTGGAACTGGTTTCCACTTGAATTTTTGAATGATTCTCCCCCACGTGAGCAGGGATCTCCATAGATAACAAACGAGCCTTCACAAGAGATAAACCCTGCAAAACACATATATTCAGGGGAACGACTAAGCGCCTACCAGGAGGAACAGATGCATTTGTTGATGCATCTCCAGAATAAGCAAGTGGACCTGTTAAAAGAAGCAGATAAGTTAGTATAGAAAGATTTTCGTGAAACCCAACTCCAAATACCAGTTAGAGAATCCAAATATCCAGGATGAGTTAGTGAACAAGAATAGCAGATCATTAAGTAAAACAAAAGGACATGAAATCCAACTGAATACCAATCAGAGAACCCAAAACTAAAAAATACTAATGAAATATTGGCAGGTAAACAATAGTCTAAACCATAAACCTTTTGACTAAAGCATGAAGCTATTACACTTCTTGCTAACCCATTTCTCATTTGACTGCTTCTATATCTGAAAACTTGACAGAAACAAAACGAAAACAATTAAATCTCGTCCCCCGTTGCGCACTCTCTCTTACTAAACCTCGTTGGCATGCAATCATGAGACTGACCAACTAATTGATGTTCTACACTTCCATTTTTTTACATGGTCTCCTAGCATTGTGCAGAAATATTCCCCATTTACCCATAGAGTAATTTCTGTTTTATGTTCCCAATTTTACGACCCCATATTTGATGTGGTCCCTAACATTTGATCTCTCTCAATTGTATCCTAAAGGAATATGATCACTCTTATGTTGATGCAGAAGATCACTGCCAGTCCAGCCCTTTCACATTGCAAAAGTAGCTATGCACAAAATAAAAAGAATAGTGAAGAAGAAGAAGAAGAAAACATAAGAAGGGATCACACATAATGGTGCGAAAAGCAACGCAAAAAAGAGGTTCCAAGAGAATGCAGGGACTTCCCCGTCTGGTTGCACGGACATATGTTCATATCATAAAATACAGGATGCAGCATCCAAGTTCGACGATAGTGCTTCATTTTCCTAGTCTATCGCATACCTTGGAACAATCAGAAGTTGAATGCTTACCTGCATAGTGGATCAGCAGCACAGGGCTGCTTCCGTCCTTGAGTTGCCTCCCAGTGCTTCCAGATATGTTCTTGCCAGGTGCAGCATCCAGATCCGAAAGTCCAAGCTGCCAAGCCTTTAAGGTGACAGGTATTCTCACTTCAGCACCGGGCTTCAAAGGAAGGGAAGACTTCAAGGTTTCATAAGCAATTGACTGGATTGAGTCTTGATTTTTTCCGGATAACGAGATGTGGGCTTGCTCCATTGGAACCGTGCCGGCATTGGCCAAACTTATCTGCACTTCACGAATCTCGCCTTCATATAAAATTATAGCACCATCACTACCCACAACACGTGATATAAACAATGGCAAAGGCGGAACCACTGAAATATTTGGAACCGTAACATTTTTCAACTTTGGTGACCCACAACAGCGGAAAGGGTCAGACAGCACAAGTCCTTGAGCTGCTCCCACAAGAATATTATCCACGTCCTTAAAATAATGTTCAGTGATTACACCAAAACAATGAACAATACATCCCGGAATTTCCAGTGAACCTACTTCAGTAGGAATTCCAGCTAATGCAATAACTTTGGAAGAATTAGGAGGCAGACTAACACTGACGGGAAAAGCATCAAAATTCCCTGAATGCACAGATAGATATATACTATCCACCTTCAAATCAAAGCCACAAGGATTTGCCAACTCCACTAACACTTGCGCTGCTTCACCTACAACCCATGTAAGCTCCTGCTTACTGCTTTGATTCGCCTCGCCTTTGCTGAAAGGTGTATAAATAAAAGGTCCTGAAGGAGCAGCCCCTGCCCACCAATCATCTCTCCCATGATTACGTTTTACTATGTCCTGTTGGGAGGAATGAAGTGGAAAAGAATGCAACCTGGGAGCATTTATAAAGGGGAAAGGATAGTTAGGCTTCTCAATCAAAATTGATCTGAAAATAAGGTCATAGATTGCAGACACCATAAAGTTCAAAACAGTACCAGTACGCGGAAAAATCATTCGAAACTGCAAAATAATAATTGTAAAATAATATCAGATAATATTTACTGCTTTCCGAGGAGACTAATGAAAAAGTTACAAACAATTATTCGCAAGTTGTTCCACCATTAGTAATACTGTAACAGTAGAGTGAGATAAAGATATACATTAAAGGAATAACTTCATGATCAAAAAGGTTATACTTATGGCACATTACAATTTTTCTTATTTTTTATGAGCTCATCGGTAAATTACACTCCTAGTCATATGCTGAAGAAATGATTGATACAGGGATTGGCCTTAAAACAGGCAATTTGAGCATCTTACAAGCCTGAGCTAGTTAGCAGTGTGTAACAGTAGACCCTGAAGTAACACCAGCATTATCAATGTACTTTTGATTCAATGTAGAACAAGTATCTATCTCCAAGTTTTATGTACAGATGCATGTTTTCTTGGATTAAAAACCGAAAAGAATAAAGAGTGGAGGGCACCAAAGGCAACTACCATATAACTAGAACTTTCTGAAATTGCTAGCTCCGTTCATTTACTCCACCTATTCCTCCTTTGATCATCTCATACAAAATAAAAGATGGTATAAGAACAACAGAATACTTTTAGTATCTAGTAAAGTGCAACATAAGCAACCCAGGACTAGAATAACCAAATAGGAGACTGGGAAAGCAAACCCTATCAAAAGATCCAGGAAGACTATCAAAAGATAGCCTTTATAGTTTGTTTCATCCTTTTTTTTCATCAGAGATGCTAAAATGGTCACAAATGACAAACCTAAGTCTGACAATACCAAGATAAAGCTAGACATATTTCTGGGAATTTCTTCACCAAAAAGCCGTCCTCAACATAAACATGAAATCACAACTCAGCTGATAACCCAGCTCCTATTTTCTGTTGATATATCTCATTTCAGTTCCTAGAGTCCACTTATAGTCACCAGGAGTAAGAATAGCTGCTATGGATAATTAGGTTAACTACTCTGCCCTGATAGTCTGCCTTTTAAAATTCCTCTTACTCCACTTGGGCACAGGAAGAGCCCACCGCTAGCTTATAACATAAGTCACTCATCATTTGCTTGTTGTCTTAGCGCATTCAAGTAAGTGAAATGATCTCTTTAATGATTTACATCATTTTTTTTTTAATTTACAATTCAAATAACTTTTTCTTTCATGTCACCCTGAGACAGTATCAACTTTACATAAGTATAGCATTAATACAACAACAAAATGCCTCAGTCCCAAACAAATTTGTTTAGCTATATGAATCCTCAGTGACCATATTCTCCATTAAATTCATCTCAGGCCAACATTTATAATATCAATCCAGCTATCTATACAAAGAGGAATGTTTTCTAGATACAAAAATCTAAAGAAGAATTAACTTAAATAGCCGCCCATCCAACCGCTTAAACTAAAAATAGTCGGCGGATGTATAATATATGTATTTTTCTTGTATAATATGCATATAACTATGTATAATCAGTATGTAATCTAAGTATACCGGCTATAAAAAGTAAACAGTAAATCCGACCAGCTATTTATATAAAGATCCTAAATAATGAATCAAAAAGCCTTTTTTAACACGTTAGAGACATGACTTCAAAGAAAATTCTATAAGAAATGCTTGTTCTTTTGCAACGTAATATTACACCACAAAGGTAAATGCGAAATGATATGAAGATTAGCCACAATGCAATGATATATCGTACAAGGAGCCCAAGCTTCCCCACCTGGCACGAGACAACCTGTCCCTTAGAATGGCAATATCACCACAATCTTCCAGCCCCATGTAAAAACGATAGAATGAACTTTTAAGATGTGACATCTTATATCTATGAAATATGAAGCACAAACAAGGTGATTTACATGGTTTTCCATGTAAATATTTGGAACTACACAGTTCAATGTACTAACCGGCAAACAGTGTTAGAGCATAAGAAACCATCTCCGTACATCCCTTCCCCAATAAATGAGAAAAAGAAGATTCGCCAGCTTTGAGGGAAGATGAGAGCAAAGAACGTATGAGCTGAAATATTTGCTTGTTTATAAGAGGACTATTCTAAACACTGAAGAATATTAGAATCTCCATCACATCAGAAGCTTAATTAAATTTCACGAGCAATACCTTATGAAAGGTAAGGCCGGATCAGCACAGCGAGTTCCTGAAGGAAGTCTTTCTGATGCATTTGAAAGAGCACTTGCAAGACCATTTTGCCCAGCAGGTGTAATAAGAGGATAATAGGACCTAAGAAGACGTGCTGCTGCACTCCATGCAGTAAGAGGATCTCCACCACGAACAGCTGATAGAAGTATTTCCCTCAACACAACCATTTGAATGCTACTCCATTGAGATTCAAATAGTGAGACTATCCAATTGTGATGCGCTTTTCCACCATCCGCATGATTTTGTCCCTTTTCCTTCATAAATAATGTAAAGTAGAGAACAAAATTTGAGTCTTTAATAGACACCAGCATGAGTTAAAAGAGACCATGATGGATACACATCGTGACACATTCACCTTGCATGTGTTCTGACTCAAAAATCGAATGTAATATCATCAGTAAACGTATTTTGGCACAATATAGTGCGGTTCTAGTAAATTAAATCTAACCATGCAAGTATTCAACGGCTTTCATTAGCTTTTTCTTTCTATTCGTCTGAAAACCTAGCAGCTCCTATTGATGAATGAAATATATCAGTTTCTTTTTATCATTCCCTTCACCAAGATTATTAAAAAACTGCAAGTGGTGACAGACCTATATTCGGACTTCAGTTCATCATTTGAGATGCAAATTTCATAAGCCTGAGGAGACAGTTCATTGGAAAAGTTATGAAGACTCGGTATGACCATTTATATCTGATGAATGTGGAAAAAAAACAGTTACCAAAACCACACAGTTACCAGACGCCGTGCTTTTGCCTCCCGTCCCCCCCCCCCCCAAAAAAAAACCCTCTCGTCCCCCTTAGATGACCTCAGGGACAGGGCTATAGGGTACCACTCAAAATGAAGCCTGCATGTAATCTGTTCACTTGCATCATGAAGAACATATAGATTTTTTTTTCACCTGATAAAGAGCATGATCAGTGGAGGCTCTACTTTGAACACGATAAGCTTTTGTGGTCATTGCCAGTACTTGCATTGAACTGATTGCAGCCAATCGATTCTCTTGTTGCAAGTATAGCTGAGCCACCTGCCTTGAGAAAAAAGCAGCCTTTCGGTGATAGCCAAGAGTCCCAAAGAGGCGAGCTATTTCAATGTATAATATCAATCTGTCACTAGCATCAATCAAAGATTTTGCTCCATCAGCGGCTGCTGTCAACAAATCAACCACTTCTTTAGCCAGCTCTTTCCTGCCAAACAAATAAGAACAAATAACGAGGAAAGTAAACTTCAACAACTGCTCAAGGAGGAGATCACAGAAGTAATCCTACATCTAAGTAATATTACACCACAATCTTCCATATTTCTCCAATTGTTTGATATGGACTGAAGAAAAAATCAGCATTTTGAAAACCGTGGTATTATTAGCTTCTCTTGTCAACTACAGCGGATAAACAAAAGATAAATTGAAGGCATTATTGAACAGATGAAGCTAGTTGTATGTTGCAGATTTTAGATAATGATATTCATGCAACCAATTTAGCATCAATTTGAACTTTTTTTATAAAAGCAATTGATCTAATACACAGCTTTACTATTTCTCATTTTCTACTCAAACCACAACTTTTGAAGAGCATATTTGTGTGTAGCCTGAATGCAATAAGTACCGTAGATTAACCAGATAAGACAGCATGCTAGATGAAAACTAGACATCCTGCTTGCTAAAGGTGGGAATTTGTTTTTTTTAATCCACTGTTCGTCAATCTTATCTTCTGCACTGCTGCTGCACACCAGCCCAACCTAGCTTTTGGGGGGGAGTATGGTCATACTGTCATAGTCCGTAGCCAAGTAAATCATAAGTAACACTATGTTTAATTAAATCCCACAAATTATTCAGCCCATGACCAAATATACACAGCAGAGAGTCCAGGAGAGCTAATGACATCAATAACTAGTTGTGAAATTTTCGCTTGAATGGAGTCGACTGATATCTGACCAATTTCCCATTTTCTATGACAGGTGCTAATGCTCGAAAAGAGCTACTGATGATTTTTTGGACGAACATGTTCTTTTTTTGTGTGCACAAATTTCAATTTTGTGTTATATCTTACAATTTAATTCATAATTTACAAAATGGGCGTTATGAAACAGAAATTAATCTCAATTTAACATATACATACGACAGAAAGGCAACCAACAGATTATAAACAGATCAAGTTTTACAGTCTAGCTACATTTCATTAATAAACTGGTTTTTATCAGAAAGGAACATAACTAAAGCAGTAATGAAAACGATCATTCTGGAATTATAATTTGTGTTTACCAAGAGTACCTGCAGAGGTATCGTGCTAATTTGAGAGTAGCCTCGAGCTCGAAACTTAGAGGAGATACTCTACACCAAAATCAATAGTAATTATTATATATGCTGAATTAGATAATAAACAGAGATTTTGATTAAGCAATATCGTACATGCAGTACGGAAATCATCTAGTCTATACCGCAAAGAAAATATGAGAAATTAGATCCATTTTGAACACACACTAAAATGAGGATGATCTCAGCCAGCTGTCAACAACTGAGCCATATGGAGAAATGGCTTGGCAATGGTTCTATGTTGTATATGAACAATTTAAATGGTTAAACAGTTCAAATATAGTATGAAGATCCATATCACTACTCTTATGTCATGCTAAGATTTTGTTATCGACAAAAAGGCTCTCAATTCAAGTTTTTCTCCAATATCGCAAGGTGAAACATCCCTGCACATCCTCTGGACAATGCTTGTGCTTTGACCCACAGAGACATATATT
This sequence comes from Nicotiana benthamiana, assembly GCA_034376525.1. Classification (NCBI taxonomy): domain Eukaryota; kingdom Viridiplantae; phylum Streptophyta; class Magnoliopsida; order Solanales; family Solanaceae; genus Nicotiana; species Nicotiana benthamiana. The sequence goes on along the minus strand of CM067331.1, from coordinate 83,948,387 downwards.
TTCCTCACATATTCAGTCATGAAAGTTTACTGGAATTGGTCTCCAACTATTGGTTCGTTCTACTGACCTGCCAAAGTTCTTCAACATGCAAACTTAAGTTAGGTTTCACAAAAAGTTGTGCTGCATCATAGAGTTCTGAGCTTTTGAACAAGTGACTAAGTTGTTCCGTGAAGCTCAACAACTTCTACAGATTTAATCTGTTAAACTTTTGAAAAAGAAAAAAAAAAGAAGGGGGCACTAACTCATTTTGTGTACAAAATAATATTAGACGCTTTTGAAATAACTGCCCCACCAAAAATAAGCAACTTAGCCTTTTTACTAGGCTATCCGAGGACTTGCAGGTTCCTAACATAATGATTAAAACATATTCATATTCCAGGAATCCTGGATTAAGGACTATTAAAATTAAGATGGAAATGTAATTTTAAGTCCATTTTCATTCTCTCTCGGGCATAGCAAAAGACCAGACGTGTACCAAAGGGAGATAGTACTTTTCCCCCTCAAAATCTTATGCACAAATCAGCAAGAAAAAGAAGCTAAATCCAACTTATACACCCAATGATTATTACTAAATTCGTGATAAATGTGCTTATGTAACTACAGCTACAATAAAGACTGAAAGATAGACATATACCTTTGAGCATTATCTTGAATAAATGACTTTCTGTAATGCAAAATGACACTATTGTAACGGTATTTGACCTCATCGTCTAGAACTTGATCCCTCTGGCCCATTTGATCTATCTAATCATCAGAATAATAACCAATTAGATTCAACCAAGGAGATAAAGGTAAAAACCTGTGACTTAAGAATGAACAAACTCTTGAGAAGAAGTTGCCAAAATGGCAACATAAGATACATACACCAACTCTGTAACAAGTACTAACATTCTTGTGGTTGTAAACTTTTAATATCTGCAATATTTCCTCCTTTTACACCATAAGTTAGCAATTTTGCTTTTTAGTTCAAGTTTTATGTGCCTGTCTATTTTACATCATGGTAATAGTAGCATCATGAGATTGTCTACAGTAAACACAAAACAGGTCTGAACTCTGAAGACATTAATTTCAGCAACCCATGCATTTACCAGCCTCAAAGTTTACCTCTTCCTTTCTCAGTCCTTAGCAACCATGTTTCCAGTATCATTTTATAGCTATGATCCACCACCCCAAAAAATCCAAAATAAAACAAACACATAAAGGTCTACGTCCAGCCATTTTTACTTAAAATCCATCCATAAACCACATGCACACGCTGAAATGCCTTCAGTTCTGAACTAGTGTATGCTTGCAACACTTATCAGGAGTTATATGCAGGTAATAATGTTGACCTAACTGATAGCCATTTCAATTACAATGCATGGTTGAATGCAGAACCTATTAGTATTAATTTGACGTAAGGAATAAAATACTGTTCAAATACACAGCATACTCCCCGCTTAATGGTGTCCTCCCCAATCTATACAACAAAATTTTTGTGTCTCTTTCTTAGACGGTAGTTTATGGACAGTACTGAAACATAGTTGTAGCTTAATTGTTGTTTTCTTAGACAGTTTTCATTAGTTCATCTCTGTAGCTAAAAAGGCACTTGTGGTCACTAGAAGCAAAAACAATTTTGAGAACGACTAAAAGGTTACATAACACAAAATGTAAAACGAAAAAGCAATAAGAAATAAAAAAGATTACATGCATGGCATCATTGATAGCAACTTATAAAGTCCAACACACTTAAGCACAATGATGATAAAATAAATCAACAAATGTATATGTGATTACAAATGTCAAATATGGTCTTCAACTCCTATCATTATCAAATATATGGTTTCCAACACGAAAATCCAGTTTAGCATGTACAGCTTATATTAGATGACTGTCAAGCAATGACTTCTCTCGGCTACTTAAGAAAAAATCTTATAAGATGCACGGGCATCAGCGAAAGTCTGTTCAAACTTACTAGCAATGCACAAACACTGCCTTCCATTGCCCCAGCATACCAAAAGAAGTCCCCAGTCAATCTAGCAAGTTCCAATGAAGTTGAATAATGGGCATTAGCATCAACAGGTGACCCTGCCAAGAGACAGTAATCGCCAATAGTTTTTTGTGCCCGGCCCAGTCTTCGTTTCTTAGCCTTGATGACCTGTAAGGTTCTCAAATGCAGATCGAAAAATTAATAATTTAAATGGTAATGAAAGCCTACCACATCCAGAAACTAAACCAGATAAGTATAGAAATAAATCCTTAAAACACCTAAAATATGAACCTCCTCTGAGCTAAGACTGGCTTGAGAATCTAAAGGTGTCTTCAAGATAGTTCCACCAGACTCTGCTTGAAGAACTGATTTCTCAAATTCCATCAACAATGAGGCAGCAATATCTTGCATCATAGTTTGCAAGTGGAATTCCTGAGTTTGCCGATCAGCAGGGGGAAACAAAATTAAGTTGCTCCCTTTGAAGCTTTCATCCTCTAGCTGCACAAAAAATGCAATTGAGGCATGTCAAGTCGTGCACGAGGGTCTATTGGAAACAACCTCTCTACCTCCACAAGGTAGGGGTAAGGTTTGCGTACACACTACTCTCCCCCCACTATGTGAGATTACACTGGGCATGTTGTTATTGTTGTTAAGTCGTACACGAAAGGAACAAACTTGAAAACAAGAACACACCAAAAAAGGTAACAAGAGAAGAATCTAGATTATCAGCATTTAAATATTCAAAAAGAAGACGATGCAAGAATTCATTTATTTCTGGCTTTCAAAAACCTAGCCTTCAAAAGAGTGTACAGACACAGCCACGTATATATTTTCTTATATGTTCGTTTTTGCCAGGAAGCTTTTTAGTTTTGCTAGACATTTGTATGTTAGAGTATAGATAAGTGTGAGATTTAGAAGAACGTCTATTTTCAAAAATCCTTAAATTGTCTTAAAAGATAGATTACTACATATCTGAATACAATGGGCCTGAATAGAGCGGAAGTAAATAGAGCATTCATATTGCTTAATCCAGTTAGTTCGGGATAGTGGAGCAGTTGACTGATTGATTGATTGATTGATTCTTGTAGGATAACGAAGAGGCTTGTCATATATTACGCATCGAAGGAACTTCTATTTCTTTTTTCTTTTCTCTTTTTCAGTACAAAGAGTAGAACAATGAAGTATCTGTAGTCTTCTGCGCAAAGTAGTAGATAGTTTGCTAGCGTATGATCCTCAAAGTACTAAAGCAGTAATCATCGTTAACTCGATAAAATTTTCTATAAGCTGATTTCATTACTATGACAGATTGTAAAGGTCGCGGATATATTCATTTCCATATCTATCTATCAATCAATCAGCTATGCATCAACCCAAAGAAATTGAGTTGAAGTTGATTAATCCTCTTCATGACTATACCCATTCCGCTCTATTCAGGTAATCAGGTCCAATCTCTACCAATAATAAATCATTTCCAACTATAAACTATAAAACAAAGAAAAAAACAGAGTTAGAACCTAAGAATAACTAGGGCAAAACACAAAGCAGAGCCGAACAACTGAATACAAATAATTCATATAACTTCAGGCATATTTGATCAAATTGAAAAAGAAGAGAGCAACAAAGTATCTACAGTTCACAATTGGAGTAAATATGTTGCTAGATAAGTATAAATATATCCGAGTTTAACTTTTTTATAAGCTGATATATGCTAGATTATACTGTGTTATCAACTAATCAAATATCAAACAGTTTCTACAAATCAAAGAAGACACAGAGAATTAGAACCTGAGAATCGCCAGGGCAAAAAGCGAAGCAACGCTGAACGACTGAAGAAGAGTAACTCTTACAGGCGGTGACAAACTGATCCATGACAGAATGTAGATCAGGGGAAGAAGGACAGTGACAAATGCCTATAACAGCGAAGATCTTCCGGTTCGATTGGAAGTCTTCCCAAGGACTAGGCGGTGAACCACCGACCATGAATTTGAACCGGAGGCTACCGGAATCCCAAGGTTGATGAGCGAATGGAGATTTTTGATGTTCTGTGTAGAATGAACTGATAGAAGATAATGATACTGTGTAGTGACGGACTAGCATAGAAGTGTAGTCGCGGAATAAGGGGATTGTAATTGATCCGATTGGTAGAACTGCTACTCGGATCATACAGCTTGTTTCGATGCTCACGTCGGGTTCCATTTCGGAGTCTGCCGGAAAATGATCGCCGGAGAAGGGGAAAACGGAGGAAGTGAAGATGAGCTGCTCCGGCGAAGCGGTTGTAGATCAGAATTTAAGCATATAACGATTTATTTGAGAAATTTTTCCAAAAATGTGTACTTTTGACTGACACTATGCGAGGTACAAGTTGATTTAGAATTACAGTTCTTTGATGAGGTTTTTTTTTTTTTTGTTGGGTAAATCTATGTTTCTATTTGTATTAGCACTGGTAAGCTAAAATGAAGTTATTTAGTAATTTTAAGATAATATCTATAATTATAAAATATAAACGAAGATATAATTAATAAAAATAGTTAAATGAATCTTATATATAATTTAAATAGATCTTAGATAAATTAATCTATTATTTATATTTATATGTATATTTATATTCATATCTACTATATTTAGATCATTTAATGATCTACTCATAGATTTTCTTCTACATTAGCTAAAAATATAGAGATGAAAAGTTAATTTAAAATCATAGTAGAAAAAATAAAAAATATAGAAAGATGTAAACTGAGATAACATAGAACTATTTATACTAAATTGAGAAACGTGCTGATGGAAAATAAAACAAAAATAGCAAGTATTAAAAATATCAGTAAATTTATGACATAATAGTAAAATTATTTATTTTTTTATATTTTAAAAAAATCAAAGTTACAATTTTATTTAAATTTTATAGTATTTTGAATTTATCTTGACAATTTCGCAATAGGCCATACGACAATTTACGACAAAGTTAGTAAGGTTAGGTAATAATCAGTTTATTTTTAATTTAAATTTTTAAATTTTTAAAATTTTAAATTATGCATTATGTATTGTTCATAATTAGTTACTTTCTTTGAGTTTTATAAATTTAAAGTTTGAAATTATTTTAAAATAAAAAATAAAAAGAAGAAAATAAAAAAAAAACTGTCAATTCAAATTTAGGAGTAGTTGCTTCCTAATATGGTAGATAAATCAATAAAAAGCTGCCAAATATTTTTTTGATAGAGAAAATAATTTAATTTTAAATTTATAGATAGAAATATCTGAGTTAAGGTAAAGCAAAAGTTCATTTACTTATAGAAAATAATAAAAAGAAATATGAATCATTAAAATTATCAATAAATATATGAAAAAATAGTAAAATTACTTTTCTGTTTATATTTTTAAAAAATTAAAATTATAATTTTATTTATATATGATAGTATCTCGATTATATTAAACAACTTCACAATATGCTATATGGCAATTTAGAATATTGTTAGTTAAGTTAGGTAATTTTTTTTAATTTAAATCTTTAAAAATTTAAATTATGCATTATGTATTGTTACTAATTAGTTACTTTTTTGAGTTTATAAATTTAGAGTTTTAAAATTATTTTTAAAAAAACAAAAAAAGGGAAAATAAAACAAACTATCAATTCAAATTTAGAAGCAATTTCTTCCTAATATTGTAGTTTATATCTATAGAAAACTGCCAAATATTTTCTTGATAAAAAAAGTAATTTGATTACGAATTTATAGAAAAAAATATTTTAGTTGAGATAAAACAAAAGTTCATTTGCATATGGAAAATAATACAAAATATCAATTAAAAAATATCAATAAATATATGATAAAATAGTAATCAAAGCCAATTATTTTAAGATGTAAACTAAAAATAAACTCTTTTTAATGACCAAAGACGTATACAAACAAAAAAAGATGCAATTTTCATTAAGCAAACAAATATAGTATAACTATAGGTATTTTTAATTAAATTTGTATATAATATATACTTTGTGTATAATTCAGTTATAATATATATCCTTTTTTGAGAAAGAATATTGTATATTACACATTAATTTCAAGTTAAAATAATAATTTTTTCTATAGTACAAGCTTTGTATTTGTCCTTATTTGTGAACAATATCTATTACTGTATGTATCATATATATTATTATAGGTATCTTTAATTAAATTTTATGGTAAGACCGATTCCACCAGAACTCACTTAGTAGGATTTTATTGAGTCGTTGTTATTGTTAGTAAGACCGATTTTGTGACGACCCGACCTGTCGTCACGTGAGTTACCGTCCCGTTTTCCCCATTTCCTGCTTCATTATGAGTATTTCGTGTGAACAAGTTGATTTGGATTAAATTGAGAAGGAAATGAGACACTCAGTCTCTTTAAGGAACGCTTGCTTTGGAAAAGTCAACCGGGCATTGACTTATATGCTAGGAGGTTCGGATGTGAATTCCGATAATTCGGTTAGCTTTGGGGGATGATTTGTGACTTAGGAGTGTGATCGGAAGTGATTTTGGAAGTTCGATGTAGAATTAGGCTTGAATTGGTGAAGTTAGTATTTTGGCGAATTCCGATTGGTAGGTGAGATTTTGATCTGAGGATCGAAATGAAATTCTGGGAGTTACAATAGCTTTGTTAGGTGATTTGAGATGTGTACGCAAAATTTCAGGTAATTCGGAGGTGTTTTGGTTGGGTTTTTGATCGAATACGTGTTTCGGAAGTTTTAGAAGAACTTAGGGTTGAATCCGAAGTAATTTGATGGTTTTGGTGTTGTTTGATGTGTTTTGATGATTGTAGCAAGTTTGAATGATGTGTTAGGATGCGTTGATACTTTTGGTTGAGGTCCCGGGGGCCTCGGGGTGTTTTCGGATAGTTAACGGAAAGTTTTGATTTGTGAACTTAAGAAAAAAATTGTAGCTGCTTCTGGTATTTTCGCTTATGCGGAATTGGGACCGCAGAAGCGGTACCGCAAAAGCGAGAGGTGAGCCTCAGAAGTGACAGGAACCGCAGATGCGAGAGGAGAGCCGCAGAAGCGGCAGGTACCGCAGGTGCGGATTTGATGACCGCATCTGCGAAATCGTAGATGCGACACGAGGACCGCATATGCGGTATTCTAGATTTTTGCTATTTTTCTATTGTTTTCGATTGGGTATTGTTCCATTGGCATATTGTGACGTATTCATTGTGGTTTTGATCAGATTCGACATGCGAGGAGGTCGATTGAAAGGCAAAGGCATAACGAGCTAGGATTTTGGCCGGCTTGAGGTGAGGAATAGATGTAAATGCTGCCCTGAGGGTTTGAAACCCCGTATTTGCACATGGTAGCGCTATAATGAGGTGACTTGCACGTCGGGTAGCGAGCGTGGGGTAGAGCACCATTAGGGATTGTGACTTGATTCGTCCCGGTAGATAAATATATTGTGTATTTAACTGAAATTCCTTATTATTATTATTATTATAATTTGAGCTGATTGCTATATTTGAGCTTCGTGTCAACTGATTGAATCTTTCAGGGATTGCTATTACTGGTTTCTTACCATTTTTACGTATTATTGAACTAAGTCCTGGCGTTTAATACTATTTTTCAAACTCAGCCATCTTTTCTCAAACTTGAAACTTAAATAATATTTCTAATGAAGTCTAGGCTGAACATTTATATATTATTGTGCCCGAGGGGCTTATGTGATTATGTACTGAGCATGGGACCGGGTTGCACACCGCAACAGTATTATATTGACATTGATATGAGGTCGAAGGCCTAGTTGATGCCACGAGATGGCTTATATTGCGCTTGGGCCGTAAGGGGCCCCTCCCGGAGTCTGCATACCCCTAGTGAGCGCCGTCGATAATAAATAAAAGGAGCAGGCTGCACGCCGCAGCGAGTACCAGACTATATGTTGCATTTCATATTTACGTGTCATTTAATTACTTATATGTTATAGCATTTTCATAATTATTTTTATTGGTTTACTGATTGAATATTATCTGGTTCAGGTTGCTGTATTTATAGAATTACTTTGTGCCTCTTCAGGATTTCTTATTCTCAGCATTTATTTATGTTTATTACTCACTGGGTCGGAGTACTCACATTACTCCCTGCACCTTGCGTGCAGATCCAGGTACAGTTGTGGCTGGGTGAGGACTTCTATACCGAGCGGTTTGTTCGGGAGCATCAAGGTAGTTGCATGACGTCCGGAGTCATGATCTTCCTTCTATCTTATTTGCTTTATTTCCGCATTTCTTTAGAACGATATGTAATAGAGTGATACTTAGGTATTAGAGGCTTAGACTTGTGACACTGGATTCTTCGGGCTGTGTAGTTGTTTTTATTACTTGGGATTCCGCATGTTTTAGTTTTATTTCAAACTTTCAGTATTATGATTTAGTAAATTATATGTGTTAATTAACTCCTGAATGGTATAAAATGGTTAAGATTATTGAATTAGTAGGACTTGCCTAGCAGTGTATTGGGCGTCATCACGACCGGGGTTGGGGTCGTGACAGATTTCACCATAGCACCTTTGGATGATTTCAAGATCGTGTTGGGCATGGAATTTTGGAGCAAAGTAAATGCCATTATCTCTCCCCGCTTCAAAACCATATAGTTAGTATCTTTTTTTGAGAAAGTATCAATTAAAACTTTATTAATTTTGTTTTATATCTTACATATTTATATTAAGTTGAAATTATAATTTTAGTACAACATTTGTATCTGACTTTATTTGCCAATAATATACATTACTATAGGTATCATATACATTACTAATAGATATCTTTAATTACATTTTGTGTGTAATTCAATTATGATAGGTATCCTTTTTTAAAAAAGAATTAATTAAAATTTTGTTAATTTTGTTTTGTATCTTCCACATTAATTTAAGTTAAAATAATTATTTTTATTTAGTACAAACTTTGTATTTGACTTTATTTATGAATAATATGCATTAATATGTATCATATACATTATTATAGGTATCTTTAATTAAATTTTGTGTAAAATTCAGTTATGATAAGTATCCTTTTTTAAGAAACAATCAATTAAAATTTTGTTAATTTTGTATTGTATTTGTCACATTAATTTTTATTTAGTAAAAGCTTTGTATTTGACCTTATTTCTGAACAATATATATTATTATAGATATCTTTAATTAAATATTGTGTATAATTTAGTTATAGTAAGTATTCTTTTAAAAAAAGAATTAATTCAATAAATATTTTGTATCTTATATCTATATTATATTAAAGGAAATAATATTAAAAAATTAACAAGAGGACAAACAAAATAGACAAAAAAAGTTAAAGCTTGGTGGTTAACAAAAAAAATAAACGAAGGTTGAGAATTCAAAAAGCCCAAAGCTAAAAAAATGACGATCTGTATCATTTCTTGAGCACACTCTTTTACACATTGATTTATACATACTTTTTTTAAAAAAATTTAGGATTTTAGATGCCTTAAAATTGATTTACTACGATAGTCTTTTTTTCTCTAAAATTTTTATTTATGTAACTTTTATTTAGGTTTGGCTTCTCTATATTGCTTAGAATTTAATTTACACACAAACTACTGCAAAGTATGGCTCCAAGCTATAAATATATCAGGCTATAAATATAAAGTATGGCTCCAAGCTATAACTTTTATTTAGGTTTGGAAATATTTCCAGAACTTTCTAAAAATAAAAATTTCTATTTTGAGAATTACTAAGCACATGATCCCTTTTCTTCCATTTCATATATGTTTTCTTTTTAGAAATATTATGTAGAAATAAATGACAGTGAAACCATTGTTGTAAACATTTGAGATAAGTTTTTGTTTACAAAGAAATATGATAAGAAATTGAGCCACATGACAATATAATAATATTAGGTATTGAATAATATAATAGAAAATTGAGAAACAAATAGAGAGAAAAAATTAAAAATTTCATCACACAAAAGAAAAAGGATAAAACTTATTTAAATTTGATGTGATAAAATTTTGCTTAAGTATAATAAGAAATAGTATGCATGTGCATAAAGCCACATAACTAAAGTCAATAGATAAAAAAATTAAAAAATAAATAATATAAATAAATGTCATGGCCCAAATCCCAAAGCCGGCCGTGATGGCGCCTCTCTTGAAGACAAGGCCAGCCAGAACAACTCAACACCTCGTTTCACAATTTAATTAACATTTAATAAATCCAAACGAGTGTAAATCATTCATAATGTGGAAAACATCGATAATAATAACACAACCAACCCGACACAGCCCAAACCGGGGTGTCACAAGTCATGAGCTACTAGTGAGTTGCTACAAGTCTACGAAGTAGAAAATTGGATGCAAAAGTCCAAAAGAACTAAAATAACATAAATAAGGGAGTTAAGGGGCTGCAGACGTCAACAACTACCTCGAAGCTTCGATCTCGCTGCCTGATCTGGAAAGGATATCAAAGCTCACGTGCGAACTCTGCTATGCCTGAAGCTGCACACATGGTGCAAGGAGTAATATTACTCCGACCTAGTGAGCAATAATAATAAATAATAACCGAAGGTAAGAAAAACACGTAACATCACAATGCAATTCTATATCAGGTAGTAAAACTCTTAATGAAGCAAACTCTGTAAAGAGTCAAATGAAACCTCATTTTTAAAGACATGTAAATCAGGTAAAATCGCAAATAGGTAGTAAATGGTAATACTGCCCCTCGGGCCCAGTATTAACTGCTCAGTACATTAACAGCCCCTCGGGCTCAATCTCATTCACTTAGCATAGTAGCAGCCCTTCGGGCTCACTCTCATATCACGTGGGTACCCGCGCTCACTGTGGGTGTGCAGACTCTAGAGGGGCCCCTTACGGCCCAAGCCCTATATCAACATAAGGCCTGAAAGCCTTCTCATATCACACTCGAGGCCTGAAAGCCTCCTCTCATAACACTCGAGGCCTGAAAGCCTCCTCATATCACGCTCAAGGCCTGAAAGGCTCACTCATTCCACAAACATCATAAGCCTCTCGGGTATCAATAAAATAATAGTTCTCAACCCAAACGATAGTGAAAAATTATTAAAGTCTCAAAATTTCAATTAAAGTGGTTGAATTTGCAAAACAGTATAATCATTGGACTGAGTTCAAATAATGTATTAAAATAGTGAGGCAATCGTGATAAAAATCTTCGAAGGATTCAAATAATTGGCATTTAAGCCCAAAACATGGCGAATAAGACACAAATCATAATGATAAATAGAATAGCTCAGCCAAATATGCGGTAAAATATCAACAGCATGGGCCAAGTCAAAGTCCCCAGTAGTAAACAACCCCGCTCTCGCCATTAAGCGTGTGTTTCACCTCAATATAGCACAATATTGTGCAAATCCGGGGTTTCAAACCCTCAGGATATCATTTACTATCATTACTCACCTCAAGCCTGCCAAAATCCTAGCTCGCTATGCCCTTGCCCTTCAAATTGGCATCTTCGCGCGCCGAATCTGATCAAAACCACAACTAATACGTCACAATAAGCCAATAGAACAATACCCACGAAAACAATTGAAAAATAGCAAAAACATCAAAATTAGCAAAACCCGAGCCCCCGACCCACTTCTCGAATTCTAGAAAATTTTATATCAACAGATTCCTTATCGCGCTATGAGTTTATACATACCAAGAACTCCCAATTCCGAGCTCAAATGACCCATCAAAACCCAATTTGAAATATCAAAACTCAAGCCCTAGTTCTTCCCATTTTTGCTTCCCTGAATTTCTAGGTTGATTCTACAATTAAATCATTTTTTCAGATCATAGGACTCACCTCCAATCAATCCCAGTCGAAGCCATTTCCAATTCCCGTCCAAAAGCTCTCAAAAATTGCCCAAGGGCAAGTGGGAAATAAGGGAAATGGGCTAAGTTCGAATTTAATAACTGATCACATGCCCTAAGATGTTGCATTTGCGACATCAGGTTCGCGAATGCGATAGTCTCAAATGCGACAAAACCTCGGAACTGTGAACAAGGACCTTCCCTTCCAAGGTCGCAAATACAACAAGGAGCTCGCAAATGCGAACCCTGTCAAGGTTGCAAATGCGATCAATTTATCGCAAATGCGAACTCTGCCTCAGGCCAATTCCTTTGCAAATGCGAACCTTCACTCGCAAATGCGAGCCATTTCTCGCATTTGCGAAACCTGCAACTGCTTCCAAAATACCATAAAACATGGGGATTTCTCAAACTCCTCCCCCACATTCGAAACTCACCCGAGGCCCCCGGGACCTCAACCAAAAGCACCAACACATCCTGAAACATCATCCAAACTTGTTCCAATCATCAAGAAACCTCAAGAAATACCAAAACTATCAAATTACATCGGATTCAAGCTTAAGTTCTTCTAAAACTTCCGAAACACGCATTTGATCAAAAACCCGACCAGAACACCTCCGAATGACCTGAAATTTTGCACACACATCAGAAATGACATAGAAAAACTACAACAACTCTCGGAATTCCATTCCGATCCACAGATTAAAATCTCACCTATCAACTGAAATTCGCCAAAATACCAACTTCGCCAATCCAAGCCTAATTCTACATCGGACCTCCAAAATTAATTCCGATCACGCTCTTAAGTCACAAATCATCCCCCGAAGCTAACCGAATCACCGAAAATTACATGTGAACCCTCTAACTCATAAGTCAACATTCGGTTGACTTTTCCAAACCAAACCCTCAAATTAAGATCCTTTTGCTTGAACAAATGCTGAAGACTGCAATGATCGGTGAATGCCTCACAAGATACGCCATACAAGTAGTGCCTCCAAATCTTCAGAGCATGAACTATAGTAGCCAACTCCAAATCATGTAAAGGTAGTTCTTCTCGTGGGGCTTCAACTGACGAGAAGCATAAGCAATCACTCTACCCTCCTACATCAATACACTCCCAACTCTCGAAGCATCACAATATACAGTAAAAGAACCTGAAGCTGATGGCAAGACTAATACTAGAGCTGTGGTCAGAGCTGTCTTGATCTTCTAGAAGCTCTCCTCGCACTCGTCTGACCATTTAAATGAAGCACCCTTTTGAGTCAACTTGGCAAAGAGCGATGCAATAGAAGAAAATCCTTGAACAAACCGGCGATAATAACCTGCCAAACCAAGGAAGCTACGAATCTCTGTGGTTGAAGTCGGTCTAGACCAACTCTGAACTGCGTCTATCTTGCTCGGGTCGACCTGGATACCCTCGATATGGCGGGATGGAAATGGGTTGAGTTCCCGACACCAGGTCAATACCAAAATCGATATCCCTGTCCGTCGGCATGCACGACAGGTCTGCAGGAAATACATCGAAAAATCCCTCACAACTGGAACAGAACCAATGCTAGGAGTCTCGGCTCCAGCATCCCTCACAAACGCCAGATATGAAAGAAAACCCTTCCCAACCATACGCTGGGCCTTTAAGAATGAAATCACCCTGCTAGGACAATAATCAGTCACACCACGCCACTCGATCCTCGGTACAGCCGGCATATCCAACGTGACTGTCTTAGCATGACAGTCTAGAATAGCATGACAGGGAGACAACCATTCCATGCCCAATTTAACATCAAAATCCACCATGATCAATAACAATAGATCAACTCGGGTCTCCAAACCCCTAGTAGTCGCTAAACATGACCGATACACATGGGTTACAACTATAGTATCGCCCACGGGAGTAGATACATGAACAGGTAAAGCAAGATACCCTCGGGACGTACTCAAATGATGAGCAAAATATGAGGACACATAAGAATAGGTGGTACCGAGATCAAATAAGACTGAGGCATCTCTGTGGCAGAATGAAATAATACCTATAATGATAGCATCTGAAGCAATAACATCTATCCTGCCCTGAAGAGCAAAAAAACGAGCTTGACCACCGCTGATCGACCTCCCCCTCTGGGGCGACCCCTAGATGCCCGACCCTCACCCCTAGCTGGTGGGCCGGGTTCTAAAGAAACTGGACCGGAAGGCAAGGGTCGACCCCCTGCTGAGATACGCTAGCAGTACGACGAGAAAACTGCCTCCACATATGCCCAAACTCTCCACACTCATAACAACTCCCAAGTGCTGGAGAATGGGACTAAAGGGAATCCCTCACGCCGGAGTGACTAGCTGATGCACTCTGCCTGGAAGAACCCTGAACAGACGGAGCACGAGATGAACTATGTGCTGGAAGAGAGCTGAGTGAAGGCTAGCTCTACTGAGAACCCTGATAACCATGACCTAAAGATGCCCCATGATACTCGAGTCTGGCCGACTGAGCAGACCTGAAATAACGACCACTACCATGCTGGAACTTGCCCCTCGAAGGAGCACCACTGTAACTGCCAGAACCTTGAGGCCTCTTGGCCTCCCTCTCAACCACCTCCTCGAATGAAGCACTTAACACACTCTCTCTAGTCATAAGAACACAGAGATGGTAGTTAAGGCCATCAACAAATCTCCTGATACGCTCGCGATCAGTCGGAACCATCTAAATGGAATGACGAGCCAACTGTGAAAACCTTATCTCATACTGAGACACGGTCATATCTCCCTACCGTAGCCACTCGAACTGCCTACGCAGCTCCTGCCAAGTCAAAGGTGTTGCACAAACCGGCCTACACCTCTCATACGCCTCCTACCAAGTGAAGACAACCCTAGTAAACTGAAAGGTGGTAAAAGCCGCACCACTAGACTCGAGAATCCCTGGCGTACGGAGCATCCGCTGACATCTGTCAAAAAAACCCTGGGCATCCTCACCCTCAGCACCACTGAATGTCGGAGGCTGGAGTCTACCAAACCTCTCGAGGCAACGCTGCTCATCCTTAGGCATAGCTGGAACCCTGAACTCCTGCAATGGTGCAACTGGCTGAGCTGGAGGTGCCTCTGGAGTCTGTAATCCCTGCACTACCTGCTCAGGTGTGTGCGATCAGCTGGGCTCTGATTGCCTCCCCCAGCTTGCGAAGTAGTTACTGCTATGGTGGCTGAAACTGCCTGAGCCAGGCCGGTGCAAATTGTCAATATCTGAGCCAAGGTGTCCTGAAGACTCGAAATCACAATGGGCACAGCTAGTGCCTGATCCTGAGCTGGGGAAACTAGAGGATCCACCGGTGCTGCCCCTGCTGCTCTGCCTCTACCACGACCTTGACCGCGTCCACAGCCTCTGGTGGCCTCAATGGGTGGTACTGGTGGTCGTCTGCCACGTCCGGTAGCTCGTGTCCTCACCATCTGTGAGAGAATGGAATAAGGAGAAGTTTAGCACTCAAATCAACAAGTTCGCACGATAAGAATTTCAAGAATGTGAAGTTTACCTAAAAGTTCTGCAGCCTCCCGAGGATAAGTACAGATATCTCTGTACCGATCCGCGAGACTCTACTAATCCAGCTCATGACTCGCGAGACTTAGTAACCTAGGCTCTGATACCAACTTTTCATGGCCCAAATCCCTAACCCGGTCGTGATGGCGCCTCTCGTGAAGGCAAGGCCATCCAGAACAACTCAACACCTCTCTTTACAATTTAATTAAAATTTAATAAACCTAAACGAATGTAAATCATTCATAATGCCGAAAATAGCGATATAATAAGACAACAAACCCGACACAGCCCAAACCAGGGTGTCACAAGTCATGAGCTACTAGTGAGTTGCTATAAGTCTACGAAGTAGAATATCGGATACAAAAGTCTGAAAGAACTGCAATAACATAAAATAAGGGAGTTAAGGGGCTGCGGATGTCAACAACTACCCCGAAGCTCCGATCTCGCTACCTGATCTGTAAAGGATATCAATGCTCAGGTGCAGACTCTGCTATGCCTGAATATGCACACATGGTGTAGGGAGTAATATGAGTACTTCGACCAAGTGAGCAATAATAATAAATAATAACCGAAGGTAATACAAACACGTAACATCACAATGAAATTCTATATCAGACAATAAAACTCTAAATGCAGCAAAATCCGTAAAAAGTCAAATGAAACCTCCTTTTTAAAGACATGTAAATCAGGTAAAAGCGCAAACAGGAAGTAAATAGTAATACTGCCCCTCGGGCCTAGTATCAACCGCTCAGTACAGTAACAGCCCCTCGGACTCAATCGTAGTCACTCAGCATAGTATCAGCCCATCGGGCTCACTCTCATATTACATTGGTACCCACGCTTACTATGGGTGTCCAGACTCCGGAGGGGCTCCTTACGGCCCAAGCGTTGTATTGACATAAGGCCTCAAAGCCTTCTTACATCACACTCGAGGCCTGAAAGCCTCCTCGTATAACACTCGATACTTGAAAGCCTCCTCACATCACGCTCAAGGCCTGAAAGCCTCACTCAATCCAGAAACACCATAAGACCCTCGGGTATCAATAAAATAATAGTTCTCAACCTAAACGACAGTGAAATATCATTAAAGTCTCAAAATTTCAATTAAAGCGGCTGAGTCTGCAAAACAATATAATCATAAGGACTGAGTTCAAATAATATATTAAAATAGTGAGGCAACAGTGATAATAATCCCCGAATGATTCAAATAATCGACATTCAAGCCCAAAACATGGCAATAAGCCCCAAATCATAATGATAAACAGAATAGCTCAGCCAAATACGCAGTAAAGTATCAAAAAGGACGGGCCAAGTCAAAGTTCCAGTAGTAAATGACCCCGCGCTCGCCGTTAAGCGGGTGTTTCACCTTAATATAGCACTACGTTGCACAAATTCGGGGTTTCAAACCCTCAGAATATCATTTACTATCGTTACTCACCTCAAGACGGCCAAAATCCTAGCTTGCTATGCCATTGCCTCCCAAATCAGCCTCCTCACGCGTTGAATCTGATCAAAACCACAACGAATACGTCACAATAAGCCAATGGAACAATACCCAATCGAAAATAATCGAAAATAGTAAAAATCACGAAATTAGCAAAACCCGAGCCCTGGGCCCACTTCTTGAATTTTAGAAAATTTTACATCAACAGATTACTTATCTCTCCACGAGTCTACACATACCAAGAACCCGCAATTCCCAGCTCAAATGACCCATCAAAACCCAATTTGAAATATCAAAACTCAAGCCCTAGTTCTTCCCATTTTTGCTAAGATTCCATGAATTTCTAGGTTGATTCTACAATTAAATCATGTTTTTAGATCATAGGACTTACCTCCAACCAATACTAGTCGAAGCCCTCTTCAATTCCCGTCCAAAAGGTCTCAAAAATCGCCCAAGGTCAAGTGGGAAATGAGGGAAATGGGCTAAGTTCGAATTTAATAATTGATCACATGCCCTCATATGTCGCATTTGCAACATCAGGTTCACGAATGCGATAGTCGAAAATGCGAAAAAATCTTCGGAATTGCGAACAAGGACCTTCCCTTCCAAGGTCGCAAATGCGACAAGGACCTCGCAAATGTGAACATGCCAAGGTCGCAAATGCGATCAATTTATCGCAAATGCGAACTCTGCATCAGGCCAGTTCCTTCGCAAATGCGAACCTTCACTCGCAAATGCGAGATTGCAAATGCGAACCATTTCTCACATTTGCAAAACGTGCAACTGCTTCCAAAATACCAGAAAACATAGGGATTTCTCTAACTCCTCTCGCACATTCTAAACTCACCCGAGGCCCCCGGGACCTCAACCAAAAGCACCAACACATCCTAAAATATCATCCAAACTTGTTCCAATCATCAAAACACCTTAAGAAACACCAAAACTATCAAATTACATCGGATTCAAGCCTAAGTTCTTCTAAAAACTTTCGAAACACGCATTTGATCAAAAACCCGACCAGAATACCTCCGAATGACCTGAAATTTTGCACACACATAACAAATCACATAGCAAAAATACATAAACTCTCAAAATTCTATTCGGATCCTCGGATTAAAATCTCACCTATCAACTGGTATTCGCCAAATTACCAACTTCGCCAATCCAAGCCTAATTCTGCACCGGACTCCCAAAATCAATTCCGATCACGCTCTTAAGTCACAAATCATCACACGAAGCTAACCGAATCCCCGAAAATCACATCGAAACCCTCTAAATCATAAGTCAACATCCGATTGACTTTTTAAATAAAAAATCTTCCTTAAAGAGACTAAGTGTCTCATTTCCTACCAAAACCTCTCCGGACCAACTCGACCACATAAAATACAGATAATCAACCATAAAAACCGTTAAAACCTGGAAAATGAAGCGGTAACTCACATGACGACGGGTCAGGTCATCACAATAAATTAGAGATCATGTAGTTTGGATCATGTGAGGAACTTATGTATTAAGTTTTAGACTAATTCAAAGTAATATTTTAAAATAAGAAGTGATATTATTTTGAGTTTGGGTCAAATATTTGTGTAAAAGCTAATTAATATTTTTTAGTAAGGAAGAGAATATATAAAGAGGAAAATAGAGATAGTGCAATGATACTTATATTGCAAATTTATTTTAAAATATAAAAATTAAATTACTAAATAATAAAAGAAATATTATTGATCGATTTGAATGATGAAAAGGTCCTGATTAAGAGGATGATAATATAAATATATTAAATTTTAACTTGTAAAAGTTTACATTTATTGATGTTTATTAATAGGGTAATAAGCAATACACTAAATTGATTTATAAGCGAATAAGTGTTCACATTACACTATAACAATATTAAGTAATAAATATTGCCATAACTATAATCAAAAAACAAAAAGAAGAGAAAAATTATGTCTACAAATGTAGAAGGATAAGACTTATTTGAATTTGAGATGAAAAATAAAGTGGTAGTAAGAATTCTCAAAATAATATTATTTAATATGCTCAAACAAGACATATCACAAATATTATATGTTAAGTATTCTTTAGTATTGACTGTTAAAATAAAATACAAGTGTCAACATCAAGGGGTTGGATTATTGCAGTATAAAAAAAGAAAACAAGTTACACTATGAGATTTGAGAAATGGTTTCATGTCCTACTTCTTAATTAATATCTAATGATTATTTATAGTTTTCAAATATGAGATTTAATTTTAAAATTATTTGCACATAATTCAAATAATTCAAATCAAAATTTAATATGGTTTATACCACGTATTGTACGGGTACTAAAACTAGTATTATTTTATGAATTACACGTCTAGCAGCATTTGAAAAGGAAAATAGTAAACTTTTCCAATACCAATTGATTTGATATTTTTGTGACTTGCTTATCAATAGTAAACTTAAAATTTTTGAATTGGTGGACTATATTAATTTTAGATACCTAAAAATTACACAAAATCTTGTATATGTTACATTTTTTGTCGTATCAAAATGGCTCACGAATAATTTAAGAAAGTTTTACATCCTATAGAAATTCTTAGTACCCTATTTATTTTAAATAAATATTATTTTAAAATATTATATCTTATATATACCTTTTATACTTTATAGCCAAATATCTATTTATAGATACATCCTACATTTAATGCACCATATATGTTTTTCTCTCTCCTTTTTATTCTTTTCTCTCACATAATCATCGTAAAATTGACTAACCACGTTCTCTCTCTCTTTTTGCATACACGTTACTCTTTCTCCCTCAACCCACGATTCATACCTCTTCTCCCACCCAAATTCTCCAGTTCTCCTCCATTATCACTCCATTACAATCGCTTAGGGTAAGTTTAATTCCTAGATTTTGATATTATTATTTCGCTCTTCTGATTTTGCTACAGATTTTTGTAACGGGGAGGTGTGCGATTTTTAGTTTTTTGTTTGTTTCATTATTTGATTTTCTGATTAACATCAAAGAGAATCTTTCTCCTTGAGCTAATCACGACGAATACAGTTTGCTTCTACTTAGTCCTTGTCCTTTTAGAGGGAAAGTTTATATTTGTTAATCAATAGACGAATTTATTTGTTTCATTATTTGCTTTTCTGATTATAATTCTTATATTTTTGTTTGTTTCTTAAACAATAACGATGGTTATTATTGACTCGCCAGGAAGCTTTCATTTTTCTCTCCAATGGAGGTTTCAACGCCACACAAGATGATAATAAGAGATATACCCACCAAAATTCTTAATTTTGATGGGCCTTCTTTTTCGTTGCAAATAACACAAGCGGAGTCGGATTTTGCAGTTTTATCAGCAACTACAGCTTCAGAGAGAAGAACTAAATTACACAATGACAAATCGGCAGAAGTCCAAGTTGCAAAATCATCAAAAGAAACCAAAAATTTAGTTGCTTCAAAGCGAAAAAAGCCTTTAAATGATTCTTCATATGTCAATGTTAAGGAAGTTTATGCAAAAAAAATACCATATACACGACACGAAAAAGTAATTGTCATTGAATCAATATGCATTCAAAGAAATTTATATGTATTCATAATTATTCAAGTTATTTAATATGTATGATGTTGTATTCGTATGTATCTAGTTGTATTTACAAGTATTAAAATAATTTGCACATTCACATTAGCAATATCTAAGTTCTGCTTACTTGAATATTATATGTTGTGTTTAAATATATTTAGATGTATTCAATTTTACATTCTTTGTATTTCAGTGATTATTTCAATTTCCCTTATATGTTGTATGTAGATATTTATATTTTGTACTATTTGATATTAATGTATATTTTATTTTTGTGTATGTATGATGTTGTATTCATATGTATCTAGTTGTATTCATAAGTATTAGAATTCATTTGCACATTCATATAGTCAATATTCGAGCTGTGCTAAGTTGAATATTATATGTTGTATTTAAATGTATTTACATATATTCAATTTCACATTCTCTGTATTTCAGTACTTATTTCAAATTTTCTTGTATGTTGTATGTATATATTCACATTTTTGTACTATTTGGTATTAATGTATTTTCATTTTTGTATATGTATGATGTTGCATTCATATGTATCTAGTTATATTCATAAGTATTCAAACTCATTTGCACATTCATATAGTCAATATCTGAGTTGTATTAAGTTGAATATTATATGTTGTATTTAAATGTATTTAGATATATTCATAATACATAATGAGTTACTGTATTGAAGATGAATATGAAACATAATTAAAAATTTTGTTTGTATGCAAAGAAATGAACTGTTTGTGAAATAACCACCAAAATGTTCACCTCATATTTGTTCATATACAAACACAAACATAGTATCCGATCTCATAGAAAAGCTTACTCCAGAATAGTATAAACTATAAGTTCTACTTGTTTTGAAAGTCTCCTTGATATGGATCAGTGCGAGGTACAACATCAACTCTTCAGGTGTTTCATGCTTAAGCAGTTAGAAGGAAGTACTGATGACATATTTTCAATATACCTAAATGGTACAACAATTTCCTTCTCAATCAGAGAGTTTGCTCTCGTCACTGGTCTCAAATGTATTGGTGATCCTACATCTTTTAAGTTCAACACAGAGGTTCCAAACCGTATTGTTCAGACATACTTTGGTGGTTCAAAGCTGGTTAAAAAAGAAGCTTTATTGTCATGCTTTGATGAAAAGAAGTGGGGTAATGGCAACGACAGGGATGCCATCAAGATATCATTGCTGTATCTCATACACCCATGGATATTCTCATCAGATAAGAAAACCACAACAATCCCACGACTAGATTTTGACTTAGTCGAGAGTGGGCGATACTCTGATTCTCCATGGGGTACTCTTGCATTCAGAAACCTTATTACTTCTATTAGTAAGAAAATGGATTTTCAAAAAAAAGTACTATAGGATTCCTGGTATGCCACTCGCAATGCAAGTTTGGTTTTATGAGTTTTGCTCGAAGGTTGACCCTAAAACTGCAAAGTGCCTTGGTAATCGAGTATCCAGATTGCTCAACTGGAGAACCACTATAAATCAACCGACATTTACTTATCTGATGAATGGCATGTTCACAGGCGAGGGATACAAGGTAAACTATTTCGTAAGTTTCTGAAATTCAAGTTTGCATACAATACTTGCTAAGTATAACCTATTCTGCTTATAACATACATATGAATATGTAGTGTATATTCAGGTTTCATACACCCAATCTTCCATACATATACATACATTATTATATATATACAACACACATTTCCATACAATATACATGTAAATACAACCTAGATTATCCATATGCAATACACCTTCATCTGCATACAGATTATACTTTCCTTTTGCTATAGCTTACAACAACAACAACAACAACTACCCAGTATAGTCCCACAAAGTGGGGTCTGGGGAGGGTAATATGTAGACGGGCCTTACCCCTACCCGAAATGGCAGAGAGGCTGTCTCCAATCCACCCTCAGCTCAGTGAGGGAAAGGAACAACAAAAAGAAAAAAAACAAAAGAGCATTAGTAACTTCAACATAAATAGCGTAAATAATTATCTAAACATAAAAACCTAAAAATAGAAACATAAAAACTATAAATAAAATAGCATGTAATAATATCAGACAGTAACTAGCATAAGACAAAATCCAATACACAAATCATCTATGAATGGCCCCGCCAAGCCTCACCCAACCCCGGGTGAGGAGTATGAAAAACTCTAGGGTCCCTATCCCACAACCCTGATACTAGACCTCCATACTTTCCTATCAAGGGTCATGTGCTCAGAAACCCGCATTCTAGCCATGTCATGCCTAATCACCTCTCCCCAATACCTTTTAGGCCTCCCTCTGCCTCGCCGTACACCGACTATCGCCAGCCGCTCACAACTCCTCACCGGGGCGTCAGGACTTCTCCTTCGCACATGCCCGAACCACCTCAGCCTCGCTTCTCGCATCTTCTCATCCACCGGGGCCACCCCCACCTTCTCTCGAATAACTTCATTCTTAATCTTATCTAACCTGGTGAGCCCGCACATCCACCTGAGCATCCTCATCTCTGCAACCTTCATCCTCTGAACGTGAGAGTTCTTTACTGGCCAGCACTCCGCCCCATACAACATGGCAGGCCTAACCACAACTCTATAAAATTTCTCCTTGAGTTTCTCTGGAACTTTCTTGTCACACAGGACTCCTGATGCAAGCCTCCACTTTGACCACCCCGCTCCTATGCGATGAGTGCCGTCCCCGTCAATCTCTCCGTCCCCCTGAATATACATTTCGAGACAGTGATCAACTTTAAATATAGGTTGGATATAACATTCATTTTTGCAATTTTCAGATTGTTTTCAAAGACATCCAACCAAGCGATGTAGAGCTTGCTGTTATTCAACTTCCTCTGGAAGGCGTTGAGGTAGATACCACCCCTACCAATACTCATTCAGACAAGTATGCAGATGATCAGGATGATTTGGATGACTTTAGTCCTACACCGCATCTTCAGCCTAAGAAGAAATATGATGCATGTTTTGGACCTTCTTCATCTCCGCCCCACAAGAAGAGCAAAGAGCAGATTATAGACCACTCAAAGGCAGGGGCTAAACCCAAGACTCCTTATGATGGTGTATCTGAACTCAATCAAAATGTGGTGCATGATAAGAAACCGGTAAATTCTAAAGCAGATGAACTATCTTCTTTGAGGAATGATCTAAATTCATTCAAAGACTACGTGAGTTTTCTATTCCATTAGTATATTATACAACTTTTTATGTAACATTCATATATTTTTATGTTTTTCTTAGGTGACAGGCGAGTTCACGGCTTTAAGAACATTGATCAATGAAAACTTCAACAAAATTTATTAACAGATTAAAGCAAATCAGCCCACAGTGACAAATGATGATGGTATTCAAATGTCGTATGATGTCGACTTGCAAGATAATCTAAAAGGCCAACCAAAGAGTAATATAACTGGAGGAGAGAATTTTGAGGTTAATAATTTTCTTAAACCTCTGTTAGTTTATGATTCTTATTTATTCACATTAATCATCTATAAGACACCATACATATTTTAAAATACAAGTAAATATATGTTAATTAAGTTATACATACCTATTTAATTTTATATAAATAAATAGATGAACTGAGACATGTATGTAGTTATATATACACTTAATTTCAAGCTGTATTTTGTTAATACATACTTTATGTTCCAGATGCATACAAACTAAAGTTCATCATATACATCTGAATACATACAACTATATACACCATTTGTATACAACTGTTAATCCTCACATACATCTGTATACATTACCAGAAAAACATAATACAGTCTGTTAATTTTTAACCTTCATAGAACACTCATATACATCTACATACATTACAGAATACAGATGGTAATCCTGTTTGTGATGAAGCAATGGTTGATGGGGATAATACATCTGAGATGCTGTGTATTATACCACCTAAATGTGTATCCAAAGAAGTATATGCATCACAGTTTGAGTTGGCGGACCATTTTTTTCCAAGTCAAATTCCAGAAGCTAGAATTGTGATACATCATGCAGCAAAAAATCCAATAAATGCAACCCCATTAGCCTCACATAGGAATCGATGTCCTAGTAGATGGTATTCTTCACCTTATAAGTCAAACTTTGACTCCGCAGGTTAGTAAATTATTTTAAAAAATAATGAATTATAAATATATGATCTTCTTCCCCCTTGTTTACAAAATTAAATGTTTGTTTTCATGACTTTCCTGAATAATAGGCACCTCAGTTACGTTGACTCCCATATTCGACAAGAAACACCCATTTGAAGATGATTTGATTTCGGGACCACATCCTACATTAGTCATTCAAGAGTATGAGAAATGGGTTTGTGAAAGTCTTCTTGCTAAACATTACCAAAAGTAAGTTTTTTAGTATAAGTGTCTATTCAATATATTGATAATTTAAATAATAGACATATTGTATTTTGAAATTCATTGTAGAAGTAATTTGGAAGACCATTACAAAAAGAGCAAGTCAACATTGCATATACCGTTGGCGTTGATCAAATTACTTCAAAAAATTGGTTTTACCTTCTCTCATTTTGACGGCGAAGTATGGAATGACAATGTAAGACTCCTTCCACATTTAATATGTTAGATTTACACTTCTATCATATACATGCATTTATTATGCATCATGTATTTAACATACAATTTTACAAATCTATTTTTTAGCATTTAATAGAATACATACAACTGCATGTGTTCACTTATGTTGACAACATTTGATATTTTCTGAATATCATTCAGTGTACTGACGTTGTGTATTTCATTGTAAATGTAGCATATTGATATTATCTTTTACTACTTAAGAAAGAAGGGAAAGTATAACCCAATACCCAACTTCAAGTATACAACTGTTGATTGTATATTCAAGACAAGAATCGCTGAAATATTCGACATGTATGCTGATACAGATAGTAATACTAATGTAGACAAAGAAGAGGATGCGGTATATGAGTACATAAGGGGCTACATATTTCTAGCTAATGTACCATGACATACTGTGGATAATGTCTTGATACCAGTCAACTTGAAGGACAAACTACACTGGGTATTGGCTGTTGTCTCATTCAAAGAGAGATGTATCAAAGTGTATAACTCGTACAGATCTGCAGGTCATGATGCCTATGTAGCTTCTGAGATTGATAAGCTAGCTAAGCTTCTACCTCTGTATCTATCAATTAGTGGCTTTTACAGAGATAGTCAAGGCATAGATTGATCTACTTACTCAGTATACACTGACAAGTCACATAATGATCCCTTTGAAGTTTTTTTCATAATAGATCTGCCTTAACAAAAAGCTGGGAGCATGTAAGTATTCAATCATCATTCTTGTATGTTATATACAAATCTAATTATATGAATTATTTTTAATTATTTCAATCAATTATTTTTTAGGGATTGTGGGGTGCATGTTGTAGCATACGCAGAGTTTCTGAGCACTCTTGGTGAGATTACACAAACAACATTTAATTCTAATCTACTCCGTCAAAGATATGGTGCTCTTCTCTGGAAATATGCTATGCAGAAGATAGACGCTAGTGCCATAAGCGATAATGAAGCACCTTCAAAGATTGCTAGGCAAAAAACGGTGTCATATTCAAAGATGCAGATAGTGTTAGAGTAACTTTAGTTTTATGTAGTTTCGGAATGTAGTTTGAAGAAGAATACTGTTTTGAGTAGTTTTTTTGGTGAACATGGTATTTACTTTGAAAAACTTATCACTTTATCAATAGTGTTAGTGCATGACAATTGCAACTTTTCAATAGCTCTTTCACTGGTTTGTTCTTAAGTTTTCATGCTTATTCTTCAGTTGTATTCAAGAGTTTTAGTTGTATTTAACTATTTTATTTAGAAGTAGTTAGTTGTATTCAAGTGTTTTATACAACTGTATTCAGTTGTATTCAGTTACTATTCAGCTATATTCAGTTAAATTTTGTTGTATTCAAGTGTTTTATACAACTGTATTCAGTTGCATTCAGTTATATTCAGCTATTTTATGCAGCAGAAGTTAGTTGTATTCAAGAGTTTTATTCAGCTGTATTCAATTGAATTTTGTTGTATTCAAGTGTTTTATACAACTGTATTCAATTGTAGTTGGTTATATTCGGCTATTTTATACAATAGAAGTTAGTTGTATTTTGTTGTATTCAAGAGTTTTATTTAGCTGTATTCAGTTGAATTTTGTTGTATTCAAGTGTTTTATACAACTGTATTCAGTTGTATTTTGTTGTATTCAAGTGTATTCAGTTCTACTCAACTGTATTATTCATATGTATTTCTCTTTATTCAGCTATATTCTTTATTATGTATCTTTCAAATTCAGTTAATATTGGAAAAAGAATATCAATTCAGATGTATTAAATATGTTATTGTCTAGTTAGAAAATATAAATTCAGGCTTATTGAAATTGTTATAATTTAGCTGAGTATATAGATATATTCCGGTGAATTCTGAATAGCTATATATATAACTCAGGCACTGTCTATAATAAACTGTCAAAGTATACATGGACAAGGTTATATTCAATTGCATCCAACTATATGTATTCAGAAAATGAGAATTTATTACTTCACAATGTCATCATAAGTATTCACAAACCGTTAAAGCACCAATACATGTCAGAGTGTTAACTATTTATTACATGGAGCATTTCTACATGTTCGCTTGTTACGTCCTCCCTGACCACATATGCTACATGAATGTTGATTTTTCGACTGCATCAATTCACTTAAAGTTTTATTGCGCTTCTTCTTGGCCTTCCATGAGGTCTTTTCCATTTGGGTGGCAGTACAACCTCCTCTACAATATGTGCTGGTATATTCCAGTCATTTCTCTCCGGTAGCGGGTACACTGGCACATTGTATGTCATTACAATTGTATTTGGTTTGTAATATTTAGAGCAATATTCTTCTGGCATTAGAAACTTGCTCTTTAATACAGCCCAAGCATGTGGGCATGGCAATTCATCAATTTGGAACCTCCCACAAACCCGTTTTCTTTCTAACAAGCAGACTGTGTAATTCCTTCCACCATCGTTAACCATATGTAAGTATTCAGTTGATGGTACCACCTATATTTAAAAATAGAAGTATAAGTTTTGAGCACATATACCTGAATTACCAAATGTATAATGCTAAATTAATAAGTTACATACAACTGGTGTATTTGCATATATATGAATATATCATATATTTAGACCAGCAGAATATCAACTATGAGAAGTGTAGATCTTCTCAAAAATCTGTTGTACTTTGTATAACATGATGCTAACAAAAGCATTAGAATCATACGTATTCATAATACATATAAAAATTACATATAATACAGCTTTGTTAGTTGTATTCTAATGTATTCCAATAGTTTTTGCAGCATGTTTTTAGTTATATCCAGTTGTATTCATATCATATCTATAGAAAATTATGTCTTTTATGTGTTTGAATATAATTGTATTCATATGTATTAATGGTAGTTCTACTTCAAAATAATTGTATTCAGTTGTATTTATGCCATTAGTTCAGAAAATGATTAAGCTATATACAACAATGACATTAAAATATAACTTACAGTCATACGTGTAGACATTGCCTCATTCAAAGTCAGCATCTCCTGGTATTTTTTCCCAAGCATCGTGTATGTCTGTGTAGCTTCTTTGCAGTTACTACAATTCCAACGTCCAAACATCTTCCTAACTTCTTCGGGAAGTCGTATATTGGCAATTCCCTTGCTTAAACTAGTGCGGTATTGATTGACTCAGTAATATTTGACGTCATTGTCCATCCCCTGTTAACAGGTGCATACAACTTAGCCCACTTTTTGTAATCAGCTAACTCTAAGTATTCTTTCACTCTAATATCTACCTTCTCCACCTTCTTCATCAGACTGTCAAATTCAGCTTGTGTGTATGCTTTCGCCATCGAGAAGTATATCTCGCTCAACGTGGCATGGCTCTTTTTGAATTTATTATATGTGTTGTTTCATAGATGCCAAATACAAGCAAAATGCGGTACATCTGGATATACTCTCGATACAGATTTAATGATACTCTCATTTCTATCTGAAACGATGCACATGTTTTCTCTGTCACCATTTTGCTCAAAGAACCACGTCCAAGAAGCATCGTTATCTTAATCAATAACACCATATGCTAGTGGCAATATATGACCCGTAAATATAATTGAATATAGTTATTTTTAGAACATGTATTTCAATATATAAATTATTAATAGATTGTATTATAATTCAGATACTAACCTGCACCATCCAACGTGCTTGCTAAAACGAATGTCCCAGTGTAGTAAGATTTTAGGTGACTTCCATCCACAACAACAATGGGTCTATAATAATCAAACCCCTTCATAAAGGCATACAAGGATATATACACGTACATGAATTTATTTTCTTGGCGATTTTACTATTCTGATATGAGAACCTGGATATGTCATATCCATTGTATATAAGTATCCTGGTAAGCTTTTGTATGAATCAGCCGGTTTCCCTCTCAAAAATTTGTTGCCTTTTCTTTAGCCCGCCACGCCAACATGTAGCTTACATCGACACCTAAATCTGATTTCACATTATCAATTATATGCCTTGGGGTGTATTTCCTCTTGTGGTTAGTAAGCTTAAGCCTTATCATACCCCCTACAAGGCTGCTACTTGCCTGCCGCTGCTCATACACCTTGTCCTTCAGCAGACATGTATGGTTATCATTAAATTCTCTCACTTTGAATAGTTCTAATTTGTTAATGCTTGAAGCCTTAAATCTCCATTCACAATCTACTGAAACATATAATAACGCATAGCTGCAAAGAATTAATCATTTTATATTTGATTAGCATAAGCTTTTACAAAAAATACTGCTCATATACAAACAAATACAATCTGATACAGATACATATTTACATATATATAAATTTGTATACTACTGAATTCCATTATAGTTATATGCATTTAAATACAATGAATACATCTGAATACACTTGGTTGTATATGCATACACTTAATACCACAATAGACCTTGATAAGAAATTAGAGCCACTGTTGGATATTTATACCAGTAAAATACATTTGAATACCTGTATTTAATGACACTAAACAAACATATGTTTACTTCAAGTGTGATCACCAACAGGAAATACACAAATACGCATAAATACAACAACGTTAAACTTACAACAACATCCAATAATAGAAAATACAAAGTAAAGAAAACCTGAATACATGAAAACCTGACAGCATTAGACCTATCACCCCGGAATTGAAACCTTTGAGCTATAGCATAATTCTCCATCACATATTTCAATGTAGCTTTATCCTATTAACTTGTCCAGCCATAACCTCATTTTGTTTAGTTTTTGAAATTATCAAATCCTTGTGGAGTTCGAACACTCCATTCGCTTCTCCTGAATTGACAAAAGCTAGAGCCATTGTCTCATCTGTATCGGAATCGTACATTTGAACTGCTTCGTCTATTTGCACAACGTTACCTTGATTTAAACTACCTCCGAATATAAGATCTTTTTCGATAGTTTTTATGCACAAGGGATACATCCCAAATTCTCTGTTCTCTTTTTTTAATTCTACATACACTCTATAAACCATATCATTGTGTATTTTCATTGGCGTGCAATTTCCTTCTACTTTGTATTGTATTTTAATGGTTTTTGAGCTTAAATATACACGCCCAGTTGATTAGAAATTGAAGCAACCAGATCATTAAAGGAGGCATACTCTTTCATCAGTATTCCCTCAATTGAAAAATCAATATAATTGCCCTCATCGTTCCACTTGCCAGAATGACGCAACAAAACTGCTAAACTTTCCATATGTATAGAGGAATTACACCTTATTTTGTATATAATTTGTATCAATCGAAAAAAGGAGAAGAGAATGGCAGAATATCGATCAGATGTTGCTCTGCTATTTTGCTTTTTTCGCATTTCTGAGTTTCTTTCTTTGAGCAGAATACAGATTTATGAGACATCGATTTAGTTGTTGAGTTAAATTAGGAGAATATCATGTGATTTTATTTTCTTCCGTTTTTAACCAGTTTAACCTTCCAGATTTTGCATAGATACATTACTGTATTTAACGTTAATGTCGCTTGAATACAACTAAATACATGTCAAACTTAGCTTGAATTCCCATTTTTATGCCTATTTTTTTATTGTATTAATGAATACAACAGCTTAAATACATGACATACATGGTATAAAAACATAAAAAGGTATCTATAACATGTAATATAGCAAAAGATATCTAAAAATGGCTAATTAGATTTGAAAGATGGTACTTTATGAAAAATTCTCATAATTTAAAATATTAAAGTACATTTTTTTGAATATCAAGAAAGGAAAGTAACAGTTGAAAAAAAAAGGAAGTGGCAAACATTTTTTTCATAAAGGGAATGTTATTTTTTTCAGAATAGTTTGAATGATTTTTTAGTAAATTGCTCAAAATTCAATTGCTTTGGAAATAACCTGTTTTATATATATATATATATATACACACATACATATATATATATATATATATATATATATATATATATACATATATATATATATATATATATATATATATATACATATATATGTTCTGAGTTCAGACGGTATATGGTCGAGATCGAATGCCTTCGATCTATTTATTTGAGAGGTCCTTCGAAGTCCGAGTCCGGGTAAGACCAAGTTCGAGCTCGAGGACCAGACCCGAGTTCGAAGGCAGAGCACGATACATACCGAGGTTGACCTCGAAATAGTACGATTATGGATTTGTACCAGAACAAGTTAGACTCGTGCCATGTCCCCAAAGTCATGGCGCAAATCTCGGAATATGATTGTGCGATTCCTTATTAGCGGTTAGACAACTGTATAAAGAATATTCCTTACTGTAAATAAATATATTCCTTATTTAGGGCTCCCCTATTATATTTTCAATCATTTGTAAGATCATCTTATCATCTCAGAGCAAAGAATATACTCTCTACCATTGTTCTTTAGCTCTATTGTTTTTACTTGACTTTTCTTACTTAATTGTTCTTATTGCCCTAAGACTACCTCGAGGTCACTATTGCCGAGTAATGTTAGTATGATTCACTTCTATCTTTCATTTCTATTGCATATTTCTTAATTATTAATTGTTATTAAACTAAATCACATATCTTTAAAATCACTAATCAAATTTAATTGTTACTCGTATTTTCAAGGTAAACACAACCATAGCACATAAAATAAAGTGAGAATGATATGGGTTCAAGTTGTCATAATCGATACCAATAT
Source organism: Nicotiana benthamiana (assembly GCA_034376525.1). Lineage (NCBI taxonomy): Eukaryota > Viridiplantae > Streptophyta > Magnoliopsida > Solanales > Solanaceae > Nicotiana > Nicotiana benthamiana. The sequence goes on along the minus strand of CM067331.1, from coordinate 83,916,801 downwards.
TATGTTTTCTTAATATGCCACAAAAGTAATTTTGGTTTTCCCTAGTCTATCAAAGTATAATTCAACAAATCATGCTTATTTGTGTTATATCTGCTGCACTTATACCAAAATACATGTTAATAAGCTACTTTGTTCCTCCTTTAACCCCATTAAATCAATTCAAATACATGTTAATAAGCTACTTTGTTCCTCCTTTAACCCCATTAAATCAATTCAAATACACATGTTAGAACAAAAATCTATCTGACAAGATGGAGTATAACACAAATATTTTCTTGCATACAGTGACACTCTTGAGTACTCATGTTCTTGACTTTGGAGTGAAATATTTGAGTGCTGTTTGAAGGCTTATATATATATATATATATATATATATATATATATATATATATATATATATATATATATATATATATATATATATATATATATATATATATATATATATATTAATTTCATGGAATACCTAGAACACGTAAAGTTTGGACAAATAGAAAAAATCACCTAATATTTTAATTTTTTACTGGAATGCGATATTATGTCGAGCTTTGACATGTTGTAATAGGTGAAGAAAAAAAAGAGATGATGTTTTTATATGTTGACTTTGTCTTGCATAATAAAGAATGAGATGAGAAGGCAAAGGGAAAATTCAAACCAAAGCAAATCATGAAACTGTCAATAACGTCTCACACGTATAGTGCATATGTACTAAATAGACCAAATCCAACATACAACACAAATATATACGTACATAGTTTGTTACAAATTTCCATCTTCCTCTCCCCCTTCCTCTTCATCCATTTCACCTTTCAGCTCCCTCTTAAGCGTTCATTCTCTCTTTGAGGTCAGTTTATGCATCTTCATTTGTGCTACATCCTTTCTTGAATAAAAAATCTAAAAATATTTTAAGTTTTCATGCAATATTGTTACAAAGCAAATTCTATCTTTTTTTGGCTTAATTTATACTCTTTGTGTCTGTCAGATCTCTGAGGGTTCATCCAAACAATTGGCGATCCATGGAATTCTTTGATAAATTAAAGAATTGGATATTGGTTTATAGCTTGTTCCTACAATGTGTTGGTGGATTTTATTTACCTGGTAGTTTCCCACACAAATATAATATTGGTGATCAATTATCCGTTAAAGTGAATTCATTGACATCAATTGATACAGAAATACCTTACGGATATTATAGCTTACCTTTTTGTAAACCTTTAGATGGTGTTAAAGACAGTGCTGAAAATTTAGGTGAGCTTCTTATGGGAGACAGAATTGAAAACTCACCTTATAGATTCAAGATGCGCGTAAACGAAAGTGAGATATTATTGTGTCAAACAAATGGATTGTCAGCTGATGAATTCAAGGTTTTGAAAGAAAGGATTGATGAAATGTATCAAGTTAATTTGATTCTTGATAATCTTCCTGCAATTCGGTATATGAACAAAGATGGTTATTTTCTTAGGTGGACGGGTTATCCGGTTGGTATTAAGGTTAAGGATGTGTATTATGTATTCAACCATTTGAAATTCACTGTGTTAGTTCATAAGTATGAGAAGAGTACTGTGCCAGGTGTGATCGGAGATGGAGATGGTGCTGAGTTAATTACAACGGACGATAAGTATATCACAGACACACCAAGTTATATGGTTGTTGGATTTGAAGTTGTCCCTTGTAGCTTTCAACATACCACAGATTTGCTTAAGAATCTAAAACCATATGATAAGTTTCCTTCACCAATTAATTGTGACCCCGCGACATTAGCCGTGATGATTCAAGAAGGCAAACCATTGGTATTTAGTTATGAGGTAAACTTTGTGGAGAGTGATATTAAGTGGCCATCAAGATGGGATGCATATTTGAAAATGGAAGGTTCAAAAGTTCATTGGTTTTCGATTCTTAATTCGATCATGGTTATAACATTCCTAGCAGGAATAGTGTTGATTATTTTCTTGAGGACTATTCGAAGAGATCTAGCTCGATATGAAGAGCTTGACAAAGAGGCTCAGGCTCAGATAAACGAGGAATTATCAGGATGGAAACTAGTCGTTGGTGATGTGTTCAGAGTTCCAGAAAACTCGACACTCCTTAGTATGATGGTTGCTGATGGATGTCGTATTTTAGGAATGGCAATCGTTACAATATTATTCGCGGCTCTTGGATTTATGTCTCCAGCCTCTCGCGGCACACTTATCACTGGCATGCTTTTGTTCTATATGTTCTTAGGTATAATTGCTGGTTATGTTGCTGTTTGGCTTTTGAAGACACTGAATGCTGGTAATACCAATGGATGGTTTTCGATTTCCTGGAGAGTTTCTTTCTTCTTTCCTGGAATTGCATTTCTTATACTAACTGTTCTGAATTTCCTCTTATGGGGAAGTCATAGCACTGGTGCAATTCCTTTCACTACATACATTGTTCTGTTGTTACTGTGGTTTTGCATTTCTATGCCTCTTACACTCATAGGTGGATATATTGGAACAAAGGCTCCACATCTCGAGTATCCTTGTCGTAGCAATCAAATCCCTCGTGAAATCCCAGCAAATAGATTTCCAACTTGGTTGCTGGTAATTGGAGCAGGAACACTTCCGTTTGGAACTCTATTCGTTGAACTCTTCTTCATCATGTCTAGCATATGGCTCGGTCGTGTTTACTTTGTGTTCGGGTTTCTGTTGGTAGTACTGATCCTACTAGTAGTGGTTTGTGCTGAAGTTTCTTTGGTCCTGACTTACATGCATTTGTGTATGGAAGATTGGAGATGGTGGTGGAAATCATACTTTACATCTGGCTCAGTCGCGATCTACATATTCTTCTACTCCATCAACTATCTTGTTTTCGATCTCAAGAGTCTCAGCGGACCTGTCTCGGCTATGCTCTACTTAGGTTACTCGCTTTTAATGGCTCTTGCTGTTATGCTAGCAACTGGCGCTATAGGTTTCTTGACGTCTTTCTTCTTCGTTCATCATCTCTTCTCTTCAGTGAAAATTGACTGAAGTGACAGATTTGAGTTCCATTTTCAAGGTTATTGCTGATAACATGAAGATCAAGTGGCAAATTTGGCTAGCTTTATAGCACTTCTTCAAAATGTTTCCAATTTGTTGTCCTTATCTTACTGTTTCATATATTTGAAAGGGAATAAGATTAGTTTCTGAGAAATTCTTAGAGTATGAAGTGAGTTTCTTACTAGCATCAGGAATTTGCAGGCACAACACATGGTTTCTTCCAAAACATTTTCTAATGGTTTTTTAAGATTCTTATTCGTGGGTGTCTGTTTAAACACACTTGTTATGAACACTTTCTTTCTTAGGAGCTGCTGCATTTATAAGCCTTCACTAGAGTTTATTGTTTCATTGCAGAGCCCTATATTTTGTTAGCCAGTGATTAGTTTAATTGTTCCTTAAAGAATTTATTAGCTAATTTCGAAGTTGGTTAACTTCTGTACTGTGATGTGACAAAACTATTAACATGAAATATTTAACTTAGGAATTATTTAATAACGAAAGTTATAAATTATTTTCGCAGCATAAATATAAAACGGTTCTTTTACCGATTTCGATTCTCACTATCCTCCAACTATTTCACTGTTAAATTAATTTACGTAGCATACATATTGTTGGAAGCATGTCATGCTAATAGAAGGGAAAAAATAATTTTTTTAAAAAAGTAATAAATTGCACAAGATAAAACATACAAAATTTACCTGATTGGATAATTTTTGCCTACTCCATGACTACACAAGGAATAACTCTTTATTAATTGAAGAAAAAAAAGAGGTTGAGGGATGACCTGGAAAGGAAAAGGCAGACCCTTTTTATAAGCATTTGAATGCCTTACTGACGCAATCACTTACGTCATAAGAAAAGAATTCAAAGATGAATTATTTCGCGTATCATTCTATTTCATACGATTTTTTCTTCTTTTTTTGACCTTTTTTTTTCTACTTTTCTTTCACATACAACTAGCTTTGCTCTCATCAATCTCCCCGTCAAATCTATGTTACTTAAAAAAAGAAATTAAAAAAAGATTTGCTATTTCTTAGTGGCACCTTCACATTATCAGTCCTGAAGGCTAACTGAGGCAATGTACAGACTCAATTTGTCAACAGCGACAACTTTGGTCAACATGTCCAATAGGTTCTTCAATCCTGGTATCTTTCGTAAGGAAAGAGTTTCTTCACTTACCAACTCTCGGATACGATGATATCTTAACTGGATATGCTTCAATATTGCATGAAACACTAGATTCTTGGCAGGATGAATTGCACTCTGGCTATCACTGAAAAACTCACAATTGTCATGCTCTTACCTAGCTCTTTAAGAAAATTCTTGAGCCAAGTCATCTCTTTTCCAGTTTCTGAGATTGTTATGTACTCTACTTTAGCGGTAGATAGAGCAACACTTTTCTGAAGTCTAAACATCTAGCTAACAGCAGTACCACCTAAGGTGAACACGTAGCATGTGATACTTTTTTGACTATCCAGACCGCTGCCTAAATTTTCATCAATAAAACCTTATAAGAAAATATTGCTCTTTTTATAACAAAGTCTCATAACTCAGGTACCTTTGAGAAATCACATTATCCATTTTACACCTTCCCAAGGTTCCTTTTCTGGATCTGACATGTATCTACTGACAACTCCAACTTTATGGGCTATGTCACGTCTAATGCAAATCATACCAAACATCAAACTTCCTACTGCCGAAGCATATGGAACTTTAGACATGTATTTCCTTTCTTTATCTGTCTTAGGTGATTGGCCCTTTGACTGGTTATGATGGCTTTCGAGTGGAATGCTTCTGGCCTTTGCATCATGAAGACTGAACCTGCTTAGTACCTTCTGTATGTATTTTTCTTGAGACAGTTTAAAGTTCATTCTGACATGTTTCTGTTAATTCTCATCCCAAGCATTTGCTTAGTTGGTCTTAAGTCTTTCATTTCAAACTCTTCTATCAGTTGTTGCTTAACCCTATTGATCTCTTTTATGCTAGATCCTGCAATTAACATATCATCAACGTACAACAATAAAATAACATAAGATTCATCTAGATTTTTAATATAATAGCAATGGTGCACCTCACATTGCGTGAAACCATTGTTATGCATGAATCCATCACATTTCTTGTACCAGTGGCGGGGAGTTTGTTTCAAACCGTACACTCTTCTTCAACTTACACATAAGGTTTTCTTTACAAAAAACTTGAAAACCTTCAGGCTTCTTCATGTAGATGTCTTCTTCAAGGTCACCATGCAAGAAAGTGATATTTACATCTAGCTGCTCCAAATGCAAATTTTTTGCCGCTATGACACTTAGCATCAACCTGATAATAGTTAATTTGACTACAAGAGAGAAGATCTCGGTTTAGTCAATTCCTTCTTTCTGCTAAAAGCCTTTTACTACTGATTGTGCTTTGTATCTCTTCTTACCATCATGCTTTTCCTTGACCCTGTACACCCACTTGTTTTGCAATGCCTTCTTTCCTTTTGGTAACTCTGTAGGTATTCATATTTTATTCTTTTGAAGAGAAATCATCTCTTCTTTCATGGCTAGTTACTACTTGTCATGACCTAAACTGATGGGTAGCGACGGGCTCCCGGTGCCTTACTCAATCAAGTACCAACATCACGTATCTTTAGTATCATACTATCATAGGTAAATGAGCCAGAAAGGCTGTTATGAGATAACTAGAATAAAACATGGGGGAATACTCAATATGGGATGACCCAACATAATATACCGACTTATACATATAATGTACAAGCCTATAAGGCCGACATGATCATTTGTATACTCAAAACATAGGTCGACAAGGCCATACAAGTATCCATATACATGATATCTATCTACAAGCCTCTAAGAGTACACAAATATCATAAAGGTTGGGACAAGACCCCACTATACCAATCAATACATGTACAAATCATACTGACCAAATAGGCAACTCGGAACAAATAGCATACCAACACCTTCTGCTGAGCTGATAGCTTACTTGGAGGACTTTCAACCTGTCTATTCGGGACTTGTGGGTATGAAATGCAGTGTTCCCAGGAAAAAGGGACGTCCGTACAAATAAAGTACTGCGTATCTAAGGCAGGAAAAACCTTATACAATATACATGAAAGAAACATGGAGTAAAGACTCAACTTGTAACTCCGAATAGCTCTGTGAATCATGAAACATTTATAATGTCATGAATATGCATATAAATGTCATATCATGCATAGGTATATGCGTAAATAATATCATCAAGCCTATGAGGGCATCCCATCATCATATTATCCCGACCACTGTGGGCAAAATTATCAACGTATACCAGCTGATCAAGTGGTGGTGCATATATAATACCGTAATCTTTTTCCATATCTCATATACATATAATATGTGCGTATATAATATCATCTGGTCATGGGTCAATGTACATGTATAAATGAATGAAATTCATAAGAAGTACGTTAATAAGATTTCTCGGAATGTCATAAGATCATTACGTCTTTGATTAATATCATGAAATAAACTTTATCAACTTACATATTTTTTGAGACCCATGAATAAACGATTATAATAATAGGACACATGGGGAATCAAGAACATAGACACCCCTAGTACTTCTATAAATAGAGTCATTTATGAAAGTTGCGCATTTGCTCATTTCGTTTATATCATATGGATCATACTAAAAGGATAGAAGGGATAGCCTTAACATACCTAAGTCGATTCTCTTGACAATCCCTCTAACACACATCAATCGCGATAAAACACGTAACGATGAGATTGAAATAGGAAAAAATTCATATGATATTCTAGAGAAAGATTACACCGAATTCCCTTAGAATTGTAAGTCACGTTGATGTTACATGGTAGGGGTTCATAAGAATTTGTGTTTGAGAATTCCCAACCGTTAACTTGTGGTAGCTCTAATCTATCTCCCTTTAATGAAAAAATGAATTAGGGAGGTTTATTTTATCCTAGTGTGTGGGGCCCACTTTAGATAATTACTTGGCCAAAGGGTTCCCTAAATTTGCCACCTAGCCCCACGACTTAACTAGTCAATATTTGAATCCCTACTTGCTTCCATGTTAGGAGGTTAATTCTTAGTCATCATTTCCTAATTAGCTTGTTAATCTCCTATTAAATAAAGTATTAACCAATTTCCTACATAATTAAGTAACACCCTAATTTTGCTTAAAATACCAATCACACTTTTAACACTTCGATGAAACTCATTTTCTTCGATTCTCTTGCCCTCTCACCTTTACTAATTTACTTATTACTCATTTGAAATCACATAATTCTTATAACCCCCAAATAATCTTGTCCTTGAACTGATCTAAATTATCTTATGACAAATCTAACGTACAATACTACAGGTTATAATATCGATGTAATACTGTACGGTGTAACATCATTCCCCCTTTTGGAACAATCATCCTCAAATGTTGACTGATGCACTTATCGGTCTCATAACTGGATAGCTCTTTCTAATGATTTTAATATTGTCCTTGCCATCTAGGAAACTGTTCTATGAATAAATCCAAAGTCCAGGGCATTCCCGCCTCTAGGCCTCTTCTTCACACCACGGCCTGTGGTCGGAATTCTTTCAATATTGTAATTGTTGCTACCTTTTGTCATGCAACCCGTATGACGTTTTACTTATATGTGCGCCTATGAGACTCTTCCCTCCAGCTTTTAGCCAATCTCTAGGCCTCACTTTGTGAACATATATACAATTATGATAAGTTGTCCCTCTCGGCATCTATGGCTTTACTACATCTAAGTAAGTCATACTATATCATAACTCTTACTTCATTTTGTTGTTACTGAGGTCTACTACCAAACTCTAGGTTATCCTATATATATAAATCTAAGTCCTTTAATGCTTCCTCATTACTGTTCATCTTAAGAACGACAGGCTAATCTTATCTCATAGTTTGTAACTTTTATCCATCTATTGTTGATTCACCTCAATGTTGATCTATTATCTACCATTGATAATTTGAAACCTCTTAAGTAATACATTTTTACTAGGGTTACGTCGCATCGAGAAACATTTGCAGTGATTTGCCTGATCCATCTAGGGATAATATTGTACTTGAATAATTGTATTTGATAGCATCCTAATGTGATTCATCTTATGGGGGTATTCTAATCCCGTGCAATTCATGAAATAATTTTTTTTCTCTTCCAATCATTACTCAACGAAGGCCCAAACGTCATTATTTATCTATCACAATTACACCCTTATTACACTTCCAAGGCAGCATTCCATCTTCTAAATGCTACTAGTCTTAAAATTCTTTGAATTCATTCAGGATATATTGAGCTTTCTGTAACTTAGACAAACCATCAGCTCCTTTGTATGGGCTTAATCCTGAGGACTTATCCATTCTCGTCACCTTCTCACTCGCCTTTCCTTATCCTTACTAATGTCCTTCAAAAACCTTGTCGCTCTACCATACTTCAGCGTACAGCCTACACATATATATTTATACATACGTGCAACCTTACTTCAACTTGCTTGCACCATTTATTTCCTTATGTTATTCTGGAACATCAAGCGAGACACCGCATCGTTTCTAACTCTTTTTAGTCTCTTAACTAAACCTTCAATACCTAGAAACCATAGGCTGGAGGATATGCTACTAATGACACCGGTATCATTTCTGGACACTTAATCCTAGCGCTTCTAGCCATCTATCTGAAGTATGGATTATTCACAACCTTCTGCACCTGAGTATCTCATACGTTTTTCACCTTTACCTTACTTACCTTAAAATATCACATCGTATATTTTATGTCTTTCATAACCCCCTTTCTACATAGTTATAATTCACATCCACAACTTGAATCTCTACTATAATACTTGCATAATGTTTTGGAATCGTAGCATATCTGTAGGATTTGAATAATTCCAATCTTATCCCTTTCTCATTTTTATTGCATTCTTCCTTTACCATTCCATAGTTACCAGAACCACTCAATTCTGACTTAATGCCACATCACTCCATATTCCCTTCTTTAGAGGAGTACTAAGATTTAGTGCTAAAACGATCTACCTATAGATGTTTCACCTCTTCATCTTTGGTGTCTTTTCACATCAGCGATGACCCTTAATCACCTTGTTGTAGTCCTTTTGTACCAAGGATAACAATATTGAGCTGCCATGTCAAATCGTCTATGATTTGCTACATGGTAGTTAGTCTGTTTTCTCTTGTTTCCGATGGGCTATATCCTTGGCCCACTCCTGTTGGAGGTCCTCAAATTTGCCATGAATATTGGCAGTTTCATGGCTGCCGTTTGCCAGTCTTCCTCAAGATAGCGACTGATGTTTGCAATCTCATTTTTGGCCTGCTGCATTCTCCGATCCAGGTCATCCAACGTTTGCACTAGATTGGTGCTTTGATCAGCACCATATCCATGATGGGCCGTAATACGTCAATATTCTCTTCTAGGGACGCAATGCACTCCCCATGATTCACCATGGTCAGAAATGGTGGTAATAGGAAAACGTTTTCCCTCGTCCGATGTTGAGCCTAGGCTTTGATACCAACTGTTATGCAACCCGTTCTTGATGTTCCTTAGAAGGGCAACATAAGCCTAAGAAATAGATGTTATTGTTGTTGATGTCCGCCAACTGAGGTACCATCCTTACGCTAGACTAGATTGTCAGTGACGTACGAAAAACCAATATCGTGAGTAACTGAGAGAACTGAAATGAACAATTATGAATGAACGCTGATGATTGTATTGATTAATGAAAGCTATTACAAAATTATGCGGTATCAAGGGGGAGAGACACCGGTACAGAGAAATGATTGCTTGATCCCCTAATAATGCTTAAAAAAATAAATCAATGTTACATGACTTGACCTAGCTATGCTAGAGAAACACATTCAATGAAAATGAAGTGAAACTACTATGTAATTACAATGAAAAAGGACTTAGTTTACTACAAGGTAGAAACAAGTCCAATGGCGGCAACATTGACTTTCATATCAGGGTTTGGACACATGAACGTGAAAGTAGTTTTCCATCAGACGGCTTTTCCTGTATCTCTACTCTTGACGTGCGACACTTGTTGTATTTGCTTGCGGTTGGGCGCTGGTGCTTGGCATCATGGTATGTGTGCAAGGCGTTGTTAGAATGGGATAGCAGCTGGGCACTGGCAAGGCATCAAAATCTGCACGCAGCATAGTTAGCATCTGCCAGCCACTAGGTGCTGGCAAGAGTTAGCGGTGGGGAAACAGAGGCACATGCACGCTCTTCACTTGGCGCTGCCGAGACCATGGGGTCGATCATGGTGCTAGGAATTGGGAGTCTTGCTAGGACTCCATGGGGTGTGTCCAAGGGGTCATGGGGCATGTATGGAAAGCAGCCCATGACAAAACTAACACAAACTATCCATCCACAATATTGAATTATTCTAACCGCAGCCGGATCTTAATATCCTGTCTTTCTCTCAAACCATATCTTTTAGCTCCCATAGAGCATAACTGAGATGGGTGTGGGCGATTATACATACATCTGTTACTATTAAAGGTAATTCAAAATGCTTATATTTCTCTGCCTGAATTATAAATAATGATAATATTCATTCCTGGGCGCCTCATACCCTTCTTCACCTTACTTCTTTTACTTGTTGAAACTTGTATCTACATACTGAATCTCTCCTTGCTTTTGCCCATATAGGTGGATAGATATTCTTGCCTTAGGGCTCCTTATCAAGAAGCTCACACATCTTAGTACACACATGATCTGCTGAAGACCTCACATTTACTCATCATTAGCATGATGTAAAATTGAGTTCCTCTAACTCAACTCTTCCACAACCATATTTAATCTCTTACCATCTGTTTTTTCGATGTAGGTATTATCTTATTACGAATAAAATAAAATTTAGGAGTTCGAATTCTTACAAGTGTGCTATATCACACGATCTAGAGTAAGAAGAAAGAGTGACAATCCTAAATTCCTTGTGGCCTCCTAATTATAAATATGGTGCACAACACACCCATAAACAAGACTCTACTAGACACAGCTTGTAGAATCCCTAGGACAGAACTGCTCTGATACCGCTTTTGTCATGATCCAAACTGATGGGCCCTGACTGGCACCTAGTGTCTTACTCAATCTAGTACCAAACGTATCTTTCGTGTCATACTATCATAGGTAAATGATCCATAAAGGTTGTCACGAGATAACTAGAATAAAACATGAGAGAATACTCCATATAGGATGACCCAACATAATATATCGACTTATATATACGACGTACGGGGCTATAAAGCCAACATGATAATTTGTATACTCAAAATATAGGTCGACAAGGCCATACAAGTATCCATATACATGACATCTATTTACAAGCCTCTAAGAGTACATAAATATCATAAAGGTTGGGATAGGGACCCGTGATACCAATCAATACATGTCAAAATCATACTGACCAAATAGGCAACTCCGGAGCAAATAGAGCATACCAACACCTTTTGTTGAGCTGATAACTTACTTAGAGGACTTTCAACCTGTCTATCGGGACATGCAGGCATGAAAAGCAGTATCTCCAAGCAAAAGGAACATCAGTACAAATAAAGTACCAAGTATGTAAGGCAGGAAAAGCTGTATACAATAGACACCAAAGAAAGATAGAGTAAAAGACTCAACTTGTATGTCTGAATAGCTTTATGAATCATACAACATTTATAATGTCATGCATATGCATATACATGTCATATCATGCATAGGTATATATGTATATACCATCATCAAGCCTCTAAGGGCATCCCATCATATTATCTTGGCTACTGTAGGCAAAATCATCAACGTATACCAACTGATTAGGTGGTGGTGTGTATATAACGCTATAACCTTTTCCTATATCCCATATACATATAATATATTCATATATCAATGTTCATGTATCAATGAATGAAATGCATAAGAAGTACGTTAATAAGATTTCTTTGAATGTCCTAGCTTGATGCTTTATAGAATGTGCGGATCGAAAGTGAGGCATTCTTCGGAAGATAGTGAAGATGGACTGACTTGGCTCAAGAAAGCTCCTTATTTTCTTAGTTCCCCTCGAGATGGTTTTTACTTTACGGATTGAATTAGTAGCAGGGTATCAAACCGAATATTCAGGTATCAAATTTGGTTTATTTTACATTGCTTCATATCTGAATCTACTAGTTTCTTCATTATTTGTAACAGTTCTTTACTTGGGAGGTTGGAATCTTTCTATTTCATACATATTTGTTCCTGAGCTATTTGGCATAATTAAAAGGGGTAAAGTCTTTGGAACACTAATTGGTATCTTTATCACATTAGCCAAAACTTATTTGTTTTTGTTCATTCCTATTGCAACAAGATGGACATAAGATCATTACGCCTTTGATTAATATCATAAAATAAACTTTATCAACTTATGTATTTTCTGAGACCCATGAACAACGGTTAGAATAATATGACACATAGGGAATCAAGAACATACCCCCTAGTACTTCTGTAAATAGAGTCATTTATGAAAGTCGTGTATTTACTCATTTTGTTTGTATTATATGGATCATACCAAAAGGAAATAAGGGATAGCCTTAACATATCTAAGCCGATCCTTTTGACAATCACTCTAACACACGTCAATCGCTATGAAACATGTAACGACGAGATCGAAATAGGAAAAAATTTGGTATGATATTCTTAAGAAAGATTGCACCAAATTCTCGTATGTTACGTTGCTATTACATGGTAGGGGTTCATAAGAATTTTTGTTTGAGAATTTTCATCCGTACCTTTTTGAAGCTCTAATCCATCTCCTTTAATGAATTAGGGAGGTTGATTTTATCTTAGTGAGTGGACCCCACTTTAGGTGATTACTTGGCCAAGAATTCCCTAAATTTTCCACCTAGACCCATGACTTACCTAGTCAATATTTTAATCCCTACTTGCTGACACGTTGGGAGGTTAATGCTTATCCATCATTTCCTAATTAGCTTGTTAATCTCCGATTAACCTAATAATTCACCAATTTCCTACATAATAAAGTAACACCCTAATTTATCTAAAGTACTAACACAGTTTAAATACTTTAATATCATGATCATGTGGTACCTTGTATGATTTTAGTCCATAAATATGGGGTATTATAGCTTAGACCGTATTTTATCTCAAAATATCAAATTTTGACGAAACTAATTTTTTTCGACTCGCTTACCCTCTGACCGTTACTAATTTACTAATCACTTGTTTGAAATAGCATAATATTTATACCTCCAAATAATCTTGTCCTTGAACTGTTGTCAATTATCTTACGACAAATCCAACGTACAATACAACATCGACGTAATGCTATTAGGTGTAACACTACTAATCAGAGTTTATCACGTGCATTGCTTCAACAAATTGTTCTAGTTCTCCAGCACCAGCCAGAAGTAAATAGTGGAGAGAGAGAGAGAGAGAGAGAGAGAGAGAGAGAGAGAGAGAGAGAGAGAGAGAGAGAGAGAGAGAGAGAGAGAGAACCAATATGGAGCATTCATGCCACTTTTAGATCTCCTTAATGTAGGTTCAGGAGTAACTAATCCTGAATTTGATTCAAGTCCTGACTCTAGATTTGGTTCTGCATATGTGATAAGTTGTGATTTTACCACTCATTCTTGTCTCTTTTCTTTAGCTTTTATGTCCTTTAATTATGATATGAGGACATTCATGGTGTGTATTATTAGATTTTCAGATAAACGATTCCATGAAGAGAATCGAATTCAATTGAAGTTGAATTGAGCAAAAAAAGGTTAAACAATACAAAACTCTTCAGCAAATCTGCATCTGCAGAAGAATGGCTACAGAAGCAACCTCGCATCTGCGAGGAAATGGTCTGTATCTACAAAACTGAGCCACCTTTCCTGGGACCGTATCTGCGAGTCAAGAACTGTAACTGCGGTTGCACACCTGCTCTTGAGAGCCCGCGTATGTGGAGCCTGAAGTCCCTTCAAATTTTGCACCTGCGATTGGATGTTCGCTTTATTGGAGCCGCACCGGCAAGGATTGTTTTTCAGGTGTGGTCAACGGGCTTCAAGTCTGGGTAAATTTTGAAAATAATATTTTCTCCATTCTAAACCCACAAATACACGACCTAGCCTATTGGAAACAAATCTTTGGCTTATTTTCAGTCCCTAAGACTAGAGAGAACACGTTTTGAAGCTAGGATTTTTATACATACACAAAGATGTTGAAGATTTGAAGATTTCGGTTAAGAATTTCTTACTCATTTCTTTATTTCCTTGCTTTGTATTGCAAATCTAAGTGTGTAGTTTTTATTTCAACACTTGAATCTTGTTTATGAGAATATTTATAAATAAAGTGTGGATTAAATATATTGTCGTGCTTATGTATTGAATGATTTTTTTTTCTTTTATGAAGTGAGTTATTGTTATTTTAATTTTTCTTGTTCTTTAGTGTTTCCAAAGGGACAAGCTAACCCTAGGGCTCTCCCATTAACTATGAATTAAATTTGGAAAAGATTAATTAACAAGAACTTGAGGTTTTAACCCTCACTTTATAGATTCTACGTAGATGTAGGATTGAACTACTTGTAGCCAAAATCAGATGTGCCTAATCTTTTAATTGATTTAGGAATAATTCAATTGGGATGTCTGTCACACTTCCTTTTGGCTACTACAACCCGACGAAGTGCGTAGGTAATGGAGTTTTTTCAATTAAAGGACAACCGAAACGGGATTCAAATATTTAAGAGATTTCAGAGTCGCCACTTGGGAGATTTATGGTGTCCCAAGTTACCGTTTAAAATCCCGAATCGAGGAAAGAATGAATCTGTTTAACAGTCTGCAAACCAGAAATCCGGGTAACGAATTCCGTTAACCTGGGAGAAGGTGTTCGGTATTCCCGGGTTCCGTGGTTCTAGAACGGTCGCTCAACTGTTATATTTGGCTTAAATTATCTGTTTTAGAACTTGTTTTAATTTAGGTGCTTTTTAATTTTAAACTGATTTTATTATTATTTTTTAAAGAGAATTACAACGTCGTTAAAACATGTCTCGAACCACGTCACATAAATGCACCCGTGGTTTTTGACACATTCCAACTTCGTTGAGATTTGGATTTGGGTCACATAGATGTGCACACGAATTTAGCAAAGGTAAATTATTAAACTAACGCGCCTAAAGCAACTACGCGTCATTACCTTTGCGGGAAAGCCGTGAAGTTCACTAAACAACGTGTCCCGAATCTCTAAGTATTTTAGTATAAGCATTTCGCGAGGGCCGCGCAATTTTGGATTTCGTTTGGCGCAAAACCTCATTTTTATTTAAAAGGTCCATCCTAAGCCAACTAATATACACCTCTAAATGACTTAGCTAATTGATGTCAGAGTCCGGGCTTTCAAAACTCGGGTCCAATATTTAAATAAAGATTAAGTCCTCTTTGTTCAAATGTACTATCTAATTTGACACTACTAGTTTCTCTCATTTACGCTCTCAGCTGAAGAAGACCAACGCATGTTATTGCATTTGGGCCCTAACGTGAGCCCATAATCGAGATAGGTAGGAGACAGGGTATGTGGAAGTCGAAGCTAGGCTTCATGTTGTCATCTATCTAGCCCGAGCTAGTCCAGTAATGCACAAATAACTTTATGTGGCCAGATTTATATCATGTGTGTGAGTAAAGATTAATGCAAAGCAATGGTAATATTAAAACCAACTTACAAGCTCGTATTTGATTAACAATTCTAACAATGAATCACAGTGATAATCCCAAATAGACCAACTAACGATGTTTGACTACCGTGATACAATCATATTAACTAACACACGACAGCACCATAAAAAGTTAATAGTACCCGTGCACTTTAAATTCATTGCACTACTGCCTATTTTCATGCTAAAAGGAATAATGCTTCTATCAGTACATATACTCATGAGATCTAAATAAAATAATTGTTCAAAAGTTCAAGCTAGTCTCATAATTATATACAATGAATATTCACACAAATTGAAAGCTACTCGAAGTTGGAATAACAAATAGAAAATAATCTGTATAGCCATCTTCATTCTCTCTTCAAATAGATCTTTACATGGTCAGACTAAGATGTGTACCTGGAACGAAGAAGAAACCTATGAGCAAGCAGCTATAAGGCAAAACAGCAACAACAGTGGCAAATAAACCCCAGATTTAATGAGACAAAACCAGCGAATAGACCCAAAATCAATGTAACAGTAAACTTCAGCACTTTCAGAGCCCAAGAAATGCAAGTCTATCAATTAAAAAATAGCCAAATCAAACTCGAATCTCAACCGAAATAATAACCAACAATAAACCTTCAATCTGTGATAATAACGAAGATTCAGAGCTAGTTTTAGATCAGAATTTTTGAAGTTCAAGCTCATAGATTCTCTTCAATTGGTATCTACTTGATTTTCAACCCATTTTCTATCCCTTTTTCTCGACCCCTTTTCAGCTTTTTGCACTAGTATATATAACCTCACTGATAGAGATACCTTCAGATTTTGAATTGTCTTTTAGTCTCTATTTATTTACTACTTTAGCCCCCCATTCCCCAGCTTGCTACCCAAGTTATCTCAATAAAAATCTGAACTCTAATTACCCCATATTCCAGAAGGTTCTACACTTAACTACCAATGATTCTTTGTCACAAAACCTGAATTGCCCTTGTGTTGCTCCTATAACTACTAACCTTAGCCACACTTACCTTAGTCGACTTAACTATGATTGAATAACCTAAAAACCTGAACCACAGAACCCTAATTACCTAAATATTTGAATTAGTTGGCCCAAATCCAAATTAACCAAAACTGTGCAGCACCAATGTCTAAATAAGGCGGATAACAAGATTAAATTGACAGAACCAAACCCAATCAAGGGATAAGTATAGGCTGCTTTTTACTTAGAATACCCAAATTAAATCAATTAACCACTAATGGTAACAATGAACCAAAATAAAACATTCAGGAGATGAACACAGCGATGAACATGTATATTTATCCAAAGATTCAGAGATATGAACTCAGAGTCAAAGAACAAATACTTACAACATGCTCAAATTAACAGAGTCAACCGAGATTGGACCAAGATAAAGTATGTTCAGAAGAAGAAATATCATTAATCGTATGCATTTACCCTCAGGAACCCAAAGATAAGAAATCAGAGTCACAACACTTAATCAATTTTTGTAAGCATGTTTAAATTAATAGTGTCAGCCAAAAATCAAACCCATCATGAAATATATTCAAGAGAAAAAAATATCGACTGCTACACTCCCTATATTATAATATCATGCATTAAACCTATACAAAAAAGAGAAGGAAATGAACCCTAAAATGTATTAAACAACAAGGATGGACCTCACACTAAACTAGATTTAACAGGGTAAAATAACTTACCTTAATTTTGGGCTTCAACGAACGCATGCAGCATAAAACTAGTTCTGGTTAATTTGACGATCAACCACAATGGTGGTGATTCGAGAGCCCATAGGTCATAGATTTGGGTGGAGGGGTCTGGGAGTTATTTGGAGAGGACTGGGTGTGTTTTTGGGTAGAGGAGGACCAGAGGGATTGGGTGGTGATGGTCTGGGAGCCATTGGAGGTTGGTCACCGCCGTGCATGGTGGAGCTGCCTCGTTCCAATAAATATTCGAGGAGTTGGGGCTATGTTCGAGGGTGTCTGATAATGGGGTTGGAAAGAGGGGAACGAGGGGACTGCAGGGTGTAACTTTGGAAGCCGTTGGCCACGGGCGCCGCCGTCGATGGCAGAGCTTCCAGGCTTCGAACGAATATTCGACAAGTTCCACAGGGTTTCGAGGGGTTATCTTAGGGGTTTGGGAAGAGGATAAGACGGGGATTCCGAGGAGTAACTTTAGAGGTTATTGGAGTTACGCTGCCGACGACGGAGATTTCGGGCCGGCGGCACACGGTGGTGGTATGGTGGTTTGGCGGCAGGGTTACACCTGTGAGTATTTGGTACGATGAAGATAGGGATTGTCTCTAGGGTTCTGAATATATTCATACACTCTTATTAGACTGTGAGGCTCAATCTGAGCCGTTGGATCCAAGGGCATGGACGGTTGAGATCAATGGACATCAAACGACGTCCTTTTGGGCAATTGGGGTTTTTGGACCGGGCAAGGGGTCGGGCTTAGGTCTGTTTGAGTAGGGTTTGGTTACTTGGGTTGGAAAATGTGGCCCAAATTATGCTCTTATAGAAGACCCAAGTTATACAATTATTTGTTCTCTATTTTTATTTATTTTTTATATTTTTCTGATTTAAAAATAAAAGTAGAAATAAACCAAAATAGATTTATCTTCCACAAAATAAACTAATTAACCTCTAATATAACCTAAATTCAAAAAGAAAATTAAACAAATGTAGGTATAACCTATTTCGTTATTTTTCCTCATTTTCAATATTAACTAAACATGCAAAAATTAAATCCTAAATGCAACCGTGCCATTTTATATTTTTTTAATGAATTATGCAAATTAAAACATGCAATATGAAAATAAGCACAAAATTGTGCAATTAATTCCTAACATTCAAACAAACACAAAATCACGCAAATAAATCCTAAAAATTCAAATAATAAAAGAAAGACTTAAATAAACACAAAATCACACAATTTATTTCTAAAATTCAAATAATAAAAGAAAAATGCAAATAAACATAAAATCATAAAATTAATTACTAAAATTTAAATAATAAAAGAAAATGCAAATAAACACAAAATCACAAATTCCTTAAATTCAAATAACAAAAAAAAATGCAAATTTAATGAATTTTGTAGGAACATGCCAAGCGAGGCAAAAATCACGTGCTCATAGCTGCCCCTCTTTGCTAGGAGACACGAAAGGTTTCCGGGCAAAGAAAATGAGCAACTAAGAGATTTTTTCCTGCTTTGCATTCCATTAGAAGCATTTTGAAAACTGTCTGACCGAACCCTACTTCAAAGGTTGCCTACATATTCTTGGTTATAAAGAAATCAGGTCAGTGTAGTTTTGAAGTGTATGGTAACTGGGACTACCAAAAGCTGTGATTGCACTGCTGATGCTGCTATTGCTACTTGTTGACCTCCTTATTACACATTCATGAAAAATAAAAAGAAAACTAGATTAAGCTATGGCCTACAGACTAGAAAAGAACCTATCTATGTCTTCAATCTTGCTTTTGATCTTTGTTGCTTTGTTGCATTGTATTTCTTCCTGTGAACTCCTTGTTGCCTTATTGCTGGCATTCCTTCCTGTAAACTCCTTGTTGCCTTGTTGGCAAGCATTCCTTCCTGTAAACTCCTTGCCGCCTTGTTGACTTGTTGTTTTCCTCTTCTTATATAATTGTTGCCGAATTGTTGGACTTGACATGTATTCCCTTGAAAATCATTCCCTCGTTCTGCAGAGGGTGCCTGGTTACCAAAACTTGAATCATAAAATATATTCCCTTGTTCTGCAGGTGGGCGCCTGGTTACCAAAACTTGAAATTTGAAATATATTCCCTCGTTCTGCAAGTGGGCACCTGATTACCAAACTCGAAATTTGAAATATATTCCCTCGTTCTGCAGGTGGGCACCTGATTACCAAACTCAAAATTTTGAAAGATATTCCCTTGTTCTACAGATGGGCGCCTGATTACCAAAACTTGAATTTTTGAAAAATGTTCCCTTGTTCTATAGGTGGGCCCCTGATTACCAAAACTTGAAAATTTGAAAAATATTCCGTTGTTCTACAGGTGGGCGCCTGATTACGAAAACTTAAAATTTTGAAAAATATTCCCTTGTTGTACAGGTGGGGTGCCTGATTGCCAAGACTTGAATTTCTTTTTTAAAAATATTCCCTTGTTCTACAGGTGGGCGCCTGATTGCCAAAACTTGAAATTTTGAAAAATATTCCCTTGTTCTAGCTAGTGGCCGCCTGATTACCAAAACTTAAAATTTGAAAAATATTCCCTTGTTCTACAGGTGGGCGCCTGACTACCAAGACTTGAATTTTGAAAAAAATTCCCCTGTTCTACAGGTGGACGCCTGATTACGAAGACTTGAAATTTGAAAATTATTCCCTTGTCCTACAGGTGGGCGCCTGATTACCAAAACTTCAAATTTTGAAAAATATTCCCTTGTTCTTTAGGTGGGCGCCTGATTGTCAAAACTTGAAAATTTTAAAACTATTCCATTGTTCTACAGGTGGGCGCCTGATTACCAAACCTTGAACTTTTGAAAAGTATTCCCTTGTTCTACATGTGGGCACCTGATTACCAAACTTTGAATTTTTGAAAAGTATTCCCTTGTTCTTCAGGTGGGCGCCTAATTGTCAAAACTTGAAATTTTGAAATAATATTCCCTTGTTCTACAGGTGGGCGCCTGATTACCAAACTTGCATCTTGAAAAATATTCCTTTGTTCTACAGGTGGGCGTCTGATTACCAAAACTTGAAATTTTAAAAACTATTCCCTGAGACTGCTACCTGTGTACCCGATCACAACAAAACAAACAAAACACAAAAATTCTTCCTGCCCCAGTTTGGTGCTGGGTGGATCCGTGAGTGTTAATCAAATCCCCTTACCAAATATATCTAAAAATAAGCTAAGTACCATTATCTAGTAGGGTCCTGACAATTCTTAACTGATGACAACTTTAGGACTATGTTATGTTTCGTAAAAGGTATTATTTTTCACTATGTCTTGTTATGAGTTATATCTGCTGGGGGGTCTGCTGGTGACTGGTGATTAGAACTGCTTCCCATTATCCTGCGGGTCCCGACAACTCTTAATTAGATGACAAGATGCGACTGCTAGGGGTTAGTATCTAGAGCTACGTCCCATTATCCAAGGGGTCCTGACAACTCTTGTTGACTCTTGCTGGGGAAGTATCTAATCTAAGTCCCATTTTTCAGGAGGGTCCTGACGACTTTTGTTGACTCTTGTTGGGGAAATACTTGAGTTTGACCATGCCACCCGACTATTTGTGTTCTAATCCAAGTCCCATTTTCCATGAGGGTCCTGACAACTCTTGTTGGGGAAGTATCTAATCTAAGTCCCATTTTTCAGGAGGGTCCTGACGACTTTTTTTGGCTCTTTTTAGGGAAATACTTGAGTTTGACCATGCCATCCGACAGTTTGTGTTCTAAGCCAAGTCCCATTTTCCAGGAGGGTCCTAACAACTCTATCTGAATCCTACTTCGACATGCAAGTCATTTTATGCCATTTGTTATCCATGATTACTCCTAACCTTAAAATGAGTCCCATTCTCCAAGAGGGTCTTGACAACTATAACTGAATACTTCGACATGCAAGTCATTTTATGCCATTTGTTATCCGTGATTACTCCTAACCTTAAAATGAGTCCCATTCTCTAGGAGGGTCCTGAAGGTTCCGACTTAAATGCCAGTTCTAACTGCTGGTTGTTTCTGCTAGTGATTATTGTTTCTGCGACTCTTACTGGGGAAGGTGTTGGTTCTTTCCTATGTTACCCGCACCTGTTTGAGTTTTAAACTACGTTCTATCTCAACTTCCATGCCTCTTTTAACCTTTATTTGTCTCTACTAGGTTTGCTAGTTAAAATTTGTCCCCTTGTGCTCTTTGCTGGGGAGGGTGTTTGTGACGGACTATGTCCCTTTTGAGTTTTAACTGAGCCCCACTTCCAGGTTGGTCCTGAGATTTTGATTGTACCTGCCATGTCCTTAGGCTCTTCCAGAATTTTCTGCCCCTGTGTCAATCAAAGAAAACTTGTCAGTTTGAAAAGTAGTGGTTGGCTCGTGTCATTCTTGTTGAAAGCGGCCTCCCCATTGTCATGTTTCGTTGTGTTCCATTGCCCATATTGATGATGAGTCTCTTGAACTGCTCAGCTGACCCCTCGAGACCTCTAGGCTTTATTTTGCCCCCATCATTGTGTTACATTACTAATCCCTTGCCCGAATTCTTTATGTCTTTCCCCGATGATTGATGAGTTGATGTATCATGCCTTGGTCAACCCTCTGAACCTTGCGGCTTCACTTTGTTCTTTATCTTTGTGTTACCTTTCTATTCCTTTGCCAAAATCCTTGCACCCTTTCTTGACATCACCCAGTCTGTCTATGGTGTTTGGTTGGCCTTTGCCTTTTGTGCCTTTATGTTACTCCCTACTTTGTGCTGCACTTCCGACATTTTACCAAAATTCTTTTATGCCTCTTCCCGACGATTGACGAGTTGATATATCATGCTGGATCAACTCTCATGGCCATTTCCACCTTTGTGTTGCGTTTTTGCCTCTTTTTCCAGAAGCCTTATACCCCTCTCTGACGGTTGTTGAGTTAGGGTGTTATGCTTGGCTGATCCTCTTACCCTCGTGGCTTTGTTTTGTTTCTCATCTTGGTGTTACATTTGTGAGCCTTCGCCAAAATCTTAACCCCCTTCCTTGAGATTGTTAGAAAATACGCTTAACGCTAGAAGGGGGGGGGGGAGGGTGAATAGCGTTATGATAAAAATTAGCGTAAACTTGCGGAATTTAAAAATTGCAGGAAAGAAATAAGTGCGATAAGTAAATAAATAAGAACGAACGCACCGATGTATCCTGGTTCACCACAACCCGTGGCTAGTCTAGTCCCCGAGAGACTCTCTCGAGATTTCCACTAACACTGTTAAGCTTACTGGTGCTCAACAAACCTTTACAAACTGAGGACACAAGCCTCAACAACCTTTGCTCGAAGATACAACACTCCAAGACTTCAACCAAAGGAAACACAAGTTCCTTCTTATAATACAAGGGACTAATACTTCCCTTCAAGTGTATAAAACACTTAGCACTCACTTAAACAAGACTCTCTTAATAGAGTAGATATGAGTAAACAGATACGCTCAAGAACGCAACAACTTTCGTCAAGAATTTTGGCTCTCAAAACTTATGTAATGAATAGAAAGTGATGAACAATAGAGTATGCAATCTATAGCAATAATATGATCAGTTGTTGTGTTTAGAAGATTGATTTGAAGCTGTATTTATAGATGCAAAACCATGCATTACCGTTGCATAATTGCCAATTAAGAATTGCTGATTTTACTCAGTGACAATCGATTGTCAAAATGCCACAATCGATTGTTTGCCAATCGTTCCAAAAATCATTCCCAGATTTTACGCTTAACAATCGATTATCTAAGATCAATAATCGATTACTGGCAACGTTCAAAAATCATTTCCAGATTTTACTTAAAACAATCGATTGTCAGAAATCTACAATCGATTACTTGGCAACGTTCAAAAAATCATTTCCGGATTTTACTTAAAACAATCGATTGTCAGAAATCTACAATCGATTACTTGGCAACGTTCAAAAAATCATTTCCGGATTTTACTTAAAACAATCGATTATTAGAAATCTATAATCGATTACCTGACGGTGTTTGAAAATATTTTGGCAACGGTCAATTACACAATCGATTATGCTATGAGAAAATCGATTATATATCAGTCTTTGAAAATCAATTAGACACTGCCTCAATGCACTCGATTGTCAAAGGTACACAATCGATTATTTTATGACTTTGAAAATGTCTGATAGACACTGCCTCAACACAATCGATTGTCATAAGTTCACAATCGATTATTTTGTAGCTTTGAAAAACTTTGATGTACACTGCCTCAACACAATCGATTGTCATAAGGTTCACAATCGATTGTCATGCAGATTTGAAAAATCTGATGCACATTGCCTTAACACAATCGATTGTCATAAGTTCACAATCGATTGTCATGCAGCTGACTTAGCATAATCGATTATCATAAGTACATAATCGATTATCTTAGTCCAGATTTTAGAGGCATGTTTAAAAATCATTTTGACTAAAGTAAATATGCATGATTTAAAATCATTTTGCTTTAAATTAAATATGCATGATTTGATAAAAATGTTTTTACGAGAGAAGTCAAGTCTTGAGTCAAGTTATCGGATCAAGATCACAATAAAAGAACGACTCATGTATAACTTTATATCTTTGCTTGATCTTGGTCTTGTGCTTGAATCTCGTTATATATAAATTGCGCGCTTGTGCTTGGACCTCGTCATATGTCCATTGCGCATAGTTTGTCATTCATCAAAAACTACTAATATGAACACACGTTTTAGTATAGTGCCTTGAGAACGCGTTTCAACAGAGATTACCCGGTCCATTTATGATGCTTGACTGACTCTTGATCTTTATGCTCTCACTTCGCTCCCCACCTTGTGTTGCACTCTTGATCCTGCTTGAATTCTTTATGTCTTTCCCCGATGCTGATGTATTATGCTTGGTCAAACCTTGCGAGCTTTCCCATCTTCGTGTTGTGCCAACTTTGCATCCCTTCTGAGATAGCCCGATCGGTATATGATGCTCAGCTGACCCCAGAACTTTTGTGGTTTTACTTTGCATGCCCCTTTCTGTGTGGTACTCCTTCACATTACCGACTCTTGTCTCTTCCATCAATTGCAGTTTTTATGAATCCTTCGCTTTGCTGTTCCACACTTGTTATCCATGTTACGCCTTTGGGCGTCATGCGCTTTGTCCCTTTGGGAATTGATAACCGGCTTTGAAATTCCTCTCGTTTGTTTAAACAAAAAACTTTATAGAGTCGAAAGAAAAATCAAATGCAAAGACTCTGAACGGTATTTAGGGTAAAGAATCCCAGACTCGCTGTCTGTTGAAAATAAGAGAAAGAAAACTTATCTGAAGAAGAACAGCTGGTTTTCATGATCATGACATGCACTTCGGCCTAGTCGACCCAATCCATTTCGATGGCCGACCTTCTGTTGCCGTGCTTTTGTTGTTGTGACCCTTCTAACCCAATTCCTTCAACCAAACACTAGCTTGGCCTGTCTTACAGTGTTCATCCACCGACAGCCCCTTTCCGAGTTTTGCTTTTTGGCTCACCTTCGCCTTACGGTGCCCATGAGGGTTTTCACTCAGAGACTCTCTCATTTTATTTTTCTCAACTCACAACGCCTTATGATTCCCTCACGGGTTTTCACCAGTAAGACTCTCTCATTTTATTTCTCTTCAAACTTTCGTTGTCTTATGATGCCCGTGAGGGTTTTCACCAATAAGACTCTCTCATTTTATTATCTTTCCTGCCCGACTCAGAGTGCTTCCCTGACATGAATCACCTTTACTTGCTCAACTTGGCATCTCTTGAAGACTGATCAGAAGATCTTTCTTTGGAACGTAACATGGGCTTTTGGATAGGGTTAGAAAGAAAGGATATCAAAGGCTCAAAGTAATTCACATGGGTTCAAAATTACAACTTTCAAAGTCAGATTTCATACAAAAACCACAACTTCTGCCCCCGTTTCTTGCTTGGGGACATTTGGATTTTTATTTTGATGAGACCGAACCGTGAGGCTGCCTACATATCCTTAAAAGGAATCAAGTCAAACGTAGTTCATACCGATTCTCTGTTTTTTACTGTATTTTTTTCTCTTCTTTTTGTTTTGTTTTGTTTTCTTTCTTTCTTTTCATTTTCTCATTTGTCTTTTATTTTCTTTTCTTGTTTTCCCCTTTTTCTTTTTCTTTTCTTTCTTTTTCTTTTCTTTTTTTTCTTTTTTTTATTTTTATTTTTTCCGTCCTTTTCATTTTTCCCTTTGCTTTCCTTTTGCTGCATTCTCACAGTTGCGCTTCCGACTTTTGTTATTGATTCCGAAAGAGGGTATGAAAGAAAATAACTAAAGCTCAAAGAGGCTAGCAAGGGATAGAGTATTTAGCTAGCAGAATATAATGCCTTCGTCATTCCAATTTTCAAAATATGCCAAGTACAAACATGTGTCGAGTATAGACAACGATCTAAAAGAAAATCATAAATAATATCTTTTACAACATCCGCATTGATAGCCATTTTCACGCATTTCCATTCCACATCTATCAGATACAATGCTCCATTAGACAACACTCTTGATACGATGAATGGCCCTTGCCAGTTTGGAGCGAACTTGCCCTTTGCCTCGGCCTGGTGAGGGTGGATGCACTTTAATACTAGTTGACCTATTTCGAACTTTCTGGGGCGCACTTTCTTATTATATGCCCCAGCCATCCTTTGTTGATACAACTGGCCGTGGCAGACCGCCGCCAAACGTTTCTCGTCAATCAAACTCAACTGTTCCAAACGAGCTTCGACCCATTCTTCATCGTCGATTCCTGCTTCAGTCACGATTCGAAGAGAGGGGATTTCAATTTCAGCCGATATTACCACCTCTGTTCCATACACCAACAAGTAAGGAGTGGCCCCCACTGAAGTACGGACAGTGGTGCAATGGCCTAACAATGCAAAAGGGAGCTTCTCATGCCACTGCCTGGACCCCTCTACCATTTTTCGAAGTATCTTCTTTATGTTCTTATTGGCCACCTCAACGACTTCGTTTGCCTTGGGGCGGTATGGAGTAGAATTTCTATGCGTGATCTTAAATTGCTGACATACTTCCCTCATTAAGTGACTGTTGAGGTTTTCCCCATTGTCCGTGATGAGCATCTTGGGGATCCCGAATCGACAAATGATATTCTCATGCACGAAGTCGACCACGACCTTTTTGGTCACTGCCTTGAAAGTTTTGGCTTCAACCCATTTGGTGAAATAGTCAATAGCAACCAGGATAAATCTGTGTCCGTTAGAAGCTGTTGGCTCAATGGGCATGATGTCCATGCCCCAAGCAACGAAAGGCCATGGTGCAGACATCATATGCAATTTAGACGGCGGAGAGTGAATTAGGTCTCCATGAACCTGAATGTGTGGCATTCGCGCACAAAGCTGATACAGCCCCATTCCATGCTGAGCCAATAATATCCTGGCCGGAGAATCTTCTTTGCCAAAATGTATCCACTCATGTGTGGCCCGCAAATGCGAATATGCACTTCATTCATGATGGCCATCACCTGCCTAGTATCCACACATCTTAGCAAACCAATATATGGCATTCTTTTTTATAATATCCCACCACTGAAGAAAAACCCAATTGACAGACGACATATTGTTCTCTTCTAGTCACTCATGGCTTGTACCGTGTACACACCTCTCCTGATATATTCCTCGATGTGGTGGGACCAAGGCTCACCGTCAAGCTCTTCTTCCACCATGTTGCAATAAGCATGTTAATCATGGACCCCAATGCGTATCGGGTCAACATAAGCCTTGTCCGGATGATGTAACATTGACGCTAAAGTGGCCAAGGCATCGGAAACCTCATTGTGAATTCTGGGGATGTGCCTAAACTCTATTGACCAAAATCGTTGGCAGAGGTCATGCAACCATTGCCGGTATGGTATGAATTTTAAATCTCTTGTTTCCCACTCCCCGTAAATCTGGTGTACCAGAAGGTCCGAGTTTCCCAAGACCAAGACTTCCTGGACACCCATGTCTGCTGCTAATCTCAAACCTAAAATGCATGCCTTATATTTTGCCATGTTGTTGGTGCAGTAAAAACGGAGTTGAGTCGTGATTGGTTATTGATGCCTTTCTTCAGAGATAAGCACCGCTCCTATCCCAAAGCCTTTCATGTAGGCAGCCCCATTGAAGAACAATTTCCATCCTAACTTCTCATCCCGTTCTGACTCATCAATATGCATTACTTCCTCGTCCGGAAAGTATGTGTTCAAGAGCTCATATTCTTTATCTATCGGATTTTCAGCTAAATGATCTGCCAATGCCTGTGCTTTCATGGCGGTCCTAGTAACATAGATAATGTCAAACTCGGTAAGCAAGATTTCCATTTCACGAGCCTTCCTATGTGCATGGGTTTCTGGAAAATATATTTCAATGGGTCCAAACGTGAGATGAGATAAGTGGTATATGATGACAAGTAATGATTTAACTTTTGGGCTACCCACGTCAAGGCGCAACATGTCTTTTCAAGATGAGTATACTTAACCTCGTAAGCTGTAAATTTCTTGCTGAGGTAGTATATGGCCTGCTCTTTTCTCCCGGTAACATCGTGCTGACCTAACACACACCCAAATGAGTTGTCCAAGACTGTCAAAAATAATATCAAAGGCCTTCCTGGTTCAGGCAGGACCAATACCGGTGGGTTTGACAAATACTTCTTTAATTAGTCAAAAGCTTCCTAGCACTCTCCTGTCCATTTCACCGCATCCTCTTTTTTCAACAATTTAAAGATGGGTTCGTAGATGGTTGTGAGCTGAGCAATGAACCGACTGATGTAATTGAATCTTCCGAGTAGACTCATCACTTCTGTTTTATTCCTTGACGGCGGCAGCTCCTGTATAGCTTTGATTTTTGATAGGTCTAGTTCGATGACTCGGCGACTGACTATGAACCCTAACAACTTTCCCAAGGGAACCCCAAATGCACATTTCGCCGGGTTGAGCTTGAGGTTATTTTTGCGGAGCCTTTGGAAGAATTTCCTTAGGTATTTGATATGATCGGATTGCTTTCTGGACTTGATTATCACATCATCCACATAGACCTCGATTTATTTATGCATCATATCATGAAAAATGGTTGTCATGGCCCTCATGTATGTTACCCCCGCGTTTTTCAACCCAAAAGGCATGACTCTATAACAATATGTACCCCACGGTGTGATGAATGTCGTTTTCTCTGCATCTTATTCATCCATTAAGATCCGGTGGTAACCTGCGTAACAATCCACGAATGATCCGATCTCATGCTTCGCACAATTGTCGATCAATATATGGATGTTTGGCAGGGGGAAGTTGTCTATTGGAATTGCTTTGCAGAGGTCACGGTAATCAACACACACCCTGTTTTTACCGTCCTTCTTTGGTACGGGCACAATATTAGCTAACCAAGTGGGGTATCGTGTGACTTGGATGACTTTTGCGTCAAACTTCTTGGTCACTTCCTCTTTAATTTTCAAACTCACATCAATTTTGAACTTTCTCAACTTTTGCTTGACAGGCGGGCAAGCTGGGTCAGTGAGTAACTTGTGGACCACCAAGTTAGTGCTCAATCCGGGCATGTCGTCGTATGACCATGCGAAGACATCTTTGTACTCAAGTAACACTTCAATTATTTCTTCCCTAAGTTGTGGCTCTAGATGGACACTTATTTTTGTTTCTCTGACATTATCTGGACTTCCCAAATTGATTGACTCTATATCATTCAGGTTTGGTTTGGGTTTCTCTTCGAATTGGGTCAACTCTTTACTAATCTCATCCCATGCCCCTTTCTCATCATACCCTGGTTCATCCTCATGTTCTATTTCCTGAATTATTATTTCTGAACTAGACCCTTTTTGAAGATTGGGCCGAGGAGTCCTTATGCAGGTCAGATCACTGGAATCAGCATAAAAATAACTGTACAAAAGAGAAAAGAAAGAACAGTAAAGAGAAATGGGAACTATCAACATTGGTGAAAGGGAAACTGCATTTCATTAGAATCAAATATAACAGAGTTACACATCCAAACAGACGGAAATAGCAACTGAATTAACAACTCTGATGCTAATCCAAACTAGACTTATAGGAAATCAAAGCTAACTACCACGACTCCCTCAGAGTGGGAAGATGAGTGGCTTCCCAGTTATTGATTTTTGCGCATGCTCCCCACAAACTGCACATCTGCCCTGCTTGATCCTTCTCCTGACTCGACCATATTCACCTCATTGAATAGTCTTTCTAACCCCTTATCAAGATCTCTGTCCGAGTCAATCAGCGGGCCGAAAACCTTTGGTCCGGGGCCATTGCTAGTGCTGGGCTTGATGAATGATCTGGACAGCCTTGGGATGGGCTTTAGGAGAGCCCAAGCCTTCTGCCTTAGCTTCCTGACTCGCCTTATGTCTGCGGCTGTGGGCTTAAACCCTAGGCCAAATGTGTCCACATTTTTGGGGAGGGACACTGGTTGCACAATGCCTTGCAGAGAAGCCCCCAACCCCTTACTGGGCATAATACCATTTTTAACATTTCTGAAGCTACCATGACGGACGCGGTTGCTATCTTTGGGGTCGTGAAAACTCTCACCTTCTGGGATTTTCTGTACTGAAACAGTATCAAACACCTGGTAGACCCATGGCCCTTTGCTGTCATCAGATTCAATGAAAGGTACAATTGCGTCACTTGAAGTATATTGATTGTCTTCACGTGCACCACAACCTCTTGCCTGTTCCCATTCAAATTTGACCATCTGATGCAGTGTATATGGCACTGCTTTGGCTGCATGAATCTAGGGCCAATCAAATAATAGGTTATAAGAGACTGCTACATCCAGCACTTGGAATTCCATGGTGAACTCAACGAGCCCTACTGTCACTTCCAGTAGTATATCCCTCACAGTGTCTTTGCCTCTGCCATCAAAACCTCGAACACAGATGTTATTCTTGCGGACCCTTTCATTTTCTACCTTCAGCTTGGTCAATATGGACAACGGACAAATATTTGCACTGGACCCATTGTCGACCAACACTTGGGTGACCACAACATCTTCACATTTCACAGAAAGTTCCCGGTTGTGCTCAGTGCCCTCTATGGGCAATTTATCATTAGAGAATGTGATCCGGTTTACCTCAAATATCTTGTTCGCAATCTTTTCCAAATGATTCACCGTCATCTTGTCTGGGACATGGGCTTCATTCAAAATATTCATCAACGCCCGGCGGTGGTCATATGAGTGGATTAGTAAGGATAACAAAGAAATCTGAGCTGGTGTCTTTCTCAACTGCTCTATGATGGAGTACTCCTGCATTTTCATTTTCTTCAAGAATTCTTCCGCCTCTTCTTCTGACACAACTTTCTTCACTGGTTCTCCATTATCTTTAGAGATTCTGCCTTTCTCAATTCTTCCGGGGCGAAGTACCTTCCTGATTGAGTTAAACCCCGTGCCTCACACACTTCCTCCCTAAATTCTTTTCCCTTGTAAATCACTATTGCTCGCTCATATCTCCTAGGAACAACTTTGCTGTTGACGATTGGTGGCTGGATCACTGATTTTACAATAACTGGCTCCATGCGAACACCTTCGACAACCACGACAGGTTCTTTAGCTGCCCCATGTACTGTTACTCTTGCTCTTTTGCCCCGGTTACTAGCTTCTCGTTGCTTGCACTCTCAGTTGCCTTAAACCCACTGGCTTTGATCGTCATTACCGTTTGTGAGGGCCTTTTTTACTCTCCCATTCTTTCCGCAATCTCAATCATGTTAGTTTCCTGATGGTCCAGCAGCGAGTCTTGGTTAATATTGGGCGCCTCTAGGCTCTGCACATTGATCCGGTGGGAGTCAATAAGTTCCTGGATGGCGTTCTTTAAATGCCAACACTTTTCGGTGTCATGCCCTAGTGTACTGAAACAGTATTCATAGCTGAATGAATAATCTAAATTCTTTGGGGGAGGATTTGGCAGTTTCGCTTCAATTGGTCTCAACATATCCAGTTGTCGCAGCCTTTGGAATAAGCTAGTGTAGGACTCTCCCAGCGGAGTGAAAGTCTTGTTTTTCTGCACCCTTTCATTTCTCAGGACCATACTGGCTCGGAAGGCGGGCTTCGGGGGCTGTTGATAAGCTCTTGGAGGTGGGTAATGAGTTTTTGGAGTTGGGTAGGTATTTTGTGAGGGTGGTGCATGCTATTGTGCATGAGCAGGAGGTTGGGTATATGCTTGCGCGTGATGGACTGAGAAGCGGGGTTCTGGTGGTGGATAGTAATGTTTTGGTGGGTCGTATGGGGTGTGTGGGTATGTTTGGTGGTGAGGACGGGGCTGGGTGTAATGAGATGGAACCCGAGGTCTGAGCCAAGTTCCCGACTCCATTGTCGCTACTTCGTCCTTCTTCTTCTTCTTCTTCTTTTCGAATGTTCCCCCAGCTCCACCCAGGATGGACTCAGTAGTTGCCTTAATTGCAGAGTAGCTCGTGATTTTATTTGATTTGAGGCCTTCATCGACCATACTTCCCATCTTGGCCACTTCGTTGAAAGACATCCCCACTGCTAACACCAAATGCCCAAAATGGGTAGGTTCCAAAGCCTGTAGAAAATAATCAACCATCTCACTCTCCTTCATGGGAGGATCAACTCTAGCAGCTTGTTCCCTCCACCAAAAACTGTACTCCCTGAAACTCTCATTGTGTTTCTTCTCCAGCTTTGTCAGAGATAGACTATCCGGGAAAATCTCGAGATTATATTGAAAGTGGCAGGCAAACGCTTGTGCCAGGTCATCCCAAGTATACCACCGATTGTGATCATGCCGAGTATACCACTCCAACGCCGACCCACTTAAACTTTGGCTAAAGTACGCCATTAGAAATTCATCTTTTCTCCCAGCTATCCTCATTTTGCTGCAAAACCCCCTTAGATGCGCAACCGGATCACCATGCCCATCATATAAATCAAATTTAGGCATCATGGAATCTGGAGGCAACTGCACGTCTGGAAATAGATTAAGATCTTTGAATGCCACGCTCACCTGGAAACCCAATCGCTGCATGTCCTTGAATGATTGTTCCAGACTTCGGACCTTTCTAAGCATCTCTTTATTCTCAAGATTTTTGATTGGTTTTTCAATTCCCGTCGAGATTTCGGGACGGGGAGCATAAGAATAAGGCTCATGGGTCTTGTAAGCAGGTTCTGGTGGATAGTATTGAGGGTCATAAGCTTGAAGCAGGGGTTCTCTTGATGACCTATGGAGTGTAGGAAGAGGGGGTGGCACATAGATAGGGGCAATTGGCGGAGGAAGGTGAGGAGTGACTTTGGGTAGTGGAGCTGGTGGTGGTTGAGAGGTCATACCCTGATGTTGTGAATAGGTAGGAAAACTTGAGGGAGGATCAGTGGTAGACTGGTCAGGTTCTTGGGCCAGTGGCAAGATGAATGTTGGATTAGCAGGATAGGTTGGGGGCGGCTGTCCTCTTGCCGATGCCTGGTACATCTCGGCCATTTGGTGCTTTAGCTTATACATTTCCTCCTTCACTGCATTAACGTCCAATTCCTATGCTTCCTTCGAGGGGTCAATAATGCTGACATCAATTTCCTAATTGGCCATGACTTGCTTGATATTAGACCGCGTGTTGTAGGAATGAGTTGCCAGAATGCCACGAATACTAATCACCTGTCTACTCTGAAACTGGAATTACACCAAAAACTTGTTAGTGGTTAGGTTCTGACACATAAGTGGCCACATATTGGGTATGAATACACCTAAATAACAGTCGGTCACTACATGCATTTGTTGCTTGCGTAATCCGGCTTTTATTTCTTTATTTGCAAAGGCCCTTTATTTTAGCCTTATTCTCTCCCTCTTTCCTATTTCATTCACTTTCTCTCTTATTTTATTCAATTGTGGTCGAATCCTATGTAGATTGCTTACGTATCATGACCCGCCATGAATCAGATCGAGCGTAGTTCTTGCAAGCAGAAAGTGAAGCATAAAATATTTAAGAAATTTCCATCCCCATAATAACAAACTTTGGTTACAAGGACTCGAAAGAATGACAAATTAAACATGAAAAGAACAAGCTTGGATAAAAGGTGAACTACAGACTCGAAAAACAACGAACTATGCATAGAAGAAAATACAGACTCCCGGTTAAACTAATAGACCTTTAAATATATTCTGACAAAAGGACAGGTAATCTTTATGAATACATTAATGCTTCAAGTGCTCTTGGGCCTCGCGGGGCATCATTCGGCCTGGCCGCAGGCTTACATGCTAAACTCCCTTGGAGGTGGTGGAGGTCTTCCATCACTCGCCGAACAAAGGTCATGGCGGCGGCAAAGAACACAGATCTTGTCATATCCTCGCAATGGTTGCACTATGTAGTCTGCGATCGCCCGTACTTTTTCCCTAATCACACTCTTTTCCTGCAATAAACGCCTAATTTTCCCGGCCGTTGTGCTTTAGAATTCGCTCAGCTACCTGATTCAGTTCTTGGAATTGCCGCAAATCCATCTCCAACCTTGCTATTGATGCATAACGATGTTCTTTCTTGGCTTTGAGGTCCCCGACTTGCTTGGCCACTCTGTTCTCAGCCATGATGACCCTCCGTTTTAACCTAACAATCTCAACATCATGCTTTTCCTTTAATTTCTCAATGATGCGGGCTCGTTCCTCCGCACTTTCAACTAATTATTTCCGAACCTTGGATAGTTTGCCTTCCGCCTTATTCAAGTCAAACCCATACTCGGTTACTTTTCGCCTCAGATTTTCTATGAGTTTTTCATCCTTCGCGCTCCTGGGGGGGGGGGGGCAGGGGGATTTTCTGCGGCCGCTTTCATTTTCTGGATTTGAGCTCGTAACGCCTCATTTTCTTTGGTTAATCTTTTCTTTTCCCCCTCATCTGCTGCGTCTTGCAAACCAATTTAAAATTACAGCTCTTTGACTTGCTTTTTCTAATATTCCTATGGTGGCCTTGTATCCCTTTTCCTTGGCTGGCCAATCCCATTGTTCTTGTGATGTTTCAACAAATTCTTGGAGGTGCGGTCTTTTATCTAGCCTTCCGGGCTCTATTTCTTTTTTATACCAAGCAATGTATCCCGACGCAACCTCACCTTTAGATATGTCGCGTACTCGGGTACCCACTGTCAAGTATTGTCATTTGCTCCAGATTTGACGCACGACGGCTTCACGGAATTGACCATTAGGGCTAATCTCAACCGAATAGCTGCTAATATCCTCGTCCCTGGGAATCATTTGGCATCTACCTAATTGTTTAGTACTCTTTATGGAGCATTGGGTTGGATACTTCGGAGACCCATCAGAAGGAAATGAGGCCCAGTGGCTGGCATATACACAATTTCCTCCACGGGGAGCCACCCGAATGTCCACTCTATCTGATTTGCAGTGATAATTCAGAGATGCGACACCCATTCTGTGACACCCTCAGGTAACCTAAACCCATCAACCCTGTTGTGGAGTTCTTCTATGCAGTTCTTTGTTGGTGACCCATTATTCATTAACCGAGGCCGGTGGCATAAGTGCTCGATAACAATAGGTTCTTCAAAGAAGTCTTCTCCCGCTTTACAGGCAGTGAGAGAACGGAAGATCTCAGATAAGATCATAGGAGCGTGAGTGCTCTTTTCCTGAGTTAGTAAAGCACTGATGACCCCTGCTTTCCGTATATCAATATTTCCATCCTTTCGCGGAAACACCAAATGACCCAAGAAGAAAACCATGAATGCAAAACATCGATGCTCCTCCCATTTGAGTTGGTTCCCTTTGCTAAAATATAATTTTCGGGGTTATTGAATCCCCCTATGTCCCGCAACTCTGATATATAAACTGCGGGGTACAGAAGACGACTGACAGGTCTGGATTGTGAACCTTCCTACTGATTTTTAAGGAGTCTAGGAACTTGTGCACAGCGAGGGCTCTTGGCGCAATCAGGTATTGGTGCCTCAAGGGAATCGTAGGGGTCCCAATATATCCATCTACCTCTTCCAATGTCGATGTGAGTTCAAAATCAGATAAATGGAATACATTCTGAGCCGAGTCCCAAAATGTGATCAATGCCTTTATGATATCTCCCCTCGGGTTAATTTTCAGCAACCCAATAAGTCCTCCCAAATGCATGTTGACCCTGTTTTGCCCCGCTTCCCCCAAGTCATTTCATCACATGTGTAGTTCCAAGGAAATTTTGTTCAAGAATGTTATCGGCAAATATTGGTCCGTGATCTTTTTGCACATTTATTAAGGCGAGTTAGTATCTCAAGATTTTTGTTCCACCTGACTCCACAAAACATTAAAACTGACATCTTTCTTTTATGAAATTTATTTTCTAAAATCTGGGCCCATCTTTGCGAATACGGCCTTTCAGCACTTCCGAAGGAAGATTGTAAGGGTGTGCTCGCTGACCGACCAAAATAAGGGCGTCCCCCTCGGTAACATTTGGCTATTCTTGACAGTAACAACATTACCCGATTTATTTAGGAAAATAAATAAAATTGGACATTTTTGGTTATTTTTTCAAAAGGGAGGTTGGACCCAATGAGGGTTGCCTGCGTATCTTGTACCTGACGAGAATCAAACCGGCGTAGTTCGGCCAAACAATTTATCAAAACCAAAACTTTGTTGAAAAGCCCCCTTTTTCTTTTGTTGTTGTTGTTCTTTTTTCTCTTTCAAAAATCCTAAAACATTTCGGCGCTATTTGAGCATTGGTTTACAAGACAAATGATTAATCTCAGCCAACCCTAGTACTACTTATTTTCTCATTTTTCTTTCCTTATTCGCAAGCCGGTCAACATGCAAATCCCAAGCAGCTAAATGCACAAGTAGCACATAATCATCAGGATGGTCTTTTCACTTCGGGTCACCAGTCCTAGACGGACCCAACCCCGGTGTTGAGTCCCCTAAGTCAAGTGCATGATGCAAATAAGCGTTCCTACTAGGGATCCGTTATGGGATAACTCGACTCAACTTTGTACCCAAGCGGACAGCTCGATTCGAGGAGAGGGCTACGTACCGGGAACCAAAAGGCCATCTGGCTTAGTAACTTGTCCGACCTCTTTCTTATTTCAAGGTATGACACTAACAGAATAGGAAGTCTCAACCAGTAAGCACATCCCTGGAGGTGAGAAGAGAAGGGTTTCGTAGCAGTTTATATGTACAGTTCATATAATATTAAAGCGCTAAAAACATCATTTTGCACATTAAGCCAACATGTAAAATCAGATAATAAACAAATCAAAATACAACAATTATTATAAGCTCGAATTTTTGAACCCTGAACTAGAGATTCTGGGTTCGATTTCCCCAGCAGAGTCGCCAGAGCTGTCATACTTCCTTTTGGCTACTACAACCCGGGAAGGGCGTAGGTAAGGGAGTTTTTCCAATTAAAAGACAATTGAAACGAAATTCAATTATTTAAGAGATTTTAGAGTCCCCGCTTGGGAGATTTATGGTGTCCCAAGTCACCGTTTATAATCCCGAATCGAGGAAAGAATAACTTTGTTTAACAGTCTGCCAACTAGAAATCTGGGTAAGGAATTCTGTTAACCCGGGAGAAGATGTTAGGCATTCCCGGGTTCCATGGTTCTAGCACGGTCTCTCAACTGTTATATTTGGCTTAAATTATCTGTTTTAGAACTTGTTTTAACTTAGGTGCTTTTTTAATTTTAAAGAGAATTACAACATCGTTAAAACATGTCTCGAACCACGCCACATAAATGCACCCGTGGTTTTTGACACATTCTAGCTTCGTTGAGATCTGGATTTAGGTCACATAAATGTGCACCCAAATTTAGGAAAGGTATATTATTAAAATAACACACCTAAAGCAACTACGCATCATTACTTTTGCGGGAAAGCCGTGAAATTCACTGAACAACGTGTCCCAAATATCTAAGTATTTTAGTATAGATATTTCGCGAGGGCCGTGCAATTTTGGATTCCGTTTGGCGCAACACCTCATTTTTATTTAAAAGGTCCATCCTAAGCCAACTAAAATGCGCCTCTAAAGGACTTAGCTAATTGATGTTGGAGTCCGGGCTTTCAGAACTCGGGTCCAATATTTAAATAAAGGTTAAGTCCTGTTTGTTCCAATGTACTATCTAATTTGACACTACTAGTTTCTCTCATTTGCGCTCTCAGCTGAAGCAGACCAACGTGTGTTATTGCATTTGGGCCCTACCGTGAGCCCAGAATCGAGATAGGTAGGAGACAGGGTATGTGGAAGTCAAATCTAGGCTTGACGTTGTTATCTATCTAGCCCGAGTTAGTCCATTAATACACAAATAACTTTATGTGGCCAGATTTATATCACGTGTGTGAGTATAGACTATTGCAAAGCAATGGTAAAATTAAAACCAGCTTACATGCTCGTATTTGATTAATAATTCTAACAATGACTCACAATGATAATCCTAAATGGACCAATTAATGATGTTTGACTACCGTGATACAATCATATTAAATAACACATGCCAGTCACCATACAAAGATAATAGTACCATTGCACTTTAAATTCATTGGATTACCGCCTACTTTCATGCTAAAAAGGAATCATGCTTCTATCAGTACATATACTCATGAGATCGAAATAAAAGAATTGTTCAAAAGTTCAGGCTAGTATCATTATTATATACAATGAATATTCACACAAATTGAAAGCTACTCGAAGTTGGAATAACAAATATAAAATAATATGTATAGCCATCTTCATTCTCTCTTCAAATTGATTTTTACATGGTCAGGATTAGATGTGTGCCTAGAACGAAGAAGAAACCTATGAGCAAGCAGCTATAAGGCAAAACAACAACAACAGTGGCAAATAAACCCCAGAGTTAACGAGAAAAAACCAACGAATAGACCCAAAATCAATGTAACAGTAAACTTCAACACTTTCAGAGACCAGGAAATGCAAGTCTCAACCAATATCAATTTAAAAATAGCCAAATCAAACTCGAATCTCAGCCGAAATTATAACCAACAATAAACCTTCAATCCATGATAATAACTAGGATTCAGAGCTAGTTTTAGATCAGAATTTTTGAAGTTCAAGCTCAGAGACTCGCTTCAATTGGTATCTACTTGATTTTCAACCCTTTTCTATCTTTTAGCTCACTTTTTCTAGCCCTTTTTCTTGACCCATTTTCAGCCTTTTGCACTAGTATATATAATCTCACTGATAGGGCTACCTTCAGATTTTGAATTGTATTTTAGTCCCTATTTATTTACTACTTTAGTCCCCCATTCCCTAGCTTGCTACCCAAGTTATCTCAATAAAAATCCGAACTACAATTACCCCCTATTCCAGAAGTTTCTACACTTAACTATCAAAGATTCTTTGTCACAAAACCTGAATTGCCCTTGTGTTGCTTCAATAACTACTAACCTTAGCCACACTTGCCCTAGTCAACTTAACTATGCTCAAATAATTTAAAAACCTGAACCACAGAACCCTAATTACCTAAATATCTGAACTAGTTGACCCAAATCCAAATTAACCAAAATTGTGCAGCACCAATGTCTAACTAAGGCAGATAACAAGATTAGACTGACAGAACCAAACCTAATCACGGCATAAGTACAGGTTGCTTTTCACTTAGAATACCATAATTAAATC
Source organism: Nicotiana benthamiana (assembly GCA_034376525.1). Lineage (NCBI taxonomy): Eukaryota > Viridiplantae > Streptophyta > Magnoliopsida > Solanales > Solanaceae > Nicotiana > Nicotiana benthamiana. The sequence goes on along the minus strand of CM067331.1, from coordinate 83,877,856 downwards.
AATCAACCACTAATGCAAACAATGAACCAAAATAAAACATTCAGGAGATGAACACGTCGATGAACATGTATATTTATTCGAACATTCAGAGATATGAACTCAGAGTCAAAGAACAAATACTTACAACAGGCTCAAATTAGTAGAGTCAACCTAGTTTGGACAAAGATAAAGTATGTCCAGAAGAAGAAATATCAGTAATCGTATGTATTTACCCCCAGGAACCCAAAGATAAGAAATCAGAGTCACAACACTTAATCAATTTTTATAAGCATGTTTAAATTAACAGTGTCAGCAAAAAATTAAACCCATCGTGAAGTATATTCAAGAGAAAAACATATCGACTGCTACGCTCCCTATATTATAATCTCATGCATTAAACCTAAACAGAAAAGAGAAGGAAATGAACCCTAAAATGTATTAAATAACAAGGATGGACCTCACAGACACTATACTAGATTTAACAGGGTAAAATGACTTAGCTTAATTTTGGGCTTCAACGAACGCATGCAACATCACACTAATTCTGGTTAATTTGACGATCAACCACAATGGTGGTGATTCGAGAGCCCATGGGTCATAGGTTTGGGTAGAGGGGTCTAGGAGTTAATTAGAGAGGATTGGGTATGTTTTTGGGTAGAAGAGGCCAGAGGGGGTGGGTGGTGATGGTCTGGGAGTAAGGTTGTATCCGGTTCCGGTTCTGGGTCTATTTGGGTCTGCGATTCCGGTTCTGGCGGTTCCGGTTCTACGGTTCTGGCGGTTCCGGAGCTGGAACCGCTACCATACGGTTCCGGAACCGTCCGGTTCTGGTTCTGGCGGTTCTGAAACCGCGGGTCTGGCGGTTTCCCGGCGGTTCTGATTTTTTTTTAAAATCAATATCTTGTATAGTAGTCATTAGTATATTGTAGAATATATTTTATATGGTATACTATGTTATTAGTATAATATATATTGTGTTTTGTAATTAGTATATATTGTGTATAAGTAGTGTATATTTTGTATATAAGTAGTATATATTGTAGTTAAGTAGTATATATTGTATATAAATAGTGTATATTGACCAAAATGGCATATCTTTTTTTATTCTTCCTTCCCCCAATGGAATGAGCACAACATGATACTAATACCACCATTAAAAGGAAAAAAAAAATAAAAGAAGACACGCCAATGTACAAGTTACATCATAGTTTATGTATTATTTCTAGCAAATCTCATAAAACCTTCAAGGTTTGGAGGTGGTTGTGTTGGCGGTGGTGGAAATGAAGCTTGTTCATCACCACTTCCGGGTGAAGATGTTTCCTGAGCAAGTTCCGCTAGCATTTCTTCATAGCATTCATCTATTTCTGGTTGTGATTCAGCTAGCCCAAAGTTCCTTCTTTCTGCGCGGATCCAATCTCGAAAAAGCACTGATTATTCCAAGCTGTCCCGCATCGACGCCCTGTGATCACCTATTTGTAGTCTTGCTTGACTAAAGGCGCTCTCCGATGCAACAGTTGACGCTTAAATCGACAGTACATCCCGAGCCATCCTTGCAAGAATGGGAAAATGCTTTTCCCTTGCCTTCCACCAATCCAAAAGGTCAAAAGAGCCGTCTGGATTCTCATTCTCTAGTCCCTGCGACAAATACACTTGAAGCTCATTTAGATGGGAAAAATCATCTACATTTTCACCTTGAGTACCCCTGAACTCCGTCCACGATTTAAGAGCTGTTAAGCCAGCAGCTCTTTTAGACGCCTGTGATGTGGACGAAGTAGGGGTTGGATTATTGGGCCTAGCATGCTCTAACGCCTGTTTATAAGCATTATAAACAGTTTGAGCATTCACTGTAATTGATGCTTTCGCATCAGATAGTGTAGCCATTTCTTCTTCTTCAAGATCTAAAGCTTGATAAATAGTAGAATACCAAAAGTTAGGACCTCCTACTTTCATAGTAGGATTTAACATAGCAGCCACACCAAATATAGGAGGGATTGGGAAAAAAATATTTTTTAAACTTCTTTTTCATTTCAGTAATTGCAATTTCATAAATTTCCCCTCCCTCGTTAAAATCAACAAACAAATTGACATAATTTTATCACTAAAACAAAAATATCTACATACATCTGAAACAGTGTTAGCAATAAACTTACCCGTGTGCCGTGAATTAATTACTCTATATGCAATAATGCGTTTTTGCATTGTCCAGTCTTCGTCTATCCAATGACTGGTTATGGTTAGATAATCACAATCATTATTTACTTCTACCAATATCAGTTGTAATAGATATACGATTACTTATATGGGTAAAAAAATAACACAAGTATTGTTCATATTCATGCTTGTATTTATAAATGTCGGCCTTAACTGTGGCGCGAGGCCAACCTTTATACGTAGGATTAAATACTCTTCTAATATAATGAATCCAAGCAGGATTAGAAGCAAAAGAATAAGGCAAACACATAACAGTAATCATTTTAGCTAATTCTTCACGATCCTTAATTGGATCGTAATACAATATACCTCCGGTGACTGTGTTTATTCCTGGTTGAACTAGATTTGAACCAGTACTTGGGTTAACTGTTGTATCAGGACTTGTCCTCCCCTCTTGTTGCGCTTTCAATTGGAAATATCTAGCCTTTTCGCTAGGGTGTAATTTTATATGTTTAACTAAACTACCTGTGCCGCTACGATCTCCAGTATACCTATGCACAAGTAATTTCCCACAAAATTTACACTTAGCCTTATTTCGTTCTCTTAGTTGAATAAAAAATTGCCAAACTAATGAAGTTTCTGAACGTTTAGGAGGTTGTCTACTAAAAGTGGGAGTTTATACGGGTGGGTGTTCCGGTTCATTAGTAGCAGGACTAGTGGGTGTATCATCTAAATCTACCGGAGCTTAGGTTTCGTCATCATCTTCATCATCATTTCCCTCTAAGATAGGTGCATTAGGATAAAGAATATTCATAATATCATCGTCTATTCTATCACCAACTGCCACATCATGTAAAAAATCAACATCGCTAAATTGAAAACATGGGTGATCACTATCAAGGATTCCGAACGTTTCATTAGTATTTCTAGGTTGGCTACTACTTTGAACTTGTTTATCTTTTCTAGGTCGGGGAGCCGGGGGAGGGGTAGTATTTTGGCGACTACTTTCACCGGTTTTAGATTTTCCTTTTCCGAACATATTTTTCAATGAAAATGCCATAATAATTATAATTAAGCAAAGTAACAACACACAAAAATATTCTTAGCACGTAAGAGTTGAAACGAGTTTACCGGATTGACGAACAACTTCTTGAAAATTGAAAATCATTGAAATTGAACACTTGAAATCTTCAATTCAACAACTTCACAATGTTTCACGAATTTGCAACAATAAATTAAGCACTTGCACTAGAAAGATTGAAAGAGAGCTTGAGAGAGATTGATGAATTGGTGAATAAAAATGAAAGAATGAGGGGGTATTTATAGTTGAGAAATGGGAAATTGTGTAATTATATAAAGTTTGGGGGTCAAATGGCTATTTTTGAAAATTCCAAACGGCTAATTTTGAAAAAGAGCCGTTTGGAAATTTTAAATTTTTTTTTTAAAATCGGACAATTGCAGAACCGGATGGAACCGTTTGGAACCGCTTGAACCGGTCCGGTTCCGGTTTTGGCGTTTCCGGTTCCGCGATTCCAACGGGTGGAACCGCTCCATCATGGTTCCGGGGAACCGCCGAAACCGGAACCGCGGAACCGGAACCGCCGGAACCGCCGGAACCGGCAGAACCGCCAGAATCGCAGTTCCGGTCCGGTTTCGGTTCGGAACCGCTAAAAATACAGCCTTATCTGGGAGCCATTAGAGGTTGGTCACCGCGGTGCATGGCGGAGCTGCCTTATTCTAATGAATATTCAAGGAGTTGGGACTATGTTTGAGGGTGTCTGATGATGGGGTTGGAAAGAGGGGAACGAGGGGAGTGCGAGGTGTAACTTTGGAAGTCGTTGGGCACTGGGCGCCACCGTGGACGGCGGAGCTTCCAGGCTTCAAACGAATATTTGACAAGTCCCACAGGGTTTCGAGGGGTGATCTTAGTAGGGTTGGGAAGAGGAGAAGACGGGGATTCTGGGTGTAACTTTGGAGGTTATTGGGGTTACGCCGCTGCCGACGATTTCCCGCCGGTAGCGGACGATGGTGGTATGGTGGTTTGGCGGCAGCGTTACACCGGTGGGTAGTTGGTACGATGAGATAGGAATTGTCTCTAGGGTTGTGAATATATTCAGACACTCTTATTAGAGTGTGAGGATCAATCTGAGCCGTTGCATCCAAGGACATGGATGGTTGAGATCAACGGACATCAAACGATGTCGTTTTGGGCAACTGTGGTTTTTGGGCCGGGCAAGGGGTCGAGCTTGGGTCTATTTGAGTGGGGTTTGGTTACTTGGGCAAGAAAATGTGGCCCAAATTATGGTCTTGTTGAAGACCCAAGTTATACAATTATTTGTTCTCTCTTTTTATTTTTTTTATATATTTTTCAGATTTAAAAATAAAAGTAGAAATAAACCAAAATAGATTTATCTTCCACTAAATAAACTAATTAACCTCTAAAATAACCTAAATTCAGAAAGAAAATTAAACAAACGCAGATATAACCAATTTTTTTATTTTTCTCATTTTTTAATATTAACTAAACATGCAAAAATTAAATCCTAAATGCAACCGTGCCATTTTATATTTCTTATGAATTATGCAAATTAAAACATGCAATATGCAAATAAGCAGAAAATTGTGTAATTAATTCCTAACATTCAAACAAACACAAAATCATGCAAATAAATCCTAAATAAAAGAAAGACGCAAATAAACACAAAATCACAAAATTAATTTCTAACATTCAAATAACAAAAGAAAAATGCAAATAAACACAAAATCACACAAGTCATTTCTAAAATTCAAATAACAAAAAAGCAGAAAAAATGCAAATTTAATGAATTTTATCGGAACATGCCAAGCGAGGCAAAAGATCACGTGCTCACAAGGTCTTGTTAATCTTTGGAAGAATCTAATACAGAATCATTATCCATGTCTAATTAACATAAACTTGCTCATATTTGTAAAATCGTGAAATACATTGGATAGTTACTTGGGTGTAATTCCCAATGCATCCATACTTGTAACTATTGTTCATTTTACTTGCTTTCTAGGTTAGTTTACATTTTCGCATTTAGCTATAAACATTTTCTAAATACAACTCTAAGTGTTTGTCATTGCATAGCAAGTTATAATTCTCTAAATTCCTAATCGCCTACATATTGTTCGCTGTGGGATTCGATCCCGACTCATAGTTGGCTAAATTATATTACATGTGATCGTGTCCATTTGCTTTTTAGTAGTGGATTTGGAAGTCATCAAAATTAGCACCGTTGCCGGTGAACAATATGGCATAATTTAGGTTGTTTGAGAAATAAGCGTAAGTGCTTTGGTCCAAACTTGTGAATATTTGTGTAATTATTTTCTAGTTTTTAAAAATGGCATCATATAATGAAAATTGGTCGGATGGTCGTGGTTCATACTTTGATGACCCTTGTCCATATTGTGAAGGACCAAACTTGTGGAAAAGTTGTTTAAATTCTCCCATGGGTAGATTGTTTGCACTCTCAAACCCATGAGTGGAGTACTTGTGTGACGACCTGTCCCGCCGTCACGTGAGTTACTGTCCCGTTTTCTCTATTCTTTGCTTCTTTATGCTACATTATGAGTGTTTGGTGTGAACGAGTTGATTTGGATTGAATTGAGAAGGAAATGAGACACTTAGTCTCTTTACGAAAAGCTTAGTTTGAGAAAGTCAACCGGATGTTGACCTATGAGTTAGAGGGCTCGAATGTGAATTCTGATAATTTGGTTAGCGTCAGGGGATGAATTGTTACTTAGGAGTGTGATCGGAAGTGATTTTGGAGGTCCGGTGTAGAATTAGGCTTGAATTGGCGAAGTTAGTATTTTGGTGAATTCCGGTTGGTATGTGAGATTTTTATCCGAGGGTTGGAATGGAATTATGAGAGTTTCTATAGCTTTGTTAGGTGATTTTGGATGTGTGTGTAAAATTTCAGACCATTTGGAGGTGATTTGGTTAGGTATTTGATCGAATGCGTGTTTCGGAAATTTTACAAGAACTTAGGCTTGAATCCGATGTAATTTGATGGTTTTGGTGTTGTTTGAGGTGTTTTGATGATTGGAGAAAATTTCAATGATATTTTGGGATGCATCGACGCTTTTGGTTAAGGTCCCGGGGGCCTCGGGGTGATTTCGGATGGCCAACAGAAGGTTTGTGGGACTTAGGATATTACAGAAGTTACAGGTTTAGTGTTGCAGACTTTTTTCTCTGCGATCACAAACACAACCCTGCGATCGCCTTGTGTTTGTGATCGCATAGAGTTGAGAGCCCATGCAGTGCGATCGCGTTAGAGATAGTGCCATCACATAGAAGAATCTTAGGAGTTTGGATTTTTGTCTATCGCGATCGCGTGGGATAGGTTGCGATCGCGTAAGGTGAACTGTTTGGTCATTGCGATCGCATGTATGTTTATGCAAACCCGTAGTGTTAAATTTCGGAGTTTGAATTTTTGTGAATTGTGATCGCGTGCCTCGGGCTGCGATCGCTAGAAGAAAAACGGACCTTGACAGAAGGGTTTTAATAATATTTCATCCGCGAACTAAGTCTTATTTCCACCATTGTTGAGCATTATTGAAAGCTTTTGGACAATAATTGAAGAGGGTTTTGACTGGGAGTGATTGGAGGTTAGCCCTATGAACTAAAAATACAATTTTATTGTGAAATTAACCTTGAAATCCATGAAAACTTAGCAAAAAGGGGAAGAACTAGGGCTTTAGTTTTAATATTTCAAATTAGGATTTGAGGGGTCATTTGGACTCCGATTTTGGTGTTCTTTATATGTACAGAATCATGACAAGATAAGGAACCCGTTGGTATAAGAATTTCTTGAGTTTAGAGAAGTGGGCTCGGGTTTTTGCCAATTTCGGGATTTTTGGTGTTTTTTGATTAATTTCGATTGGTAATTGTTCCTTTAGCCTACTGTGACGTATTCATTGTGGTTTGGGTCAGATTCGACACACGAGGAGGTCGATTTGAAAGGCAAAGGCATAGCGAGCTAGGATTTTGGGTAGCTTGAGGTGAGTAATAGATGTTAATGATATCCTGAGGGTTTGAAACCCCATATTTACATATCGTAGTGCTATATAGAGGTGACTTGCCCGCCGGATAGCGAGTGTGGGGTAGAGCACCGTTGGGGAATGTGACTTGGTCCATCTCGGTAGATGAATATACTGCATATTTAACTAAAATTTTATTATTATTATTATAATTTGAGCTGATCGCTATGATTGGGCTTCGTACCAATTGATTGAATCCTTCAGGGATTGCTATTACTGGTTTCTTACCATTTTTACGTATTATTGAACTCAGTCCTAGCATTTAATCCTATTTTTCAAACTCAGCCATCTATTCTCAAACTTGAAACCTAAATAATATTTCTAATGATGTTTGGGCTAAATGTTTATATATTATTGTGCTCGAGGGGCTTATGTGATACTGTACTAAGCATGATCGGGCTGCGTGCCACATCAGTATCATATTGATATTGATATGAGGCCGAGGGCCTAGTTGATGCCACGAGATGGCTTATATTGCACTTGGGCCATAAAGGGCCCCTCCCGGAGTCCGCACACAGGGTCGCCGATGATAAATAAAGGGAGCGGGTTGCCTCGCCTCAGCGGGCACTAGAGAGTACCAGACTATGTATTGCATTTATATTGCATGTCATTTACTTAATTAACTATTGTAACATTTCTATAATTGTTGTTATTGGTTTACTGGTCGAATACTATCTGGTTCAGGTGGCTATATTTACAGAATTACTTTGTGCCTATTAGGATTTCTTATTCTCGGCCTTTATTTATGTTTATTACTCACTAGGTCGGAGTACTCACATTACTCCCTGCACCTTCAATGCATATCCAGGTACATCTAAGGCTGAGTGAGGATTTCTCTACCGAGCGGCTTATCCGGGAGCATCAAGGTAGCTGCATGACGTCGGCAGTCATGATCTTCCCTTCCATCTTATTGTTTCATTTTCGCATTTGTTTAGAACGATATGTAGTAGATTGATACTCAGGGATTATAGGCTCAGACTTGTGACACCAGATTCTTCAGGCTGTGTAGTAGTATTGGTATTTGGGATTTCCGCATGTTTTAACTGTATTTCAGACTTTCAGTATTATGAATTAGTAATTTTATCTGTGTTAATTAATTCATGAACTGTATAAAAATGGTTAATATTGTTAAATTGGTCGGGCTTGCCTAGCAGTGTGTTGGGCGCCATCACGACCGGGGTTGAGGTTGTACAAGTGGTATCAGAGCCTATGTTACTTGGTCTCGTGAGTCATGAGCCGATTTAGTAGAGTCTCGTGGATCGGCACATAGACTTCTGTACTAATCCTCGGAAGGCTGCAGAACCTTTAGGAAAACTTCACATTCTTGAAATTCTTATCTTACGACTTTGTTGAACTGAGAACTAAACTTCTATTAATTTATTTTCTCATTGATGGTAAGGACACGAGCTACCGGACGTGGCGGATGACCACCAGTACAACCTACTAAGGCCACCAGAGGCCGTGGATGCAGTCGTGATCATGGTAGAGGCAGAGCAGCTGGGGCAGCGCCTGCTGATCCACCAGTTGCCCCAGCTTATGATCAGGCTCCAGCTGCGGATACTCCACCAGCACCTGTTCAGGCACTAGTTGTGCCCATCGCAATTTCGAGTCTTCAGGAGACCTTGGCACAGATATTATCAGTTTGCATTGGCCTGGCTCAGGCAGTTTCAACCACTAGCAACAAAAATTACTTTACAGGCCGGGGGAGGCAATCAGACCCCCGCTGCTCGCACACCTGAGTAGGTGGTGCAGGAACTACAAACACCAGAGGCACCTCCAACTCAGCAGGTTGCACCAGTTTAGGGCTTTATGGTTCCAGCTATGCCAGACGATGAGTAACATTGTCTCGAGAGACCAAGGCTCCAACCTCCGACATTCAATGGTGCTGAGAGCGAGGATGCCCATGGTTTTCTTGATAGGTGTCAGCGTATGCTCCGGAAGGTAGGGATCCTTGAATCGAGTGGTGTGGCATTAAGTACCTTTCAGTTTACCGGGGCTGCTCTTACTTGGTGGGAGGATTTTGAGAGGTGTAGGCCTGTCGGTGCAACACATCTGACTTGGCAACAGTTTTTTGCTCTTTTTCTGGAGAAGTATGTACCTCAGTCCGCAGGGAGGAGCTGCGTAGGTAGTTTGAGTAGTTGGCTCACGGGGATATAACCGTGACTCAGTACGAGATAAGGTTTTCGCAGTTGGCCCGTCATGCTATATGGATGGTTCTGTCAGATCGTGAGAGGATCAAGAGATTTGTGGATGTCCTTAACTACCATCTCCATATTTTGATGACTAGAGAAAGAGAGTATTGGGTGCTACATTTGAGGAGGTGGTGGATATCGCTTGTGAGATCGAGCCAGTTCGCCATAGAGATAGATAAGAAAGGGAGGCCAAAAGGCCTCGTGGATGGGGCAGTTATAGTGGTGCTCCTTCAAGGGGACGGTTCCAGCATGGTAGAGGTCGTTCTTTCAGGCCCGCTCAGTCGGCTCCTCCAGAGTATCGTGGGGATCTTCAGGCCGTGGCGTCAGGGGTCCCAGCAGGGCCAATCTTCACTCAGCTCCACCCAGCCTAGAGTTCATCTCATGCCCCGTCAGCTCAGGGTTCTTCTGCGTTGAGTGCATATGCTAGTTACTCAGGTGCGAGTGGTTCCCTTCAGGCCCCATCTCCAGCATCGGGCAACTGTTATGAGTGTGGAGAGTTTGGTCACTTGAGGAGGCAGTGCCCTCGACTTTGTGGCAGACATCATCAGCAGAGGGGTCAGCCCACGACTTCTATTCCAGCTACTTCACCACCCTCCCCGCCAGTTGAAGTTGGAGATCAGGCAGCCAGGGGTCGCCCCAAAGGTGGAGACTGATCAGGCGGTGGCCAGGCTCATTTCTATGCTGTGCCGGGCAGGACAAATGCCATTGCTTCAGACGCTATCATCATAAGTATTGTATTAGTCTGCCATAGAGATGCCTCACTATTATTTGATCTCGGTTCCACCTATTCATATGTGTCTTCATATTTTGCTCGTTATTTGAGTATGCCTCGGGAGTCCATATCTCTACTTTTTCATGTGTCTACCCCGATGGGCGATACTATTATTGTGGATTGTGTGTATCGGTCATGTGTTGTGATTATTGGGGGCCTGGAGACCCGAGTTGATTTATTTCTATTGAGAATGGTGGACTTTGACATTATCTTGAGCATGGATTGGTCTTCTCCATGTCATTCTATTCTAGACTATCATACTAAGACAGTCACTTTGGCTATGCCGGGTGTACCACCGATCAAGTGGCGTGGTGTGACTGATTATGTCCCTTGTAGAGTTATTTCTTTCTTGAAGTCCTAGTATATGGTTGGGAAGGGTTGTCTTTCCTATTTGGCATTTGTGAGGGATGTTGGAGATGAGACTCCTAGCATTGATTTTGTTCCAGTTGTGAGGGATTTTCTTGATGTATTTCCTGCAGGCCTGCCGGGCATGCTACTGGATAGGGACATTGATTTTTGTATTGACCTAGTGCTGGGCACTCAGCCCATCTCTATTCTGCCATATCGTGTGGCACCAATGGAGTTGAAAGAATTGAAGGAGCAGCTTCAGGAGCTCCTAGATAAGGGGTTCATTTGGCCTAGTGTGTCACCTTGGGGTGCGCCAGTTCTGTTTGTGAAGAAGAAGGATGGCACAATGAGAATGTGTACCGATTATAAGTAACTGAAAAAAGTAACAGTGAAGAACAAGTATCCCTGCCTCGCATTGATGATTTTTTTATCAGCTTCAGGGAGTGAGGGTGTTTTCCAAAATTGATCTCCATTCAGGTTATCACCAGTTGAAGATCAGGGATTTAGATATTCATAAGACTGCTTTCAAGACTAGATATGGTCACTGTGAGTTTCTGGTTATGTCTTTCGGGCTAACCAATGCCCCATCAGCGTTCATGTATCTGATGAACAGTGTATTTCGGCCTTATCTGGATTCGTTTGTCATAGTGTTCATTGATGATATCCTGGTATACTCGCGTAGTCAGATGGAGCACGCACAACATTTGCGAGTTATATTGCAGAGACTAAGAGAGGAGAAGCTTTATGCAAAGTTCTCCAAGTGTGAGTTTTGGGTCAGGTCAGTGGCTTTCATGGGACACGTAGTGTCCATCGAGGGGATTCAAGTTGACCCAAAGAAGATAGAGGTGGTGCAAAGTTTGCCTAGGCTGTCCTCAGCCACAAAGATTCGTCATTTCCTTGGGTTGGCAGGCTATTATCGCCGGTTTGTTTAGGATTTTTCCTCTATTGCATCACCCTTGACCAAGTTGACTCAGAAGGGTGTTTCATTTGTATGGTCGGACGAGTGTGAGGAGAGTTTTCAGAAGCTTAAGACAACTTTGACCACAACTGCAGTATTGGTTTTGCCGTCAGCTTTAGGTTCCTATACGGTATATTGCGATGCTTCAAGAGTTGGGATAGGTTGTGTTTTGATGTAGGAGGGTAGAGTTATTGCTTATCCTTCTCGTCAATTGCAGCCCCATGAGCAGAACTACCCTGTTCATGATTTGGAGCTAGCTGCTATAGTTCATGCCTTGACGATTTGGCACTACTTGTATGGCGTATCTTGTGAGGTATTCACTGATCTCGCAGTCTTCAGCATTTATTCAAGCAAAAGGATCTTAATTTAAGGCAGCGGAGATGTCTAGAGTTATTGAAGGATTATGATATCACCATTCTGTTCACCCGGGGAAGGCCAATGTAGTAGGCGATGCTTTGAGCCGAAAAGCGGTGAGTATGGGGAGCTTGGCGTACATTCTTGTTGAGGAGAGACCATTTGCAGTTGATGTTCAGGCCTTGGACAATCGATTTGTGAGACTAGATATTTCGGAGCCCAGTAGGGTGTTGGCTTGTGTGGTTTCTCGGTCTTCCTTGTATGACCGCATCAGAGAGTGTCAGTGTGAGGATCCGCATCTGCTTGTCCGTAAGGACAAGGTTCAGCATGATGATGCCAGGGATTTGACCAGTAGAGATGATGATGTCTTGAGGATGCAAGGCCAGATTTGCATGCCCAATGTGGATGGGCTTCGAGAGTTCATATTGGAGGAGGCCCATATTTCACGATTTTCCATCCATTCGGGTGCCGCAAAGATGTATCATGAGCTTAGACAACACTATTGGTGGCGGAGGATGAAGAGATATATTGTGTAGTATGTAGTTCGATGTCTTAATTGTCAGCAGGTGAAATATGAGCATCAGAGACCGGGTGGCTTGCATCAGCAGATGGTTATTCCTGAGTGGAAATGGGAGAGGATCACTATGGATTTTGTTACCGGACTCCCACGGACTTTGAAGTTATTTGATTCGATTTGGGTGATTGTAGACAGGCTGACCAAATCCGCACACTTCATTCCAGCTTGTACTACTTATTTTTCAGAGAGGCTAGCAGAGATTTATATTCAGGAGATTATTCAGTTGCATGGTGTCCCTGTTTCCCTCATATCAGATCGGGGCACTAAATTTACCTCTCAGTTTTGGCAAACAGTCCAGTGAAAGTTGGGTACTCAGGTACAGTTAAGCACAAACTTTTTTCCCTCAGACGGACGGACAGTCCAAGCGTACCATTCAAATATTAGAGGATGTGATACGTGCCTGTGTTATTGATTTTGGAGGGTCATGGGTTCGGTTTCTACCGCCTGCAGAGTTTGCCTACAATGATAATTATCAGTCCAACATTCAGATGGCACCATATGAGGCCTCGTATGGGAGGGGGTGTAGATATCCAGTTGGTTGGTTCGAGCCTGGTGAGGTTAGATTGTTGGGGATAGATTTGGTTCAGGATGCATTGGAGAAGGTGAAGTTGATTTAGGAGAGACTCCGTATAGCGCAGTCGAGGCAGAAGCGTTATACGGACAGGAATGTCTGAGATGTATCCTGTATGACTGGTGAGAAGGTTTTGCTTAAGGTTTCCCCAACAAAGGGTGTTATGAGATTCGAAAAGAAAGGAAACTTGAGTCCGCGGTTCATTGCGTCTTTTAAGGTACTTAGGAGGATTGGGGAGGTGGCTTAAGCTTGCCTTGCAACCTAGCTTGTCGAGCGTGCATCCAGTTTTTCATGTTTCAGTACAATTCAGTTGGAGGGTGATTTGACTTATGATATAGATCCAGCAGCCATTTTGGATCGTCAAGTTCGAAAGTTGAGCTCAAAGGATGTCGCTTCGGTGAAAGTGCAGTGGAGAGTTCAACCCGTGGAGGAGGCTACCTGTGAGACCGAGCGAGAGATGCATAGTGGATACCTTCACCTATTTGAGGCTTCAGGTACGTTTCTTGACTCGCTCGAGGATGAGCGGTTTTTTAAGTTGGGGAGGATGTGATGACCCGACCCATCTTCACGTGAGTTACTGCCCCGTTTCCTCGATATTCTGCTTTTTTATGCTACATTATGAGTGTTTTGTGTGAACGAGTTGATTTGGATTGAATTGAGAAGGAAATGAGACACTTAGTCTCTTTAAGGAAAGCTTAGTTTGGAAAAGTCAACCGGATGTTGACCTATGAGTTAGAGGGCTCGGATGTGAATTCCAATGATTTGGTTAGCTTCGGGGGATGAATTGTGACTTAGGACTGTGATCGGAAGTGATTTTGGAGTTCCGCTATAAAATTAGGCTTGAATGGCGAAGTTAGTATTTTGGCGAATTCCAGTTGGTAGGTGAGATTTTGATTCGAGGGTCAGAATGGAATTTCGAGAGTTGCAGTAGCTTCGTTAGGTGATTTGGGATGTGTGCGCAAAATTTCAGACCATTTGGAGGTGATTTGGTTAGGTATTTGATCGAATGCGTGTTTCAGAAGTTTTAAAAGAACTTAGGCTTGAATCCGATGTAATTTGATGGGTTTGGTGTTGTTTAAGGTGTTTTGATGATTGGAGCAAGTTTGAATGATGTTTTGGGATGCGTTGATGCTTTTAGTTGAGGTCCCGGGGGGCCTCGGGGTGATTTCGGATGGCTAACGGAAAGTTTTTGGGACTTAGGATATTGCAGAAGTTGCAGGTTTAGTATTGTAGACTTTTTTTCTCTGCGATCGCAAGAGGGGCTCTACGATCGCATAAAAAGATTTTTGGGGGGGGGGGGGGGTTGGTCAGTTTTTCAACGTGATCACAGGGTTGTGTTCGCGATCACGTAGAGTCGAGAGCCCATGCAGTGTGATCACGTGAGAGATAGTGCGATTGCATAAAGGAGTCTTGGGAGTTTGGATTTTTGTTCATCGCGATCATGTGGGATAGACTGCGATCACAATAGGTGAATGTTTGGTCATTGCGATCACAGGGATGTTTATGCGATCGCCTAGCATTAAATTTCGGAGTTTGAATTATTGTGAACTGCGATCGCGTGCCTGGGGCTGCGATCGCGTAGAAGAAAAACAGACCTGGACAGAAGGGTTTTTATAATATTTAATCTGCGAACTAAGTATTATTTCCACCATTGTTGAGCATTCTTGAGAGATTTTGGATGGGAATTGAAGAGCGTTTCGACTGGGAGGGATTGGTGGTAAGTCCTATGAACTAAACACACGATTTTATTGTGAAATTAACCTTGAAATCCATGGAAACTTAGCAAAAAGGGGAAGAACTAGGGCTTGAGTTTTAACATTTCAAATTAGGATTTGAGGGGTCATTTGGACTCCGATTTTGGTGTTCTTTATATGTATAGACTCGTGGCATGATAAGGAACCTGTTGGTGTAAAAATTTCTAAGTTTCGAGAAGTGGGCTTGGGGCTCGGATTTTTGCCGATTTCAGGATTTTTGGTGTTTTTCGATTACTTTCGATTGGGAATTGCTCCTTTAGCCTATTGTGACATATTCGTTGTTTTTTTGGAAAGATTCGACACACGAGCAGGTCGATTTGAAAGGCAACGGCATAGCGAGCCAGGATTTTGGCCGGCTTGAGGTGAGTAATAGATGTAACTGATGTCCTCAGGGTTTGAAACCCTGTATTTGCACATTGTAGTGCTATATTGAGTGACTTGCACGCCGGATAGCGAGTGTGGGGTAGATCACCATTGGGGATTGTGACATGGTCCGTCCCAGTAGATGGATATACTGCATAGTTAACTAATATTTAATTAGTTTTATAATTTGAGCTGATCGCTATGATTAGGCTTCGTGCCAATTGATTGCATCCTTCAGGGATTGTTACTGGTTTCTTACCATTTTTATGTATAATTAAAATCAGTCCTAACATTGAATACTATTTTTCAAACTCAGCCATCTTTTCTCCAACTTGAAACTTAAATAATATTTCTAATGAAGTTTGGGCTGAATATTTATATATTATTGTGCCCGAGGGGATTATGTGATTCTGGACTGGGCATGGGATCGGGCTGCGCGCTGCAACATTATCATATTGATATTGATATAAGGCCTAGGGCCTAGTTGATGCCACGAGATGGCTTATATTAGGCTTGGGCCGTAGGGGGCCCCTCCCGGAGTCTGCACTCCCCCAGTAAGCGCCATCGATGATAAATAAAGGGAGCGGACTACACCCCGCATCGAGCACTAGAGAGTATCGGACTACGTGTTGTATTTTATATACATGTCGTTTACTTACTTATCTGTTTTAGCATTTCCATAATTCTTGTTATTGGTTTACTGATTGAATACTATCTGGTTCAGGTTGCTGTATTTACAGAACTACTTTGTGCCTATTCAGTATTTCTTATTCTCAGCCTTTATTTATGTTTATTACTCACTGGGTCCGAGTACTCACATTATTCCCTGCACCTTGTGTGCAGATCCAGGTACATCTGAGGCTGAGTGAGGATTTCTCTACCGAGCAGCTTATCTCGGAGTATCAAGGTAGCTGCATGACATCCACAGTCCTGATCTTCCCTTCTATATTTTTGTTTCATTTCCGTATTTCTTTAGAACGATATGTAGTAGATTGATACTCAGTTATTAGAGGCTCAGATTTTTGACACTCGATTCTTCGAGCTGTGTAGTAGTATTGATATTTGGGATTTCCGCATGTTTGAACTCTATTTCAGACTTTCGGTATTATGAAATAGTAATTTATCTATGTTAATTAATTCATGAACTGTATAAAAATAGTTAAGGTTGTTAAATTGGTCGGGCTTGCCTAGCAGTGTGTTTGGCGCCATCACGACCAGGGTTGGGGTCGCGACAATTTGTGATAAGTGTGGCTGTCAAAATGGTCATTGGGAGTATTGCGCTTATTTATCCTTCCCTTCCCCAAGCCACCGCTATGATGATTCTACTTTTTGTGATGAAATTTATTGGGATGTGTATGTGGAAGAAATTGAGCATGGTCAAAATGGAGAGTTCAGGCTCATGTTAGGATACCTACTTGAAGGAGAAAACAAAGAGCAAAGTGCGTTGGAGGAGCTTTTGGAAAATACTCTCCAAAATGACTTGGCGCTTGAAAGGTTGTATTCACAAATGCGAGAAATTCTTGAAGCTTTAGAGGTCCAAAAAGCCTTGAAAATTAATGATGTCTAAGAATCTAAGTGTTTGGCATTGCATAACAAGTGATAATTCTCTTACATTCCTAATTGCCGACATATTATTCTCTATGGGATTCGACCCCAACTCATAGTTGGATAAATTGTTGTATACGTTCAAAATTAAGGAACCCGATTTTGAAGTCTTAAAATGGGCTATGAGTTCGAATCCGGGTGACTCGAAGTAGAGGTCGGACCCGGTTGGGGCATACACACACCTTGAGAAAGTAGATCGAAGGCCTGGCTCGAGGGCATTGCAATCTTGAGGGCACTCAAGAAAGAGCGGGAATTTCTCAAGGACACGTGGGTCGGAGCTTAAATTAAAGAATAAGAATTGTACAAAATGGTACAGGTCCGTACTAGGTTACTGTACACCTGTACCAATAGAATTTTTTATTATAATTAGGAATGTACTATATTGGGGTTTTCTCCTCCTATATAAAGGAGACACCAATTATTTATAAGGAATATCACACATTATTCACTGCAATAGAATATTCTACTATGTTTTTCTTGTTTAACATGCTCAACAAGTGTTCTTCAGCTTTATTGCTTTTACTTTAATATTTGTACTTCATTATTCTTAGCTGACCTTGAGGTCCCTAAGAAAGTCAAGCTCGAGGTCCTCATTATTATAGCAATACTAGTTTGGTTCATCAATTCTTCTTATTTAAACTTAATATTACTTGTATATTCACTAGTATTAGAATAAATCACATATCTTTAAAATCATAAATTATCTTTAATTGTTACCCCCATTTTTTGAGATAAACAATTATATTGCATGCGACTGTGTTCATTTCCTTTTTAGTAGTGAATTTGGACGTCATCAATATGATTTTGGTTTTGATCCAGATCGGCTTTTGGCTCTTCATTTTCAATTTTAGTATCAGTTGTAATTCCTCTAGCCACTTCATTTTCTAAGATTTCTTCTAACTTAATTGTTTCAGATGTTTATTTGCTAGTGCTGCTTAGTTCTACTTCAAGCTTGTCCTTGTACATCACACTTTCATTAAATGTGACATTCTTGTTGATAAGGGGGATTTTGACTACTTATTAGCGCCCTTTAGCTTTCTCTTAAGTCCAAAAGCGTTTAATTGTTTTCTCGAGAATTAATAAAATATGCTCAAGTGTAGGAGTATTGGAAAATGAGTCCTAAGATGAAATCCAACTCAAGAAGGAGTTATCTGAACTCAAGAACAAAAAAGGCGCAGAACTCAAAGTGTGAACTGCAGAATATCATCCGCGGCCACATATTGTGAAGGGAAGCTTATCGAAGACAAGTTCAAAGTGCGGTACGAACATGAAATGTGCGGCCGCAGAAGCTAAGCAAGATAATAAGTTCAAAGAGTTCTCATTTTAAGCTCAAAGAAACTCCGGACCACACAATTATTGTGCGGTCACAAAAGATCAGCTATGCGGTCGCAATTATATTTGTGTCCGCAAAAGAGCCTTGTGCGACTGCACCCAGAAAAATGCGGACCACAAAAAATTCAACCGCGGAAACTGAAAACTGTGTGCACTCGCAGATCATGGCATTCTCTGTCTTTATAGAGTTTCCACTTTTGAGATATTCATTGTGCAGTGACACTCAAAATTTTGCAGGCCGTAGATCCTCACTGCGGCATCACTTTCAAATTGTACGGACTGCACACCTCCATCTGCGACCGCACTTCCCCACCCTGCAGTATTCTTTGTTCAGCAACTTTCTTCTATTTTGTACTTAAACTATAACGACTTATGTTGCTATTTTTACATATAATGATTAGTTCACGTGGTCGTGGCGATACATCGAAATGGAGGGGTAAACCCTCCCGAGGTCGAGGCAAGAGTACCCTACCACCTACTTTACAAAGAGCTATATCTAAAAAGGCGACAGTCGGGAGAGGTGTAGAGCCTATTAAATCTACTTCATATGTCCTGTCTAGGGAAGCACCCGAGGGCAACTCTGTGGAAGAGCAGCCCTATGCTCAATCACATCCACAATATCTTCAGGAGAGATTATAACTCTGAGATGAACCTTCCACCTCAGAGAGAACTTCCAAGGGTTCGGAAGGTTACAGTCAGGATTCAAAGCCCTCATCTACACATGTCTCTAACGCACCAACTACTATAGATATGGATGACCTCCCGGATGATGACCCAGGGGGTGATACCAAAGTTTCCAGCCTTGAAAGGTTGAAGAAAAAGGAAATTTGGGAAGACAAGTTCGTTAGTTTGACTGCATTCAACAGTTTGTAAGAGTGGTGGCGAACGAGATTGCTCACTCTTGAGCAAAAGTTTTTATCAAAATATCTGGATAGATACAACCCGACAGTGTCGAGGCAATTCTAGGAGAGAAAATGATGGACATGGTTCACTCAAAGTGCATTGGATGCCAAAGAACACTTGGTTTGGGAATTTTATGCCAATGTGGTGCATATCAATAGTGAGGAATTTGAAAGTAAGGTTCGATCAGAGCACTTTGAACGCATATTTGGGGTTTGAGGATGTGGAGCTGGTGTAATATTTGGAGAAGTTCGCACTGGGCGATACATCTCACCCATGACTAATTGAGATTATGGCAGCTCCGGGACCACCACCACCATGGATCACATCAGGGGTTCCTACTCAGCGGAACACCCTCAACTTTGAAGCAAAGGGTTGACAGACATTTTTATGTAGCAGACTAGACCCATGCCAAAATGAAATCAATCTCCCTATTACGCGGGCAGTGCTAGTTGCTTCCATCATGGTTGGGTACCCAATCATTGTGGGTGCCGTGATGTAGGCCAACATGTCTTTTGTTAGAAGGCATGGTGATAGCTCCTACCCGTATCCCAACACTGTCATGGAGTATCTTCGGATAAGGGGGTGGAGTCAAGTATTTTTTACTCGAATATTCGGGCAAGGAAGCCCTTCACTTGGTATTCTCTAATGTACCCGAGGAACCTAAAGAACAAGGGTCAGCCTACTACTACCATAGGCCAGTCTAATGAGCCTTCGGTGTAGTTACAGATTTAGCAGATATGCCTTCCATTGCAGTAGGTCCTTCTACCAGTACAACTGCCATACCTCCACCTCCATCTTTAGGGCTTTCAGCATCAGTTCCATCCACTTCTACTTTGAGGCCGGTGCCTATGCCTGCTCATCCACTTTCTATGTTGAAAGTCTCCCAAACATTAGCGAGCCTCAGTAACTTGATGCATACAACTATTGCAAAGTTGTCTGACTTATCCAGTGCTATTGCAACACATACATCTACCCCGACACCCCCGATTCCACGACAGTGGAGGGCATATTGAAGAAGATTTTGGAGAACTAGAAGACCATCATGGATACTTTGGTGGCATATGGGGGAGTAATTAAGAAGCTTGGGAAGCATGTAAAAAAGATGAGGAAATCCCAAGCGTCCAAGAAATTAGTAGACAGATTGAGGAGAGAGGTTACCAACATAGCAGCCATTGGAGACCTTCCATTTGATATGCTAATATAAATAGATCCAGCAATACCAGTAGACCCAGCATCACCATCAGCATCAGTGGCACCAGTTGGCCAGTTTGAGGAGCCAGACCTGGCTGCCGACATTGCTAAGGCAGTGCGACAAATATTCGACAACCCAGCTACTCCCAGAGCCGAGGATGATGAGATCAAGTTGGAGGACCCTGAGGGAGGTCACACTGATATGGATACAGAGATGTCCAAGGCCACATAAGGATTCCTCTTTACTCTTACTCTTCCTTATTCTTATTTTGTTAAGCATTAGGGACAATACTTTTTCTTGTTCGGAGGGTGGAGTTTATTTGATATTTGACATTGGTTTGTTATAACTAATAACATTTTCTTTTTCTTTTTATTATGTACATATTCGTCTCTCTCTCTCTCTCTCTCTCTCTCTGTCGATGTATATATTTTCTCTTTCCTTCTCTCATTTTGTATATTCATTTATGCTTTCAGTAGTTTGCTTTGTAGCTTCTTTATTTTGTTTTCTTAGTAGTCAATGTTTAACTTTATATATTCTTGTTTAATCCAATGGCTTCTTTTTTTATCTAGCAGTTTCCTTTTATGTTTAAGTGGATAATAAGCCTTTGGTTTTCTTAATTCCACGTTTTTTTCCAAAGGTAGTTTTTGAGTGAACTGGGTAAGTCTTTCCAATGATGGATGGCGTGATAATCTTCTTAAAGGATTGAGTCTGTTTTTTATGTTTAGGTAAGAATAGTAGCAATAATGAATAAAAAGACCTAATTGAGTCAGAATCGAAGAGTAAAGCATGCTTCACTATGATGACCCAAAAGGTCATCACTTATTTTGAAAGTAAATTCTATATTCTGAGGCTTTAAAACCTCCTTTTGTGTTACCTCGATTTGCGTGCATTGTCTGGGCATGTATCCGGAAAGCCATTATGTGAAAATATGCGACACAAATGATGAATTTTACCTTTAAAATAAATTTAGGTGACTTCGGTTAATATTGTGCGTAAATGGACCCATACCCGTGATTTGACCATCCCGGAGGGTCCGTAGGAAAATATGGAACTTGGTCCCAAGCCCGAGAAATAAATTTTTGAAGAAAATTGTTTAACTTAAATTATTAGAGTTTATGAAAATTTGAATGTAATTGAATTTGATAGTATCTGGCTTGTATTTTGGTTTTGGAGCCTGGTATAGGTCTTATATGGGATTTATAATGAGCCTATAAAATTTGATAAGAAACAGACTTGATATGACATGAATTGGACCTTCGATTACTAAAATTTTAACATAAGAGTTCATGAGATTTTTCTTTGATCTTGATGCTAAAATCATAGTTATTGATGGTATTTTGATTATTTGACCGCACGAACAAGTTCGTATGATGTTTTTAGACTAGCGTGCATGTCTGGTTTGGAGCCTCAAGGGCTCGGATGAGTTTTGGATAGGCCACAAAGTGTTTTGAACTTAGGAAAATTACTAGTATGTTGCAGGTCTGCAGGCTGGGTAAATGCGAGCTCACAAATGCAAAGATGTATCGTAAATATGAAGACTGGGCTAGCAGGCCTTGGTCGCAAATGCGACTTTTCCTTGTAATTGTGATGTTGCAAATGCAACAGGTCCCTCGCAATTGTAAAGGGGACCAAAATTTCCCATGGTCGCAAATGTGACAAAATCTTCGCATTTGCGAAGTCAACAGGTTTTGAAAGGGTTTGCAGTTGCGAACCCTGGTCACAATTGTGACATCTGCAACCTGCTAAATCATAATTTAGCAAAAAATTTCTCAGTTTTCAAACCCTCTCAAACCTAAAACACCTTTGAGCAATTTTTCAAAGACAAATACTCTTCCAAATCATTTGTAAGTCATTTATAACTCATTTCTTTCAATGTAATCCATCCTTTTACATTATTTCAACTTAAAATCAAGGGTTTTCATGGGAGAAATTGGGTGTTTTGGATGGAACTTAGAATTTTAAAATTTTGGGGATTTGGACCTCAATTTGAGGTCCGATTTTAAAACAAATTATATATTTAGGTTCGTGGGTGAATGGGTAATCGAGTTTTGGTTCAAACCTCGAGTTTTGACCATGTGGACCAGGGGTCGACTTTTGGGGAAATTATTGGAAAACTTATTTTCATGCATTATAATTGATTCATTTAGCATTTATTTGATATAGTTAAGTAACTTTTGGCTAGATACAAACGAATTGGTGGTGGAAACAAGAGGCAACACAGTAGTTGAGGCTTGAATTGTGTTTGTTGTATCGAGGTATGTGTTTGGTCTATCCTTAGCTTGAGGGATTAGAAGTTGTGTCTGAATTGCTAGTGTTTATTGTGGAGTACGACGTATAGGCATGGTGACCAGTATCTATACATCAGTGTCAACATGCCCGTGAGTCTAGTATTGTAAATGTTATAACTCTGTAGTGATTTATTCATGCCTAATATGATGACTATTGTTGTTGGTTCCCATACCATGATGTTATTGTTTATGACATTGCCTCTCTTGCCGGGATATTATTGTTTATGATATTGTCTCCCTTGCCAAATGTTATTGTTTAAGATATCGTCTCTCTTGCTGGGATGTTGTTGTTATACTCGTGTCCCCTTGTTGGGGTTCTTTTTATGACTAATGTTGAATTGCATATGGGACCGGGTCACTCCGCCACGGTGATATATGAAATGGGAGCGGGTTACATGCTTGCAATAAGATATATGAAATGGGAGCGGGTTGCATGTTGCCACGATGATATTTGAAATGGGACCGGGTTGCACACTTGTAACAAGATATATGAAATGGGATCGGGTGGCACGCTGCCATGATAATATTTGAAATAGGATCGGGTTTCACGCCTACAACATGATATATGAAATAGGATCGAGTGATATGTTCGTCGCTGTAATCTTTGAAACTGAATCGGGTTGCACGCCTGCAAAAAGAAATATATGAAAGTGAATAGTGTGTTTGTTTTTCTTATTCTTGTTAGCAATTGAATTTCGGTTCTTTACATTCCTCTCTCGTATTCTGTTGTTATCTGATACTCCCTGCACTATGCTTTCCCCCTCCCATCTTTAATTGTAAGTATCTGCTTTTATTGTTTTTTCTATACATGATTTAACTGCACAAGTTTATTTGGTAATATAGTCCTAGTCTCGTTACTACTTCTCCGAGGTTACGTTTGGATATTACCAGCACATGGGGTCAGTTGTGGTGATACTACGCTCTGCACTATGTGCAGATCCCAGCGCTGTGACTTTGGACCGTAGTGAGGTTGCTGCCTTCGGTCCAACAGGTGACCCGAGGTAGTCATGCAGGCGTTCGCAGGCCTTGACGTCCCCTTATATCTTTCCATACTATTCCTTTTATGTATTTCGGAAACAACTTGTAATTATCTTTCACACCTCTGGTTTTAGTATTCATAGATAGTCTGTGACATTATGACACCAAATTCTGGGTAAAGTTGTATTTCGGATTTATGTATTAGTATTTGATTAGACTATTAAGTTTTTGTCTTTTGCATTTCTAGTTATATAATTTATTCCGTTGTTTATATTATGATTTTTCTTAGTTGTTGAAGGATTGAAAATGGGAAAAAGGTAAATAATACAAATGGTTGGCTTGCGTAGCTTTCACTAGTAGGCGCAATTATGATTCCCGAAGATGAAAAATTTGGGCCGTGACATTCACTTGGTATTAATACACTTAACTATGTGCTTATGATTAAAAATAAGTTTTTGGAAAGAAATAGCTCTAGTTAGTGACCTTCTGACTCTTGTGTTGACTTAAGCAATCATCGAGTGATTTAGTCGAACCTCATTAGTAATTTTCAATTTTGAATATGGTTATTGTGGGCCGTCGACTCTATCCTTTTTAACAATCCAAATGTGTGAGAGGTGAGATGTTTTTTTGCAAGTCCAAGTACCCGTGCGAAGTTTTAAGTTTTGCTTGGCTTGGGAAGTGATTGTAGGATCTCCTTGACCAGTTAGAAATTTTCCATGTCCTACTAATGTTGTTATCTGTAGTTAACCTATTTGAGCCTAAAACCTTTCTCATTTGATAACCATGTTATAAGCCCTTACCCGTTTTTAGTGCCCCTCTCTTAGCACCTGAGATTTCCTTAACACTTTGAGAAACAATTGGCTAGAACAGAAGTTTGGGGGAAGAGACAAGGAGTTTGAAAAAGGTATCAAGGCACAAAAAGAGAAAAGAAATGAATAAAAGGAAAGGCAAAGAAAAAAAAAATGAACAAAAAGAAAGTGAATATTGAAGAGTTGAAGGGATCCAAAGAAAAGTAACGATGCAAAGCATGGAGAAAATAAAGAAGAAGAAAATGAATATCATGACCAAGAAAGGGTGATGTTAAGTCTCTCTAGTTCCCCTAAGAAAAAAAATAAAAATACCTCAAAGAGTCGACGAAACATGAGCCAAAAAGAGAAAATGGAGTGCTTAAGGAAAGACGAACCCGTTCCAACATATCCAACCTTAGTCTAAAGGCCTTCATTATTTCCGAAAAATCCCTAAGTGATTTTAAGGCGAGTGAACTTACAGTAGTGGTGATCTACATGAGGGGAAATCATATGGTACTTAGAGCCGTACTTGTGACATTCTTTTGAGAGAGGTGAGAGAACTTTTCACAAATCTTTGAATTGAGTGCTACATTCTTAAGTAAGATATGCTAACACAGAGTAGAGGAGGAGGAGTTCGGGATCCATAATGACCTACATAAAAGAGCGAGCTTCCTTGATGAAAAAAGTCAATTCTTGATTTTCTAGTGTCACATAAGAACTATTTGTGCTTAAAAGTTCAAATCATTGCTTTGTTGATAATTCATAATTGTTGTGGATAATTATTGATCCAAGTTGATATGTGATTGATGCATCTTATATTAGCTGGAATAGATCATAACTTGTAAATGTGGGAATTACCTTATTTACTCGAGTACAAGCAAAAGCTTAAGTTTGACGGAGTTAATAACTAGGATTTTGACTACTTATTAGCGCCTTTTAGCTTCCGTTTTAGTCCAAAAGCGTCTAATTGTGTTCACGAAAATTAATAAAATATGCTTAGGAGTATTGGAAAATGAGACACTAAGATTAAATCCAACTCAAGAAAGAGTGATCTAAACCCAAGAACAAAAATATGCACAAAAGCTCAAAGTGCGGACCATAGAATATCATCTACGGTCGCAGATTGTGAAGGCAAGCTTATCAGAGACAAGTGCAAAGTATAGTCCGCACATGAAATGTGCAGCTGCAGAAGCTAATCAAGATTATAATTTCAGAGAATTCCCATTTCAAGCTCAAAGGAAGTGCGAACTGCATAATTATTGCGCGACCGCAGAAGATCAGTTATGCAGCCGCAATTGCATTTGTGTAGTCCATATAAGAGTCTTGTGCAGTCGCACCTATAAATGTGTGGACCTAAGAAAATGAGATATGGGGTCACGGTTCAGAGTTGCATGGCCGAAAGATTCAAATCCTGTAAAAACGAAGCAAAGTGCGGACTGCACATGAAATTATATGGCTGCAGAATCTCCAAAAGGGCGTTTTTGTCTGAAATTTTAGCTTTGTATAAATAGAACAATTTTCATTTTTTAGGTAATGTTTTTAATATTCAAAGTGTTTTGGCCATTCCCTTTGATTATTTTGGCAACTTTAGCTTGTTTCGGTGATTTAACATTAGATTTTTATATTTAATCTTTCAATATGAGTTTTATTATCTCTTCTCCTTTATTTTCTTCTACAACTATGGCTATATTTTTACTAGGGTTATGACCCAATCCTAGTGTGCAAATCTTATGGATGATTAATTTTATGCTTGTTTATGAATGAGTGTTTGTTATTTAGCTAGGCCATTCTTTAATTGCGGAATTAATGGTTGTAAATATTGATTTATGCTTATTTGACTTAGTCTCTTCTTGAGAAAGAGAGACTTAGTCTAGGTTAACTTAGCTTATAAGAAATTGGGTCAATTGAGAGACTGATTAACCCAATTAAAAGGTTCAACCTAGAGATAGTAACAACTCGATTTGAGATCTTATCAACTGTTTCGGTAGATACCCATTTAGACTTGAGAAAGCTAAATTGGATAAAACCACTCTCTTACCGAGAGGTATTGAGTGGGCAACATAGTGCTGTGAGCTATAATACACCCCAATCAATCAAACTACATAAAAGTCATTATCTCATTAGGCATACACCTAGGTCATGGTCACAACCCTAGGTCTTTTTATATCTTTAAAAAATATTGAAAAACAATCATCTCTAGTTTAATATCTTTAGATTTGAAATCCTTAGTTAATTTTAGAAGTAAAAAATAATACACTATTTGTGGAAATGCAATCTAGATACTTCACGTACTCACTCCAAACATAGACTACTAACTCTCATCTCAGCTTCCTGTGGATTCGATCCCGACTCCTTGTTGGGTTTTATTATTTCAAACAACAGTGTCATACCTCATTAGAGGCATGCATTTGGACATGATCACCTGTATCTTAGGATCTTCCTATTCTAACATCCCAAAATCGATAATCAAAATTATCATCATAAGAAATATTTCTTGGCTTTAAGATCAGGCTTATCTTTATCATTAGAGTTTACATGCACATACGCAACACAACCAAAAAAATTTAGATGTGAGAGAGTTACCTCCTTTACTATCCATACCTCCTCAGAAATTTTAAAATTCAGTGGTAAGAGGGTCCCCTGTTTATGAGGTAAGTTTTCATCTTAATAGCCTCGGTCCAAAAATACTTCGGCAATCCAGAATGTATTCCCATACTTCTAGCTCATTCATTCAGGGTTCTGTTCATCATCTCAGCAACGCCATTTGTTCTGGTATTCAGGAATTGTCTTGATCATTCTGATCCCATTATCAGAGACGGATGCTTTAAACTCTTGATTGTCATACTCTCCTCCATTGTCAGACTTCAGACATTTTAACTTCATATTTGTCTGATTTTCAACTTTAGATTTTCATCATTTACAGTTGAAAACACATCAAATTTATTTTTTAAAAAATAAACCCATACCTTTCTTGTGGAATCATCAATGAAAGTTACATAATAGTGTGATCCTCATAGAAAAGTTACATGATCTGGTCTCCATACATCTGTATGCACTAGTTCTAGCTTCTCTTTCTTTGGCGTCCTTCCCGCCTTTAAGAAACTAACTCTCTTTTGTTTCTCGTAATTGAAATCTTCGCATAAGACTAATTCAACATGCTTTAGGTTTTGACAACTTTTATTTGGATTCCAACAACTTCATTCCTTTCTCATTTATATGCCAAAGCCTCTGATTTCTACAATGTTGTATTACGACTGTGATCAACTGTTACTATATTATCTCTCTGTATTGCATTTGCATACAATGTTCCCTTCTCGAAGCTTCGTGCCATAACCAAATTTCCTTTGGTTATATTTCATGATCCGTTACCTATTAACATTGTGTATCCTTCACTGCTAATCTAACCCATAGATATCAGATTTTCTTGAGTCCGGGAACATGTTAGACATTTTATAATTTTCATAGCGTCCTTTGAGAAGTCTTTATATGAAATTCACCTGCAATATCCAAATGTTCGTCGACTGCTAGATAAACCTTTTCAAATTTTCCAACAATATAGTTATGCAAAAAATAGCAATAATTTTTTGCATATGGTAGATTGAAAGGATCTTCCTGAGTCCAGAATTAAAGATTCGACTGGACTATCTGCACAATAAATTAGTGCATCACGGACTTATTCAACAATTGCATTTGTTGAATTATCTTCCTTGTATTTGTCGTTCTTCTTCTTCTTCTTTGGCTCTCTACATAGACTATTCTAGTGACCTTTTTAATCACAATTCCAACAAGTAATGTCTCTGCGATTTTTTGGATTCTCGCCTTCTCCTTGACTTTGATCTGCCAATACCACTTTGTCCTCATTGGCTGCTTCTCCCCCTTCTTTTGGTATTAAAAGAAGATAACGGGAAATCACTTTATTTTCTTCTCAAATATCTTCGCTTAGAACCAAGACTCTAATATTATCTAATTTGAGTTTGGTACTTCCTGATGAAGTGCTAACTGCAGTTACAATTGCAGACCAACTCCGCGATAGAGATGACAATAAAATTAATGCTCTGACTTCGTCATTGAATGTTATATTAACAGAACTAAACTGAGTTAATATTATATTAAACTCATTGATGTGTTCTGTAACAGATCCACATTCTATTATCTTTAAATTGAACAATCTATACAATAAATAGACTTTATTTGAAGCAGATGGCTTCTCGTACATATTTGACAACGCCTTCAGCAAGCCCGTAGTGGTCTTCTCATTAATGATATTAAATTCCATATTCAGTGTCAGTGTCAAACGAATCACACCAAGAGCTTGGCAATCTAATAAATCTCGTTCCTTTTAGGGCATATTCTTTAGATTTATCCCGATCAGAGGTAAGTATAATTTTTTCAGGTACAAATAATCCTTTATTTACATTTTCTAGAATCCAAAATCTTTGCCATTAAACTTGTCAATCTTAACCTTTCTTCTTCCTATGCCATTTTTCACGTTTTTTTTTTATTTTGGTAATTAAATTTGTTCATTACCAGGGAAAATATTTCTGTACAAAACAAATAACCCCTAAGTTAATAGTGCAAAACAAATATTTCTGTACAAAACAAATATTTCTGTACTATTCATAATTTTTTATGTGAATAGTGCTTGTGAATAGTAACAGCGAATACTACTCCGTGTAAGAAAAAAATATTTCAACCGTATAAGGTAGACAACAATCACTATTGGTGAACGGTAATGTCACTATTAATGAATAATACTTCACTATTGTGAATAATACTAGTATTGATGATCAATAGTATTATACTATTCTTGTGAATAATACATGCATCAATGTCGTAATTTTTTACCACAATTACATTATATGTGTTCTGATACTAGCTGTTAGGAACCATGTCAGGCTAATAAAAGAAAAATTACTTAAAAGAGAAAAGTAATAAATTGTACGAGACAAAGATAAAATTTATGCACAAAGCTTACATTGGTTGAAAAGCAGAAAATACAAGCAACTGAACAAAGAAGTAGTGGCGTCCATATAACAACAACAACAACAACAACCTAGTATAATCTTACTTAGTGGGGTCTGGGAGGGGTAGTGTGTACGCAGACCTTACCCCTACCCTTAGGTAGAGAGGCTGTATCCAAATAGACCCCCGACATCCTTCCCTCCAAGAACTTCCCACCTTGCTCTTGGGGAGACTCGAACTCACAACCTCTCGGTTGGAAGTGGGAATTGTTTACCATCGGGTAGTGGCATCCATATAGGGGCAGCGATATACCACACATGGTAGGCACGAAATTGGAAGATATTTAGGAACACAACTGTGAATACAGACCTTGCAATTGCCTAAAAAAGAAGCTCAAATATTAGATTAGAGGATATACAAATAAGTAGGAAAACACAGTAATGTAGACAATTACCGAACATATTATGTACCTAGAGGAAAGACTAAGAGGTTAGTTTGTGTAGTTGGCAATATTTTTTTCCCTAGATTTTTTGTATTTGGAGGGTTGACTGCAGAGATCGGTGTATTGGACCTATAAGAGCTAAAGAGATGTACTTATTTGGTTTGTTAATGATAATGTTTCACATTTATTACAAAAAAAAAAATAAGATTTACGTAGTTCGATAATTTTTGGTTACTCCACAATCATACAAAGAATAACTCTTTATTAATTGAAAAGAAAGAAAAGATTGAGGGATGATCTGAAAATGAAAAGGCAGACCATTTTTATAGTCATTTTGATGCCTTGCTGACACAATCACTTACGCCATAAGAAAAAAATTCAACAATAAATTCTTTGCCTATCATTCTGTTTCATACTACTTTTTTTTTTCTTTCTTTGACTTTTATTTCTTTGTTTTGTCTATTTTTCTTTCACATACATCAAGGTTTGCTCCTCTCACATATAATAAATTTCTTCTATTATATAATATCCCATGAACATTGAGAGACGGATATTGCTTAAACACTTAAGGAAAGAACAATAATTTCAAAGAATGAGTCTTCTACATAAAACTGAGTTTGATTCTCATTGCCCACTTCTCCTATTTTATTTGCATCGACCTATATACTATAAAACTTCTTACTTTATTTTAGAAATGTGATATATTGTTAGATTTTATTTTTAATATAACATAAAACTTCTTACTTGATTTTAGGAATGTGATATTGTTAGATTTTATTTTTACTTGAAATCACATACGTAGTGTAGTACGTTATATGCCTAACATGCACATCTTATTACCAAATTTCAAATAATAGTTTAACTGATATAATGAGGTTGGTTATAGTGTTCCTATCTCCAAAGTTCGGGGGAAAAAATAAAACCCCAAAATTTTCCGGTGCAGAGGTGAAATGCATTTTTAGGTGAGGGATAATCAAATAATTTATTAAAAATTCTTACCTCGCATTAGAGATGTTTAAAAAACCCGAAAGTCGAACCAAACTTATAATCAAACCAAACCGATAAAAAAATTAATACTTTTTTGTTTGATTTGTTTTTTATTTTGAATTTTAATAATCTATCAAATTTGGTTTGGTTTTGGTTTTAATTAAAATAATCAGAAAAAATAATAAATCAAACAAACTATAGAAGTAGCTATTTAAAATTTATTGTTACACCTATACACACACACACACACACACACACACATATATATATATACATATTCTCATACAAAATTTTAAAATTTTATGGTACATGTTAATCGTTTGCTCTTTTAGTGTAGTTCTTTGATATTATAATAATTTAGTTCTTTGCCTTTACATCCTTGTTTTATTGACAGTTTTCTTTTGCTAAATACAAAAATATATTTAAAGTTAAAAATAATGTATTTTTAATTGTGTCCTTAAATGTTTGATCGGGGAAATTACATCCGAATACAACTTTTTTTGGTTAAATAGAGGATATATATAACGACCAAACTAGAAAATACATTACACAGTACTGTCAGTGTCGGGGTACTGTAATTCCCCCATTATTGCAATATTTTGATACATTGTATCAATATGTGATAACTAGGGATTATGATGCATTTTGCACTCTTTCTTACTTAAGTTTTGATTAGAAATGTGCACAAAATAGTCACAAAGGCTCACATGTTGTACTTGATTGCAGGGTTTGGTCAACAAGGTAATAATTTGTCAAAACCAGCTCAAAAAATAGTGAAACCTGCACAAGTACCAAGAACAAGTCCAAACTCAGTATAATAGGACTAGTGCGGCCGCACACCATTCTGTGCGGTCTGCAAAGAGGAGGTTCAGAGAGTATGCATTTCAAGCATCCAAGCAATGCAGTCCGCACAAAAGCCCCAAAGTATTTTGTGCGGACTCCATCGACTTCAATGTGGCCACACTCGACTTTATACGATCCACAAAGCCCATGTTCAGAGAATGCCAAGATTGGAGAAATATTTCCAATGCGATCCGCGGTCTATTTTGTGCGGGCCAAAACAGAAGCCACCGTGGCCGCACTCGACTTTGTGTTTTCTGTAATGCCCAAGTTTAAATAGCAGATTATTTTAGCCAAGAGCCTTAGTGCTGCTGCACTTGATTTCTTGCGGTCTGCACTAGCCCCGCAGGGGTATTTTTGTCCAGATTTTTTGGCCTAGTATAAATAGTTTCTTTTTTCATGTTTAGGGTATCAATTGTATTTTGACGAATGGCTGCACTTGTGAACAATACTTATTTTCTATTTTGAGTAATTTTAGCTTAGTTTCATCATTGAATCTTCAAGTTTTATTTAGTAAATTAATATTATGAGTTTTCCTTCCTCTATTTCTTTGTTTTCTTCTACAATCATGAGTAGCTACACCTATTAGCTAGGGTTGTGGCTCAACCCTAGCGTGGGTATTTGATGAGTCTTATATTTTAATGCTTGAGTGTCAATAGGTGTTTGATATTTGGACTAATTTAGGGTTTTAATGTGGAATTAATGGTTGCAAACACTAGTTTATGCCTAGTTGACTTAGATTCTTCTTGAGAAAGAGAGTCTAAATCTGTGAAATTGGTTCAACAAGGAATTGGGGCATTCTCAAGAGATTGATAGCCCCAATTAAAGGGTTAAACCCAGAGATAGTAATACCCGACTTGAACCTCTGTTGCTTGCACGAATTGTCATACCCAATTAGTCTTGACAAAGTCAATTAGGGCAAAACCACTCGAACTACCGAGAGGTATAGCCAATGGTTATATCGCAATCCCTAAATATGACAATCTAGCCCTAGACTTGAGAATCTGTCAATTATTCACTTAGAAGAAAGTCATTTCCCTAATGCATTTTAACTATTTAGACAACCTTCAATAGTTTACTTTTAGTTTAACTTAGCTCAATATAGCATCGTAATAGTATAAAAATTAGAAGTACTATCAAAACCAATTATGAATAAAAGTGCAATTAGGAACAATTATGCAATGCCAATTTAGATAGAAACTCAACTCTAATCTCTAGCTCCCTGTGGAAATTGATCCCAACGTTCTCGGGTAAAAGCTGTTTCGACCACTGTTGCTATTTTGTAGTAGTACAAGGTTGGATTCAATCACTTTTTGATACCATTACCGGGGAGCTAACGATTTTGGCTATCTATCTAATTAGTATTGTGTATTTTTCTTCTTTCCTTCTGCGTTATTGATTTATGTTTCACGACTTCAAGTACAAAAATGGCGACAAACAACAATGAACCTCTTAAAAATGTAATTGCGGGGGAGAATGTAGATGATAACAGAGAGGATGAGGTGCCTCTTGTACCTCAAGGTCAACGGAGTGGCCACCAGGCCAATGCCAATGATAATATCCCAAACCCTCCTCTGCCAACTCCAACAGTGGCTCAACGAGTGCTTCCAAACCAATGCTATGCAAGTGCAATTGTCCCACCCCGAATCCGGGCGGGCAATTTTCTATGTTGATATTGCTGGAGCAGCGAAGGTTTTTCAAAGGTGCTGCCAATCAAATTGCTTACAAACATCTCAAGGGTTTCGTGGATAGCTCTTGGGAGAGCAAGCAAACTAATGTTTTCAATGACGACCTTCGGTTGAGACTTTTACCTTTCTCACTTAGAAGGAAGGCATTGGATTGGCTTGATCGATTTCCCAACCATTCCATCACTACTTGGGATGAGTTGGAAATTAAGTTCATAGCGAAGTTTTTCTCATAGGGGCACATGGCAGCATTGAGGGATGACATCTTAGCTTTCAAACAGGATCCCACCGAACCATTACATGAGATTTGTAAGCGATATAGAACAATGGTAAAAGAATGCCCCAACAATGATATGACTGAGGCGATGATCCAACAAACTTTCTACCGGGACATTAACACAACAAACCAGCGCATAGTGAATCAACTTGCAGGGGGAAATTTTATGAAACTAACCTATGACGAGGCTTGTGACATTCTTGACGAGATGGCTAAAACTTCCTCCGCTTGGTAAAGTAGACACAATGTGCCCCAAGGTGACCCCACGGTCACTCATTTGCACAAAGAGTTACATGATCATGGGAAGGGTATAGCTGAGCTGACAACTACAATGAACTAACTAGCAAAGGCAAAGTTGCAACAAGTTCAAAATTCTAGCTAAGTGAATGCTATGGAGGGTATCAACATGCTAGTAAACTAAAGAAGCAAAGAGGTCAACATAACCAAGGGAGTTCAGATCAAACAATGATTTTGGTGGATTCCAAGATGATGGTTATGATGGACAGAATGAGGAGGTGAAATATATGAATAATTATCAAGGCCAAATGTGAAATTCTTCCAACCAACAACAATGGAGACCCCAAGGCAATTGGGGCAATCAACAACAACAAGGTAATGGTAATTGGGGAAGCAACAACCAAAATTCCAATTAGGGCAATCAGAACAATAATCAAAACAATCAGGGTAATTGGTATGGAAACAATAACAACTGGGGAGGTAATAATAATCAAGGAGGTTAGAACAATGGAAATCAAAGAAACCGGGGGCAAGGCTTTCAAAGGCCCCTAATATATCAACAACTGAAAAATCCACCCCCATTTCCATTACAAGAGCCTAGTTCTTCCAACAATGACATGGGGAGAATTGAAATGATGTTTGAATAGATGATGAAAAATATTGCGAATTTCGATGCTCAATTGTCTTCCCACTACTTAAATTAGAAATTTGGAGGTTCAATTAGGCCAAATCTCACAATCCTTGAATACTCACCGTAAGAGGGATCTACCAAGTGATATGGTAGTCAACCAGAAGGGTGGGAACAATCATGTGATGGCAGTAACTACAAGGAGTGTATGAGGCGCTAATGTGAATGCCTCCAAACAGAAGAAAATTTTGAGTGATGAAGTTGAGTTGCAAGAAGATGAAGTTACTTTGGTTGTTAAAAATGTGATTGAGGAGAATGTCAATAAAGAACTGAGGATTGATATTCAAGATGCCGAGGTGGAAAATCAAAACAACATGAGCCTGTGTTGGAATACGTAATAGACATGCCGGAGCCGGTTGTCCCTAAAGCTAAGGCTCCTTTGCCAACGCCACCTACACCTTATCCTCAAAGTATTGCAAAGAAGAAAAATAAGAATCAGTTTAAAAAGTTCATTGACATGATGAAGAGCTTATCCATTAATGTGCCTTCGGTAGAGGCTCTTGAACAAATGCCAGGCTATGCTAAATTCATGAAGGACTTGGTGACAAAGAAACAATCCATGAATTGTGAAACTATAAGGATGACCCACCAAGTTAGTGCAATTATACACTCAGTGGGCCCGAAGCTAGAAGATCCAGTGCTTTCACCATTCCTTGCACCATTGGGAGCATGGACTTTGCTAAGTCTCTATGTGATTTAGGGGCAAGTATAAACTTTATGGCCACTTAGTTTTCAAGACTTTTGGTATTGGGAAACCAAGGCCGACTTCCATGAGATTGTAAATGACGGATAAAACTATGAAGAGACTATTAGGTATTATTCATGATGTTCTTGTTCGGGTGGAAAAATTTATCTTGCCAGCTGATTTTGTGATCTTGGATTGTGAGGTAGATTATGAAGTTACGATCATATTGGGGAGACCTTTCCTTGCTACGAAGAAGGCCTTAGTTGATGTAGAAGTAGGGGAACTCACCTTCTGGGTGGGGGATAAGAAAGTGGTCTTTCATGTGTGTAAGTCAATGAAGCAGCCTAACAATTATGAGGTGTGCTCTTTTGTGGATCTTGTCACAACAGTTATAGTTGATAATACTAGTGCAATGATCAATGTGGAGGACCCTCTATAGGCCGTATTGTTAAATATTGATGTTAATGATGATGAGGGCCGAATGGAGTGCGTGAATTCTTTACATGGGATAGCTCTTACGCATATGAGCCTAGGAAACTATCTTTGGACCTTGAGAATAGGAAGATTCACTAACAAAATCAATTGAGGAACCTCCAATGTTGGAGTTGAAGCCATTGCCTCCATACCTCAAGTATGAATTCTTAGGCCCTAGTGCTACTTTGGCAATTATTCTGTCCTCTTGTGTTACTAGCATGCAGGTTGATGCCACATTAGGGTGCTTCAAAAGAAAAAAAAGGCAATTGATGGACCTTAGCTGATATTCAGGAAATAAGCCCCGCCTTCTGTATGTACAAGATTATTCTGGAAGATGATGCAAAGCCCTCCTTGGAACATCAAAGGAGGTTGAACGAGGCAAATACAAGAATTATGAAAAAGGAGGTGATCAAGTGGTCGGATGCCGGGGTTGTGTACCCCTTTTCTGATAGCTCTTGGAGTTCACCGGTGCAATGTATACCAAAGAAAGGTGGCATGACTGTTGTTGCAAATTCGCAACATACAAGAACAGTCATCCGTTGGAGGGTATGCATGGACTACCGCACATTGAACAAAGTGACCCGCAAGGATCACTTTCCATTGCCTTTTCTTGATCAGATGTTAGACTGACTTGCTGGGCATGCCTTCTATTGTTTCTTGGATGGATATTCTGGATACAACCAAATATTGATTGCTCCAAAAGATCAGGAGAAGACCACATTCACTTGTCCAGATGGTACCTTTGCCTTTTCTCGGATGCCTTTTGGGTTGTTTAATACACCGGTGACATTTTAGCGGTGTATGATGGCCATTTTCACCGATATGGTGGAAGATATTTTAGAGGTGTTCATGGATGACTTTAGTGTGGTAGATGATTCATTTGATGCATGTCTGTAAAATCTAGATATAGTGTTGACCCGTTGTAAAGAAACAAATCTTGTTCTTAATTGGGAGAAATGCCACTTATGGTGGAATAGGGCATATTTCTTGGGCATAAAAGTTCAAAGCATGGTGTAGAGGTGGATAAAGCAAAACTTGACGTGATTTCAAGGCTCCCCCTACCTCTGTCAAGGGAGTTCAAAATTTTCTTGGGCATACGGGGTTCTACCAGAGATTTATCAAAGACTTTTCGAAGATCATGAACCTCTTATGCAAGTTATTGGAAAAAGATTCCATGAGAGATGTATGCAATCCTTTGAACTTCTTAAGCACAAGTTAACCACCATTCCTATCAGTACCGCACCTAATTGGAGCTTGCCCTTTGAGCTCATGTGTGATGCGAGCGATGTTGCGGTTGGGCTGGTTTTAGGTCAACGAGTGAATAAAATGTTTCATCCGATGTACTATGCGAGCAAGACTATAAATGATGCTCAAGTGAACTACACGGTGACTGAGAAAGATATTTTGGCTATAGTGTTCACAATGGAGAAATTTCGGCTATATCTTATGGGTGCCAAGGTCATAGTCCATATCAATCATGCCACACTCCGGTACTTGATGACGAAGAAGGATTCCAAAGCTAGACTGATATGATGGTCTTGTTATTTCAAGAGTTTGATTTGGAGATTATGGATCAGAAAGGTAGTTAAAATCAAGTGGTGGACCACTTGTCTAGCTTGGAGGAGGAGTGGAGGCCTCGTTATGGCCTAGAGATCAATGATTCATTTCCCGACGAACAACTCCTTTCGGTGTCGGTGAATGGTATGCCATGGTTTGCGGACGTTGCTAATTTCCTTGTGATAGGTATAATCCCATGTGAGCTCTCTTCTAACTAAATCAAGAAACTCAAACGGGATAGTTTGGATTTCTATTGGGATGAGTCGTACTTATTCAAGTTTTACACAGATGGTGTGATCCGAAGGTGTGTCGAGGAGGAAGTGCAATTGAGTATCTTAGAGGCTTGTCATTTCTCTCCCTATAGTGGCCATCATGGAAGGGCGAGGGCCCCTTCCAATGTTTTTATTGTGGGTTTTATTAGAAAACTTTGTACAAAGATGCAAGTCAACTTGTGAAGAGGTGTGACGAATATCAAAGAGTGGGGGGAATTTCGAAGAAAGATGAGATGCCTCTCAATACCATTCTTGAGATTGATATTTTTGATGTATGAGGCATCGATTTTATGGGCCTATTTGTTAGATCATGTGGGAACATATGCATTCTTGTGGCGATTGACTATGCTTCAAAGTGGGTTGAAACCGTGGCCTTACCCAACAATGAGGCTTGGACTATTGTTGCGTTTCTCAAGAAGAGCATTTTTACAAGGTTTGGCACTCCTTGTGCAATCATAAGTGATGGGGGTCTCATCTTTGTAATAGAGCTTTTGACACTTTGCTTGCAAAGTATGGTGTCAATCACAAAGTTTCTACTCCCTATCATCCTCAAGAGAGTGGCCAAGTTGAGGTCTCAAACAAGGAAATCTAAAGTAAATTGTCAAAGACGGTCAATACAAATAGGGCGGACTGGTCAAAAAGTTAGATGATGCTCTATGGGCTTATATGAATGCCTACAACACTCTGATTGATATGTCTCCATATTGGTTGGTGTTTGTGAAAGCTTGCCATATACCAGTTGAGTTAGAGCACAAGGTCATATGGGCTTTGAGGAAGCTGAATCTTGAATGGTATGTGGCAGTAAATCTTCGTGTGGAGCAGCTTAATGAACTTGATGTATTTTGATTCTATGCCTACTCCAGTTCATCCTTGTACGAGGACATGATGAAGTACCTTCATGATAAATATGCACGTGGCAAGGATTTCAAAGTGGGTGATTTGGTTCTTTTATTCAGCTCTCGGTTACGTCTGTTTCCAAGAAAGCTTAAGTCAAAATGGAGTGGACCTTTTGAAGTAGTGTTGTGACTCTGTTTGGTGCACTTGACCCGAAGAACAAAAATGGTGAGGTTTTCAGAGTGAATAGGCACAGGTTCAAGCACTACCTAGGGAAAATTGATGACAGCTATATCGTGGCCCTTTTCCATCTAAAGTGATTTGATGGTAACCTGCATCGTGCCGAAATGTTAAATTAGTGCTTCTTTGGAGGCAACCCATGTGTCTTTCCTTTTGTTTTTCTTTGGTTTTCATTGTAGTGTATGATTTATTTTTGGATTGACTGGTTGTGAGATGATGTAGGATTGTGTTGATGCAGTGCAGGAACAAGTTGAAAAAGGACCACTCTCTAAAGTTTTCAGTGCGGGCCCTACTCATTTTGTGCGGCCACAAAGGCCTTTGTATAGGGGAAAGAAATCAATACAGACCACAAAAGTGATTTGAAAAAAGTTGGGAGTCTTTGAAGTTTTCCACCGAGGTCGTATTGCATTTTCGAGGTCAGTGGTGGTCCACTGCAGCCGCATTGCATTTTGTGTGGTCTGCAATGGTCACTTGTCTATGCCTCATGATTCTAAGCACCACGAACCGTGGTGCCATTTTGTGCAGTTCGCAGTGTGTAGGTAAGCTGGGCCACATGACCTTTTTCTATAAATAGGACCTGAGGCCCTACATTTAAACTTTTCGATCCTTTTCATCTCAAAGTATGAAAACACTGTTTATCTCTCTAAAATTGCACGAAATTAATTGCTAAGACTCTTCACTCTTCAAAAAAAATCTCACTTCTGGTAACTCTAACTTCTTCTTAATCGTTTAATTTTATTATTTTCTGCTTTTATTTTGTTTTCTTAGTTCTTTTCCCTTCCCTCACCGTTTTTCTTCTAATTTTGTAGCTTAGGTTAGTTAAATACTGTTTTAATTAGGATTGGGTAGTTAGAACACTGAGGCAATACTTAAGGAATCATAAATAGGTGAATAATTGGACTAAAAATGAACAAAACATGAACCCTAGGTTGGCATTACTGTTGGGCACTTAATGCGGACCATGGTGGATTTTGTGAGGTCTACGGTGCCCCTGTGCGGTCCGCATTGCTATTTTTTGCGGACTGCAATGACAAAGTTCTAAATGCTAACATTTGAGGACCACGTCCATAATGTATTTTGTGAGGTCTGTGATGTCTCAATGCGGACCGTAATGCCATTTTGTGCGGTCAGCAGTGCATAGATTCAGAGAGTGGGTAGTCTGAATCCCACCTCTATATGGACCGTAATGGATTTTGTGCGGTCCGCATTAGCCTCTTTGAGGTCGTACTTCATTTTGTGCATCCACAATTGCAACCATGAACTTTCTGCAACAAATTTTCTACAACTTTGCATCTTATTCTTTCTGCTCATACTAACAAACCATAACTAAATGTTGTTTGCAGACAATGGTAAAATCATGTGGCGGAAGTGATAAATATAAAGACAAAGGTGAGTTCTCCCCGGGTAGGGGACGGGGCATGATAAGATTGACCCCGCAAGCCCGAAAAAACATCAAAAACACTCAGAGGCTCATCAAAGCTGCTGATAGAGCTATTGACCGATAAGGGAGTGAGTATGAGACTTCCCGAGACGATTCATCAGACTCTGTGTCAGAGTAATCTCCCAACTGGCCAGAAAGGAACAGGTTGAGAGATACACCTCCATCCTCCCCCTCTATTCAGGCTTCGATGTGTATATTTTCTGATCGTCTGACAGCTCATCGGAAGGTAGTGGAAATGAATACTTCACATCTCCTACAGATTCATTATCCGGAGAGGGTCCCATAGTAGAAGAATGGGAGGTAGTAGAAGGGGGTGAGTCCCATGTAGGTGGGGTAGATAGGACTAGAAAACCGAAGGCATGGGAGGAGTGATTTGTGAGTGAGGATGCCTACTACAAGTTCAAAGAGTGGTGGCCCGAGAGGAAGCTAATACCTGAGCATAAATTCATTATAAATTACTTCGAGACTCACAACCCCAATGTGTTGAGGCAGTGCAGAGGGAAAGATGGATGGGAGCATTTTATAGGGCAGGTGGAGGAGGCGAATGAACACTTGGTGAAGGAGTTCTACACTAATATGGCCCACATCAAAAAGGGTACCACAGTCACCAAAGTGCGAAACTTGAAGGTGAAGTTTGATGGAAAGACCATAAATGATTACCTGGGCTTCATGAAGGAGGATGAGTCCTTGTACTTGGAGAAGATGGCATTGGGGGATGCAGCTCGTCCTTAGTTGGTAGAGTATTCGGCAATCCCAGGTACCACCCCCGATTGGTTAACTGCGAGAGTAAAGATCTTGAGGAAAACCCAGAATTTTGAGGCTAAGGGGTGGGAAACATTTGTGTGAAGTAGGCTAGACCCCACCCCCCATGACAACTCACTCCCTCTTCATCAGGCTATATTGGAGGCATCAATCATGGTGGGGTACTCGACTAATGTCGGGAGTGTGATGTCCCGAGTTATCATAGAGGTGGTGAACGAAGGTGACAGATATTATCCTTTCCCCAACTTTCTGACCATGTACTTGGAGGAATTATCTATGGAGAAGCGGAAGTTTGATATGAAAATGAAGTCGAAGGCTCCATTCTCCTGGTACAGCCTGCAGGGTGATGACAACCCTAAGGGCAAGCACTTCAAGGGCAAAGCTACTAGTTCAACTGGCTAGTCTGAAGAACCAGTGGTGGCAGTGGTTCCTAATCAGCCTCCTTCCACCTCAGCAGACATGGGTCCAGGTCCAACCACTTCTATCGTTCCATAGATACCCTCCGCTACTGCATACCCATTGACTACTCACCGTCTCAGCCAGGCCCTCTCAAGCATCAAGAACTGGATGCAAACAGCTACTTCTAAGCTGTTTGTACTATCTACCACATTGGCAGCCCAGTCAGCACCTCCTCCTCCACAGGTCCCACAGTCCATCGAGGACACTCTCAAAGAGCTTCTGGACAACTAGAAGAAGATCCTTAAGAACCAACAATTGATCATGGTCATTGTAGATTCACATGGGAAGGAACTTAGGGATCTTGCAAAGGAAGCAAAGAAAATAAGGCTCGAACTTCAAAAGAGTTGGTTAAGAAGCTCAGGATAGAAGTTGATAGGCTGAAGGCGTATCACTTGCCTTTGGATTTGATATTGCATAACCCAGCACCAGCAGCCCATCCCTAACCAGGGTAGGAGTTCGAGAGGCCTCCCAAGAGGAGGAGGGTAATTCCCTGGTCTGACAATATAGTTATACAGTTGGTGGACCAGTAGGAGGGTTCCTCCAGCCAGCCTTATAATTCAATCCAGAACTCAGTCCAAGTCTAGACCCCGGTCCCAGTAGAGCGATAGATCACAGGGAGCTAGTCATAAGTTCCTGAGCAGACAGAGGACCCATGGACCTAGACTCATGATCCCATGCAGACGGAGAGCCTATATGGAGTTTTTTCTTCCTATTTTTACTATATTTTGTGTTTATTTTTGTTAGTTGGCATTTTACACTCCTTCTTGCTTAATTTTGATTAGAAATATGTGCAAAATAGTCTCAAAGGCTCACATGTTGTACTTGATTGCAGGGTTTGGTCAACAAGGTGACAATTTGTCAAAACCTTCTCAAAAATGAGTGAAACGTGCACAAGTACCAAGAACAAGGCTAAGCTCAGTATAACAGGACTAGTGCAGCCGCACACCATTCTGTGCGGTCCACAAAGAGGAGGTTCAGAGAGTATTCTTTTCAAGAAGCCAAGCAATGCATCTGCAATGTATTTTGTGCGGATCATATTGACTTTATTGTGGCCACACTCGACTTTGTACGATCCACAAAGCCTATGTTCAGATAATTCCAAGGTTGGAGGAATATTTCCAATATGGTTTGCGATCTAATTTGTGTGGACTGCAACAGAAGCCACCACGGCCGCTCGACTTTGTGCGGTCTGCAAAGCCCAAGTTCAGAGAGTAGATTATTTCAGCCAAGAGCCTTAGTGCGCCCGCACTAGCCCCGCAAGGGTATTTTTGTCAAGATTTTTTGGCATAGTATAAATAGTTTCTTTTCCCATTCTTAGGGTATCAGTTGTATTTTGACGAATAAATGCACTCGTGAACAATTCTTATTTTCTATTTTGAGTAATTTTAGCTTAGTTTATTCATTTAATATGCAAGTTTTAT
The DNA here is from genome assembly GCA_034376525.1 of Nicotiana benthamiana. Taxonomy (NCBI): domain Eukaryota; kingdom Viridiplantae; phylum Streptophyta; class Magnoliopsida; order Solanales; family Solanaceae; genus Nicotiana; species Nicotiana benthamiana. The sequence continues at coordinate 83,835,430 of CM067331.1, read as the reverse complement.
TTAGTAAATTAATATTATGAGTTTTCTTTCATCTATTTCTTTGTTTTCTTCTACAATCATGAGTAGCAAGACCCATTAGCTAGGGCTGTTTTGTGACTCAACCCTAGTATGGATAATTAATGGGTCTTACGTTTTAATGCTTGATTTTCAATGGGTATTTGATATTTGGACTAATTTAGGGTTTTAATGTAGAATTAGTGGTTGCAAACACTAGTTTATGCCTAGTTGACTTTGGTTCTTCTTGATAAAGAGATCCTGTCTATGAAATTGGTCCAACAAGGAATTGGGGCGTACTCAAGAGATTGATAGCCCCAACTAAATGGTTAAACCTAGAGATAGTAATACCCAACTTGAATCTCTGTTTCTTGCACAAATTATCATACCCAATTAGTCTTGACAAAGTCAATTAGGGCAAAATCACTCGAACTACCGAGAGGTGTAGAGTGAGTAGAATCGTCCAATGGTTATATCGTAATCCCCAAATATGAAAATCTAGCCCTAGACTTAAGAATCCGTCAATTATCCACCAAGAAGAAGGTCATTATCCTAGTGCCTTTTAACTATTTAGACAGCCTTCAATAGTTTACTCTTAGTTAACTTAGCTCAATATAGCATCGTAGTAGTATAAAAATTAGAATACTATCAAAACTAATTATGATTAGAAGTGCAATTAGGAACAATTACGCAATGCCAATTTAGATAGAAACTCAACCCCAATCTTTAGCTCCCTGTGGAAATTAATCCCAACCTTCTCGGGTAAAAGCTGCTTCGACCATTGTTGCTACTTTATAATAGTACAGGGTTGGCTTCGATCAATATGACATGCAAAATATTTCCTACCAACTTCACTTCCTAGGATGTCTTTCCAAGATTCATCATTTTCCAACATCGAAGGAACTGCTAGTAAGCTGGATCTTCCCAAAAAACTTGGCTTTGCTGCCTCTTTTGCTATATCATTGGCCACCTTATTCTGCTCCATATACATATGCCTCACCACGACCTTGGTCATCCTCTGAATTAACAACATGCATTCACATATGTTAAGTTACATGTGAGTATGGATTATTTATGTCGAGTCTGTGTCGATGTCCAAAGGGATCCATCCATTTTGCTCTGCTAGCTGCACCCTTTTTAGGAGGGCTTTTAGTTCAGCCATGGTGTTGGTTGTATGTGGTATATTCTCCATATACCCCACAATCCAATCCCTATTACGGTTTCTAAATACTCCACCGACTCCACATATACATGGGTTACCCCTAGTGGCCCCAATCACATTCAGCTTATAGTACCCTCTCATGGGGGGCTCCCATTTCACACGGTTTGGAAAGGATTCTCGATGGTGATATTTTTTACCAACATAAAGTATTCAGTTGCTTTAGAGATGGTGTTGGTGGTGCTTATTCTATCTCTTTTATTGTTGAACAGGCTGTGATTTCTTGCATAGCCAGATGTTCCAGAAATAGAAGGAAAAGTTGTTCTCCCTCTAAATGTTTTTATTAAAGGGTGTGTTTCTAAGTTTGTTCCAAGTAGCCATTGTTGAAATGAGAAAATGGGATTCTGTTGCCTACTCTTGTTTGAAGCCTTGGATAGCAACTCCTACCAGAATTGAGCTGTATTTAAGCAATCAAAGAAGATGTGGTCACTTGTTTCTTCGATGCTTTGGAAGAAGTAGCTTTGTAGGTTAAAATTTACCCAAATTTTGTCAAGGTGGGCTCCTGTAGGTAACCTATTTTGAGAAAATAATCCAAATGAAGTTCTTGACTTTATTAGGAGATTTTAATTTCCAGATCCAATTAAAGGTCCCTTCATCCTCATTTCCAAAGTTCTTCTTGCTTTTGCTAAGGAAAGTGTAGACAGAGATGTTGGTAAAGGACCCACTAGGAGTCAATCCCCATATTAGCTTAACCTCCTTGGTAGGGTTTATAGGAATGAAGACTGAATTGATCATGTTAGAGAAACATGTAGGCAGATCCATAGAGATGGAAGAGAGGTCCCAGTACCCTGAGCTGCAGACAGTGTCTACTTTGACAGTTATGTCATTTGGGGTAATGGGTCCTTCAACCAAATCCCTAATGGATGGCTGGTTAAGGATTCAAGAATCATTTAGGAAACTCAGCTTGTTGCCCTTGTGGACCATCCATTTGCTAGCCTTTCTGCATGTATCCCAATATTATGATCCGGATTTTCCACCTTCGAGAATCGTGATAGAACTTACTCGTGAAATCTAGGTAAGCAGACAATTACAGTTTTTACCACATTTATTATTAGTCAAACAGAAAAAGATAATAACTAAAACCAAACCAATATAGAATGTGGAACTGATATAGAAATTCAACAACTCTAATACATAACTACCCCATTGATCTAGTGTCATAATCCACGAACGTCTAATAAATTCTACAGTTATTGTTATAGAAAAAAGAAGGTACATACGTTCTCAAAATAGAAAGAGATAGGAAAAACTAAAATAGAGTAAAGGGAGACTCCAAGCTCTACGAACGTCGGCAAATCTACCTTAGGTATCCCATGACTGAAGGCAGCAACCTCAAATCTACTCACAAGGTCCGACAACGATATCTGCAGAAGAAGTGCACGGTGCAGTATAAGTACAACCGACGCCATGTACTGGTAAGTGTCGAGCCTAACCTTCGCGAAGTAGTGACGAGGATAGGACATGACAACTATGTAAACCTGCAGTTAACTCATGTAAAATAAGAACAATAATAGAAGAAAAGTAACAGATAATGACGGGAAGGGGAAACATGCTGCCGGGAATATCAAATTCTGACAGTAATCCAACAGGGGAGCAAAACAAACACCATATTTGAATCAATAGAAATAATGAAATAGTAACACATGAGCAGCATCACCCTTCGTGCTTTTACTCTCTTCCTCACCATAAGAAACAAAATAAGCGGCATGGCATCACCTATCGCGCTTACTCTCATAATACTTAACTTGATTCCCCGACCAAACTCAAGCCTCAAATACCACTTTTCCTTTGATTTTAAACTTCCAAACCGCTAGAATCTAGGCATAATTAACTAATTAACATCAGTTAATGCTAAATAAACCAATTCTAATGCATGAATACAGTTTTCCCAATGTTTTCCCCAAAAAGTCAAAGACTGACTCCGGGCCCGCTTAGACAAAACTCAAACTTTGAACCAAAATATGATTACGCATTCACCCACGAACCCAAATAAGCAATTGGATTTAAAATTTGACCTCAATTTGAGGTGAAAAATCCCCAAATTTTGAAATTCCTAAATTCTACCCAAGAACACCCAATTTCCCATAAAAATCGCTAGATTTTGAGATGAAATCATGTAAAAAGATGAAACAGATTGAAGGAAATGAGTTAAGAATCATTTACCTATGATTTGGGGAAGAAATTGCTTTAGGAAAATTGCCCTTTGGAGTTTAGGTTTTGAAAATTTGAAGAATGAATGAAAAATCCCGTCCAAGACCCTTTTACTCAACGCCAAATGTTGCATATGCGACTTGAGCTTCACAAATGCAAAGGTACCATCTCAAATGAAAGGGCCCTCACACTCTCTGTTGCCTTCGCAATTGCCAACTAAAATTCTCTGCATAAGCGACCAAAAGATCGCATTTGCGATCACTGCCTTCCCACCTTACTTTGCAAATGCGAATATTTCCTCACAATTGCGAGGTCTACCTGGCCAGCTTCTCTTCGCATTTGCAATGAGGATCTCGCAAATGCGAAACCTGCAGGGTTCACAATTATGATGCCTGATCTCGCAAATGTGATATCAGAGACCTGCAACAAGTTCAGCTATACCAACAAAATTTCCTAAGTCTAAAACACTCTGTGTCATATCCAAAACTCTCCCGAGCCCTCGGGGCTCCAAACAAAACATGCACACGAGTCTAAAAATAATGTACGGACTTGCTCGTGCGATAAAATCGCCAAAATTACATCTTAAACAATGAATTTACCACCAAAACTCATGAAATTCTCAAGATAGTTCAAAATTTCTATTTTCTCAACCAAGGTCCGAATTATATCAAATCTCTTCCGTTTTCACCAAATTTCACAGATACGACATAAATACTATATCAAACCTGTACCGAGCCCCAAACCCAAAATACGGGTCTGATACCAACTGGATCACACACTATTCCATTTCTAAATATTTTTATATCTTCCAGCAAATAATTTTCCTCAAAAATTCATTTCTCGGGCTAGGGACCTCATAATTCGATCCCGGGCATACTCCCAAGTCCCATATTTTTTACGAACCCTACGGGATTGTCAAATTACGGGTCTGGGTTCATTTACCAAAAATGTTGATCGAAGTCAACTTTAATTAATATTAAAGTCCAAGCTCAGTATCTTTCTTAAATTTCACATAAAGGCTTTCGAAAATACATCCAGAATACGCATGTAAATTAAGGTGAAAGAAAATAAGGTTTTCAAGGCCTTGGAATCCGAATTGGGGTTCTAAAACAAAAGATAACCCTTTGGGTCATCATATACTCCAACTCTAAAACAGTTGTTCGTCCTCGAACAAACATAGAATAGTTCCTGAGTTGGTTAAAATATAGGGATATCAGCTCCACATATTGGACTCAGACTCCCAGGTAGCTACCTTAACAAGCTGACCTCTCAACTGCACATGAACTGAAGGGAAATTCTTCGATCTCCATTGACGAACCTGCCGGTCTAGAATAGCTAGTAGCTCATCCTCATAGGTCAAGTCCTTGTCCAACTGGATATTACTGAAGCCTAACACGTGGGATGAATCGCTGTGATACCTCCGAAGCATGGACACATAAAACACTGGATGCAGAGCTGATAAACTCGGTGGCAATTCAAGTCTATTAGTCACCTCTCTCACTCGATCAAGGATCTCAAAAGGACAAATAAACCTAGGGCTTAGCTTGCCTTCTTCCCAAATCTCATCACGCCCTTCATGGGCAATACCCGAAGCAATACTCTCTCTTCGAACATGAATGCCACATCATGAACCTTATGGTCAGCATAACACTTTTGCCTTGAATAAGTTGTGTGAAGTCTATCCTGAATAATCTTAATCTTGTCTAAGGCATCTTTTGTAGAAAATCACTCTATCTATGAGATGTGCGCTTTGTTGGTATGAGCATGATTTTCAGGTATAGGTTTTGATGAATGACAAACAATGAAGTCAAATGTCAAACAACGATATTATATGACAAACAATCAAGCTTGAAAGTTGAGAAGCATATTGATGAACGGATTGCAATGGAAAAGCCAAAGACGAGCTCAAATGTTCAAGACCGAAGACCCAAGGCGTAGGTCGTTAGGTAGAACAAATGTAAGAGCAACGCTTAAGTTATCTCGTCTTTTGGCTCAACATAGGTCATCATAAATATGCATAAAATCATTTTATTAAATCATATTTATCATAAACATATTTTATTAAATCATATTTATCATAAACATATTTCAAATACTTCAAACAAAATGATGTTAAAGTTTTCATCTTAACCGAAATGGTTTTTGAAGTAAGTTTTCAATTCTGCCTCAGAATAATCGATTATCAGTATATGCATAATCGATTATGCTGTAGACCGTTGCCAGTGTTTGGACACTGCCACAGAATAATCGATAATGCAGTATCAGATAATCGATTATTCAGCAGAAAATCAGCTTTCTGAACGTTGGAGAATAATCGATTATCAGATACTGAATAATCGATTATCTGGGCACAAAATCAGCATAATTGATTGCCAATTAAGCAACGGACATACACCATTTTTCACCTATAAAAAGAGGTCTTTTGAGCTGATTTTAAATACACAACACCTCCCAATATTGATATACATATTGACATTATTTGAGCATCATTTTAGAGCTTTTGTTGAGCCATTTGAGAGACAACTTTGAGTTGTTCATAGAGCTAAATTTGTATCTCTTTATCTACTCTTTTGAGAGAGTTCTTGTTGTAAAAGAGAAAGGTGTTTGAGAAGAACATATCTTCTCATTGATTGTCGGGTTCGCTAAGTACCCTAAGTCTTAGTGTGTGAAGTCTTGTGGTGCGGTATCCACGAGCAAGGTTGAAGTCTTGAGGTGCGGTATCCTCGAGCAAGTTGAAGTCTTGTAGAGTGTACATCTACGAGCAAGTGTAACGGTTTGTTAGGCACCCGAAAGCTTAACGGAGTTAGTGGAATCTCGAGAGAGTCTCTCGGGGAATGGACTAGCCACAAGTTGTGGTGAACCAGGATAAATTCGGTGTGTTCTTTCCTTGCTATTTTTATTACCGAATTTATTTTATTCCTGCATTTTTTAATTCCGCAATATTTATCAATATTCTCGTGCCGCACTATTCAACCCCCCCCCTAAGTGACGGGCATAAATCCTAAAAATTGGTATCAGAGCCTAACTCTCTGAAAGCCTTAACCGGTTGAGAGTGATATATATATTTTTTTGTTGAGAATATTGAACGCAGGAATAATGAGCGAAGGACACTCCACCGAAAGGCCTCCATCTTTTGATGGAAGAAATTATACCTACTAGAAAGAGCGGATGAGAATATTCATCCAATCACACAACTTTCGATTATGGAAAATCATCAAGAAAGGTGAACAAATGCCAACAAAGAGAGTTGGGGAAATCATGGTTCCAAAGGAAGAAAATGAATATGATGCCGAAGCCATCAAGAAACTTGAAAGAAACACAAAGGCCGTCAACTTACTATTTTGTGCGGTGAATCCGGACAACTATCGGAAAATCTCTTGTTGCACAACCGCAAAGGAAATGTGGGATAAACTCGAGATCACTTATGAAGGTACGTCTCAAGTCCGAGAATCTAAAATTGATTTTCTAACACATGAATAACTTTTTAGAATGAGGGAAGATGAAGACATCGATAATATGTTCGAACAATTCTCAATGATCGTCAATGATCTTCATGCTCTCGGAAAAATATACTCGAACAAAGATCTAGTTCGAAAAATCCTACGGAGTCTCACTCCCAAATGGCGCTCCAAAGCAAATGCTATCCAAGAGTCGATAGGAATCACGGACATCACAATTGATGGACTACGAGGTAATCTTAAAGCTTATCAAAGCACAATTCTTAATCCGTATCTTAGAAGTAATTCAATATTGCCTTCAAAACCTCATCTTCTAAAAGAGTAGAGGTAAGTGATTCGGAAAGTGATGATGATATTATTTCCAATGATATAATTGAAAAGTTTTATAAGTTTATGAAGAAGGAAATAAAGAAGGAAGAACCAAGTCCTTCATGTCAAAATTGTGGAAAAATTGGCCACACCAAATCACATTGTCCAAAATCAAAGGACAAGAAAAAGAAGAAACACCATAGGCGCGTAACATGGGATTCGGACAGCTCGGGCGATGAAACTGCCGCATTATGCCTCATGGCAAACGAAGAATAAAAGGTAAGTACTTCTAACTCTTACTCGTTTGAAGAAATACAAAATGCCTATGATGAATTATATGGTGAATTTGTTAAAGCTTCCAAAACCATAAAAGAATTGAAGAAAACACTTTCTTTGCAAGAAAAAGATTTTGAGAAAACACTTTCTCTGCAAGAAAAAGATTTTGAAAAACAACCTTCTTTAAAAGAAAAAGATTTGAAAAATTGACTTGTGATGATCTTTTAGAAAATGACATTACTTTTCTTAAAAATAAATTCAAAGTTTTAGAAGAAGAAAATAGATTTTTGGAAAATGACAATGTCGATCTCAAAAATAAAATCAAGGAGATGAATGAAGCCTCTTTAATTGTTCAAAGTTCAAATCGTTCTTCTTGTAGTTCATTAAAAATGGAGAACGTAGAACTTAGAAATACACTAGAAAAATGTAGTGTAAATGATTCTAGAACAAGTGAGGTAATTAAAAAGGACGATAGAAATAAGGTTAAACCGCCTAGAAACGACTCTAGGATTTTTGTTAATAAGTCTAAAACTAATCATTTTAGACCACCTAGACACAATTCTAGGAATTTTATTAATGAGTCTAGAATGAATAATTTTATACCACCTAGAAATGACTCTAGGAATTTCAACGCTTCTAGGAATAACAACTTTAGATCACCTAGAACGCATTTGGCTCAACCTAGACATATGCACAATCCTAATGTCATATGTCATTATTGTAACCGGGTAGGACACATTGCACCCGTATGTTTTGCTAAACATAGAGATTCATATTTTGATTATGATTATTATTTGCCTAACCCCCAAGGACCCAAAAGAAGTTGGGTACCGAAAACCTATTTTTAAGTACTCTTGCAGGTGTGCTTGAAGACTACGATATTGTAGTAGATGCACCAAGCACGAAACCTAACTGCATCGAGGGGGAACGTCGGTTAGTTATCGTATTTTTAATAAAAACGTAATAGTTGATATGTGCTAACAATTGATATTAATTATTGATTCAAGTTGTGATAAGTGTTATTTTGAATAACAATTGGTATCAATTATCTTATATTAAATGATTGATTCATGTTTTGATGAATACTTCTAGTTTAAATAACAGTTGGTATATTTGCGAAAAATGACCGTTATTATGATTAGTATGGTTTTACGAACTTTTGATAGTATTTGATGTTGATATGATTATTTTCCTAACAATTGGTATCGTCAAATAGTTTCAATAACAATTGGTATACTCTTTTTGCTAATGCCAAAAGGGGGAAGAATTTAGGCGATATGCATCGAATAAGGGGGAATGTCTTCACATTCTAGTATGCTTTAATTCAGGGGGAATATTCAATTAAGGGGAATTATATTGAATTGTTTGCATGAACTGTATGTTGAGATATAGCATGAATTTAGGGGGAATTCGATATGCATATCTCCTCTTGTTTGTCATTATCAAAAAGGGGAAAATTGTAGAAAATCACTCTATCTATGATATGTGCGCTTTGTTGGTATGAGCATGATTTTCAGGTATAGGTTTTGATGAATAACAAACAATGAAGTCAAATGTCAAACAACGATATTATATGACAAACAATCAAGCTTGAATGCCGAGAAGCATATTGATGAACGGATTGCAATGGAAAAGCCAAAGACGAGCTCAAATGTTCAAGACCGAAGACCCAAGGCATAGGTCGTTAGGTAGAACAAATATAAGAGCAACGCTTAAGTTATCTCGTCTTTTGGTTCAATATAGGTCATCATAAATATGCATAAAATCATTTTATTAAATCAAATTTATCATAAACATATTTTATTAAATCATATTTATCATAAACATATTTCAAATACTTCAAACAAACTGATGTTAAAGTTTTCATCTTAACCAAAATGGTTTTTGAAGTAAGTTTTCAATTCTGCCTCAGAATAATCGATTATCAGTATATGCATAATCGATTATGATGTAGACCGTTGCCAGTGTTTGAACACTGCCACAGAATAATCGACTATGCAGTATCAGATAATCGATTATTCAGCAGAAAATCAGCTTTTGATTTTCTGAACGTTGGAGAATAATCGATTATCAGATACTGAATAATCGATTATCTGGGCACAAAATCAGCATAATTGATTGCCAATTAAGAAACGGACATACACTATTTTTCACCTATAAAAAGAGGTCTTTTGAGCTGATTTTAAATACACAACACCTCCCAATATTGATATACATATTGACATTATTTGAGCATCATTTTAGAGCTTTTGTTGAGCCATTTGAGAGAAAACTTTGAGTTGTTCATAGAGCTAAATTTGTATCTCTTTATCTACTCTTTTGAGAGAGTTCTTGTTGTAAAAGAGAAAGGTGTTTGAGAAGAACATATCTTCTCATTGATTGTCGGGTTCGCTAAGTACCCTAAGTCTTAGTGTGTGAAGTCTTGTGGTGCGGTATCCACGAGCAAGGTTGAAGTCTTGAGGTACGGTATCCTCGAGCAAGTTGAAGTCTTTTAGAGTGTACATCTACGAGCAAGTGTAACGGTTTGTTAGGCACCCAAAAGCTTAACGGAGTTAGTGGAATCTCGAGAGAGTATCTCGGGGACTGGACTAGCCACAAGTTGTGGTGAACCAGGATAAATTCGGTTTGTTCTTTCCTTGCTATTTTTATTACCGAATTTATTTTATTCCTGCATTTTTTAATTCCGCAATATTTATCAATATTCTCGTGCCGCACTATTCATCCCCCCTAGTGACGGGCATAAATCCTAACATCTTTTACCAAATCTGTACCCAACAACCCAGCCTCTCCTAGCTCAAACCACTAAACTGGTGATCGACACTGCCTACCATATAATGCCTCATATGGAGCCATCTGGATGCTCGACTGATAGCTGTTATGGTAGGCAAACTCCACTAACGATAAGAATTGATCCCAAGAACCTCCAAAGTCAATAACATAGGTGCAGAGCATATCCTCCAAAATATGAATAGTACGCTTGGACTGTTCGTGCGTTTGAGGATGAAATATTATGCTAAACTTGACCCGTGTACGCAACTTACGCTGAACTACCCTCTAGAAATTCAAGGTAAATTACGTACCTCGATTAGAAATGATAGACATGGGCACACCATGAAGACGAACAATCTCCCGGATATAGATCTAAGCTAATTGCTCTAAAGAATAGAAAACTGCCATAGGAATGAAATGCGCTGACTTAGTCAGCCTATCAACAATAACTCATACCGCATCGAACTTCTTTCGAGTTCATGGGACTCCAATAACGAAGTCCATGGTGATACATTCCCACTTTCGATGAGGAATCTCAATCTTTTGAAACAAACCACCAGGTCTCTGATGCTCGTACATTACCTGTTGAAAATTCAAATACCGAGCTACATACGCAACAATATCCTTGTTCATCCTTCTCCACCAATAATGCTTCCACAAATCTTGATACATCTTGGTAGCGCCCGGATAAATAGAATACCGGGAACTATGGGCCTCCTCTAGAATCAACTTACGAAGTCCATCCACATTAGGCACACAAACTCGACCTTGCATCCTCAAAACTCTGTGTTCTCCAATTGTAACCTACTTGGCACCGCCGTGCCACACTGTGTCCCTAAGGACAAGTAAATGAGGATCATCATACTGTCGATTCGTGATACGCTCAAATAATAAAGATTAAACTATTGTACAACCTAGAACATATCTGGGCTCCAAGACATCTAACCTGATGAACCGATTGGCCAAATCTTGAACATCCAAAGCAAGCGGTCTCTTACAGACTGGAATATATACAAGGCTACCCATACTAGCCGACTTCCTACTCAAAGCATCGATCACCACATTGGCCTTTCTAGGATGATACAAGATGGTGACTTTGTTCAACTGCTAATAATCTATACACATCCCTATCGATCCATCCTTCTTCTTAACAAATAACACCAGTGCACCCAAGGGAGAGACACTAGGTCAAATAAGCCCTTATCAATCAAGTCTTGCAATTGTTCCTTCAATTCTTCCTAGAGCTAAATCAATGCAAAAATTGATATCATAGTTGGATGGCATCCTCGACAGGTCTGCCAGAAATATCTCAAGAAACTCCCGAACAACTGGCATGAAATCTATAGAAGGAACCTCAGCACTAGAATCACGAGCATATGCCAAATAACCCAAACACCCCTTATCGACCATACACTGAGCCTTCATATAAGAAATAACCCTGCTAATAGAATGACCAAGAATCCCTCTCCACTCTAATCAAGGATAACCCGCAAGACTAAGGTCACGATCTTGGCATGACAGTCCAATATGGCATGATAAGGTGATAACCAATTCATCCCCAAAATAACATCGAAGTCAACCATATCGAGGAGTAAGAGGTCTACAATAATCTCAAGACTCCCACTAACAACCATGCATAAATGGTAGACACGGTCTTCAACAATAAAATCCCCTACTGGCATGGACACATACGCGGGAGCACTCAAAGAATCATAAGGCACAACTAGATACGGGGCAAAATAAGATGACACATAGGAGTATATATACCATGGGTCAAATAGAACTAAAACACCTCTACTACAAACTGAGACCATACTTGTGATAAATATACCAGAGGCCTCAGCTTCAAGCTTGGCTGGAATAACATAAAATTGTGGCTGGGCCCTACCACTCTGAACTACATCCCCGGGACGACCTCCTGCTAGCTGGCCTCCACCTCAAGCAACCTGACCTCCACCTCCACCTCTAGCTGCCTGATCCCTTCCCCTAGCTGGCTAAGCAGGCGGTGGAACACTCGATGCCTGAACCTTGGCAGAAGAACCTTGATGCTGAGAACCGCTCGATGCTTGAGGGCAGAATCTAGCAATGTACCTCGGATCGTCACAAGTACAACAAGTCCTCGACTGCTAGGACTACTGATCCTAGTACTGACCCTGACAGCCTGAGTGGCCACCTTGAAAACTCTGGAGTGGAGGTGCACTGATAGGATATGGTGATGCACTGTAGGGTAGCTAATCTGAATACATCATACGAGAACCATGGCTGCCTATAGCACTTAAGAAGTGTGAAGTGCTAAATGAGACGGCCTGGGAAGATGGCCCATACCAAAAGCATTCCTGTCTCCAAACGAGGCACCACTGAATCTACCAGAATGACGAGGCCTCTTATCAGAACCCTGACCGCTCCCCTAAGCTAGAACCATCTCAACTCGCCTGGTCACATTGGTCACATCCTAGAAAGAAATCTCGCTCACTGTCTTCTTAGTCATCTGCAATCGAATAGGTTGAGCGAGTCCCTCAATGAACTTCTCTCTCTCTCTCTCTCTCTCTCGGTAGGGAGTATAAGAAGATCATGACGAGACAAATCAACAAACCTAGTCTCATACTGAGTGAGAGTCCTAGAATCCTGCTGAAGATGCTCGAACCGCCTGCAGTAGTCCTCTCTCTAAGTGACATGAAGGAACTTCTCGGGAAAAAGCTGGGAGAACTGATCCCAAGTCAGAGCTGGTGACCAGCTGGTTTGGCCAAACAATAATCCCTCAACCACTTCTTGGCGGAACCTAACAGATAAAAAATATTAAAGTTGACCCTATTGGTCTTCACTACCCCCATATTCCGCAGAACCTCATGAAAACTATCCAATAATCTTGGGGATCCTCTAAAGATGTATTGCCATAGGTAGTAGTAAAAAGCTTGGTGAACCTGTCTAGCCTTCAACAGGAATCGAAGACAGAGCTGACCCATTACTGGTCTGTGTTACAACACCCGGTGGAACTACCCCAACTAGTTGAGCAGATGGAGCCTGAAACTGGGGAGCCATTTGCTCCGAAGTACGAGTAGTAGGAGTCTATGATTTTCTTCCAGCCTGAGAGATGGCTGGTGCTACAGGAAATATGCTTGCTTGAGTGACACTCTCTATAAGGCCCACTAGTCGGACTAGAGCATCCTGGAGTATTGGGCTGGCGATGAACCCCTCTGGAACTAGAGTTGGCCCAGCTGGAATGGTTTGGGCCGGAACCTCATCCTCAAACTCTACCTGAGGCTCCGCCACTGGTGATTCTTCTCGAGCTATGGGTTGAGCCCTGCCTATGCCCCTCATAGGAGCCACCACTGGGGGCTCGGGCTATCGGTCAGCTGATGAAATGGTACGTGTTCTTACCATCTTCGAAATAATAGAGTGGAAGTTCAATTAGTATTGAGAAATAAGTCGCACAACAGGAAATAACAGATGTGAATTTGTTCCTAAACTCTTTAGCCTCTGGGGATAAGCATAGACGTATATGTACCAATCCCTCAGACTCTACCTAGCTTGTTCGTTAATTGTGATACCTACGCAACCTAGTGCTCTGATACTAACTTGTCATGATCCACATTTCCCACCTTCGAGATTCGTGATTATGACTACTCGAGAAAGCTAAGAAAGCTGATAGTTATAGTTTTTACCATATTTATTATTAGTCAAACAGAAATAGATAATAACTAAAACCAAACCACTATAGAATTCGGAAGTGATAGAGCAATTCAACAACTTTAATACTTAACTACCCCAATGATCTGGTGTCAAAATCCATGAACGTCTAAGAAATTCTACAAGTATTATTCTAAAAAAATAAGGTACATATGTTCTCAAAATAGAAAGAGACGGGAAAAACTAAAATAGAGAAAAGGGGGACTCCAAGCTCTACGAACTTCGACAGATCTACCTTGGGTCTCCCTGGACTGAAGGCAGCAACCTCAAATCTACTCATAAGGTCTGACACCGAAATCTGCACAAAAAGTGCAGAGTGCAGTATCAGCACAACCAACCCTATGTACTGGTAAGTGTCAAGCCTAACCTCGGCGAAGTAGTGACGAGGCTAGGACAGAACAACCATGTAATTTTGTGCAGTTAAATCATATACAAGAAGAACAATAATAGCATAAAAGTAACAAATAATGATGGGAAGGGGAAACATGTTGCCGAGAATATCAAATTATGACAGTAATTCAACAAGGAGCAAAATAAACACCATATTTGAATCAACAAAAATAATGAAATAGTAACACGTGCACGGAATCACCCTTTGTTCTTTTACTCTCGTCCTCACCATGAGAAAAAACATAAGCGGCACGACATCACCCTACATGCTTTACTCTCATAATTATGGCACGACATCACCCTTCGTGCATTAACTATCACAATATCGACACGACATAACCCTTCACATTAACACCCACTCATAACATCGTGCACGGCATCACTCTTCTTGCTTTACTCTCTTCCTCACCCAAATAGAAGAAACAATAACATCTCGGTAGGGAATCAATAATAACAAATTTCATTTCAACAGCTAAATTCACAAAGTAAATCTCAACTTGATTCAATACTCAACAATGGTCAAATACCTAAAATATCATAAAACTTGCTCAACTTAGAGAATCATCAATTAAACATGATCTCAAACATAGACACAACGGCCACAATAAAAGACTCACTTGGATGCTCAAAATTAACGTATAGATACTTGTCAGCACACCTATACGTCGATCTCATAATAACACGTAGAAAATAAGACAAAAACACATATTCCCTCAAGCTAAGGTAAGACCAAATACTTACCTCGATTCCACAACCAAACTCAAGCCTCAAATACTGATTTTCCTTTTATTTTCCACTTCCATACCTCTTGAATCCAGGTATAATTAACTAGTTAACATTAATTAAAGCTAAATAAACCAATTCAAATGCACGAGTATAGTTTATCCAATGTTTTTCCCAAAAATTCAAAAAGTAACCCCAAGCTCGCTTAGTCAAAACTCGAAGTTTAAACCAAAACCTGATTACCCATTTACCCACGAATCCAAATATGCAATTGGTTTTGAAATCTGAACTCAATTTGAGGTCCAAATCCCCAAATATTGGATTTCATGAATTCTACCCAAGAACACCCAATTTCCCATGAAAGGTCCTAGATCTGAGAGAAAAACATGTAAAAAGATGAAATATATTGAAGGAAAGGAGTTAAGAATCATTTACCTAATATTTAGGAAGAACTTGCTCTAGGAAAATTGCCCTTTGGAGTTTAGGTTTTAAAAATTTGAAGAATGAATGAAAAATTCCGTCCAAGACCCTTTTACTCGGTTGCAGATGTCGCATTTGCGACCTGAGCTTCCCAAATGCGAAGCTTGCATATGCGAAGGTACCGCCGCAAATGCAAAGACCCTTACATCTATGCTACCTTTGCAATTGCAAACTCAAATTCTCTGCTAAAGCGACCAAAAGATCGCATTTATGATCACTGCCTTCCCACCATACTTCGCAAATGCGAAGGTTTCCTCACAATTCTGAGGTCTGCCTGGCCCAGATTCTCTTCACATCTGCAAAGAGAAGCTCGAAAATGTGGAACCTACAGGGTTTGCAACTTCGATGCTTGATCTCACAAATGTGAGATCAGGGGCCTGCAACAAGTTCAGCTCTACCAGCAAAGTTTTCTAAGTCGAAAACACCCTGTGGCTTATCCAAAACTCTCCCGAGACTTCGGGCTCCAAACCAAACATGCACACAAGTAAAAATATCATACGGACTTGCTTGTGCGATCAAATCTCCAAAATAACATCTAAACCAACGAATTTACCACCAAAATTCATGAAATTCTCAAGATAGTTCAAAATTTCTATTTTCTCAACCAAGGGTCTGAATTATATCAAATCTCTTCTATTTTTAGCCAAAAGCCAAAATATAGACCTGATACCAACGAGATCATACGCTGTTCCATTTCTAAAAGTTCTTATATTTTCTAGCAAATAATTTTTCAAAAATTCATTTCTCGGGGCCAGGGACCTCAGAATGCGATTTTGGGCATACGCCCAAGTCTCATATTTTACTACGGATCCTACAGGATCGTCAAATCATGAGTTTAGGCCCATTTACCATAAATGTTGACCGAATTCAACATTAATTAATTTTAAAGACCAAATTCAATATCTTTCTTAAATTTCATATAAAGTCTTTCCGAAAACGCGCTCGGACTGTGCATACAAATTAAGAAGAAAGAATATAAGGTTTCTAAGGCCTGGAAACCCGAATTCGAGTTATAAAACAAAAGATAACCCTTTGGGTCATCACATCCAACCCTTAAGGATGCATTGCCATGTAGGTGATTTAGGGGGTTTGGGGGTATGTTTCCAATTATAGTGCTTAGAGATTAGAACTCTAGCCCATAAGCTTGAGGTGTTATGATAGATCCTCCAGGCCAGATTAGCATGGGCTGATTTATTTTTCAATTCTACTTTTTGGAGCCTTAGCCCCCCTCCCCCCCATTGGCCTTCTTCTTGGTGACCCTATCCCAATTAACCAGGTGCATTTGTTTCCTATTTAGGGTAGTTCCCCAGATAAAGTTCCTCTGGATTCTATCAATTTGCTTGGTGACCTTCGTGGGAAAATTTTTGTATTGCACTACATGGTTAGAGGTACTATTAAGGGATGAATTAGCCAGAATAGTCCTACCAGTCATGTTTAGACAACTTGTTTTCTATCCAGCTAGCTTGGATTACATATTGTCTATTATGAACTGAAAGTCAGAGCTAGTGGATCTCTTATGAAACATAGGGAAACCAAGGTATTTACCAAAGGAGGTAGAAGTTTGGATTGATAGAGCATCACTGAGACATTCCATGGTGTCCTGAGTAATATTAGAGGAGAAGAGTACTCTGAAGAGATTGATTTTTTTCTAGAGTTCTCATTGAAGGATAGCATGATAGAATATATGGTAGTGTGCTTCTTGTTGTTTGCCTTGGATAATAGAGTAAGGTCATCAGCAAATAAAAGGCGGGAGATTCTTGGGCCAAACCTGATAATACTTATAGGTTGCCATTGGTTGTCCGACATAGCCTGGTCAATTGACTTGGAGAGTCTGTCCATACACAGGATGAAAATGTAAGGGGATATGTGATCCCCTTGTCTGATGTCTCTGGGGGGATTGAATGCTTCAGTTTACCTCCATTTACTAAGATTTAGATGCTGGAAGAGATGATGCAAGACATAATTAACTTGGTTAGTATATGGGCAAATTGAAGGCATGGAGGGTGTCCTTGATGAAGAACCATTCTAGCATGTAAAAGGCTTTCTCTAGGTCTATTTTGAGGATCATATGAGCCCATTTCCCTTTCAATTTCCTTAATGAGTAATATACTATTGCACAATGATAGCATTATCAGAAGCTCTTCTATTTGAAAGGAAACTAGCCTGGCTAGGGCCAATTATGTCAAGAAGCATTGGCTTGATTCTGTTGACAATGAATTTAGTGATGGACTTCTAGATTGTGTTACAAAGTCTAATTGGTTTGAATGTTCTGAGAATGGAGGCTTGGGGCACTTTGGAATGAGACAAAGAAGATTTTGATTAATGGTATCATTCATGGAATTAGTAGAGAAGCATTGCTTGCCGAAATTAGGTACTAAATTTCCTATAATGCTCCAGTACTTCTAGTAGAAGAAGCGATGGAGGCCAGCAGGCCCAAGAGCCTTGAAGGGCTTGACTGAGAAAATGGCCATTTTTATTTCTCCCATTTCAAGGCCTATCTAGCCTATTGCTTTGGGAGTCATATAGTGAATGCGTCATGGACAAGTGGGTGGTAGTGGAAATGGGAGCTTGTGAGTGTGATGAGGTATAAAGATTTTTTAAGAAGGACAATATGGATGTCTTTATATCTCCTTGATCATAGAACCAATTTTAGTCTCTTCTTTGAGGGAAAGGATCATGTTTCTTCTTCTTCTTCTTCTTCTTCTTCTTCTATTGAAAGTGGATGTATAAAAGAATCTAGTGTTGGCATCCCATCAATCAATCCAGTTAATTCTATATTTGAGCTTCCAGAAGTCCTCCCCATTTTTGAAGATGGAATCAAGCTCATTGGTCAGGTTGTTTTCTAGGTTTAACAAATAGCTATTGAACCGGTAATTAGGGAATTTTTGGATTCCTATAATTCTGGCTAAGATTCTTTCTTTTAATAAAACTATATCACCAAAAGTATTTCTATTCCACTGTGTCCTCATAAAAGACTTAATATATTGAATTAGGGTGGAATTGGGGGCGGAGGGCGGGGGGGAAGGGGGAGGGGAAGCCTCATTGATGATACTGGGAAAGGATGACTGGCTGGTCCACATGGATTCAAACCTAAAAGGTCTAGTGGCATTATTGAATGAATCCCCTTTTAGCATTACTTGGATGGGGCAATTATCAGAGTGGGTCCTAGGAAGGTGTATCACAGTAGCCTCAGGGTATTAGAAAGTCCAACCCTCATTGGAAAATACCTATCTATTCTTTCAAGAATTAGACAAGACCTATTCTTGTATATTTTATTAGTCCAAGCGAATTTACTTCCTTTGTAGCCTAAGTCTAATAATTTGCATTCACTAAGGTAGTTCCAAAACAAGATACTACGACAGGATTTATTAGGTTGCCCTCAAATTTGTCCATAGCTTTCAAGAGTTCATTGAAATCACCTCCCACAAGCCAGTTGTTTGTGGAGGTTTTGGAGATAGTAACTAAGCTCTCCCAAGGTAACTTTCTATTAGTTAAAATATTACTAGTATAGATAGCAGAAAAAAAATGTTGGCCAATGGTGGAGACGAAATCTTCCCTGGTGGAGCAGAAAAATGATGGGGCCTGGTGGATTAGGGTTTGATGGTCACAAAGACCGGCGAAGCTACTGGATTATCTGTTGCCAGATCTGGGAAGAATGGTATTGACTGGAAGGCTTGGGACATTAGGTTGTTGAGTATAGATGGATTGATGGTCGGTTTCCTATCGCCGTTGCTCGTCATAGGCATGGACCAAAGGCAGCCAAGGCCTTGTTTAGTTCTTCCACCGTTAACCTCACCAAATGTGCTGGATTCTGGACAATTAAGGTCACTGCTTAATTTCCCAGGGTGAAATTGTAGGCTAACCCCTGTCCTTGTAACTTTACCTCCAGCCAGGATGTTGGTAGGTGGTCTGGTGGTAGTGACATCGAGGTCACACTGGTGGGTGGCCATTGGTTTTTTTTTCATTTTTGTGTTTTATTGATTTGCTACTTTGGGTAATGGGGTGGATTATGTTAATGGACCGATTCATAATTGCATCCTTTAGTGTCAAATCTTGGTCAGTGGAAAATGCATCAGTTATTGTACATGGGGAGAGGGATTCAGAATTAATGTTGTATCTTATGAAACACATACATAGCAATTAAGTGGCTTATATTTAACTTTTCAAAGTTATAGCCCAAAAATAATATGCTAAGATTCAACATTCAACTCCAAATAGTTCTCGAAATTATTATTCATTTTTCTAAAATAATGCCGAAGCTTTTAATCTAATTTTCGAATCTATAATTGTATCTGAATACTAGTTCAATAAACAAAATACATTAGGGTGGTGAAAAAGTAGATTTATAAGATAATCAGCCATTGTTAAATACGCTTAAATAAGTGGGTTTAAATTTCGAATATGGTTTTGTTAGTAATTTGGAGTGGATGTCATTTAGACTTGTTAGAAATAATATAAGGAGGTTGAATACAAAATTTGAAGTCGTTTAACAAACATTTAGACTGTTCCACCATTATTGAACAAGCTTAAATAAGTTTATTTAAATTTTGAATCTGGTTTTGTGAGAAATTTGGAGTGGGTATCCTTTAGAATTGTTAGAAATAATAGAAGAAAGTTGATACAAAATTGAAGTCATCTAATGGAGATTTAACATATTTTGAACAAAAATTACAACTGAAAATCGTGAAAGAAGTTTGTCTACTAACATTTGTATAAAAGTGTGTAAAAATGTATAAGAGGTATTTATACATCCATATACGTTATTATGCACTATGATACATCATTATTCAAAAACTGACTTTGTCTTCTTCTTGCGTTCTTTTTTTTTTGGAAATTGAACTCAAATCTTTCTCAAATCTACTCCAAGTCACTTCAAATTTTAATTTTGAACTCCTCTTGATATTTTCAATCGATTGTAACAACGCCCTATTCAAATAGCTAACAAACTCAAAAAATTCTATTTTCGAAAGTGAAGCTTTGAATGGACTTTTATTTTTCAATATTGTTATATCCACACCATACATTACAACTAGGTGATACAAATATAACTTTGCAAATATGTAGCCCAAAAGATAATAGGCCAATGTTTTTAAAAAAATTAAATTTTTTCACACAATCGACTATTATTTTCACACAAAGGTAGCTGAAAATATAAAGTAACAACTAAATCGGGTAGCTTCAAAAATTCCTTTTTAAATTATGTACGCACTGGACTAAGCCGGGTAAAGATTTAAAATATGGGGCAATTTACGTGATGTGGTCCAGCGAAGTGATTCTAAGTATTGGTCACTACTTGATTGAATTATTATCAGTATATTTGGTATATAACATATTTCTCAAAAAACAATTGGTTTGCTAGTGGTATATTGAAAATATAGTCATTGAAATATGTGTTTGGAAGTGTATATCTTATATTAAAAAAAAAATTGATAGAAAAAACCCAAATATAAAACCGAAAAAACTAAGAGCCCATTTGGCCATAATATTTTTTTTCTTTTTTTTTTTTGGATTTTTTTCAATTTTTAGAGATCATTGTTTGATTTTTCAGTTTTCACTTGAAATGAATTTCGAAATTTTTCGAAAATTTGAAGAACTCCAAAAACTTGTTTTTCAAAATTCATTTAGATGACTTACAAAAAATTAAAAAATAACCCAAAATAATATTCATCTCAAAACACAAATCTAATTTTCAAATATCATTTTTAACTTAAATTTTTTTTCACTTTCTTTTGCGGAATTTTACAATTAAGTCCAAACATAATTAGTTTGTATGTCATTCACTGAACTAGACATAAGTTGCTAATAGCGAAATAGTTTACGGGTACTTATAGTTCGGTTTGAATCGGTTTTCCCTAAAAAGAAACCAAATCAAGTAAGTCGGTTTTTCAAATGTTAAAACCAAAACAAATCAATTAAATCGGTTGTCACGACCCAATTTAGGATGGTGATTGGCGCTTAGGAGCAAGTGCTCTCAAGTAAGCTTCATCGATAATTTTACAGAAAATCGAGCAAAATTTCCCCTATTTTTGGACCATCCCAAAAATTTCTTGTCTCAAATCAGCAACCAAACAGCCTAATAGTAATTCAACTGGCAATTGACAATTTACCATTTAGAAAAAATAAGTCTCCACCATTACTAATCAACACACTAACAACCAGAAATACTAATCTACCTCCAACTTTCATAATAAATGACGATACTCAACATAAGACTATAATAATAAAAGAATACTCACGACACTAAAATAATGACTATGGAGCGACTTTAATAATTTAAAGAAAGACCACAACAATTGATAAAAACATCCGCCCACGCGAACAAGTGCGAGGCTCATCAAGAGTTCTCAACCTTTTACCTCTAATTAACAAAATCCTCGCCTGCGTCAACTGTCACTGTAAAAGAAAATTAGCGGGAAATAAATCGCTAGCTCAATGAGTAATAACACTAAACCACATTCATTTTTAATTTGGGGACATATCAGAAATCATGCTTGTATAATAATTACAAAATAAAATGCTCTTTTTAAAAAAAAAGTAATAATAATCAGTCTCATCATGTGTTTCCTGCAACAAAGTCAATTTAACAATTCAATAATAAACTCAGTAAGTATTGTGTCATCTCAAATCTTTATATTTGGGAGGTTACCAGGAAAGGATCATGTAATCTGTATCACTCTGTGGACCCCTTCTTAAGAGGAGTCAATATAACTATAGGTCCCTACTCGAGGGAACACTGTAATTGTATGCTAGTTCTACCTTCCCGCTAGCGAGTGCTCTAACTATACTCGGTAATCTGTAAATAAAAGATGCACTAGGTCTAACGAACCCGCCTTTAGCTACAGGATCCTTCAAAGTCTCCTCCTATTTATACTCTTTCTTGTAAATAGTAAATACTCGTACAAAAGCATTTTCAAAATAATAAAGGACATCATTCCTTATCAAATCTTGTAATTTTATTTCGGTAATAGTAATCATGCCTAAGTAATAGTAAAACATATCTAGTAATAGTGAGAATACTTCAAATAACTGTAACATCTCAAGTAACGATAAAACATATCTAATAACAGTGAGAACACTTCAAATAACTATAAGATCTCAAGTAACTGTAAAACATATCTAGTAACGGTGAAAACATTTAGGTTAATAGGTAAACATCTCAAGTAAAATTGTTCGGTATCATATCAAGTAAAGTACTTGTCCCACATGCAATTTCAAAGCATCAGTAATATATTTATTTTCAAAATCATATATATATCATGCAGGTTATGAAAATACAAATTATGGTAAGATTACTACTCATAGTACTCGCACCAAAATAACTAGTGCGCCAGCTCGTTCAACTTCTTCAACTACCTATAATGTTACAAAATCAATCTTGCATCAACTTCGTTAATTGCCAACATAATTGGTCCATTTCTATCACATTTAGTCAATTCCCCGATATCCATTCCTTTGAAATATGACCTTTAATTCTCTGTTAATTAATTTGGTATCACTTAATTGGCTAGGAGTTGCATCTAGTTTTTTTTTTTAAAATTTATTCTTATTATTTGATTGATACTAGTATATATAGAGGACAATAAGAATTTCTTTTGTTTGACACAAAAACAGTACTCATATCCTTATGGAGCAGTTTACAAGCACTGATAACTTGCATAGTAAAGTGCTACGTAAAAATTGATAGGTTCTTTGTTCAATCTAACAGGAATTTCATAATTGTGCTATATTGAAACACCTTAAGAATCCTTTGTTATCTTTAGCCTAAATAACAAAATCAATAACTAATAATAGGCTAGGTATTGAATAAAGAATACATCAGATAAATTACCGAAGAAAGAAAAGGATTAAATTACCTAGCTTGTTCTCCTCCATTCCAAAAATCGCTTCACTAGAAAGAAGTAAACTATCTCCTTTTGCTTTAGATTAGTTACGTAGTGCATTTTGGCACTAATTCTTCTCTTATTTTCCTTAAGGCTTGATATTAGCTTCTTTTTTATTTCTTTGTTTGCAGGAGCTTTTGTCCTCATCCCTCCTACTGTCGTTCCTTTTTCTTTGAGATTGCAAGGAGTTAAAACATTAACCCTTTCCAATCTTTATAAGATGCTCTACAGTAGTTATTTTTTGGGCTTCCGCCCTTTAATACTACAACAACAACAACAACTTAGTATAATCCTACTTAGTGGGGTCTGGGGAGGGTAGTATATACGCAGACCTTACCCCTACCCTGTGGTAGAGAGGCTGTTTCCAAATAGACCCCCGACATCCTTCCCTCCAAGAACTTCCCACCTTGCTCTTGGGGAGACTCGAACTCACAATCTCTCGGTTGGAAGTGGGAGTTGCTTACCATCAGAGCAACCCCTCTTGTCTAAATTTAACCTTACTCCGCTTCGGCCCTTTAATGTTTTTTTAAATTTATGTACTTACAAATTACGCTTGTGCCCTTATAATGTAAGGTATTACATCATCCCCACCTTATGAAATTCGGTCCCCGAATTTTAAAATAAGTGCATCCCTATAGTCCTAAATAAGCGAGGATACTTCGCTTGCATATCTTCTTCTACCTCCCAAGTAGGTTCCTCGATGATACGGTTTCTCCACAAGAATTTAGCAAATATAATTTCTTTTTGACCGTAGTTGTCTTACTTGACTATCGATAATAGCTACTGACTCCTCCTCCTAAGATACATTTTGATCAAGCACCATAATCAGTGTTTCATGTGGTTGGGAGGAGTTTTTATATATTTCTTATAGCATAGAGACATGAAATGTTGGACGAATAAAAAATTAGAAGAAAGTTCCAAACTATAAGCCACAACTCTCATTTGGTAGGTATCTTGTATAATTTTATATATCTTGGATTCATCAACCCTATTTTTATAAATTGCATTACGTCTTTCATAGGGGATACTTGTATGAACACTATGTCTCCAATTGTGAACATGAAGTCTTTTTTCCCCTCTTATCCGCATAAGAATTTTGTCAAACCGTGAGCAATCACGGTCCGATCAATTAGACCTTGTCAATAGCTTCTTGTACTAAGTCGGGTCTCAATAAGTTAGTCTCACCGGTTTCAAACCCTCCGATAAGAGAACGACATCTTATACCATATAATGCTTCGTATGATGCCATTTGAACACCGTACTGGAAGCTATTGCTGTAAGCAAATCCAACCAACGGTAGATAAGCGTCCCGACTACCTCCAAGCTCAAGAACACAATTTCGCAATATACCCCCCAAGATCTGTACAGCACATTCGGACTTTGTGTTTGCATGTGATAGTACTAGTACTAAGATCTACTCGTGTACCCAACATTAAGTTTTCGATCTATTAGAGGTAATGGACAATAGAGTTCTACTGAGTCAAATAATTTTCTATTCATGTATATGTATGCATAATTTACCTCACTATAAGAGGTTTTAACTAGCAAGAAGCCTGCCAACTTTGTAAGCCGATTTACAACTTGTCTACATATAATCATACCTCTAATGGTTTGAGTATTTATGGCATAAATTTCACTATAGTTTTATTGAATTTACACCTTAGAATCGCGAGTTATTGTAGGAGTCTTGCAAGTTGCATGTTCTTACCTTGACATGCTAACAATTAAAATACTCAGAAACAAGTTTAAAGAAATCTTTCTTCTTTCTTTTCTCACATATAAAATTTTCTTCTAGTTGTGGTACATCTTATTGGACCCGAATGTACAATGTATCTAGAGAGTTGAGTTCCTCGAGAATAACTCCTCCTAACCCATCTAGATTGGTTACACATAAGCCGTACCTAGTCGAAAAATACTATCACTATCAACAGCATATCTTTGCTTTTACTAGCTGAGACCCTATCTCGATATTTACATAATCGCTCATCTTCATATTGGGTGACCTTTATATGCTCTACTAGTGAAGACTTGGCTTTATCACAAGCCAACAATGTCTCCTAATTCTATATACTAAATTTGATACATGCATTATTTAGTCTCAACATATATTTTTTTTAGCCAAATGCCTTTTAAGTAAAACTATATGTGCCAAATTATTCATAGATTTTCTGCCCAATGTATCTGCCACAACATTGACCTTTCCATGATAAATAGAACAATCATATTAATAAGTAGTTCCAAGATTTATATCTTTGTGTTGAAAAATGTACTTCAAGTTCTTGTTGTCAGTAAGATCTCACAAGTTTCGCAGTAGGTAATGCATCCAAACCTTCAAAGCCAAAACCACTACAACTAACTCTAAATCATGAGTAAGATAGTGTCGGTCGTGCTTCTTGAATTATCTCGAAGAGTAAGATATAACATGGTTATATGCATAAGAACACATTCTAATCCATCCTTAGCATAAAAAAAAATATCGCGAGTCCTCCAAAATCTGATGGTAAGGCTAATACTAGGGTAGTTGTTAAACATGTTTTGGGTTCCTAAAGCTCTTGTCGCATTCCTTTGCCCACTGGAACTTTGCATTTTGTTTGTTAACTAGGTTAGTGGCGTTGCTATTTTGGAAACATCCTATACCAAATTCAAATAGTAGTCTGCCAAGCTAAGAAGCTGCAGATCTCTATAGGAATAGTTGATCGTTGCCATTTCTGAATTGTTTCCATCTTCTTCGAATTTATCATAATTACATCCTTAATTACAAAAGCTCGACATGAGTCTATCCAAAATTCACGCTTCAAGAACTTGGCAAAGCTAATTTTTCTAGCAGCGCCTATAACATATATATTTTTATTGGTACTCGTATTTTTCCTAGCTGCGAGAATATACCAAAATATCATAAATAAAACTCATAATACTTTTATTTGAAACAACTCGAACACCATATTCGTTATATCTATAAAGACAGCTGGAGCATTTGCTAGTCCAAAAGATATTACAAATAACTCATAATATCTGTATTGAGTTCGAGAGGCTGACATCAAAATATCTTCCTTTATTTTTTTAAATTGATAATAATTAGACTGGAGATCAACCTTTTAAAAGAGGGAGACTCCTTGTAACTGATCAAACAAGTTATCTATACAAGACAATGGATATTTGTTGGGTAGTGTTATCTTAATTTAATTATCTGTAATTGACACACATTCTTAAAGACTTATCCCCTTCTTTTTTCTTCTGAACAATATTGGTGTATCCCATGGTGCAGCACTCAGTTTGATAAAACTTGTATCCGGTAGGTCTCTAAGATATTCAATTAGCTCTCTCAACTCTGTTGGTTCCATATGATATAGTTTGCGTGTAATGAGTCAGATCATACCAAAGTCTATTTCTCATATTGAAGGTAGTCCTAGTAAATCCTTAAGAGTACATTGGATACTCTCTCATTATGATTTTTTTTCTCAAACTAAGTGTTTCTTCTCTTGTGCCCCTTATCGTATCTATGAGACCTAAACAATTTCTTTTATAACTATTAAGCCTTAAAAATATATACTTTGCTCATCTCCAAAACCTATAATCCCTTTTGTTTGGACAAAACTAGCTTTTAAATAAAAAAAACTTAATAGTCTTTACATAATAATCCAGGATAGATAGGTAAGAAGATAATTAATCCATACCCCTCAGTATGTTAGAGCCAACCATATCAGGTACAACTTGGTTAGCTAGCATTTTTTTTCTCTTAACTGAATCTTAAAAGTTTTAAACACATGTCAAACTGTTATAAATTTTTCGTAGAAGTGGAAACCCGAAATGGATCGCTTAATATCTAAAAACATTCTCGAATTTTTAAATCTTCAACTCATATTAAAATTCATACTAAAAGATATTCTAATCTCAATCTTCTTATGTGAGTTCTTCCATGTCTATCATGTCCATATTTTTAATCTTTATGGTAAGTGCAACTGCTACTGCATAGGTTTAAGTATTCATATATGTAGTTACTATCTTATTTAAATAATTAATCAACCTTTCAACAAGCCTCTAAACTTAAGATATTGCTTGCTTATCCAGCTACGAAAGTTTGGCCTTATATGTAAGTATATTCAACGTCAAAATCAATTTCTTAAACGATTTAGTAGGTATGTTCACGTCATAAGTATCAAGAAGGAAATGATTCATAAACACTTTAGTGAATAACAACAACAACTACCCAGTATAATCCCACAAAGTGGGGTCTGGGGAGGGTAATATGTAGGCGAGCCTTACCCCTACCCGAAAGGACAGAGAGGCCGTTTCCAATCGACCCTGGGCTCATTGAAGGAAAGGAAAAACAAAAACAAAAACAAAAACAAAAGAGCTTTAGTAAATCCAGCAGAAATAGCGTAAATAATTATCTAAACAAAAGGACCATAAATAAAATAGCATGCAATAATATCATACAGTAACTACCATAAGGGAGACACAATCCAAAACAAAACACATCTATGGATAGCCCTACCAAGCCTCACCCAATCCCGGGTGAGCAGTACGAAAAACTCTAGGGGCCCCTATCCTACAACCCTGATACTAGACCTCCAGACTTTCCTATCAAGGGTCATGTCCTCGGAAACCCGCATTCTTGCCATGTCATGCCTAATCACCTCCCCCCAATACCTCTTAGGCCGCCCTCTACCTCGCCGAACGCCGACCATCGCCAGCCATTCACAACTCCTCACCGGGGCATCAAGAATTCTCCTCCGCACATGCCCGAACCACCGCAGCCTCGCTTCTCGCATCTTCTCATCCACCGGGGCCACCCCCACCTTCTCTCGAATAACTTCATTCTTAATCTTATCTAACCTGGTGAGCCCGCACATCCACCTGAGCATTCTCATCTCCGCAACCTTCATTCTCTGAACATGAGAGTTCTTCACTGGCCAGCACTCCATCCCATACAACATTGCAGGTCTAACCACAGCTCTATAAAATTTTCCCTTGAGTTTCTGTGGAACTTTCTTGTCACACAAGACTCCTGATGCAAGCCTCCACTTAAACCACCCGGCTCCTACGATGAGTGACGTCCCCGTCAATCTCTCCGTCCCCCTGAATAACCGACCCAAGATATCTGACACTGTCCCTCTTGGCGATGACCTGAGATCCAATCATCACATCCCTGCCTACTTCGCTCGGCTCGGCGCTAAACTTGCACTCCAGGTATTATGTCTTAGATCTGCTTATTTTGAAACCCTAAGACTCGAGAGTTTGTCTCCATACCTCTAACCTCTCAATAACACCGACCCTCGTCTCGTCTATCAAGACTATATCATCAGCAAATAGCATACACCAAGGCACATTCCCTTGAATATGTCGGGTTAGAGCATCCATCACCAAGGCAAACAAGAGATGGCTGAGCGCAGATCCTTGATGGAGCCCCATAATCACTGGAAAATGGTCTGAGTCGCCACCCACCGTCCTAACCCTAGTCTTAGCTCCATCGTACATGTCCTTGATTACTCTGATGTAGGCTTCCGGCACGCTCTTCACCTCCAAGCACCTCCATAGCACCTCCCTTGGGACCTTGTCATACGCCTTCTCCAAGTCGATAAGCACCATGTGCATGTCCTTTTTCTTATCCCTGAACTGCTCCACCATCCTCCTGACAAGGTGGATAGCTTCTGTAGTGGAGCGACCCGGCATGAAACCGAACTGGTTCGTAGATATAGATGTCATCTCCCTCACCCTCGCCTCGATCACCTGCTCCCACACCTTCATGGTGTGACTTATTAATTTGATACCCCTATAGTTGTTGCCGCACTGGATGTCCCCTTGTTCTTGTACAAGGGCACCACCGTACTCCACCTCCACTCATCCGGCATCCTTTTGGTCCTGAAGATCACATTGAACAACCTGGAGAGCCACTCCACTCCTGACCTACCCATGCACTTCCAGAACTCCACCGGGATCTCGTCAGGCCCGGTCGCTCGACCCCTACTCATCTTACGCAAAGCCCCCATGACCTCCTCTGCCCTAATGCGCCTGCAGTACCCAAGGTCTCTATGTTGCACTAAATTTCCCAACTCCCCTAGCTCTATGTTACGATCCCCCTCCTCGTTAAATAAGTCTCGAAAGTACGCCTGCCACCTCTGCTTGACTTGAGACTCCCCCATCAGAACTCTACCATCCTCGCCCTTGATGCACCTAACTTGGTCAAGATCACGCGCCTTCCTTTCCCTTGCTTTAGCCAACCGGAATAACTTCCTGTCCCCGCCTCTCTCCCAGTTCCTCATACATGCGACCAAACATCGCGTTTTTAGCTTCCGTAACCGCCAACTTTGCTTCTTTCCTCGCCACCTTGTAGATCTCCCTGTTCGCTCTGCGTTCTTCCTCACTTGTGCTCCCTGCCAACTTAGCAAACGCCGCCTTCTTCACCACCACTTTACCTTCGACTACGTTGTTCCACCACCAGTCACCCTGATGTCTCCTGAATAGCCCTTGGCTACCCCGAGCACGTCCCGTGCTACCTGCCTAACCAAGTTCGCCGTCTCTGACCACATAGCATCCGCTTCCCCAGAACTTCTCCAAGCTCTGCCCTCAGCTAACCTCCTCTCCAACTCCTGTGCTTTCTCCTTAGTCAAAACACCCCATTTAATCCGCGGTTGTCCCCGAGCACCCCTCCTTTTCCTCTTCACCCAGAGACCGACGTCCATCACTAGGAGTGTATGAAGAGTCGAAAGGGACTCCCCCGGAATAACCTTGCAGTCCTTGCACATACCCCTATCACTCCTTCTGAGGAGGAGGTAATCAATCTGAGTCCTCGCCGCCGAACTCTTGAAGGTGACCAAATGCTCCTCCCTCTTCTGAAATGCCGAGTTCGCAATCAAAAGCTCGGAAGCCCTGGCGAAATCAAGCAGTGACGTGCCTCCTCTGCTCCTAACCCCAAAGCCAAAGCCACTGTGCACCTCACCATAACCACCAACATCAGCCCCAATATGACCATTAAAGTCCCCTCCAATAACTAACTTTTCAGATTGGGGAATACTACTCACCAGATCATCCAAGCCCTCCCAAAAGCACCTCTTAGCCTCCTCGTCTAAGCCCGCTTGCGGCGCGTAAGCGGTGATGACGTTGAGGAGTAAACCTCACACGTAATGCTAGGTAAAATACGTAAAAAGGTGTACAAAGCAAACAAGAGAGCGGGAGGTACCAACTCCCGGTGGAAAAACCTGAAAGTAAGCTATGATGCGCCCAAGGTCAACTGCAACCGACTCTTGCACGTCCCGGCCGATGTTGCTTAGCTCTTCACTCCCAAACGCCGCGAACTGGCCTCGCCGCCGCGACTAGTACCTGGGGTAAGTTTTCCTGAAGCTTATCGGAATGTGTAGTTCTGTTGCGTCCTGCCAAAATTCTGAACGGGAGTCGCCGAAAGTAGTGTAGCTGCCGAAAATCCTCGCCGAAAAAATAAGGCACCTGTAAGAAAACAGAACACACCCACAAAAAGCAGAAGAGAGAACAGGAAGAAAATAGAAGAGCAGGAGTCGCCGGAAAATCGCCGGCGAAAAGCAAGAATTCAAAGTTGGATTATAAACTGAACTTCACCAATTTCAGGTCAAAATAACCAAAACCTTTTGAATTAATCAAAGAAACACCAAGAACCGTGGAATCTACAACAGCCAATCACTGTTGATTCTCAAAATTACTTGGATTTGAAAAAAGATGGGGTTTTGAAGCTGAAAGTGAAAGCTAGGGTTTTGGTCCCCAACTCAACGAAAAAGAAAATTCCTGCGAAGGAAGTTTGAGAGAAACAGTAAAATCAGAAACCCTAAATAGTAATCTACTTTGTAAAAGAATGAATGGGAACAAGAGTTTATGCGAATGAAAACTGAGTCAATTATATAGTCGACAAAAATGAAACTGACAGGTCTTCAACTGTTGCCCAAACAATAAAATATAAATACCAAAAAAGAAAAAAAAACAGAACAATTAATAGCAAATAGCTTCAATTGCAGAAAGAGACCGCAGTCGAAAAATGGATTTGCTACCGGCGGAATCGTCACAGATTCTACCGAAGAAACACAGATTTCGTTCGTTGAAGCTTGTAAATGTGAATATGGACGAAGCTTTATTCACGAAATGAAACGAAAAAAAAATTAACAGATAAACAACGGAAGATTAAAATGAACAGATCTATGGATCGAAAAAACAACTACTACAAAAATCAATCAATTATGCCTCAAGATCAAATATAAATAATTCTAAAAAAAAACAAAAAGTGGATTAAAATAGGAAATGCAGATGAATTATTACCTTTGAAATTGTAGAGAGAGAAAGAGCTTAGAGAGAAAAAAAGGAAAAAAAAAGAAAGAAAAAAAAAGAAACACTTTAGTGAAATTATTCCAAATTTAATTGTGTTGATCTTGTTGGCATCTCTAAGAGTACAGTAGCATTTCATATATTTTCCATGTTCTCTAGTCTAAAAGTTGCATATTCCATAAACGTCTTTATGAAATATCCTATAGCTAATAGCGTGGTAATTATTTTACTAAAACCTTTAAGAATCCTCTGAACTATTAGAAATAGTAAACTTAGTAGTTTGAACTTTAGGAACTTTATTAAGAATATTTTGTTGTTTCCCATAATCTTCAAGGTGTATGAGGACTTTAGAGCCCTTATCTGTTGTGCATTCTTCTCGTTTTTATATATTTTATCCATAAAGATCTAAATTATTTTCTCCCTTTTTTTCATGGAAGTATCTTTTTGTGATAGCATTCCTTTATCATTATAGTGGTGGACTATTATAAATTTTTGAAATTGACTCAATTACGCATTTTACCGAAAAATACCTCATATGGCACAATGAACATCTCACTTGTCTGGTATACTACTTATGTAGCATCTCTTTGCTTGGAGATGGTTGTATGTCCATTGGCAAAATTTGACGTCTTTGAAGTTTGAACCTCTAGCAAAATTCAGTTATAGGGTGACTGGTCCGAGCCACACACGAATAGGATAAGTAATGACATATTCAGTTATTTGATCCTGATCGCCACACACGTATGGAGTAATAAGAAAGAAAGACAAGACACATCCTATCACGCCCTCGCAGAATCACAATCATTGGAATGGCTGGCTACATAACCATAATTGAGATTCTACTACCAACGTGTGCTCCATTAGTCACAAGAATAACCTGGGGCTCTGACACCAATTTTTTCACGATCCAATTTAGGATCGTGATCGACGCTTAGGAGCAAGTGCTCTCAAGTAAGCCTCATCGATAATTTTATGGAAAATCGGGCAGAGTTTCCCTTGTTTTTGGACCATCCCAAAAATTTTCTGTCTCAAATCAGTAACCAAACAATTTAATAGCAATTCAACTGGCAATTGACAACTTACCAATTAGCCAAAATAAGTCTCCATCATTACTAATCAACACACTAACAACCAGAAATACTAATCTACCTCCAACTTTCATAATAAAGGACGATACTCAACATAAGACTATAATAACAAAAAAACACTCACGACACTAAAATAATGACTATGGAGCGACTCTAAGAATTTAAAGAAAGACCATAACAATTGATAAAAATCTCCGCTCACGCGAACAAGTGCGATGCTCACCAAGAGTTCTCAACCTTTGATCTCTAATTAACAAAATCCTCGCATGCGTCAACTGCTGTCTTTGTAAGAAAAAATTAGCGGGGAATGAGTCGCTAGCTCAGTGAGTAATAACACTTAACCACAACCGTTTTTAATTTGGGGACATATCAGAAATCATGCTTGTATAATAATCACAAAACAAAATGCCCTTTTTATTTTAAAACAATAATAATAACCAGTCTCATCATGTGGTTTCTGCAACAAGGTCAATTTAACAATTCAATAATAAACTCGGTAAGTATTGTGTCATATCAAATCTTTATATTTGGGAGTTTACCAGAAAAGGATCATGTAATCTGTATCACTCTATTGACCCCTTCTTAAGAGGAGTCAATATAACTATAGGTCCCTACTCGAGGGAAAACTGTGACTGTATGCTAGTTCTACCTTCCCACTAGCGAGGGCTCTAACTGTACTCAGTAATCAGTAAATACAAGGTGCACCACGTCTAACGAACCCGTCGTTAGCTACGAGATCCTTCAAAGTCTCCTCCCATTCATACTGTTTTTTGTAAATAGTAAATACTCGTACAAAAATATTTTCAAAATAATAAAGGACATATCATTCCTTATCAAATCTTGAAATTTTATTTCGGTAATAGTAATCATGCCTCAAGTAACAGTAAATTACATCTAGTAACAGTGAGAATACTTCAAATAATTGTAACATCTCAAGTAACGGTAGAACATATCTAGTAACAATGAGAATACTTCAAATAACTGTAATATCTCAACTAACGGTAAAACATATCTAATAACGGTGAAAACATTTAGATTAATCGGTAAACATCTCAAGTAAACTGTTCAGTATCATATCAAGTAAAGAACTTGTCTCACATGCAATTTCAAAACATCAGTAATACATTTAATTTCAAAATCATATATAAATCATGCAAGTTATGAAAACACAAATTGTGGTAAGATTACTACTCACAGTACTCGCACCAAAATAACAAGCGCGCCAGCTCGTTCATCTTCTTCAACTACCTATAATGTTAAAAAATCAATTTTGCATCAACTTCGTTAATTGCCAACATAATTGGTCCATTTCTATCAGATTTAGTCAATTCCCCGATATCCATTCCTTTGAAATATGACCTTTAATTCTCTGTTAATTAATTTAGTATCACTTAATTGGCTAGGAGTTGCATCTTGTTTTTTTCTTCAAATTTATTCTTATTAGTTGATTGATACTAGTATATATAGAGGACAAGAAGAATTTCTTTTGTTTGATACAAAAACAATACTCATATCCTTATGTAGTAGATTACAAGCACTGCTAACTTGCATAGTAAAGTGCTCCGTACAAACAGATAGGTTCTTGGTTCAATGTAATAGAAATTTCATGATTGTGCTATATTGAAACACCTTAAGAATCCTTTGTTATCTTTACCCTAAATAACAAAATCAATAACTAATAATAGGCTAGGCATTGAATAAAGAATATATCAGATAAATTACCGAGGAAAAAAAGGATTAAATTACCTAGCTTGTTCTCCTCCATTCCAAAGATCCCTTCATTAGAAAGAAGTAAACTCTCTTCTTTTGTTGTCTCCGATCACTTCTGCCGAATTTCAATTGCTTCATACCATATCTCCTTTTGCTTTAGGTTAGTTACGTAGTGCACTTTGGTACTAATTCTTCTCTTATTTTCCATAAGGCTTGATATTAGCTTCTTTTTTTTTCTTTGTTTATAGGAGCTTTTGTCCTCCATCCCTCCTATTATCGTTCCTTTTTCTTTGATATTGCAAGGAGTTAAAATATTTATCCTTTTCAATCTCTATAAGATGCCCTACAATAGTTATCTTTTGGGCTTCGACCCTTTAATGTTTTTTTTAATTTATGTACTTACAAATACGCTTGTGCCCTTATTATGAAAGGTATTACATCAGTTTTGGTTTATGTTAGGTTTTGTCGATTTTTCGATTCTTTCCGGTTATTTGTCTATTTTTTCTTAAATATAAGACATACACTACCAAACACATGATATTCCGGTGATCATATTTTCAACGTAATACGATCAAATCGTTTGCCCTTTGAGAAATCTATTATTACTAAAATATATTGATGAATCAAATAGTGATTGAATAATTTAAGGACTTAATTAAAAATATTTTTTTAACATGAAATGAATTATTATACTTAACAAAAGAAAACTACCAATCAAACTAGAGTATAAAGGTAAAAATTGTATGAAAAGTGCAAATATACATACATATATATATTTTACATTACCCCTACTCTGTAGTAGAGAGTCTGTTTACAAATAGAAACCGGCATCATTTCCTTCTAGAATTTCCCACCTTGGTTTTGGGATACTCGAACTCATAACCTATCGGTTGGAAGTGTGGTTGCTTAACATTGGAGCAACCCCTATTGTCTTAAAATTAAAACCAAATCAAACAAAAAAATATGGAATATTTTGATGGGTTTGATTTGGTTTTGGATTTGATTCGCTTTTTATGATTTTTATGAACACGCCTTAAGTTCAACCCCTTTCCTCATATCTCCTTCTTTCGAACCTCCCCCTCCTCCGCTCCGCCGTTCCGACTTTGTTCGCCATTTTTGACGGCGAAACATCAGACAATTGCTCATTTGCTAAAAGTGCTGCGCTCATCATCTGAGAAAAAAGCCCTAAAAGTTAAATTACCCTTATCAGATTCCCCTTCAAAATTATCTGATTTTCGGTAATTGCTTAACCAATCTTTTGATATTATTTCTGATTTTAAGTTATGAGCATCATTTATAGTAAGCGACTGCATTTTATTTATCCTCTTCTACCGTCTTGTCTGTTTCAATTTATTTTTCTGTTTTTTCGGTTCCCCCCCACCCCCACCCCCCAACAAATCCTCTGCTTCAGTTGCCTAGTTGCATTTGTTTCTGCTTGTGGCTAGAGGCAGAGTCACGGTTTGAAGCTTATGGGATTCTTGTCTTTTCTAACTTAGTGGGTTCTAAATTGATTAGTTGTACATATTCAATGATTAGAAAAATACAGGGTTTGACCCAAATCAACTAGCTTCGGCTGAGCCCGTTATCCAAGTACTAGCTCCGCCTATATTCGCTGAAATTTTATGCTATAGAAATAGAAGTAGAATTGAACCTCAGCTTGACAGGTTTGATTTTGTTCTTGATTTGGGAGCAAACTGATTTGGAATATGAAAGTTTTATTTTTGAATAAGTTTAATGATGTGAAAAATAGATTACAGACAAACACCTGACTTCATAATAAGATGAAGGCAAGTACAAACTATTATCATCAGTTAAAGAATGAGTGAAGTTTGAATACAACTTGTTTAAAAAATATATGTACCTTGACATTGTTTTAAATTTCTTGACAATCCTTTTAGCCTTCAACAATTCCTTAACAATTAAATTTTTAACCAGAAGGTAATGGTTGATAAAGTGCATGAAATGACTTGATGTCACCCTTAAATAGTTGGAAGAAATCGTATTCATCAAATATGACTTGAGTTACAAAGTACATATGTCAATCACACAGGCACGGCAATGTACTATAAACAAAGATAAAACTCAAATGGGAAATGCAATTTAGGAAATGCATTCCTCCTGCTTGAGTAAATTAAGCTGACTGCCAAAAGCCTGAGTACAGTATGTCGTAATCAGGCCTCTGCTTTCTTCAGCTCAGATAATTAGAATCGCTCTTCTTTTACCATTATGTCTTGTACTCTCTAAGATGATCATGACATCATTGTTCCATGTAATGCTTCATGTTAAAACTAAGGAAAGTGTGGGACTATCTTTATCTTTGTTTATTAAGTTCCTAGTTTTTGATGAAAATATTGTTGCTATTTATATGTAAGTTTATTTTTGGAGTTTGCAATTGGGTGATCCTATGTTGATAACTCTTATCCATATAATGTGTTTGAAGAACCTTATCAAAAAAGAAAACATGTCTGAAGAAAGTTCTTTGTGATGTTTGGATCTGGTGTTTTGTTTTAGTGCCTTAGCCTTATGTAGAGAAGCCGGCTTAGATCTCCTTTCCTTTTTTTCCAACAATTGTTCTGGAACTTTGAACTGCTACCTAAATACCCTGACAACTAATCCCATATATTTCAAGGGAACTCCCTTATCAAAAACTAATTCCATATATTTCAAGGGAACTCTTATGCTACTTTATTGTGCTTCCCTTCTGAAACAACTGTTTTCTAGATGTAGAATGTCATGGTCCATTTGCCAAATAGCTTGCGAAAAGATGTTTAATTTCCAGCAAGTTTATGCTTGCTTATTTAGCGTGCTAACGAACGGGAAATAGTATGTGTTGAGGATCAATAAGTATTAGTATCAAATAGAGGACATTTCAAATTATCTAGGTTGAGTCCCTTTCGGATCTATCTAGATTGGAAGTGAAGTTGCACAGAACACACTCAACCTCTCTGGCACCGCCCCTTTCTCTATTTTTAGTGTTTTCCTTTTACTCCTTCAAGTAGGCATGCCTTCAAAAAACAACAGCAGATGGGGACGATTCCTTTGTACTGCTGATGTATAGTTATCAATGCAATATGAGGGTTGTCATAATCTAGTGAACTTTGTGCTATGCTTTTGGTTATTCCTTTCTGTTTATTTGTATAGATCAGATTTTCATAGGAGGGAGATCTGAAAATATCATCCCATTGAGGTTAACTTCCATTCTGCTTCTTCGTCCTTTTCCACACCATTAAAACCATAGGAGCGAGCAACAATTGATTTTGATAGAATAAGTTGCTCAACATAAAATATGGAGTATGTCGAGGGTCTATCAGAAACAACCTCTCTATCCTCTTGGGGTAGAAGTAAGGTCTGCATACACACTACCCTCCCCAGATCCCACGTGTGGGATTTACTGAGTGGTTGTTGTTGTTGTTGTTGTCATGACTCATGGGATTTATCTTCTTTTCTTTTCTTCTTTTTCCGTTTTCAAATAATTGTAACTCATTCTCAAGAAGGGTAGGGGTAAGGTCTGCGTACATACTAGACAAGAGGGGTTGCTCTGATGGTAAGCAACCCCCACTTCCAACCGAGAGGTTCTGAGTTCGAGTCTCCCCAAGAGCAAGGTGGGAAGTTCTTGGAGGGAAGGATGCTGGGGGTCTATTTGGAAACAGCCTCTCTACCCAAGGGTAGGGGTAAGGTCTGTGTACCCAGACCCCACAAAGTGGGATTATACTGGGTTGTTGTTGTTGTTGTTGTTGTTGTTGTAACTCATTCTCAACCTAGCTAAAATTTTTAGGCATATCCTACTAAGTTTATATCTAGGATTTGCTCCTACTGGGAAGTGGAACGCAGTTAATGCACTAAAACACTTCTCAGAGCACGTACATTTATTGAGCAAGTGGACAGCTGCCGGTACATTACTTCTAGCACAGTTCTATGCTCTAGCATAAGAAGTATGAGGATCTGATGTTTTATCCTTATTAATTTATTTCATGGTATTACTCATTATTTACGAGGTATGCAGAACATGTCAACCGAGAAGAGTCCACTTGAGCAAACAGCACCTGCTGTTGCATCATCATGCCGAAAAAAGAAGTCCGAAAGTGCCACATTTTTGGAGGATATAAAGGATCACATTGATGAATTTATAAATGCCTCAATGGATGAACACGAGACTTGTTTCAAGAAGACCATCCAGAAGGTTAGTTCCAGACCAAATAGCATTACATATTGTTTCTTTTTTCTTTTTTTAGGCATTATGGATTATGAAGGGGAGCCGTGGCGCAACTGTTGAAGTTGCTGCCATGTAACCAGGAGGTCACGGGTTTGAGTCGTGGAAACAGCCTCTTGTATGAATGTAGGTTAAGGCTCTGGACAACAGACCTTGTGTTCTGGCCCTTTCTTGGACCCCGCGCATAGTGGGAGCTTAGTGCACCGGGCTTCCCTTTTAGGCATTATGGATCATCCTTAGAAGCAGTGCTCTTATATGGTTATTCCTTCAGATGTTTGGGATGTCTAAAATTGTTGCTGAAAGAAATGCTGAAGCAAAGGAGGTTGAGAGCTCACTTCCTCTCCGAACTGTTGTATCTGAGTAAAAGATTCATAACGTGGAAAGAGGAAAATGAGGGTGAGATTGGAGGATCCCAATCCACATCCATTCTCTTGCAAGTTCTATCGTGCTATCTGCATCTATAATAAACAAAAATTTGAGAATTCTTTTGCCTAGGAACCCTTTTTGCTTTTGCTTCTGCTAGCTTTACCACACATTACCCATGCCCAGATAAGACGTTGCAATAACGTTTTGATGAATCTCCAAAATGATTGTGTGAACTGTGATCCTTCGTTTTTATGGTGCTGAGTTCTGCTTTTCCAGCTAATACATCCTCCTTGTTTTAGTTCTGTTCCATACTCTGCATTCTCTAGTCGATTTTTCAAAGAATGCTTTGCAAGAGCCCCAAGCCCCTGAAGAACCAAAAGTGCTCCTCCTGAAGTTTCTGAGCCTGCTCCTATGCAGAGATTAGATAGAAAGGGCACTTATAATAAAATAAAATTTAAAAAAGATATAAAGGTATCTCTCGCCGGGGGTCTATTTGGAAACAGCCTCTCTACCCAAGGGTAGGGGTAAGGTCTGCGTACACACTACCCTCCCCAGACCCCTCTAAGTGGGATTATACTGGGTTGTTGTTGTTGTATATAAAGGTATCTCTCCATGAAGGGGAGCCTTGACATAACTGGTAAAGTTGTTTCCATGTGATTTGGAGGTCACGAGTTTGAGCCGTGGAAATATCCTTTTGCAAAAATGCATGGTAAGGCTGACCCTTGTGGTCCGGTCCTTTTCCCGGACCCTGCGTATAGCGGGAGCTTAGTGCACCGGACTATTTTTTTAAAGGTATCTATCCACAATTGGTATTGTAGTGATTGTCGAGCTTGAATCCCAATATGTAACCCTCATGAAAGTAGTTACCTAATTGGAGCTTTTCTACTCATT
Organism: Nicotiana benthamiana; assembly: GCA_034376525.1. NCBI lineage: Eukaryota > Viridiplantae > Streptophyta > Magnoliopsida > Solanales > Solanaceae > Nicotiana > Nicotiana benthamiana. The sequence goes on along the minus strand of CM067331.1, from coordinate 83,795,543 downwards.
AGTTAGCTCAGTGAAAAAAGGTAAACATTTCTAAAGAACTTTGTTTCTGTTAATTCTTGTGTTAAATAATTAAAAGCCATTCAACTCTTGATTGATTGCTGTGAGGACTTTCTTTTACCGTCATTTTTTTCTGGCCGTTCTCTTTTATAACTTTCAAGTAGTTCTAACAAGAACATGTTCCAGTGGTGCTTCAACACAAATGCCGCAATCCACGGTACAAGCTCAGTAATCTTAAAGCTGGTTTGGATAGAGAGATAGGTTTTATGTATTTGAAATTTATGTCTCTAGGTTCTTTTACATTTATATGAACGTGCTAAAAGAAAATTAAAACACAAGCCCAAATGAAAGTGGGTTAAACTTAGACCCGTCAACCGGGCCGGGTTGACCCGGGACCGGCCCGGACCGATACAAACCGGGACCGGACCGGCCCGGATTATAGGGGGCCGGGTGGGCTGGGTTGGGGTGGGGGAGGGGGTTAGACCGGTTAGGATTTTGTAAAAAGAAACCGGCCCGGACCGGAACCGGTTGCGTCTACAGTGCCTTGCACCGGTTCGCCCGGACCGGCCCGGTTCAACGGTAAAAATTTTTTTTTTTTTTTGAATTTTTTAATATGTGGGGCCCACATTACCGTTGGCCAACGGATAATTTTACAAAAATGGCCATTTTTTCATTATTTTTTTGTATTTATTAATTTACAATATTAACCCTTCTTAAAATCTATAAATATCCTCATCTCTTCTTCATTTCTTCACTCAAAATTCTTATCTCAATCTTAAATTCTTAATTCTCAAATTATCAATCTATCTCTCTTCCCTTCAATTTGCAAAATTTCATATTTGATCAAGTGCTCAATTTATTGTCAAATTCGGTGCACTCCCTCCAACTCTTTCTCTTATTTAATATTTTAATAGCATATTTAATTTAAACTTATATTTTCATTTTTACAATATGTTTAATGATGCTAGTCCTGTAGCTTCTGGTAGTAATAGTAATGACCCGACTTCTAATCGTAAAAGAAGAAGTCCGGTATGGAATTTTTTTGAAATAATAGAAGGTACTAATAGTGTTAAGTGCAAATTTTGTAACGAAACTTTTCAACATTTGACCGAAGGAAATTTAGGAGGGACTGGAACACTTACAAGACATATGAGAGCTGTCCATCCCATAGAATGGGTCAATAATTTTGGGAAGCAATGATTTGTAAGTTTTAGACTTTTAGTATGTTTGATTGTTTGTTTCAGAGATTGGATTAGATAGATCGGAACGAAGAAATCAGGAAAGGAAGATGTTCACAGTTCATAGCCCAGAAGACGAAGAACTTTAACTTGCAGATATTGATTATGATGAAGATGAAGTGATGAAGTTGAACTGATGAACTTGCTAAGGCGATGCAAAACATTTGAAATTACTTCATTATAAAAAATGTAAACATTTCATTTTCTACTTAAACATTTGAAATTGAGAAATAAAGTAGCACTTGCAATAAGTGCAATGTTTTCCCATCTTACTTGTATTCATTCAATTATTGCAAAGTATTAATTAAGTTAGAACTTAATAGTTATACTTAATTTCATGAAAAAATGAAAATATACTAAACCCGGCCCGGCCCGGCCCCTATCAATCCGTAACCCGTATGGTTCAATTTAAACCCGAAACAATCCAGCCCGTTAAAATCCGTTACTGTTTCGACCCAGCCCGGCCCGGACCGGAACCCGGACGGGTTGAAAAAATCCGACCCGGCACGGACCGGTTGACCCATTAGCCACCTCTAGTTAAACTTCATTTTGGTTTCCTTGCGACAGTGATCTTCTAGCAAAAACAAAAAGAATGAAGAGGAAAACGAGGACTCAAAATTTCGTAAATACTCCTAAGAAATTTCATATAATACTCCTACTAAGTTTATCCTGTTAAGTATTCACAAATAACAAATGATGCCTTTGATTTCTTTTACTGTAATTTCAGTATAGTTTTCTATGTAAAAATTGAAAGTGAATGCATTCTTACGTACAAGTTACTTTTCGTTGGATGGCAAAAGGGGATGGAACTAGCTTGGTAAGAATCCATTTTTTGCACTTGTAAAATGTGAGATAACATTCTAGCTGTGAGTAACTGTTTAATTCTCCTTTTGCACTAAACATTACAGGTTAGTTATGACGTTGATTAATATTGGGATTTTTACATATACATCCCATATAGCAAACCTTATAACCATTATTGTGCCTTGTTTGGTTATTATCTTCATATCCCATGTTTTTGTTACAAAATATGTACCAAACGAAATCTTTGCTGATGTTGCACCCTAAAATAACGCCATTTATTAAGGCTCAAATCTATGTTAAATAATTTATAGCCTAAAATAATGCATGTATTTATGGCTCCTAATTAATCTTTGATTTTGTACCAAATAAATGCTAATTCAGTTAAGGTAAAAATCCCTTCAATTAATCATACTTTCTTAATCCACCTAATCAATTAACTTAAACACAACAGCTATAACCATTTTAACTTAACGAGGAGAAACAAATCGACTAAACTAAATCTTACGCAATTCACGGGGCATTAAGGCTGAATATAAACCAAAAATCATATTGGTACTAATCATTAAGCTTAACAGAATACTATCATGTTTCAAATCAGTTCGTACCCAAACCCAAACCAAATCGAATCAGAACAGCACTTAGGTTGAAGGGAAAAACTAACTACACGTTGAACATTAAACCTTGAACTAATCTAGAATGAAAGAGGAATGGAATAGTATTCATATATGTATAAATTGACATACAATACAGGACACGCTCGGACAAATCACTAATTTTGGACCAAATAATATATAAAAGAAAAATAGCAAAGCGAGACAGTAATTGAACTCATACTGGACATAAATTAAAATGTAGCTGTTGAACTTGTTTGCAGTGAGTTTTTAAAATGTAGTCAAATGTAGTCAATTGTAGTTAAATGTAGTTAAGGTTATATGAAGTGTTTCCAGTGAAATTTTAAAATGTAGTCAAATGTAGGTAAATGTAGTTAAGGTTATATGCAGTGTTTCCAGTGAAATGTAGTCAAATGTAAGTAATAATTAAGGTTATATGCAGTGTTTCCAGTGTGTTCTTAAAATGTAGTCAAATGTAGGTAAATGTAGTTAAGGTTATATGCAGTGTTTCCAGTGTGTTTTTAAAATGTAGTCAAATTTTTGTAGTTATATGAACTTTGTAGTTAATTGTAGTTACTTGTAGTTAATCGTAGTCAGTTGAAAAATATGTCTGAATAGCGTATTTTTTTGTATCTACTGGATGGTATGAGTTGCTGAAAACTACAAATGAGACTTTGATGCAACCGTAGGACTGAAAAATATGGCGGATGAAACTCTCGATCTGAAACAATGGCAACCTTCGACAATGGAGGATGACAGTGGAGGATGAAATTAAAGAAGAATGCACAATAATGGTAATAAGGTTTGCTATATGGAATGTATATGTAAAAATCCATTAAATTAAATGTAGCAAGTATTTCTACTTGTATCAAATTCAAAACTAGTATCGAATAACATAGTGGAAAACTGGAAACTCCACCCACAAACAAAAACAAAATCGTTGTTAGGGACGAATCTACTCCTTCTCCAACCGAGTTCGGTTTTGCTAATAATCAATACAGAAATCGCATATTTTCCCCCAAAAAACCCTCGTTTCTCACTCATAGAAATATGGAAATTGAGAATTTGGGACTGAGAAGAAGAAGGAGCAATGTAGTCAAATGTGAACGTGTAAAAAAACAAATATGAAAAAATTTTGTATACACATTATGCGGCCAACAATCTCTTCTTTTTCTAACTTATTTTTCTTGCTTATGTCTTTAGTATTGAAGTGAAACCCATCCATACAAATACGATTGAAAATGCTATTAAGGGGAAAGGATCCGATTTGTAATAACTGAAATAATATTCACATTGTTTGAGGAATTTTTTGTGTGAGAGAAGAGGGTGGGAAAGTTTATAGCCACAAATCAAGCCTCTAATTAAATAGTTTGAAAAGATTTTGTTCCACAAATCAAGCAAATAATTAATGAGTTGATCATTAACCTTAAATATAATTTTGGTGCATAAATTGAAAGGTGGTATACTTAAATGTAATAAACACAATCCTTAAACATGGGTGGTTATAAGATTTGTTATATGGGATGTATATGTAAAAGTCCCATTAATATTACCACAAACTTTCCATGTCAGATCAGAAAAAATTCTCTCTATTTTTTTCCTGTTCGTATACTCTCTCCTAATTTTTAACTCCAGCTAAAATACATGATATGTTATAAATAGAATTTTATTTGTTATGAATATTTATATTTAGAGAAATTTTAGAGGTTTATTACTTGGTGGCTAAGTCATTCTCTCCCTGTAAATGGAGGGTTCTATTCCATTGTAATTCATTTCAAAAATTCAATAAGAATCTCCCTTCTCTCCTTTTTTTTTTTTGCAATACTCTTCTTCTTTTATTATTTTGTAACACGTTATCAGCGCGAGACTCTAACTAATTGAGTAGAAGTTTTGGGATTGAGCATAATAATTGTTAATTGTTCCATGAATTTCTTTCATGATTAAATTCTGGATTTAAGGTATGTATTTTACCGTATTTTTTCTTTTATTCTATAATTTGATTATAACTCTAATGGAGCTTGTAAGAAATTATAACCACTCAAAGTAATAAAATTTCTATGTGTTGCTATGATCAAGTCATGTATGACCGTGAGCACAAGAAGTGAATCCGTCATATTGAATTTGCTTCATTTTTCTCATTCCCTTAAGAGAATGTGGTAGCAATATGTGATAAATCTGAAATATTTTGGCATTGTGATTATTAAACGACAGCAGTAATGCAAGAATTATAGGTTGTATATAATTTTGACCATAATCATAATGATATAATTTTTTCTTTAAAAGAGATATTCACCATATGGATGTTGATAAATATATGGTACTACAAAATTAATTCAGAACTCAGCAAGAGCCAATTATACTGTTTTGGAGAAATACAATTAATTACCATGAAGGTATTGTGTTGTAGTAAGTCACAACGAAACTTATTCAGTTTTCAAAGTATACGAGAAAGCGGTTGATTATATTGAAACTATAAATAAAGGAAAGATTTAATATCTTCTATTATTACAACTTGTAGCGGGATAATATGTATGTGAAAAGCTATCCGCTTTTTTTTCAGTTTGTGCTACACAAATAAAAGAGTACTACACTAAAGTGGATATTTATTGATATAAAAACCTATATCATACTAAGCTTGGAGTTTATTGATAATTGTACTTGTCATGGTGTAAACCCGAAGTTTATCAATATTGATAATTTATTCAGTTGGTATAATTGGTTTAGCCATATCAATTTAAGTATGATGTGCAAAAATAATAGAAAATTCACATGGGTAGATATTAATGAACTAAAATATTCTTTAGGAATTCTCTTATATTGCTTGTTCTCATTAATTAATTGACCAACTAAAAGCGTGAGGGAATCTCATGAATTCTGGAAATATCAACGGTGAACATGGGCTCATTCACCTGCCATGTATACCATATAAGATGCATCTATAAGACGGCTATATGTGTAATTATTACTAACCCGAAACATGGTGTTTTGCGGGGTAACTTGCCCAGTAATTTTATTTCGAGCATAATTTTCATATTTTCCACTCAAGACAGTTTATCTTGATGAGTTTGTTTACATCACAGTTGGTTTAGCAAAATAATTTATTGAGTGCCTCCACTTAATACTTAAACTATTATTTATGAGAACAAAGTTATATATATTAGTTTGAGATATGTTATATACGAAAATATATTATTTTCTCCCCTCACAAATGGTTCAGAGTCAGGAACCAAATAGTTTTATCTTATTATTATTGATGTGTGGTGTATATTCTAATTAACATCATAGTGCACAAAGATGGATTCTCAAAGTTGAGGAAACAAGTTAGTTTTTTTAATATGAGGGGGAGACAATAAACAGTTGAGAAAAAGTTACGTTGAATGAATTACCATGTGTACATCTAGATCCTTGAATAAGATAATATAAAGTTAAAGTAAGTAAAAGGATATTGCAAAGCATGCCCGACGCATTTGCTTACCCAAAGAAAGTAATTATATTCTCATTGCAAATGCTCATATTAAGTCCTAAAATGACAAAGTCTATGGTACACTTAAAGCATATAGACAAATCAGTTTCAAATAAACTTCTTGATTAAGAAGAAGAGCAAATGATCAAAATGATCATAATAAAGGAGGCAAGTCTAGAAGATCACATGAAATAACACTTCATAAAATCTCATGAAAGGTTTAGGTACCTGAAAATATGAATGAGAAGATCTCTATGTTATGTCTTTATGTAAATATATTGAAAGCGATATAAAATGTTCGTCGACGACATCTTTGATAGCGCTAAATATATATGAGGATCTTAAGTCTGGAGAAACAATTTTGAATAGGATTGGTTTCATATGATAGACATGTACTTTTCAACATGCAGTTCAAACACTTGAAAGAATAAAGTCAATAGTATGTGTAATCAGTTTTCGATATCTTATATGTCTAACATGACATGAAAACTTGATAGGCATCTAAATTCTCTTTATATGACTTATTGACTATACTTATATGGCAATCCATGAATGATTTAAAATGATGATAGCATATGCAATTCTTGGAGAATTTTTTGGTCATGAATGACCATATCCTAAGTGCAACTTGTGCATAAAGGCATCTTGCTATAATTATAAGCATGATAATGTGATAGCGAGAATTTTCAAGGTGCAACATATCATTGGAGTTAATGTATGGTGGATTTGTTCACCAAATCTCCGGCGACGTCAACCTTCAAGAAGCTAGTGTACAAGATTGGGATGCGAAGGCTCAAGAATGTGAATTGATGCCCTCATCAGGGGAGTTAATACGCGTTGTACTCTTTTTCCCTTACAAGGTTTTATCCCACTGGATTTTCCTTGCAAGATTTTTAGCGAGGCAACCAAAAGACGTATTGTTAGATATGTGTAATCTTTTTCCTTCTCTAGAATTTTTTCTCACTAAGTTTTATTTAGTTAAGGTTTTAATGAAGCACATTATATGTTGAATAGACATTCAAGGGGTAGTGTTATAAATAAAATTTTATTTATGATGAATATCTATATTTAGAGAGATTTTAGGGTTTATTACTTGGTGGCTAAGTCAGTTTCTCTTTATATATAAAGGTTCTATTTCATTGTAATTCATCCAAAAAGTTTAATAAGAATTTCGTCTCTCTTTCTCTGCCGTACTCTTTTTCTTTTATTATTTTGTAATTTGATAATTAATGTTCAATCATAAAAGATTGCGAAATCAAAGGCTTGTTGTTATATTATAGAATTATGAATTTTATTATGTTACTATTAAAGCTTAGTAATTACCTGTGATGTTTAAACGAATTTCGGTATGGGGTATCATATGAAAGATAGGAAATTGAAGAAGGAACAAAAAGTGAGTATATTGCATTAAATACGTTCCATTCTGATTGTCCCCATTTGGATTAGGTTGTGATAAAAGGAAACAAATTGGTCAGAAAAACATCCGCTGACCGAATGATTCGTACGCTTCGTTTCTTTCTATCAGGATCCTTTGTTTGTTCACGTTACATCAACGATTGACAAACCAAATTAAAATTAAAATTAAAATTAAAATTAAAATTAAAATTAAAATTAAAATTAAAATTAAAATTAAAATTAAAACTAAAATCTTTTCACTTATGCTCAGAATGAAAAACTGTCTCAACTTTGTATAGAAATGAATTTGCTCTCACCTAAGCATATTTAGAAGATAGAGTAAAACTTATATGTAGTGATAGTGTCAAACTTTTAAATACTTTGAGGTTTAGCTTGATTTATATTTGCGAAGAATGTCTCACATTGATAACCGGAAAGATTGAGAGCTTACATATAAAATGTAAGGATCTCTTAATGGTGTGAGACTTTTTGAGAAAAAATTAGTGGGCTTGGCCTAAAGCCAAAATATCATTAATGAATTGTTTTAGCCCGACAATTGATATCATAATTCAAGTTCAGTAGGACGACTATGGTGACGACTGAGTGATAGTGCGTGACTCGATTTGCTTACCCTTAGGAACGTAAATATGAGCACACAAGAAGAAGCTAGTTATGAGAGGTACATGGTGAATCTCCAAAATTAGCCTTTGGATTAAGGGTGTCTAACGGGTAGGTCGGGCTGGCTGGGCCAGGAAAAGTTGAAACCATCTGGATTTTGAACCGGGCCAGTTACCAGTTAGGAGTTATCGGGCTTAACGAGTTTGGGTTCATCTGGTAAAAAACGAACCGTAAGGGTTACGGGTCCGAGATGCCGGGCCGGGCTGGGTTAGTATCTTTTTTTGTATAACAATTATAATTTATAATATAAAGTAAAAAATATAAAGAATACAATGAAGATGGAAAAAAATTATACTTATAAATTGCAAGTGTCACATTTATTTCGAAATTCAAACTTACAAATTGATAGGTTACATTTAACAAGTAAATTAATGAAAAAAAGAGTAAATTCAAAGGTTTTGCATTGCCTTAGACTCTAAAACCTTAGAAAAAAATGAAATATAGCCTTTAAACTGATCCAGGCTGGGCCAGTTTACCGGTTTTACAGAAATTTTGTTTGACCGGATTTGACCTATTCGGTTAACCAGATGAATTAATGTGAATGGACCAATCCCCTAATCCTAGCAACCCAGCCCACCCGACCCTCTAATTATCGGGCTGGGCCGATCCAGATTTCAAGCGGTCTGGGTCGGGCTGGTCTCGGGTCAATCTGACCCATTTGACACCTCTATCTTGGATCGAGGTAACGGGCGCATAGAACTTGGTTTCAAGGGGTGGCCCGTGGATTGTGGTAGTGGACTACATGGAATAATGCTCACTTGGTAGCTAAAAAGACTTAGGAGCTTACGTATAAAGTGCAGTGGGTTTGACCCAAAACCAACAATATTATGCCGTTTTAGTCTAACAATTTAAAACGATACGTTATTGTCTATATATATATATATGTACGTGTAAGTATAGTTTGATAATGTAGAAAATAAAGAAAATAAACTTTGCAATATTTAAAAATATTACTATTAGTTTGAGTATGCTGTCTAAGAATAAATTCAAATGTTGGAAATGATATGGTTCTACAAAACTACAAAATGAAGGGTGTCCTACCCAGAAACGCAAACCATGTGGGAGTGGGGTATATCACACTATTAATTACAAGGGTATGGGTCTTGTAAACTATGAGACATTATGTTACACATTAGAATATAACTGTCTTTCTCCTAGCATTCTGGCATATGGCATTGTTTCCAATTTTGAGGAACCCATTATGAGAGCAATGTGCATTTGCATTTAAATAGATGTTACAAAGTCCAAACAAAAACACCCTTGTTACATGTCACATGAATTGGTATCAGCCCCATATTCAATTCACTTTCATGAATGTGAAATAGATATCTCTCTTCTTCTTTTTAGGGGGGTTTAATTTACCTAAATTATTTCGTAATGAAATCCATTTACGGTAGTAATAGTAGGCAAGGAACTCTATTTTTGGATATATTTTGTTCTTTATTTACTGAACCTTAATCGTGTTTGAGTTTAATTGCTAGCAGTTTATACTTATTAAGTGGGTCATGTTGTATAGAAAGTGATTTCGAACTAAGGAGTAATTGCGGGGCGAGAACAGACTCTTTGGGGTTTCAAAGTGAGTTCAAGGTTCGAGGATCAAGTGATAGTCGCAGATTCAAGAGTTTAAAACTTTAAATCAACGAGTCCGAATGCAATTTCACATACCATTATATTCTGACAATTGATATATATATATATATATATATATATATATATATATATATGAAATTGACAATTAATTAAAAAAGTGAAGGTGAGACGACATTCCACATCCGCCATTTTTTTCAATGTTACATAAAGTAAAGTGTACATTTAAATACAAAAGATTGCTGTAGATGACAAGAAAACTCCAGAAACTAGATTTGTGTACATGAACTGCTTCACAAAATTGATAGTAGAATTACTGAAGTTAAAATATTTCATTTCATGCAAAATATTTTTCCTGTAACTCTTCAATCACGATAGAAGCCCTTTGATGTATTTCATAATCATGATGTCACATGCTAATCCCTACAATTGTTTATAGTAGGGGTGTACAAAGAAAACCGATAAATCGCACCAACCCGATAATCCGAGTCAAACCGAGAAAAAAAACCCGACTATGGTTTGGTTTGACTTGGTTTGGTATTGGAAAAAAAAACCCGACCATAATTGGTTTGATTTGGTTTTAACTAAAGAAAGTCAAACCGAAACCAAACCAAACCGACATTACATATATAGCAATTTTAGATATATTTAATATATAAATATACTTATTGTAATGTAATTTATAAATATTTCTTAAAAAATTTCATAATTTTATCTTTTAAGGTATTATTTCAAGGTTTGATTTAGAACTTTTGAATGCTCCAATAAGTTTTATAGCCATTAATATTAGTAAATTAAATAATGCTAGCAATCAATACTAATGCTAACAAAAGACATTCAATTCAATATTACGAACGAGAATGTATTAAATGTCTATTTTTTATTTTTCAATAATTTAGATAAAAATAAATAACCTATTTTTATTTTTCTTTAGCTTTTAGGCATATAAATAATACTCCCTCATTAGTCTATCTAGTTTAGCATGAATTAGTGCTTTTAGATTATGTTTATTTTTATTATGACTTTTTAATTAGCAATATTTATAGTACATAATTTTATTATTTTTTATTGTTGAATATTTTAGGATAATGCCATGAGTCATGACATATCTCATATTTTGTATTATTTTCTTGAAAAATACTTTATATAGTTGTATCTTACTAGGATTAAAGAAATATTTTAAGCATATGTTATATATTTTGTTCTACGAAGATTTTACCGGAAAAAAATTCGAAAAAACCCGAATAACCTGAAAAAACCCGAGAAAAACCGATATCGAAAAACCCGAATTTATTGGTTTGGTTTGGTCTTTAGATTTAATAACTCGACACGATTAGTTTTGTTTGGTAATTATAAAATCCGAACTAACTCGGTCTATGTACACCCCTAGTTTATAGTAGGCCAGTACGTCTTACCTAAACCAATTATCAAATCTGACTATATTAAAGAGAGTCTTATATAAATATCTCAAATAATTATAGACTTATTAAAATTAGTCAAATACATATAAAAATTTAAAACCTAAATGAATAAGGTTCTTTCTCTTCAAAAATCACACACAAAGATCTTTTTTCATAATTTTAAACATGATCAACATCATTAGATGCAAGATGGAAGGACAATTTCATGGATGAGGTACTAAATAAGGTGATGAAATACAATATATATATATATATATATATATATATATATATATATATATATATATATATATATATATAAATCTAAGCAAAAAAGGATCATTTTCAATGGGTATGGTTGAAATTCACTGAAATATATAGATGAGTAATATACAAATTTTGAGAATGATTGGAGGTGATTTGAACTAATTTGGTATCAAAATTCATAGTTAAAATCGAATTAAAAAAATTCTTTTGCGATACATGTATCAAACATGTATCACGCATGTATCATACACATAGGTATATATGGATATACATGTGATATGCATTTGATACAAATATGTTACATATGTGATATACAATGTGATACACATATTATTTTTTTTATGTTTTATTTTCTACTTCAAAGTTTCAATTCAAACCACCTCAAAAATCAGCCAAATCATCTAAAAGATCGTCTCAAAATTGAGATTCAAACTGCTTAAGATGTATCCTACCTATTCTAATAACACACTCAAAAGAAAGTAAATTTTTTGACCCATTTTAGCTACAAATAGCTAATTGACTAATATTAGTTATACTTGACTCATATTAGTAATGTTTAATAAATTGGCCAATTTTTTAAAAGAAAGAATTACAAAAAAATACACATGACTTTACACGATATCAAAAGATGGCCCATATTTTTAAGTTTTTACCCGACCTAGCCCATATTATACATATTTTAAAAGCACTAGCAAATTCAAAATATGTGTCTTACAACCATTGCTTCGCTATGGAATTAAATATGTGTTCTCACAACCATTGCTTTCACTCTCTTTTCTTCTCACATCTTCTACATATACTTCAAGGGCCGTGTATTTTCTGCTTCTCCTCTCGTATCCTTGGTTGCAATATAAGAAATTGAAGAGTATAAGTCCATCATTGAAGACCATTCAAAGCTTTGCTTTCGAAAATGAATTTTTTTTTAATTTGTTAGTTGTTTGCATTGGGTGTTTTTCAATTGATTGAAAATATCAAAAGGAGTTTAAAATTTAAATTTGAAATGATATGGAATAGATTTGAGCAAGATTTGAGTTAAATTTCAGAAAAGATACAAGGAAGAACACGAATTTAGTTTTTTATATAATTGTGTATAATCTTGTATAATAGTGTATATGAGTGTAGAAACACATCTTATATACTTTTATACAAGCGTTTGTAGACAAACTTTTTCCACGATTTTTAGTTGCAATTCTTCTTCAATAACAGTCCAAATCTCCGAAATCACTTTAAATTTTATATACAACCTCCTTATACTATTCTAACAAGTCTAAATAACACCCACTTTAAATTTCTCACAAAATCAAATTTGAAATTTAAACCCACATATTTAAACTTGTTAAAAATCTCATTTTCACCACCCATATAAATTTGGTTTGTTGAACTAATATTTGAGTCACAGTCGTGATTCGAAAATTAACTTAAAAGCTTGAGGAATCTTTTTAAAAAATGAAATAGTAATTATGAAAACCTATTGGAGTTGGATATTGAATATTAGCCTATTATTTTGGGTAGTTGGTTGTAAATTGAAATATGAGCTAGCTATAAAATTGAAAAGTATGGAACCTAATTGTTCTAATATAAAAAATTTCCTTTTTATAATGAGCTACTTAAAAATGGACATACCTAGTAGTTTCCTATAATAAACTCACATTCTTTTCGACCATAATTTTGTTATATTGCACTTTTATAATTTTGTATAAACGGATAGCTGGTAGTTCAAATAATCTTTGTTATATTGCATTTTTTTATTATTATATTTTTTATAATGTTCTCGAGCTGAGCGTCTTTCGAAAACAATCTTTCTTCCTTTATAGATAGAGCAAGGATAAAGCTTGTATATATACTATCTTCTTCGGATCATACTTACCGGATTCCACTAGGTTGTTGTTGTGACATTTTATTATATACCTTCTTTTATACCATGATAAAACTGTAACATATATGGACTTATATCTACATACACATGACAATATATGGATTAATTACATGTTATGTGCTATCTTTTGGTTTGGCCTAAATAAGTGGTCTTATGGACATTATGTTAAGGGGGCCAATGTATTGTCATATAAAGTGTAGGACTAATGTGTAGATACCCAAAAGGGTAACCTTAGTTAACGATGGGCTAACTAAGGTTACATATATGTAACCATGGTTACATGCTTATGACTTTTGAGTTTCATAACTCATATGTTATAAGTGGGGGTTATGGTTCCCATAAGAATGTAAGACATTCTCTTCTTCCTCCCATTGAAATTAGAGAGTATTTTGGTCCTGCATATCAAGTGGAAAACCATTCTCCATTTTTGGTCTTGGATATTCTTGTGAAACAATACCTCTTGGGAAAACTTCAAGATAATCTTCAAGAAGGATTGAGGAGCATCCAAAGCCAAACATTTGTACAATCATCAAGAAGGACTAAGGATTTCCACTTATGGATTCAGGTACGCTTCCGCTTATGTTGTTATTCCAAATTATTCGATATGAAGGCTATTATGTTTTAATCGAATTTATAATCCTACAAAAACATGAATCCTTTGCTCAGAATGCTGGTCTTGTCCTATTTTTGTTTAAGGGTTAATAATCCATATAGATTGATCTTTTAATATGGAACAAGATTCGGTTAAATGATTTTGCATTTTCAGTACTCTAATTATGATAGTCTAAGATCTTTATTCTCTGTGTCTTGTCCATACCTTGACTCACTAATTATGTCCCACAGGTTGCAATTAATGATCATGTCTCTTAATTATTTTGCTTCTACATTTTAATTTCAGTACAATCATACGTTAAAATTGAGATTTTTGTGCAACAAAAAATATTATTATAGTCATGGAGTCTGAATCTGGTCACCCTGTTGAAAACCAAATTGTTGCTACACATTTTAATTCATTAATCAATCATGTCAAATTGTCAATTGCAATAAGCCCGGACACTACTAATGAGAGACAAAAAAATAACCCGGTGAAATAAACTCCAACTATGTGCATGGTCTGGAAAATGGTCAGATCATAAGGATCTATTGTCTATTGTATACAATTTTATTTGTACTTCTGCAAGATGTCGTTTTTACGACTTGAACCAGTGATCTCTTAGTGGCATACACTAACTTTATCAATTATCGCAAGGCTCCCCGTCGAACAAAAAAACACAAAATAGCTCCAAAAGTCCGGAGAACGTTTTGTAGGGTTATTTGCTTAATTTGGTTGCCAGACAAAAAAAGCCTGGGGAAACAATAGCAGCTTCACTGCTTATTTTTCTCAATAAATCCCAACTACATAAATCCCTCGTCTCTTCTCACTCTCTACTTCCTCATCCATTTCTCTGCCTATCTCATCCTAGTATTTTAGACAAACATTGTTTGCAAACAAAGAAATTGCAGTTTAATTGTCAATGGCTAGACCACAACAGCGATATAGAGGCGTTCGACAAAGACATTGGGGTTCTTGGGTCTCCGAAATTCGCCATCCTTTACTGTAAGTTGCCTTCTCCTTTTGAATTAAGCAATCTTTTCTGTCATCGACTTGAACTCTATATATATGCACACACATTCGCACCCATTGTGACCCAAAAAAAAAAAAATGGATGCGATCGTGATGCATATCACTTAAAATTCTGTGTCCGCTTCTATTTCAAGCCGTGAAAATAGTCTCTTGCAGAAAAGAAATGCAGGGTAAAGTTGTGTATCCTGTGGTCCGGCACTTTCCCGAATTCCGCACGTAGAGAGCTTAGTGTATCTGGCTGTCTCTGTTTCAAGACTCAAAGTTATTGAAATTTGGTAAACTAAAAATTAAATGGTATATTATTTCATGTAGGAAGACAAGAATTTGGTTAGGAACATTTGAGACAGCAGAAGATGCAGCAAGAGCATATGATGAAGCGTCAAGGCTTATGTGTGGTCAAAGGGCTAGAACCAATTTTCCATATAACCAAAACATGCCACAGACATCTTCCTCAAAGCTTCTCTCAGCTACTTTGACAGCCAAGTTGCACAAATGTTACATGGCTTCACTTCAAATGCCCAAAACCTCAGCACAACATAAAATCAAATCTTCACATGTTAATGTACCAAAAAATGCACCCATTCAAGACAATGTTGCCTATGAAATGAAACAACAAATGGTAGCGCCAAAGCCATCAGTATTGACACATGATGTGGAGAGCATACCACTATTTGTGAAGCCACTTGAAGATGATCACATAGAACAAATGATTGAAGAATTGCTGGATTATGGGTCCATTGAGCTTTGCTCTAATGTTACTTCCCATTAAAAGAAGCCGTGTCTTGGGCGAACTTGCACGTAACTCGACTACCTTTTATGATGTATCTCCTCAGTAATTGTGTCCTCTCAGCCCTACATTGCTTCTGAACTAGAAACTACCCAGTTTGCTAATTTAACAGAAACAGTATAAGTTGTTTTCATGAGCCTCTCTGCTTAAAATCTATACATTATTAGTAGGTAGGCCTTTTCTTCTCTTTAGTTCCTAGAGTTCTTGCTTTAAGAGAACCTTCTATTAATTGTAAAATGATGTATGTCTAGTGTACTCTTTTTTTTAGCTCATAGTCTATGATCTATTCACGCCCCCATTATTGTAATAAAAAGAAACATGTTACTGCACTATTAATATTTATATATTCCAGATACTGCTTTTTATTATTATGACGTATTACATTTATGAGAAATTTAGATTAACCATTTATATATCTATATAATGTTTGGGAAAAAGAGGAGTGACATGGCATATTTCTTTGGCTAGCTTTACCATTTCCTTATTTTTATCCTATTTTTCCTGGATTATAATTACTGGACTAATTTATCTCATTTAGGAGGTGAGATAATATAATCCCAAATTTAATAGGATAAAGTGAGATAAGGTAGAATATTCTGTAGTAAGAAACTTGAATTCTAGGAAGAAAATATTCTAGGACCTATATATATAGAATTAATCGAAATATGCACAAATTAGAGTAAGACATCGTAACACACATTCACCTCCAACAGATAAGTCAGGAATTCAAGTGATGCTTGGGTAAGTGAGATTGACCCCTAAGGATAGCAGGAAAAAGAAGAGAAGACATAAATTTACAAGAGGGGTTGCTCTGATGGTAAGCAACCTCCACTTTCAATTGAAAGGCTGTGAGTTCGAGTCTCTCCAAGAGCAATGTGGGAAGTTCTTGGAGGGAAGGATGCCGGTGGTCTATTTGGAAACAGTCTCTCTACCCAAGGTAGGGGTAAGGTCTACGTATACACTACCCTCCCCAGACACCACTAAGTGATATTATATTGGGTTGTTATTGTTGGAAGGAAGACTCTATATTCAAGTCTTTTAGTTAAGGGGCGAGATGACATATAATAATCCTGTACATAAGATAGGACACTTCCCGTTAATAGGAAATAAAACCTGATTGAAGTAACATATGTAAACATGAAATATTAATTACACATGCATCCATATTGTTTTGCAACAAAATTAGACAGTAAGCCTCCATTCCAAGGTATATTATGCTACTCTTCCATGAATTTCCTCCAGCAAACCTTCACCCGATGTCTGAAATCAAACAATACCAAATGTTAAAAAAACAACAAAGAAAGAGCTAGCACATCCTTTTTCAACTTATACTCTTTGAGTAATTTTTCTTTTTCTTTTTCTTGTTCATGTATCTGCTTCTAAGACAAGAAAGAAATGGAATTAAAGGCCACGTAAGCATACACCATATCACTAAATTCAACAAGAAACAATTTCCCCTAGGTGGTAGCTTTCACGAGGACAATATATACAGTCCGAATACGAACCTTTTCAGTTTAACGTAATATTGCAAAGTTTGGAAGCATCCAACTTTTGGGTAAACAAACACATCAAGTATTTGACTTCCCATGCATTTGTTACCACTTAGGGAGGGGTGCCTCCAGGCGACTTTACTTTAATAGATTTTCTAATATTATTTTGACTTAGAAAAATTTAAATCGTGGAGAAAATTTAAAACAAAAAATTTAAGAAAGATAAAAATATGTTAAGAATGGAATTCTATTTGGAGTGAATGTCTATCTTGTAGAGAATTTTACTTTGAGGCTAAGTCATTTTTCTTCCTATGAATAGAGGGGTCTTACCCAATCGTAAATCACCCCAAAATTCAATAAGAATTTTCTCTCTCTCTCTTTCTCTGCAATATTGCTCTTGTTCTTTATTGTTTTATAACACGTTATCAGCACGAGACTCTAACCAATTGGGTAGAAGCTTTGGGATTGAGCATAATGATTGTAAGTTGTTCCATGAACTTTCTTCATGATTAAATTCTGGATTTAAGGTAAGTAATTTACTTTTCTCTTTCAAATTCTTGAAATTCTACGATTTGATTTCATATACAAACAAAGACAACAAAGTTTGATTATAACTCTAATGGAGTTTGTAAGAAATTATAACCACGTGAAGTGGTAAAATTTCTATGCCTTGCCATGATTAAATTCATGTGTGATTGTGGGTAAAGAATTGAAAACTCGTCCAATTGAATTTGCTCCATTCTCATTCCCTTAAGAGAATGTGACTGTAGTATGTGATAAGTCTGAAAGAAGATAAAATTATTACCGTGAAGGTATCAATGGATGTGGACGTGGCAATAGACGAAATTATAATCGTCATCAATGTGATAATGAGAATAATAAGGATTCTCAAAATAATCATTCACTTTGCGAAAGTAATATCTCTCATCGATTTGACATGAGATTTTATATAGGACATATAGATGATTATGGTCTATTCATGGTGTGAGTGTGACAACATCTAACTTATGAATACATATTCGTTCTTGGAAGAATATGAACGTGCTAGTGGTAGTGAATATACCACACTCACCTCTAGAAGGAGGTTTGAGATGAAATGAGAAAATAATATCATTATTATGACATGAATGGTCATTGATCACGTACCTATTGTACGCCAAAATATTTTGGCAATGTGATTATTAAAGGACAACAATAATGCAAGAAACATATATTGCATATAATTTTGACCATGGCCATAACGGTATAACTTTCTCTTTGAAAGAGATATTCACCATATGGATATTGATGAACATGAGATAGTACCAAATTAATTGAGAACCGTGCAAGAGCCAATTATAATATTTTGGAGAAACACAATTGTTACCAATAAGGCATTGTATTGTAGTAAGTCTCAAAGAAACTTATTCAGTTTTCAAAGTATACGTGAAAGCGGTTGATTATATTGAGACAATAAATAAAGGAAAGATTTGATATTTTCTATTACAACAACTTGTAACGGGATAATATGTATGTGAAAAGTTGCCTGCTTTATTCTCCAGTTTGTATTACACAAACAAAAGAATGCCACAATAAAGTGGATATTTATTGATATAAAAACCCATATCAAATTAAACATGGAGTTTATTGATAATTGCACATGTCATGATATAAACATGAACTTATCAATAATGATAATTTATTCAGTTGACACAATCAGTTTAGCCATATCAATTTAAATATGATATGCAAAAATAATAGATAATTCACATGGGTAAATATTAAAGAACTAGAAAATTCTTTACGAATTCTCTTATATTGCTTGTTCTCATTAATTAATTGACAAACTAAAATTGGGATTGAATCCCATGAATGCTGGAAATATCAAAGGTGAATATGGGCCCATTCATCTGCCATGTACACCACATAAGATGCATCTATGAGATGGTTACATGTGCGATTATTATTAACCCGCAACATGATGTTTTGCGAGGTAACTTACTCAATAATTTAATATAGAGCATAATTTCCAGCTTTTCTATTCAAGAAGTTCATCTTGATAAGTTGGTTTACATCATAATTGGTTTAGCAAAATAATTTATTGAGTGCCTCTACTTAATAGCTAAACTGTTTCTTATGAGAACAAAGTTATCTATATCTGTTTGATATATGTTATATACGAAATATATTACATTCTCCCCTCACAAGTGGTTCAGTATCAGGAACCAAATAACTCCATCTTATTATTATTGATGTGCAGTGTATTTTCATTAACACCATAATGCACAAAGATGGATTCTCAAAGTTTAGAAAACAAGTTAGTTATTCTAACATGAGGGGGAGATATGATAAATAATTGGAATTTTTTTTTATGTCGAACGGATTATCATTTGTATATCTAGATTCTCGAATAGGATAATATGAACTTGAAGTTCATAAAAAGATAATTCATTTGCAACATATTACAAAGCATGCCATACGCATTTGCTGACCCAAAGAAAGTAACTATATTCTCATTGCAAATGCTCATATTAAGTCCTAGAAGGACAAATCTATGGTACGCTTAAAGCATATAGACAAATCAGTTTCAAATAGAACTTCTTGATAAAGAAGATGAGCAAATGATCAAAATGATCATAATACAGGAGGCAAGTGATCTAGAAGGTCACATGACATAACACTTCATAAAATCTCATGAGAGATTCAGGTACCTGAATATATGAATGAAGAGATCTCTATGTTATGTCTTTATGAAAATTTATTGGAACCGATATAAAATGTTCGTCGACGACATGTATGATAGCGCTAAATATCGATGAGGATCTTAAGTTTGTCGAATACAGACAAAAGTATCGAACAAATGGAAGATACAATTCAAGTAGAATTGATTCCATATGAAAGACATGTAATTTGGACATGTAGTTCAAATACTTGAAAGTATAAAGTCAATGGTATGTGTAATCAGTTTTCGATATCTTATTTGTCTAGCATGACATGAAAACTTGATATGCATCTAAAGTCTATAATATGGCTTATATGACTTAACTTATATGACAATCCATGAAGGATTTAAGTTGCTTGAAGCATCTACAATTCTTGATCTTGAGGTACCACTTCCTTAATGCAATTTATGCACAAATGTATCTTGCTGTAACTATAAGCATGATAATGTGATAGCGAGGATACCTTTATGGAGATATTGAAGAGCCATTCCACGATATTTTTGAAGACATTATATATCTATCACGAGTTATGATTTCAAGGTGCAAATATTCATTATAGTTGATATGGATGATTTAGTTATCAAATCTCTACCAACGATATCTTGAAGATGGTGCACAAGATTGGACTGCGAAGGCTCAAGGATGTGAATTGATGCTATTTTCAGGGGGAGTTAATGCGCGTTGCACTCTTTTTCCCTTACAAGGTTTTGTCCCACTAGGTTTTTCCTTGCAAGGATTTTAACGAGGCAACCAATAAGCGCATTTCTAAATATGTGTATTCTTTTTTTTTCTTTTCTAGAATTTTTTTCCCATTGTGTTTTATTTTAGTTAAGGTTTTTAGTGAGACACATTACTTATTGAGTAGACATTAAAGGGGGAGTGTTAAGAATGAAATTCTATTTGGAGTGAATGTCTATCTTGTAGAGAGTTTTACTTTGAGGCGAAGTCATTTTTCCTCCTATAAATAGAGGGGTCTTACCCCATTGTAAATCACCCCAAAATTCAATAAGAATTCTCTCTCTCTCTCTCTCTCTTTGCAATATTGCTCTTGTTCTTTTATTGTTTTATAATAAATATGAATAGTAAAAATATTTTAGAACTTTAAATAAAATTACTGAAATACTAATATTGGTAAATACTATTTTTTACAACAAGATCTAAAATAACATATTGCAAATATACAGCTTACATCTTATTACCTTGATTATCCTTCATAATATAAATTTTACTATTACTATCATATGTTTATTGTGAATTTTAAGTCTTTAAATTAATCTGCTAAAAGTAATACCTTACTAAAAAGAGATACATAAACAAAGAAAAGGCTTCTTATTTAAATTTAGGTTTAGCCAACACTGAGAGTAGGGTCTACTATGTCCTCTATTAATACTAGTTGGAGGGTGGCCCCTGAGCTCGGGCCCAAGCCTATAAGCTAAATATATATTTATTTTAGAAAAGTAGTAAATAACTTTTCATATCGAGTAACCTATACTATGATTAGTTGGTGGAAATATGACATATCACATTCGGTTATTTCTAATTATGTAATTTTTGACGCATATATTATAATTACCATATAGCCGTATAATTTTAGGATATTTATTTGAGTTTACTTCTCTAAGATTTCACTTTATTTTCTATTTTTAAGGCACATAAATTGAAAAAATACAAAAAAAAAATAAGAAAAGAAAAAGAAGAGAGAAATAATGTCATGTTCTATCTTATTCTATTTAGTAGGTTATTATTTTTATAGCAATATTTTTTTTGTTTTTACCATGATTATCACTTTTATCTTGAAAATAATAGTTAAATAAAAATGATATATTAAAAATACGATTTCATAGTATAATGTAGTTTATTTGATTAATTTGGAATTAATTTTATTTCTTTATAGTTTAAAAGATTAGGTTTGTTATTTAATGGACTTTAAGAATTAAGAAAGTCCAAATTTGAAGCCCCATTTTTACATATTTGGAAGCCTAAATCGATAGCCCACTCAGACCCATAAACCAGACCAGCCCGCCCTAAATACCCATCCAACCTGCCCTATCTCCCATTAAATCTCAGCCATCAATCGATTTTAATCCAATGGCCCATGTTTTATCCGACCCCCATATAAATACAACCTTATAACCATTAACCCTAAACTTAAAGACTAACCAAACGACACCCCTCTCTTACACGCCTCTGCCATCGCCTCACGACCGAACTCGCCGGAAATTCGCTTTTTTGGCACGCGCTTTCACTGGCCCCCCTCTTCTACCTTATCTTTCATCTAACACGTTTTCACTGGTCCCCCTCTTCTACATTATCTTTCATCTACGTGGTCTGACATGTAACAAACCCCCACTTACTCGAATATTCCTTCGATTTTTTTTCTTTAACAAATTCGAATTATTCTCAGACGGTTTTGGAAAATTGGAGGTCATAGGATTAAAGTGTTTTGATCCTAGGTTTGCACTTGTCTAAAATCCGTCGTTTAAAAAAAAAGAATTTTCGAATTTAATAAAAGTTTGGATTTTTAAGAGTTTTGGGGAATATTTTCGGATGTTTGAGATCCCCACACGATTTCTTGCTGAAGAAGGATAGAAGTTTCGAAAGTGAGCTATATATTTGGGATTGGACAAAAGGATGAGGGAACAATCTTTAGGGGTCGAAATAAAATCCTAGGGTTTTGAAGAGTTTTATTTGGTGTGTTAAGTTTTCTTTGCTAGAATTTCTGCTTGGAGATTCCAGAAAAATACTATAAAAAATGAGTTTCTTCGTTTCTTTTGGACTCTTATTTAGATTTTTGAGTCGATTTAAGTTTTTCTTTAAAAAGGGTATACAAAAATACATTCGACATCCCAAGTAAAGATGGATTCCGTCTGAGCCGAGGTTGAGTCGAGTTCGCATTTGAGATTTCGTCCGAGTTGGTTTTTGGTTGGAGCGTTTGGTTCATGTCAGCTAGTACAATTTATCGATTCCATTTATTTCCCTTTTACATATTATTTCTTGGTGTTGATTACGAGTATGATAAGAGCTTCGATTTAAAATGAGTTTAAGGGTCTAAAACGACAAAATAAGAGGGATGAACGTTCATAGGAGTGTATTCTCGTTGGTTCTAAAATAAGAACTGATTTGAGTATACTTTCTTTTGGACATACTTGTTCCTGTTCGGTTAATTTAATTTCATTAAATTGATTTGAGTTTTATATGCCATTTGAAGAATCTTGTATTAGTTTCGAAATGACAAACTAAAAAGTGGAGATTGATTTTTTTTTTTAATCTAATGGCTTGTTTGGCATTTCCTTTACTAGTTTTCTCCTGATTTTAGCATGATTCTCAATAGATTTAAGGACTCAATTTAACAGTGTCAATTTCATGTTTGTTTGCCTATGTCATGAATTGAAACCCATGGCTCATGCTTTCTAATCAGCCTCAAGTGCTTATTACTAGAAACTCTTCATAATGCATATTTATTTGTTTGACATTCCAGGTGCTTAAGTGATAAGAAAAGTGAATCTTTGTGAAGCTAATCTTGAAGTTTGGATAATTATTAGTTCTATTCTAGCGTATTCTTCGTTTAGGTTATTTTGGAGCATTCTAATTATTTAAGTTCATTCTAATTATGTTGAAAACATTTAGGATTGGATCTTGGTTGAATTAGAAGGTTAATCCATTTATGAAAATTGCATCTTAGTGGCATCGACAGTTAGAGTGATAGGTTTTTTTCATGAAACATATCTATATCTTAGTCATAGTGTGATTAACATGAGTTGTTAAGAATTGTACTTATTTTGTTCTCCTATGAATTGTAGCAATGTCTGTAGTTTTGTGTAGTTTTGTCTTTGTTTGAGGTGTAAGAGTTAGGAGGCAAGGTTGGTGAGCTAACATGGTACAATGGGGTTTTAACATAGCTCTTGTCATACTTGCAATCTTCCTTTAATCATTCAGCGTTGTTTTGTTATTTTTATATTTCTTTTATTTTGTTTGGCTTGCTATTTTTAAGCCCATTAGTGATTAATTTGTTTAGGGATTTTTACATATACATCCCATATAACAAACCTTATAACCACTCATGTTTAAGGTTAGTGTTTATTATATTTAAGTATACCATGTTTCAATTTATGTACCAAAATTTACTTTTAAGGTTTAATGATCAATTATTTATTAGAGGCTTGATTTGTGGAACAAAATCTTTTCATATTTTTTTTCCCACTTTTTTCTCTTTCTTCCAACCGTATTTCTCTCGTTGTGTTAGTATTGTATAGTCAAATCCAAAATAACCTTAGCTTCTTATTTATTCTCTCGTTGTATTTTTTCTTCTCTCTCCGATTTTCTTCTTCAATCTCTTCTTTTTTTTCTTCTTCTTGTTGAATCTGGATTTGGAAGAGCATGTGTTCTTTGATAATATTTGAGAAGTTGTAATGGTTGAATATATTTTTCTATAAAGTTAAGATCTTCTTATTACGAAGGCAATTCTGTAAAAAGATTTGCTTTTTATCTAATTTTCTTCTTGTCTTCATTCAATTGTTGCTTTTTCGATTTGATTTGCATTTCTTTGGCAAGTTCCAATTTTCTTCTTCTTCTTCTTACCTATTTTTTTTTTAACAGTTAAAAAAATATGTGTGTTTGAGATGGTGTATATCATCATGTGTATATATATCATAATGTATATTGTATATCATTATGTATATTGTTAGATTTGCAATAAAAGATTAATATGAAATCAAATCGTGCTAACTAATTTTACGATAGTGTAATTCATTCTGAATAAACTTACTTTAATTTCATTGAAGGTAAACAAATTTTTTTTTCTCCTCAATGTTTTGTAGTTTAATATTTTTTTGCCAAAAAATTAGAATTCAATTGTTTTTTTGGCGTGTAAGTGTTTTTTGTAAAAATATACTGTATTATTGCATATTAGGGTTGCTTATACAAATTGTAGTTAATTGTTGTTATTCGGAGTTAATGTGTAATTGATTGGCAAAATATACTGTTGAATTAAATTTGTAGTTAATTGTAGTTTTTTGTAGTTTAATGTAATGTTTATTTGGAACTGTCACTGTTGATTCAAATTTGATGGAAAATTTTACTGTTGCCATTCTATATAACTGTCAGTTCTTA
This sequence comes from Nicotiana benthamiana, assembly GCA_034376525.1. Lineage (NCBI taxonomy): Eukaryota > Viridiplantae > Streptophyta > Magnoliopsida > Solanales > Solanaceae > Nicotiana > Nicotiana benthamiana. The sequence continues at coordinate 83,770,515 of CM067331.1, read as the reverse complement.
TATAATTGTGGTAATAAATTACTAATGTAGTGACTACAATTACCTACAATTGCATATAACTACACATCTATACTACATATAACTACAATTGCATAACTACAAATTGTTGGAAGTCCAATGCTACATGTACTGTTAAATGTACTGTTATGTTTTCGGATAAAGCTTCTTGTCTTGAACAATGAAGAATAATGAATTGACGTTGCATAGAAATGTCATTTGTAGTTTTCAGCAACTCATACCATCCAGTAGATACAAAAAAATACGTTATTCAGACATATTTTTCAACTGACTACGATTAACTACAAGTAACTACAATTAACTACAAAGTTCATATAACTACAAAAATTTGACTACATTTTAAAAACACACTGGAAATACTGCATATAACCTTAATTACATTTACCTACATTTGACTACATTTTAAAATCTCACTGGAAACACTTCATATAACCTTAACTATATTTACCTACATTTGCCTACATTTTAAAAACACACTGGAAACAGTGCATATAACCTTAACTACATTTGACTATATTTTAAAAGCTTCTTCCTTTATTGGGTTAGTTGAATAGGATTGCCAAATCATAATTTCATGATTTTGTTTACTTTCATCAATATATATAACCCATATGCCCAAACCCATAATCAAGATGACTAAGAAATTGTTGAAGTGGAGAGTTCCAGCTATGAACAATGAGATCAATATGAAAGACAATCTCAGAGTTTGGGCTCAAACTGTTGCATCAACGTTCAGATAAAACAGAATATTTGTACTTTCTCTCCTGTGTTTGTTCCTTTTCTACTTCTTTCTTCCTTTTCATTTGTACTTCTAAGAAGTCCCGATGCAATAGTAAAAGTCATTAATTGAAGGGATTTTTATCTTAACTGAATTAGTATTTATTTGATACAAAATCAAAGATTAATTAGGAGTCATAAATACAGGCGTTATTTTAGGCTATAAATTATTTAACATAGATTTGAGCCTTAATAAATAGCGTTATTTTAGGGTGCGACATCAGCAAAGATTTCGTTTGGTACATATTTTGTAACAAAAACATGGGATATGAGGGTAATAACCAAACAAGGCACAATAATGATAATAAGGTTTGGTATATGTGATGTATATGTAAAAATCTCATTTGTTTATCCTTTAGGAATTGGCTTGGTTAATTGCAAGAAATAAAAGCTTAAAAAGGGATCAAGCATGAAATTAATTTTTATTTCGTTTAGTTATATTTATTTTACTTTTATTCCCATGTTTGCTAGTAGTATGTTTAGGCCGACCACACTCGAATAGGTAAACTTTAGATTTTCTTTTTCTCTTTTATTTTGAGGCGAGAAGTCGTTCCCTTAGTTAAATTTATTCGGAGAATGCTCCGAAGGACTTGTATATATTTTATTCCAGTGAATACCCCGTAGTACTTGTATTTGGAGGCCAAAAGTAGAACTTACAATATTTTATTTTTATTTTTATTTTTCCTTTTAATAGGGGGGACGACCTCGAGCCCTTTTGCGTGTTTATTTTTTTGTGTTTGTTTTACCTCAATTTGAATATTCTAAAAGCCGACTAGATCAAGTGTGCAACCATACTAGGTGCGAAATTTGTAAAGTGTCTAAGACCTTCTCACTAAATCAAATGAACCCTTACTCAAATCTCTGGTGCCGACTTAGTTTTGAGTCCAAATATTTTAAAAGAAAAAATATTTTCTAAAAATGGTGACATGACACACTAAAAAAATAATATTAGGTGCCAATTCTAAGTTAATTCTTTTGAACATAATTCTTTGTCACTTTTAAAATTGAAAACCCTTCTAATCTTCACAAAATCTTTTTTATAATTTTTAAAAAGGTTAAGTAAAGTTGGTAAAAAAAGTGTATAACAGTACTCAATCTGATAATTTATTATTTAAAATATACCTGAACAAGTTCACAATGACATTTTTCACTTGAAATATGGTCTCGCATGTACAATAAGTGTTACTCAAACTATTGACCAATAAGAAATAGAGTAATATATGTATGTTTTGGATCTAAATAAAGACGAACGTCTTTTCAGTTTTGTGCACTTCTATTTGTGCCCTTTGCTGCCTTTTATTTGGCAACGAAATTATGCTTAAGACAGTAGTAATGTCACCTCTTCTTTTCAGTTACAGTGGAACTTTTCAGATGAATGACATAGATTAAATTAGTTGTTCTAAGTAAAATAAGAAAAATTTAACAAAAGGTAAACAGAGAATAAAGAGACTACATTAAACCTATTGCAATTTGCAAGTTCCTCGTTTATGATAACGTTTTAACTAATCATTGGGATCTCATGTTTTTAATGAGACAAACTTCAGAGATCAATTATTGGAGCATTTATTTTGGTGCTCTTATGTGAAAACCCAAAAGGTCATCACCTGTTTTTAATTAAATTTTGTGTTTCTGAGGTTTTGAAAACCTCATTTAGAGTCACATCAATTTGCGTGCACAGTCTGTACGCGTAGCCGAAAAGTTTAAATATGAAATTCTGTGAAAAATGCTAAGTTTTGATTTTAAAATAAATAAATTTGTCTTCAATCAACATTTTGAGTAAACGGATCCGGACCCGTGATTTGACGGTCCCGGAGGGCCCGTAAAAAAATAAGGGACTCGGGCATATGCCCGGATTCAAATTCCGAGGTCCCAAGCCCGAAAAATGCATTTTGTTATAAAATTGTTTTCTGAAAGTATTTAAGGAAAATTAAAAGGAAATTTGTTTAGAAAGCAATGATATCAGACCCGTAGTTTTGTTCCGACACACGGTATAGATCTTATATATGGTTTAAGTCCATTCTATAAAATTTGGTTAAAATCGGACATCGTTTGACGTGATTCGGACTTGAATTCCAAAATTTGAAACTTGATGAAGTTTGAGAGAAACTCTTGATTTTGAGGTTTGATTAATTATTTTAGAGGTTATTTTGGCGATTTGATCACACGATAAGTTCGTATGATGTTGATGAGTTAGTATGTGCGTTTGGTTAGGAGCCTCGAGGGCTCCGTTTGTTTCGGATGTGATTCAAGAAGGTTTAGACTTGTGAAAAGTTGCAAACGTTCTGCTGTTAGTGCACAAACCTGTTGCGAATCGCGATCGCGTAGGGTAAATGGGGACAGGGATGGAAATTGTTCTTCGCGAACGCGAAGCCACAGTTATGAACGCGGAGCACTGGGGGATTGCTCATCGCGAACATGGTTGGTGTGACGCGAACGCGTAGAGTTAAATGGAGGTGGGCTGAGATTTTGGTTGTCTTCTACGTGAACGCGTGGGTTTTTTCCGCGAACGCGAAGGTCAGGGGGTCAAACCTTCGCGAACGCGTGGAAGGACTTGCGATCGTGTACGTCCACTTACTGGCAGCCTTCGTGATCGCGAACGCGATAAACATTGTCGCCCAACACTTAAAACAGTAGCAAAAACGGGAATTGTTCAAATTTTCATAACTTCATTGTCTTAGCTCCAAATTGGGCGATTTTTAAAAGAGGATTTCACCACAAACTCATAGGTATTAATGTTAGATTCGTTTTCTTCAATTTCCATTAACACCCATTAGATTTCTAGGCCTAAATCACGTGAATAAGGGTATAAAATTAGGGATTTGGGTAGAGTTAGGAATTTTTAATTAATTGTGTTTTAGACCTCGTTTTGGAGTCGAATTTTGAAAATAATTACATATTCAGTCTCGTGGATGAATGGGTGATCGGATTGTGGTTCGAATCTCATATTCTGACCAAGCGGGCCTGGGGTCGATTTTTGATATTTTGGGAAAAATGATTAGAAAGCTATAATTAGACATACTGTTATGAAGTCATTTATGTATAAATACAATTAATTTAGAGCCAAATTCGAGAGGAAAAGCGGAAATTGAGGGTTGAGTTGGCCGTGGAAGTTTGAGGTAAGTGTTCAGTCTAACCTTAGCTTGAAGGATTAGGAGTTGAGTCATATTTGCTACTTGCTCCTTGTTGAGTACGACGTATAGGCATGGTGACAGGTATTTATACGTTGGTGTTAAGCATGGCTGTGAGTCTTAAATTGAAAGTTGTTGTGTTCTTAAATGATATTCGGATGCCTTAACTAATGATCTAACATATCGAGCAAAGATCTGTTTATCCTCGTAGATCTTACTTATGATTGAGCATTTTCATTAATTGAGCTGAATACAAGCTAAGTTAAGGTTGGTTTATTGCCGATTCTACCTTGCGGGAATAATTATTTCGATATTGTTGTTCCCCTACCGGAAAATTATTTTATTGCTTTTGTTCCCCTGCCGGGAAGTTATTATATTGCTTTGTTCCCTTGTCAGGATTTCTTGTAATTATGTGGAGATATAATAAAATGGGAGAGTATGATATGCCTACCACGAGATATAATAAAATGGGAGCGGGTGTACGCCTACGACGAGATATAATGAAATGGGAGCGAGCGGTATGCCTACCACGAGATATGATGCAATGGGAGCGGGTGATATGCCTACCACAAGATATAATGAAATGGGAGCGAGTGGTATGCCTACCACGAGATATGATGAAATGGGAGCGGGTGGTATGCCTACCACAAGATATAATAAAATGGAATTGGGTGGTATGCCTACCACGAGATATGATGAAATGGGAGGGGGTGGTATGCGTACCACGAGATATGAGAGATGGGATCGGGTTACTCACCTGTAACAAGATGAAATTGAAAGTGAAAGTTGCATTTATCTTTCTTTATCCGTGTTAGAAGTTAAATTACAGTTTCCTTATTGATCTTTGATATTCTATTTATCTGACACCCCCAGCATGTTCCCCTTTCCCAGCTTTAATTGCTTATTACTTGTTTACTTTTTCGCTGTATATCATATAACTGCACAGGTTTATCTGGAGTCTGGTCCTAGCCTCGTTACTACCTCGTCAGGGTTAACCTAGACACTTACCAGCACATGGGGTCGATTGTACAAATGCTACACTCTACACTTATATGCAGATACCGGAGCAATGTGTGGGCAGTAGCATTAGCTAGGGAGCCAGTCTTCAATCCACCGAGACTCCGAGGTAGCCTTGCAGGCGTCCGCAAGCCCGACATCTCCTATATCTTGTATTTCATTTTGTTATCTCATGTATTTGAGACAAATAGTATTTTATTTCTTTCAAACGGTTGTATTTAGCACTCTTAGTAGTCCGTGGATGTTGTGACACAATTTCTTGGGTAGAGGCATATGTTGATTTCCGCAGTATTATTTAGCTTATTTAATTTAAGTCTTCCGCTTTAATTTCATATCTCGTTGTTATTGAACTATTTAACGCTTGTTGTTATTATTCACGAAAGGATTAAAAATGTAAGAGTTAGGAGTTTATGATTTCGTGGCTTGCCTAGCTTCTATAAGTAGGCGCCATCACAACCCCAAGGGTGGGAAATCCTGGTCGTGACAAGTTAGTACCAGAGCTCTAGGTTGCATAGGTCTCACAACTCACAGAATCTGGGTCTGAGGGATCGGTACAGAGACGTTTGTATTTATCTCCCAGAGTCTACAAGGTTAGGAAAACTTCACATTTGTTCTTTCTTGTCGTGCGGTTTTGTTTCTCAAATGATAATTAAATTTATACTCTGTTCTTTTGCAGATGGCGAGAACACGCGCTTTCTTATCTACAGCTCTGCAGCCCGAGCCCCCAGCAGCAGCTTCCACTAGGGGCAGAGGGCAAGGCCGAGGCCGTGCTAGAGGCCGAGGTAGGGGTAGAGCATATTCCCGAGCACCAGTACCACTGGTAGAGCTTCAGGTGGATTTTGAGAAGGAGGTTCCGGCCGCAGCAGTTTTGGTGGGCCTAGCTCAGGTCCCAGAGGGGTTTATTGCTACTCCAGTTCTTCAGGACGCTCTGGTCTGATTGATGGGTCGTATGGAGAGTGTCACCCGAGCAGGTTTGCTTCCTATTGCACCAGCCACTTCTCAGTCTCAAGGAGGGGCTCAGACTCCTGCTACTCACATTCCAGAGCAGGTAGCTCCCTATATTCAAACTCTAGCGGTTCAGCTAGTAGGAGTAGTTCAGCCGGGTGTAGTGGCTCAGACAAGAGATGGAGCGGCGATATCTGCCGATGTTTTGTGGAGGCTGGATGGGTTCACCAAACTCTTCACTACTACTTTCAGTGGTGCTTCTTCTGAGGATCCCTATATAGCTGCCACGAGGTTCTCAGGAACATGGGTATTGTTGAGACTAATGGGGTCAATTTTTCTACATTTCGCTTGTCTGGATCCGCCACGACTTCGTGGAGGGATTATTGCTTAGCCGGGCTAGTCGGGTTGCCATCCTTGACTTAGGAGTAGTTTACAGTGTTGTTTCTGGAGAATTTTCTCCTCTTGACTCAGAGAGGCATATCGGAGGTAGTTTGAGCGCCTCCAATAGGGTTCCATGACGGTCACCCAGTATGAGACCAGGTTGATTGACTTAGCTCGCCATGCTCTTGTTATACTTCCCACTAAGAGGGAGAGAGGGAGACGGTTTATTGATGGACACATCAAGCCGATTCGTCTCCAAATAGCTAGAGAAGTCGGGAGTGAGATCACTTTTCTGGAGGCTACCAATGTGGCTTGCAAAGTTGAGATGGTTTTGTCATATGGAGGTGGTCATGGGTCGGACAAGAGGCCCCGTCATTCAGGAAGATTCAATGGTACCTCGTCTGGAGGTAGAGAGATTCACGTGGTACAAGCCATCCTCCTAGACCCTTTCAGTTAGCTCTTCAGGTTCCTCAAGGTGCTTCAGGTAGCCGTGGTCCTCAAATGCAGTATCCCGGTCATCAGTCCTTTAGTGCACCACCAGCACCTATTAGTGCACCACCACTTCAGAGTTTCTAGGGCCGTAAGCCGAGGGCTTGTTTTACTTATGGTGACACGAGGCACATTGTTAGGAATTGTCTTCGAGCTTCGAGCAGTTCTCCACATCAGGGTTCTCGTGCTCTGGCATAGGCACTAAATGTTCCACAGCCCGCCCAGCCAGCTAGAGGTGGGGGTAGAGGTGCTAGAGGTGGAGCTCAGGCCGCCAGATGTGGAGGCCAGCCAATAGTAGGCCGTCCTAGGGAGGTAGATCAGGGTGGTGGGGCCCAGCCCCACTGTTATGCCCTTCCACCCAGGCCCAAGGCTGAGGCTCCAGATGCAGTTATTACAAGTACCATGCTGGTTTGTGATAGAGATGCTTCAGTGCTATTTGATCCAGGGTCTACCTATTCATACGTGTCATCTTATTTTGTACAGTACCTGGTCATGCCTAGTGATTCATTAAGTGTTCCTGTTTATGTGTCTACACCGGTGGATGATTCTATCGTGGTTTATCTAGTCCATCATTTATGTACTATGGTGATTGGGGGTCTCGAGACTTGCATATATTTGTTACTTTTATACATGGTTGATTTCGATGTTATATTGGGGATAGACTGGTTATCACCTTACCACGCTATTTTGGATTGCATTCCAAGATTTTGACCTTAGCTTTATCGGGTATGCCTCGTTTAAAGTGGATATGGACTCCTAGCCATTTACCTGTAGCGTTATCTCTTATGTGAAGGCTCGGTATATGATCGAGAAGGGGTGTTTGGCCTATTTTTCATATGTTCGTGATTCTAGTGCTGAGGTCCCTTCTATTGATTTTATGCCCGTTGTTCGTGAGTTCCTTGATGTTTTCCCTTCAAATCTGCCAAGTATGATGCCAGACAAGGATATCGACTTTTGTATTGATGTGGTTTCGGGTACTTACCTCATTTCTATCCCGCCATATCGTATGCCCCCCCTGAGTTGAAATAGTTAAAAGAGCAGTTGCAGGACTTGCTTGAGAAGGGTTTCATTAGACCAAGTGTCTCGCCTTAGGGTGCACCGGTATTGTTCGTTAAGAAAAAGGATGGTTCGATAAGAATGTGCATTGATTATCGGCAGTTGAACAAGGTAACAATCAAGAATAAGTATCCACTATCGAGGATTGATGATTTGTTCAATCAGCTTCAGGGTGCCAAGGTATTTTCAAAGATTACTACTATCAATTGAGGATTAGGGCATCCAATGTCCCTAACACAGTTCCGCACTCAGTACGGGAATTATGAGTTCTTGGTTATGTTATTCGGGTTGACAAATGCCCCAACAGATTTTATGGATTTGATGAACCGAGTGTTCATGCCTTATTTGGACTCATTCGTGACAGTCTTTATTGATGATATTTTGATATATTCTTGTAGCTGGGAAGAGCACGAGCAACATCTCAAGGTGGTTCTTCAGGCTTCGAGGGATAGTCAGCTATATGTTAAATTTTCGATGTATGAGTTCTGGTTGAGTTCAGTTGCATTCCTAGGTCATGTTTTATTGGTAGAGGGTATTTAGGCTGATTCGAAGAAGATTAAGGCAGTCAAGAACTAACCTAGACCAGCATCAGCTACAGAGATTCGGAGTTTCTTGGGATTGGCAGGCTACTATCATCGGTTCGTGGAGGGGTTCTCATCTATCGCAGCCTCGATGATCAGGTTGACCTAGAAGGGTGCCCAGTTCAGATGGTCGGACGAGTGTGAATCGAGTTTCCAGAGGTTCAAGGCAGCTTTAATTACAGCACATGTATTGGTTTTGCCCACGGGTTCATGGCATTATACAGTTTATTGTGATCCTTCCCATGTTGGGCTTGGTGCAGTGTTGATACATGATGGAAAGGTCATTGCCTATGCTTTGAGGTAGTTGAAGATTCATGAAAAGAACTATCTAGAACATGATTTAGAGTCAGTAGCCATCGTTCACGCATTGAGGATTTGGAGGCACTATCTGTATGGCGTAGCGTGTGAGGTGTTCACGGATCATAAGTCTTCAGTACTTGTTCCAGCAAAAGGAGTTCAATTTGAGGCAGAGGAGGTGGTTGGAGTTGTTGAAAGATTATGAGATCACCATTTTGTATCATCCTCGAAGGCCAATATGGTGGTCGATGCGTTGAGTTGGAAGTCAGCAAGTATTAGCAGCCTTGCTTATATTCCAGTCGGTGAGAGGCCGCTTGCTTTGGATGTTCAGGCTTTGGCCAATTGGTTTGTGAGGCTGGATATTTCCGAGCCTAGTCAAGTATTATCTTGCACGGTCCCTCATTCTTCATTGTTGGAGCGTATCCGTGATCGACTGATGATCCCCATTTGTGTGTCCTTAGAGACATGGTGCAGCGTGGAGGTGCCAAGCAGGTTACCTTAGGTGATGATAGAGTTTTGAGAATGGAGGGTCGTGTTTATGTGCCTAACGTGGATGGGCTTCGAGAGTTGATTTTAGAGGAGGCCCACAACTCTTGGTAATCTATTCATCCGGCTGTAGTAAAGATGTATTAGGATTTGCGGCAACATTATTGGTGGCACAGAATGAAGAAGGATATCGTTGCCTATGTGGCTAGGTGTTTGAATTGTCAGCAAGTTAAGTGTGAGCATCATAGCCTGGTGGGTTGTTTCAGAGGATTTAGCTTCCCTAGTGGAAGTGGGAGTGGATCACTACAGAATTCGTTGTTGGACTCCCACAGACTCAGAGGAAGTTCGACGCAGTTTGGGTCATTGTTGATAGGCTGACCAAGTCAGTGCATTTCATTCCTGTGGCAATCTCTTATTCATCCAAGAAGTTAGCTAAGTTATAATCGAGAGATAGTTCGCCTTCATGGTGTGCCCATATCTATCATTTTGGACTGGGGTACACAGTTTACCTGCGCTTCAGGAGAGTAGTTCAGCGAGAGTTGGGCACGCAGGTTGAGTTGAGCATGGAATTTCATCCCCAGAAGTATGGTCAATCCAAAAGGACTATTCAGATTTTGGAGGATATGCTCCGAGCTTGTGTCATTGACTTTGGAAGTTTGTGGGATCAGTTTTTGCCTTTAGTAGAGTTTGCCTACAACAACAACTAACAGTCGAGCATCCATATGGCTCCTTATGAGGCTTTATATGGTAGGTGGTTTCGATCTCCAGTTGACTGGTTTGAGCCGGGGGAGGATCGGTTGTTGGGTACGGATTTTGTTTAGGAGGCCTTGGACAAGGTCAGGATAATTCAGGATAGGCTTCGCACAGCTCAATCTAGGAAAAAGAGTAATGCAGACTGCAAGGTTCGAGATGTGGCTTTTATGGTTGGTGAGAAGCTATTGCTCCGAGTGTCACCTATGAAGGGCGTGGTGAGATTTGGGAATAGGGGCAAGTTTAGCCCTAGGTTCATTGGTCCGTTTGAGATTCTTGATCGAGTAGGAGAGGTGGCTTAGACGCTTGCATTGCCGTCGAGCCTATCAACTGTGCATCTACTGTTTCATGTGTCCATGCTCCGGAAATATTACGGCGATCCATCCCACATATTAGATTGCAACACTGTCCAGTTGGGCAAGGACTTGTCTTATTAGGAGGAGCCAATATCTATTCTAGACCGGTAGTTTCGTCAGTTGAGGTCGAAGAGTTTCCCTTCTGTTCGTATTCAGTGGAGAGGTTAGCCTCCTGAGGCATTAACTTCGAAGTCCGAGTACGATATGCGGAGCCGTTATCCTCATCTTTTTCCCAACTCATGTACTTCCTTCTTTTGTCCATTCGAGGATGAACTATTGTTTTAGAGGAGAATGATGTGACAACCCAAAGTGTCATTGTCACACCTCCTTTTCACTACACCCCCCGAGAAGGGTATAATAAGAGAGTTTTTCCAACTCAAAGTGACAGTCGAAACGAAATATATTTATTTAAATATTCAGAGTCGCCACTTGGGATAATGTATAGTATCCCAAGTCACCGGTTCAAATCTCGAATCGAGGAAAAGACTGACTCTGTTTTACAGTCTGCGAACACATAAATCCAGGTAAGAAATTCTATTAACCCGGGAGAAGGTGTTAGGCATTCCCAGATTCTGTGGTTCTAGCACGGCGTCTCAACTGTTATAATTGGCCTATTATCTGATTTTAAAACACTTTTAAACCTATGTTCATTTTAACTTTAAAATTCACTTTTAATTATTTTAAGGAAGATTTTAACGTCATCTTAAACATGTCTTAGAACCGTGCCACATCCGAGACACATTTTATTTAACGTTGTTAGGATTTGGATTTGGGTCACATGAAATGCACACTCGAGTTTAGTAAAGTAACTTTAAATTACGCGCCTAAAGCAATTACACGTTTCAAGTTTGCGAGTGCCATGAAAAATTCGCAAATGGCACACCTCGATTATAATTTCAAAGGATTGTACTTAACTAAAGTAAACTACGATGTTTATAATTTCAAGAGAATTCCCTAAGTTTGTTGTGAAAGGCTATAGATTATAGCCTTTAAAGCAGATGAGGCCTACAACGGATTAAACAGTTCAAATTAGTATACTAACGTCCAGTATAACAAACCAAGAAAGGCACATTCAAACAACTTTGACATCTCACATGGATACCAGTAATTAATCATCATACACACGAAATTTGAAGTTCAGAGGAATTGATTCCAAACAAATTTTCCATTTGACCAAAATTGAAATATATGAAGCTAAGGTCCAAACGCATTTGACGAATACACAGTAATGAAGAGACGAATCTGACATTGAGAAGCAGCAATCAAATTCCAAATATGACTAAAACTATAAAATAATTATATAAATCCTCCATCTTAAACACAAACCATAACATAACTCCAACTCAGATGGTTGCTAATGGCTGTTGTGGTTGGGATCAAGTGAAGAAGCAGTGGTTGTTGGTTTTGGATTGTTTATTTTGTTGAACAACTGAAGGGTTGCTGTGTGTTGTTGTTGGAATGAGAGATGAAGGTTGCCTACAGGTTGATGAAGAAGATGAAGGGCAGGGAGGGATCATGTATAGAAGATGAGGTCAAAGGAGTGGGTCTCATGAAAAGCTGCGCTTCTCATTTTTGTTTTCCCCAGGCGTTATTTTTTTGTTCTCCTCAGCTTATTGTAGGCGTTACTTACAATATAAGTCTAGGTTTTAGGTGTATTTTTTTTTGTGTATTTTGCCAATTAGTCCTTAGGTCTTTTTGTGTTATGTTATTTAGGTTTTTTTATTTAATTTTTATTTCAAAGAAGGTCTAGAAGGGTCCCTAGAATTAACTTAGTGGGTATTGGATAATGAGCTTGAGGAATGGGCTAGAAACTTGGACCTTTATGACTAGCTATGTTTAAAATTAACTTAATTAACTAAAAATATTATAAAAGATATTAATTAGCTCTACTTAAGTAAAAATAATTATTTAAATTAAACTGACCATTAAAACAAAATTATTTTTTGGTTTTTTAAGGTTAAAAATGACTACAAAACATTAATGAACCTATTTTTTGTAATTTTTGTTTTCTTGTAATAAAATAAAAGCAAAAGTAAAAGAGTAAAAATGAGTTGAAATAGCTATATTAGACCTAAATGAAATATTTACGTGCTAGAATATGAAAAATCTTAGGAAGAGTCAAAAATCACATGTCTACAACTACCCCTCTTTGACTGGAAACACGAAGAGTTTTCAGACAAAGAACAACTAGACGGGTTTTTTGACCCGGCCCTTATTTGGGAGAGACTAAACTGAGAAAAGGGGAATGTGACAGAGCCCTGATTTTTGAGTTGCCTACATATCCTTTGCTATAAAGGAATCAGGCCACGTGTAGTTCGGAGGTGAGTGAGGTGTTAAGCATACCGGGGTGGCGAGTTGGTCGAGGTGCCGTTTCGTCGAGGTTCCAGTCCGCAGTCCTGTTATTACATCAAACTCACAAAATGAAAAAGACTAACTAAACCTGTCAACGACGAGTTACAAGATTCCTATCTATAAGTCTTTTGAAGCTTGATCTTGAGTCTTGAGTGGTTCTTCATGCAGACTTTAGATTTGAACTTGACGCTTGCTAGTTGCAGGTGCTAGTTCATTCCTCTTCATATTTTCAAATCAAGATTGGACATGCAGTGCATGTGACCTTAACTATGTCTTGAAAAGCTCACATCTTTTATCAACTTCTGCATTTGGATTCACTTTTTGCCTTTCTCTCTCTCTTTTTTGGATCATGACTAACTTTGTTGATCACCTTGGATTGTTGACTCACCTTCTCGCTGCGAGCTTCTTTTGTTGATGACTTGAATTAAATTCTGAAGTGAATTCTCGTATTCTCCAAGTAGGCGCCTGATTTTCAATACTCAAACTATCTTCCTTCGAAACTTGGACTGTCTTCCCTTGTTCTCCGGGTGGGCGCCTAATTGCTAACCTTGCACTGTTTGTCCTTCCCTATTAAACTTGAAATGTTTTCCTTTTGTTTTTCAAGTTGGTGCTCGATTGCTGAACTTGAACTGTCTTCCTTTGAACATTGATGCTTTCCCTTTGTTCTCTAGGTGGGCGCCTGATTACCAACATTTGAATTATATTCCTTTCTTCTAAAACATGAATTGTTTTCCCTTTGTTTTTTAGGTGTTCTCCTGACTACTGAACTTGATTCATTTCCCTTTGAAACTGCTTTCCCTTGAAACTTGAATTGTCTTCCCTTGTTCTCCAGGTGGGCACGTGATTGTGGGTTCCTACAATCAAAACAAACAAAATAAACGAAATTTTCTACCCTAGTTTGCACTAGGAAGATTTGTGAGTTGTTAACAAAATTGTAAACCACTTATACTACTGATGCAATGATGAGAGTAAACAAAAGACTAGACTAGGATGTGCGTCTCCAGAAACTTTGACTAGAAAATGCGTTTGCTAAAATACAACCTGAAGGAACCAAACTAGGAAGTACGTCTCCTAGAGGTGAATTTAAATGACCAAGACTAGGAAGTGCCTCTCCTAGGGGTGAAACCTTCAGTGACTAAAATTAGAAAGTGCGTCTCCAATGAATGAACTCCCAATTCAGGAAGTGCGTCTCCTACAGGTGTATCCTGAAAGACCCAGACTAAGAAGTGCGTCTCCCAGGGGTGAAACTTCAATGACTTAAACTAAGAAGTGTGTTTCCTATCAAGGAACTATCAATTTAGGAAGTGCGCCTCCTATGGGTGAATATCAACTTAGGAAGTGCGTATCCTAGGGGTGAAACTTCAATGACTCAAACTAGGAAGTACGTATCCTATGGATGAACTATCAATTTAAGAAGTGCATCTCTTATGGGTGAAACTTCAATGACTCAAACTAGGAGGTGCGTCTCCTATGAATGAACTATCAATTTAGGAAGTGCGTCTCCCATGGGTAAAACAATTGATGACTCAAACTAGGAAGTGTGTCTCCTATGAATGAAATCTTAATTTAGGAAGTACGTCTCATTTTAATCAAACTAGGCAGTGAGTCTCCTATGAATGAACTCTTAATTTAGGAAGTGCGTCTCCTACGGGTGAAACTTCAATGACTCAAACTAGGAAGTGCGTCTCCTATGAATGAACTCTTAATTTAGGGAGTGTGTCTCCTATGGGTGAAACTTCAATGACTCAAACTAGGAAGTGTGTCTCCTATGAATGAACTCTCAATTTAGGAAGTGCGTCTCCTACGGGTGAAACTTCAATGACTTAAAATAGAAAGTGCGTTTCCTATGAATGAACTCTCAATTTAAGAAGTGCGTCTCCTATGGGTGAAACTTCAATGACGCAAACTAGGAAATGCGTCTCCTATGAGTGAACTCTCAATTTAGGAATTGTGTCTCCTATGGGTGAAACTTCATTGACTCAAACGAGGAAGTGCGTCTCCTATGAATGAACTCTTACTTTAGGAATTGTGTCTCCTATGGGTGAAACTTCAATGACTCAAACTAGGAAATGCGTCTCCTATGAATGATCTCTTAATTTAGGAACTGCTTCTCCTATGGGTGAAACTTCAATGACTCAAACTAGGAAGTGCACCTCCTATGAATGAATTCTTAATTTAGGAAGTGCATTTCCTACAACAACATATAACTTGAAAACCCAGACTAGTCAGTGTTTCTCTTAGGGGTGATGTGTAATCTTTCAATAGCCTTTGAGCAGAATTGGGGCATTACACCAGAAAATTTCAAGCTTCCAAGCTTTGATATGAACATAGCTTCCGTCCCTTTTTAGACAAAGAAAACTTGTGAGTTTAAACATGGTGGTAGGTTTGTGGCCTTGACTTTGCGGTGATTGCTCCTTCACTTGCCATGGTAACTTTGATTTCACCTTGAAAGGCATTGCTTGCTTATTGACTAACCAATTTCTCTGTCACCCTTATCACAGAAAATACCTCTTCTCCGTTCAGACCCAATACTCTTTATCTATTGCATTGCTCATAAACTGACATTTACCAAACTGTTTTGTGTCACATGAGTCCAAAGCACGTCAATTGCCACCCACTCAGTGCGTATCTTGTTCTTTCTTGACTTAAACCACCGGCCTTGTCCTTGAGGTCTACTGCTCCTTAACTTGCCATGATAACTTTGATTTCCGCTTGGAAGACCTTGCTTTTCATTGGTTAAACACTTTCTCTGTCAACCTCATCATAGGGAATACCTTTGATCCGTTCACCTAACATCCTCTATCTGTTGCATTGTTCATGAATTGATATATACCAAACCTTTGTATTTCACATGAATCCCAAAGCACGTTGGTTTTTACCAGCTCAGTGTGCACATTGTTCTTTCCTGACTTATGCCACTTTGATGTGCTAGCCAGATCCTATTTTGTGCAATTGGAAAGTTGGTGGCAAATTTGAAGTCATTCTCACTTGTTATGACCAAACAGACTTAGGAAGAGGAAGTAAACAAGACAAAAGGAACAGAGTAAAGGACAATGAAAAGAGATGATCCCTAACAGGAGAACTACACACTTATCAGATGTGGATACCAACTCTAATGACCATGACATGCACCTTTGGATTATCAAGCAAGTCTAATGTTCAACTCTTATTGCACCTCTTCACCGTGAAACTTGGCTTCAATGCTCCGATTTTTCAATCTGATTCACGATCCTTATTTGACTTGTAGTGCTTGAAGGGTTTTCACCATCAAGCCTGTCTCATTTTGTTCTTTCCCTCAACTTATCGTTGCCTTATGGTGCCTGTGAAGGTTTTTATCAATAATACTCTCTCATTTTGTTCTTCTTTTTGTTCAGAATGGAGTGTTGTCCCTGATATGAATCAACTCTACTTGCTCGACTTGGCATCTCTTGAAGAGTGCTCGGAAGGTCTTTCTATGGACCGTAATGTGTGCTTTTGGATAGGGTTAGAAAGAAAGGGTACCACGAAGGCTCAAAACAACTTGAATGGGTTCAAACTTACAACTTTTAGAATCAGATCGTTTACACAACCACAACTTCTGCCCCAGTTTCTTTTCCAGGATTGGATTTTTATTTTGATGAGACCGAACCATGAGGCTGCCTACGTATCCTTAAAAGGAATCAGGTCAAACGTAGATCATGTCATAGGAATTGCTTTGTTTCTTTTGTGCTTTTCTCTTTTTTTTTTCTTTTTTTTCTTCTTTTCTTTTATTTAGTATTTTCTCATTTTATTTCCCTTTTTCTCTTCTATTTTCCTTCTTTCTCTTTTTTGCTGTATCAGTATAAACTCTGCTTCTGATTCCAAAAGAGGGATATGAAAGAAAATTAATAAGGCTTAAAGGGGTAATTAAATAAAAATGTATTTAGATAGCAGAATAAAATGCCTTCATCATTCCAATCTTCAAAACATGCCAGATAAAAACAACACAATTAAACAAACCAAAGAAATCACACATAATATCTTTTGACTGCATTAAAATTGATAGCTATATCCAGAAATTTTCCTTCTACATCTGTTAAATGCAAAATACCATTGGACAACACTCTCATTACCAAAACAGCCCCTGCCAATTAAGGGCAAACTTTCCTTTAGCTTCAACCTAATGCGACATGATGTGTTTCAATAGTATTTCTTTATGTTTTATCTGCCCCAATTTCACACAATTCGGGCTTGAAGGGATCTCAAATGCCTTTACTTATTTCCCTCAAATGTCCCTATCATCTTCAAAATTGTTTCATTGCTTCATGACTAAACTAACTTTTTAAGACCAGACTGAGAATTATGCGTGCATGTCATGTCACTAGAGTCAACATGAAAAAGAATATAAGAGGAAAAGAGAACTAAACAAAAATGACTAAAAATAATAAAAAACAAAAATTGCATTAGACAGATGGTAAAAGGGTTTGAACAACAAAACAAGCAAACTAAACTGGGGTTGCAACCTTGGAACAAATCTAGACAACAGTAAACGAGTTACTACGAAAAAACAAACTAGGAAAAATAATAGGATAGAAGGGTTTGCATCACAAGAATCCGGATTACAACCCTAAAAATAATCGGACAACAGAAATGACAACAAAATAAACCACCAAGACTCCTCTCCAGCTAGCCAAGAGATGAAACATCTTTCCAATTACCAAGAACAACATCTTAGACACTGGGTTCCACATCAATATTTCCAGAACCATTAACAATGTCATTATCATTAACTTCAGTTAGCAAGTTTCCAAGAGGATTTATATGCTCCCTGTGACTATCATTGATCACAATTACCCCTTCTTGAATCATTCTTTCTATTTCCCTTTCCAAAGAACAACAATCTTCAATGCTATGCCCTTGGATATTAGAGTGGTACATGTATCGTACAGTGTTTTGAGTTATTAGTTTGCTAACAATCTCATCCTCTCCAAATTGAAAGAAAGGAGCTCCCAAAAATCACAAAAAAGGTGCGGCTCTCCCTAGTGGTCTTAGAGATGTTACTCTATTTTCTTAGAGTTTCATTTTTAGGGTGTTTTTAGGTTGGCTTTTATAGAGGGTAGGGATCTGGTTTTTATAGGGTTTTTTAGGTTAATGGGTATGAGCATAAGAATTATGAGCTTGGGAATTATGGGTTAGGTTCAAAATTATGCCTAACAAATTGGTTGCTCGAGCCCAAGTTTTATTCTTTCTCCGCGAACGGGACTAAAATATGACCATATTTATTAATTAGTCATACTTAAATAAAATAACTATTAAAATTAATTATTTTTTAATATTTTTCAAGATTAAAAATGACTACAAAATATCAAACAGAACTATTTTTGTAATTTTTATTTTCTTGTAATAAATTAAAGTAAAATAGTCAAAATTAATTAAAATAACTAAATTAGGCCTAGATTAAATATTTACATGCTAAAATATGAAAAATCTTGGGGAGGGTCAAAATTACATGTCTACACATGTTAGACTCTAGAACTGTCCAGGTGGACCAAGACTTGTCCTATAAAGAGGAGCCGGTAACTATTTTAGACCGGCAGATTCGTCAGTTGAGATCAAAGAGTTTCCCTTTTATTCGTGTTCATGTGAGGGGCCAGTCTGTTGAGGCATCAACCTGAGAGTCCGAGTCCGATATACGAAGCCGTGTTTCCATCTTTCCCCCCACTCAGGTACTTCCTTCTTCTGCTAGTTCAAGGATGAACGGTTGATTTAGAGGTGAGTAATGTGATATTTCAAATGTTCATCACTTATTTTACAAATACATTTTGTGAACAGAAGGGACTTAAAACCTCTTTTTGTCTCAACTCTATCCGGAAAGTCATTATGTGAAAATTTGTGAAAAATGATGAATTTTGCTTTTAAAATAAATTTAGGTTGAGTTTGGTCAATATTTTGGGTAAACGGAACCGGATCAGTGATTTGACGGTCTTGGAGAGTCCGTAGGAAAATATGAAACTTGGGCATATGCCCGAAATCGAATTCCGATGTCACAAGCCCGAGAAATGAATTTTTGAAGAAAATTATTTAACTGAAAATTCTAAAGTTTTTGGAAATTTGAATATAATTGAATTTGATGGTATCGGGTCCGTATTTTAGTTTTGAAGTCCAGTACATGTCATATATGTGATTTAAGTCGTGCCTATAAAATTTGGTAGGAAACGGACTTGAAATGATGTGAATCGGACCTTCGGTTGTTAAAACATGAACTTAAGAGTTCATGAGATTTTGTTCTTTGACTTAATGCTAGATTCATAGATATTGATGTTATTATGATGATTTGATCGCACGAGCAAGTCTATGTGATATTTTTGGACTTGCGTGCATATTTCGGTTGAAGCCCCGAGGGCTCAAGTGAGTTTGGGATAGGCCGCAAACTGAAATTTGGACTTAGGAAATTGCTGGTATGTTAGCTTGCAAATGCGAAACAAGTATCGCAAATGGAAAATTGACCTGGACTGCCTTGGTTGCAAATCCGACGTTTATGTTGCAAATGTAATGTTGCAATGGCGAAGGGTCCTTCATAAATGCAAAGGTGACAGGAATGGTGCTTGGTCGCAAATGTGACAAAATCTTCACATTTGCGAAGTGGCAGTTTTCTGAAAAGTTTGCAATTGTGAATCCTAGCCGCAATTGTGACATCATAGGCCTGCTAAAATGAATTTCAGACAGTATTTCTATCATTTTACAACCTTTTCAAAACCTAAACACCTTTGGGTGATTTTGCAAAGACAACTACTCTTTAAAATTATTGTAAGTCAATTCTAACTCATTTCTTTCTATCTAATATATCTTTTTACGTTATTTCAACTCTAAATCAAGGGTTTTCATAGGGGAAATTGGGTGCTTTGGGTAGAACTTAGGTTTTTGAATTTTGGAGATTTGGACCTCGATTTGAGGTACGATTTCAAAATAAATTATATATTTGAGTTTGTGGGTGAATGCGTAATCGAGTTTTGGTTCGAACATCAGATTTTGACCATGTGGGCCCAGGTTCGATTTCTGGCTATTTGGGAAAAATGTTAGAAAACCTATTTTCATGCATTAGAATTGATTCATTTATCATTTATTGATAAAGGTAAGTAACTTATGGCTAGATACAAGCAAATTGGTGATGGAATCAAGAGGTAAAGTGGTAGTTGAGGCTTGAATTCTGCTCGTGGCATTAAGGTAGGTGTTTGGTCTAACCTTACCTTGACGAATTAGGAATTGTGTCCTATTTTTTATGTGTTAGTAGTTGAGTATGACTTATAGGCATGGTGACGAGTATCTATACGTTGGCGTCAAGCATGCCCGTGAGTTTTATACTATGATTAATGTGACTCCGTTTGTTTTGTTCATGCCTTATATGATTATTTCTAGTGTTGAGCAAGGCCAATGGAAGTAATATTGGTAACTGAATATTGAAGAGTGTTGTCTCACGTTGTGAAATGGTTTGTAGAAGTATAATTTTCAATTAAACATTATAGATCATTGGCTCAAATTGTGAATTGAATTGCAAAGTAAATGTGAAAAAGAGAAAAGAATTATGATGTTTTCTCCCTTGCCGGAATGTTGTTAATTTCTATTGTTGAGAAAGGCTTGCGGAAATAATATTGGTAATTGAACGTTGAAGAGGTTTGGCTCAAATGGTAAAATGATTTGTGGATGTATAATTGGCAATTAAACATTATAAAGCATTGGCTCAAATTGTGAATTGAATTACGAAGTAAATGCGAAAAAGAGAATCGGATTATGATGTTTTCTCCCTTGTCGGGATGTTGTTATTTTAATGTTATCTCCCTTACCGGGATGTTTTTGTTTTGATGTTGTTTCCCTTGCTAGGATATAACTGTTACAATATTGTTCCCTTGTAAGGATTTTATTGTAATTTTGTCATGACCCAAATTGGAAAACCATGACTAGCAGCTGACCATACCTGGCGAGTACTAACGTACATTTTATCTAACCTTGTTTATTATCTTTTAAGGCTGGAGAGATCAATATAAATGGTAGGCATGGATCATGGACAACAAATAATAAAATATGAGGCATGAACATATATAACATAGAATGACCAGACAATCAAGAAACTACATATAAGGTACGAGCTACCACGCTACCATGAAATACTATACACAAACACCAGCCGACAAGGCATACAAAACTATTCATGAGTCGACACCTGTCTATGAGCCTCTAAAAGAACATAAGTGCTGCAACACAGCCAGATTAGGGCCCTGACATACCCATAATGTCAATAACAAAAATTCATACCAAGACAATGGCAATTTCGGAGAAGGGATCTCGCCAATCACCGCTAAACTGCATAGCCTACAATGGTGGGGTGCTGCACCTGCCTTTCATCCGGACCTACAGCAAGAAATGCAGCGTCCACAAATAAAATGATGTCAGTACGAATAAAGTACTGAGTATGTAAGATAGGGAACCATAAATATGAATAGTAATGTAAGCATGGATAGAGAATATACAACCCGTAACATCTGGGTACCTATGAGGGCTACTGATATGAAATGCATGATACATATGTATAAATACATACACATTTAAAAGATACACCTCTGTGGACATCATCATCATCATATCGTACCCGCCGTAATAGGATTGGTAAAAAAACGTACCTGGTCATCATAAGACTCGGTAGAATCCTACCCGACCACGTGGAGCTAGAAAAACCCCAACTAGTCAGTGGTTGCACAATAAGTGACTTACCGAATCGACTATAGCGCAGCTCGGTAGAGTAATATATATGTATGTATATATATATATGTATAATGTATATATATATATTTATATATATATATATATATATATATATATATATATATATATATATATAAAATGTATGTACGACTCATGGAATCATGTTTTAAACCTTTCGGAGTGACATAAGGTCGGTATCCTCTATACACGTTATTAGGATTAACTCTTCACTATGAACCTTATAAGAATCAGGAAGTACCAAAAACATTGATAAAATAAGAATAAGAGAAGCAACATTAACATCAATCGTTCTATAAGAGGTGAAACAATATAAGTACTGCTAGCTTCTATGAGTAGAGTATCTTTGGAAGCTCGTTAATTACATTATGTACAATTGGAGTCGTGCAAAAGAAGAAAAGAAATAGCCTCACGTACCTTTTATATACTGTCCCAATCTCAAGTTATGCAATTGTCACAACTCCTTACTCTACAATAAGAGAAACGATACTATCGTTATCATTTAAGTGTCATAACTATTATGTATCGATCACAACCTATTTTACGATTAAATGGTCAGCACCTCCCCTACATATATGACTTCACACAATTCAAAAAAATCACCAAATATCCCATAAAACATCAATAATAATCATATTGAGCCTCCCAAAATAGTCCACACACAACCTAATCACTTCATACGTACAACGACCACCGTAGTCGTGTCAAACGACTCGAAAATATTATGAAAAACTATCAGCCCACAACCCTAAATCTATATGGTGTTTCTCCACACCCTTCCTCCTCCAAAACTCCACAAAATAGTAGTAAAATACGCAGCTCAACAACAACAGAAAACAATCTCGTACAAGTAAATAACTCGAACTCACGGCTTCCTACCACTATCCCGTGAGTTCTTTCATGTATAGAACGAATTACCATGAATTCACAGCAGAAAAAATTTGTGAAAGAGGGCAGTAACATACCTTACTTTTTGGATAACTCATTCCTTCCCTTGGTTCTTCGAATTCTAGGTTTTACCCCCAATTAGAACTTGAAAGAGAGGGAAAATTGATTAGGGTTTGTGTGGGACTTTTTGGGGGAGGAGTTGTAGGGATTCAATTTGGATTTGAAGATCTTAGATAAGGGTGAAATATTTGAGTTTATAATCCCTTAAAATTCCTCTCTTTGCCGACTTTGGAACTTTTACGTTTGTCCTCTCATTTTGGCAAGTAGATGATGCGCCTACTTGTTACCTACCAATCTGCGTAGGCTTGCAAAAATTCAAATATTATTATACTCCTAGATCGTACAAACGGTTTAATGCATTGGAAACTAGACTCATAGATCTTTAATTTGGTGGTTAGATCACCCCCGAATTCCTTGTAAATTGGGAGAAAAGCTTAGAAACATTTGATCTAATGTTTAAGTAAAATTATGAACCTAAGTTGCGATAACTTTTGTCGACTTTTGTTTCATAACACGTTTGACTTCAAAACTTATGATATGGATATTATATGATTCAAATACCTTAATACATGAGCTCTTGAGTGTACTAAGCACCTCTATGCTTACCTGAAAATACGAGTTACAACATCCTTGATTTTTTTAACTCTAATATTACTTAATCACCCTTATACACCCTTGTATCACTTAAGACCAATAGGATTAACTTCTTACCATCTCAAAGATAATTCCTTCTTGGATTTATGTTAACTAACATATGGCATGAACTAATGCATGTGCATATGGGTTGGAACACCCCCCCCCCCCTCTTAGGAATATTTGTCCTCGAATGTAAAGGTTCATGGGGAGTTTAAATCATCGTGGATTCTGGCCGAGTTTCTCCCATAAATAGAGGATGAACTTGCAAGAATTAAACTCAATGTATGGCCTTACAAAATATGCAAAGCATTATGGACATGTACATTATCTGCATATCACCATTTTGTATTAAGGAAGAGTATTCTCAAGCTATTGCTTACCTCATAGAGTTGTTCCACCTTCTAGTACATCATGTGTTCCCCTAGCATCCTAGTTATCTTTATTCTGGAACAGGTAAGGGTATTTAGACTTCATATCCTCTCCTGATTCCCATGAAATTTCTTCCATATTCTTGTTCCTCCACAATACTTTGACAGAAGCTACATCTTTTGTTCTCATCTTGCGGGCTTGTCGATCTAATACAACCACTGACACTTCTTCATATGATAGATCCTATGTAACTTGTACATATTTGATAGGGACAACTCGAAAAGGGTCTCCAATACATTTTCTCAACATAGATACATGGAATACTGAATGGACAAATTCCAATTCAGATGGCAATTCTAATTTATAAGAAACATGTCCAATTCGTCCAAGAATTTTATATGGACTGATATACCTTGGACTCAGCTTACCTTTCTTCCCAAAACGCATAACACTCTTAATTGGTGAGATCCTCAGGAAAACCCAATCACCAACCTCAAAATCCAGATCACGACGTCAGACATCGTAATAAGACTTTTGCCTGCTTTGTGTCGCCCTCAATCGTTACTGTATCACCTTCACCTTCTCAATGGCTTGGTGAATCAAATCTGGCTCATATAATTCTGTTTCACCGACTTCGAACCATCCAAGTGGTGATCTACATATCCTCTCATATAGTGCCTCGTATGGGGCCATTTTAATACTGGAATGGTAGGTACCATTGTAGGAGAATTTTATGAGTGGAAGATGGTCATCCCAATTTCCCTTAAAATCTAGAACACATGCTCGTAGCATATCTTCCAGTGTCTGAATGGTATGTTCAGCCTGTCTGTCAGTCTGTTGATGAAATGCACTGTTGAGATTCACTTGTATGCCTAAACCCTTTCTGAAAAGACCTCCAAAAGGTAGCCGTAAATTGAGTCCTTGGTCTGATATAATAAATATCGGTACACCATGAAGTCTACCAATCTCCTTAATATTTAACTTCACATAATCTTCAGCCGTGTAAGTAGTCTTAACTGGCAGAAAATGGGCACATTTTGTAAGTCGATCAATTATCACCCAGATATAGTCAAACTTATAATAAGAGCAAGGTAATCCGATAATGAATTCCATATTAATCACCTCCCATTTCCAGGTTGGAATCTCTATATTCTAAAGAAATCCATTGGGTTTTCGATGTTCTATCTTAACTCGTTGACAATTGGGACACTGGCTACAAATTTGGTAATAGACTTCTTTATGTTATCCCACCGATACTGCTCCTTGACATCATGATACATATTTGTCGAGCCGAGATAGATGGAATATTGGGATTCATCAATCTCATTCATAATTTTCTCTCGCAAGCCTGCCACATAATCAACCCTGGTATCTTAGTGCCCTATCTCATCCGATCTCAAAAGCCATAATTTTACACTGCTGAATGCTCTCTCTCAATCTTACTAAGATAGGATCTTCATATTGCCGTGCTTTTACCTCGGCTACCAAAGACGACTTTGATGTATTACGTACAGTAACACCTCCATCATCAGAGTCTAATAATCTGATTCTTATTTTGGCTAGATGATGAAGCTCTTTAGTCAACCCCCATCTACTTACTTCAATATGTACTAAGCTTCCATTGACTTACGGCTCGAATGTCTGCCACATAATTAGCTTTACCGAGATGATACAATATCTCGATGTAGTAGTCTTTTAGTAATTCAAGCCACCTAGGCTGCCTAAAATTCAGCTCTTTCTGCTTAAAGATGTATTGAAAACTCCTGTTATCTCTGTAGATATTAACATGGATGTCATATAAGTAGTTCCGCCATATCTTCAAAGCATATATTACTGCAGCCAATTCCAAATCATGGGTTAGAGAATTCCTTTCATGCTTTTTCAATTTTATTGATGCATAAGAAATCATCTTCCCACGCTATATCAATACGCACCCCAAACCTAACCTGAGGCATGACAATATACCACATAACCTTTTGTTCCTTCAGGGAGAGTGAGCACTGGTGCAAATGTAAATCGATTCTTCAGCTCCTGAAAACTACGTTCACAAGTGTCAGACTACTAGAACTTGGTAGCTTTATGTGTTAACTTAGTCAACGGTGCTGAGATAGAGGAAAACCCTTCTACAAACTGCCTATAATATCCTGCTAGCCACAGGAAGCTGCAGACATCTGATGGTGTTGTAGGTCTCGACCAATTCTTTACTGTATCAATCTTCTAAGTATCGACACTAATACCCTCATCAGATATCACATGGCCAAGGAATGCTACTAAGTTCAGCCAAAATTCACATTTGGAGAGCTTAGCATATAACGTACGATCTTGAAGAGCCGGTAATACTATCCACAAGTGGCCCGCATGTTCCGCTTCCGAACGAGTATACACCAGAATATCATCATTGAATACAATCTCTAGAACATCAAGATAGGGCTTGAATACAGTATTCATGAGATCCATAAAAGATGCTGGGGGATTTGGTAGCCCGAATGACATCACCAAGAACTCAAAGTGCCCATATCTTTTCCAGAGGGCCATATTTTGAATATCCTTCTCCTTAACTCTCACCTGATGATACCCTGAACATAAGTCAATCTTGGAGAAATACTTGGCACCCTGGATTTGGTCAAACTGGTCATCAATTCTTATAAGTGGATACTTGTTCATTATAGTAAACTTATTCAACTGTTGATAGTTGATACACATCCGTAACGACCTGTCTTTCTTCTGCACAAATAGGACTGGTGCACCTTAAGTGAAGTGTTAGGCCTAATGAAGCCTTTATCCAACAAGTCCTTCAACTGCACCTTCAACTCTCACAACTCTGTTGGGGCCATTATGTATGGAGGGATAGATATCGGTTGAGTGTCAGGCAACACATCAATGCTAAACTCAATCTCCCTTTTATGAGGAAGGCCTAGGAGTTCCTATAGGAAATTATCTGTAAATTCATTGACCACGGGGATTAATTATGGAGCAGGCAGCTTCCCCTCCGCATGCCTAACGCGAACGAGACGATAAATGTAACCTTTTAGGATCATTTTCCTTGCCTTAAGATAGGAAATAAACCTACCTTTTAGTGTAGCAATGTTCTCCTTCCCTTCAATGACGGGTTCACTAGGAAATTGAAAGCTAACCATCTTCGTATTACTGTGAACATTTGCATAGCACGAGTCCAACCAGTCAATTCCAATTATCACATCGAAATCAACCATTTCTGACTCAAATAAATTTTCCGAGGCTTGATGACTACAAACATTATAGTGCAACCTCTATATACCCTTCTAGCAATTACTGATCTCTTATTGAAGTAGATACCGCAAGGGCGTTACTTATCAATTCAGGCTCAATACCAAACTTATTAGCCATAAAGGGTGTAACATATGATAATTTAGATCCCATATCAATCAATGCATATACATCATAATAAAATACAGACAATATACCTGTAACAACACTTGGAGAGGACTCAAGATCCTGCCGAGCTACTAGTGCATAAGTTTGATTTTCAGCACCACTCGAACTCGGCACTGCATCTTTACCTCTACCACAACCTATCGACTGCTGAAAACCTTGTGCTGGATGTCGAACTGAAGAGGAAGAACTAGACACAGATCCTGTCGGTTGAGCCATACCATCACCTCTTCCGTTAGGACAATCCCGTATCATATGACCAGGCTATCTGCAACAATAACATGCATCACAACCTCGATGACATAGTCCAAAGTGGGCCTTGTCGCACTGATCACAACGTGGCATTGGGGGTCTCGTCTGACTAATATCCCTGTGATGTTGCAAGCCTAATGCCCCCGAACTCTGACTTGGACCAGAATAGGTAAATCAATCATATCGAGGCCACTGAAACTGTGGAGGAGCACTAGCTACAGGTTGCGCCGACTGGGGCCTGACGTTGCCTCTGAAGTCATCAGAATACCTTGTAAATATCGCCCTCTTATGCTGGCCCCTATCCTTCTCCCTATCTGCCCTGTGCTGGCGCTTACGATCCTCTAGGGTCTGGGCATAAGCTTGAATACCGGAAATATCCATGCCCTCCACCAAAGAGGCTGTCATACACTCATTTATCAGATGTGGTCCCAACCCGTTCACGAACAAATTCACCCTATCACTCATCTCGCCCACCATATGGGCAGAATACCTTGCTAAAGAATCAAAATGCATATTGTACTCTCGCACAATCATATTACATTGGCTAAGGTTTAAGAACTTATAGACTCTAGCTTGTCGTATCTCAACTGGCAAGTAGTGACAAAGAAAGCCTTAGAAAATTCCTTCCACTCAGCTGGAGGAGAATTATGACCGTTGGATCTCTACCAACTATCATACCAGAGAACTGCTAAATCTCGTAGTTGATAAGAAGCCAACTCTACTGCCTCTGTATCACGAACATGCATAACCCACAGTGTATAATGAACCTGGTAAATAAAAATTTGCAGGTCCTCCTCGGGGTCTGATCCGGTAAACACTGTAGAGTCTAAATTAATAAAATCACGATCTCTCATACTAACTGGTTTATCAGCAGCACCTGTATTCTGCCTCTGAGCCTGAGCAGCTACCAAGCTGGTCAATAACTTCAAAGCATTCCGCATATCCTGGTTTGTAGTGCCAGACAGAGGAACTAGAGGTGTTGGGTGCCTCCTAATATCCTCTAGAGGAGACGGAGTAAATGAGGTATGAGACGACATCTCACTCTGAGCCTCACTTTGGCCTGCTCTGGCTTGGGGCACCTGACTGGTACCCTCTCTCGCAGCTGTATCAAGCCATCTACTAATTTTTTGCTTCCTAGTCGAAGGCATCGCTGAAAGAAAATAAGGTGAATATTAGAGATGAAAACTTATGACTCAAATCTATGCACATTCTAGATTCAAGAAGAAGGTAACAACCCTAGATATCATGTAGCCTCCTGATTATAAATGTGGGGCGCTACACATCCATAATCAAGATTCTACTAGACACGACTCATGAACTATCCCTAGGACAGACGTGATACCAAGTTTGTCACAACCCAAACTGGCGGGCCAAGACTAGCACCTGACCATACTTGTCGACTACCAATATACATTTTATCTAACCTTCTTTATTATATTTTAGGGTTGATGAGATCAATATAATTTGTAGACATGGACCATGGACAATCAACAATAAATATGATGGCATGAACATACATAACATGGGATGATCAGACAATTAAGAAACTATATATAAGGTACGAGCTACCACGCTACCATGAAAGACTATACAACAAAAGAGCTACCACGCTACCATGAAAGACTATACAACAAAACCAGCCGACAAGGCATACCAAACTATACATGAGTTGATACCCGTCTATGAGCCTCTAAAGAAACGTGAGTGTTGCAACATAGCCGAAACAGGGCCACGACATACCCATGATGTCTATAGCAAAAATGCATACCAAGACCACGGCAAGTGTGGAGAAGGGATCTCGCCAATCACCACTGAACTAGACAGCCTACTATGGCGGGGGAGCTGCACATGCCTGTCTATCATGACCTGCAACACGACATGCAATGTTCATAAATAAAAGGACGTCAGTACGAATAAAGTTCTGAATATGTAAGGCAGGGAACCATAAATACGAATAGTAATGTGAGCCGGGATAGAGAATATACATACTGTAACATCTGGGTACCTCTGAAGGATACTGGGATAAAATTCATGATACATATGTATAAATATATAAAGTGTTAAACCATACGCCTTTGTGCGCATCATCATCATCATATCGTACCCGGCCGTAATTGGCTCGGTAATAAAATGTATCCAGCCATCATAAGGTTCAGTAGAATCGTATCCGGCCACGTGCAGCTCAGTAAAACCCAACTGATCAGTGGTTGCACAATAGGTGTCGTACCTGGCAGACTATAGCGCGGCTCGGTAGAGTAAAATAGATACATATATATAATGCATGCTCGACTCATGGAATCATGTTCTAAACCTTTCGGAGTCTGTATCCTCTGTACACGTTATTAGAACTAACTCTTCACTATGAACCTTACAAGAATCAGGAAGTACCAACAACTTTGATAACATAAGAATAAGAGAAGCAATATTAGCATCAATTGTTCCATCCGAAGGGAAACAATGTAAGTACTGCTAGCTTCTAAGAGTAGAGTATCCTTGGAAGCTCGTTCATTACATTATGTACAATCAGAGTCGTGCAAAAGAAGAAAAGAAATAGCCTCACGTACCTTTTATATACTGTCCCAATCTCAAGTTATGCAATTGTCACAACTCCTTACTCTACAATAAGAGAAACGATACTATCGTTATCATTTAAGCATCATAACTATTATGTATCGTTCACAACCTATTTTACGATGAGACGGACAACACCTCCTCTATATATATGACTTCAAGCAATTCAAACAATCACCAAACAACCAAAAAACATCAATAATAATCATATTGAGCCTCCCAAAATTGTCCACGCACAACCTAATCACTTCATACATACGACGACCACCGTAGTCGTGTCAAACGACCCGAAAATGTTATGAAGAACTATCAGACCACAAACCTAAATCAATATTGTGTTTCTATACACCCTTCCTCCTCCAAAACTCCACAAAACATTAGTAAAACACGCAGCCCAACAATAACACAATGCAGTCCGCTACAAGTGAATAACTCGAACTCACGGCTTCCGGTCACCGTCCTGTGAGTTCTTACATGTATAGAACAGATTATCATGAATTCACACCAGAAAAAATGTATGAAATAGGGAAATAACTTACCTTAATTGTTGGGTAACTCAGCCCTTCCCTTGGTTCTTCAAACTCTAGGTTTTACCCATAATTCAAACTTGAAAGAGAGGAAAAATTGATTAAGGTTTGTGTGGGATTTTTTGGGGATGAGTTGCAGGGTTCAATTGGTTTTGAAGGTTTGAGATAAGGGTTAAATAACTGAGTTTATAATCCCATAAAAGTCCTATATTGGCTGACTTTGGGGCTTTTACTTTTGTCCTCTCATTTTGGCAAGTAGGTGATGCACCTACTTGTCACCTACCAATCTGCGCAGGCTTGCAAAAATACAAATATCTCTATACTCCGAGGTCATATTGACAAAATGTTTAATGATTTAGAAACTAGGCTCATAGATCTTTAATTTTTTGGGTAGATCGCCCTGTAATTCCTTGTAAATTGGGAGAAAAGCTTAGAAACATTTGACCTAATGTTTAAGTAAAATTATGAACCTAAGTTGCGACAACTTTTGTCGACTTTTATTTCATAACTTGTTGACTGCAAGACTTATGATATGGATATTATATGATTCAAATACCTTAATACATGACCTCTTGAGTGTACTAAGCACCTCTAGGTTTACCTAAAAATACGAGTTACAAAATCCTTGATTTATTTATCTTCTAATATTTTTTAATCACCTTTATATACCCTTGTATCACTTAAGACCAATAGGATTAAATCTTACCTTCTCAAAGATAATTCCTTCTTGTATTTATGTTAACTAACATATGGCATGAACTAAGGCGTGTGCATATGGGTTGTAATAAACTTTATTGATTCTCTTGTCCATATTGCTTTATGATTGTAGTTTGGGTAAGGAAGAGTGTTAAAGCACAAAGGGTGATGCCGTGTATGATTTTTGTGAGAGAGTGTTAAAGCACTAAGGGTGATGTCATATATGATATTTGTGAAAGAGTGCTAATACACGAAGGTTGATGCCATGCCGCACGATGTACAATTCCATGCCTTTATATGAGTGGCAATGCACGAAGGATCATTTCGTCTCCATGACTATGTGAGGTAAATGAACAAAGGGTGATGTTGTGCCAATTATATTGATTTTTAATGGTGAGAAAAAGAGTAAAAGAAAGAAGGGTGATGTCGTGCACTTGTTTTGATTTTACTGATTTCCATTGATAATTGGGTTATGTGTTCTTTACATTTAACTGTTGGTTTCTGTTGTTACTTGTTGTTTCCCACAGCATGACTCCCCCTTCCTATCTTTAATTGCAAGTTTGCCTTTATTTTCCACTGTATTTGATTAACTGCACAGGCTTATTTGGTAGTCTAGTCCTAGCCTCATCACTACTTCGCCGATGTTAGGCTAGCACTTACCAACATATGAGGTCGATTGTGCTGATACTACACTCTGCACTATGTGCAGATCCTGGTACTGGAGCATACAGACCTTAGCTTTGGGTTGCTGCCTTCAGTCCATTCGGGTATCCGAGGTAGTGTTGCAGGCATCTGCAGGCCTTGGCGTCTCATTCTAACCTTTCATCCTGTTTCCTTTATGTATTTCAGAGATAGCGTTGCATTTATTTTTCATACCCTTGTTTGTAGTATTCTTAGATAGTTTGCACAATTGTGACACCAGTTTTTGGTAGTTTATGTATGGATTGGTATTGGCCTCTTTATTAAAATATTACATTTCAATCTTTCGCTTATTAAATTTCTCTATTTACATAATATTGGTTCTTAATTGTTGAAGAATTAAAATGGGAAAAAGGAAATAATAAAAATCATTAGTTGGCCTAGCTTTCTCTAGTAGGTGCCATCACGACTCCCAGGGGTAAGAAATCTGGGTTATGACAACACTTGACAAGCGCTAATTAAAAGGAAAGGTATACCAGTGATATCAATGCCAAAGCTGCAAAAGAAATATTGTGCATGATCCTTTTTTAATTTCAGGTTGCATGTGTTGTATTTGGCCCACTTTCAGCTACCCAAACACTTATATCATTCGAATAACGTTTTGAGCCTATATTGATTTTTTTGACCTCCCTTCATTTGGAATCAAGTTAGAATCATGCGAAATTTTTTTTTATAGGTTTATTTTAGAAAGTTCATTCCAAAAGAAAAATTTTAAAAAAAAAAAGAGAAGAGAAAAATATAGATAAAGAAAAAAAAGAAATAAAAGAAGAAAAAGAGACAAAAAGGAAAATAGTAATAAAAATAGTCATTTGAACTACATCTAACCTGATTCTTGTTACCGCAAGATACGTAGCTAATCTTACTGTTCGGTCGTACCAAATAAAATATTTTATAATCTCACAAAGCTAAGAGTGGTTAGAAATCCCATTAAAAAAAAAGAATCACATTCTATTGTTTTAGAAATTGAAGCAAATTTTTGGAACCAAAAGTTGTAAATAAATTAACTGTTGTCTTAGTTATTTGAACATATATGATATCTTTTCTTTCTAACCTTGTCCAAAAGCCATATTACAATCAAAAATTACCTCCCAGATAATCTTTGAGAGTGCAGCGTCAGACAAGCCATGAGCATATGATATTTCTATTATGGTTAATGCCTTGTCATATGCAAAATTAGAGAAAAAGGAAGAAAAGAAAAAATGAGAGAGTCTAATCGGTGAAAACCTTCACAAGCACCATAAAGTGACGGTAAGTTGAGAGAAAGAACAAAATGAGAGAGGCTTGATGGTGAAAACCCTTCGAGCATTACAAGTCGAATAAGGATCGTGAATCAGATAGGATAATCGGAGCATTGAAGACTCAGTTTCACGGCGAAGAGGCAGAACAAGAGTTGAATATTAGACTTGCTTGGAGATTAGTCCACTTAATATAAAGGTGCATGTCATGGTCATTAGAGTTAGTATCTACATCTGATAAGTTTCTACTTTGTAGTTTTCTTGTTAGGAATCGTCTCTTTCCATTGTCCCTTACGTTGTTCCTTTTGTCTTGTTCACTTCCTCTTCCTGAGTATGTTTGGTCAAAACAAGTAAGAAATTACTTCAAAATATGCTACCAACTTTCCAATTCCACAAAGCGGAGTCTGACTAGCACATCAAAGTGGTATAAGTCAAGAAAGAGCAGTATGTGCACTGAGCTCGTAACAATCAACGTGCTTTGAGATTCATGTGAAATACATAGGTTCGGTATATGTCAATTTATGAACAATGCAACAAATAAAGGGTGTTGGGTTTTAACGGATCAACGGTATTTTTTGCGATAAGGCTGACAGAAAAAGTGGTTAACCAATAACAAGCAAGGTCTTCCAAGTAAAAATCAATGTTATCATGGCAAGTGAAGGAACAATAAACCTCCAGGCTAAGTCCACAAACCAACCACCATATTTATAAACTCACAAGTTTTCTTTGTTTGAAACAGGGACGAAAATTGTGTCCAATTAAAGCTTGGAATCTTAAATATTTTCAAGTGTCATGCCCAAATTTTGTCAGCACAAAGGCGGTCGAGACGCGAAAAGAAAAATTGTTCGATCTGCAGGAACCCTCCATGAGAAAAAGCATAGTTCGGGGGCAAGGAATTTTTTTCGTTCTGAAGATATCCTCCAAGAAGAGAGCATGGCTCAGGTAAGTTCATTCTCATTTTTTCAGGACCCTCTGGATAATGGGATTTTATTTCAAGTTTTCATGACCCTCCTGGATAATGAGACTTAGTTTTGAAACCTTTATTAGATAATGAGATTTAGCATAAGTTTCACCTTTAGGAAGTTGAATTTAGCTTTCAAGTTTTCACTCTTAAGATGAGATTTAACTTTAGTTTTCAAGCCCCCTGGATAATGGGATTTATTTTTTTTATTTTTTTATAGCTCTTTTGATAACAAGATTCAATTACCACTCACAGATGTTCCCAGTACCAACCTGGGGAATAAAAGTTTCTTTTGTTTGTCTGTTTGGTGGTAATGGCAGGCGTCCACCTAGAAAAACAAGGGAATTCATTTCAAGCATTGGCAACAGGCACCCATCTGAAGAAACAAGAGAATTTATTACAAGTATCGACAACATGCGTCCACCTAGAGAAACAAGGGAATTCAATTCAAGTATTGGAACATGCTCCAACCTGGATAAATAAGGGAATTAACTTAAAGTATTGGCAGTAGGCACCTACCTGGAGAAACAAGGGAATTCAATTCAAGTATTACCAACAGGCGCCCAGATGGAGAAATTAGGGAATTCATTTCAAGTATTGGCAGCATTCGCCCACCTGGAGAAATAAAGGAACTCAGTTCAAGTATTGGCAGCAGGTGCCCACCTGGAAAAATAAGGGAATTCAGCCAGCTGTTGACAGTAGGCGCCCACCTGGAGAAACAAGGGAATTCGGTTCAAGTATTGGCAGTAGTCGCCCACCAGGAGAAACAAGAGACTTCAGTCAAGTATTGGCAGCAGGTGCCTACCTGGAGAAATAGGGGAATTCAGTTCAAGTATCGGCAGCAGACACCCACCTAGAGAAATAAGGGAATTCAGTTCAAGTGTTGGCAGCAGGCCTCCACCTGGAGAAATAAGGGAATTCAGTTCAAGTATTGGTAGCATGCGCCCACCCGCAGAAACAAGGGGATTTAGTTCAAGTATTGACAGCAGGTGTCCACCTGGAGAAATAAGGGAATTCAATTTAAGTATTGATAGCAGGCATCCACCTGGAGGAACAACGGAATTCAGTTCAAGTATTGACAGCAGGGGCCCACCTGGAGAAACAAGGAAATTCAGTTCAAGTATTGGCAGCAGGCGCCCATCCGGAGAAACTGCTATATCCCATTTTAATATGGGTCAAACTAGAGTATAACTTATTGATAATTCTGACGATTTAATTAATTAAAGAGAGTCGCCATCTAATTATTTTTAAGGTGAATTAGGACACTTATTTTGGCTAAATAATGCATTAAAATTAACTAAATTTTTTGGTTTGCTTAACCTTAGAAATTCTAGGTAAGAGTTCTAATTAATCCCATCGAAAAGGTTACGAAGACACTTTATATGATCTGTTAATTACGATTAACCGGCCAAACTTAGGTTAATTAGTTTAAAACTTATTAAAAGTAGCGCTTGAGATGTTTAACAAAATATAATTTAGTGAATAAGTTTTATATATATATATATATATATATATATATATATATATATATATATATATATATATATATATATATATATATATATATATATATATATATATATATATATATATATATATATATATATAGATATATATATATATATAAATATATATATATATATAGATATATATATATATATATATATATATATATATATATATATATATATATAGGCATAACTTTGAAAGGAATCACATTTTTTTGAAAAACTCGTAACTAGTTTGCACCTTGGGAAAACAAATATTGTTTTGCTTGTCTTCAAAATATTACCGAAGTCAAGATCATTGAAACTCTGTATTTAAAGAAAAGCCTGCCTTCCTATTCCTACGTCAAAAGTAGTAGTCCAAGTTAAAAACTTATTATACGATTGAGGAGAAAACAGTTTTGTTCCTTAGGTCTCAAAGGAAAAATACTATCACAAAATTCTAAGTGCTTTGCATCCTTTTTAAGTCTTCACTCAACAAGATTCTTTGCTAAAATTATAGTAGTAATTTTATATGATAAAATTAATCATCAATCATAAGTTCAAATAAAACAAATTACTTAGATTAACAAATATGCAGAGCAAGTAGAAACAAAAGCCACCATAAGCGACCCCAAACGATTCGCTTGTCTTCTTGCTATCCGGCGCTCTAAGAAAAATAGTATGCAATAACTCCATGCTCAAATGATGGTGTCGGATAGCGTTTGAGTCTCACTATGAGACTCTTCAACTCCGATATGACATGCAAAGAAAAATAAAGGATAAACATTAGCAGAGAGCTCATTATTTGATAAGAATTTTACACGTTAAATGAATGAACAAATAAGAACACTGATTTCAGTTTGCTTCTATATTTTTGCAACAAAGGAGGAGTTATACCTGAATGCTTTTAAACTAAAGTTTGCAATTGTTAAAGTATCAAGCATTCTAAGTACATAAAGTATGCATGTGGATACTATCTTAACGTTTCTTAAAAGATTCAACTCTAACAGAGACTTTGCCCCTTTAAAATACTATTTAGATGACTTCAAAAAAAAATGATCCTTCCCATTCAATTTAGACCAAGACAGATACGTTAACAAACAACAACAAACAATAACTACCCAATATATTCCCACCAGGTGGGATCTGGGGAGGATAATATGTAGACGAGCCTTACCCCTGCCCGAAAGGGTAGAGAGGCTGTTTCCAATCGACCCTCGGCGTATAGGATAAAAAAGGGATAGCTGCATTAAGAAAACAAAGGTAAAATTAGAGACACAAGCAAGACAAAACAAAATAATAAAGCATAAGTACTCCCGCAAAAATAAAGTAAATAATTATGAAAGCATAAGCAACATAAATACAGTCGCAAATAATAACAAGCAGTAACTACCATACTAAAACACTGATCACCTATGAGCCCTTAGCCTACAATCTTGATTCTAGACCTCCAGACTCCCCTCTCAAGGGTCATGTCCTCTGTAACCTGCATTCTGGTCATGTCCTGCCTAATCACCTCTCCCCAATGCTTCTTAGGCCTCCCTCTCCCTCGCCGACCACCAACAATCTCCAGCCGCTCGCAGCTCCTCACCGGGGCATCGGGGCCCCTCCTCCGAACATGCCCAAACCACCTCAGCCTCGCTTCCCGCATCTTCTCGTCCACCGGGGCTACCCCTACCTTCTGACGAATAACTTCATTCTTGATCTTATCCAGCCTGGTGTGCTCACACATCCACCTAAGCATCCTCATCTCCGCAACCTTCATTCGCTGAACATGCTAGTTCTTCACGGGCCAGCACTCCGCCCCATACAACATCGCAGGTCTAACCACGGCTCTGTAGAATTTCCCCTTGAGTTTGTGTGGAATTTTCTTGTCACACAGGACCCCTGAAACGAGCCTCCACTTAGACCACCCCGCTCCTATCCGATGGGTGACGTCCCCGTCAATCTCTCCGTCCCCCTGGATCACAGACCCAAGATATCTCACACTGTCCCTCTTGGCGATGGCCTGAGAACCAAGCATCACTTCCCTGCCTACCCCACTCGGCTCGTCGCCAAACTTGCACTCCAGATATTCTGTCTTAGATCTGCTTATTTTGAAACATTTAGACTCAAGGGTCTGTCTCCATATCTCTAACCTTCCACTAACACCGGCCCTCGTCTCGTCTATCAATATTATATCATCAGCAAAGAGCATACACCAAGGCACATCCCCTTGGATATGTCGGGTTAGAGCATCCATCACTAAGGCGAACAACAGGGGGCTCAGCGCTGATCCTTGATGGAGCCCCATTACCACAGGAAAATGGTCTGATTCGCCCCCCACCGTCCTAACCCTAGTCTTAGTTCCATTGTACATGTCATTGATTACTCTGATATAGGCTTCTGGGACACACTTCGCCTCCAAGCACCTCCATAGCACCGCCCTCGGGACCTTGTCATACGCCTTCTCCAAGTCGATAAGCACCATATGAAGGTCCTTCTTCTTATCCCTGAATTGTTCCGCTATCCGGCTGACTAGGTAAATCGCCTCTGTGGTGGAGCGTCCCGGCATGAAACCGAACTGGTTCCCAGATATAGTTGTCGCCTCCCTCACCCGTGCCTCAATCACCCTCACCCATACCTTCATCGTGTGGCTTATTAATTTGATGCCCCTGTAATTGTTGCAGCACTGGATGTCCCCTTTGTTCTTGTACAGGGGCACCACTGTACTCCACCTCCACTCATCCGGCATCCTTATAGTCCTGAAAATCACATTGAACAGCCTAGTGAGCCACTCCCTCCAGCTTTACCCATGCACTTCCAGAACTCCACCGGGATCTCGTCAGGCCCGGTCGCTCGACCCCTACTCATCCTATGCAACGCCCCTAAGACCTCCTCTACCCTAATGCGCCTGCAGTACCCAAGGTCTCTATGGAGCTCTGAATGCCCCAACTCCCCTAGCTCTATGCTCTGATCCCCCTCCTCTTTAAGAAGGTCCCGAAAGTACGCCTGCCACCTCTGTTTGACTTGCGATTCCCCCATCAGAATTCTACCATCCTCGTCCTTGATACACCTGACTTGGTCTAGATCACGAGCCTTTCTCTCCCTTACTTTACCCAACCGGAATAATTTCTTATCCCCACCTCTCTCCTCTAGTTCCTCATACATGCGACCGAACGCCGCATTTTTAGCTTCCGTGACTGCCATCTTAGCTTCTCTTCTCGCCTCCCTGTAGACCAACCTGTTCGCTCTCCGCTCCTCCTCGCTTGTGCTCCCTGCCAACCTAGCGAACGCCACCTTCTTCACCTCCACTTTTCCTTTAACTACCTCGTTCCACCACCAATCACCCTGATGTCTGCCTGAATATCCCTTGGCTCCCCCGAGCACGTCCCGTGCTGCCCCCTAACCAAGTTCGCTGTCACTGTCCACATAGCGTCCGCTTCCCCGTAACTTCTCCAAGCTCCGCCCTCCACTAACCTCCTTTCCAACTCATGTGCTTTCTCCTTAGACAAAGCGCCCCATCTAATCCGCGGTTGACCCTGGGCACCCCTCCGCTTCTTCTTCACCCAGAGATCGACATCCATCACTAGCAGTCTATGAAGAGTTGAAAGAGACTCTCCCGGAATAATCTTGCAGTCCTTGCACAAGCCCCTATCGCTCCTTCGGATGAGGATGTAGTCAATCTGAGTCCTCGCCGCCGAACTCTTGAAGGTGACCAAATGCTCCTCCCTCTTCCAGAATGTTGAGTTCGCAATCAGGAGCTCGGAAGCCCTGGCGAAATCAAGCAGCGAAGTGCCTCCTCCGTTCCTGGCACCAAAGCCAAAGCCCCCGTGCACCTCATCATATCCACCAGCCTCAGCCCCAATATGACCATTAAAGTCCCCTCCAATAACTAACTTCTCAGCCTGGGGAATACTCCCCACCAGATCATCCAGGTCCTCCCAAAAGCGCCTTTTAGCCTCCTCGTCTAAGCCTGCGTGCGGCGCGTAAGCGCTAACGACGTTGAGGACTCCACCCCCAATAACCAGCTTAATAGACATTAACCTATCATTCACTCGCCTAACCTCGACCACGGACTCCCTTAGGTCCCTATCAACCAAGATGCCCACCCCATTCTTACCCCTCTCGAGCCCCGAGTACCACAGCTTAAACCCATCAGCGTCCCTCGCCTTTGACCCTTTCCACCTAGTCTCCTGGACGCACGCTATGTTAACCCTTCTCTGCTGAAGAACCTTCGCCAACTCAATGGACTTACCCGTCAGAGTACCTATGTTCCAAGACCCAATCCTCAATCTATGGGCGTCCGCCGCCCTCTTCCCACCCTTACCTCCCGCCCTGCCCGTAGTGCCACCCCCTGCTCCCCTACTCACCCCCGCTACCACCCCCACCCCCTGAGGACATGACCTTACGCTATCATCCCCCGCCGCGGCCACTATCCCACCAACTGATATGGGGTACAGTGGCACACACACGCACTATAGCGAAAAACGCAAATGTATCAAACTAGATAAAAACAGAGTAGAACACACTCGGAATGCTAGCTAAAATACGTAAAAAGCTACACAAAATAAGCAAGAGAGCGGGAGGTACCAACTCCCGGAGGAAAAACCTGGAAGTGTGCTTTGCTGCGCCCGAGTTTTCCTGAATCTTAGCAAAATGTGCGTCTCTATTGCGTCCTGCCGCGAGTCTGAACGAGAGTTTGAACGATAGTTGTCGGAGGTCCTCGCCGGTGGAATAGGTACCTGTCCAAGAAAACACAATACACCCACAAAAGCAGAGGGGAGAATAACA
The DNA here is from genome assembly GCA_034376525.1 of Nicotiana benthamiana. Taxonomy (NCBI): domain Eukaryota; kingdom Viridiplantae; phylum Streptophyta; class Magnoliopsida; order Solanales; family Solanaceae; genus Nicotiana; species Nicotiana benthamiana. Next base: position 83,730,584 of record CM067331.1, on the reverse strand, counting down.
AGGAAAAGTGCAAGGGTTTCCAGAAGAATTTCCGGCGGAAACAAAAATCAAAGCCTCCGAAATTTATAATTTAAAGAAACACATGCGGCAAATAGGAAGAACAAATAAGAGAAACAGCAGCAAAAAAGAAAATTCATATACAAACAAATTAAAAAACAGAGGGAATGAAAACACAAGCAAAAGGAAAACAGAGAAAATGAAAAAAAAACAATAACACGAGAAACAATGAAAGTGAGCAGGTGAATATTCCGGAAGTACCGAGTTGGTCGGAATTGAGGGGGGGGGGGGGGGGGAAATACTGTCCAAAAGGAGCCAGCCGAAAAAATTCCCGGAACGGTGCTCACGCGCGCGGCGCGTGGGCGGTCGTAGGCGGCGTGTGGGGCAGCTTCCGGCGACAAAACTCGCAGGGGTTGTGCGCCTGACGGTGTATGTCTCGGTAGTGTAGGAGGTGTCGAAGAAAGACCACCGTGAGAGACCACTGTTGACGGTTCTGAGGAGAGAGAGAGGGGGTACTTAACTATGAATTAACTATGAATAACTCCATCCTAACATGAAATATTCTATGGCAAATTCAAGAGAAAGTGCGGCCTCAATTGGTATTACTACTACGAATCAAGAAAGGTCATAACTTATTCTAAGACTCACATGTAGTTTAATTACCGCATACATGAAGACATAAATAATTTAAGCCTATTGACATGATCTCCAAATTTGAAGCAAATCTGAAGTCTATCTAAAGTCCTATTTTTACTACTGGAACGCAACTAAAGAAAAAGACATTAATACATCAACAAGAACTCAAATTATAGTTCATGAAAGCAGAGATTTCATTTTTTTTTATTTAAACATGAGTATAAGATAAATGGGCGAATAAGCTCCAACGAACATGCTACCCAGAGTGTCAATATTAAATCCATATGTAAAAGTATATATACAACTAGATCTATTTCAAAATATGTGTCCTAAATCTTAATATGTGACATCTATATCTGTGAACCAGTTCGGTTTCATACTGGGTCGCTCCACTGCAGAAGCTATCCATCTTGTCAGGAGGCTGGTGGAGCAGTTCAGAGAAAAGAAGAAGGACCTGCACATGGTTCTTATCGACTTGGAGAAGGCGTATGACAAGATCCCAAGGGAGGTGCTATGGCGGTGCTTGGAGGCGAAGAGCGTGCCGGAAGCCTACATCAGAGTAATCAAGAACATGTACGATGGAGCTAAGACTAGGGTTAGGACGGTGGGTGGCGACTCAGACCATTTTCCACTGGTTATGGGGCTCCATCAAGGATCGACGCTTAGCCCTCTCTTGTTTGCCTTGATGATGGATGCTCTAACCCGACATATTCAAGGGGATGTGCCTTGGTGTATGCTATTTGCTGATGACATAGTCTTAATAGACGAGATGAGGGTCGGTGTTATTGATAGGATAGAGGTATGGAGACAGACTCTCGAGTCTAAGGGTTTCAAAATAAGCAGATCTAAGACTGAATACCTGGAGTGCAAGTTTAGCGCCGAGCTGAGCGAAGTAGGCAGGGACGTGATGATTGGATCTCAGGCCATCACCAAGAGGGACAGTGTCAGATATCTTGGGTCGGTGATTCAGGGGGATGGAGAGATTGATAGGGACCTCACTCCTCGTATAGGAGCGGGGTGGTCAAAGTGGAGGCTTGCATCAGGAGTCCTGTGTGACAAGAAAGTTTCACAGAAACTCAAGAGGAAATTTTATAGAGCTGTAGTTAGACCTGCCATGTTGTATGGGGTGGAGTGTTGGCCACTGAAGAACTCTCATGTTCAGAGAATGAAGGTTGCAGAGATGAGGATGCTCAGGTGGATGTGCAGGCTCACCAGGTTAGATAAGATTAAGAATGAAGTTATTCGAGAGAAGGTGGGGGTTGCCCCTGTGGATGAGAAGATGCGAGAAGCGAGGCTGAGGTGGTTCGAGCATGTGCGGAGGAGAAGTCCTGATGCCCTGGTGAGGAGTTGTGAGCGGCTGGCGATGGTCGGTATACGGTGAGGCAGAGGGAGGCCTAAGAAGTATTGGGGAGAGGTGATTAGGCATGACATGGCTAGAATAAGGGTTTCCGAGGACATGGCCCTTGATAGGAAAGTCTGGAGGTCTAGTATCAGGGTCGTAGGATAGGGGCTCCTAGAGTTTTTCGTACTCCTCACCCGGGGTTGGGTGAGGCTTGGCAGGGCTATCCATAGATTATTTGTGTATTGGATTGTGTCTCCCTTATGGTAGTTATTTATGGTAGTTACTGTCTGATATTATTGCATGCTATTTTATTTATGGTTCTTATGTTTAGATAATTATTTACGCTATTTCTGTTAATGCTCTTTTGTCTTTGTTTTTGTTTTTCCTTTCCTTCACTGAGCCGAGGGTCGATTAGAAATAGCCTCTCTGCCCTTTCGGGTAGGGGTAAGGCTCGTATACATATTACCCTCCCCAGACCCCACTTTGTGGGACTATACTGGGTAGTAGTTGTTGTTGTACTAAATCTTAAGGAAAGAATCCTATATCATGGTTTTAGACATTAGTTCCATTAAGAGGAAACCTTTTGAAATATCCTAAGGTACACAAAATCTTCTAAACTGAATATGAAGATAATTAATTCGTAAGTGCTCATTCGACGTGTATTTTCTTGTTTGACTTTTATAAGCTACAATGCGAAATCCCAAACAATTCCTATACACAAATCAATCTCAAAACATACTTTACACATTGAAAAAAATTTTTAACTCATATTTCAAACATTTATTTCGGATCTAAAAAAATGGGGAGAGAAATTTCAAATTACAGAGCTTTTTACGGGTAGTGAATGGGGCGTTATCAAGAAGATCTACTATCTCTATATTTGGCTCAGCTCTTTTGGAAGATTGTAAAATGTGGACACAAATAAAAATGAAAGCTTTACCAGGGCTATGGACTAAATAGAGATTTAAAGCTAGATTTTAAGAGAGTAAGGAATAAGATAAACTTTGAATAGCTAGCCAAACAGTGAGGGTTAAGGGAGATAGAAAGGGGCGGCCGACCTCTCCTATAACAGCTCCAAACAATGGTATTTATAGGGAAAAAATATTGAATTTTGGATTTTAAAAGAAGTCTAATGGAGCCATTTGAATTCGATTTGTTGAATTCATAGTCAGACAAATGAAAAACCCAGCTTTTAAGTGAGGTCGTACGGAAAGAAAAAAAATAAAAATCGATGCAAAAAGATAGTGGGTCAAAGCAAGGATGAGTTTGTGCAAAGATTTCATGTACTTCTTCTATCCAAAGAAAGGCACTGAGATTGTCACGAACTCGATTCGTCCTCCGTGAACCATTGTGACGGCACATAATCTCTTCGACTAGATAAGCCTAACAAATACAGAAAAATAAACGAAACTTACGAAAGAAATAATTAAAACCAAAATAACTAAATGGAAACAATAGTTATAATGCCGCTTGAATATACAACGCAACATTCTCAAACCAAGTACACTATCCCAAAACGCAAAAACTCACGGGAGCACAAGCCTTTGGAATATCTAACAATCTAACTCTAGAATATCTAACAAGAAAGAAAATACAGAACGGCAATGTTAAACATCTAAAATAGAAAGGGACTCCTCGATTTACGGAGGCAGTAGATGCACCTCAAAGTCTCTAGAGCAGATGCCTCCCTCAAGGATTGTAAGCCTTACTAGCGGTAACTCGATTTGTACAGGAAAAATATGCGCAGAAAGGGCATGAGTACACCACACTGGTACGCAGTAAATACCAAGCCTAACCTCGATTGAATAGTGACGAGGAAGGTCAAGGCCCTACTGAGGTTAAATAAAAGATATAATTTGACAGTATAGAAAATAAAGCAATATAAGTATGCACAACAACAAACGTAACACAAATATAAAGAACAACAACAACTATACAACTCGAACTCAATAATATCAACCGGGGCTCTTACAGGATACCGTCCTAAAGTCACAAATACACATATCCAATAAGTCTCCCAGGATGCCGTCCGGCAATGTAGCTCATAGTACACAAGGATCTACCGAAATCCCGTTCCGTAGTCCCAATATAAATACCTAGTACTAGGGAAATCTACTGGGTGCATTCCCTTAGTTCCATATAACTGTGCAGGGAGATCTACATGAATCTCATATATGTAGTCCCAATATAAACAGACAGGGGGAGTTACCAGAATTCTATATACGTAGTCCCAATGTAAATACACAATAACAACCGGAGAAATGCTCAGAAAATATCAAACTTCATATTAAGGCAAATAAATAGACTAGCCTAACATGATGCACAAAATTCAGGTATGGCAGTTAAACAATTAAGGTAAATTAATCACCTAGGCATTCTTTTACTAAGCTAACACATGCTTAAATAGTACAAGAAGTAAATAGGAAAGTAAACCTACAAGTAGTGCTTAATGAAAATCAGATTTCCAATAATTAGCACAAGTATGCACTCGTCACCTTAAGTATAAGGTATTTCAATTATCAATTATACCAAATCCTAAAGGATGAGTCACCCACACAAGGTTAGACAAGTCACTTACCTCGAACAAGCTCAAATCAACCCGAAAACACACTCTTGCCACGATTATTCGACTCCAAATGGCCCAAATCTATTCAATTTAATTGCACATTGTAAATAACACTTCAAGTAATTGATTCTACAATTAAATTCTAAGCTAATACACAAAATTAAATAAATGAACAAAATACCCCTCTGTCCTACACCTCGAAAACAGGTAAAACTTATATTTCAGAATCTTCATACTCTCACAAGTTCATGCATACAAAAAATACTGAAATCGGAGTCCAAATGACCCCTTAAATTCTCATTTAAAACCCCTAGTTTCCCCAAATTTTCACCCTTAAATTCCATAATTTCTAACTCTAATCCGTGAAATAATAGCATAGAAATAAGTTTTAGGCCCAAAATCCTTACCTCAATGAAGTTCCATTGAAGTCCCTCTTTCAAATCGCCTCAAAATCTCCCAAACCGAGATAAAAATGGTGAAATAAACCTTAAAGTCGCGAAACCCCTTTTAAATCAACTATCAAGAAGTTTCCGTATCTACGGCCTTGGGAATGCTTCTACAGTCCCATATTTTTGGACCAAAGGTCGCACATGCGACCCATCACTTAAATGTCCAAATTTCGCATCTGTGGCCCTTCATCCGCATGTGCGGTAGCACTTCTGCGGAAAATATACCGCATTTGTGGTTCCTGATGATGTTCTCTTTTTTCCGCTTCTACGGATCCTCTTCCACATGTGCTGCATCACACCTGCGGACCGCAAATTACATGTGCAGAAATATTAGAAGCAGCAAAGTACAGCAGCTGCCCACACCCCTTAAACTCCCCGTCAACCATCCGAAATCATCCCAAGGCCACCAACACGTCTAATACCACTGTCAGAACTTGCACCAATCCTTAAAAATCCTAAAACAACAACGAAGCCTCGAATTAACCATGGATTTAAGCCTAAAACTCCAAAATTCTTAAAAATACGCTTTCGATAAAAATGTCTATCAAACATCGTCTAAATGACCTGAAATTTTGCACACACGTCACACTCAACACTACAGAGCTACTCCAACTTCCAGAATTCCATTCCGACCCTCATATCAAAATCTCACTATCGAACCAGAAATTTCAAAATTCAACCTTTCGACATTTCAAGCCAAAATTAGCTATGGACTTTCAAAACACAATCCGAACACACCCTACAATCAACTTTCCAATACTTAAGCTCTCATTTAGGGACTAAGTGTCCCAAAACTCTCCGAAACTCAAAACCAAACAACATGGCAAATCAAAAATAGTAGAAACAAAATGGAGAAATAAGTTAATAGAGAATCAGGGTGTTAATTCTCAAGATGATCGGCCAGGTCGTCACATCCTCCTATACTTAAACATTCGTTCATCCTCGAACGAGCATAGAAACATACTTAAAGTAGCGAAAAGATGAGGGTAACAGCTGCGCATATACTGCTCGGTCTCCTAGGTCTTCTCCTCGACCGGCTGACCCCACCACTGAACATTGTAGACATGTGATTTTTGACCCTCCCCATGATTTTACATGTTTTAGTGTTAAATATTTAGTTTAGGTCTGCAAATCACTATTTTAGCTAATTTTTACTCTTTTACTTTATTTTATTATAGTAAAATGAATGTTGCGAAAAAAAAACTAATTTCATTAATGTTTTGTAGTCCTTTTAATCTTGAAAATACCAAAAAAATAGTTTCAACTTTCACTTTTAGCTTTTGTTTCAATATTAATAGTTTATCCATTTCAATTAAGAGTTTTTATATTTTGTAGGTATTTAAATTGAACTTTCAGCACGCTTTTGACCCAATTTTGTAAATTTTGGAGCCAAATTCAAATATGAGCCCAAAATTCAACAACCCAACCTACCCTATCAACACCCTAATCTTTTTCTTTATCCTACAACATAAACACTAGAACTTTAAAATACAAAGGCAGCCATAAACCATCTTCTTCAGCATTGGACAACAAGACTAAAATCCTAACCTATCTTCTTCTTCAACCATGGAGACAAGACCTAGAACCCCTAAGCCCTAAGAGGACAGCCGTCACTCCACTAAAATTGACCGTCGCTGCCGCCTCTTCTCCTTCATCACTCACCAGCACACACCCGCCTTCGTCTCCTTCACACACCCCACTCCAAGTTGCCGGACTTCATAACACTCCCCTTTACCAACTCGCCGGAAACCATCCCGCAAACGACCATCCTTCAGCCACCCTTCACCCTGCTGCCATTGTTCTCTTCATCTTCCTCCTCCAGCAGTTTACCGAAAAAGCGAGTTCCAGCAGAGAACTAGCAAACTTGGAAGCCGTAGACCTTCACCATTGAAACTGGCAAATACACACACACTCACAAACAAAGAGGAAGGGAGCTGTTATTCTTATAATTTTCCTTTGGTTTTAGCTTCTATCTCGTCGAAGACAGATCCGACATTTTCGTTCACTGTTGTATTTTCAGCGATTTTCAGTCCAAACAATACCTAAACACAAATTTCCAGTCGAGCTTGAGTCTCGTTGAGGTTTCCCGTGTCGAGGTTTTCCCATTGTGTCTTTGTTTGAGTACCTATCATTGCTGTACCAGCAACTTTCAAATGGGAGGATGAAGATCTTTTCTGTTAAATTCTCATAAGAGTAGCCGAGTGTTTGGTTGAGAAATTTCTGTTGGTCCAATTCGAGTTCCATTCGAGGTTTGTTCGTCGTTAAATTCAGATACATCAAAATTGGATTTAAATCGAGGTCTATTTCTTGAACTCTTAAACTTGGATCTTTGTTCTGCTTTTCATTTTATTAGCTCGTATTATTCTTAAATTAAATGCAATCATGCTTTCGTATTCACTGATCTTTGTTGGTTTGAAATGGTGGCATCTCTAGAACTTAACTATGAGCATTCTGTTTGATCTTAAAAACGTTTTTAGTTGGGATGATTCTTGCTTGATTGTGAGTTGGGAGCTTGCAAAAAGGGTCTGGAATCAAGTTAAATTGATTAAAAAAATAAGAAAGAATTGGACCTTAAGAAGTTATCTTGCTCTTATTTGTTTTATTTATCTTATTTTCAATCCGTTAGTAGCATGTTTAGGCCGACGACACTTGGGTAGGAAAGCCTTAGGATTTTTGTTAATTTTGAGTCAACAAGTCGTTCCCTTAGTTAAATTTATCCAGGAATGCCCCGAAGAATTTGTATATATTTTATCCAAGGTATGCTCCGAAGTACATGTACATGAAGGCCAGAGATTGGATGATGTGAGGAAGCGTAGAATAGAACTTTAATATTTTCCTTTATTTATTTTATCTTTTTTAGGTGGGGACGACCTCTAACCTCTTGTGTGTATATTTTATTTTTATGTTTTACCTCAATTGAATATTTTAAAGCCAACTTGATCATGTATGCAACTGTGAAATTCACGGGATTTGGGGAGTGCCTAACACCTTCTCCCTGAGTCAAATGAACCCCCTTACCTGAATCTCTGGTGTAGACTTAATTTTGGAGTCCAAAGTTTTTTAAAGGAAATACCATTTTTATAAAACGGTGACCTGGCACACCGAAATTAAAGTCAAGTGGCGACTCTGAGTTAATCCTTTTGAACATAATTTTGTCACTTTCTAATTGAAAACCCTTTTCAAGCTTTACAAAATCTTTTTATTAATTTAAGAGGATTTAGTGAGGTTTGGTTAAAAAAAGGGTGTGACATCTCTAGCAACTCTGTTGGGGAATTGCAGGTTCGAGGTAGTACTTGTATTGTTGGCTTTTAGGATATTAGGTTGAGGTTTTTATGTGCTTTATTTAATTTTTATTTTGTTTATGTCATTTTATTATTTGCTAGTTGATTATTTGTTTAGAGTTTCTCCCTTATATGTCATTGCTTTATAAATTGTCATAATTTGCAAAATCATAGGTCTTGTTTTTGCAACTGTCATACCTCTTTTTTACACTACACCCTGCGAAAGGCGTAGAAAGGGAGTTTTTCCAATTAAAGAACAATCGAAATTAAATTTATTTATTTAATGATTTCAGAGTCACCATTTGGGATAATTAATGGTGTCCAAGTCACCGGTTTAAAATCCCGAATCGAGGAAGCTTTGACTTTGTAATACAGTCAGCGAGCTAGAAATCAGGGTAAGAAATTCTGTTAACCCGAGAGAAGGTGTTAGGCATTCCCTTGTTTCGTGGTTCTAGTACGGTCACTCAACTGTTACATACGGCTTAATTATCTGATTTTAATACATTTCTATCCTATGTGCAATTTTAAATTTTAACTCCTTTTATTTAATTTTAAGAAGATTACAACGTCGTTAAAACGAATCTTGAACCATGTCACATAAATGTACCCGTAGTTCGCAACACAACTTAGCTAACGTTGAGATTTGGATTTGGGTCACATAAATGCACACTCAAATTTAGGAAAGTAAATTATTTAACTAATGCGCCTAAGACAATCGCGTGTTTTCGCTTTGCGAGGGCCATAAAAATTTACTTAATGGCACGCTTTGAACTATAGGGAATCTAAATAAACAAATAAGTGAGGGCCACACATTTGAAGTTTTATTTGGCGTAACGCACCTCAATTTATTTTAAAAGAGTATTTCAATAGGATACGCAAACCAAATCTTGGAGGGTCATACGCTATTGATGTTGTCGGATATAGCTCGCATCCACTTAGTTTGAGAAAATGAATCATTCAAACATTAATAGGTACGAATTCTGCCATGGTTCGAGCTAACAACTTATTTTAAAATAATGGGAAATGGGGTCAATGGTTGAGAATTGGGCCTAGCATGAGGCCCAATAGCCTATGCACTTGAACATTATTCTAAATGGCAATTTCAACGCCATTCCATGCCAGGCCCAATAAAGAGCCCAATTTAATAGCGCATGAAGTCCTTATATCGAATCCACATGATGCATATCGCTAGCGTTTGAGATTACTGCTCGAATTGTTTTAAGGAAATTCCAACAATCAATGATTGAAAAATTCACATTTGAACTATGCTTATTATTAACATGTTATTGTTCAAGTCGCATGCCGACTAAATAAACCCAAATAGCTAGAGAATTGGACCTGCTGATTAGTCAGCCTTATGCCACAGTCAATATTTAAACGACTTAAATATACCATGTTCATATAACATGTGATTTCCTGCTCGATTAACCATACCCAAAACTATGTAAATACATAACCAAACCCAAAACAAGATGAAAACTCAAGACAATATAATCATGCTTACAAAACTACTTTGGCATACATCAGTACACACGAAGGCCAACAGCCATTCCTTCAAAATTAGAACCTGAATAATTCTCAGCAGAAAACTAACAGATCTAGGACCCCATAACACAATATTACACATAAACATGAATAATCACAGTCTATTGTTTACTTGGTTAAACAGGTGAAAAAACACTACACCAGGTCAATTTCACATGCCCAAATCCAAAAATAAAGGTCTTAATCAATATCTACAACTTGAAATATAATTATAAAACATTTAACAGTAAAGGACAAAGGGAAGTCAACTTCAAATATGGTCTTCAGTTAACAACACTTCAACTCTTTTACATGTTAACAATCATTCCTTAATCATGAGCTAAGGAAGTACCTGGATTTGAAGAGCAAAGCAAAAATGAAGTATCAGCAAAGCAGTATCAGCAATCAATAGTGTTTACAAGGCTGAAATTAGTCCAAACTTCATGCCAAGTTCAAATAGACTTATATACAATTTCCGAACCCATATTTCAATTAAAAGAAATTTCTACACAGTCTTAGCTCAAAATCAATTTCGAAAACCCAATTTAAACCATCCTCAAGCACGTATGAATCAAAGATTATCTAAAACATTCAAAATCTCAAAAATTATAGCAAAACACTCAATAGAATAGTAATCTTTTAGTTGTTTTTGTGTTTTCGGATTTTTCTCTATTTTTGTTCACTTTTTTAACCCCCCCTATTTAGCCTATGTTTTCATGCCTTTTATAGGCTGAACATCAGGGCAATCCTCATAATTTAAGTTTGACCAATGGTCCCTGATTTTATGGCTTACTTGCCAAGATAAAGCTTAGCTTTTTATAGGAAACCCCTACTAGAAGCTTCATATTTTTGTTACTAAAGATTCCCTGGTCTTATTACATATACTAACTCCCAATGACCCTGAAATCTACCCAAATTACCAAATAACATGGGCTCAGAGACAACCGCGCCTTTTGAATTGGGTCAAAAATGACCCAAAGAGCCCAAAGCTATACGTTAAGCCCAAAATTCAAGCCAAACCCAAATTCTGAATTGAACTAGCAACCGCAGAAATAGAGGCAATTTGGGCAACCATTGCAACTAAACACTTAAATAAATTTGAATTGAAATTTTAACAGGTTCTTAAACTATTTTTTTTAAAAAACAAAAAAACTTCTTAACACACTATCATGTATCTAAATATCACTTCTGAAACTAACAGATTCAAGAGGGAGGAAAGAAGCAAATAACACTAAGCACAAAAGAAAAATAACGAAAATAAAATAATCAGTGGAAAAGGAATACCTACATGAACTCAACACATGAAAGAAAGGATCGACGCTTCCACATCTTTTGGATTTTCTGGCCCACTGCGATATTAATCGCGTGTTCTTAATAAGAACGCGAATAACCTCAAAATTGACCCCAATTTTTAAGCCGAAACGAACCGACGATCTCTTGGGAATCGGGGGTTTATTTGCTTTAAGATTCGAATGGTTCTGGTGTAATTTGAGGGAAACGAACTACGGTTTTGGAAAGAGGGAGGTGAAGTGATCCTTTGGTGTGATTTTGGCAGAATTTGGTGGTGGCGCCACCGGACACGACAGAGGAATCAGAACTTCTGAGCAGGATTCGAGAAGTTTGGCTTGGTTTTGAAGGGAGACGATAATGGATTTGGAAAGAGGAGAGGGATGGGATGTGATGGTGTTATTTTGGTGTTCATCGAAGATCCGCCGTCGCCATGGGCGATTTCCGGTAGGCAGCGGACGGCGGAGACAATGAGACCGTCTCTAGGGTTACTGGGTGTGAGAGAGGAGGCGGGATTGGGGGTGCGGTAGCATTTTGACATTATTATATTATTGATTAACCACTTCTCGACCGTTGGATGATGAATCCTAGATGGTTGAGATTAGTTCAACTCAAACGACTTCGTTTGGGTCAAACACAGGGCTGGACCGGGTTAAAGGCGGGTCTGGGTTGGTTTAGGATTAAAATTGGCCGGGTTTGGACCAGTTCTGGGCTGGGATGGGCTAGGTTATTTAAACAAAATTTGCCCAATTAATTTAACTCTTTTCTCTTCTTTTTGTTTTTCATTTTTCCTAATTCCTAATTTTCGTTTTTTTTTATTTTCAAAATTGGATGTAAAATCCTAAATTAAATCATAAGATCACATTAGCGTATTACTTAATTCTAAATAATGATTATCACCAATTATTGAAAACCCAACTAAAATAAAATCCTCGAAATGCATAATTAAAATTACTTTTTGTGATTTTTCCCACCATTGTAAAAATAACTAATTTGTTAATTAACCCTAAAATGTAGAATTAAATCCTAAATGCAAATGCAACCTATTTTGTATTTTTCACTAATTAAAATGCATAAACAAAATGCAAACAATTAACAGAAAACGCGTCGAAGATCCACAAGATCGCAAACAGTGAAAGAAATTATTTTGTTTTGAATTTATAGGAGTAATTCGTATAGAGCAAAAATTACATGCTCACGGCAACAGGTGTCAGAGTATGCATCATGTGCACGAACTCTTTATTGAGTTATCCTTCACTTAGGAGGGGGGCCGTCAGACGTATGGAGTGGGTTAAGCAGCCACCATCGACCATTAGTCAGCCTTATGCCACACTCAATATTTAAACGACTTAAATATACCATGTTCATATAACATGTGATTGCCTGCTCGAATAACCATACCAAAAACTATGTAAATACATAACCAAACCCAAAACAAGGTGAAAACTCAAGACAATATAATCATGCTTACAAAACTAATTTGACATACATCAGTACACATTTAAGCCAACATCCAATCCTTCAAAATTAGAACCTGAATAATTCTCAGAAGAAGACTAACAGATCTAGGACCCCAGAACACAACATTACACATAAGCATGAATAATCACAGTCTATTGTTTACTTGGTGACACAGATGCAAAAACACTACACCAGGTCAATTTCACATGCCCAAATTCAAAAATAAAGGTCTTAATCAATATCTATAACTTGAAATATAATTACAAAACATGTAAATAGTAAAGGACAAAGGGAAATCAGCTTGAAATAGGGTCTTCATTTAACAACACTTCAACTCTTTTACATGTTCACAATCGTTCCTTAATCATGAACTAAGGAAGCACCTGGAATTTCAAGAGCAAAGAAAAATTGAATTATCAACAAAGCAGTATCAACAATCAATAGTGTTTACAAGGCTGAAATCAGTCCAAACTTCATGCCAAGTTCCAACAGACTTATATCCAATTTCTGAACCCAGATTTCAATTAAAAGGAATTTCTACACAATCTTAGCTCAATATCAATTTTCAAAAGCCAATTTAAACCATCCTCAAGCACGTATTAATCAAAGATTATCTCGAAAATTCGAAATCTCAGAAATTATTGCAAGAAACTCAATGGAATATTAATTTTCTAGCTATTTTGTTTTCTTATTTTTCTCTATTTTTGTTCACCTTTTTTTTAACCGCCGTTTTTAGCTTAAGTTTTCATGCCTTTTATAGGCTGAACATTAAAGCAATCCTCTCAGAATTTAATTTTTCCCTATGGTCCCTGATTTTATGTCTTGCTTGCTAAGTTACAACCTAAATTTTACAGGGAACCCCTACTAGAAGCTTCTTATTCTTGTTATTAAAGATTTCTTGGTCATATTACCTATACTAACTCCTAATGACCCTGAAATTACCTAAACTATCAAATAATCTGGGCTTAGAGGCAGCCAAGCCTTTTGAATTGGGTCACAAATGACCCAAAGAGCCCAAATTTATATCTCAAGGCCAAAACACAAGCCAAACCTAAATTCTGAATTGAACAAATCACCACAAAAATAAAGGCAATTCGGGCAACCATTGCGACTAAACACTTAAATAAATTTGAATTGAATTATTAACAGGTTCTTAAACTATTTTTTCATAAAAAAACAAAAGAAACTTATTAACATACAATCATGTATATAAATAACACTTCTTAAACTAACAGATTCAAGATGGATGAAAGAAGTAGATAACACTAAGCACAAAAGAAAAATAACAAAATAAAATAATCAGTGGAAAAGGAATACCTACAGGAACTCAACACATGCAAGAAAGGGTCGACACTTCCACCTCTTTTGGTTTTTCTAGCCCTTGCGATATTAATCGCGTGTTCTTAGTAAGAACATGCGAATAACCTCGAAATGGACCCCAATTTTTAAGCAAAAATGAATCGGCGACCTTTTGGGAATCAAGGGCTTATTTGATTTAAGATTCGAACTGTTCCGGTGTGATTTGAGGGAAACAGACTATGGATTTGGAAAGGGGGAGGTGAGGGGGTCCTTTGGTGTGATTTTGGCGAAATTTGGTGGTGGCACCGCCGGACACGGCGGAGGAGTTAGAACTTCTGAGTATGATTTCATAAGATTGGCTAGGTTTTGTGGAAGACGATAGTGGATTTAGAAACAGGATAGGGAGGGGAAGCGAAGGTGTTATTTTGGTGGTCATCGGAGATTCGTCGCCGCTGTGGGCAATTTCCGGTAGGCGGTGGAAGGCAAAGACAGTAGGATCGTCTCTAGGGTTACTGCGAGTGAGAGAGGAGATGGCTTTTGGGGGTAGGGTAGCGTTTGGACATTAATATATTATTGATTAACCACTTCTAGATCGTTGGATGATGAATCCTAGACGGCTGAGATTAGTTCAACCGAAACAACGTCGTTTAGGTCAAAGACGGGGCTGGACCGGGTTAAAGGCGGGTTAGTTTAGGGTTAGAATTGGGCGGGTTTGTACAGGTTCTGGGGAATCTTATTGGGCTCGGTTATTTAAACAAAATTGGCCCAATTTTTTTAACTCTTTTCTCTTCTCTTTGTTTTTCATTTTTCCATAATTCCAAATTTTCTTTTTTTTTTTCATTTTCAAAATTGGAAATAAAATCCTCAATTAAATCATAAGACCACATTAGCTTATTAATTAATTCCATATAATGAATGTCACCAATTATTAAAACCCCAACGAAAATAAAATCCTCGAAATGCAAAATTAAAATTATTTTTGGTGATTTTTCCCACCTTTATAAAACAACTAATTTGTTAATTAATTCTAAAATGTAGAATTAATACTAAATGCAAATGCAACCTATTTTGTATTTTTCACTAATTATGCAAACAATTAACCAAAAATTCCACGAATATCCACGAGATCGCAAACACTAAAAGAAATTATTTTGTTTTGAATTTATGGGAGTAATTCGTATAGGCCAGAAATCACATGCTCACAGCTGCCCCTCTTTTCTCGGAAACACGAACAGTTTTCGGGCAAAGATAAAGTGAGTGGATACGAGCGATTTTTGCCCGTTTGAATACTCCGTGGGATGTATTTTTGAGAGATTTGACTGCACCCTGCTTCGGAGGTTGCCTACATATCCTTGGCTAAGAAGAAATCAGGTAAGTGTAGTTTGGGAGTATTTGGTAGCTAGGACTAACATGAAGCTGTGGTCAGTATTGCTACTGCTGCTACTAGATCCCCTTATTACACCGAATAAAAATAAAAAGAAGCTAGACTAAGCTATGACCTATGGATTACAAAAGAACCTATCTATGTCTTAAAACTTACTCTTGATCCTTGTAGCCTTGTTGACTTGTATCCCTTCATGTGAAACTCCTTGTTGCCTGGTTTCTATGTTTCCCTTTATCCAGGTTGATGCATGATTGCTGAACTTGAATTGTATCCCCTTGTTCTCCAGGAGGACGCCTGATTACTAAAACTTGAATTGTTTCCAGTGTTCTCCACGTGGGCGTCTGATTACAAAAACTTGACTTGTATTCCCTTGTTCTCCAGGTGGGCGCCTGATTACCAAAACTTGAATTGTACATTCCCTTGTTCTCCAGGTGGGTTCCTGATTGCCCAAAACTTGAATTGTATTCCCTTGTTCTCCAGGTGGCCGCCTGATTAAAAAAACTTGAATTATATTCCCTTGGTTCCCATGTGGGCGCCTGATTACCAAAACTTGAATTGTATTCCCTTGTTCTCCAGGTGGGCGCCTGATTACCAAAACTTGAATTATGTTCCCTTGTTCTCCAAGTGGCTGCCTGATTGCCAAAAACTTGAACTGTATTCCCTTGTTCTCCAGGTGGGCGGCTGACTGCCAAAACTTGAACTATATTCCCTTGTTCTCTAGGTAGGTGCTAGATTTCAAAACTGGAGTTGTATTCCCTTATTCTTCAGGTGGGCGTCTGATTACCAAAAACTTGAACTGTATTCCCTTGTTCTTCATGTGGGCACCTAATTACCATAACTTGAATTGTATTCACTTGTTCCCTAGGTGGGCGCCTGATTGCCGAAAACTTGAATTGTATTCCCTTGTTCTCCAGGTGGGCGCCTGATTACCAAAACTTGAATTGTATTCCCTTGTTCTCCAAGTGGGCTCCTAATTACCAAAATTTGAATTATATTCCCTTGTTCTCCAGGTGGGCGCCTGATTATCAAAACTTGAATTGTATTCCCTAAAACTACTACCTTTAAACCTGCTTACAACAAAACAAAAGAAATTTTTCTACCTCAGTTTGGTGTTGGGCGCATCTGTGAGTGTTAATTAAATCCCGTTACGCAATATCTCTAAAAATTTGAGAGCTAAATCTTATTATCCAGGAGGGTCCTGACAATTGTTTAGTTCAATGCCAATTTAAAAAGCTGTATCTAGTTATCTAAGAAGACAAGAAAGTTGTATCTCATTATTGATGAGGGTCCTGATAACTCTTAAATATCGAGAACTTTAAAATTAGGCTATGTCCTCCAAAGGTATTACTTCCACTATGTCTTGTTATCTAAGGAAGTATTGAGGTTGCGTCCCATTATCCTGGAGGGCCCTAAAAAATACAATCAAATCTTATCATGCCTTCCTATGACAAACCTTACACTAAACCTTGTTTTTAATGGAAATTTTAAAACTAAGTCTCATTATTCAGGTGGGTCCTGACAGTTCTTAATAAGAGCCAATTTTAAATCTAAGTTATATATTCTAGCGACCAGTAATTAAAGCTACATCCCATTATGCAGGAGGGGCCTGGCGACTCCTATGTGAATCCTATTTCTTATATTCATTGAGGAATATTTATGCCATATTATGTTTCCCGTGGCTGTTTGAATTTTAACCGAGTCCCATTTTCTAGGAGGGTCCTGACAACTCCTAGCTGAATCCTATTTGAACATGCGAACTCTTTAGTCTATATATGCTCCTTTGCTATTCCCGACTATTTTGAGCTTTAACTAGGTCTCATTTTCCAGGAGGGTCCTGAAGTTCACAGTCATACCTGCTAGGTGCTTGCTTCTCCTATGAAGGACTTCTCTGAGACATCCGGAATTTCCTGCCCGAGTTTTAATCAAAGAAAATCTTGTTAGTTTGAAATGTGGTGGTTAGCTTGTGGCGTTCTTGCTGAAAATGGCCTCCCCGTGCTGTCATGCTCTGTTGTGGGCAACTTTCTTGAACTGACTATGAGCCACCTGATTTGTTTGGCTGACCCGGAACCCTATGTCTTTAGATGAACCGAGTGCTATGTACCCCAACAGTGTGTTACATTCCTAACCCTCTTGCCAGAATCTTTGCATCCCTTTTGAGATTACCGAATCACTTCACTGACGAAACTTTCAATGATTCTTTATATCCCATTTTAACTTCCACTACCTTTTTTATGTCTTAGCCACAATGTGCTTTTCTATTTGGGAGTTGATAGTAAGCTTTGAAATTTCTCTACTCCTTGCTTAAACAGAATTGACCTAGAAAATATCTTAGAGGAGCGGAAACCCGACAGAAAATGAAACGTAATGACTTTGCATTGTTTGTTTTTTTAGAATAAAAGAATTCAGAGTTGGGTGACTACTGAAGGGGAAAGAAAAGAGACTTATATATGGTGGGAAACAGCTGGTTCCAATGATCATGACATATACTTCGTCTTAGTCGGCCTGATCCGTCCATACGATTGGCTTTCAGTTGTCGTGCTTTGTTGTTGTGACCTTCCTTAACCCAATTTCTTTAAACAAACCTTGACCCTACTCATCTTGCAGTGTTCTGAATTTTTTTCACCCATAGCCTCTCCCGTTTGTTCAGTTCTCAACATACTTTCGCCTTAAGGTGCCCATGAGGGTTTTCACCAATAAAACTCTCTCCTTTTGACTTCTTCTTAACTTTTTTCGCCTTACGGTACCCGTGAGGGTTTTCACCAGTAAAACTCTCATTTTCATCTTTTCTTGCTCGAACTAAAGTGTTGCCCCGGGTATGAATCACATCTTCTTGCTTGACTTGGCATTTCTTAAAGACTGATCGGAAGGTCTTTCTTTGGATCGTAATGCAGGCTTTTGGATAAGGTTAGAAAGAAAGGGTATTAAAGGTTCAAAACAATTCAACATGGGTTCAACATTACAACTTTCAGAATCAAATTTCTTACAACAACCACAACTTCCGCCCCATTTTCTTGCTTGGGGACTTTTAGATTTTTATTTTGATGAAACCGAACCGTGAGGCTGCCTACGTATCCTTAAAAGCAATCAGGTCAAACGTAGCTCATGACACAAGAATTGCTTTGCTTTGTTGTGGTTTTCTCTTTTCTCTTTCTTCTTTTCCTTACTCTTTCTTTTTGTTTCTTCCTTTTTTCTTTTGTTCTTTTGCTGTTTTGTTGTTTTTTTCTTTTCTTTCTTTTTCTTCTTCTTCTTCTTCTTCTTCTTCTTCTTCTTCTTCTTCTTCTTCTTCTTCTTCTTCTTCTTCTTCTTCTTCTTCTTCTTCTTCTTCTTCTTCTTCTTCTTCTTCTTCTTCTTCTTCTTCTTCTTCTTCTTCTTCTTCTTCTTCTTCTTCTTCTTCTTCTTCTTCTTCTTCTTCTTCTTCTTCTTCTTCTTCTTCTTCTTCTTCTTCTTCTTCTTCTTCTTCTTCTTCTTCTTCTTCTTCTTCTTCTTCTTCTTCTTCTTCTTCTTCTTCTTCTTCTTCTTCTTCTTCTTCTTCTTCTTCTTCTTCTTCTTCTTCTTCTTCTTCTTCTTCTTCTTCTTCTTCTTCTTCTTCTTCTTCTTCTCTCTCTCTCTCTCTCTCTCTTCTTATTCTTCTTCTTCTTCTTCTTCTTCTTCTTCTTCTTCTTCTTCTTCTTCTTCTTCTTCTTCTTCTTCTTCTTCTTCTTCTTCTTCTTCTTCTTCTTCTTCTTCTTCTTCTTCTTCTTCTTCTTCTTCTCTTCTCTTTTCTTTTAACCTTATCTCTTTTTTTCTTCTTCTTTTTTTTCATCTCTCACACTTGCGTTTCTGATTTGGCTACTGATTCGGAAAGAGGGGTATGAAAGAAAATAATTAAAGCTCAAAAGGGTTAACAACGGATAAAGTGTTTAGATAGCAGAATAAAATGCCTACGTCATTCCAATCTCCAAAACATGCCAAGTACAAACAAATATGATCTGATCAAAACAACCAAACATAGTATCTCTTTACTGCATCGGAATTGATGGCCATTTTTACGCACATGCCTTCTACATCTGTTAGATACAATGGCCCATTGGACAACACTCTTGACACGATAAAAGGCCCTTGCCAATTTGGGGAGAATTTGCCATTTGCCTCCGCCTGGTGAGGGAGGATGCGATTCAATACCAACTGACCCACTTCAAACATTCTAGGGCGCACCTTCTTGTTATATGTTCTGCCCATTCTCTGTTGATACAACTGGTCGTGACATACTGCTTCTAATCTTTTCTCATCAATCAGACTCAATTGTTCCATACGGGTTTTTACCCACTCGTCATCATTAATTTGTGCCTCGGGGACAATCCAAAGGAATGAGATTTCAATTTCTACCAGTATTACTGCTTCTGTGATATACACCAACAAATACGGAGTTTCCCCTACTAAGGTGCGAACAGTAGTGCGATAGCCTAACAATGCACAGGGTAGCTTCTCATGCCATTGCATAGACCCTTCCACCATTGTTCGAAGTATCTTCTTTAAGTTCATGTTGGCTGCCTCAACTGCTCCATTTTCCTCGGGGCGGTATAGTGTGCAATTGCGATGTGTAATCTTAAACTACTGACATACCTCTTTCATTAAATGACTATTGAGATTTTCTCCATTGTCAGTGATTATTATCTTCGGGATTCCGAACCGGCAAATAATATTTGAATGCACAAAGTCGACCTTTGATTTCTTGGTCATCGACATGAAAGTTTTAGCTTCAACCCACTTGGTGAAATAATCAATAGCAACCAGGATAAACCTGTGCCCATTGGAACTACTGGCTCGACGGGCCCGATGATATCCATGCCCCAAGTAACAAAGGGCCATGGTGCAGACATTGTATGTAATTTAGATGGCGGGGAGTGAATCAAATCTCCATTTACCTGACATTGATGACATTTGCACACGAAACTAATACAGTCTCGCTCCATGGTGAGCCAATAATAACCTGCTCGGAGAATCTTCTTTGCCAGAACATATCCATTCATGTGCGGTCCACAAACTTCAGAATGTACCTCGGTCATGATGGTCGTGGCATGTCTAGCATCTATGCATCTTAACAACCCAAGATCTGGCGTTCTTTTGTATAGAACCCCTCTACTGAAGAAAACCCCACTTGATAAGCGATGAATTATTCTCTTTTGATCACTTGTGGCTTGTACCGGGTACACACCCATCCTAATATATTCATTGATGTCGTGAAACCAAGGCTCGCCATCAAGCTCCTCTTCCACCAAGTTACAGTAAGCATGTTGATCATGGACTTGGATATGCAGCGGGTCAACAAAAGCCTTATCTGAATGATATAACATTGACGCCAAAGTAGCCAAGGCATTTGAAACCTTGTTGCAGATTCTTCGGATATGCTTGAACTCTACTTATCGGAATCTCTAACAAAGATCATTTAGACATTGCCGATATGGTATGAGCTTCAAATCTCATGTTTCCCATTCCCCTTGAATCTGGTGTACCAGAAGGTCTGAGTCGCCCAAGACCAAGACTTCTTGGACACCCATCTCTGCAGTTAACCTCAGACCCAAAATGCATGCCTCATATTCTGCCATATTGTTAGTACAATAGAAGCAGAGATGAGCTTTAACGGGGTAATGGTGCCCCATTTCAGAGATGAGTACTGCTCCTATCCCCACACCTTTCATGTTGGCGGTCCCGTCGAAGAATAGTTTCCATCCTGGCTTCTCTCCCTCTTCCACTGCATCAATATGCATCACATCTTCATCTAGAAAGTATGTCTTTAAAGGTTCGTATTCTTTATCCACCGGATTCTCAGCCTGATGATCAGACAATGCATGTGCTATCATTGCAGTCCTAGTCACGTAGACAATGTCGAACTTGGTGAGTAGGATTTTCCACTTTTCAAGCCTCCCCATGGGTATAGGCTTTTGAAAGATGTATTTCAACGAGTCCAGGCGTGAGATGAGGTAAATAGTATTCGATGACAAGTAGAGTTTCAACTTCTGTACTACCCAAGTTAGGGCACATCCCGTCTTTTCAAGATGAGTATACTTAACCTCATAGGTCGTGAACTTCTTACAGAGGTTATATATGGCTTGTTCCTTCCTTCTGGTGATATCGTGCTGACCCAACACACATCCGAATGAGTTTTCTAAGACTATTAGATACAGGATCAAAGGCCTCCCTGGTTCCGGTGGGACCAATACCAGTGGGTTCGACAAGTATCCTTTTATTTTATCAAAATCCTCCTAGCATTCCTCCGTCCACTCGATCGTAACATCCTTTTTCAGCAGCTTCAAGATAGGCTCACAAGTTGTTGTGAGCTGGGTGATAAATCTACTGATGTAATTCAATCTCCCTAACAGATTCATCGCCTCAGCTTTGTTCCTCGTAGGCGGAAATTCTTGTATGGCTTTGATCTTTTATGGATCTAGCTCAATGCCTCGTCTACTAACTATGAATCCTAGTAACTTCCTTAATGGCACATCAAATGCGCCATTCGCAGGATTGAGTTTGAGATTGTACCTACAGAGTCTCTCGAAGAATTTTATCAAATCCCTGATATGGTCGGACTGCTTCCTAGATTTCAGAATTGTCATTGCCCTCATATAGGTTGCCTCAGCATTCTTCAGACCGAAGGGCATAACCCTGTAGCAATATGTTCCCCACGGAGTGATGAATGATGTATTCTCCACATCCTCCTCATCCAACAGAATCTGGTGATAGCCTGCATAAAAATCTAAGAAAGAACCAATCTCATGTTTTGCGCAATTGTCAATCAATATGTGGATGTTCGGCAGTGAGAAGTTGACCTTTGGACTTTCTTTGTTGAGGTCACGATAATCGAGACACACCCTAGTTTTACCATCCTTCTTTGGCGTAGGCACGACTTTGGCTAACCAGGTGGGATATCGTATGACTCAAATGACCATTGCCTCAAACTGTTTGGTAACTTCCTTTTTGATCTTTATACTCATATCAATTTTAAACTTCCTCAACTTTTGTTTGATAGGAGGGCAGGCTGGGTCACTGGGTAATTTTGAACCACCAAGTCAGTGCTCAACCCTGGCATATCGTCGTAAGACCACGTAAAAACATCTTTGTATTCAAGTAGTACTTCGATTATTTCTTCCCCGAGCTACAGCTCAAGATGGACACTTATTTTATTTTCTCCGATATTATTTGGGTCACCTAGATTGGCTGCTTCTGTATCGTATAGGTTTGGCTTGGGTTTTTCCTCAAAATGGCTTAACTCTTTACTAATTTCTTTAAACGCCCTTTCCTCATCATATTCTCCTTATATTCTATCTCTTGAATTATTACTTCTGAATTAGACCGGCTTTCAAGACTGGGCCGAAGAGTACGTATGCATGTCATATCATTGGAGCCAGCATAAAAATAACTGTACAAGAAGGAAAAGAAAAGCAAAAAAAATCTATCAACACTCACTAAAATGAAATTACATTTCGTTCAAATTGAAAGATAACAAGGTTTACATATCTAAACGGATTGGAACATAGACTCTGAATAACAACCATGGAATAATCTAAAGAAATTGAAATAAAAATCAAAGCAAACTACCAAAACTTCTTCCTAGTTGGGAGAGGAGTAGCTTCCCAATTATTCACTTTAGCACAGGGCCCGACAAATTGCACATCTGCCTTGCTAGAGCCTTCTCCAGCTTCTACCACATTCACATCTTCAAAAAACCTTTTGAACCTTTCAAGTAATTCTTTACGACTACAAGACTAGGACTTATAGTTGTCGGGAACTTCTTGGTGCCACGCTTCACAAATGATTTGGAGAGGCGCGGCATGGGCTTGGGGAGGACCCGTGCTTCTTGCTTCATTATTCTGGCCCTTTTTATTTCTGCAATCGTGAGCTTGAACCCTAAACCAAAGATTTCTATGTTTCTTTGGGGGGAGATACCGGTTGTACAATACCCTGAAGTGACGCTCCCAAACCCTTTCCTGGAACAAACCTATTTTTCAACATCTTAGCGGCCACCATGAATGACGCAGCAGCTAGCTTTGGCGTTGGAACACACTCCCCTTCTGGAATTTTTCTCATTGATACCGTGTCATGAACCTGATAGCATCACTGTAAGCATATAGATGGTCCTCATCGTGCACAACTATTTCTTGTCGATCCCATTCAAATTTCACCATTTGATGCAAAGTAGAGGGGACTGCTCTAGCAGCACGGATCCAGGGTTGTCCCAACAGCAGGTTGTAGGAAACAGCAATATCCAGCACTTGGAGTTCCATGGTAAAATCGACCGGTCCAATTTTCAGTTCGAGCACTATGTCACTGATCGAATCTCTTCCCACGCCATAAAACCCTCCCTCACAAATACTATTCTTGTGGATTCTTTCATCATCCACCTTCAACTTGTTCAACGTGGAAAGAGGGCAAATATTTGTGCTTGAACCATTATCCACCAATATTCGAGTAACCACAAGTACTTTACCGTGAAATAGAGTGCTCTATTATGCTCGGTGCCCTCTACGTGCAATTCGTCGTCGGAAAAAATGACTCTGTTCACCTCAAAAATCTTGTTGGTTATCTTCTCTAAGTGGTTGACTGTGATTTTATTAGGAACATAGGACTCATTAAAGATCATCATCAACGCTCGTCAGTGCTTGTCCAAATGAATCAACAATGATAACAGCGAGATTTGAGCAGGCGTCTTTCTCAGTTGTTCCACAATAGAATAATCCTGCATTTTCATCTTCTTTAGAAACTCTTCTGCCTCCTCTTCACTAAAAGTTTTCTTCACCAGCACTGAGTTATCCTTGGATGATTTGGGTTTTCTCAATTCTTTGGGGGCAAAGCACCTCCCTGATTGGGTCAATCCTTGGGTCTCACAAACTTCTTCTCTAATCTCTTTCTCTTTGTAAGTCACTGTTACTCGGTCATAATTCCAAGGTACAACCTTAAAGCTGATCATTGGTAGTTGAGTTACAGGTTTGATAATGACAAGCTCTGTGTGAGCACCTTCCGCGATAACCACAGGCTTGCTTGCAACCCCTAGTACAACCACTTTTGCGTTTTCTTGTCCTACCATCCCATCTTTTGGGGATTCCTTCTTTACTATAATGAAAGGCTCTATTCAACTTTAGTGTTTACATCTTGCTTGTTAAATTCCCAACTGTCTTCCGCTCACTGGCTCGGATCATTATGACAGTTTGTGAAGGCTTTTTGGGCTCTCCCTCTTTTTGCACTATCTCAATCATATTTTTCTCTTGATGAGCAAGCAACGGGTTTTGATTAATATTGGGCACTTCCGGAGCATGCACCTCAATCTGATGTGAATCTATGAGTTCTTTAGTAGCACTCTTCAGATGCCAATATTTCTCTATGTCATGCCCTGGGGCACCAGAACAATACTCACAATTGACAGAATTGTCCAGATTTCTCGAAGGAGGAGTTGGCCATTTTTCTTCAATTGGCCTCAACATATCTAACTGTCTCAACCTATGGAATAAGTTGTTATATGATTCTCCTAATAGGGTGAAAGTTTTCTTCCTCTGCATTATCTCATTTTTTAATGCTTTGCTTGCCCGGAAAGCTAGTCTTGGGGGGTGTTGGTAGGCTATTGGAGAATAGTTATTTTGTGGAGCTGGATAATTATTTTGTGGGGTTGGCGCATGCCATTGTTCATGGGTAGGAGGTTGAGTATATGGAGTATGTGGATAGGTTTGATGATGAGATCGGGGCTAGTTGAAATGGGATGGACCACGGGGCCCGAACCAAGACCCTGAGTCAATTGTCGCTACCTCCTCCTTCTTTTTCTTTCCAATTGCTCCCCCAGTCCCACTTTGGACAGCCTAGATGGCTGCTTTGATTACTGAATAACTCATAATCTTGTTAGATTTGAGTCCCTCCTCTACCATTCTCCCCATTGTTACTATCTCATTAAAGGATTTACCCACAGTCAATACCAGGTGACAATATGTAGGCTCCAAAGCTTGCAAGAAGCAATCTACCATTTTTCTTTCCTTCATTGGCGGGTCGACCCTTGCTGCTTGCTCCCTGCAATGGAAGCCATACTCTCTGAAGCTCTCACTATGCTTCTTTTCATGTTTCATCAAAGACAAACAATCCGGAATAATTTCAATATTGTACTGAAAATGATAGGCGAATGCTTGTGTTAGATCGTCCCATGTGTACCATCGAGCATGATCCTGTCGGGTGTACCATTCCAATGCTGAACCATTTAAACTTTGGCTGAAGTATGCCATCAGTAATGCATCCTTCCCGCCTGCCCCTCTCATCTTGCTATAGAAACCCCTTAGGTGTGCCATCGAATCACTACGTCTGTCATATAAGTCAAAATTGGGCACCTTAAAGCCTGGAGGCAATTTTACATATGGGAACAAACATAGGTCTTTGTATGCCACACTCACTTGGCCTCCCAACCCTCGCATATCTGTGAATGATTGCTCTAGACTCTTGGCTTTCCTGAGCACCTCCTCTTGCTCGGGATTTTTGACTGGTTTTTCAGCCTGAACAGGGATTTCAAAACGGGGAGCGTAAGAGTAGGGTTCGGGGACTTTGAAGTGGTTTTTGGTGGATAATACTGGTTGTCATGAGCTTGGAGCAAAGGTTCACTGGATGATCTGTGGAGTGCAACGGGAAGAGGTACCACAAAGATGGGAGCGACTGGTGAAGGGTGATGGGGGAAAGCTTTGGGTGGTGGATAATACTGGTTGTCATAAGCTTGGAGCAAAGGTTCACTGGATGATCTGTGGAGTGCAGCGGGAATAGGTACCACAAAGATGGGAGCAACTGGTGATGGGTGATGGGGACAGCTTTGGGTGGTGGAGATGGAGGTGTCTGTGAAGTTGTACCCTGGTATTATAGGTAGATGGGGAATCTTGGTGGTGGATCAGTGGAAGGGTGGTCATGTGATTGGGCTAATGGCAGGATGAAGGTCGGATTAGCAGGATAAGCTGGTGGTGGCTGCCCTCTTACCCATGCCTGATACATTTCAGCCATCTGACGCTTCAGTTAGTACATCTCTTCTTTCATTGTGTTGACATCCAACTCTTTTACCTCTTTTGAGGGATCAATAATACTTGCGTCGGGTTCTTGGTTGGCCATAGTCAGTTTGCATTTGGGGATGAATGAACCTGGGAGTTATCGGTTTCTATTATGCACATGGATTGGTTGTTTGCGTCATCCTGGCTTTTATCCTGTGCCACTTTCCTTCTCTCTTTTTTTCATTTCCTTCTTCCCGTTTCTTTTGCTCAGTTAATTTTTTCCTACCTTTTTTTTATTATATTATTCTCTCCCTTATTTTACCATTGTTTCTCTCATAGTTTTCTCTCTTTTCTTTTCCCCCTTCTCTTGTTTTGGTGATGGTCGAATCCTATGGAGATTCCCTACGTATTATGACCCTGAATGTATCAGACCGGGCGTAGTTCTGGCAGATAAGTACAGAAAATATTTTGGAAATTTTTAATTTTCATAAAGTAGAACACTAGATTACAACTACTAACAGACCATAAGAAACGAAATCAACAGACTTTTACTTGAATGCAACCAACAGACTTTGACAGAAAAATGAAAAAACTAACTTGACAACCTACTACAGACTCAAAATAGAAGAAAATGCAGACTTTCCAAATGGACTTTGAGTGAAAATCATTAATACATTAAGGCCTCTAATGCTCCTAGGGCCTGCGGGACATCATTCTGTCTCGCCGCAGGCCTGTGCGCTAAATCACCTTGAAGGTGGTGGATCTCTTCCATCACTTGACGAACAAAGGTCATTGCAATAGCAAAAAATATGGATCTTGTCATATATTCATAGGGGCTACACTTTACGATGATGTAATCAGCGATCATCCTTACCCTCTCTCTTATAGCACCCTTTTCTTGCAACAATTGCCCAATCTGCTAGACCCTGGCTTCCAAAGTTTGTTCGGCTACATAGTTCAGTTCTTGAAATTGCTACAAATCTCTCTCCAACCTTGTTATTGTTGTGTAACAATGCTCTTGAAGTCTTTTTCTTGCTTAACCTTTTTGTTTTCAACCATGATGACCCTTTTCTTCAACCTCGCAACCTCGTTGTTATACCTTTCTTTTAGTTGTTCGATCATGCATGCTCGTTCCTCTGCATTTTTGGCCAATTTTTTTCGGGCCATGGCTAGCTCACCCTCTGCTTTGTTCAAGTAAAAACCATATTTTCCTACTTTGCGCCTTAGATTGTCTATGAGCTTTTCATCATTTGCACTTCTGGTGGGATTCTTTCCGGCTATTTTTATTTTCCGAATTTGTGCTCGCAAAGCTTCATTTTCTTTGGCTAGTCTTTTCTTTTCCCACTCGTCTGCCGCGGCTTGTAAACCATTCTCGAATTTAAGATCTTTGAATTGTTTTTCCAATTTCCCTATTGTGGCCCTGTATTCATTTTCCTTGGCTAACCAATTCTATTGTTCTTGTGGGGCCTCAGCAAATTCCTGAAGATGTGGTCTTTTGGCCGGTCTTCCAAACTCCACTTCACTTTTGTACCAAGCCAGTTACCCTGGTGCAACCTCTCCTTTAGACAGGTCTCGTACTCGAGTGTTCGCCATTAAGTACTAACATTCGCTCCAAATCTGGCGAACTGCTGCTTCGTGAAACTGACCATTAGGACCAATCTCGACCACATAGCGACTAATGTCTTCATCCCTAGGAACCATTAGGCACTTCCCTAACTGTCTCTGTACTCGGTACGGAGCAAAAGGTTGGATGCTCCGGAGACCCATCAAAGGAAAATGAGGTCCAGTTGCTGGCATATATATAATTTCATCGATTGGGAGCCACACGAATGTCCACTCTATTTGACTTGCACTTATGGTACGGAAATATGATACCCATTCTATGACCCATTGGGGTAATTTGAACCCATTAACTTTGGTATAGAATTCTTCTATGCAGCCTTTTTCCGATGACCCATAACTCATGAATTGAGGTCGATGGCACAAGTGTTCAACCATCCACATCTGTAACAACAAGTTTCATCCTTCAAAGAAATCTCCTCCGGCTTTACAGGCTGTGAGGGCATGGAAGATTGTAGGTAATATCATGGGTGCGAGGGTGCTCTTGTTCTGAGCGAACAAGGTGCTGACAACCCCTGCTATCTGTATATATCAATATTCCCATCTTTCCATGGAAGCACCAAAAGGCCCAAAAAGAATATCATAAATGCGAAACACTTGTGTTCTTCCCATTTGAGTCGGTTTCCCTTACCACAAATTTTATTTTTTTGGTCGTTAAACACCCCTATGTGCCCATACCTCTGGCATATAAACTGTGGAGTGCAAAAACCAGCTGACAGATCTGGATTGCGAACCCCCTGCTTATCTTTTGTGAATCCAAGAATTTGTGTATAGCGATGGCCCTTGGCACAATCAAATACTGGTGTCTTAGAGGAATTTTGGGGCCTCCGATATATCCGACTATTTCTTCAAGGTTGGAGTGAGTTCAAAGTATGGGAAATTAAATACATTGTGGGATGGGTCCCAGAATGTAACCAATGTCTTTATGATATCCCCTCTAGGATTAATTTTCAACAACCCGGTGAGTCCTCTCAAGTGTGCATTGACCTTTTTTCGCCCCGATTCACCAAGATCATTCCACCATATGTGCAGCTCGAATGGGATCTTGTTCATGACTGTTATTGGAAAATTTTAATTTGTGCTCATTCTGCACATTTATTTGGGTGATTAAGCAAAAAAATCATGATTCATTTAACTTAAAACAAGGTTGATATTTTTTCAAAATTTTCATTTCAAGAGTACGAGTCCAGCTTTGCAAATACAGCTTTTTCAGCATTTCGCGAGGAATATTTTAAGGATTTGCTTGCTATCGGCTAAAATTTTAAAAATAATCCAGGGGGGCTGTTCTTGCAAAATAGCCTTCCGACACCCTTTTGGGCACACTCGACTAATTTTGACAAGAACTGCTTTATTTATTTACCACAAAAAAATTTGGTTCTTTTGAGGCTATTTTTTGCAAAAATGAAGTTGGGCCCGATGGGGGTTGCCTACGTATCTCACGCCCGGTGAGAATCAAACTGGCTTAGTTTGGGCAATTCTGACAGAATTAAACACCAGCTTCTTTTCTTTTTTTCTATTTTTTTCGAAAACAAACTCCTTTTCTTTGTTTTTGTTTTTCAAAATTTTGGGAGCATTTCAGTATCGGTATTTGAAACAGATAAACTCCTTCCTCATCCCTCACACTGCTATTTTCTTTGTCCAACTCTCCTCTCTTATTTTCAAAAGCCTGTCGACATGTAAATTCGTAATAAATGCACAAGTAGCACTCAAGATGCATCAAGATAGTCTATAATTTTGGCTGCACCTGTCCTAGACGGACCCAACCCCTGTGTTGAGTCCCCTAAGTCAAATGCATGATGAAAATAAGTGTTCCTACTAGGATCCGGCATGAGGTTAAGTTATTCTAGGTTCAAAACCTGGGTATATGTTCTAGACTGTGTACCCGAGCGGACAACTCGAGTCGAGGAGGGGGCTATGTACCGGGAACCAAAAGGTCATTCGGCTTTGTAACTTGTCCGAGCCTCTTTCTTATTCCAAGGTATGACACTAACAGAATAGAGAGTCTCGACCAGTGAGCACATCCCCGAAGATGAGAAGAGAAGGGTTTCAAGGCAGTTAATATACAGTTCAAATAACATCAAAGCGGTAAAATAAGCAACATTTAGCACATTGGGCACAATCATGTAATAAAATAAAATATTAAACAAAGCCAAATACAACAATTATTCTAAGTTCGAATTCTGAATCCTAAACCATAGATTCTGGGTTCGAACCCCAGCAGAGTCGCCAGTGCTGTCACACCTCCTTTTTTACACTATACCTCGCGAAAGGCGTAGAAAGAGAGTTTTTCCAATTAAAAGACAATCAAACTGGGACTTATTTATTTAATAATTTCAGAGTCGCCATTTGGGATAACTAATGGTATCCCAAGCCACTGGTTTAAACTCTCGAATCGAGGAAGGTTTGACTCTATAATACAGTCTGCGAACCAGAAATCTGGGTAAGGAATTCTGTTAACACGGGAGAAGGTTTTAGGCATTCCCGAGTTCCATGGTTCTAGCATGGTCGCTCAACTGTTATATTCGTCTTACATATCTGATTTTAATATATCTCAATCCTATGTGCAATTTTAACTTTTAATTGCTTTTATTTAATTTTAAGAAGATTGCAACGCCGTTAAAACGTGTCTTGAAACACGTCACATAAATGCACTCGTAGTTCGCAACACATTTTACCTAACGTTGATATTTGGATTGGGTCACATAAATTCACACCCGAATTTTGGAAAGTAGTTTATTTAACTAACACGCCTAAGTCAATCGCGTGTTTTTAACTTTGCGAGGGCCATGAAAATTTAATAAATGGGACGCTCGAACTCTAGGGAATTTAAAATAAACAATTAAGTGAGGGCCACGCATTTGATGTTTTATTTGGCGTGGCGCACCTCAATTTATTTTTAAAGGGTAATTCAAATAGGATAGGCACCCTAGAGCATGGAGGGTCATACACTACTGGTGTTGTCTAATATAACTCGCCTCCGCGTAGTTTGACAAAATGAATCATTCAACCATTAATGGGTACGAATTCTACCATGGTTCGAGCAAACAACTTTTTTAAAAATAAAGGGAAAGGGGTCAATGGTTGAGAATTGGGCCTAGCATGAGGCCAATAGCCTATGCACCTGAAGATTATTCTAAATGGCAATTTCAATGCCATTCTATGCTAGGCCCAATAAAGAGCCCAATTCAATAGCCCATGAAGTCCTTATGTCAAAACCACAGGATGCCTATCGCTAGCGTTTGAGATTACTACTTGAATTATATTAAGGAAAATCCAACAATGAATGATTGAAAAATTCACATTCGAACTATGCTTCATACTAACATCTTATTGTTCAAGTCGCATGCCGACAAAATAAACCAAAATACTTGGAGAATTGAACCTACTAATTAGTCAGCCTTATGCCACACTCAATATTTAAACGACTTAAATATACCATGTTCATATAACATGTGATATCCTGCTCGAATAACCATACCCAAAACTATGTAAATACATAACCAAACCCAAAACAAGGTGAAAACTCAAGACAATATAATCATGCTTACAAAACTACTTTGGCATACATCAGTACACACGAAGGCCAACATCCAATCCTTCAAAATTAGAACCTGAATAATTCTTAGCAGAAAACTAACAGATCTAGGACCCCAGAACACCATATAACACATAAACATGAATAATCACATTCTATTGTTTACTTGGTTAAACAAGTGAAAAAACACTACACCAGGTCAATTTCACATGCCCAAATCCAAAAAGATCTTAATCAATATCGACAACTTGAAATATAATTATAAAACATTTAAACAGTAAAGGGAAACGGATAGTCAACTTCAAATATGGTCTTCAGCTAACAACACTTCAACTCTTATACATGTTAACAATCATTCCTTAATCATGAGCTAAAGAAGTACCTAGATTTGAAGATCAAAGCAAAAACGAAGTATCAGCAAAGCAGTATCAGCAATCAATAGTGTTTACAAGGCTGAAATCAGTCCAAACTTCATGCCAAGTTCCAATAGACTTATATCCAATTTCTGAACCCATATTGCAATTAAAAGAAATTTCTACACAGTCTTAGCTCAAAATCAATTTCCAAAACCCAATTTAATCCATCCTCAAGCATGTATGAATATTATCTAACAAATTTGAAATCTCAGAAATTATAGCAAGACACTCTATGGAACAGTAATTTTCTAGTTGTTTTCGTGTTTTCTGACTTTTCTCTATTTTTGTTCACCTTTTTTGAACCCCCTTTTTTAGCCTAAGTTTTCATGGCTTTTATAGGTTGAACATTAGGGCAATCCTCATAATTTAATTTTGACCTATGGTCCCTGATTTATGGCTTGCTTCCAAAGTTACAGCTTAGAATTTTACAGGAAACCCCTACTAGAAGCTTCCTATTTTTGTTATTAAAGATTCCCTGGTCATATTACATATACTAACTCCCAATGACCCTGAAATCTACCCAAATTACAACCGGGCCTTTTGAATTGGTCAAAATGACCCACAGAGCCCAAAACACAAGCCAAATCCAAATCCTGAATTGAACTAATAACCGCAGAAATAGAGGCAATTCGGGCAACCATTGCAACTAAACACTTAAATAAATTTGAATTGAATTATTAATAGGTTCTTAAGCTATTTTTTTAAAAAAGACAAAAAAAAATCTTAACAAACTATCATGTATGTAAATATCACTTCTGAAACTAACAGATTCAAGAGGGAGGAAAGAAGCAAACAACACTAAGCACAAAAGAAAACTAACGAAAATAAAATAATTAGTGGAATAGGAATACCTACAGGAACTCAACACATGCAAGAAAGGATCGGCGCTTGCACCTCTTTTGGATTTTCTGGCCGACTGCAATATTAATCGCGTGTTCTTAATAAGAACACGAATAACCTCAAAATTGACCCCAGTTGTTAAGAGGAAATGAACCGGCGACCTATTGGGAATCAGGGCTTTATTTGCTTTAAGATTTGAACGGTTCCAGTGTGATTTGAGGGAAACAATCTATGGATTTGGAAAGAGGGAGGTGAAGTGATCCTTTGGTATGATTTTGGCAGAATTTGGTGGTGGCGCCGCCGGACACGGCAGAGGAGTCAGAAATTCTAAGCAGGATTCGAGAAGTTTGGCTAGGTTTTGAGGGGAGAAGATAATGGATTTGCAAAGAGGAGAGGGATGGGAAGTGATGGTGTTATTTTGGTGTTCATCGGAGATCCGTCGTCGCCGTGGGCAATTTTCGGTAGGCAGTGGACAGTGGAGACAGTGAGACTGTCTCTAGGGTTGCTGGTGTGAGAGAGGAGGTGGGATTGGGGGTGCGGTAGCATTTGGACATTATTATATTATCTACTAACCACTTCTTGGCCGTTGGACGATGAATCCTAGATGGTTGAGATTAGTTCAACTCAAACGACTTCGTTTGGGTCAAACACGGGGCTGGACCGGGTTAAAGGCGGGTCTGGGTTGGTTTAGGGTTAGAATTGGGCGGGTTTGGACCGGTTCTGGGCTGGGATGGGCTAGGTTATTTAAACAAAATTGGCCCAATTTCTTTAACTCTTTTCTCTTCTTTTTGTTTTTCATTTTTCCTAATTCCTAATTTTCTTTTTTTTTTTAATTTTCAAAATTGGGTGTAAAATCCTAAATTAAATCATAAGACCACATTAGCGTATTAATTAATTCTAAATAATGATTATCACCAATTATTGAAAACCCAACTAAAATAAAATCCTCGAAATGCAAAATTAAAATTACTTTTTGTGATTTTTCCCACCTTCATAAAAACAACTAATTTGTTAATTAATCCTAAAATGTAGAATTATCCTAAATGCAAATGTAACCTATTTTGTATTTTTCACTAATTAAAATGCACAAACAAAATGCAAACAATTAATAGAAAATGCCACGAAGATCCACAAGATCGCAAACACTGAAAGAAATTGTTTTGTTTTTAATTTATAGGAGTAATTCGTATAGAGCAAAAAATACATGCTCACGGCGACAAGTCTCGGAGTACGCGTCGTGTGTACGAACTCTTTGTTGAGTTATCCTTAATTTAGGACGGGGGCCGTCAGACGTATGAAGTGAGTGGAAAGTTTGAGCAGCCACCATCGACCATATGCTTCCCCGAATTGCCTTGTTAGTGAATCCAAAACATAGGTTTGCGTTTAGGTCTTTTTTATTTGCATCATGCCATTTACACCTAGTAGGGCTTGTCCAATGTACCATGTTCCTTTGTAGGAAGTCTATCCAAATTTTGTCAAAATAGGCCAGTGGCCCAAAAAGACATTCAATCATCACTATTTGATACGTGTTGTGTCTTTGAGGGTAAGAAGGTTATTTGGAGGACTAATGCTTTGGAAAGAATGGTGAAAGACGAAGCAAGTAGAGCCAAGTAACATTTTTCTTTCACTACTTTTTAAAAAAAAAGACAAAAAAATAAAAATCAAAAATCAAAAAGATTTTACGCTTTTCCATTATTTTTCAAAAATTCAAAAAAAGGAGAAAAAAAAAATCCAAAAAAATTACATTTTCCATCATTTTCCAAAAACTCAAAAAAATGAGAAAAAGAAAATTCAAAAAGATTTCCCATCATTTCTCAAAAAGACAAAAAATTTGGCCACATCGGTCATTCTTTCAAAATGGGGTTATTTTTACAAAAGTGGTTCAATAACCCATGTCTTAGGATCTTGAGTCCACGCCTAGATGTCCTAGTTCTTTATGGTCCTTCCTTTTTGTGTTTGCATCTTTAGCCACTTCTGGCCATAACAGATATTTTGCAAAATGGGCCATTTCTGCAAATTAATATTGGGCCACGATTATTGGGAGTTGAATCCATATAAGCCTTAGTGAGGTACTTTTCATGTCTTTAAGGTCACACTTGTTTAGTTTCACTAATAGCCACCCTTGTCTACGTATGTCATTTTGCAAAAATAGTCTTAATCATGTTTTGCATGTGTCCAATAGAAGGTATCGTGGCGTCACATGTGTCTTGAGTCACTAACTCTATTTGGTCCATTTTTTTCATTCAGGTATGTATCAATTTGCTATAGTTTGAGCATGACAAATATTCCTGGACCTTCTCGCGACCGTTGCATACACGAGCTGTTTGAGGAAACTTTTTATGTTTTTTTAGTCTATATTATGTTATTTTTTAATTATTAGTCTTGTACAATAGTATCAAGTCTACCAGTCTAGTTAAGATTGTCGAGTATTTCATTATCGTACTATCTGTTTTGTATTTGAAAAAGAAAAAAAGTTATAAATAAAAAAATTCAAAGAGATTTTTTTTTAGTTTATTTGTCCATTACTTTTTTCAGAACTATGCTTGATCTGATTCATGATAGGCATGATATGTAGGCAACCTACATAGAGTTCGATCGAATCATTATTTCAAAAAATCCAAAAAAAATCGAGAATGAAATTGCGGGACATGAAGAAAAAGAGCGATAATAAGAAATGAAAAACCAAGTGGTGTTAGAAAGGAAGATGAAGAAGGAAATGGGGAAAAAAGAGTGAGATTAGGATGATGCCATATGACCTTCGTACCCTCAAAGCCATGTTAGGGCTATTAACTGTAACTAAGGGGCATTGCACGCAATGTGAAATGCCCTAACGCTAACATGTTGGCTTTGTTTTGCTCTTCTTTGTTGCTTCCATTGTTATCGTAACAGAGGGTGGTTAGTTTGTGGCACTTTAGCGATTTGTCCATACAACATAAGGTCAAAGAACAAGTATCCATGGCTATCAAGGAAACAGATATTGGGCTTGTAGACCCACCAAGGTAGTTTATGGAGTCGGTGTCTGAATTGAAAGAGGAGGTACAAAGGTTGAAACAACATATGGCGGAAATGTATCAGTCCTGGATTAAGGGCATCCTCCACCTTCATTCCTTACCAACTATACAGAAATCATACCTTCGTTCATCGCTGTCATGAGCCCAGATGCCTACTACCGTTGATCTTTCCCTCAACATGCACCGGGCTTTAACCCTTACCACAATTACCTTGGCAGTTCCTCCCAAACTTTCCATTCTCAACCAGCCAAAACAACCTCATACCTTAGGAAGCCAAATTTACCTGGATCAACACACTTTGTGGAGAAGATGCATAGGGACAAGGAGCATGAGAATCCTCTTGAGAACTTGATGACTGAAGTTAATGATACGGAAATTGGTGAAGGTCCAAGTAATTTTGACATGAAACCCAATAGCTAAGATGTCGAGCTCGTAATTGGAAAAACACTCCTTTCTTTGCTAGCCAGGGATGAGTTTTGGTGGTTTATTTTATTGTTATTTCTGTTGTTTGGTTATTTCGGGGTTGTAATCCAGATATTGTCTTGTAGCTCAAACCCTTATTCTTCTCTTTTTGTCTAGTTCGTTTAGTTGAAGTAACTCATCTAATGTTATTTAGGATTTTTCTAGGGTTGTAACCCATATCTATTTTACTTGTCTTGTTCAAACCCTTTTCATCATCTGTCTAATACAATCTCTTATTTTCTGTTAGTTCTATCAGTTTTTGTTTAGGTCTTTTTTTCTTATAGTTCTTTTGATGCCGACTCTAGTGACATGACATGCACGCATAATTCTCAGCATGATCTTGAAAGTTAGTCTAATCTTGAAGAAGTGGCACAACTTTGAATATGATAAAATGATGTGTTTGAGGAAACAATTAGAAATTCACGCATTCTGAGATGACCTGAACTTTGAATTGAGTGAAACTAAGGCAATAAGTTTGGAAAATCAAGAGGTTGATAAGAGCATACAACAAGAAAATGTCTCTCAAGCAGTTTGAGGTAAATCAGTAAGTGCTGAAATGCATTCTCCACATCAAGATAATGTTGAGTCAAGTCTGCTTCGAACTGGCCAGAGACGTTCATTAAGACAAAGGTATTACCCATTGGCACTCTTTATTTATGTTGATGCCATCAATGGTTACTATGTGTGGTTTGTTTTCTTATCTTCAATTGCATGTTTTTACTTGGCATTTTTAAGTTTGTTATGACGAAGGTATTTTATTCTACTACACAAATACTTTTATCATTAGATACCCATTTTGAGACCTAATTTTTTTGTTTCATACCTCTCTTTTGGAATCAGAAATAGAGTTAGGAACTAGAAAAGGAAAAGAAAAAGAGGAAAAGAAGGGAAAAGGGGGAAAAGGGAAAAGAGAAAAGAAAAAAGGGGAAAGAAAAAAAAAGGAAAAGAGAAATAGAAAAAAAAAGAAGGGAAAAGAAAAGAAAATTTTCGTTGGAACTACGTTCAACCTGATTCTTGACACCACGAGATATGTAGGCAGTCTTACGGTTCAGTCACACCAATAAAATATTTAATTATCTCTGAAGTCAAGAGTGGGACAGTTTTTCTTAGAAATCCCATCAAAGAAAAAATATAAAAAAATCCCCAGACTCCAGAAACTGGGGCAGAAGTTTTAATTTTACCAAAAGATCTGATTTCAAAAGTTGAAATTTTGAACTCTTTCATCTTAAATTATTTTGAGCCTTGATGCCACTTTTTCTTTTCAACCCTGTCCAAAAGTCTACATTACGATCCAAAGAAAGACCTTCCCACCAATCTTTGAGGATGCCAAATCAAGCGTGCGGTAAAAGTATGATCTTCTAGCATCATGGATAATACCTTGTTCTTGGCATAAAGAGAGAAAATGATAAAATAAGAGAGTCTTATCGGTGAAAACCCTCATGGGCACCGTAAGGCGATGGTGAGTTGAGAAAAGAGCAAAATGAGAGAGGCTTGATGGTGAAAACCCTTCAGGGAACTACAAGTCGACTGAGGATTGTGGATCAAATAGGACAATTAGAATGCTGAAGCCCATTTTCACAACTTAGAGGTATAACAAGAGTTGAACATCAGATTTGCTTAACAAATTAGGTCTCTTTAATCCAAAATGCATATGGCAGTCATTAGACTTGGTATAAATATCTGACAAGTTTCTACTCTGTGATTTTCTTGTTAGATGTCATATCTTTTTGTTGTCCCCTTAACTCTGTTCTTCTTGCTTTGTTTA
Organism: Nicotiana benthamiana; assembly: GCA_034376525.1. NCBI lineage: Eukaryota > Viridiplantae > Streptophyta > Magnoliopsida > Solanales > Solanaceae > Nicotiana > Nicotiana benthamiana. Next base: position 83,692,730 of record CM067331.1, on the reverse strand, counting down.
AGTTCTCTAGAGTCTGTTTTGTTAGAACAATTGAGAAATGGCTTCAAAATTTGCTATCAGCTTTCCAGTTGCACAAAGTGGAGTCTGGCTAGCACATCAAAGTGGCATAAGGCAGGAAAGAACAGTATGCACGTTGAGTTGGTTACAATCAACATGCTTTGGGATTCATGTGAAGTGCAAAGGTATGGTAAATATCGATTCACAAGCAAAATCTAACAGGCACAGGATTTTGGGATCGAATGGAGCTTAGGAGTTTTCTGTGATAAGGGTTGAAAGAAAATGGGTGGTCGATAACAGTCAAGGTCCTCCTAGTTGAAATCAAAGTTATTTTGGCAAGTGTAGAAGCAGTGCTCTCAAGGTCAAGGTCATAAACTAACCACCATGTTTTCAAACTAACAAAATTTTATTCGTCAAAAATAGGGGCAATATAATTTGTTAATCCAAAAGGACCCTCCCATGAAGAAGGCATGATTCAGGGGCAAGAAATTCTGTTCAGAATCCTCCAAGATGAGAGCATCATATAGGTAAGTTCATTCATAGCTTTCAGGACCCTCCTGGATAATGGGATTTAATTTTTAAAAAAAATTCTCAGGACCCTCCTGGATAGTGGGATTTAATTTAAATTTTTAGGACCCTCCTGGATAATGTGATTTAATTTTAAAAGTTCTCAGGACCCCACTAGAAAATGGGATTTAATCTTAACAGTTATCAGGACCCTCTTGGTTAATGGGATTTAGTTTTAAAAGGTCTACGGACCCTTCTGGATAAAGGGATTTAATTTTAAAAGTTCTCAGGACCCTCTTTGATAATGGGATTTAATCTTAAAAGTTCTCAAGACCCTCCTTGATAATGGGATTTAGTTTTAAAAAGTTCTCAAGACCCCACTGGAAAATGGGATTTAATCTTAAAAATTATCAGGACCCTCCTGGATAATGGGATTTAGTTTTAAAAGTTCTTCGGACCCTCTTGGATAATGGGACCCTTGAATAATGGGATTTAATCTTAAAAGTTCTCACGAACTTCCTGGATAATGGGATTTAATTTTAAAAGTTCTCAGGACCCTCCTAGAAAATGGAATTTAATCTTAAAAATTCTCAGGACCCTTCTAGATAAAGGGATTTAGTTTTAAAAGTTCTCAAGACTCTCCTGGATAATGAAATTTAATTTTACAAGTTTTTTAAAAGTTTTCAAGACCCTCCTGGATAATGCGATTTAGTTTTATGTTTTTAGAACCCTCTTGGATAATGGGTAAGTTCTCAGGACCATCTTGGGTAATGGAATTTAATTTAAAGTTCTTAGGACACTCCTAGATAATGGGATTTAATCTTAAAAGTTGGATATGGGATTTAATTTAAAAGTTTTGAGGACCCTCCTAGATAATGTGATTTAATTTTATAAGTTCTCAAGACCCTCCTGTATAATGGGATTTAATCTTAAAAGTTCTCAAGACCCTTCTGGATAATGGAATTTAGTTTTAAAAGTTCTCAGGACCCTCGTCGATAATGGGACTTAATTTTAAAAGTTCTCAGGACCCTCCTGGATAATGGAATTTAATTTTAAAGGTTTTCGGGACACTCCTGGATAATGGGATTTAATTTCAAAAGTCTTCAGGACCCTCCTAGATAATGAGATTTAGTTTAAAAATTCTCAGGACCCTATTTGATAATGGGATTTAGTTTAAAAATTTCAGGACCCTCTTGGATAATGGGATTTAATTTTAAAAATTTCTCAGGACCCTCATGGCTACTGGGATTTAATTTCAAAAGTCCGCAAGACCCTCCTGGATAATGTAATTTAATTTAAATTTTTAGGATATTCTTGGATAATGGGATTTAATTCTAAAGGTCCTCCGGACCCTCCTGGATAGTGGGATTTAATTAAAATTCTCAGGACCCTCCTGAATAATGGGACCTAGTTAAATTTACAGACCCTCATAAATAACAAGATTTAGCATAGGTTCTACATTTAGGAAATATAATTCATCTTTAAAGTTGTCAATCTTAAGATGAGATTTTATTTGAAGTCTTCAGGTCCCTCCTGGATAATGGGATTTATCTTTAAATTCTTAATGCTTTGTAGGTAACATGATCCGATTAACACTTACAAATATGCCCAGATCCCAACCTGGGGCAGAAAGCAGGCGCCCACTCGGATAGCAAGGGAATACATTTCAAGTTTTGGAATTCAGGCTCTCACCTGGAGAACAAGGGAATACATTTCGAGTTTTGGAAATCAGGTGCCTACCTTGATAACAAGGGAATACAATTCATGTTTTGGAAATCAAGCGCTCACCTAGATAACAAGGGATTATAATTCATGTTTTGGCAATCAGGCTCCCACCTAGATAACAAGGGATTATAATTCAAGTTTTGGAAATCAGGCGTCCACCTGGATAACATGGGATATAATTCAAGTTTTATCAATAAGGCGCCCACCTGGAGAATAAGGGAATACACTTTGAGCTTTGGCAATCAGGCGTCCACCTGGATAACAAGGGAATATAATTCAAGTTATGGTAATCATGCGCCCACCTGGAGAACAAGGTAATACAATTCATATTTTGGCAATCAGCCGTCTACCTGGATAACAAGGAAAATAATTCATGTTTTAGTAATCAGGTGCCCACCTGGTTAACAAGGGGATACAGTTATGTTTTGGAAATCAGGTTCCCACATGAATAATAAGGGAATACAATTCAAGTTTTGGCAGTCAGGCGCCCACCCAGATAACAAGCGAATACAATTCAAGTTTTTGAAATCAGGCGCCCACCTAGAGAACAAGGGAATACATTTTGAGTTTTGGAAATCAGGCGCCAACCTGGATACAAGTGAATACAATTCAAGTTTTTGTCAATAAGGCACCCGCATGGATAATAAGGGAATACAATTAAGTTTTGAAAATCAGGTTCCCACCTAGATAACAAGGGAATACAATTCAAGTTTTGGCAATCAGGCGCCAACCTAGAGAACAATGGAATACATTTCATGTTTTGGCAATCAGGCGCCCACCTAGATAACAAGGGAATACATTCATGTTTTGGAAATCAGGCGCCCACCTGGATAACAAGGGAATACATTTAAGTTTTGGAAATCAGGCGCCCATCTGAATAACAAGGGAATATAATTCAAGGTTTTGCAATCAGGTGCCCACCCAGATAACAAGGGAATGCAATTCGAGTTTTGGAAATCAGGCGCCCGCCTGGAGAACAAGGAAATACATTTTGAGTTTTGGAAATCAGGCGCCCACCTGGATAACAAGGGAATATAATTCAAGTTTTGGCAATCAGGCGCCCACCTTTGAGTTTTGGAAATCGGGCACCCACCTGGAGAACAAATGAATACATTTCAATATTTTGAAATCAGGCGCCCACCTAGATAACAAGGGAATACACTTCAAGCTTTGGCAATCAGGCGCCCACCTGGATAACAAGGTAATATAATTCGAGTTTTGGAAATCAGGCGCCCTCCTGGAGAATAAGGGAATACATTTCGAGTTTTGGACATCATGTGCCCACCTGGAGAACAAGGGAATACATTTCAAGTTTTGGCAATCAGGCATTCACCTGGATAACGAGGGAATAAAATTCAAGTTTTGGCAATTAGACACCCATCTGGAGAACAAGGGAATTCATTTCGGAGTTACTTTTAATTTGCAAATTCAAGAAGCATCAGGAGCCCGCCTGAAGAACAGAGTCCACTTTTCAGTCTCATGTTGAAGATCAAGTAGAGATTCAAGGAAGCTTCAAGACAAGAAGTAGATAGGATCTTGTATTTTTCTTTTACTTTTGCTGTAATATTTTCTTTTATTTTGATGTAATGGGAGGAACCGCAGACCGGAACCTCGATGGCATCTTAGTGTACTCCATCATCTCATGCACTTCTGAACTACATGTGGCCTGATTCCTTAATAGCCAAAGATATGTAGGCAACTCAGATACCAGGGCTCGGTCACATTCCCTTTTTCTTTTAAGTTAAGTCTCTCCAAATAAGGATCGGGTCAAAAAAACCTGTCTAGTTGTTCTTTCTCTGAAAATACTTCATATCTACAGTCAACAAGCTGCAGCTGTAGACATATGACTTTTTACCCTCCCCGAGATTTTACATATTTTAGCGTTAAATATTTTGTTTAGGTCTAAATATCGCTATTTCAGCTAATTTTGATTCTTTTACTTTATTTTATAATAAGAAAACAAAAATTACTAAAAATAGTTTCATTAATGTTTTGTAGTCATTTTAATCTTATAATACCAAAAAAATAGTTTCAACTTTAATTTTTAGCTTTTGTTTTAATATATGTTTATCAATTTCAATTAAGAGTTTTTATATTTTGTAGGTATTTAAATTGGATTTTCAGCTTTCTTTTGGCCCAATTTTGTAAATTTCGGAGCCCAATTCAAATATGGGCCAAAAATTCAACAAGCCAGCTAATACCCCATCAACACCCTAATCTTCTTCTTCATCTACTACAACATAAACCCTAGAACTTTAACATACAAAGGAAGCCATAAGCCATTTTCTTCAACATCGGACAATAAGACAAAAACCCTAACCTATCTTCTTCTTCAACCATGGAGACAAGACCTAGAACCCCTAAGCCCTAAGAGGAAAGTCGTCACTCCACTAAAACTGACCGCCGGTGCCGCCACTGCTCCTTCGTCACTCACCAGAACACCCCCGACTTTGTCTCCTTCACACACCCCACCCCAAGTTGCTGGACTTCATACCACTCCCTTTTAACAACTCGCTTGAAAACAGCCCGCAAACGATCATCCTTCAGCCGCCCTTCACCCTGCTGCCGTTGTAATCTTCATCTTTCTCCTCCAACAATTTGCCAGAAAAATGAGTTCCAGCAAAGAACTAGCAAACTCGGAAGCCATAGACCTTCACCATTAAAATCGAAGAACACATACACACTCATAAACTGAGAGGACTGGAGCGATTATTCATATAATTTTCCTTTGGATTTAGTTTCTATCTCATCGGCGATACATCTAACATTTTCGTTGGCTGGAGTATTTTCAGCAATTTTCAATCCAAACAACACCAGAACATAACTTTCCAGTCGAGCTTGTTGAGGTTTTCCGATCGTGTCTTTGTTTGAGTACCTATCGTTGTTGAACAGCCAATTTCAAATGGGAGGATGAAGATCTTTTTTGTTAAATTCTCATAAGAGTAGCCGAGTATTTGGTTGAGAAATTTCTGCTGGTCCAGTTCGAGTTCCGCTCGAGGTTCTGTCCGTTGTTAAATTCAGATACATCAAAATTGGATTCAAATCGAGGTCTATTTCTTCAACTCTTTAAATAGGATATTTGTTTTCGTTTTCATTTTATTAGCTCGTGTTATTCTTAAATTAAATGCAACCATTCTTGTCGTATTCACCTATCTTTGTTGGTTTGAAATGGTGGCAGCTCTAGAACTTAAGTTTGAGCATTCTGTTTGATCTTAAAAACTTTTTTAGTTGGGATGATTCTTGCTTGATTGTGAGTTGGGAGCTTGCGAAAAGGGTCTGGAATCAAATTAAATTGATTAAAAAAATAAGAAAGAAATTGGACCTTGAGTAATTATCTTGCTCTTATTTGTTTTGTTTATCTTATTTTGAATCCGCTAGTAGCATGTTTAGGCCGACTACTCTTGGGTAGGTAAGCTTTAGGATTTTTGTTAGTTTTGAGGCAATAGGTCATTCCCTTAGTTAAATTTATTCGGAGAAGGCCCCGAAGAATTTGTATATATTTTATATGGGGTATACCCCGAAGTACATGTAAATGAAGGCTAGAGATTGGATGATGTGAGGAAGCATAGAATAGAACTTTAATATTTTCCTTTATTTATTTTTTATTTTTTAGGTGGGAATGACCTCTAGCCTCTTGTCTGTTTATTTTGTTTTTGTGTTTTACCTCAATTGAATATTTTAAGGCCAACTTGATCATGTATGCAACTATGACCTTCACAGAATTTGGGGAGTGCCTAACACCTTCTCCCCGAGTCAAATGAACCCCCTTACCCGAATCTCTGGCGTAGACTTAGTTTTGGAGTCCAAAGTGTTTTAAAGGAAAAATCATTTTTTGTAAAGCGGTGATCTGGCACACAATAATCAAAGTCAGGTGGCGATTCTGAGTTAATCCTTTTGAGCACAATTTTTTCACTTTCTAATTGAAAACTCTTTTTAAGCTTTACAAAATCTTTTTATTAATTTAAGAGGGTTTAGTGAGGTTTGGTTAAAAAAATGGGTGTGACAAACCTTCACTGAAGAAATGTTCTTTGACCTCAGCTTTCTAACCTGTCTATCCAATATTGCCACTAGCTCCTCAACATAGGATAGATCCTTGTTCAACTGTACTGAGCTGAAATCCAACACGTGTGATGGATCACCATGATACCTCCAGAGCATCGAAACATGAAATATCGGATGAACTCCTGCCAAGCTGGGAGGTAAGGCAAGCTCATAAGAAACCTCCCCAACTCGCCTCAATATCTCAAAAAGACCAATAAACCTCGGATCCAACTTCCCTTTCTTCACAAACCTCATAATGCCCTTCATAAGAAAAACTCAAAGCAAAACCCGCTCTCCAACCATATAGGAAACTTCACGAACCTTCTGGTCCGTGTAGCTCTTCTGTCTAGACAAGGTTGTACGGTGTCTATCCTGAATCACCTTAACCATCTCCAAATCATCATGGACTAAGTTTGTGCCTAATAATCTAGTCTCACCTGGCTCAACATAACCAACCGGAGATCTTTACCGCCTACCATATAAAGCCTCATATGGTGCCATATGAATGCTGGACTGATAACTGTTGTTGTAAGCAAACTCCTCTGATGGCAAGAACTGATCCCACGACCCTCCAAATTTGATCACACATGCACGGAGCATATCCTCAAGAATCTATATAGTGCACTCGGACTGCCCGTCCGTATGAGGGTGAAATGTTATACTCAACTCTACCCGAGTACCCAACTCATGCTGAACGACCCTACAGAACCGTGATGTGAACTGAGTACCTCTATCTAAAATGATGGAAACTGGAGTACCATGCAGACGAACAATCTCCCAGATATAAATCTCCGCCAACCGCTCTGAAGAGAAAGTAGTAAACACATGAATTAAATGAGCGGAATTGGTCAGCCGATCCATAATCAACCAAATAGCATCGAACTTTCTCAAAGTTCGCGGGAGCCCAACTACAAAGTCCATGGTCATCCGCTCCCACTTCCACTCCGAAATCTTTATCTACTGAATCAACTTGTCCGGTTTCAGGTGCTCATACTTCACCTACTGACAGTTGAGACACCAAGCTACAAACCCAACCATATCCTTCTTCATCTGCCTCCACCAATAGTGCTTCCTCAAATTCTAGTACATCTTCAAGGCATTCGGATGAATGAAATACCGCGAACTATGGGCCTCCTCTAGAATCAGCTCCCGAAGTCCATCAACATTGGGTACACAAACCCAACACTTCATACTGAATACTCTGTCATTGTCAATGGTCACATATCTGGCATCACCATGTTGAACCTTGTCCTTAAGGACAAGCAAAAGAGGGTCATCATACTATCGCTACCTGATACGATCAAATAAGGAAGACCAAGAAACCATGCAAGCTAGAACCCGACTAGGCTCCGAAAGATCCAATCTCATAAATTGGCTGGCTTAGGCCGGAACATCCATCGCCATAGGCCTCTCTAATGCTGGTAAATAAGCTGAACTCCCTAAACTCTCTACCTAGCGACCCAAAGCATCGGCCACAATATTGGCCTTGTCCAGTGATACAGAATAGTGATATCAGAGTCCTTCAGTAACTCTAACCACCTCCTCTGACACAAATTTAGATCCCTTTGCTTGAACATGTGCTACAAGCTCCGATGGCCAGTATAAATCTCACAAGGCACACCGTATAGATAATGGTACCAAATCTTCAGGGTGTGAACAATGGCAACTAACTCAAGGTCGTAGATAGGGTAATTCTTCTCATGTATCTTCAATTGTCTGGATGCATAGGCAATCACCCTACCGTCCTACATCAACACCGCTCCGAGGCCGACCCTTGATGCATCACAATAGACCGTATAAGACCCCGAACCTCTATGCAATATAAAAATTCGGGTTGTGGTCAAAGTTGTCTTGACCTTCTAAAAGCTCGCCTCACACTCTTCTGTCCACTAGAACGGAGCACCCTTTTGGGTCACTCTGGTCATATGGGTAAAACCAATGAAAACCCCTCCACAAAACGACAATAACAACCTGCTAAGCCGACAAAACTACGGATCTTTCTAGCTGAGGTGGTCTGCGCCAACTCTGCACTGCCTCTACCTTCTTTAGATCCACCTGAATATCCTCACTTGATACCGTGTGGCCTAAGAATGCCACGGAATCCAACCAAAACTCACATTTTGAGAACTTTGCATTTAACTTCTTTTCCCTCATGGTCTAAAGCATTGTCCCTAGGTGCGTCTCATGATCTTCCTGACTCCGAGAATATACCAGTATGTCATCAATAAAGACGATGACAAAAGAGTCAAGATATGGTCGAAAATTGTGCATCAAATGCATAAAGGGTTTAGGGTTTACGGAGATGACAAAACAGTCCATGCAAAATATAATATCAAAATCTACCATGTTGAGCAACAATAAATTGGCTCTGCTCTCAAAACCACTAAGAGAAACCAAACACGACAAATAAATGCATTCCACAACAAGATAATCTCCCATAAGAGTAGAAACATAAACAGGGAAACTCAAAGAATCCCGAGATACACCCAAATGCGGACAAAAATAAGAAGACACATAAGAATAAGTGGATCTCGAATCAAATAGAACTAATGCATCGCTGTGATAAACCAGTATAATATATGTTATGACAGAATTAAAGGCAACACCTTTGGTACAGGCAGGAAGGGCATAATATCGGGCTTGGCCTCCCCCTCTATGGCGACCTTTACCTCCCCGACCTTCACGTCTAGCTGGTTGAGTATGTGGGCTAGCAACTGAAGCTGTAGCCATAGCCTGAGAACGTTGCAGGGCACGGTGTGGCTGAGAAGTCTGCGGAGGTGCACCCTGACCAAGTATGGGGAAATCCCTCGCCATATGGCATGTATCACCATACTCAAAACAAGCTCTGGTTGGACATGGTTGATGTGACTGGCTCGGGCCAGGTCCATTGGATTGATCTCTGAAAGCACCCCGTGCAGGAGGCCCGCTAGAAACTATAGGTATATAATAAGGCTCATGAGGCCTAGGAGGAGCTGGAGAACTACTGGCGGCTGGAAGAGCTAAATGAATAGGGCAACTCATATAACCCCTACCATGACGACATGTAGCTGGGATATAGGCACCAGAATAATGGCCCGAGTCTCGAGACCTATTGGCCTCCCTCTCCTCTCTCTCATTAACATGCATACCCTCAATCGACCTAGCAATGCCCACCACCTGGTGATAATGAATATCCATCTCCAACTCACAAACCATGCTAGACCTAATGCTAGGAATAATCCCCTCAATAAACTGGCGAACCCTCTCGCAAATAGTAGAAACCAAGGCCGGTGCATGCCTAGCCAAACTAGTATAACGGACGTCATACTCTGAGACAGTCATAGCACCCTAGCGCAAATGCTCAAACTCGGCGCGCCATGTGTATCTGAGGCTCTGAGGAATAAACTCTCTCAGAGATAGATCTCAAAATTAGGTCCAAGTTAACGAAGCATCCTCTCCGGACTGTCTAACTCATAGGTGCGCCACCACTCATAGGTGGCTCCTCGAAGATGGAAAGTAGTGAATGAAACCTTGCTCGATCCTGATATACCCATGGTACAGATAGTACCATATCACTCCTCCAAAAATCCCAAGACATTATCATATATTAATCCACTGAACACTGGAAGATTCATATTTCTTGAACCTCTCAAGTCTTTGTTGTTCATTCTCTGAAGCTGTTGCCCTGTCCTCGGGATGAACTAGCACTGCAGGTGGCACAAGAATAATCTCTAGGACCTTATTAACATGCAATCACTCTTTAGGAGTGCAGGCAGCGAAAGTATGTTCTCCTCCCCGGCCTGGGATATGGCTACAGCAAGGGGAAGTGCTGGCGTGGTAGTAGCAGTAGGTGTGTTAGGTGCCTGGGCTCGAAATGGCACTACTGATGGCTCCTCGGTGGCAGCTCACACAGGTGCTCTGGCTGCACTACATGTGCGTCCTCGACCTCTACCCCGACCGTGGCCTCTAACGGTTGCAGTAGGGGGCGGGGGTTCCTGATAACCTCGGGTAGCAAGTTTGCTCACCATATGTGAGAGAATAGAAGATAGAAGTTTAGAATACTGATATCAAAAATCTTGCAGGACAAGGGAATCAAATGAAGTAGAATTTGCCTAACAGTTGCATGGCCTCTCGTGGATAAGTATCGATATTTCAATACCGTTCGGCGAGACTCTAATAAATCGGCTTGTGATCCGTGACTCTTATGAACCTAGAGCTCTGATACCAACTTGTCACGACCCCGGTTTGCCCTCTGTGATCCATCGTGATGGCACCTAGTCTCTACGAATAGGTAAGCCTAACAAATACAGAAAAGCAAACGAAACTTGCAGAAGCAATAATCAAAACAAAAATAATTGAATGGAAACAATAGTTATAACTTCACTTTGAATATACAACACAAAATTCTCAAACCAATTACACTATCTTAAAATCCAGAAACTCACGGGAACACAAGACTTTGGAATATCTAATAGTCTAACTCCAGAATATCTAACAAGAAAGAAAATACATAAGGGCAATGTTTAACAGCTAGAATAGAAAGGGACTCGTCGGTCTGCGGACGCGGCAGATGTACCTCGAAGTATCTAGAGCAAATGCCTCCCTCAAGAATGGTAGGCCTGAGCAGCGGTACCTGGATCTGTGCATCAAAAACATGCGCAAAAAGGGCATAAGTACACCACAGCGGTACTCAATAAATGACAAGCCTAACCTCGATTAAGTAGTGACAAGGAAGGTCAGGGCCCTACTGAGGTTAAATAAATGATATAATTTGGAAGTACAGAACATAAAGCAGTGTAAGTATGTACAACAGCAAAGGTAACACAGATATAAAGGAAAGCAACAACTACACAGGAGCAATGTAAACACAAAAGGAGAATACAGCTCGAACTGCAATAATATCAACCGGGGATCCTACAGGATACCGTCCTAAAGTCCCAAATACACATATGCAATAAGTCTCTCGGGATGTCGTCCTGTAATCTACCTCATAGTACACGGGGATCTACCAGAATCTCGTTCCGTAGTCCCAAATATAAATACCCAGTACTAGGGGAATCTACCGGGTGCATTCCCGTAGTTCCATATAACTGTGCAGGGGAATCTACCGGAATCTCACATCCGTAGTCCCAAATGTAAATATATAGGGAAGAGCTATTGGAATCCCACATCCGTAATCTCAATGTAAATACATAACAGCAACTGGAGAAATGCTCAGAAAATACCAAACTTCATATTAAGGAAAAAAAATAGTCTAGACAACATGATGCGCAAAATTTAGGTATAGAAGTTAACAATTCAGGCAATTTAATCACCTAGTCATGTTTTTACTAAGCTAACACAGTCTTAAATAGTACAATAAGTAAACAGGAAAGTAAATATACTAGTAGTGCTTAATGAAAACCGGATTTCCAATAATTAGCACAAGTATGCACTCGTCACCTTACGTACGAGGCATTTCAATTATCAATTACACCAAATCATAAGGGAAGAGTGCCCCACACAAGGTTAGACAAGCCACTTACCTCAAACAAGCTCAAATTAACCTGAAACCACACTATTGTCACGAGTATTAAATTCAATGCAGGTTGTAAATAACACTTCAAGTAACTGATTCTACAATTCTAATACGCAAAATTAGGTAAAATAACCAAAATTCCGTCAGGTCCACACCTCGAAATTAGGTAAAACTAATATTTTCAGAATCCTCATACTCTTACGAGTTCATGCATACCAAAAATACTAAAATCGGAGTCCAAATGACCGCTTAATTTCTCATTTAAAGGTCTCCAATACTAAACCCTAGTTTCCCAAAATTTTCACCCTTAACTTCCATAATTTCTAGCTCTAATACGTGAAATAATAGCACAGGAATGAGTTTTAGGTCCAAAATCCTTACCTTAATAAAGTTCCCTTGAAATCCCTCTTTCATATCACCCCAAAACCTCCCACACCAAGATAAAAATGGTAAAATAAACCTCAAAGTCGCAAAAGCCCTTTTAAACCAAATGTCAAGCAGTTTCTACCTCTACGGCCTTGGAACCGCTTCTACGGTCCAGTATTTGTGAACCAAAGTTGCACCTGCGACCCGTCACTTAAACGCCCAGATTCCGCATCTGCGGCCCCTTACCCGCAGGTGCGGTACCGCTTCTGTGGAAAATATACCACATCTACGGTTCCTAATGATGTTCTCCTTTTTCCGCTTCTGCGGCTCCTCTTCCGCACATATGGCATCGCACATGCGGTCCACAAACCGCAGGTGAGGAAATACCAGAAGCAGCAAAGTTCAACAGCTACTCACACCCCTCAAACTCCCCGTCAACCATCCGAAATTATCCCGAGGCCCGCAGGACCTCAACCAAGGGAACCAACATGTCTAATACCACAGTCCAAACTTGTGCCAAATCCCACCTAAAACAATATCAAAACCTCGAATTAACCATGGATTTAAACCTAAGAACTCCAAAATACTCAAAAATACGCTTTCGATCAAAATGGCTATCAAACCTCGTTTGAATGACCTGAAATGTTTCACACACGTCCCATTCAACACTAAGGAGCTACTCCAACTTCTGGAATTACATTCCGACACTCGGATCAAAATCTCACTATCGAACCAGAAACTTCAAAATTTGACCTTTTGGTATTTCAAGCCTAAACTAGCTACGGGCCTCGAAAACACAATTCGAACATGTCCCTAATCCCAATCACCTAATGGAGATAATAAAACCATTGGATTTCCAATTCAAGATCGTCTTCACATTGTTCAAACTACGGTCAACTTTCCAACACTTAAACTCTCATTTAGGGACTACGTGTCCCAAAACACTCCGAAAATCAAAATCAAACAACATGGAAAATCAAAAATAGCATAAATAAATATGGAAAAAATAGTTAATAGGGATCGGGGTGTTAATTCTTAAGACGACCGGCCAGGTCATCATAGAGATTTAGCATAAAAGAGGAAAGAGGGAAGATGGGGTGTCTACAATTGTTTAGAGACTAGCATTTTGTAATCTAATTAGGTCATTTGGGCTTCTAAGACAAGCACCTTAAAAGGCTTGGGTTTTTGGGCTCCTTGTTTGGTGTGGATATTAAATGGATTAAGTACTTGATAAAATGATGGAAGAAGTTTTTGGGGCTTCAAATGGCTAAATTTTCATGGTCATTCCCTCTTCGGTTTAACTTTTTTGGGCTTCTTTCACCTTTTAATTTAAACTCAAATATTCTTTTAATTAGTATAATTATAGGTAATTAACTTACATAGAACTTGTAATATTAATAATACTAATAATAATATCTATCAAAATAGCAAAATAGAATATTAAAATTATTAATGACGAGGAAACACAAGAAACTTAATTTGATGAAAGGTAGGAAAAAATTGGATGTCAACAGAAACAAAGGAATTCAGTTCAAGTATCGACAGCAGGCGTCCACTTGGAGAAACAAGGAAATTCAGTTCAAGTATCGGCAGCAGGCACCCACGTGGAGAATAAAGGAAGTTATTTTGGAATATAATTCAAGTTAGAAGCAATCAAAGCTCGTGGTAAAAAGGTGAATCAATAGTCCGAGATGACCATTAAAAGCAGGAAAAGCTAGGAACTGCTCAAGACATGGTTGAATTCACGAGCGCTACATGGCCGGTTTTGATCCGAAAAAGTTGAAGAGGAATGAACTAGCACCTTCAGCTAGCCAGTGTCAAGGTTCAAATCTAAAGTCTGTATGAAGAACCATTCAAGACTCAAAATCATGATTCAGAAGACTTATAGATAGGAATCTGGTAAATCATAGTTGACATGCTTAGTTAGTCTTTTTATTTTTTGATTTTTGATGTAATAATAGGACCGCGGACCAGAACCACGACGGAATGGCACCTCGACCAGCTCTCCACCTTAGTATACTCCATCACTCTTCCTAATTCTGAACTACATGTGGCATGATTCCTTTATAGCCAAGGATATGCAGGCAGCTCAAATACTAGGGTTCGGTCACATTCTCCTTTCTCTTAGATTTTGGTTTCCCTAAATAAGGATCAGCTCAAAAAAATATGTCTAGTTATTCTTTGTCTGAAAACTCTGCGCATTCCCGGTCAAAGATGGGTAATTGTAGACATGTGATTTTTTACCATCACCAAGATTTTTTTGTATTTTAGCATATAAATATTTAGTTTAGGCCTAATATTACTATTTCAACTAATTTTGACTCTTTAACTTTCCTTCGTCACAAAAACGAAAATTACAAAAAAAAAATATTTTAGTTTATGTATATTTCAAAATTTTAAGTTAAAAATCTACAAAAATAATACCTTATTTTTATATTTATATAATCTTGAAAATACAAAAAATAGTTTCATATTTTAATATAGTTTAGTTTAATTCACTAGAATTAGTTTTTGCATTATGTAGTATTTTCATCTTATATTAAAGGGAGCTACTTAAGGTGTTGGACCACAATTTTAAGAGTCTTAGAGCCTAATTTTTGGACCAATTCGGATTGGCCCATTAAGCCCAATACCCAATACCCTCTAACCTTAACCTAAGACCAAAAACCTATACTACTTTAAAAACACCCATCAGCAACAAAAAAGGTAGGAACCTAAAAAATTAGAGATCAGCTGTTTTTCACAAAAATGAAAACCTAAGACCCTTCATCTTCCTCAAGCTAACAAAAACTAGAACCCTAGCATGAGCTTCAGCATTTTCTGAGAAAATACACAAGATCTTTCAGCCTTTTCTCTTTATTTTGAACCTAGACACAAACAGGCCCCTAAAAGAGAAGGACCTCCATCATCACCTTCTCTTATACAAAAGAGATCTAGGCGTCCAACCTCCTCTCCAAGGTACCATTGTTTTTGTCCAAATGACCCTCACCTCGTCAGAAAACAAACAGCAAAACCAACGACCTGATTCTTCACCACCCATCTTCTTCAACTCACTCATGACCAACACAACAAACAGAATAAACTCCTTTGTTCACTTAGCAGATCTCAACCATGAAACCAGCTGTTTGAGGCGATTCATGGTTCTAGTGTTGTTTGATGTGATTTGAGACTTTGAGCAAGTTTGTATTAAGTTTTTAGACTTCTACGGGTGTTTGGTTTGGAGCCCCGGGGGCTCGAGTGTGATTCGGGATAGCTTCGCAGTAATTTGCTAAGAAATAGGATTGTTGGTGCTGGTATGATCGCAATTGTGATGCTTTGGTCGCAAATGCGATCATCGCATTTGCGAGGTTCCATTTGCATGTGCGAACATGGGCAGCTAGGGGATTCTTCACATTTGTGACGATTGGGTCGCTCTTGCGATGCCTAAGAGGTTCGCATTTGCAAAACCCTTATCGCATTTGCGAAATTGGAAAAATCAATCAGGGGTAGCATTTGCGATCTTCTTTTCGCAAATGTGACAATGGCAGGAGGGGAGCAGGCTTCATATTTGCGAGGTTTTTGTCGCATTTGTGACCCTTGCATTTGCGAACCTATTTGCGACATCAGAGGCCTGTGTCCAGCTATTAATTTCAAGATTTATACCATCTAGCTCATTTTCTTCATCCTCTTAGGCGATTTTTGGTGCTTTTGGAAGAGGGTCATCACCTAGCACTTTGAGGTAAGTATTTTCTACCCAACATGAGTTAAATACATAGATTATGGATATAATAACATGTGAAGATTTAGGAAAATCAAGGGTTTTAGACGAAAAACCTAGAATTTGGTAAAAACAAGATATACCACGAAAGTGAAGTTAAAATCATATATTCTTGATCCTTAGGTTATAGGTAACAATTTCTTCAAAACTTTTCGGAATCCGGGCGCGTGGGCCTAGGAATGACTATTAGGAACCTTGCATTAGAGTTGGGAAATTGGTTTAATAATTAGAATATGAACTTTTGAGCATGTATTGACTAGTTCCTACCCTATTTGAATAGTTTTGGAGTGTTCGATTCCGAATGTGGAGGTTTGAGCGCGTTCTTGAATCGGAATATAGGCTTCATGTCCGTCTCCTTTCTAATCTTGTAAGATGGAATTGTTCCCACATATGAGTTAATTGGTTATGTGCTCCTATTTGGGGGCTACGTACGCACGAGGTGACGAGAGTCCGTGCGTATCTACTATTATGCCATTGTCCGGATAGTCTAGGACCCAAAAAACATGATTTACCTGGATCATTTGTAAACTTACTGAAAGCTAGCATTGCTTAAATAACATTGAATCAGTAAATGATTTTTAAAAAGGATTAAACTTCATTTTTCTTAAATCATTAAAGGAAAATTGGCTCTTAGTGAAATAAATATTTCCCGATAAACTCTTAATTTGATGTCTGACTGTGTGTACATATATATGTGCCCGCGTCGCATGTATGATTTGTGAGAGGGATATTTGTTTATTTAATGTTGATTGTGTCTTGTATGATTCACGACCAGGGTAATAGATGTATCTATGGTTCGAGCCATTCGACCCTCGGCAGTGCAGAGTTTACATTTCTATTGGATCGGGTCGTACGACCTCAGCATGATTTGCGCATGCTTGTATTGCTTGCCTTGAGATTATTTGAGATTAATATTTTCTCTCCCCTACTTGAGATAATTGGAAACTACTGGATCATGAATCGGGAGACTTCTAATATAAAAAGGAACTTTCACATGTTCATGCCTCACTTGAATTTACTAACATTCTTAATAATTCCTTGGTTATTGGCAATAATAATATATCATTATTGGACCACTAGCAAGTATTGAAGTCGACCATCTCCTCTCTACTTCTTCGAGATTAGACGGAATACTCATTGAGTACACGTTGTTTTCTTACTCATACTACACCTCTGTGCATTTTTGTTGCACATGCATATGCATCTCTAGAGGCCTATTGGGCATAACATCATAGTTGATACGGAAACTTATGTGAGTTGTATTCTCGAGGCGACCCGCAGCCAGCAGAGTCTCTTTCAGCCTTCATTGGGAAATTAATTGTATTTTAGGGTTCAACAAGGTGTGAGGAGCATGGGATGTGATTTTAGGTCCGTTTAGATGATTTGGTATTTTTAGGTTTCGATCTTATGTTCAAGATTTGAAACGTTTGGTGATTATTTGAGGAAAATGGGTTAGAGATTGGAAGAGTAGGGTAGGGAGGTCATAGGGTGTTAATTTGATAGTAGTTGGAGCACCGAAATCGCCGTGAGGCGATTTCCGGTGACGGTTGGTGGCGGAGCCGGTGAAGGAAGTTGGGGCGCCTAGGGTTTCTCTAGGTTTTGGTGTTAGAGACAGAATAAGGGGATTTCAAATGGGGGGTTAGTCTTGTTAGGACGGTTTTATATTGAGGGGGTTATCAGTTCCGGACCGTTGGATCACTAGGATCCGACGACTGTGATAAAACAGAGACAAAATGGAGTCGTTTGGTGGTGGGGGAAGTTAAACCGGGTATTTTAATGTTTGGGCTTGGATTTGGGCTTTTATTTAGGTGTAAAACTGGCCCAATTAACTTTAAAAAGTCTAGCTCTTTTTTCTCTTTTTCCTTTTCTCAACTTTTCTTTTTTCTTTTCTTTTCTTTTATTTATAAGAATCCTAAATTAAATTACTATTTATCAAATTATAATAATTATAAAGATTACCTGATCCTAATTTTAAAAATAAAAATCACTAACCTAAAATTAAAAGGTAACATGTAAACATGAGCAATTTTTTCTTTTTTGAATAAACAATTAATAAACTAATTATTCTCAAAATATAAAATGAAAGATCTGCATGCAATGCATGGCATTTTTTTTTTTCTATGATTTTAATAAAAATAAACATGCACAAAAAATGCAAACAATTAACACAAATTCGTAGAAAATCCTATGCAATTGCAAACAATTGGGAGAAATTTATTTCTATAATTTGTAGGATTATTTCACATAGGGCAAAAATTGCTTGCTCACAACTGTCCCTCTTTACTCGAAAACGCGAAGAGTTTTCGGGCAAAGATAAAGTGAGCAGATACGAGCATTTTTGCTCGTCTGAATACTCCGTGGAAAGCATTCTTTTAAAAAAAAATCTGATCAATCCTTGCTTCGGAGGTTGCCTACATATCCTTGGCTATAAAGGAATCAAGTTAATATGGTTCTGGAAGTTTTGGTAGCTGCGACTACTGGGAAACTGTGATATTGCTGCTTGTTGAGCTCCTTATTAAACCAAAATGAAAGATAAAAAGCTAAACTAGCTAAGCCTATAAACTACGAGTTACAAGATTCCTATCTATAAACCTTCTAAAGCTTGATCTTGAGTCTGGATGATTCTTCCTGCAGACTCTGATCTGAATCTTGATGCTTGTTAGTTGCAATCGCTGGTTCATTCTTCTTCATTTTTTTGGATCAAGGCGGGACATGCAAAACTTGTGACTTCAATCATATCTTGGGCATTCCGCATCTTTTCTCCAATTCTATACTTAGATTTCAACTTCTTTTCTTATTTTTCTTTTCTTTTATTTGGGTTGAGACTTCTTTTTTTGGTCATCTCAAACCTTGTTCCTCACGGTGAAAACCTGTTCAGGCACCAAAGCAAACAAACGAACGAAATTTTCTACCCCGATTTTCGCTAGGAAAATTTTGTGAGTTATTGTAACAAAAATCTTAACTATTTCTTTACTGAAAGCAATTAAAATTGGGGTTGTGTATCCTTGAGAAAAAGTGATTGGCTAGTAGAGATCCTATATCTAAAAATGCAATCAAATGGGACCTGGAGGCCCCAAGTTGGGATGATTACCAGGTTATGCTAGAAATATGACCGGGCTATGCTAGGAAAATCATCAAGTTATGCCGGAAAAGAAAAAAGATCTGCAGATTATGTTTGGGAAGGTCATCGGGTTATGCTGAACAAGAAAAAGGTCCTCGAGTTATGCCGGGGAGGTCCACGGTTATGCCAAGAAATTCATCGGGTTATGCCGGGGAGGTCCACGGGTTATTCCAGGGAGGTGGGTTATGCTGGAAAAGTCACAGGTTATGCTGAAAAAGAAAAAGGTCACCAGGTTATGCCCGGGAGGTCCACGGGTTATGCTGAGAAAGCCATCGGGTTATGCTATAAAAGAAAAAAGTCATTGGATCATGCCGAGGAGGTCTATGGGTTATACCGGGAAAGTCATTGGGTTATGCCGGAAAAGAAAAAGCTCCTCGGTTATGCTAGGGAGGTCCATGGGTTATGCCGGAAAATTCATCGGGTTACGCCGAAAAAAAAAAGGTCCTCGGGTTATGCTGGAGAATAAAAAGGTCCTCGAGTTATGTCGGTGAGGTCCACGGTTTATGCCGGGAAAGAAAAAGGTCTTCGGGTTATGTCGGAAAAGAAAAAGGTCATCGGGTTATGCCGGGGAGGTCCACGGGTTATGCCGAAAAATTCATCGAGTTATTCCGAAAAATAAAGAGGTACTCGAGTTATGCCGGAGAGGTCCACGGATTATGCCGGGGATTAACTAGGGAGTGGAACCCTATAATGGAAATGACTACCAGGTTATGTTGGGAGTGACTAGGGAATGAGACCTAACTTTGGGAAAGTGCAACTAGATATGGGGACACTTGGCTACAATGATTCTGAATTTTTCTTCTTCTTTTATTTCTTCTTTCTTTTTTTTCCTCCTCTTTTTTTACCTCACTTTTTATTTTATTTAGGAGAATGAATGAAGAGTTTAAAAGGACTTCGCTTTCGGGTCAACTTTTGTTGTAGAACCGTTTTGATTTTTGCATGTCTTGCTTTTATTGCACCTGCTTCTTGTAGGGTTGTTTTGGACTACACCTATTTTCCTGTTTTTAAATCAAAGAAAAATTTGTCATTTTGAAATGGTGGTTCGTTTTCTGGCCTTAATTGTTTTGATCACTTGATCACGGCCCAACTCTTTCGATGAAAATCTTTATTGATCGCTGGCTTTCTGGAGATCAATCTCTCTTTTAAAAACAGGGATCATGAATTTCCAAAATTTCGCGTGACAGTTAGCCCGTGTGGGGCTTTGGACTTTTCATCTTATTTTTCCTTTACGGGCACTTGACCTTGGATTTCTTTCCTTTTCAATAATTTTGACTCTAGAGCATCGGCATCATGGCCAGTCGAAATCGACTTGATGCACCTAGTGAGGCTGGGTGCTTTTCCTTATATTTGGCTTTTGTTAAGCAGAAACTTGTAAAACTAATCTTGCAATCTTTTCTTTGTATAAGTTTCGAGGATGATTAAACCGAAAGTGATTCAAAGAAAAGTAAACAACAGACAAGATAATGAATTTAACAAGAAATGTCCCTTTCATGGGGAAGAAAGAAGGACTTATCTTGAGTTCATGCAGTCATTAATAGACATGACATGCTTCTTGGAATAGATACCCGATCTGTGAAACCGTCCAATCTCCCATCATAACTCGTATCTCAAAACCGAGAAACCTTGCCAAGACTCTATCAGTGCCGATGGTTGTAAGGAATTACTTCTTTAATTAATGACGTCCTTTGCGGTTTTTCACCAACTGACCTCGCTCATTTCTCTTCTCACCGTCGCATTATACTGCTCTTTGCGAGTTTTTACTAACAAGACTCTCTCATTTTCAATTTCTTTACTCATTATTGCCTTACGATGCATGTGTGGTTTTTTACCAATAAGACTCTCTTATTGTATTTCTCTTATTTGATTATATCATATTCCAAACGTTCCATTTTGAAAATCATTACCAATTGATCAGAAGGGCTTTGAACAAGGTTTAGGGTAAAAGATTGGACTGAATTTCAACTTTAGAACCTTTCAGGTGAACCATTGTCGAACCATTACAAATTCTACCCCACAACTTTTGGGGAAATGTAGATTTTTCTTTTAGTGTGACTGAACCCCAGAGATAGGCTACCTACGTATTCTTTCGGAATCAAGTCAGACGTAGTTTAAGGAAACATTGTTTTTTATTTTTTTATTTTGTTTACAAATATTTTTGGGTTCCAAAGAGGTTAATCAAAGAAAGGTAACCGGCTCAAAGGGTTAGCAAAGGGTTGAAGTGTTTGGATAGCAAAAATGAAAACATTCGCCATCCGAATCAGATAATATCGTACTATAGACAGGCTAAACGTAATACCTTTTGATCGCATCTGCATTGACAGCTATTTCACGGTTATTTCCTCCAATGTCATGCAAGTACAATGCCCATTTAGGAAACAATTTTCTTATAATGTATGGGCCTTTCCAATTTGGAGCGAACTTTCCTTTTGCCTCCTTGTGATGTGGGAGAATACGTCTCAAAACAAGTTGCCCCACTTCAAAGCTCCTAGACCAAACTTTCTTGTTGTAGGCACGGGCCATTCTTTATTGATACACTGCCCCTGGCAAACTGCGACCATCCATTTTTCATTAATCAAGGTTAACTTCTCTAGACAGGTCTTAACCCACTCATTATCTTCAATCTCAGCTTCAGCGATGATTCGAACAGTTGGAACTTCAACTTCTGTAGGTATCACGGCTTCACTGCCATAAACCAATAGATAGGGTGTAGCTCTAACTGATATACGCACAGTTGTACGATATTCCAACAATGCAAACAGCAAATTTTCATACCATTTTCTAGAACTTTGAATCATTTTTCTAAGAATCTTCTTAATGTTCTTGATTGTTGCTTCAATGGCACTATTAGCTTTGGGCCGATAAGGGGTATAATTATGCTGTGTGATCCTAAATTGTTCACATACGTCCCCCATCAAATGACTATTCAGATTTGTAGCTTTATTTGTAGATAGTTTTAGGAATACCAAAACGACAGATGATATTGGAGTGTACGAAGTCTACCACTGCTTTCTTAGTGATGTCTTTGAGAGTGACCTCTTCGACCCACTTTGTGAAGTAGTCAATGGCAATTAATATGAATTTGTGCCCATTTGAAGCTTTTAGCTTGATTGGCCCAATGACATCCATACCTGAACCAACAAATAGCCATGGTGCTGAAATAGGATGCAGTTCTGAAAGTGTTGCATCAATCAGATCATCGTGTACCTGACACTGATGACACTTTTGGACAAAACTGAAGCAATCGTTTTCCATGGTCATCCAGTACTAACCTGCTCGAAGGATTTTCTTTGTAAGGACATAACCATTCATATGGGGACCACATACCCCTACATATACTTCATTCATGATTCTTCTGGCCTCCTGGGCATCCACACATCTTAAAAGGTTGAGATCCGAAGTCCTTTAGTACAAGATCTCTCCGCTCAAGAAGAACCACTAGTGAGCCTTCTAATTGTTCTCTTATTGCCTCTACTAGATTTCTCGGGATATTCTTTTGTTTTCATGAATCTTTTGATATCATGATACCATGGCTGAATGTCAGGCTCTATTTCACATATGCCGCAACAACTATGCCTTTCTCGAATTTAGATTTCAGTACGTCAATATGTATATTTCATGGATATGGAAACATCGAGGCCAAAGTATCTAGTGCATCAGCTAACTCATTGTGAAAACAGGGAATGTACCTGAACTCAAAGGACTTGAACCGCCTTCTAAGATCTTCCACATATTGCTTGTATAGAATAAGCTTGACATATAGAGTTTCCCATTCTCCCTGAGCTTGTCAGATAATCAAGTCTGAATCTCCCATGATTAACAATTCTCCCACGTCTTGGTTGATTTCCATGTTCATGCCCATAATGCAAGCTTCATACTCGGCAGTGTTGTTCGTGCAGAAAAACCGAAGTCGGGCTGTGGCAGGATAGTGCTGACTAGTGCTCCATCGAAGAACATTTTCCAAGTGTTTGGTGTCTTCTGATATTACCTCCAATGAATTTACTTCCTCGTCTGGAAAATAAGTACTCAAAGGGTGATATTCATCATCAATAGGATTTTCATCTAGGTGATCCGCTAAAGCTTGAGCTTTCACTGCCGTGCGAGTAACATAGACTATGTCAAACTCGATGAGCAGGATTTGACATTTTGCTAACCTCCTTGTGGGCACCATCTTCTAGAATATGTACTTCAAAGGGTCCAACCTCATTATGAGGTAGGTGGTGTAGGCCAACAAGTAATGCCGAAGCTTCTGAGCGACCCAAGTTAGGGAGCAGCAGGTCCTTTTCCAATAAATTTTATTTGGCTTCATAACTAGTGAACTTCTTGCTCAAATAGTGTATTGCCTGTTCTTTCTTCCCAATCACATCATGTTGCCCGAGAACGCATCCAAAGGAATTCTCACTGTCAAATACAAAAACAAAGGGCTTACATGCTCGGGAGGGACCAAGACTGGCAGAATCGACAGATATTCTTCGATTTTGTCAAAAGCTTCGTAACACTTATTGGTCCATCAAATTGCCACATCTTTCTTTAACGGCGTAAATATGGGTTCACATGTGAAATTCAACTGAGCAATGAACCGACTGATGTAGCTTAACCTTCCCAACAGACTCATAAACTCTTTCTTGGTTCTCGGAGGAGGCAAATCCCGAATAGACTTTATCTTTGTTGGATCTAGCTCGATGCCCCTTCGACTGACTGTAAATCCCAAAAGTTTCCTAGACAGAACTCCAAATGCACATTTAGCTGGATTTAACTTTGGGTCATACTTACACAGACGCTCAATAAACTTTCTCATATCCCGAACATGGTCATCCTGCATTCTTGAATTAATTATCACATCATCCACTTACAATTCTATTTCTTGGTACATCATGTCATGAAACATACCAGTCATAGCTCCAATGTAAGTTGCACCGATGTTCTTCAAACGAAAAGGAAAGACCCTATAACAGTAAGTGCCCCATGGTTGGTGACAGATGTCTTTTCTGCATCTTTTTCATCCATCGAGACCTGATGATATCCAGCACAACAATCCACGAATGAGTGTATCTCACGTTTGGCATAGTTGTCAATAAGGATGTGGATGTTTGGAAAAGATAAGTTGTCTTTCAGACTTGCTTTGTTCAGATCCCAATAGTCGACACACACTCTGGTTTTCCAATCTTTCGTTGGCATTGGGACCACATTAACCAACCATGTGGCATATCGGGCCATTCAGATCACACCCTCTTTCAACTATTTGGTGACTTCTTCTTTAATCTTGTCACTGATGTCCATTTCAAACTTTCTCTACTTTTGCTGGACAAGGGGATAACCGAGGTAAGTTGGCAATTTATGTACCACTAAATCAGCACTCAGTCCTGGCATATCATCATAGGAGCAGGCAAACGCGTCTTTGAATTAGAAGATAAGTTGAATCAAGGCATCCCTAGTTCTTTTATCAGTTAGAATGCTTATCATGGTTTCCTGGACCTCCTCTTAACTACCCAAATTAACTGGATCAGTTTCATTTAAGTTTGGCTTATGCTTATTCTCAAATTATTCCAATTCTAGATTTATTTCCCTAAAAACCTCATCTTCATTGATTCTGGTTCTTGATTTATTATTTCACAATTGGATAGCGTGTTAGGAACTAGGCATGAAGTCCATAAGTATGTCATGTTATTTAATCCGCATAATTAAAACTGAAAGAAAAAATAAGAAAAATAACAAAAATCAGAAATAATAAAGAAAGAGATTCATACGCGATGAAATAATGATTTTCATTTTATTGAATTTGAAGATAGAAGTGTTTACATTGGAATTTTAAAGACAAAACTAAAATAAACATTCAAGTTACACCCTAAAATAACTCGAAATGCAGAAAAGGTGGAAAGACTGGACTACCAAGATTCCCGCATGACTGGGAATGGAGTAGCCTTCCAATTTTACAGCTTGGCATCGGGACCCATATATTTCACCTCAGTAGTGCTCAAGCCTTCTCCCAGCTAGACCATGTGAGTCGCATACAACATTTGCCTCATGGCGCCACATATGTCTTCAATTTTCTCGATCGTGAAGGCCTCGTCTTCTTCCTCTATGTATCTTGGATTGGTGAATGTTTTGGAGAGATGTGGGATCGGCTGAGGCAACACCCGACCATTTCTCTTTCATTCATTTTCCCATGTCATATCAGCTTCTGTATCTTTGAAAACTACACCGAAGAATTTCTCATTGACCTCTAAAATGATAGGCTCCATGATACCTTGCAAGGAAACCCCGAGCCCCTTCCCAGGCTTATAACCATGCTTGATCATTTTAGTGGTGACCATGATTGATGCATTTGACAGAAAGGGTTGAGGACACGGGCTTCCTTCCTCACACTGATCTGTGACCATAATCTCAAAAGCTTGATAGACTATGTACTTGCTACCTTCCTTAACCTCTAGACATGGTACTGATGGGTCCCCGTAAATTGATTGCTCATCCTCTCCATTTACCACAATTTCTTGATCTTCGTGTTCAAACTTCACCATTTGGTGGAGAGTGGAAGGTATGACCCCTGCAGCATGGATCCAAGGCCTTACTAGGAGAAAATTGAATGAGGTGTCCATGTCTAAGACCTGAATGTCAGTTCGAAATCCATAGGTATGATAGTCAAGATCAAATCAATCTCCCCTATTGCGTCTCTCTTGACACCATCAAAAGCACGTACAAAAACATTATTAGGCCTGACTCCCTCAGTCCCAATTTCTATTTTTTGTAAAATTGAGAGAGGCAGATGCCAACCCCATATCCGCCATCCAGCATGACCTATTTCACATAGTACCCTTCACATTTAACTATCAAATAAAGAGCTTTGTTGTGGGAAGCCCCTTCCGGGGTCAAATCATTTATGCTAAATGAGATTAGGTTGACTTCGAAGAATTGTTCTGCCATCCTTTCCAGTTGCTTAACAGTGGTTTCAATCAGAACATATGCTTCATTGAAGGTCTTTATCTACACTTTCTGATGCTCATTCGAGCTTATTAGTAGAGACAAGAGCGAGATCTGAGAGGGAGAACTTTGGAGTTTGTCAATTACCTCGTAGTCCACAGTTTTCATATTTTGAAAGAATTCCTCTACTTCTTTGGCACTAACAGGCTTTTTAAGCAGAAAACGCTTCTGTTTGAAATTTTTCACTTCTTCCAGATTGAGGTACTTCCTATACGGGTTGGTTTCATTAACTTCCTCCATGATTTCTTTTCCCTTGTACATCACTATTACTTTGTTGTAGTTCCAGGGGATGTTAATGGGATCCTTAATGAGCTTCTGTAGTGCGCGACTGATAACCACGGGCTCCTTCAGCCTTGGTTAAATTACCGGCCCCCGTGCCACATAAATCCCCTTTGGTACGCACGTCTTAAGCCCCTTGTTTAGCTCAAACCTTTTAGAAGGACTCAACACAAAATGCTCTTTCCTGGGGGGGGGGGCGGGAACTTAAAGAATGGCATCTTCAGGAGGTACTGCCCTGTCTTAGCTTCTACAGTTTTTTCTACACTTTGAGGAGTGGAATTACTCTTCTTCTCCCCCCTTTCTTTCTTTGCAACAACCCTTGGCTTCTTTTTCGCGTCGCCGATAGCAATGATAGCTTTTAGAATTTGGTCAAACTCTTTATCTTCACAAATCATCCCAATAACTGGCCCGTGATTGTGAGTCTGCAGTGGGTTTGGTCACATTGGGGGCCTCTTCATCTCTCAGCACTACCCTCTTTTGCTCTATTAAGTCTTCAACCGCTCTTTTGAGAGTCCAATAGTCCTCAACTTCTACCCTGGAATGATAAGAACATTTAATATTGGGTCGGTAGGAGGGTGACTATGGTTTTTGCCTGTTGGTGGTAGGGACCAGCGTACGAATAAGTCTAGAGTATGATTCATCAATGGGGGTGAAATTGGTTCTTCTGGGTAGCTCACGGGAATGGGTATTGTAGGGAAAATTATTTTATGAGTGACGGGGATTATATGGAGCTTGGTGAGGAGGGTTATTTCTAGGAGGTGGAGCTCGGTTTCGGTTAAACTCTTGTTGTGGCCGAGCATATGGCTGGGCATTTATCACCGCATAAGGCTGAGGAGACATGGCATAAGTCACATCCTCATAAGGATACTAATGTTGCGAGGCATTTAAAGGGAAGTAATCTTGGGGTTGATAGGGGTTTCTCAGGCTTAAAGCCACTATTGCCACATCTTCATTTTTCTTCCGGTTTGCTACACCCCCAGACCCGCTCGGGATTGCTTGGGACGTAGCTCTTATAATGGATTGGCTCAATATGCGACCCGTTTTACGACCATTCTCGACCATTTACCTAATTTTGATAGTCTCCGTAAACTACTTTCCCATATCAGACATTATATTCTAGAAGTAATCAGCCTCTTGGGCTTTCAGGAAGACACTGACCATCTCGGGGTTTCACCCTGGCAGCTTGTTCGCGCCACTTGACAGCATATTCTTGGAAGCTCTTCGAAGACTTCTTCTTGAGATTAGATAGAGAATTTCTGTTTGGAGCTATGTCTATGTTGTACTAGAATTGCCTGACAAAATCTTGAGTCAAATCATCCCATATGTGCCAGCGAGACATGTCTTGATCCATTTACCACTCGGATGTGATGCCGACTAGACTCTCTCCAAAAAAAACTATTAGGAGTTCTTCTCTTCCGTCTGCCCCTCTTAATTGATTGCAATACCTCTTGAGGTGGGCTATGGGGTCCCCGTGTCCTTCATACTTTCAAACTTGGAAGTCTTAAAACCAATGGGCAGATGGACATGCAGGAACATACACAAATCAATGTAGGATACGCTCTTCTGGCCACTTAACCATGTATATTCTTGAGGCTTTGTTCCATGCTTCTCATTTTCTAAGTGATTTTCTCTTGCTCGGGATACTTTGTAACTCTCTCTTGTCCCACAGTAAACTCATACCAGGTTGTTGAGGGTAAGAATTGGTGGAGAAATGAGTTGTGCTGATGGAAAAGTTGGCATTTGGAAAGAAAAGGATGATGGCTCAAAGTTTGTCCTGGGTAAAGGTGATTGTTCCATAGCCGAAGTTGATGGTGCGGTGAATATATTAGAATCCACTCCCAAAATCAATGCATGGGGCGAACCTCAAAAGGAGTTCCAGCGAAATGGGCTGAGATTATGGGATATCCAAGCGGGGTGTTTGGGTAACTTATTGGTATGTTGGAGGTTCCACTTGCTCTGGGAAGTAGCTTGGGGAATCCAAGTATTGCACTAGGCAGCTCTCTACCGTTGTACCAAGCATCCCACATTTCCGACATGCGGAGGTGCAGTGCCATATTCTCTTCAGCAGCCACTGACTCTGATGTTGGGATAACCGATATCGGGCTATCCTCTGAGATGGAAATTGCCGGCATATGATTTTCTGATGACATTTCGACACTTCCCTTGGATCTTATAAAGTAAGGGTGCGAAGCCAGGTAACCATAAAACCAACCACCTTAGCAGAACCTATCTCAACAGCAGACACAACTAACAGGTTAGTTTGAGGAAATTAATACATAGGGAATCACATTTGGGGATGTGATGCACCTATACAGTTAAATGTGTTTCTACATGTTTTGCAACAGTTGCGTGTCTCATCCCGTCTTTTGTTTATGTCCCCGATCTTTCTCTTCTTTTGGCATTTTTCAATATTTGCTCTCTTTTGTACTCTCTCATTGTTTTCTCTCTCATTTATTTTTCCCTCTTTTCCTTGCTTTCCTCTTGTTTTCATTTTCTCTCTTTTCTTGTTTTCTCTCTTTTTCTTCTCTTTTCTTTTTTGGTTTTCTCTTTTCGTCATCTTCTCTTTTATTTGAGTTGTTTAAAACCATGACCAGATCCAATGGGTATTGCCTACGTATCATGACGTTGCATGAATTAGATCATCACATAGTTCAAGGAATAAATACGAAAATAAAAGAAAGAAACAATTTGGGTTATTTCTAAATTTTCAATAAAAACTACTAATTTTTAGATTATAATGACTCCATCATGCCTTTATAGGAATTGAAAAACTAAAAACAGACTCGAAACAGACTCTAAAACTGAAAAATGAAATACAGACTCGAACAAAAATCAAGAGTACATAAGTGCTTCAAAAACTACTCTAGGGGCCCGGGGGACGTCAGTCTCTCTCGCCACGGGCCTATGTGCAAGATCTCCTTAGAGACGATGGACGTCGTTCATTATTTAGCGAACAAAGGTCATCACTATGGCGAAGAGGGTGGTTCTACTCATGTCCTCACATTCATGACATTTCATGACAATGTAGTCGGATATTGCTCTAACCCTTTCCCTAATGATGCCTTTCTCTTGGAGCAAACGTCCAATTTGTTGAGACCTGGCTTCTAGCACTTGGGTGTCATGATGGCTTTGACCCTGCAACTGTTTTATATCCTCTTCTAGCTGAGACATTAGTGCATAACAATGTTCCCTCTCTGCCTTAATGTTCTTTTTTTGTTTGTCTATTTCGTCCTCGAGGGTAGTTAGATTTTTCTTTAGGTTTGTGACTTCTCCATCATATTTCCTTTTCAATTGCCGGACAAATTCTGTACATACCTCTGCATTCTTTGCCAATTGTGCCAGAGCTCTTACCAGACTACCCTCGAATTTTTCTATATCATCCTCGTACTTAGATATTTTCCTCCTAAGACTGTTTATGCTTCTTTCATCCATTCGGATCTTTTCCTAATTCTCACCAGTTAATCTTCATTTTTTGGATCTAGGCTTGAAAGGTTTTGTTTTCTTGGGATAGCTTTTTCTTCTCCCCTTCATCAGCAGCAGCATGTATACTACTATCAAATTTAAGGTCTCCGAATTTCCTCTCTAATTTGCTTATCGTAGCCCTGTAGCTTGTCTCTTTTTCCAACCAATCCCATTATTCTTACGCTACATCAGTGAATTATTTGACATGGGGCCTTTTGGCGGGTCGTTCGGGATCTTGATGGACTTGAAACCTTTTACCATACATGGCCGTGTAACTAGGCTCTAACTTTCCTTTGGACAAATCCCATACTTGAGTTTGTGGCTCTAGGAACCTACACTAATGCCAAATCTGGCGAACATTTTCTTCCAGGAATGCAGCTTTTGGTTTTAGTTCAATGACTTTTCGACTCAAATCTTCATCATAAGAGAAAGTTTGGTATCAGCCTAGCTGACACAG
Source organism: Nicotiana benthamiana (assembly GCA_034376525.1). Classification (NCBI taxonomy): domain Eukaryota; kingdom Viridiplantae; phylum Streptophyta; class Magnoliopsida; order Solanales; family Solanaceae; genus Nicotiana; species Nicotiana benthamiana. The sequence goes on along the minus strand of CM067331.1, from coordinate 83,662,546 downwards.
AACCCTGTGGGGAGGATATGGTTGAATACTCCGAAAACCCATCAATAGAAGAAAACATACGTTGGCCGACATATAAATGACTTCAGTGACCGGGAGCTAACCGAATATCCACTCAATTCTGCTTGCAGTCAAAGAACTCAAATGTGCAAACCATGCCTCCGTACCTTCCTGAAACTCATGACCCACCATCCAGTTTTCATGTTATTCAATGCAGTTAAGACCAGTAATACCATAGTTCATGTATCTCGGACGATGGCAAAGGTGTTCTTCCATACAAAGTTGTAAAAGCATGTTGCAACCCTCAAAAACTTTTCCCTCTTCTCGGCAAACAGTTAGAGCTTGATAAATCTCTACTAGGATCATCGGTACAATGGTGCCATTAGCCTTTCTAATTATGAAGTCGGTCATTCCCACGAGCCCCAACTCTATATGTCCATCCTTCCTTGGGTAGATTAAGATGCCCTAGAATGCCACTATAAAAGCTTGTCCTCGACGTGCTTCCCATTATCTTTATTCCCTGAATGAGTTAGACCAGTATCTGGTGCCTCAAAACTCTAGGGATCCCCATAACAATTGTACAGGAAGTAGAATGTGCAAAATCCCTCAGCCAAATTTCCATCTTTGACTTCCTGATTGATACTCAGAAGGTCCATAAGCTTGTGAGGAGTCACCGCTCTTGGTGTCATTGGATACCGATTTCTGAGATTCTCACTAAGACCAGCGTAGCCCGCTATTTCCTCAAGTGTAGGGTTTAGCTCAAAATCAGAGAAATGGAACACATTATGTGACGGGTCCCAAAAAGGTATTAAAGTCTCAATTATAACCAACCTCGGTTTGATTATCAAAAGACCAATGAGACCTCCCAAAGCATTTATCACAAAACCTCTGCTGACTTCCCCTAAGTCATTCCACCACATATGGAGTTCTAACAGAATTTTCTCAAGGACTGTGAAGGGTTCATTTTCAATAGTGCTCATCATGCACATTTATTTAAAATGTTGGTTAAAAGACCATGATTTATTTTGACTCAAGAGAAGATTATCAATTTTTCAAAATTGCAATTCAAAATGAAAACATCTTGGCAAATACGGCCCATCAGCACCTCAAGAAAGAAGATTTTAGGGTTATGTTCGCTAATTGACCAAAAATCTGAAAAAGTACCGTAGGTGGCTATTCTTGCAAAAACAGTCTTCCAGTGCCCTTTCGGTGTTATTTTAGCTATTTAGACAAGAACTGCATCACCTAATTTTATTTATGACAAAATAACAACATTTCATATTTTTGGGTTATTTTTTGAGAAAATAGAGTTGGACCCGGTGAGGGTTGCCTATGTATCCCACATCCGGTGGGAATCAAACTTGCGTAGTTCGAGCAATTTTGACGCAATAGAAGATAACACCAAATATTTTTTGAAACAATTTTCCCTTTTTTCTCCTTTTCTATTTTTTTCATTCAAAATTTTGGCAGAGTTTTGAGATTTTTGAATACCAGGATTTTCATAGCCGGGTGGTTTTCTGTCCCACCTCACTCTTCTTTTTCTTGATTTTCTTTTCCATTTTTTTTCATTTTCTTTCCCTATTCTAGAAGTCAGTCAACATGCAAGCTGAATAAAATAAATGCGCAAGTAGCACGTAAGATGCATCACAATGGTCTTTTTAATTTGGGTACACATGTCCTAGACGAACCCAAACTCTATGTTGAGTCCCCAAATTCAAATCCACGTGATGCAAACAAGCATTCCTACTAGGGATCGAGCATGAGGCTATGTTATTCTAGGTTTAAAACCTGGGTATATTTTTCTAAACCTGGTTTACCCGAGCGGATAAGCCGAGTCGAGGGGAGCAGCATACCGGGAATATAGAAGCTTCGCCGACTTTGCAACTTATCTGAACCTCGTTCTAAAATTGGGATATGACTCTAACAGAAAAGAAGTTACACGAAGTGTGATTTAGAAGACTCAGAGACATGAGGGTTTCATAGCAATTTATATATAATCCAAACAGTATCAAGGCGGTAAAAAGCCGTAATTAGCACATTAGGATCAAACATAATAAATCAGATAATAAATAAAGCCAAGTATAATAGTTATTCTAAGCTCGAATTCTTGAACCCTGAACCAAAAGTTCTGGGTTGTGATCCCCAGCAGAGTCGCCAGAGCTGTCACACCTTCTTTTTACACCCGAGAGTATATGGGACTTTTTTCAATTAAAGTGACATTAATCGAAATGGGATTAATTAATTTATCAGAGTCGCCACTTGGAATAGTTTATATAGTATCCCAAGTCACTGATTTAATTTAAAATCACAAATCGAGGAAATTTCAACTTTATTTTAAAATTCTGCAAACCAGAAATTCTAAGTAAGGAATTATGTTAACCCAGGAGAAGATGTTAGGAATTTTCGAGTTCCGTGGTTCTAGCACGGTCACTTAATAATTGGCCTATTATTTGTTTTACTACACATTTTAAACCTATTGTGCATTTTTAGCTTTATAACCACTTTAAATCTTTTTAGGAAGATTCATTATTGTTTTTGAAAACACATGTAAACCACGCTATATGAAATGCACCCAAGGTTCACGACACGTTTATTGTCATTGAAAATTGGAGTCGGGTCATATAAAATATACACCCGGATTTGAAAATTAGATATTACAACCGCGTCACAGGAACTGTACCCATAGCTATGATGATTTATTCAATTAACGTGCCTAAATCAAACTACGAGAATTCATTGTTCATATCTAAGTTAGAAAATTTATGAGGTCCATGGGTGATTAGATGGCACACCTCAATTTTATTAAAGGGAAAGCATTCAACTAAGTGAATTACGGGTACTCATATTTAAATCTAATTTGAGATTAAGTATCACAACCACGCCACGGGAACCATACCCATAGTTGTGATGAAATAGTTGCGTGCCTAAAGTAAACTACGATATCCATTTTAGTATCTAAGTTATAATACTTAATAAGAGGGCCAAAGTGATTTAATCATGGATGGCACACCTCACCCTAATTTTCTTTAAAGGAATTATACCTAACGAAAAACAATCTAAAGATGTTCAGATTTGGATTTAAGTTCAATCTAAACCTACTCAATACAAACATGCATTGGATAATGCTCAAACAATTAATTATTTGAGCAAGGTTCCAAGCTTGCGATAAGCCCAACAACGTCCCAGAGATTCTAAACAAGAACTGGGACCGAGATGAAGCCCAAAAATGAAAATGAATCAGTATGACGCATCGGGAATTTAGTTGAGACAATTACAAAGCCCAGCTCCTAAAGACAAAGTTCCATTTATACGACTTGTTTTAATTATGTTTGAAGCTTATTTTATTAATTTTATTCCTGGGATTAACCAATGCTCCGGACCAAAATGAAAAGAAAATGAAATAAACTAAGCTAAAGCTGAATTGCCCAACTTGAAACGAGACTAGGCTATTTCGATTTGGGCTCATATCAGGCCCATTCGAAGCTCAACATTCTTCTTAACAAATTGCAGCCCAAATCACTTGCAAATTTTAACAAATTAAAATGGCTCATTCTAAGACCAATCATCATATTATTATGTTAACAATACAAAATTTAGAACTTTCCTTATTCAGAAACCATAATAGCCTACACACCACTGTTGCACTATAATAAAATTCCTAACTCGAACCAAATACGAACATGATTCCACACGTATAGCTTGTTAAATGGATCTATTCATATATCCTCCCAACCCTATGCATGCATTCATATCAATAACATTAATGTTAGACATGTTGAAGGTGTTCAATCACTTAAGCTCACATGACAACTTACAAGTAGCAGTTTTAATACAGTCCCACACATTACACTCGTAGGTATAGGTGAAGCAGCATAGAAAAAATGTAAAGCACTGCTAATAATAACCCCAACTTTCAACACTCAAACACCAAGACTGACTGCACGGCAGTGAATATCAAATTTAAAGATAAAATAGCTCAAATAAATGGGAAGAAAAACTGGATACATCAAAAGGAAAAAATAAGGAAACACATTAAACAAAATAGATTTGGAATTTCTCACCCAGCCAGCATATTATAACTACATTTTTTATTTTGTGAGAGTACCTGGATACAACAAAAGGGAAAGAAAAATCCTGATGTCAACTAGAGTGAACAATAAGAAGATCAGCAACAGTGAACAACAATGAGAATCGAAACCAAACAGCTTTCATGATCAGCTATTTCCAGCTTGGAAAATCAGAAATTCCCATAAAAACCTTTAATTTCTAAAACATAAAAAGTAATTCGAGCTAAATAGGAATGTAGAAAACTTTTTTTGGGTACTTTTCAGGTATGAATACCTGATATTTTGAGTGAAAGAAGAGTCTATATATAGCCTTTTAGGAATTCCATGCGCTGCTGAAAACAGAATGAGAATTATTTCCTCACAAGTCATCTTTTCTAACAGAATTAGGACAACTGACAGCCATTGATTGGCTCCAGCATTTGTGCTGGCTAAAATTGGCCAGCTGCCCCAGATTCTAGAAGTTTCCCTTCTAAAAATCTGATTTTCTATTCTTAAATTAACCTCATAAGTTTCATATATTCAATTAATACTCTAAGAGTTCTAAACATTTACAAACCTAGGTAAACAGAAAATCAACAAACTAATATCTAACAAACGGATTGAAAGCAAATAAAACTTTAAAAGTTGAGCATCTGAAAATTAGCAAATGAACCAAAACCTCTAGAATGAAATCAATTCATAATGAACTCTAAATTAATCTTGAACTCTAAATGGAATTTGTATAAATACAGGAATGATTCTGGAAACTAGAATGGATAAATCGATGCACGCTAAAATAAAATTATTAACTAAACATGTCCAAATAACCAACAACAATGCAATTGAACCTTTAGCTATACCAAAATTCTTCTAACATAGATTGATGTCAGAAATTACTATTGAAACAAAGTTATTTCATGCATTGAACTAAAATTAACATTAGACCTGTGATGAAATCCTAACATGATATTGACTAATCTAAAATCCTTAATACAAAAGCAAAACAAACGACACACAAAACCTTAAATGCAGCTACAACAACAACAACAACTACCCAGTATAGTCCCACAAAATGGGGTCTGGGGAGGGTAATATGTAGACGAGCCTTACCCCTACCCGAAAGGGCAGAGAGACTATTTTCAATCGACCCTCGGCTAAGTGAAGGAAAGGAAAAACAAAAACAAAAACAAAAGAGCATTAGTAACCCCAGCAGAAATGGCTTAAATAATTATCTAAACATAAGAACCATAAATAAAATAGCATGCAATAATATCATACAGTAACTACCATAAATAACTACCATAAGGGAGACACAATCCAAACACAAATCATCTATGGATAGCCCTGCCAAGCCTCACCCAACCCCGGGTGAGGAGTACGAAAAACTCTAGGAGCCCCTATCCTACAACCCTAATACTAGACCTCCAGACTTTCCTATCAAGGGCCATGTTCTCAGAAACCCGCATTCTAGCCATGTCATGTCTAATCACCTCTCCCTAATACCTCTTAGGCCTCCCTCGGCCTCGCCGAACTCCGACTATCGTCAGCCGCTCACAACTCCTCACCGGGGCATCAGGACTTCTCCTCCGCACATGCCCGAACCACCTCAGTCTCGCTTCTCGCATCTTCTCATCCACCGGGGCCACCCCCACCTTCTCTCGAATAACTTCATTCTTAATCTTATCTAACCTGGTGAACCCGCACATCCACCTGAGCATCCTCAACTCTGCAACCTTCATTCTCTGAACATGAGAGTTCTTCACTAGCCAGTACTCTGCCCCATACAACATTGCAGGTCTAACCACAGCTCTATAAAATTTCCCCTTGAGTTTCTGTGGAACTTTCTTGTCACACAGGACTCCTGATGCAAGCCTCCATTTTGACCACCCCGCTCATATACGATGAGTGACGTCCCCGTCAATCTCTCCGTCCCCTTGAATCACCGACCCAAGATATTTGACACTGTCCCTCTTGGCGATGACCTGAGATCAAATCATCACGTCCCTGCCTACTTCGCTCGGCTCAGCGCTAAACTTGCACTTCATGTATTCTGTCATAGATCTGCTTATTTTGAAACCCTAAAATGCAGCTAAACAGAATTAAAATCATGATGAGCAAACCAAGAGAAGGAAGAGGAAAACAACAGAGAAAACAAATAGAATTAAAGCAAAGGAAAATTTCCTATGTTCAATCTAGATGCAACAAAACATCTGACCACTTTCTTCAATAAAATAAAATGAACCTTAACAAACATTAATCGGTTGTCCTTAACAAGGAACAATCGACTAATGAAAGTTTGTGATTCACCTCTTAAAGCGCCAATTGGAAACATAAGGTTAGGGTTCAGAGGATACTAGATTCAAAATTCAAAGAAAACGGTGCGGTTTTTGGTAAGTTAATTGTATTTTAGGGTTCAACAAGGTATGAGGAGTGTGGGATGTGATTTTGGGGCCATTTGGATGATTTGGGATTTTTAGGTTTCGATCTTAGATTCAAGATTCGAAACGTTTGGTGATGATTTGAGGGAAATGGGTTAGAGATTTGAAAAGGGGGGGTAGGGAGGTCATAGGGTGTTAATTTGGTGGTGTTTGGAGCACCGGAACAGTCATGAGGCGATTTCAGTAGCGAATGAAGGTGGAGACGGTGAGGGAAGTTGGGGCGGCTAGGGTCTCCTTAGGTTTTGGTGTAAGAGACAAATGAGGGGATTTCGAAGGGGGGAGGGGGGATTAGTCTTGTTAGGATAGTTTTATATTGGGGGGTTATCAGTTCCGGACCGTTGGATCACTAGGATCCAACGGCTGTGACGAAACAAAGACAAAACAGTGTCGTTTGGTGGTGGGGGAAGTTGGATCGAGTATTTCAATGCTTGGGTTTGGATTTGGGTAGTTATTTGGTAACAGTAGCCCAATTAACTTTTAAAAATCCAGCTTTTTTTTCTCTTTTTCCTTTTTTCAACTTTTCTCTTCTTCTTTTTTTTCCTTTTCTTTAATTAAATAAATTTTAAATTAAATTAATTATCTAATTATAATAATTATAAATATTATCTGATCCTAATTTAAAAAGGAAACATCACTAACCTAAAATTAAAAAGTAACATGTAAACAGGAGCCATTTTTTATTTTTATTTTTGAATAAACAATTAACTAACTAATTTGCCCTAAAATGTTAAAACAAAGATCTATATGCAATGCAAGGCATTTTTTTATATTTTTTTATGATTTTAATAAAAGTAAATAAAATGTAAACAATTAACACAAATTCCTACAAAATTTTATAAAATTATAAACAATTGAGAGAAATTTATTTTTTTAATTTATAGAAGTATTTTACATAAGACAAAAATTACATGTTCACAATAATCTAACCTCGATTAGTCACAAAAATTATAGAAGTCTAATTCAATTACCGAGGTGTCATCTCAATTTGAGAAGTTCACAAAAACTCCATTAATGCCTTATCAGGCATTTTTTTCTTTTTCTTTTACATTTAACACAAATTGAACTCTTTGTCCACACTATAATTTCGAAGACATTTAACCTTTAAAGTCCTTAGTTTTTTTTTTATTTAAAAAAAAAAATCTTCGACCTTTTCAATTTACATTACGTTCCTCAATTCTTCTACTTGAATGAAACAACATTAAGCTTTTGGAGGCCTCAATCCTACCACTTTAGTTTAGGTCTTCTTTCAGATAATCGAAAAAATGTATTTAATTGGTAGAATTTTTGTATACAACATGCACGATGTAAAAATATACATCTTTTTGGCTATTATTTTGTGAGCGGTTACAGAGTTATTTTCTGATGTTTTCGTCTTTTGAATTGGATAGAAACTTCGAGTTTAACATTTAGCCTTCAAAATCCAACAAGATTCGTAATGTCGAGAATCAGGGAAGGGACAAGGAAGAATCAGAAACCTCTAAGTGAGAAACAATACTGATATCAAATAAAACATGACATGCCATCCCACCAGCATTTCAAACCAATTACCAAACCTATTAAGCAGCTGCAGAATTGCCATTGAAATCAAGTCTCCATCGAAATAGAAGGATCTAAAACAGAGAGCCACATAACCAATCACCACTAGCTTGTCTATGGTAATAAATTAAGCATTTAGAGTATGTTCTCAAAATAAGAAAAGAAACCTACATCAATCTCTTACCATTGTCATCTTCAGTCATTGCTTCTTTAACATCAGGAGTAAAGCCATATTCCTGATCAGAGGCCAGAAAGTAAGAAGTCGCAGACAAAATAGAGTGTGTAGGTCCTCGTTCCAGCTTCTGCAGGCGCAGCAAACTCCAGCTTGACCCAACACATTTTTTTTTACCCCTCCCAAATTAGATCTATAGTGCTTCCACACTTCCCCTGGTGACTCGAACCCAGGACCTAACGGTCGTAGGTGGACGTGCTTTACCAACTGAGCAAGCCTCACTTGTCCGCTACACTTCCTTTGGAGGGACATAACTCTCTTAATGGCCAGTAATTGGTTGCTCTTTGTATCGCCAACAACAAGCCACCATCCTTCTTCCTTGACTTTAGGTATCTGGGTGCAAAAATAGGTCCAACCTCTGTTTTACCTTTAATATCTCGCTCAAGGGTTACCTGCACACTTACATTGTCTCCAGCCCTCACATTATCACTCTCCAGCACATCATATGTCAAATCAATGTCTGGAAACCGACTACAGAACCTATCAATATCCGTAAGCTCTAAGTCCGACATTTGAAAGAGCTCAGGCTTCTCGTCAACTTTCATCTTCACTAAATCAAACACAGTCTCTATACTCTTTCCTGGATTTTCTACGCACTTGCTTGCCAATTCGTCTGTGAAGTGTGGAACCTGGAGAAGCACAGAATCATGTTCCCACATTCCCTGTGTCACCATCTGGCTTACCTCCATTGCTAGAATGCTAGACTAAACCATCCATTGCTGGAAATAACATCAACCATTGCTTGAAGCAGCCTAATAGCAGAAACAAGCACCTCTTGCTGGTCAGAAACAAGATTGCCACCCACCACTTGCCTAGAGAAATGGGCTTGCAAAAGAGCATTAGCCTTCATCTGAGGATCTGTGTATATCGGATTCTCAAAACAGAAAAGCTGGTGATGAATCAACCTTCTTATCAACTCCTCCTCACCTGGTCGGATAGGCAACTGTTCATATTCCGAAGCCGAAGCCAATATTTCCAGCAAGCCCTTCAACTTCGTTTTGGAGGTCAAAGAAGAGTTAAAACGCTCTATTGTCGTGTAACTGATATAATAATATGACGCTATCATGCCAAGATGTGAAAGCAAAAATTCATCCTCAACGGCGACACATTTGCTCGCCTCCAAGTCACTGATAGCATTCTCCACCAGCTGCGAAAGGTGGTCAGAGAGATGCCTGTGACTAACACCCAGCAGATTGTAGTAATTTGGATTCTGTGTCAGCCTTCTGTACATGAAGGTCCATGTTAGGTAATTCACAGCATCTTGCTTGTTCTGAATAACTCCAGTAACCACATCAGCATTCAAATTGTCATGGAGATAGTGCTGCAGATGGCTTTCAACTGGAAATGCTTCATACAAGAACTTCTTATAGTAGTCATTCCGTGGTGTATGGCAGAGGATGATACACTTCCCTGAGCTATCTACAAGAGGACGACTAGCACGACCCATCATCTGCAAAGATAATCAGTGTACTGTGCATTTTCCCTACCATCATAGTATTGAGTTCCCATGACCACCACCAAATGTGCAGATACTGCTACTCCCCAACACATTGTACTGTTCACTACACACACTTGAATCCATCCAGTTTCAAACAACGTCTTCACTATATCCTGATCATTGCCACTCAATCCCTCATGCAAGTAGCCCACGCCATATTTGAGTGTCTCCTTCAGCATAGATTCATTGATCCTGTTGACAAAAGGCTCCAACTCTTCTGCAGATCGTAGCAGAAACATAGGTGTGTCTCCGCTGTCCATGCTTGAATAAGTCATCAGATCTAGGGCAGTCAAGCGTGCATGCTTCCTCGTAGGAACATACACGATTGCAGGTTTTCCTTTCCTTGCATGCCGGACTATTGCAGTATATGTGGGCTTTTTCATGGTTTGCATCCTAGCTTCAAAGTTAGCAATATCAACACCCTGAATGTGTATTTCCAGTGGCACAGGCCTGACAGTAGGAGGAAAGTTGAAGAGCCCATGAGATGTAGCCCCAATCCATTCACCCAAATCCTTGGCATTATCTAGGGAAGTTGACAAAGCAACGATCCGGATCTTGTTCTCAACCTGGCTTGAGATATATCTCATCCGAGAGACAATTACCTCCAGGATTGGGCCACCTTGACCACCAATCAGGTGCAACTCATCGATTATGAAAAGACTGACTTGCTGAACATGCTTACGCTGTTTCCAACGACGAGATATAGCATCCCATTTCTCAGGCGTGCTGATAATTAATTGACCCTTCTCCAACAGCTTCAGATCACTGGTTGTCTCCCCAGTTAATTCAACAACTCTCATTCCGAGAGAGTCTCCAAATTTCTTCTTCCAATCACTGAATCGCTCCTTGGCAAGAGCCTCTAGTGGAGCTATATACACAGCACGTATGGCACTATCAGGTCCTTTCTGATGATTCCTCAATATGGCAAATTCAGCACAAATAGTCTTCCCACTACCAGTTGGAGCTGCAACCAAGACATTGTCATCTGAATTGTACAACACTGTGAAAACCTGAGTCTGAACCGGATTGAAATGCTTAAAATCATGACAAAGTGCTTCGTATGCTGGATTCCTCAATGCAGTTATTGGCAGAGGTTGTAAGTCTAGCAACTCGGTGGGAGGAGGATATTTCTCAGGCAAAATCAGTTGTCGGAAAGAGACTGGCAAAACAGTTTCGGACCCTAGCCATCTGTCTGAGACAACGCGAATGAAATATCGAGGGGGCAATGGCTCATATATCGGGACTATGAAGTTCAAAGTATGGTCTTCATCAATATACTGCTTCTTCGGCATGAAATATTCATAGTGAAGAATATATTCTCCATCATCATCTTCAACAACCACCCAGAAAGGTTCTACAAAACCATGAACCTTGTCGTCCCATTGGAAATCTGGTGTAATAGTCAATTCTACCCTCAAAACTGACCGGGTAATTGGTTGAACATGTGCTGTGAGGTTCAGCTTTGGGAATTGATGAATAAACTCGTGTAACGTCCTTCCCATCTTCAGGGACCGAATAAGCTCTCCCAATTCTTGTGATGAAAGATCATAATAACGCTCCCAAGCCAAATCTTTCTTCTCCAACTTCATCAAGATCTCATTTGGTATGCCATGGAATTGGCGAAGTGGTGTATGTACACTCCATCCTCTTGCTTATCATTTTGCACCATTTCAAGGCCTTCTCAGCTAACTGAGCCCATCCTCTTTTCAAAACTATCTCAAAAAGAGCTCGCATGAGACGTGCAGCACTCTTGACTTATATAAACCATGTCCGATGACAAAGACAACCGTTCAAGCTTCAGCTGCGAAATATATTCCTGCAGTAGAACATTGATCTTGGCACTGGGCTCCTCAAGACTCTCTCTGATCGGAATGGGAACACGATCCAGAAGCTTTGCCAATTCCATCTTCTCATCTTGCCTTACCGTTGCATACTTGAACTCCTCACTGAGAGAGACAACAACAACAACTACCCACTATACTCCCACCAGATGGGGTCTGGGGAAGGTAATATGTAGACAGCCTTACCCCTACCCAAAAGGGCAGAGAGGCTGCTTCCAAGTCCTCACTGAGAGAGAAGAGTCTACAAAGATCAATATCACCCATCGTCGGTTTCAAGTGCTCATTGTATGTGGAAACTGTCCCATGAGTTATGTAGTAATAGCTAGCAATGCGACCCAAGTCGGTCACCTGAAAATATCCACTTTTTCTATCATACTTAATCAGGTTGTTTTTGTCCAGTAATGTAGCTGCAGAATGAACCAAGTCAGCACACCTTTTTCTCCAAAGCAAAGTCAGTTTTGAGACCATAAAGAGTGGGATTTCATACCATTCGAACACACAGGTAAGTATAGGGGAGCCACTTGCATGCCTCTTTGGCATTCTGCACCGTCCCAAGGACAATCTCTGCGTTCAATTGATCAGGCAACTTAGATATAAATTGACTTTGAATAGGAAGCTGCTGATTCATTAAAGAAAGGTAATATTGCAATTGAGTGCGTCCAGTTATGATGATTCCTTCACCGGAAGTGTCATATTGAGGCCTTCCCGCACGGCCAAGCATCTGCATAACATCAAGGGGACTGAGTTCAGTCCAGGCTCCTTTTTCAGGATTGTATATCTGAGTGCCCTTTATAATGACAGTATGTGCAGGTAAATTGACACCCCAAGCTAAGGTTGCTGTTGAAACCAAAACTTGCACATGGCCAGCAGCAAAAAGTCCTCCACAAGTTGCCGATCAGTTCTAGCCAACCCCGCATGGTGAATCGCAAAACCATATGGTAGAACATCTTTGAGGTCATTGCTCTTGATAAGCTCAGTTTGAGACTGTAGAATTTCCCGAGTTAAACTATCCTCCTTCAAAAACTTACTAAGGGTGTCATTAGCAAGTGCAGTATCCCGTATTGTGCGAGCTGTTTTAGCTGTTTCCTTCCTTGAATGGACAAAAATAAGCACCTGATGTTTTCCTGCAACACTAATCACCTTCTCATAGCAAACATCATTCATCAACTGGAATCTCTGCAGTGGCTTCTTAACAGTAATACCAATGTACTGTTGAGCCAACGGTACAGGTCTATAGCTATTGCCAAAATGAAAGAGTCCTTTGTTCCGATCAACTTGCAAAAACACAGCCACGTCCTCATAATTTGGAAGAGTTGCTGATAAACCAACAAGCCCAATATGCTCTTTTGTGGTTTCAATCTGTCTAACAGTACTCGCGATGATACTCTCCAAGACAGGCCCTCGATTGTCATGAAGGAGATGCATCTCATCAATAATAAGAAGTTTAACAAGCTGTATATATGTGCGATCGCCTGACTTTCTTGTTATAATACCCCACTTCTCTGGGGTAGTCACGATAATTTGAGTCTCTTCAATCTGTTGACGAGTTAATGTTTGATCACCGCTCAACTCTTTCACCTTGACACCATATTGTTCCAACCGCTTGGAGAGATTACCACCACTTCCGCAACAAGGGCTTTCATGGGTGCCAAATATACAATCTTATAATTGTTGTGGTTGAATGATCCATCTTCGTTGCGGTTTAGTGCAATTTGCTGAAGTATAGTAAACATAGCTACATTGGTCTTCCCAGCACCAGTCGGAGCACAGAGCAAAATGTTATCTGGGGTAAAGAGGGCAGTTTCATATACTTTACTCTGCACCTTGTTCACTTGGGTCATCCCGCTAAACGCTGGTTGAGCCCACTCAGGAATGGACGATATCTTCACAAGCTCTTGGCCAGGGGCTAGTGGCTTCGACTTCAATGCTGGTACATGAACTTCCTCGTACCCCTTCTTACGAATCCTATAAGACCCCACTGGAAGCTCTAATGTCTTATTTGCCATCAATAAACCGCCTTGATGAAATGCAAGGCTGTCAAGATCAAGCAACTCACCCTGCCCACCATTATCAACATCTCTATCTACAAGTGACTTACTATCGATGTTACCATCAACACCACCAGTCTCATCTTTAAGACGCCGAGCCTCTTCCCTAATGTTTTTTTTTCAAATTCTTCTGCCTCTCTTTTGCTGTAGCCCTAGTAGCGCGCAACTGCTCTAATATGGCGGCATGATCTTGCCCCAAAGCCAACATTCTCTTCTTCAATTCTCTTCCTTTTCTCTTGGTACTACCTTAAGCCGGTTCTGTAGGAGATATTTGATGAGACTGAACTTATCAAATTGGAGATGCACCAGTAGCTTGGTTTCTACTTGGCGATCATCATCCCCTTCAGCAAGAATTTTAAGAACTTCTTCAGCAAGCTTTTGGCTCTGTTGCGGATCCATCTGCTGCTCATGATAAGCTTGAGAAATCTTTCTTTGAAGCCAATAAGCATCTATGTCCTGAACATTCAAAGGCATTCCTTCATCCGCCTCCTGCATCTCATCTTCATCAATGCCACTGACCATTTGCATAGCGCCAGAACCATTGGCTTCTGGCACAACATCCTCCTCCTCTTCATCATCAATCTCGCTTTCTTCATCTTCATCTTCGTCTTCATTCTCCTCAAACTCAACTGCTACACCAACATCATAATCAAGAGCTTCATCGCCGTCATCGCGACCATCTAATTGGTAGTCAGTGATAAGTCGTCCAATCGACACCAACTTATCAAACACCTGGTCCGAAGTAGGGCTTAACAGCTTTTCAATTTCCAATTTCTTTTCAGCTTTCTTAAAGCTGCCGTCTTTTAACACGGCCAATATCTCATCAGCAGCCCCACTCACAACACTAAAGGGTTGTCCGCCAATTTGCTGCTGAATAAGGCTGAGCATGGCTTCATAAGCAGCCCTAGTTTCCTTAGTTTTAGGATGGTAAACTCCACCTTCCTCATCAGTTAAATCAAGAACACTTTCTTCCTGAAGAAGTCGTCGTCTTTTAGGCTCAGAGGCAAGTGTGTCCCATTGCCGCTCTTTTTTCTTCCTATCCTTCTCAGATGGTCTACCTCTGTAAGCTCGATCGCCAAATGTTTTAGGGTCTATTCTGCCATAAAGAGACTCAAGTTCACCGGTCATGAGTATTACGATGACGACGAGAATCGGTGGTTAGGGTAAGATTTGAGTTAGCTCGGTATTCATACTGTTCCATACGTGCATGTGCCGTCTGCACCACCACCCGAATCGGCCATCTGAAAAAGAAAAAAAAATCAAGTACGATGGAGAGATTCGGAAAGCAATATACGATGAAGCAGACGATAACACATCCTATATATATAGTTGACAGAATCCCAATTGGGGTTGGAATAGAAAACTTCAGTTTTGGATGGAAAAAGTATGAGTTTTACTAGCTGAAACCGCCTAGCTATGCGTACTGTATCCCATTTGGGATTGGATTTTAAAAATGTAATTTTGTTTTTATGTTGGTTTAGGGGGGTTCAAAACCGATCCGAAACCGAAAATCGAACCGAACCGAAGCTTAATGGTTTAATGGTAACGGCTTAACGACGGAGAATGGATTGAATTTTTTTTATTAACGGCTTAGCGGTTTGGGGGCGGATTATTCAATTTTCTTAACGGGTAATCCGTTAAGCCATTAAGAATATAAATATATATAATTTATTTTTACTTACATAATTATATATATGAAATATAAAAATAAAAAACCTTAAAATGAATAAGTATAAGTGTATAAAACTATAATACAAATAAATTAGAAAAACAAAATCCCCCACCGTCACTTCTGTACTCTATAGTCTATACACATAGCAAATAAAAGTTATTTGGTGTGCTGCGTCCTAGTTGGTGACCTCTTAAGAAGTTCATCAATATACTGATCAACAAATTGTCAAAGCTATGAGCTTGATATTTCAGTATAGTGTGCGGACAGAATACATTTGAGCCCTTAGGTATTAAACCAATAAACCGCCCATTAACCGCCCGATAAGAGCTAACCAGATACCAATCCGCCCGATATCTTAACGGGTGGCTAACAGATGAATCCATTTAAAAACCGATAACCGATAAGCCAAACCGTTAAAGTAAAAAGTCGCCCAATGAACACCTCTATGTTGGTCAAATAATATAAACATACCAAACTATTTTTTCTTATGGAATAATATAATATAAAGTAAACTCTTAGAAATTTAGAGAGAGATAATTAATAGACTTTTCTTGATAATTTAATACAAATAAGTAGAGAAGTCTCTATTTATAAAAAAATTGCTTGGTGATCAAGGAACTAATCTTGATGGCCAAGTAATAAATATTGGTGACCAAATAGCCAATCTTAGTGATCAAGTAACAAGACTAGGTCAGGATTAACTAACTTACTCCCAAGTAATTTTATAATACATAAAAGTTTAGTTTTAATATTACTAGTTTCAGAGTATGCATATTACGAGTATAAATTATATGAATAAGTATAATTTTATTAAAATTATATAAATATTATAAATCATTGTGTTTGAGTTATTAAATATTATTAAAATAAGATAGATAGATTCATGTACATTTTGTAGTTATAGATAAAAACAGTATAATTATAGTTATAATTATTATTATTAAACAGAGATCTAATGTGATTTGATTTTAGTGCTTTTTATTTAAAAAGTATAGCTTTCAACTTGTGACTTTGAATATTTTATATAGGGTTTTAATTTTATGAGTAAGGCAACTATCTTTTCTAATAATAACACGGAACGGAAGTCTAAATCACAAGTAAAAAAGGCAATAACTTTTCTTTTTTACTTTTCCCTTTTATGTCAAAATCAATACAGTTTGTTGTCTTCAAATATTAAAAAGTACAATTCCACCAACCAGAACTTGATTAATTTTGCTAATAAGTTTTGTGAGTTAATTTATTGTTTAGTGTAACTTCAGTACTATAAATTCGTAATTGTTGTCGTCTTTAATTTAATTTAGGAGTCCTACTGTAATGTAGCCATTCATAGGTGCAAAGTACTTATTTACTATTCTAAGTGGATAATTGTAATAGATACACTTGGTTTTCTTTTTTAAGTGTGAATAAATCAGGTATGCAAAATCGACCTCAACTACAAGCCAATGAGTTGAATGAATTAAGAACTGCAATCATATACTGAGTTTGGTGATGATTCTGTTGGAATATGTAATCAAAATTAGACTATGAATCTTTCTTTTTATTCGGGACAGTTTGTACATACTCGATCCACTAACATAACATAAGTATCGGATAACTTTAACAACCAAAGATTAGGCGGATGAAAAGAAATAACTTAGTTTCTGTCTCTGCATTGATATATACCACTTACAATTCTGCATCCACCACAGGACTCAAAGTTATTGAAATTTGGTAAACTAAAAATTAAATGGTATATTATTTTGCTTGTAGGAAGACAAGAATTTGGTTAGGAACATTTGAGACAGCAGAAGATGCAGCAAGAGCATATGATGAAGCGTCAAGGCTTATGTGTGGTCAAAGGGCTAGAACCAATTTTCCATATAACCAAAACATGCCACAGACATCTTCCTCAAAACTTCTCTCAGCTACTTTGACAGCCAAGTTGCACAAATGTTACATGGCTTCACTTCAAATGCCCAAAACCTCAGCACAACATAAAATCAAATCTTCACATGTTAATGTACCAAAAAATGCACCCATTCAAGAAAATGTTGCCTATGAAATGAAACAACAAATGGTAGCGCCAAAGCAAATCAGTATTGACACATGATGTGGAGAGCATACCACTATTTGTGAAGCCACTTGAAGATGATCACATGGAACAAATGATAGAAGAACTGCTGGATTATGGGTCCATTTAGCGTTGCTCTAATGTTACTTCTCAGTAAAAAAAAACATATAAAGCTGTCACTTTCCTCCGTAAGATGACATCGTGATGGTACCTAGTTTCTACGACTAGGTAAATCTATCATTTGTAGAATAACAACAAAAAAGGAAAACATAAATCTAACCATTAACAACACAGTAACGAAACGAATGATAGAAATGTCACTCGGCATATACAAAAGCAACTTTCAAACGAATACATACAACCAAGACCCGGAACATCACAAGTCACAAGCTCCTACGCATTTACTAAAAGTTCTATACATGGGTGTTTAGATGTAATAGAGGTAGGACTACACAAAAAACAAAGGAGGACCCCTAGGTTTGCGGACGTACCTCGAATTCTCCGTAACAGCAACAAATACATAACTAATAGTGAGGCTAGAATGATGTACTTGGATCTGCATGCAAAAACATGTGCAAAAGAGTAGCATGAGCACACTGTAATATTACCAAGTAAGTGCCAAGCCTAACCTCGATTGAGTAGTGACGAGGTCAGATGAGGGCCTTATAACACAGAATGAAATATCGCAGTATAATAAAGATTGAAATTTAACAAGAAGGAAATCACATAAACATATCAGCACAATGAACAAAAATAACAACAGGGAATCTCCCGAGATACCGTCTCGTAGTCCCAAAAGTACATGTGCAATTGTGCTGTAGTCCCAAAGTAAATATGCAGTAGGGTCTCCCGGAATACCGTTCCGTAGTTCCAAAAGTAAATGTGCAAAGGGATATCCCGGGATACCGTCATGTCGTCCCAAAGTGAATATGCAGGCGGATCTCCCAAAATACCGTTCCATAGTCTCAAAGTAAATATGCAACTCAAACAATGGAGATAACAACAATAACACGAAACCATACAATTTAGACTAAGTACAAGCCAAGGAAGAAGCAGAAAATCCACTAAGCATGCTGCATAGAGTTCAGATAAGCATTTAAGACATGTAGACATGCTATTCTAGGCTAAACAGGATAATTACACATGCTAATATAGCTCAATCAAAGTGAAACAGATTATTACCCAGTGAAAAATGGAGTTTTACAACAAATAGCATGTGTACACACTCGTCACTTCATGTACACGGTGCTCACATAACACAATAGTACAAAGTCCTAAGGGGGAGTGCCCCACACAAGGTTAGGTAAGCCATTTACCTCGAATCAAAGCTCAATCAATGGGTAACAATGTCTTTTCCACGAATATCCGGCTCTGAATTGTCCAAATATTAGCTAAATCAATTATATATCATAAATATAACTATAAGAAACTAATCTAGTTAATAAAATCAAAGCTAAATCAAGAAATTAGGAAAATCGCCCTAAAAGGTCTCCCCAGGCCTGTATCTCACAATCGGGTAAAAGTTAATAAATATAAACATTCATTTACTCACGAGTTCACTCGTAACAAAATTATCCAAATTTGATATCAAAATCCCAATCAAATCTCAAAAACCTAGTTGAAGAACTTCCAACCTTTTTTCCCAAATTCCTTAATTTAATGATGGAATCAACTATAGATTAATGAAATACAACCAAAAATGAGTTAAGGGTCAGTACCCCAAAGTTCTCTCTGAAAAATTCTTGAATTATCGCCTTAATCAGAGCTCTCAAAGTCCCAAAATTGAAAATGGGTTATAAAACCCTCGACTTGGCCCTTTTCTGCCCAGCGTTTCCACATCTGCATATCAGCAGTCGCACCTGCAAAATTTTCCTTGCAGGTGAGGAAATGACTTAAAGGGCTGGGTACGCATCTGTGAGCAATGGCCTGCACATGCGCAACCGCTCCTGCGGATATCCGATTCTGTGGTCCCTCACGCCCCTGGCCCTTCCGCTTATGCGCTCCATCTTCCGTGTCTGCAAATGGATAGATCCGACTATACCTTTGCACCTGCGAGCTCTGGCCTCTTCCATTTAAGCTGCACTTGCGTCCCCAGAATCGCTTCTGCAGGCTCGCACCTAGGTCAATCTTGCCCGGTGCGATTACACCAGGTGCAGCAACTTCAGCCATTCTTCCAAAACCATATATGTATTGTTAACCATCCGAAATCAACCCGAGGCCACCGGGACCTCAATCAAACATACCAACAAGTCCTAAATCATCATATAGTTGAGCCCTCAAATCACATCAAACAATGTTAAAAATGTGAATTACCCTCCAATCCAAACTTAATGAACTTGAAATTTCAAATTTCTACAACCGATGTCAAAACCTAACCAACCACGTCCGATTGACGTCAAATTTTGTACACACGTCATATTCAACATTACGGACCTACTCTAACTTCCGGAATTGGAATCTGACCCCGATATCAAAAAGTCTACCACCGGTGCAAATCTCCAAAAATTCGACTTTTGCCATTTAAGCGTGAATCAGCTAGAGCCTCCAAAACACAATCCGGACATGCTTCTAAGTCCAAAATTATTCAATGGAGCTAACAGAACCGACGAAACTCTATTTTGAAGTCGTCTACACAGTTCCAACTACGGTCAAAATCCTACGCCTTAAGCTTTCATTTAGGAATTAAGTGTCTCAAAATACTCCAAAAATCAAAATAAAATTTCCCGGCAACTCACATAAGCTGCTGAAACATA
The DNA here is from genome assembly GCA_034376525.1 of Nicotiana benthamiana. Classification (NCBI taxonomy): domain Eukaryota; kingdom Viridiplantae; phylum Streptophyta; class Magnoliopsida; order Solanales; family Solanaceae; genus Nicotiana; species Nicotiana benthamiana. Next base: position 83,642,435 of record CM067331.1, on the reverse strand, counting down.
TACGAGAAAAACCGTAAATGGGGGATTTAGGCCAATACTTTTAAAACAATTGGCCGAATCATTACAAAAGCAATGTACTGGGTAAGCTTGCACGCCTACCACGATTATTTCACCAGATACTTGCTGATGTTCCTCCTCAGTAATTGTCTCCTCTCAGGCCTACATTGCGTCTGAACTAGAAAGCTCTCCAATTTGCTAATTTAACCCCACTAGTATAAGTACGACTTTTTTCATGAGCCTCTCTGTCTAAAAATCTAGACATCATTAATAGGTAGCCCTTCTCTTTTGTTGCTTTAAGAGAACCTTCTATTAATTGTAGATGATATATATTCAGTGTATTCTAGTGTTTTTTAGCTCATAGTCTGTACTCTATTCAACGCCACCGTTATCGTAGAAAAAATAAATTTCCTGCAGTATTATCATAAGCATTACATATATATTCCAGAACACTTCTTTTTTTACTACGGCATATTACATTTATGAAAGATTTCGACTAAATACATATGCTACCTCCTAAACTTATCCGTTTCTTTCATTTTGACACATGAATGTAGACTTGTTCCAATTAAATATTTTTTTAAAATTTACCTATTATACACTTTTTATTGACATGGCATCGCGTGTATAATACACCCAAAACTTCTGCCACTAGTCAACAACGACAAACCTAGCCCACTTTTGTAACGCTAAACCTCAACTTTTAACATATGACAAATGTGATTCAATTTGCGAAGTTCAAACAAATTTGGACCTTTCCAATTAAAAGACTATTTACCTGAGAGGTCTTAGAATAAAACTTATAACCTATGGGATAAAAATGCAACGCCATCAAACTAGATAGGAGGCTTTTGTAATACCCAAAAACATTAATGGCTCCCGTACAATTCCATCTAAATACCCTAAAAAAAACCTCGAAACCTCTTCAAAATTTCAGTTAGGACTCTATGTTCATGGCGGCATTTCTTCGAGCATGTAGATCACTTCTTTCGTCCTGCGGGATTCAATTTTCTCACGGCCAATATTCATCTCACTATTGTAGCAAAGTTATCTCTCAATTTTCCAGGACTCACGCATCAGAGGCAACCCAAAAATCACCATTTGAATCAAACATACTCAGAATCCTTCGGAATGAAGTCAATTATCAGTTGGATTACGCCCCTCCCCACCCGGTAATTCTTCAACCTCGCAGTTTATCTATGGTTCTTTTCTGGAATATTTAGGCTAATTAGATTAAGTATCCTAAATTTTTGGGTTTCCTAGTTATACCACAATATTCTTAAAACAACATTTTGGGAACATTTACATTAGGTTTGCAAGGGTGTTTAAATATGGTTGGAGATTATAGGAGAGTGTAGTGAGGTTAAAATCCCAGTGGAGACAAAAAAAATAGGATATTTTTTCTCATTAGTTCCAAGCCTCGGTGGCAAAGTTACCTGATACCTATGTTGGTGGGAGGTAACATGTACCCGGTGGAATTAGTTGAGGTGCACAAGCCTGTCCAGACACCACCATCATAAAAAAATTATTGGAGAGAGTAGTGATAAGTGTGAGACTTAAAGGATCCCCTTGTCCTGAAGACAAATTGAATGGATGAATGGTACTAGTCAAAATGGAGCGAAACAGATATAGAGGATTCAACATAAGAAGAGAAAAGAGAGAAATGAAGGAGTTGTCTTACTTCTTACTTGAGAATAAGACCTGCATGTACGAAAGGCTTAGAGCAGCACCAATGCAGCTACAGGGGTAGAACGGCCACTTTGACGTGCTTTTGGTTCTATAAGCTTGTCTATTTATGTGCTACCAATATCTTCACAGAGGTGCGTATCTTTGATATGTCTAAGCTGCTTCAATCATCTGTGCTCTTGGATGTATGTCATGAGTCATGATAATGCAGATACAATTCACTAATCCTTATGGAGAAATAAATTAGTATAACTGACTAGTCTTTTCTATGGTGTACTTGCCTACTCCTTCAGTTGAATTGTTTATCAATAAAGCAGAAAGGTTCCTTTAATATCAAATACCGCCGATCCTAATTCTTTCATCTATTTGTTTATTGTAATCCAAAGAGAAATGATAATGAGAACTAGAGAAATCATGTATTTCCTTTTGAACCAATTTGCTTTTGCTATTCTGCAGTGGTTAATTATGCTTTAAGAATCTCTATTAGCTTACCTGTCTGTCGTGTTGTAGTTTGGATAGGCAAGTGTAAGATAGCTCTGATATTTCTTAAAGTCCTTTTAAATGTTCGACTATGATGATTTCTGCTACCCTATTGTTTCTGACATATTAGTTGGCTTTCTCCAGCCTGTTACAAAGTTTAATACATTTATGGTGGAAGATCGTCCAGGCGAGCAGTGGATTACCATGAGGAGAAAATTTGGCAATGATGAACATATCAAAATCGAGGCAACGATGTTTGATGGATCAATTACTGTTCCAAAAACAAGTTGTTAGAAGTCTAACTGTATTAGAAGTCTAGTCTAAACTGTATTAGGAGTAGGCTAGGTTATGTGTATTATATATAGGGCTCATTGTATCATGTTTACATATCAATTATATATTCTTCTCCCGTGCCTTCTCACATGGTATCAGAGCTTTGGTGAGAATAGTATAGCTGTGCGTCATTCCAGCTATTTCCGGGAAGAAGACCTCGTCGCCGTGCAATTTTCCGGCGACTTAACAGGCTGTCCGTAACCTAAACTACCTTTTCTGTTGGTGCTGTGCAAAATCCGAGACCACCACGAGGTTTGGGAGAGAATTCCGACCAACCCCAGAAAAAATCACCGGAAACCGACGCTTCACGCGCCCCCACGCGCGGCAGGACCCTCGGCGCGTGAAGCCCACGCGCCGGCGCGTGAGAGCCTTTCCGGCCACTTTTTCCGATCGCTCCAGAAGGACAGTTTAGTCGGAATATAATTCCGACCCTACCCATCCACTTTTTGTTCGATTCCGACAACTTTGATTTTTTCCGGCGACCTACAGTGATTTTTCCGGCAGCTACAGTACTTTCCGGCCAATATTTCTTCAGGACAGTTTGCTCCTACTTGAATTCCGAGCCTATCCATATTTTTACTTTTCAATTCCGACAACTTTGAATTTTTCCGGCAGCTACAGTGCTTTTCCGGTAGCACCAGTTTTCAGTCCTCTGTTCAGTTTCAGCGAGTTTTCAGTTGATAATCCAACGATGTCTTTGGGACTAGATGCTTTCGGGCCTAAAATCCAGGGTTCTGGCAGTTCCGGTATTATGATTACCTCAGAACCTTTAATGGGAGGTTCAAACTACCTAGCTTGGGCTTCGTCTGTCGAGTTGTGGTGTAAAGGCCAAGGTGTTCAGGATCATCTAACCAAAGAGTCTGGTGACGGAGATGCAAAAGCCAACGCACATTGGGAGAAGATTGATGCTCAGTTATGCAGTATTTTGTGGCGATCTATTGATTCCAAGTTGATGCCCTTGTTTCGTCCATTCCAAAAATGTTATTTGGTTTGGGAAAAGGCTCGTACTTTATACACTAATGACATATCTCGTTTCTATGACGTGATATCGCGGATGACAAATTTGAAGAAACAGGAATTGGATATGTCTACTTACTTGGGTCAAGTGCAAGCAGTTATGGAGGAATTTGAGACGTTGATGCCAGTTTCTGCTAGCGTTGCAAAGCAGCAAGAGCAACGACAAAAGCTGTTTCTAGTTCTTACTCTTGCTGGGCTTCCTAATGATCTTGACTCAGTACGCGATCAGATTTTGGCTAGTCCGACTGTCCCCACAGTTGATGAATTATTTTCTCGCTTACTTCGCCTTGCTGCAGCACCAAGTCACCCAGTGAGCTCATCACAGACACTTGATTCATCTATCCTCGTCTCCCAATCCGTGGACAATCGGGCTTCTCATACTATGGAGTATAGACGAGGAGGAGGTCGTTTTGGAAGATCTAGACCCAAGTGTTCTTATTGTTATAAACTTGGTCACACTCGTGATGTGTGCCATTCTTTACATGGTCGACCAACAAAAAATGCTTATGTTGCTCAGACCGAGCCTACAGGTAACCAGGGATTTTCTGTATCTGAAAGGGAGTATAATGAGTTCCTTAAATATCGAGCAAGTAAGCAGACGTCTCCACAAGTAGCCACTGTTGCTCAGCCTGATACTTCTGTTGCTGGTAATTCTTTTGCTTGTGTTTCCCAGTCTAGTCCTCTTGAACAATGGGTGGTGGACTCAGCTGCTTCTGATCATATCTCTGGTAATAAATCCCTTTTGTCAGATATTACGTATTCACAGTTTCTTCCCAACGTTACCTTAGCTAATGGGTCTCAAACTAAAGCAAAAGGAGTTGGACAAGCAACTCCTCTACCCTCTGTCACTCTAGATTCCGTCCTTTATGTCCCTGGCTGTCCTTTTAATCTTGCATCTGTGAGTCGTTTGACTCGTGCCCTCCATTGTGGAATATACTTTATTGATGACTCTTTTATTATGCAGGACCGCAGTACGGGACAGACGATTGGAACAGGACTTGAATCAGACGGACTCTACTACCTTAACTCCCTAACATCCTCTAAGGCCTGTCTAGCTGCAGATCCTCCAGACCTACTTCACAGTCGTTTAGGACATCCTAGCTTGTCCAAACTTCAGAAGATGGTGCCTCGTTTGTCCAGTTTATCCACATTAGAGTGTGAGTCATGTCAGCTCGGGAAACATACCCGCGCCTCCTTTCCTCGTAGTATTGAGAGTCGTGCAGAGTCTGTTTTTTCTTTAGTTCATTCGGATATATGGGGTCCTAGTAGAGTATGTTCAACCTTAGGATTTCGTTATTTTGTTAGTTTCATTGATGATCATTCAAGATGTACTTGGATTTTCTTAATGAAAGATCGTTCTGAGTTGTTTTCTATATTCCAAAATTTTTGTGCTGAAATTAAAAATCAATTTGGTGTTTCTATTCGCATCCTTCGCAGTGATAATGCCTTAGAATATTTGTCCTCTCAATTTCAGCAATTTATGTCCTCTCATGGAATTATTCATCAGACCTCTTGTCCTTATACCCCTCAACAAAATGGGGTTGCAGAAAGAAAGAATAGGCACATTATTGAGACTGCTCGCACACTTCTCATTGCATCTCATGTTCCGCTGCGTTTTTGGGGCGATGCAGTTCTCACATCTTGTTATTTGGTTAATCGGATGCCTTCATCTCCCATCCAAAATCAGATTCCACATGAGGTGTTGTTTCCTCAGTCACCCTTATACTCTGTCCCCCCTCGTGTGTTTGGGAGCACTTGTTTCGTTCATAACTTAGCTCCTGGGAAAGATAAGTTAGCTCCTCGTGCTCTCAAGTGTGTCTTCCTTGGTTATTCTCGTGTTCAGAAGGGCTATCGTTGTTATTCACCTGATATTCGTAGGTACCTTATGTCAGCCGATGTCACATTTTTTGAGTCTAAGCCTTTCTTTACCTCTTCTGACCATTCTGACCATCTGGCTATATCTGAAGTTTTACCTATACCGGCCTTTAGGGAGTCTATATCTCCTCCTTCACCTTCCGCTACAGAAGTCTTACCCATTCCGAACGTTGGACCACCTACTGTGGCTCCTCCTAGACTCCATGCACAAGACACTCCACTCTTGACATATCATCGTCGTCCTCGCCCAGCATCCGGCCCGGCTGATTCACTTCCTGCACCTGACCCTGCTCCTACTGCGGACTTGTCTCTTCCGATTGCACTTCGGAAAGGTATACGGACCACCCTTAATCCTAATCCCCATTATATTGGTTTAAGTTATCATCGTTTGTCATCACCCTATTATGCTTTTCTATCTTCTTTGTCCTCTGTTGCCCTCCCTAAGTCTACAGGTGAAGCATTGTCTCATCCAGGGTGGCGACAGGCTATGACTGACGAGATGTCTGCTTTACATGCGAGTGGTACTTGGGAGCTCGTCCCTCTTCCTTCGGATAAATCTACTGTTGGTTGTCGTTGGGTGTATGCAGTCAAGGTTGGTCCAGATGGTAAGGTTGATCGTCTTAAGGCTCGTCTTGTGGCCAAGGGGTATACTCAGATATTTGGGCTTGATTACAGTGATACCTTCTCTCCAGTGGCTAAGATAGCATCAGTCCGCCTTTTTCTCTCTATGGCTGCTGTTCGCCATTGGCCCCTGTATCAGCTGGACATTAAAAATGCATTTTTACACGGTGACCTTGAGGATGAAGTTTATATGGAGCAACCACCTGGGTTTGTTGCTCAGGGGGAGTCTCGTGGCCTTGTATGTCGCTTGCGTCGGTCACTTTATGGTCTAAAGCAGTCTCCTCGAGCCTGGTTTGGTAAGTTTAGCACTGTTATCCAGGACTTTGGCATGACTCGGAGTGAAGCTGATCACTCTGTATTCTATCGGCATTCTGATTCACGTCTCTGTATTTATCTAGTGGTCTATGTTGACGACATCGTTATTACCGGCAATGACCAGGATGGTATTACTAAATTGAAGCAACATCTCTTTCAACACTTTCAGACTAAGGATCTGGGCACACTAAAGTATTTTCTGGGTATTGAGGTCGCACAGTCTAGCTCTGGTATTGTGATCTCACAACGGAAGTATGCCTTAGATATTCTTGAGGAGACAGGAATGACAGGTTGTAAACCTGTTGACACTCCAATGGATCCGAATTCTAAACTTCTTCCAGGACAGGGGGAGCCTCTTAACGATCCTGAAAGATATAGGCGGTTAGTTGGTAAACTAAATTATCTTACAGTGACAAGACCTGACATTTCCTTTCCTGTGAGTGTTGTGAGCCAGTTTATGGGTTCGCCATGTGATAGTCATTGGGATGCAGTTGTTCGCATTCTTCGGTATATAAAATCAACTCCAGGTAAAGGTTTATTGTTTGAGGATCGAGGCCATGAGCAGATTATTGGATACTCCGATGCTGATTGGGCAGGATCGCCTTCTGACAGACGTTCTACTTCTGGATATTGTGTCTTAGTAGGAGGAAATTTGGTATCTTGGAAAAGCAAGAAACAGAATGTGGTTGCTCGGTCTAGTGCAGAAGCAGAATATCGAGCAATGGCTATGGCGACATGTGAGCTTGTTTGGGTCAAACAGTTGCTCAAAGAGCTGAAATTTGGTGATGTTAGTCAGATGGGACTTGTGTGTGATAATCAAGCAGCTCTTCATATTGCGTCAAATCCAGTGTTCCATGAGAGAACTAAGCACATTGAGATTGACTGTCACTTTATCAGAGAAAAGATACTCTCGGGAGATATTGCTACAAAGTTTGTAAAGTCAAATGATCAGCTTGCAGACATTTTCACCAAGTCCCTCACTGGTCCTCGTATTAACTACATATGTAACAAGCTCGGTACATATGATTTATATGCACCAGCTTGAGGGGGAGTGTTAGAAGTCTAACTGTATTAGAAGTCTAGTCTAAACTGTATTAGGAGTAGGCTAGGTTATGTGTATTATATATAGGGCTCATTGTATCATATTTACATATCAATTATATATTCTTCTCCCGTGCCTTCTCACACAAGTGATGAAAATATTGGGGATGATGTGCGGCTTCACATAAGTGTGCTAGTTGACATATGGAAGGGTGAAGGTAGTGAGTTCTTGGAGTTTGTCTGTTCATCCTGGCCAAATTCCCTAGAAATTCAGAAAGTATACATACTCAGAAGCGATGGTTCTCCAGCTCAGCCTTATATGGGGCCCAATGTTAGGTATGATACATCTTCTTACTTTATTATATAGTGTATGTGCTATACTCAGACTGATCCATTTCACTCATTTAAAAAGAGAAAATTCCAAAAAAAAGGGAAGAAAAAGAGTTGAAATCTCTTTCTTTTTCTTGTTAAGTTATTTTCTATCTAAATTTCTGCTTGCAAGGCCTTAAACATTCTGTTTCATGTTAACCCTCAGGGGTAGGCCTGGTGGCAATTGACTTGAGCCTTGGGTTTGTTCCCTTTCAAGGTCTCAAGTTCGAAATCTATTGGGTGCAAACAATTCCTAAAGGCCATCAGACTGGGTAAAACCTAAATTAACCGTGGTGCGCTTGCGAAAAACTCCTAGCTGAGGACCTGTGCACCCCCGGGATTAGTCAGGGCTCTTAGAGACTCGGACACCCGGTCAAATCAAAAAGAAAAAAAAATCTGTTTCATGTTTATGGACAGCTACCAAGTATCAACTGTCTTGAATCAGATCATCCTAGTAGCCTGCCACACTCTTCTTTAGAAAATAAAATAAAAAGGGAAAGCTGTGTCTAAGTTATTTTGGGTAACTGCTCTAGTATGAGAAGTGTGGACTATGTTGAACATCATATTGTTGTGCACTTTTCTCTGGACATCCTCTACCTATCTATGACGATCAAAATTAGTAGTAGAACTTCATTCTAATAAATTTTCTATGTTAATTATTTTGTTGCAGTTTCTTCTGGTTGTGCATGTCTTTTTGTTATTTTTATATTTTTCTTTTGTGTTATTTCAGGGATTTGAACAGTGGCTTCCGAGATGGCCTAAATGAATTCCTAAAGACAAGAGGCATAAATGATGAACTTTCTGCATTCCTACATGAGTGTATGATGAACAAGGATAGAACTGAAGCAATTGAATGGTTGAAAAAAATCCAGTCTTTTATCGAAAATTAGACACGTCTCTACTCTCTTAAATTCTCAATAAAATTGATATATTGTAACCTATGATTAGCTTTGCTGTATTTTTTGCATGAGATTTCTAGTCTTCTTCTGACTTTCGCATTTACCTGTGCATCAGTTAGAACTTTTTAGGCATAAACGATGGGGCTATGACTAGGTAATAAAGAAGATGAAAAAAGATGGACTCGTGTTTTCCCCTCCAGTGAGCCCAATGTGATTAGTTTAAAATAAGCTAAATGTATTCTCTGCTACAACTATCTGAAAAGTGGTTACAAATAGGCTCCTGGAGATTTGGAGATTACGAGGAAGCGAAACAGAGGGTTGCTTATGGTCTTTCTAAGATTTAGTGGAGCGTTTTGACTAAGGTCAAAGCGCAATAGCTGGGGAATAAGTTGCTGGCTATGGGAGCATGGAGGAGCAGCAAGGACGCGAGTGGTATTTGTATCGCAACTGCGAGTTGCATTAGGGAGGCTGCTAGGGAGGTATTGGGGTCTCGAAGGGCCCTATTGGTGGCTGCAAAAGGGATTACTGGTGGAGCATTAAGGTCCAAGGTAAAGTGGAAGCCAAGAAAGTAGCTTATTTAACCAAATTTGTAAAATCAAAAAAGCACATTTCAATAATCAGTCAAACTTTCAAAAGGACATTCGTTCATAATCAATCAAAAGGCAAAAGCTTCAGTCTTCGCCCTCAAAGCTTTGACGCTCAACTTAGCGGAGCTGTAATTTGATTATGTAATATGCAAATAGATAAAGGTACAATATGTGGGGAAAATCACTCATATAAAATTGGCAGCCACCTGTAATTGAATAAAGAAGTTGGAAAAAGAATAGTAATATACAAATAACAATGGGAACAAAAGACAGATAAACAATGGTAATTTCTATATATAGGGGTAAAAGTATAAATATAAAAATTCTTAACGGGCTAAAGGTTTACCCCATAAGAAAATTGAGCAGTCCGCACATAGACTGTTAAGCTGTTAATTATAAAATCTCAATATGTTCTCCACCATTTTCTAGATAATCTGATACTAATAAGCCATCGATTCGGTTTGGTTCGGTTAACGGTTTTGATTCGGTTTTGAACAGCCTTGAATCCCGGTAGAATTTTAGAAGAGCATGGATAAGGCGGCTTGTAATGTCTTACTGAGCTACTCAATGTCATTTTTAGGACGAAGATAATATCCGAAGAATGGAGATGGAGTAAGATGATTCCGTTGTACAATAACAAGGGGGATATCCATAATTGCAACAACTATTGGAGTATCAAGCTACTGAGTCATACTATAAAATAATGGGGATAGTGTGGTGAAGCTGAGGGTGAGGAGGATTGTATCTATTTCAGAGAACCAATTTGGATTTATGCCATGGCGTTCGACTACATATGCTATTCACCTTGTTATTCGACTACATATGCTATTCACCTTGTTAGGAGGTTGATGGAACAATCTAGAGAGAGGAAGAGGGGTTTACATTATTACATGTGATGTTCATGGACTTAGAGAATGATTTCTATAAAGTGCCAAGAGAGGTGCTATGGAGATGATTGGAGACTAGAAGTGTTCCTGCTGCATCCATTAGTAATATCAAAGACATGTACGAGGGTGCTAAGACTCGGGTGAGGACTATGAGAGGGAACTCGGAACACTCCCGGGTTATGATGGGGCTGCATCAAGGATCAGCCTTAGCCCATTCCTATTTGCCCTAGCTATCGATGCGCTGACGCATTACATTCAAGGGGAGGTGTCGTGGTACATATTATTTGTTGATGATACTGTATTGATCAACAAGACGAGTTGTGGTGTTAACAAGAGGTTAGAGGTATGGACACAGACCTTGGAGTCTAAGGGTTTCAAGTTGTGCAGAACTAAAACAGAATACTTAGAGTGCAAGTTCAGTGGTGCGACTCAGGAAGAAGATGAATACGTGAGTCTTGATTTACAAGTCATCCCTAAGAGAGATAGTTTCAAGTACATTGGGTCTATTATACAAGAGATTGGGGAGATTGACAGGATGTCACACACCGTATTGGGGCAAGATGGATAAAATGGAGGCTTGCTTCAAGTGTTTTGTGTGATAAAAATGTGCCACCAAAACTTAAAGATAAGTTTTATAGAGAGATAGCCAGATCGACTATGTTGTATGGGCCGGAGTGTTGGCAAGCCAAGAAATCTCATGTCCAGAAAATGAAGGTGGTTGAGACGAGGATGTTGAGGTGGGTGTACGGGCATACCAGGTTAGATAAAATTAGAAATGAAGTTATCCGGGACAAAATGGGAGTGGCCACTGTGGAGGACAAGATACGGGTGGCGAGACTTAGATTGTTCGGGCATGTGAAGAGGAGAGACATCGATGCTCTATGAGGAGGTATAAGAGGCTGGCATGGGAGGGCCAACGGCGAGGTAGAGGCAGGCCGAAGAAGTATTAGAGAGAGGTGATTAAGCAAGATGTGGCGTTGCTCCAGCTCACTGAGGACATGACCATGGATAGGAAGGTGTCGAGGTTGACAATAAAGGTAAAGGGTTAGGTGGCCGAGTTTTGTCCTTATTTGTAGTTGTAGCTTAGATACACCACTTGGTGTCTTTCGTGTATTTTTCGCATCCCTACACTTCTGTTACTACTTGATGTTGTCTTTTGTTTCGATTTTCTGATTGCATTACCTACGGCTACTTTTGTATTTTCTTCGGTTGTCAGATCGATTTACTTGTTATTACCCTTCCCCTCTCCCCGTCTGAGTCGAAGGTCTACTTGAAATAACTTCTTTATCTTCTTAAAGGCAAAGGTAATATATGCATACATTGTACCCTCATCAAGCCCCGCTTATGGGACTACACCGGATATGTTATTGTTTGTTACATGTAACACCAAATTCTTTGATCGAAATTTTCAAATTGGAGCGAATCCGTCTTTCATTTGGAGTACTAGCCTTTTAACTTCTAGCTAAACAATTGTCGCAAGAATGAATATATATATAAAGAAGAGAGAATGCCAATCTTTTCTGTGATAATCATTGCTATGATATTGCCGTTTCTTTCGGAAATAAAAAACAATCTCTACCCTCGGCAGAGAGGGCAAAGGTCCGTACACTTTTCCAAACCCCAAACCCCACTGGCTTGTTCTTATTGTTGATATTGCCTGGCATTTACTCAGTATCCCAGCAATAAAGAGGCATTGTCCTTTATTCGTGACCACTCTTCAATTCCACTATTTCTACACTTAATATTTATTGCATTTGCTGATTTGATCCCTTCTTTACATTAAGTAAATTCCAAATAAACTGGTCTTCACTATCAATTACATGAACCACTCTATACTGCAACAAAATATCCTCACTTTCACTCCCCAAATAACGACAGACTCTGAATCATTTTACACTTTGAATTGGTCAAGTGTACACGAGCAACCCATGCAAACAAAACCAATTCAATACCATCTTACACGTATAAAAATGAAACATTACAAAATTTACTGGGTGTGAATATACAATAGATACAGAAAGAGCAAAAGCTCTGCTGAGAAACTCCATTAAAAAAGTCCAAAATTATTATTTTCATTTCGTCATCCAGTAAACCAAAATGAGAAACATGCATACCGAGGCAACTAATGAAAGAATGATAGTATCCATAGACTTTTTCTTCTTTATTGCAGAAAGAATATGATTAACCTGCAAAATCGTAGCAGAACAAATATGAAGAAAAAAATGAGATCAATTCCATCTGTAACAGAAATTTCTGCAGATATTTAACAATATGATGCGCCGACACAAAAGAGGTGCTTGTGCTGTGATAGCTTTGTAAAGAAGTGTTTCTAAAGGAAAAAGCTCTTTCAGTTTAGCGAAAACATATGTTGCTTACAAAACTACTTGTCTAACAAGTAATCCTAGAACTTGCAGAAGTCTAGAAATACTTTAAACACTACTTGCTAAAGATTCAAAAGAACTTTACGAAGATCACGTTCCTCTGTTATAATCGTATTTTATTTTATTATTATGGTGGTAATATCTGGTTCAACTTGTGCGCCTTTGATTAATTCACTGGGAGGAGCTATTACTGTAGCAGCACAGGCTCAAACTGAGTATTGTACCTGGGATCTCCAGGTTGTTTCATAAGCCTCAACTACCAAGCAAAAGGAGATGACTTATCTGAATCATATCAATGAAGAAGCTTGTGGAAAATGCCATCACTATTTAGAAGGAGAATTTTAAGCTCTCCTACTTCTGGCCACCTCTAGATATTCAAGAAATGCATAACGGGTATCAAAAAGACATATTTTACTTACCGTTGGAAGGCGACTGCTGACATTGCTCAACTTTGAATTAATGCCACCAAATGTTGATCTTTGAAACATAAGTGTCTTTATAGTTTCTTGAGCTTGAGAAATCACACCATCCATCTATATCAAGAAGTCAGCAATTGAGCACAGCAATATGCACAGCTACCATAACACCAATGAGAACTTTTTCTTTGGACGACAACAGGGAAAATTAGCCACCCAACATATCAAAGAACCTTTGTAATTTACCTGTCCAGTACTCCTATGGAAGGAAGCTCGTTCACTAAGGAGTGCTTGCTCATGAGACCCACTACCATCTTCCAAATCTAACCTGGTCCGATCGAACTCCCTAAAATCTTCAAGCAATGAAGCATGCTCTTTCTTAGCTCTGTAACTTGAACGGAGCCGATTAAACTCCTACAATCCAATAAAGAAGCTCTTTTAATTAACAATTACCTTATTTAATAAGAGGAAGTTTTAGATATCATGCTATTACACATCAGATTGTCCAAGGAGTGCAAACAAGCTGCTACTAGACAATACAGTGATTTGTCCATTTAATTACTGCATCTCTATAAGACGCATTATTCCACGATCAGATATTTCACTGATTCCCAATCCCATGTTTGCAGACTTTAAAATTTTCAACATGCAAGTTACGGTTTTGTTTGACAATGAAATCATTGTTCAACTTAATTTTCTTTCAAAATTGCTTATTGATTTAACTATTCAACGACTAAACAAAGAAGTTACGTGCTGTAAGTACCCATCTGTGTGTGAGTATGTCTATCGTAAGTTTAACTTACCAATGTATCAAAAGCTTTTGCATTCTTGGTTTGCTGTATTAGACATGTTTGCTTACGTAGTGATATGATGCTTTATTTCTTTAAGCTCATAATATCATGATTTTATTACATCGTTTTGCAAGTAGGAAAAGAAAGAATTAGGTGGGTTATTTCATGTGTAGACAAATAAGAATATCTGTTATCAAAGCATTTGAGACAAGGGGATGCCCAGGGCTACACTTGAAGACCAGACTATTGGTAGGTCAAAAGCTAGATATACTTCTGGATCAATCATCATTTACTCGCGCACCTGTCTGTTAGTTTCAGCAGTCCTGCAACAGCATTACAAATCAAGAAGTTACTCCATAGTCCATTCTGGATCATCGTTTACCCAAGGACCTTTCTGTTAGTTTCAACAGTTTTCCAGCAAGGCAACTAAATACTTTCTCCATTCTCATAGTCAACTTGCTGCAACTAGAAGTAGCCAAGGGAGTGTTCTAAGAGCATAAATCATTCTTCCTCTTAGTTAAAACTGCTTCTCAACATCAGCTTCCGACAATCGTTTCAATGTTGTATCCCATCAAATAGTCTTGCCATTTTCAGCAAATTTATACCAGTTCATCTTGGAACTATTTGGCCCTTCAGATTGTTCAACTGCAATACACCATTAGCCCATACTCTATATCCAAGATGGTTATATGATTTGATAGCCTTGAGAATACAGGCAAGGACAACTGTCAGTGTACCAAGAATAAATATTAAGCGGAAAAGGCCCCGCTATATATTACATTAATTTTCAAGAGCATGTTTGTCTTGGGAACTCCAAATATCTAGCTTCCCAACTTACCATAAAAAAATCTAGCTTTCTAACTTGTGCTGAGCTTCAAATAAGGCATCAACCTTTTTTATGACTGAAAAATCCATTCTTTCAGCTTCAAACTTGGGAATAGTGGGCCAACCCTTATACCTTACCATTCAAATGCCAGACTTAGTGCAACAGGAAGGTTTCAAACTCGTAATATGAGTCTATCATACATTATGCATTTTATTGCCTTTGAACCAAAGGCATGAGGCAAGCAGACATTAACACTTTGCTTGGCACATAATTCCACTACCACACAATTTGCATGGCTTGTCGTTTCAGTAACTCTATATAGTAGAATTGCACCAGAATCTATTAGGGGAAAAGAATTTAAAGTACCTGAAAAAGATCTTGAAGAATTTCTTGATGCCGAGTCAGCGTATGAGAAAAGATCTCAGATCCTCCGGATGAAACCCATGCTTGCATTTGTGAATTTACTTGTTGAAGCTGCTTGAGCAGCTGATCTATACTGGGTTCAAGATCGTTATCATTAGCATTACCAGTTTTGTTTGAAACAAACTTACGGTATATATGCATCTGCTCATCGACCTGAGCTTCAAGCTTCCTTGCCTAGTTGGATGTGTAAACCAGCATTAGAAATTTTTATTTATTAAAATATATGAGGAAGAAAAAGAAACAATTACAGATGAGATTTCAAGAAAAACTTCACCACATGATCAGCAAGTCAATTTTCCTATGTGAACCTAAGCTGAATCAAGTAAATTGAAAGAGGATCAACTAAAATTTACCCCTGCCACATGCAAACCATTTGTCATGATTCTCGCCATTTCCACACCCTTAGATAACTCTCAGGTAATTTTATCATAAGTTCAAATGAACAACTATGCATAGAGCAGGAGAGAATAATAGGTTTTCAGGCTCCTCCATTAGCACTAAAATATGAGGTGAGATCACTTCAACCTAGCATAAAATTTAGATACTCATAGAATGCTTTCTTGACATTGCAATCAAGACACTCACAATCAAAATTCCTAATCAACCCCAACCCCACTCACAATCCAAATTCCTAATCAACCCCAACCCAACTCACAATCCAAATTCCTAATCAACCCCCCTCCCCCCAACAAAACAAAAAAACAAAAAACAAAAAAAAGGGAAGGGGAAAACTGAGCTTTATTCATGCCAAAAACTTTCCAATCAAAATTGCTTATTTTCAGTATGTTTCACATGATCCAGCCACCTAATGGCTTGCAGGAATGCTAATATAAGTTGGCAAACTCGGGACTTCCCAGACCAGCCTCATCCTTGAGCCTTTTTCAAGACTATGTAACCTCCAAAAACGAGTTAATCTTATCCCTTTACAATTCCTTTAACTACCATGTCCCTGATAACTAAAGAAACCTGACGGTAAGCCGAAACCGTTTTGGCAAATAGAATAGTCCAAGTTTGCATGCCTTCATGCGTGTCATACCAATTCATGTTTCCAATCAAATCTCAGAACAATAGCTAAAAAGGACCAAATGCTCTGTGGATCAAAAAGGGATATTGACTGCTTAGAGAAAAAGGGGAGAGGGGAGGAGAAAGGAGCAATAAAAATGCCTCAATAATAAAGAATTGAATTTCAAGACAATTGATAATAGCCACTTGATAGATCATTTTCCTTTTGGCATACAATGTTTGTCAAATATTTTATCTTTTGGAACTAATAATTCTTTATGCCTAGGAACATCTCAATGCAGATTTGTTAGTTTCAGAATCTGAAAATAATAATATGAGAGTCAGAGTGTGACAAAACGAAGCTTCACCATGAGATCTCAGCATTTGAAGATTTGAATCACTGGATGCAATAACATTGAGGTTGGCATGGAAGCATATATTAAAGGTATACTTGGCACTGTGCAAAAATGGTCATCTTTTCAGTGATACGGTCTTAAAATTAGAATATGAGGACAGCTTCTTGTGCAGATTGTTAAAAAGCTATATTGTAGCTAACTTGTCTAGAATGACAAAAACTTGAATTGTACGTTCTCATTCCCTTTTAATATGCAATTTTTATGCTGTTGGTAACATGAAGACAGAAGAAAATCAATGAAGTTTCATCGAAAACCACTTATATAACCATTAAGATACTGATGTACAATGACATCTCCAAGTATGAATAAAAGAAGTAGTCCGGATCGTAAACAAACAAAAGAAACGAATAATTAGTATCACTCTTTTAGGTTCAAATTTAATGGAAAGCAAGATGGGCAAACCATTTATGAATATCTTCTAAGATTTACCCACAGAAGTAAAAGAAACATGATCTGTAATCAATATATTTGACCACACAATCCCCCTGATGCTTCTCTAGCAAAACTAATGCAATAAAAAGTAATTACATCTACGAGGAAATTAAAACACCAGCTAATAAGCCTATGCATAGCATCACATTCATCATGATAAACAATAACAGACAACAATTCAGTTACCCTACACCAATTCATTGATATATCCTAACGAACAATCTAATGAAATCCAACAACTTAAAACTAAAATCTACGCCTACAAATATTGCTTTCTAGAATGGTTCCATTGGCTATATTTATGTTAATTCTGGTTCCTCGAGTCATGCTACATCTTGATTCTGCTATGGTATTGTCCGATCTGGTCCAATTATCCGAGTAGTTCTACCTCTAGACTGGATCAAAAAACCTAGGACAAACTGAGAGATCCATTCAATATCATCACTCAAATTCATATATCAGCATCTCAAATTTTCAAAAATTGCATACCGACACTATATTTACAATATATTTCCAAATAGCCAAAATCAATACGAGAAATCTGATACATTTGGAAATACAATTAGAACGTTACAGAGAAGATTGATATAGTATAGCACAAAGGGAGAACTGTCCCATTTTTTATTGTATAGTTTTATACAAAAATAGAAAATCAATATGAAGGATTATAGTTACCTGCTTTCGCAAGGAATCCCAAGAGGTAGGAGGATCCATGAGAAAGCGAGCAAGGAGGATAGAAGATTGTCGAGTGGAAGATACTAAAATCCCTTTGTTTTTACACAATATGAGAGAAGAAGGACATTGAAAGTTAGACAATAGGTACTGTTTGGTGGGTGGGGTGAGACGGTGTGATTATTTAACCGAATCATATTATTAAACTTATTTTACCCTAAAAAGCTACGTAACTATGCAATTCTACCTCAAACTAGATGGTTAAAAACCAAAAAAGAATAAAAATAAAATGTCAACCGTTTATTTCTCTCGCATACATAATTAGAAAGAGAGATTATCGACATGGAAAAATAAATAGTTTCACAATTTTATATACACAAGATAAATATTAGAGTAACCTATTAGGTAGCTCACCTCAACTCAATTATCACTTAAGAGGCTATAGTTTTTATATTTGCTTCTCTATGTAACTGTAAAAATAATTGCACTTCCAACATACTAGATAATATTTTATAATTGTTAAGAATAAAATTCTATTTAGAGTAAATGTCTATCTTGTAGAAAATTTTACTTTGAGGTTAAGTCATTTTTCCTCCTATAAATAGAGGGTCTTACCCGATTGTAAATCATCCCAAAATTCAATAAAAATTTTCTCTCTCTCTCTTTCTCTGCAATATTGCTCTTGTTCTTTTATTATTTTATAACACGTTATCAGCACGATGCTCTAACCAACTGAGCAGAAGCTTTGGAATTGAGCATAATGATTGTCAATTGTTTTATGAACTTCCTTCATGATTAAATTCTGGATTTAAGGTAAGTATTTAACTTTTTTCTTTCAAATTCTTGATATTATATAATTTAATTTTAAATACAAGCAAAGACGATAAATTTTGATTGCAACTCTAATGGAGTTTGTAAGAAATTATAACCACGTGAAGTGGTAAAATTTATATGTCTTGCCATGATTAAATTCATGTATGATTGTGGGCAAAGAATTGAAAACTCGTCCAATTGAATTTGCTCCATTCTCATTCCCTTTAGAGAATGTGACAGCAGTATGTGATAAGTCTGAAAGAAGACAAAATTATTACAGTGAAGGTATCAATGGATGTGGACGTGGCAATAGACGAAATTATAATCGTCATCATTCTGATAATGAAGATAATAAGGATTCTCAAAATAATCTTTCACTCTGTGAAAGTAATATTTGTCATCAATTTGACAATATGAGATTTTATAAAGCACATATAGATGATTATGGTTCATTCATTATGTGAGTGTGGCAACATCTAATTTATGAATATATATTCATTCTTGGAAGAATATGAACGTGCTAGTGGTAATGAATATACCACACTCGCCTCTAGAAGGAGGTTTGAGATGATATAAGAAATAATGTCATTACTATGGCATGAATGGTCATTGATTACATACTTATTGTACGCCAAAAAAAAAATTTGGCAATATGATTATTAAGGACAACAATAATGCAAGAAATATATCTCGCATATAATTTTGACCACGACCATAATGATATAACTTTCTCTTTAAAAGAGATATTCACCATATGGATATTCATGAATACGTGGTAGTACCAAATTAATTGAGAACTGTGCAAGAGCCAATTATACTATTTTGGAGAAACACAATTGATTACCAATAAGGTATTGTGTTGTAGTAAGTCTCAAAGAAACTTATTCAGTTTCCAAAGTATATGCGAAAGCGGTTGATTATATTGAGACAATAAATAAAGAAAAGATTTGATATCTTCTATTACTACAACTTGTAGCGGGATAATCTGTATATGAAAAGCTACCCGCTTTATTCTCCAGTTTGTACTACACAAACAAAAGAATGTCAGAATAAAGTGGATGTTTATTGATATAAAAATCCATATCATAATAAACTTGGAGTTTATTGATAATTGCACATGTCATTGTGTAAATCTAAAGTTTATCAATATTGATAATTTACTCAGTTGGCATAATTGGTTTAGCCATATCAATTTAAGTATGATGTGCAAAATAATAGAGAATTCACATGGGTAAATATTGAAATAACTAGAAAGTTCTTTACGAATTCTCTTACATTGCTTGTTCTTATTAATTAACAGACCATCTAAAATGGGGATTGAACCCCATGAATGCTAGAAATATCAAAGGTGAATATGGGCACATTCACCTGCCATGTATACCACATAAGATGCATCTATGAGATGGTTACATGCGCGATTATTATTAACCCGCAACATGGCCGGTGTTTGCGAGGTAACTTGCTCAATAATTTAATATAGAGCATAATTTCCAGATTTTTTTATTCAAGATAGTTCTTCTTGATAAGTTGGTTTACATCACAGCTGGTTTAGCAAAATAATTTATTGAGTGCCTCCACTTAATAAATAAACTATTGCTTATGAGAACAAAGTTATCTATATCAGTTTGATATACGTTATATACGAGAGTATGTTATATTCTCCCCTCACAAGTGGTTCAGGGTCAGAAACCAAATAATTCCATCTTATTATTATTGATGTGCAGTGTATATTAACACGATAATGCACAGAGATGGATTCCCAAAGTTGAGGAAATAAGATAGTTTTTCTAACACGAAGGGGAGACATGATAAACAATTGAGAAAAAGTTACGTAGAATGAATTATCATTTGTAT
This sequence comes from Nicotiana benthamiana, assembly GCA_034376525.1. Classification (NCBI taxonomy): domain Eukaryota; kingdom Viridiplantae; phylum Streptophyta; class Magnoliopsida; order Solanales; family Solanaceae; genus Nicotiana; species Nicotiana benthamiana. The sequence goes on along the minus strand of CM067331.1, from coordinate 83,622,302 downwards.
ATCTAGATCCTCGATAACGATAATATGAACTTGAAGTTCATAAAAAGATAATTCATTTGCAACATATTGCAAAGCATGGCATACGTATTTATTGACCCAAAGAAAGAACTATATTCTCATTGCAAATGCTCATATTAAGTCCTAGAAGGACAAAGTCTATGGTAAGCTTAAAGCGTATAGACAAATCGGTTTCAAATAAACTTCTTGATAAAGAAAATGAGCAAATGATCAAAGTATCATAATAAGGAAGCAAGTGATCAAAAGATCACATGACATAATACTTCATAAAATCTCACGAGAGATTCAGGTACCTGAAAATATGAATGAAGAGATGTCCATGTTATGCCTTTATGAAAAATTATTGGAACCGATATAAAATATTTGTCGGCAACATCTATTATTGCGCTAAGTATAGATGAGGATCTTAAGTCTATCGAATATAGACATAAAAGTATTGGCCAAATGGAAGAGATACAATTCAAGTAGAATTGATTCCATATGAAAGACATGTAGTTTTGGACATGTAGTTCAAATACTTAAAAGTATAAAGTCAATGGTATGTGCAATCAGGTTTCGATATCTTATTTGTCTAGCACGACATGAAAACTTGATATGCATCTAAAGTATATTATATGACTTATATGACTTAACTTATATGTCAATCCATGAAGGTTTTAAGTTGCTTGAAGCATATACAATTCTTGATCTTGAAATACCACTTCCTCAGTGCAATTTATGCACATTTGTATATTTTTATAACTATAAGCATGATAATGTGATAGCGATGATACCTTTATGTGGAAATATTGAAGATCCATTCCACGATATTTGTGAAGACATTATATATCTAATCACGAGTTATGATTTCAAGGTGCAAATATTCATTATAATTAATATGGCTGATTTTTTCCCACTGGGTTTTGTTTTAGTTAAGGTTTTAACGAGGCACATTATTTATTGAGTAGACATTCAAGGGGGAGTGTTAAGAATAGAATTCTATTTAGAGTGAATGTCTATCTTGTAGAGAGTTTTACTTGAGGCTAAGTCATTTTTCCTCCTATAAATAGAGGGGTCTTACCCCATTGTAAATCACCCCAAAATTCAATAAGAATTTTCTCTCTCTCTTTCTCTGCAATATTGCTCCTGTTCTTTTATTGTTTTATAACAATAATCGGATATTAGTGTTCCTTATTTCATTATCAAAGAAATAATTATGATATTCCGGTACATAAAGCATCATGTAAAGAAAGGACCACCCTCGAGGAGGTGTAATATTGATAGTCTACCTTAATGCAAGATGATTGTAATAGCTTTTATGTCGACGTTAACTAAGGGTGTCAATGGTTCGATTCGGTTGGTTATTTTATAAAATTTGTATCATATCAAATTTTTTATTATTCTAGATGTATAAATAAAATTAGACTTTTAAAACTGGTATCAATCATGTCGGTTTCTCTTCAGATCGGTACGATTCGGTTAATTTTCGGTATTTTTTTAAATGTCATTTAAAAGTCATTAGTAGAAGCATAATGCAATAACATATGTGTTTCTATAGGACTTATCAAAACTCTCTAGACAATTTTACTATTTAAAGGGTGATGAATTAAGAAAACATTAAAGATGCTCAAAGTATAGATCCATTATCTATTCTATAGCAATGTAAAAGAAACTAAGCAAAGACAAAGAAAATATAAATTACATGGGTGAAAAGATATTAAACAAGCTGAGAGTCAAGAATAAATTCTATAAAAGAATAAATATTTGGAAATATAAATTTAGATCAAACGAAAATTATATACATTGTAGTTTGTCACTCATAATCGCTAGATTGCCTTTTGGCTTACTAGTGAATATGTTGGAAATAATTTAGTTTTAATAGGAGTAGTATAATAGGTTTGGGAATTAGAATTTTAGTTGTAATTAATTGCTGGCTTGTAACTGTTTTTATAATTTCAAGGCCTAAAGAAAAGTTTAATTCTTTATTATTTTTAATATTAATATATAAATATATTTTTTCCATGTAAATTTATTATGTACGATTGGTATTTTTTGATTTATTTTTTGTAAAATACTTAATTATCAATACAGTTATAAATTTATATAAAACCTAAAATTTTACCAAGAAAATCCAAAAATTAATTCGATTTGATACAGTTCGATCATCAGTTTTTAAATATCCATTAACGCCCCCAAACATTAGATGAATAATTTCTTTGTCACTCGTTAGTTTACAACTATTGTATAATGTTCTGTCAGCTTAATTTTATATTTCTCATCATTTGCTTCGAGAAACAAAAGAAAATTTAGCCTAAAAGAAAACAACCTATTAGAAAGAGCTCAAGTGACTTGGCTTGCATCCAAGCAAAGGCTTTTTTTTTTCAAGTACGACATTTTCAGTCAAATGTAGTATTTCTAAAATAGTGTGTATAATATTAAAACTGACTCGCCTTACATGTAAGGTTACGACACTTAAGTTACAATATTACATGTCCATTTATACATGGGATGCTGACAATTCAATCCTTCCATAATCAACAACTAATCTCTGATGTTTGAAACAGTATCTTATAAAAAATAAAAAATAAAAGGAAAACAGTCATTTCCCCTCGGTCATCATTCTATGATTGTTATGAGAAGCTTGTTAGTTTCCCTATATAGTTTACTTTCACCTAATGAATTGAACGCCTTGAAAACTTGCTTCATTCTGTTATATCCATGGCAACATTGGTGGTGCTAACATCAGTATCACCCTGCTTATCCAACATAGTTATATCAGTATCTCCATTTGGTATACTGCAGTGTTTTATCTCCCCTGAAGGAATAACATTGCGGAGCATATTACTTTCTGCTATGCTTGGAGCTGTTAAATTGCTAGTACTCACTGGACTGGGTTTCCGCCTTCAGGTTTCCAATCTTCTTGAAGTTCTCTCCTTTCAAAAATGGAAGGATTCTGATGTTTCGAAGAAAGAACTCGATTCATCTCTTGAAAAAAGGCCTCCAGTGGGAGGAGGTTCTTTCTCATCTCCAAACTAGCTGGTTGACCTGCTACATATGTATTAAATGAATCTTGGCCATTTTCAGAAAGTACCATGCACATCTGCAAAACAAATAAAAGGGCATAAAACATCTAGGAAACCCTTGCTACAAAATATGTTCTATTGACTTTTTTTTATTTTTTCTATTGACTTATTCTCGCAAATACGCGTCAAATTATGCACGAGTTGAAGTCCTAAAATATGTTCGACAGCAGAATACTCACCTTTTTGTAAAGCTGAGCAACACTCAAACGGTCTGCATCACCATCACAAGCAACTTCAGAGATTTCCTGTGGAGCTGCATTCAAAATACATGATCAGATGCTAGTCAGTAGCTTTACTACTACACACAGTAGAGAAGCTTCAAGCACCGACTGGCTATACCTACAAATTGCAATAAGTTTTGGGAAATTATCATTCGTTCCAGTATCAGCTGCATCAACACTCCGACTTGGTTCGCCTACAGTCTTCGTCTCACACTCTATCTCTTTCCCAGGCAATTCATGCGACTTTCCATTACCCTGAAGAAAGCACATGGATCTAAATAAACCACATGAAATCCTCAAAATGATCAAATCAACCAACGGAGCTGCAAAACCAAGCTCGTAAAATATAAAACACATAGGAACCGAATGAGAAACAACAATCATAAGACATGAAAATGAGCAAGTCGAATCAGAACAAAGGGCAAAAGCAGTCCCCAACGAGAAAACCAAGACTAAGTAATATATGACATTCTATCCGTGTAAGCTCACTAAGAAAGTCCACAGATTGCAACTTCTAAACACGACAAAGGTTCTTTCTCGAGAGAACAAAAATTTCCCCAAGCTCTATTAATCATAGAGAAACCTCGCCTTCTATACAGTTCAAAACACCACAAGGTTACCCAATATATGGTTAATAACTAGCATGACCATGAAGTTCCATACAATGCTAACCTGCTAACATGGCATGACAAAAGAAATACACCTAGAGACTACAGGACCCCACTCAAACCAGGCTCATAGTTCTATGGCTCTTAAGGAGCGTACACTAGATCTGCAATTCTCAGTGTTTCTACACTAGATCTGCAATTCTCAGTGTTTCTTCTGAGATGACATCAGGAGGACAAAAAACGAAAGAACAGAAAAGCAGGGCTTGCTATTACCCTCTTTAGAAACACATTCACTCCCGATAGACTTCCAAATATAATCTAATGAACTCCAACATCACATATTTTTGAACATTTAAAGATGACTTACAACTACTTCCCTCTGATACTCAACATTAATTGCATTCTCGAGAAGCATCACCCGTTTCCTTATAAATTCAACTTGTCTTCTCTGCATTTCTCTAAAATGATATAACAAAGAAGAATCTTGGTGAAGTTGAGTTCTGTTTGAAGGATCGCTTGTGCCATATGAGACTTCATGGGTACTCTCATCAGCATCCTTCACCTGATTCCCAACCGTTCCAGCAGTAGTTGTATTTACACCAGTTGGGGCTTGATAGATTCCTGGAGCAGAAACTTGTGCTTGTGAAACCCCTGAAGCGGGAAGCGCTTGAGAAGCTCCAGGAGCAGGAGGAACTTGTGGCTGAGAAGTTCCAGCCACGGGTAAACTTATAGAAGGAAGATTCAGCTCTTTACAGACAACTTCTTGGATTCTCAACTCTTTGTCATCAATAATAGCTTGCCATCTTCCATAACCATGCCTAAAAAACATAGAGCCAAGATTAAAAACCTCCAGAAGTAAGCAATTTGTGCACAGTAATAGAACTAATATTTGGGCTACTGCCCTGGAAATTTCAAGGAAAGGCACAATGAAGAAGTGCCGCCAAACTGCTTACACAAACAACTTGCACTTCAAGGAAAAAGGTTCAGGGTGATGGTTGATATAGTGATAACACACAACACCGGCATATGAACTAGATGAACAAACAACGGACATGGCTACATAAGATTCCAGTCATTAAAGAGAGACATTGTAGCAATCTCTTATTGTTTAGCAACTTCCCACGTGGAGCATAAGTAGATCACAGGAAATTCTTTTCACTTAGAGCGGCCAGTATTAGCATCATGTTAATTGATTACTGATACTGCATCTAACCTTGCCCTCATTAGAGTTCTTCCTGGGAAATTCTAGGTAAAGTTTGCCTGACAAGGAAGCTTGAACAACCAACCATATTGGAATTAGTGATAACTGTATTTGAAATAGTTGAAAACGTGTGAAAATCCAAACATAATATTTGAAAAGGCATCAAAACCAATATGCTATTTTGTTACTTCCTCTGTCCTAATTCAGCACCAAACATTAATTTTCTGCGCACCTCAAATGTCCAGTTTCTTAGGAATAATTTCAACTCTCTTGATCCAACACTGATGGTGGATTGAGGGTATCGCACATACTCACTTATGTTTATACAGCCAATAAGTTTGAGAAGGGTAATTTAGTTGAGGAAAAAAAGCGCTGCAAGTTTCTTTTTGTTGACATTATAATGACAAAGACAGATTGTCATAGTAAAAACTAAAAACTTAAAGTCGCATAAATTTGAGAAACAGGCCCCAGCCTTCTAGTGACTCATGGAAATGGGAGTTGAGTGATGGATTGCTCACAGTCAAGTCCTTGTACCAGAGGTTGTTGGTGAGGGAGGAGGCTCTTTTCCCACATTCATCGATCTGGATTCCTAGGGCACCTACCAAGGTGTTCTTTTTTGCATGGTTGGCAGCGAGAGGAGCTATTTTGACAGCTGACAACCTGAGGAGGAGAGGTATTACACACATTAGATGGTGCTATCTGTGCAAATGCTCGGGGGAAGAAGTTGATCATCTTTTGTTGCATTGTTCTGTGTCATCGGGCTTGTGGAGGGTAATCCTGAAATATTTTTGGTGTTCAATGGGTGATGCCAAGCACCGTTAGAGACATGTTACATAGTTGGGCCGCATTCGTAGGAGAAGAAGACAAAAGGCTTTGGAAGTTTGCTTTGTTAGCACTCATGTGGATCGTTTGCAGGGAGAGAAATAGGAGAGCGTTTGAGAGGATTGAACATAATTTTGCACATTTAAGGAATAGTCTTTTATCTTTGATTGCTTTTTGGTGCACCCATGTAGGAAATTGGGTGTCTTTTATAGAGAATCATGTTTTGATGTATTTTCTCTACCTTTTGGTATACCTCTTGTATATGGGAGTTTTCCCTTTTATTAATACCATTTACCTTATAAAAAAACATAAATGTGAGAAATGCAAGACATTGACAACCTTTTCTCTTAGTAAAGAATATTATTCCTTGATAGATAAGAAAAGTAACACTTCAATTTTGGATAAAAAAAAATAAAATGACGAAAAAATAGTATACAATGCAAAAGGAAATAGAAACCATATTTTCACCCTTTTGGACATTTTTCTCTTTTTAGTTCCAAAAAATCAAAGGAGTAAAGTATGACTTCAAATGTTCACTGTAGATATCAAATAGTAATACATATTTTACATCTTAAAATTTTCATTTAAGTCAAATATCAACATTCAACTTAGATTGGAAGTAGTAGTAGTAGTAGTAGCCTAAAACATTTTCCAAAACTCCTTCTCAACCTTCCTCACCCTCACCAATCCACCCCCACCCCCATCCAAAAAGGCTTCTTTCTGTTTTCAAATTTCCTACTCTACTACCCCTCCGCTCCAGCCCACACCTCCCCTATCCCCACTGCAAAAAAAAAAAATTACCTTTTCTTTTTTTGCAATTTCAAATTTCTGTTTTTTTCATTTTTCTACACCATCCCCCTCCCCCCCCCCCCCCACACACACACACAAAAATTACTTTTTTTTGTAATTTAAAGTTCTGTTTCTTCCGTTTTAGTGCCCCCCCCCCCCCCCAAAAAAAATATTTTTTAAATATTTTTCTGTTTTAGTTTTTTTATTTATCGGTTTAAAGGTTGAAAATTTTACAAGTTCCAAAATTATAAATTCGGAGTTTATGTGTTAGGAAGTTTGCGGGTTTAGGAATTATAAAGTTTACGGGTTCAACATCCGCGGTTTTGAAGGTCTAACGGTTCGAAAGTTTATGAAATTTGTGGGTTCGGAGGTTGTTGGTTTGAAAGTTTATGGCTTCATATTTATTATATCTAAATTATTTACGAATACTCTTGAGAAGTCATTTTCCTTAGTTTGCGTACCAAACACCGGAAAATGAATAAGATTACTACTATTTTTTCAAGAAAACATTTTCTTGGAAAATATTTTCCATGGAAAACATTTTCCATTATACCAAACACACCCTTAGTGCAAATATTAGCATGTAGAGAAAGGGGTCAGGTGGTTGGGATAGATGAACGGAGGTCAATTAAGATGTACAAACTCAATCGAGGAGAGATCCATCATCTACAACAAGTTCTCAGCTTTTCGTGTCAATCTGGAATTACATCTCCTGTTTCTGGGTTCATGGTCAACCACTACCCGCAAAAGGGTGACTAAGCCATGTGCTTGCTTTTCTTTCTAAAGGATAATTGCACATCTAAAATGGTGCATCAATTTCTTACTCATTACGTAAATCGGAGAAAAAAGAAAAAGATAAGAAAAAAAGACTGCATACTTTAGTACTGCTCGTAGTAGCAATAAATCATGCTCTTCCTTCCAAACTCGTCCGCCTTTTAATGCAGGAAACCAAGATACGATGTCCTTGGCAAAAAGAGGACCATTTGTATCTTCCGAGGAAGCCTTCACCTGAAATAACAGAAATTATTGGTGAAATTTTAATGACTAGCCTAAATTAAGAACTGTGGCTTATGGAACTATACTTTTGTCATTGACGAGGGTATCAGAGATCACTGGAAAAAGTTAGTATTAGCAAAACTAAATATGAAATCCATGCATAAACTGCATATATAACTAGTTTACTGATACAAGACATTATGGGTATACTTCATTACGATACAAGTGGTACCACTTTCTTGTTGCAAACAATTTGCCTTTACCTATTAAAAAACTTCTCTCAAATGCATGCCGCATCTTAAACTTTACCGCAAAAATAAGCCCATAATCCACAGTAAGGCAATATCTTCCTATCGTAGAACAAATGAAGCACCAGGAAAGTACGGACAGTTTGCAAAGTTAGACTGCAATTAAAGTTGTTCACAGCTGAAACAGCATCTACCAACAGCCACCAACCTTGAATTCCAGCAAGTTATCTGATTTAAAATTTTACCTTGTCCCTTATAAGAAGCAAAACTGCAATCCTCAGAAGCACATCTTGTATTCTTAGTCCTTCTTTTGGAACCCCATCTGCAATCCAAATGTTTTTACCCAAATGGTGAGCAGAAAGAGGGAGAGAGAAACTAAAGCAGTAAAGCAGATAAATTAAGAGCTTCACAAAGCAAGACGTTAAGAATAAGTCTTTCACCTGTAAATGTTGGTGATTCGGTGATATCTTCAGCTATGTGAGACAAAAATAGATTTCCATAACTGTATGACAGAAGTTAGTTTCAATGAATTGTTCCCCGTTCCACATAAATCAAGTGCAGCTACAGAGCTACTAAATCAATCTAAGTGGGGGGAGATACAACAGTAAGAATTTGTCAAATAATACCATATGATTAACCACAGTATATGCAAAGTCGTCAGCTGCAACTAACAGAGAATCAAATTTAAGTTCATTTGGCACCAATAACTTGCAATAACAGAAATAGCATCGCTGTGCACAACACCCCGGTGATTCAGTAGGATCGGTCAATACAAGAGGAGACCAGGAAGATCAGTGAAGAGCCACTTTTATGAAAGTCCTGAGATCTCTTCATTTTATAAATTTTTGCAATCATGATTACAAGGCATGTGATGTATCCTCTAAAAACCCTTTTAGCATAGACATAGCTACGGAAACAATTTAGTTAACAAATTAAAGGCAGTCCATTTCTTTATCAAGATGCCAGCAGCCAATGACAGAAAATTGAAGAATATACAATATTAAAGTTGATATCTCTACGTACTCTCTTATTTCTTCATAAGTTTTCTGCTTAAGTCGTGGTGTGAATTCTGCCCAGTCATAGTCACCAACTCCAAATCTGTAAAAATGATGTAGTATTTCAATACATTCATGCTTTTGAGTGCACAACAGAGAAATAACAAAGAACTGAAAGGAAGATAGCAAGATGAGACCTAACCTCATTAAAATTTTGACAAATGCAGCCCTTTGGCTTTGATTAAATCCCAGTACTCTAAATGATTTTCCTTCTCCTTCCATCAAAGGAAGTGGTACTGAAGAGTCCACTGCAAGAATAAAGAACTTTTACTTAGATACTATCAAGTATCCTAATTGAGACATTTTTAATAAGTCGAGTTGAATTGTGAAATGAGATCAAGTGTTCATATTTCACCGCGGGATCTCTTTCTGTAAGGCCTTCTCACAACTGGCGCTCCAGGTAAAGCTGTCTCACCATCACTCAGGTCAGCTTCATAGTTATCATCCTCACCATCAGATGTCACCTCTTCCAGGCCAGCAAGATCATCGTCTTCAACAGACACCATCTGGGAGGAGAGCGAAGAGTGTCATGACAAAAGGTAAGTATCAACTATCAACTTCTGAGAATTGACCACAAAAAGTAAATATTAAACATATAAATTACAGAAGGCAAACTCGAGAGAATAACTAGATTAACGTGGTCAAATAAAGTACATATTAATGCTCTGCCAACTCATTCAACAGAAGAAATTTTGAATAAATTTGAAAATGTAATGGACTCTTGTTAATGGCATGCCACACCTGTTTACGACTTCTCTTTCCCTTGCCCATACCATCTAATTCTTCAACTTTATGAATTTCATATCTATCTCGTAACAATTCTTCCCAGTAGGTTGCTCTCTCAGAATTGTTTACTGTTGCTTTGTTCTCCAAGAGAGGAGTTGAAGTATCTTCTTCTGGTGTTGCTTCTGCTTCTTCTATATACTCAAAATTAGCTACCTGAAACATTCAGCAGCTTTAGCTTGTCCAAGATCAGGGAACCAATTACAAAGCTCGAATGCAACCAGGGAAAAGAAAAAGCTCCAACGAAAAAAAAAAACTTTAGGAGGACGATACTTTCACAACTAAACTACTATATTAATTGTAAGAACATAAAAGTTGTCTTCACATATCAATTTACTTTCTACTAATTCAGACCTAATAGCTTCAAAACAACTTCAAATATACAAGGCCTGCAGATTTCCCTGCTGAGAAAGGTTTTCTTACCATAAGGTTATTTTTGCAGGAAAATCTTAGAGAAAATCAGTTGAAGTGTTTCTTGTTTAGGAGGTACTTAATAATCATGGGTAATGCCAAGAACCAAGCATATCAAGATGACCAGGAATACCTTTACACCAGAGAACACTTCTAGTATGAAGCTCTGGATTTTAAGTACTGAAATATCAAGCTCACATTTTCTTGGTGCTATCGTTAAATCAACTATTTATGTAGGTCATTCATTAAATCATTACAGCGGAAATAAAATATCTGTATTCAAGGTGCAACAAGGTAGAGACCCATGGCAATATGGTTATTGATAAAAGATCCTCTTATTCCACCTCATCCACTTCTATTTTATTCACAGAGTTTCTCCTCTTATTAGCATGAGCTATCTTGTGGAAAACTTCCGTATACCATCTTTTCCTTCAACCCTTATCATTAAATCACATTAAGTTAGCCTTTTATAACTTCATTTTGATGAAGTAAAGAAATTTCATTAAGGTAATTTTATTTTTTTTTGAGAAGGTAACATATTTGTCTATTAATATAAAGACTTCACTAAAATTGTGAAATCACCCATAGTACAATATAAGTGCCCATACAAAACTTACACAAAAAAGGACAATTTTCACCCTTGTTCTTCTTATAATGAATCTAGGGTATCTAAAATGGATACACTATCCTCCAAAAGTTTTCCTTTACACCAAAAATAAAAAAGATCTAAATATTTCATCTTTATCTTCTGGATGTTGTAGGTAATATTTAAATTAGCATTTTACAAATTTGATAAATTAAAGTATAACAATAGATTGATTTATTACCAAGGTGACATAGTATTATTCGTACAACAACAACAACAACCCAGTATAATCCCACTTAGTGGGGTCTGGGGAGGGTAGTGTGTACGCAGACCTTACCCCTACCCTAGGGTAGAGAGGCTGTTTCCAAATAGACCCCCAGCATCCTTCCCTCCAAGAACTTCCCACCCTTGCTCTTGGGGAGACTCGAACTCACAACCTCTCGGTTGGAACTGATGGTAAGCAACCCCCACTTCCAACCGAGAGGTTAATGAATATATATATGTGTGTGTGTATATATATATATATATTATATATATATATAAAATATTATATTCAATGTTAAAGTGGGCAACTAACACCTTGCAAATGCAACTGGTTACGTTATGAGTAGAAAGGGATATAAGTACATTCACTCGACATGAGCAATCATACTACAGTAGAAGTGTCTCCTTCTATAAAAGACATTAGCTCTTCAAACTTTACATACGAGATTTTTGTTCAACTTATACTGGTATAGCACTTCAGGGGAACCAAACAAATGTATTCTGTCCCTCCTCTTTTATGTCAAGTGCAAGTATAACCTAATATTTTAACAGATTCAATTTAAGCACTGGGAAGGCCATCAAACAATCAGCTTATACCTAAGCATTTCAGAGGAGTCAAATGTCTGCTTCACATTCCTCTTTTTTCACGTCAAGTGCAAGTACAACCTAATACAGATTCACTTAGCACCGAGGAGGACACTATACGATCCCTAAGAGCCAGCATAAGAAGTCTAAATTTCATTGACAGAGAAGCGATATCATTGTTAAGAAGTTGAAGCTCGGCAAGAGCTTAAACCTTGGGAGAAGTTGGACAATATTATTGCAATGCAACTAACATAGAACTCAACATGATTACAAAAGTTAGTTTTTTTTATAACCGAGAAATCCTTGAGGGTCAATGGTGCATGGTTTGAAACTCGGTGGATAATAAGCCCGGCCTTGTACCATTCTCCACTTAAAATTCAGGCTTTTGCAGGAGGCAAGGTTCGAACGTGTGACATGCGCCTAGCCCACACTCACAAGTTGCCCTCTTTACTAGACCAAATCCCTGGGGGCTACAAATGTTAATACTATTACCAAGAGATAAAAAAAATTTTGTAGGTCCAGAATCATGTTTAACCATTTTCTGGATGTCACTGTTCACCTAAATTAACTGAAGAAATCAGCTCATGATGCTAGTTGACTATGTCAATTAGGGCTTGCATGGCATTTAATGTTGGCATGTGAGCAGCTTGGACATAGTAAAGCTGGCAGGATAAGTCGATAGAGGAGGAAGAGTCTTTAAACAATGATGCAGAGGGACAAAGTATGTTCTAAATAATGGAAGTTTATTGTGATACTCCCCTTCCAAGCAGAAAAGAGAACATGGGAAAAGAGAACAGAAGGATATGAATGTGTTGCCACAAGCTTCAAAACACCAGATGCTGGAAAGTTATAAACATGGGAAAGGTAAACTTTTTTAGACAGAACCGAACAGTATTAAATGCATTCTAATTAGTGCTTGCATAAAGAGAATGTAGTTATGTAGGATGACTCTTGAACCTATGCAAATGGAACAGTGTGATATTGGAGTCAGATATAAGGTCCGGCATATAGAAGACATGACCTATACCCAACAGATTGGCAAGGGACCATGCATGACCGAAACGTGAGCTTTTGACACTGAAGGTCTTATGGTATAATTCAGCTAATTCCTTACCATAGAGATGTTGGGGGAAGATAGGTAAAATGCATTATCACTGCAAAATCACTTTCAATCATAAAAGTGTTATAAAGGAGAGATAAACCTTAAAGGCCTTCAAAAATGAATCCTCTTCTTCATCGTCCAATACAGCATCCTCATCTCCAAATTGCTCGCGATTGAGCAATCTGAGAAAAGAAAGTAGAAAAATCTTTCATTCACGTGATATAAACCAATACCAACTCTAAACGAGAACTAAAGAAAAGAGAGAAAATGCACCTGGCCTAAAGAAAACTCACCTATCTATTGCAGCATCATCGTAATGAATTTGCCGTAATTTTCCAGCCTCATCATTCTCATCAGCAAATAACTCTTTTGAGCCATACCTTATAATATCATCCAGTTCTTCCTGCATTAAGATCGTATAAGCCACCTACCACTTTAGCATCATACATCTAAGTGGCAGTTCTTTTGCAACAGCCAATAATGATGAGAGTCCACAGAATGTTTTGAATGTTGATCATTGTAAGACCCAAGGTTTTTTTTCGGGGGGGGGGGGGGGGGGATGAAAACTGAATAAAATTTGCATTTGTTCCATTGTTCCTTCAATAATTATGATTAGGTATTGAAATCAGCCATTAGACTCGGAAGTACATCAACTAAGGACACTTGTACTTTAAATACAATACAGTTGCAGTGACCAAACATCACTAATTCCGCCTGGCACCGCCTGGCCAACTATCTAACCAACCAAAAGGAAGTTAGTAGGAGACCATGTAACCAGGTAATATCTTGGTCTCTGTAACAGAGAGAGGAGGGACACAATCACAAGCATATATATCAGGAAATACACAATATTTTGTTCAAAAGCACAATATTTCTCTATCATGGTACTGCTTTAATCTTTGATGCACCTACAACAATGTTAGCTTTTTTTCTTCTTTCCCCTACCAGTAGTATTAGTGCATATTCTCATATTGTCTTATTCTTAGATTTCTATTACTACTTGTTTATTTCGCTTCGGCCATCTTAGTATCTAACTGTTGCTACTGTTTCTTTTGCATGGCTTCTACACTAACGTGTTTTTTTTCATTACTGTCGTGCTCATGCTTTCCTTGAGCCGAGCGTCTATTGGAACAGTCTCTCTACCTCCACATGCTAGGGGTAAGATCTACGTACACAATACCTTCACCAGACCCACATACACCGGTATGTTGTTGTTGTCTAAGTCTTAATGGGCGAAGTTACCCAGTACATATGCTTGTGGAATGTAGCAAGTACATATTATCCGGTCGAATAGTCAAGGTGCGCCAAGCTAGCCTAGACACCACCATTATATGATGCACTCAAAATTGTAGTGTCTTCAACGACTTGTACACACTCAATGCAAGAATAATTTAATTGTCTAATGCATAACATTTCATCGTCTATTGAACACGCAGTATCCTCAGAACAATGTTGTCGTATTGCGTCGACCAAACAATCCAAACAAGACAGTATGGTACAAAGGAACTTAAAGAATCACAATAGTTAATTTGGAAAGATGACAATTATTGAAGACTAATATAAATAATCAAAAGTGTCCCTATTAGAGCACCTAAACTTTTAAACGAGACAACTCATATAATTCAACATGCTTTAAGAGCATGCATAAGCCCTAAATTTGAATCACACTGCTAATTAAAAAAATTGCAAGTACTTTCTCCCCGTAATAATACATTTTATAAATCTTAGACAAAGAAGTTACTGAAATTCAACGTAGCATAGAACAAGAACATGTCCTAGGTTTGAGTCTCACCTTCCCCCATCTCAAAACATTTCCATGTGCTAGTGATGCATTGAAAGCCTAAACAAGTATTAAAAGTTTTCCCATCTTTACCAGTTTAATTTTTTGGATCAGATGGTTCACACTTCACAGAATGCAACTAGCGTAAAAAATGACCTGAGAGTTATGGATATCTAACCATTAGTATTAAAAAAATGACCTTAGAATTTAGGATATATGTAAAATCGAGCAGTAGATCACATTTAGTCTGAACTCAAAGATTGTGAATAAGTTACCTGGTTGATATTTTGTGCTTTAAGCCTTCCGACAACTAGATGTTCCAAAATCATTTTCTTCTTAGTCATTTGCATCATTCTTTCCTCAATGGTTCCTCTTGTTATGAGTCGAAAGATCATTACCTGCAAAATCAAAAATGAAAAACACCTATTAAAACCTTATATAGGGGCCAAGAAAACACTGTCAACATAACTATCTCTTCTTTTGTCATGATGTCAAGGTTAATGGATATCAAATTTTTTTGGGGGCCAAGTACACTAGAACGGAAGAAATTGTAACCTTATTTGTTTGTCCAAGCCGATGAGCTCTAGCCATTGCTTGTAGGTCAGCATGGGGATTCCAATCACTGAGAGATAGACACTAAAGAGATAAGCAAGAGGAACCACACACACATACAATAACAACAACAACAACAACTAAGCCGCAGTCCCAAACAATTTGAGGTCCGCTATACAAATCCTACTGACCATGTTACTCCATATAAACTCATCTCTGGCCAATATTATTTATAAGGAAAAAAAAGAGGGGGCGGGTTGGGGGGGGGGCACAAGGTGTCCAGGGAAGGGCTGCACTCCAAGGGGCGTGACGTAGACAGCCTACCCTAATGCTGCTTCCATGACTCGAACACATGACCAATAGGTCACACGGAGACCCTACTTCAACGTTGCTCCAAAACTCCCCTTCAATATTATTCAAAATAAGAAGAAGAAGAAGAAGAAGAAAAATAGAAAGTAATCTATTTGTGGCCAAGGTAATTGATCAGTGGCATACTTTCATTCAAGGATCAAATTCTTGATGCTTTGGGATAGCAAACTAGCATATTGATCCAAGAATTACAGTAATCTCCCAGAGTGCTAAGCAAGTTGAGACGGCACCCACTTGTATGGAGAGAGAGAGAGAGAGAGAGAGAGAGAGAGAGAGAGAGAGAGAGAGAGAGAGAGAGAATTCTGGAATATTATATTACCTATCATATATAATTACTGTGTCAGCAGTTGCAAGATTAATTCCTAAACCCCCAGCCCTAGTGGAAAGCAGAAAACAGAATCTTGAAGAATTCTTTGCATTAAATCTGTCAATTCGGATTTGTCTTTCTGCACCGGGAACTTTTCCATCAATCCGCTCATATTGCCATTTCTGCAAACATTTACAGGTAATTGCATTAGATTTTCAGATAATAAAGATGAGCATGAGACCAGGTTTTGAAATAATATAAAAAACTAGTATCTTTACCTTATAGTTACAGTAGTCTTCTAGCAAGTCGAGCATATGCTGAAATTGTGAATATATAAGAACTCTGTGACCTTGGTCTTTAAGCTTAACCATCATCTTGTCCAGAAGTTGTAATTTGCCAGAAGATTCCAACAGCTGCCTGCCCAATCAAATCGATCCACAGTGCAGAGAAACCATAAGTTGATAGAAAAAGCTCAATAATGTACATTTTCTAATAAAAAGAAGCTCCGGTGGTACACCCTTCGTGCAGGCAAGGTCATCAACGATCTCAGCAGGCAACATTATTGCTTAGGAAATACATAACACTCCAGCTTCTAAAAGAAGGATTTTTGCACTTTAGGACCCAATTATTATATGAAACTCCTATGACCACCTATACTTAGCAGATTAAAACAATAGCTTTCGTCCAAATTAAATGGTATCATCAAAAAGAAAATAGAAGAATCACACTATTCCTTTTAGGGAAATTTGGCACTCTGACGTGGAGACATTAAAAAAAGTTGAAAAAGGAACGAAACACTACTTGCTTAACAAGAAGAGACTGCTCTGACACAAACAGGAAAGCGAGAAGAGAACCCCATCTCATTTAACCTATTGCACTCCAGTCCAACATTAGTGTCCCTACTCAGAACAGCCACAACTACCACCTTCCCCTAGCCCCCAGCCCTTGTCATCCTCTCACAACCGCCACCCCCTTATCACTTTGCCCGTTCAATTTTTTCCCTTCCCATTGGCTTGGTCACAACCCTCATTACCACATCTCTTCGTCCCACAATATGCTGTTCTTCTACCTGCTCTAGCTGCTGACATTTGTCTGTTTTTCAATATTGGAAAACGTAGAAACCATCCTCCTTTCCCTGTCCCTGTCCCTGTCCCGTTCACAGGGAACAACACCCCCGCCCCAATAGAACCCACACTCCCTTCATAAATGACATATCTCCGACTCCACCCCCAACACAGATGATTCCTCCCAACCTTCTGCCTGTTATATTCCTTTGTTAAAAGATAAAATAGATAGAGTTTGAGTTTTTTATTAATAAAGTAAATAAAAGAGTTCCAACTTACCTTATAACACCTTTTCTAGATTTTCATTAACAGCCCATTAAGTGCCATTTCGAAAAATTATAGGCCGGACCTATGACCAGAATAATGGAGGCCGGTTACAGTTTAGCAAAATCAGAAGTGCCACAAAATTCCTTTAGAAAACTACAACAACAAACTTGATCTTCTGCACAGAAGAGATTAATACAGTGGATTATAAGATAAGATATATACTTGGTAAACTCATTATTATCCTCTGGTTCAACACCTTCTAACATAAATGGATGACAGCAGAGCTTCCGCAGTTCCATAACCACATTTATGAGGGAAATCTGATAGACAAGTATCAACCAAGGTCAGAGCTTGAATACCACTTGTAAATAATCCAAGGAGCATGACAGGTATAGGAACTACTAAAGGTACTAAAGAAACAAGAACAACAACTACTAATTCATCAGCTAAGATATTCCCGAAAAGTCGAAAACTAAGTGATAAAGGTTTTGTGAAATCTTCTAAGATGTTCCATCTTAGCCGTTTTGCATCATATCTAAGGGATTCCTCGGTTCGGGCCGAAGAAGCAATGTCACTCGATCATTATCAAACTGACTGCAATCTTTTTCTGTCCGTGAAGATCCCACCAATTCCTGGTATAGTAGATGCTATCACACATACAATCATACTCAATTCGATGGAATTGTTTGACTCAATCGAAATTGAAAGGATGAATCAAACCCAATCAAAAGGGAAGAAGGATTAGGATTTCTAACCATATTTCGACTTGTGATCAATCCATAGATCCCGATAGAAAATAAATAGGCACTCAAAACAAGTACATGTTCGAGAATCATTATCCAAATTATCTATAAAAAAAATTAGATAGAATAACTTCGACCTTGTCAACTGCTAATGAAAGAACGAAATCCGGGTATATACCAATACCTATTACGGGTAAAAAGATGGAGATCGCAAGAAATAACTCTCGCGGTCCAGAATCAAAAAAAGAATCCTTCGGGGCATTAAATAGCTTGTATCCATAGAACATCTGGCGTGACATAGATAATGAATAAATAGGAGTTAATATCATTCCAATTGCCATTACAAAAGTAATTAGTATTTTTGGAATTAAAAGATATTTTTGGCCGGTAATTATTCCAAAAAATACTATCAATTCGGCAACAAAACCACTTTTTCCTATTCAAAGATCAGCCCCCTGGCTCTGTGTTTTCACATCGAGAATTATTTGCAGATGAAGAGATGTCAAAGGGGCTTCTTACCTAGCTTAATTTCGATTGAAAACAAAACGGATTTCTATATTCTAGTTATAATAATAGTAATGGTTTCAAAGTAGATAAATGATATCCAAAATCGATAGGTTTAAACTACTCGTTCGACGAATAAAGAATTGATAGTGGTCCAATTCCAAAAAGATATCGAAATTAATGTAAGACCAAAATATTCGGAGGACTCTTCTGAGCGATTTGATTCTTTTTTTTTTTTTTCATATTTATTCATTTCTCTCAGTCTTACGAGGAGAAAAGAAAAATAGGCCTATTTCAAAAGAGACTAGTAATTAATTCCTGTTATAAAGCAAGAAGGATATATCAAACAGAAGAAGCTGGCGCACCTGAGCACCTCCCTTGCGGGTCAGTATCTGGAAGTTACGTGTCAGAATTGCTTTGTAATATTCTTTCTGCTTGCTACTCAATTCCACACGTAAAATGAGCTCCTTTTTTGGAGGTAGCTCCTTCATGACATCTTTCTTGACCCCTGCAGCCAACAAAACGCACATACACCATTGCTCAAGCACATTCCATAAAAACGAACAAAGATGATGTATCTTGAAGCATTGTCCCATCCCACGACACCTTTTTGAACTTAACTATCAGCCCACTCTGGAACTGTAAGTACTTGTAAATTAAGCTAATCTCTAACTTTTCAGAAAGGCTGCAAAATCTTCAGAAGCTTAATCCACTTGTCCCTATACAGCATCATTATACTCTATACCAATGAGTTACTCAGGAGTAAGCATGCAAGTGGGGCTCCATGAGAATGGCAGACTACAGTCATCTAACGGATTTGAGAGGAGGCTAGTGACAGGCAACATAGAATTTCCAATGACAAATGATGGTAACGAGCACTTGGCATCTAATTCTTAGTTGTTGGACCCACTACAACTTGGAAGTTCCTACACCACCCAGTTATTATAAAGAATGACAATTTAGGAATTAATATGCAAAGATTTGTGAGTAGTATGTTGGAACACCCTGATAATACATGCTTTCACAAATCAATGTAAACTATAAACAACTAATGTACATCCATGACAAATCATGAAAACAGCTTGAGATTTATACTTCTGAGAAGATGGGGTGCCAGCATTTTATGAAGTCTTGAAATCTGTTCTTCTTGACTAATATCCTCAAATTCCTGTTGGAATTCCTCCAAGCTTCCAAACTGCAATTAAGTTCCATATAGATATCACATCACATAAACCAACAAGCAAATTGGTTAGATACAAGCTGCTTGTAGAAACCTGGGCACTAACCTTTCCAGCATCAAGGAAGTGCATAAGCATAAAAAGTTCATCCAAATTGTTCTGGAAAACAGCAAGAAATAAGGCGAGTGTCATAACTAACTCGATACAAGTTAGTTTTGCATTTCGAACATTAGGAGTAGATAATAGATGAGGGCAGTGAGATGATAATGATACTCATAATAACAGTTATTATTAATATTATAATCAGAGCCTTGGAGTAATAGTAAAGTTGTCTCTGTGTGATCTATAGGTCATGCGTTCAAGCAGTGGAAGCAACCACTAATGCTTGCATTAGGGTAGGTTGTCTACGTCACACCCCTTGGGTGCGGCCCTTCCCCCGACCTTGTGTGAATGCGGGATGCTTTGTGCATCGGGCTGCCCTTTTTTCTATACTAATATTATAATGATTAGTTCTACCACTAGTATATTGTTTCTATTTTATTTTTTTTTAATTATTATTATTACTACTACCACCATTGGCGTTATTATCATTATCATTACTATTATTCTAATCATCGCCATTGTTGTTATAGCTGTTGTAATTCTATAAACATGAGAAGTGCTGGAAATGAGTTACATGTCCAGATGCATGACAAAATTCTACGGATTGTTCCAAATATCAGATATCACCGAGAGGATGATGACTGACAAAATTCTCTTTGGAGAGAAGCAAAAGACACAATAATCCTCCTTCGGCACCACCAACAACAACCTGGTAACAAGCTATGGTCGAGCAAATGCCTGTTTTACACTCTAGTGATACTCGGGAGGTTGTTCCTCTACCTCCGGATAAATCAATTGTTGGTTATCGATGGGTATGAATGATGATGATTGACCCTAATGACAGATTTGTCGGCTAAAGGCATGATTGATTGCCAACGTTTTTACACATATTTTTTGACTCAACTTCGGTGATACATTTTCTCCTGTGACTAAGATTACTTTAGTCTGTCTCTTTCTATCTATGGTTTTCGTTCTTCATTGGCGTCTTTACCATTTGGACATTATAATGTGTTTGTCCGTGGGAATTTAGAAGTTTAAGTATATACCAGGTTTTTTTGCTTAAGAAGTCCCTGGTAATATGGTGTCCATGCTACGACAATCACTCTCTGGCCTGAAGCAGCCCCAGGAACATAGTTTGACAAATTCAGCAACGTTATTCAGGAATTTGGCACGACTTGCAGTGAAGTGCTTCATTCTGTGTCTATCAACACTCTGCTCCTGATCAGTGCATGTGGTGGTTTATGCTAATGATAAAGTTATTAAGGTAATGGGAAGGAGGGAATTACCAAATTGAAGCACCATCTTTTTCAACACGTTCAGACCATGGACCTTTGATTTGTTGAGGTACTACTTAAAGTACTCAGGTTTGAGGCTATCCATTTTAATTCAAAAAGAAGTATTGAGGTTGTTCTATCTAGATCAGGTTGTTCTATCTAGATCAGGTTGTTATTTAACAGAGGAAGTATCCCGAGATATTCTTAAAGAGACAAGAATGACAACTTGTACTTGAAAATTCTATGACTCCGAATGTTAAGCTTCTACCTAATAGATATGGTAGGTTGGTTGGCAAGTTAAATTATCTCACTGTGACACTGACTTGACCTGACATTGCTTTCATAGTGAGTCCTGTTAGTCAGTCCCTATATTTTTCTCCTTGTGATAGTCATTGAAATGTGTACATGGCGCGGCTTCAGGTTTCTGAGGACATGGCTCTTGATAGGAAGGTGTGGAAGTCGAGCATTAGGGTTGTAGGTTAAAGGGTAGTCGAGCGGTTTTCCTCTTTGTCCCGGTTTCCCTCTTTGTACCGACAAGTATGATAGTGTTTTGTCTAGCTCGGCTAGCAATTAATGGTGTGTTTCACACTTTTGCATAATATTTATGTTATTGTTTTCCCATTTATTTGTTGTTTCTCACGTTGTTGATATTATTTTTCGGGTTTTATTGTCACAAATCTATTGTCTCAGAGCCGAGGGTCTCCCGGAAAGAGCCTCTCTACCCATCTGGACTAGGGGTAAGGTCCGCGTATACTCTACCGACCCCACTGGTGGGATTTTACTGGGTTGTTGTTGTTGTTGTTACTGCTGTATCTTTTGATAATAAAATTTGCTCCAGGAAAAGGACTACTTTATGAAGATCTAGGACATGGCAGATTGGACAGGGTCACCCCAAACGATCAACCTATAGATACTTTGTTCTAGTTGGAGGAAATTTACTATCTTGTAAAAGCAAGAAAAAAAGGTAGTTGCAAAATCAAGTGGAGAAACAGAATATAGGGCTATAACAGTGGCAACCCCTGAACTCATATGAATCAAGCAACAATTAAAAGGTTTAAAACTTGGAGAGATTAATCAAATGAAACTTGTGTGTGATAATCAGGTTGCGCTTCACATAGCATCAGACCCAGTGTTTCAAAGGATCAAGTACATTGACGAACTTATTTCCACCTCGCCCTTCACCAATGGTGTTCCTTCTACAAAAATGTTAGGAATATGATCATAGCAGTAGACTTACATTTCAGAGAAAGTTTGCATTTGTTTGGTTAATGCAATATAAGACTTCAAATAGTATAATAACAGGATATCTAAGAGAGTAAAGAAAGACAAACACCTATATAGAATGCAAACTACGCACAAACCTGAAGAGGAGTTCCCGTCAAAAGAGTACGATGTCTACTAGAGTACTGCTTCAATGAAGAAAACAACTTCGAATCCTTGTTTTTGAGACGGTGACCTTCATCAACAATCTAAATACAAATGTCAGCAACCTTGGAGGCAAAGCACATATAAACAGCAAACAACACACTTGAGAATTAAAGTAATTACCATGCACTCCCACTTTATCGGCTTTAGAGAGGCAGAGTCCAAGTTGATCATTTCATATGATGTCAGGAGGACATCAAATTTTGTTAGTTCTTTCTTACTTTCACCAACTGTCTGACCAGATTTCTTTTTCTTGTGCTTGAGAGAATTTTTAGGAAAGAAAAATTCATATTCCCTAATAACAGCACGAGCTTGTGCAGAACCAACGTACATAACCTACAGTATCACTTCTCTTTAGAAGAACTATATCAAATATTCATGATACGGAAGTCGAAAGAAATCCCAACTTACCACATTCATTTGAGGAGCCCAAGTGGCGAACTCCCGCTCCCAATTTCTCAATGTTGAAAGAGGAGCAACTACTAAATGAGGAGAGATATCCTCCTCAAAAAGAGAGGCTAGGAAAGCAATACTCTGTATTGTTTTGCCTGCAAGCCTTACAAAGCATCAGAAAAGAACAAAGCCACAGTGTAATAGAAAAAACTATATCAAAAAAGATGAATTGAAACAGTAATTCATCTAGAAGTCACATCGAAGTAATCATATAAGAAAACGAGACAAAAGGACTAGAACAGTGGAAGAGCAGAATAAACTCACCAAGCCCCATCTCATCTGCAAGTATCACGTGCGTTTGTTTAGACCAAGCAAAACGTAGGAAATTAAGCCCTTCCAGCTGATACGGATGCAGCGAGCCTTTATTTCAGCCATGAATGAAAATTAATAGGACTCTATTAGATGAATAGAATGGCATTTAATGAAGGAAAATCGAGGATACCTCCAGAAAGAAATTCGGGACTGCTTTCATACTGTTGAAATTCTCTGGGTTTTGGTTTTGATTCAGTGCT
Organism: Nicotiana benthamiana; assembly: GCA_034376525.1. Classification (NCBI taxonomy): domain Eukaryota; kingdom Viridiplantae; phylum Streptophyta; class Magnoliopsida; order Solanales; family Solanaceae; genus Nicotiana; species Nicotiana benthamiana. The sequence goes on along the minus strand of CM067331.1, from coordinate 83,599,021 downwards.
CTCGGTTGGCCCACTTTTTTGTTTACTGGAAGAAACCTTGTCATATCGAGACTGAACTCTATGATATCTTTCAATTTCTAGCTGAAAAGAAGAAATGTCCGATTCAAATTCCCAGTAGCACTCATCATAAGGAAGCTCCTTCCACTTTACAAGATACTCTTTCTCTTCACCTTCTCCCCTGTTAGTACAATAGCATAGTTACTCAGTGCAATTAACCTGAAACTTACACTAAATTCCAAATAATACACCAAAGGCCACATGCACATGACCTATTTAAGAAAAATAAAACTAAAGAAAATCGGTGCTATAACAGCCTCTGGAAAAAATTATATATTGATTATTTGTTCTTTCTGCAGCACAAGGGGGGAGGGGGAATTTTTTTGATGAAAAGGTAGATATTTTATTAGTGAGTACCATTGAGGTATAAAAAGAGAAAGAAGAAAGATTAAGATTCAAAAGAGGGGAAAAATTGTCTTAGCACAAAAATAAACCACGAGCATCAAATGTACCATCTTTCTTAGAGAAATTTTCTAAAAGAAACCCTGTATGGATATGTTGTAAGGTCAGAAAATCTTCACATAGGCGAACATCGTCACTCCATGTCTGTATATGAGAACTGATTCTAGCACATTTAGCCACTTTGTAACTGATATTTCATTAAGACGCATCGCAACATTCCACTAGCACCAACATCCTTAATGCAATGAGTGAAGTAGTCTCTACATAAGAGCTATCTAAATCCTTCTAAGAATTTACAACAAATACAAAGTACCTATGTTGGTGGGCGGTATCAGGTACTCAATGGAATAGTCGAGGTGTGCAAGCTAACCCAGACACCACCCTCGTCAAAAAGAGCATATAAATTAACCATTGCAAGAAAAAAAAATCAGACGGATCTAGCTCAATTGAAATCTACTATTCTACTTTTTAAACAATACCTGCAAGCAAGAATTCGGTCAACTGTAGTCCACTCTGATCGAATAGAAACATAGTCCTCTTCAGAGTTAGTCACTGATGACATTTGACGATGGAAATTATTCACTTTAGTCTTTAAACGTGGATGCAGCTTGTACGCTTTCAGAAACTCTTTTTCAGGCACCCTGCAACAGTGATAGGAGAATATAACTTCAACAACATCAATATGCATTGTTTCAAAAGGTTTAGGAGAGGAAACCAAAATGGGGACAAGAACAATTGGTAACAAGGAGCAAGAAAAATCTATTAGCCTAATAAAGTACAAAATCTAGCACTAGCCTGGGAAAAGGTCAATTGGCTAAATTTTTTATTAAAAAAAAGGAAAACAAGACTCCTATGAAGCAAAGCACTATTGAAGGTACTAAAAGAAGCTCCCATATGATAGTAAATTGTCACCAGAACGGATAGAATACAGAGCAAATAAAGAAGTAGCAGAGAAAGAATTGCTACAAAGAGATACCATATGCAGTGAAGATAGGACAATCCTTTCCACTTAACAAGATACTGTTTAACAAATACTTGCTTCGACCCTGTCTTGGAAGCATCATTATCATCAGCAACAGTTGGGCGCATTTCACAATCCAATATCTTGTCAATATCATTTAGGGGGCTCACCTACAAATACATGGCAAATCATAGTGAAAAAGAAATATTCTGATAGTACGGATGGATATTCAAGCTTACAGAGGAAGGGAACATACACATTCAGGACATCTCCAGCAGCTAGGAAGAGGAGCTTTTAGTGGTGGAAGTAAACACTTAGGATGGTAAGCATAGTTACACGATTCACAGTACAAAAGATCGCCCTCTCCTCCACAAGCTTGACAGGATTCATCTTTCTATAATAGAAGTTCACTTTAATCATTTTCTCCAATGCAAGTAAAATTAATAAAGATCATTAACAAAAAAGGGGCATGCAAAGAATCTAAAAGACCAGGATACAAAGTATGTACAGCAAAGAAATAGCATAGAAAAGCAATAATCAAGAGCAATTACCACGTCAGGACGGATAATTTTTTCAAATAATTCCTGGCTAGGCTGAGACTTCTTATCAACTTCATCGTCAGAGTCATCAAATAAGCTGTAAATGGGTCTTCGATCTGTTCGCACGCGAAGCCTCTCCACTAGGCTCGACATTTTCTGCAATTAAAATAAGAATTAAACAAGGCGCGCAAGTTAAACACGATAGCACCCCCGAAAAATCACAAAATCAGTTGAACCCAAATTAAAACCAGACACGTTTAGTCCGAATTTGGTTTTTCAGCTGAAAGAGATAATTGCACAATTTTTTTGGCTCCAATTTTACTAAGTAGGAACTAAACTGTAAATAACTTAAAATCTTGGATCAGCCACTTGGAATTCAATATCAAGTAATGTTCAGATAAATTTAGGTGAATGAGACGAGGAATAGGGTTAAGGCAGAATCTTTTGGTGTTGAGCTGAATCACCTGCTATGTGTTTGTGAATGTGCCCAGGAGAAACAATGCTGCTGAGAGTGAGCGAAAAGGACAGTTGGAGTACTCAGATTTGCTGAATCTATCGTTGTAGGAACGACAGAGAAAGGAATTAGTTCATCTGAGGTTGTACCAGACAACTACCGACTTGTTCCCACAGCGACACAACGACAGAGGGTGTCCCCGTCTTTGTTCACTTCTTTCCTTTTTTGTTTTTCTTTGAGATATAATTCACAAAACCTACCCTTCATTTTATTTTGTATCTCCGGCAACTCACACAGTCGTGTCACGCCTAGACCCGTCAACCGGGCCGGGTTGATCCGTGACCGGATCGAATCGGTACTGGGCTGGGTTCAAAGAGGGTGGGAGTTGGCCCGTTAACAATTTTTTTATTCGGAATCGGACCGGACCGGCCCGGTATGGTGAACAGTACCGTGAACCGGTACAGACCGAACCGGACCGGCCCGATTCAACGGTAACTTTTTCTTTTTAAAAAATTTTGAATTGATGGGGCCCACATTTCCGTTGGCAACGGCTACAGATCCGTTGGCCAATGGATTTCTTGCAAAAATGGCCATTTTTTATTTTTTTTGTATTTATTAAATTACAATATTAACCCTTTTTAAAATTTATAAATACCCCTCATCTCTTCTTCATTTCTTCACTCAAAAATCTTATCTCAATCTCAATTCTCAAATTATCAATCTATCTCTTCCCTTCAATTTGCAAGATTACGTATTTTATTTGTTACTCTTTTCCCGAATTTAATTTATCGCAATTTGTCATTCGGAATTTGAAGCTTGAAGTTCAAAATTGAAATACTTGCTTGAAGTTTGTTCGTGGTAACACCGGATTTGCGTAATCAAGTGCTCAATTTATTGTCAAATTCGATGCACTCCCTCCAACTCTTTCTCTTATTTAATATTTTAATTACATATTTGATTATATTTTAATTTACAATATGTTTAATGCTGCTAAAAGAACGTGTATAAAAGTTACTGGTAGGGATGGAAGTAAAAAAAGAGGTAGTCCTGTAGCTTCTGGTAGTAATAGTAATGACCCAATAACACATGTTTCTGAATCATCGCCTAATTTGCAAGATGTAGAGGTTGATTATGAATAATTACAAGAAGATTATGGAATAGAAGATAATGAAATTGGAATAGAAGATGAGATACCACCTACACCTAGTAGTGAAAATGTTGGTAGTATTGGAGTTGGAGTTGCTAGTGCTACAAGGGGTAGAAGACCACCAGTTGCTCCAACTTCTACTCGTAAAAAAAGAAGTCCGGTTTGGAAATTTTTTGAAATAATAGAAGGTACTGATAGAGTTAAGTGCAAACTTTGTAATGAAACTTTTAAACATTTGACCGGAGGTAATTTAAGGGGGACTGGGACACTTACTAGACATATGTCGGCTATCCATCCTATAGAATGGGGAGTTAATGGGGATGGAAGTCAAACAACTATTAACCCTACTACTGGAGGTCTATTAAAATATGATAAAATGAGGGATCAGGAGGAACTAGCAAAAATGATTACTTTGGGTTGTTTACCTTTTTCATTTGCTTCTTCATCGTATCTTATTACGT